>CM029273.1:1690231-3100880 GCA_016920895.1 Vaccinium myrtillus | reverse complement strand
ATGAGCTCGCGCGACTTCCCTATCTACCTATGCTACAAATTTTCATTAGAATTATAGTACTAGCTTTTTCCAAAAAAAAAAAAAAAAAAAATAACATAAGTACAGCCCAATTGAAGTACACTTGCCCAACCTAGAGTTTTGGGACAAATAATGTTACTTTTATGCAATATACTCCTTCCATTCCATATGAATAGTTCATTATAACTATTACAGAACTCTTAAAAAAAATTCTATATTTTTCAATCTATAACATTATATATATTCAATATAGATCTTATTTGATATATCTGATCTATTATACAGAAATTTTAAAATTATTTAAAGCATCCTAAATTGTGAGATATAGAAGATTTTGTAAGTGACACGTATGTCGAGAATGAACCATTAAATTGGAACGGGGGGAGTAAGTATACAGTTTATTATAATAGTACTTGGATTTTAAGATGGATAGGAATGCACAAGATGTATATAGTTAGGGAGTGATTTCCACACCTCCCAAATTGAATTTTTTCTTTTAGTGAAATTTTCATGCCATGTAAAAATGTCACTAAAAAAAAAAAGGGTCAAAGGATAATAATTTGCAGCCACACAAACAATGAATATCAATTACCATAGTTAATTGTGGCTCGATATCCCAGAAGTTGAATGTTTTTTTTTGGGGGTAATTTACATGCCATCGAAAAACCAGCCAAAATACAGGGTCACCAAGGACATACCCTTGCAGCCACACAAACAACCTTCAACAAATGCATTGCATGCACTGTGCAGTGCAATTTGAGTCGTTCAAATGTGCTTTTGACGGTTCAGTTTTAAATAAAACTTTTCTATGTACGGTGTAGCGCATTCACTGCACAGCAGGCCCCGATTCCAACCAAACTAACCCAAATCGGGAAGGAAAGCAAAACAAAACAAGAAAAAGGAGCAGGGTCCACCTAACTCCAAAACCAAACAACTAGTCGGGGGAAAAAACAATAGAAGGAATGTTCCAATTGAAGCAAAACTAGCAATTGAATAGGTGGATTGAAAATATATATGATAATCTTTTTGGTTGTATTTTCATCATATGTATAAACCAATTAAACTGGTGTCGCCTTATTCCTTATATCAGACAATTGTCCAAAAGGCCAATTTTTGGGCTTTAAAAGGTTTTTAGTCCAACCTAACTTATTTTAAGGCTTTTAATACATTGATGGAAAATTTTTAAGGGCTCAAGGACAATGCTAGACAAAAATACCCTTAATGAAATACTCCCTCCGTCCGGATTTGTTGGTCCGTTTTGGGGATTCCAACTTTTTTTCCATTACATTTTTAGTTTGTTAATTTCATATTTTAACCTCAATCCCTCCATTTAATACTCCATCCTTTCTAATTTGATAATCCACTACGAAACTACGTGGAATTTTCAAACTAAAAAATAATGTAGTTACAAAAATTATCTTTTCATCAATATAGATCTTGTTTGACAGATCTCATTAAGAACTTTAAAATGGTGCAAAAAAAAATTTCAAAGAAGTAAACACACTATTTAAAAAATTAGTTTTTGAGTTGTTATTTTAAGTTTTAGAAAATGGGCAAAAAAGTAAAATTTCCATACTTTATCCTTTGATTTTTGAAAATTGACAAACATTTTAGAACTTGAAAAAGTATGTTTATGGACTAACAAATCCGGACGGAGGAAGTAGTAAATATGCGCTTGTGGAGGAAAAATGTTGTACAATCCACCTTGCTCTGACCGAACTGCAAAGTGAAGGAATCCTGAGAAATCCCGTCACCATCAGATTGCTTTCTCTCTATGCAGAGGCTATTTTCACCATCTTTTTTATATATGTATGTGTAGTCTTGTCGAAGATATCTAATTTTCTTGTCTGATTTTTGAGTGATGCCTCTAATGATAATGAAACACGCCGGCTTAATTGATTTCTCTCTCATTAATTTTGGGAGTGGTTCAATTTTGAATTTTAATTTTAGGGGGTTTAAGCTATTTGGGTTAAAATATAGTGGGTTTAGGCATTTTGAGTTTAGGCACTTAGGGTGTTATACGGTTTTATAGGGTTTTAGAAGTTTAGGCACTTTCACACGGTTTTGGAGTTTTAGACATTTTCACACGGTTTTAGGGGTTTAAGCACTTTCATCGGGTTTGATTTGGGTTCATGCACTTTCATTAGGTTTAGAGTTTCAACTGTAATTCTGCATTTTTCAAAGGGTTTTGCATTTTTGCAAGACTTTCAAACCTCAACATTTTGGGTGGCTTGTTTTTTTGAACGTTGGATTGATTTGTCCTTTTAGCATTAAAGAATTATTTTGTGTCTATTTTAAATTTGGTTCCACTTTTTTCAGAAAAATATTCATGTTAAAAAAAACACATAAAAAACACAACATATTTGAACAATTTTCTTGGATATTTATATGTTTTTTGTGATGTACATATTTTAATTAAACAAAGGTAATTTGATCTTGTTTAAATAAGTAAAATAAAAGGTCAGTATTTTTCATTTGAAATCTGGAAAAAAAAATTTCAAATAAGGATAGAATTGGAAACAAATTATTTTTCAATCGGATATCGGTAAGTCTTGATTCAAACGATTTTAAAAACACTAGTTCTGTCATAGTTTTTGCAAAACTATTTGGATCAAAGACTTTCGATGTTTTTGCAGAGACCCCTATTTTACGGTTTTCATTTAAACAAGATCAACTGGTTTTGAACGTCGTTTTGATGGGGCACCTGTTTAACAAAATCTTGTGTTTTTTATGTGTTTTTTTAAGTGTGAGGGAAACCGACCCCTTGATTCATATAGTATGTCCTTATCGAAAAAGTTCTCAATTTATATAGTATGTTACATTAAATTTCAATGTTTCTCCGTCCAACTTTGAAAAGAATGAATTCATGATCTAGTGTTTCGTATTCATTTGGATTCATTTGTTTTCAAGTTATAGGTGTTCCGATTACACGCTTAATGATATCCGATCGAATTAATTTTTTGTTCACGTATTCAACTTGACGAGCTCTACGCGGGAGACGTCTCCGATCATAGGAACGATGCCGTCGCGGCCGTGCTGTGGCTGCACAACACACTACGCAGCACCCCGGCTCCATTTTTTTTTATAGAAAGTTTGAATGGGGTGATTTTAAGGATGAAGATAATTCAGAACTGAACCATTTTCCCACGAAATGGGCACACACTGCCGACAACAAGGTGCTAGATATTTTTTTTTTCGGGCTGCCTTGGAGCAAGATATGAATTCTTCTTTGGGTCGACGTTGCTAGGGTACCTGCCAATACAGGAGTCCGAGAAAGAACAAAGTCTAATAAATGGAGTTTGAGTATGACCCTCAAATGGAATTGCCACTTTTTAGCGACCGAGGCGTTCACCGGAAATGTATGTCAGTACTACAAGTTTACCAAAAATCAACTTTATCGGATATCGTTAAGTATCTAATCGGAACACAAATAGATTGAAATGAAATGGAACACAAATGTACATAAACACTGGATCCAAATCACTAAACCCATTTTTTTCAATCTATTTGTGTTCCGATTAGATACTTAACGATATCCGATAAAGTTGATTTTTGGTACACTTGTAGTACTCGACGAGGGCTATCCGGTGAACGTCTCGGATCGCCAAAAAGTGGCCGGCCGGCCGCGCCGTGCTGGTGCACAGCACCAAGCTGTGCAGCACGCCCCCCAGGTCCCTCAAATGTATGCAACAATTATTCAATGCATGCTAAATGGTATTATTATGTAGTTTCAGCTGACAGCGTGATTATAATTTCACTAATGTTACGGACACACTACTCTACCACGTCACCAACCATACCAGTCTGCGTGGCATGAATGATTGGTAATGTTTTGGACGGCTTGGATGCGTTTGACAATTTTAATTTATTTTTACCAGTAAAAAATTAAAACACATCCGGGCCTTCCAAAACACGATCGGACGACCGAGGGGTGCACAATACCCTCCGGATTCGGAGAACAAATACTTAATTTGAAACTACTTTGTAACCACCAATCCTACTGTGCCATTACAAGAGTCCGAGAAAGAACAAAGTCTAATGGAGTAAATGGAACAAACTCAACAAAGCTTATTTTAATAAGTATGACCCTCATATGTATGGAACAATTATTCAATGCATGCTGCTTGGCATTATTATGTAGAGCCAGCTGACAGCGTGATTATATCTTATAGGGTAAATGTCATTAAACCCCCCTAAACTACCACCTATTTCCAAGTTGCCCCTAAAGTTTAAACTCAATCACTTAACCCCTTCATGTATTATCTTATGGCAAAAAACCCTTTATGCTATCAAACCCGTTAGGGTTTTGGATGGAATTTGCATGTCACTAAGTATCACATGACCTCCTGGTAAAGGAGATTTCCTTACCAAAATTGCCCCCCCAAAAATCCCTAATTATATGTGTAGTTGTATGTGTATATATATAGCTCACCATTGCATCATTTCCATTGTCATCGCCATTACACCTCACACCGCCATTATTGTTCCACCACGACCCCTTCTCCCTCCCTGTTCGCTACCTACCTCAACGTTTCAAAAATCAACCAAAATCTCCATTTTAACATCAATTCCACCTGCAAAATTCTGCCAAAAATCCTAATCTTCCGGTTCCAACGAATTATGAATCTAATTAGGTTCCATCTAGTTTGATCCGTCAATCGATTAGGATTAATAGTCTTTGTGAGTGGAGAGAGGGACTGAGAAAAACGTATACTCTTTCCGTCTCAAATTGTTGGTCCTCTTTCCTTTTTGGATATTCTAAAAAAAAATATGTCCACTTTGAAAATTTAACATAAAGAGGATTAACATACCAAACAAGGCAGAATCCACTTTTCTCCACAAAGAGTAGTAACCAATGAGCCCAGAGAAAGAAAGTAATGACCTCAGTATATATATACACACATACATACATATGTATGTTTGTATATTGAAGCATGTAAAGAGAGAAAAAGAGGAGAGATGGACATGATGTATGCACTTGTCGGGAGGGGATCAGTGGTGTTTAATTTAGTGCCACGTCGATGAACGCAACACGAACATGTCTTACTCCCAAGATCAGTATCTTCCACATGAGGAGCAACAATGGCCTCACCATTCTCTCTATGACCGATGATACCGCCGGAAGTAAGCCTACGCTCTTCGCTTTTTAATTGGTCAGATGGAGCTAGGCTAATTTTTATGGCGGTTGGTTTTAGGTCTCAATAGAAGAATGTATGGGTTTTGAGGAAATGAGTTGGCAATGGTTAAAGGGTGTAAGAGTAAATTTTATTCTTCCATTAACAATATCTACTCTTTTTTCGATTCGTAAATTTTGTGGGGGTTAAGTGTTTGAGTTCAAACTTTAGGGAGGCAACTCAAAAATGAGTGATAGTCGAGGGGGGTTCTAATTTATATTGTCGAATGTTCATATTTTAAACCTTAAGCAAATGATGATAATTGACATATTAGTCAATGGGTCTGAATATTAAATATACAGTTCTTCCGAAGCACGTCCACATTGTACTCCGGACCACTTCAATACCACATATTTTCACGGAGTCCACAATTAAGTTTACGAACTTTACATAAATATGTGGTGCTCGCAAATGATTTGGAATATGACAGTGCTTGTATTCATTGACTAGTGAATAATTACTGAGTGCAAGCTGAGGTACTAAAATTATGGTACACATTGTACGTATGTATATTTATAACCCGTGAATGAAAAGTACGCAGACATGTTTTTGTTCCTATTGACAGGAGGCAGGGGAAAAGTAGCTGTGTAGTTTATTTCACAAAGAAGGAGGCATGGTAGAATACATGAAAATAAAACATGAAATAGAATATGACAACACATCCGACGGGTGAGATTCACATGGTATAATGTCAAAATAGTGTAACGAGTGAATCTCATCCGTCAAATGCGTTTTCATATTCTATTTCATGTTTTCTTTTCATGTATTATACCAGGCCTCCACAAAGAATCGCGAGGAGTACTTAGTTTGATGATCAATGCATGGAGTTAAGCCCTGCAGTTTGATGGCATCTATAACCTCCCACTTCGTATAACCTCCAACTGATTGCACGCACTATAAAAAGAGGCCTAATGGATTTACCGTTTTCTAAGGTTTTAGATTCAGAAATTTCTCAGGTGCTATCAACTCAATAACCTCTCACTTCATATAACTTTCAACCGATAGCACGTATCAAAAGAGGCCTCGTGGGTTTGCCATTTCCAGAGGTTTTAGATTCGAAATTTCTTAGGTGCCATCAACTCTTACTTATGAGAATTTACCATCCGGGACTTTGTCCTGACTTACAAAGTGACTGAATCATACTAATTAATCAAGTGCATATAAACTAGTCTTGACACTTTGAGTTATCAGATTTTTTTTTTTTTGAGCAAATTAGCTTGAAACAGAAAAAAAGAAAATCAAATGTATAGCTTATAAGGAGTATACCCCAAAAGGGGAAAAAAAAAAATAGGAAGGAAAAAATCTAAAACCTAACCGCATAGCAAATATCCAACAAAGTTCAAAGCACATTTCAAAAAAGAAACACAAAAATCACCATAACAAAAGAAGATCATTCAAGCCTCAAGAACTAAACCCTTGAAGCCTTTTAACATTTTGACTTCTTTCTATTTTCAATTCTTGAACATATAATTCACAACTGAAAAAGGTCAAAATAGTTAATTTGTCACTCATATGTACGTGACAGATTCACTCATAAAAATGCCACCAACAAAAAAGTAGACGACCGCTTTTCTTCTTTTCACACCCAATTCCACCACAGTACTCGTCCATTATTAGCTTTCTTTCCACCCTTTAAAACCCCCAATTATTCTCTCTCTCATACTCCAAACTTTCACAGAGAGAGAGAGAGAGAGAGAGAGAGAGAGTAATAGTGCTGCTGATGCTGCCTCAAATGGCTCACAACATAAAGAATAGTAGCGTCTTGTTCCTCTCTATTATAGTCATAGTGGTGTGCTTGGGTTTCTCTGAAGCCCAGAAGCAGCAGGTTCCGGCCATGTACGTGTTTGGTGACTCCTTAGTGGACGTCGGCAACAACAATTACCTGAAAATCTCTATTGCCAAAGCTGATTTTCCACACAACGGCGTCGATTTTCCCGGCAAAACACCCACCGGAAGGTTCAGCAATGGCAAAAATTTTGCAGATTTCCTCGGTAAACTCAGCAATTCTACCACTCCTCCGCCCCACAATTTTGATTTCTTTCGAATTTCAACTTTTTAAGGAGACAATCATTTTCAACTTTCGAAATTTTAAAGAGACAATCATTAATTGCATGCATGTCTCCTTTCGAAATGAGTATTAGTTTATCTTACTCAGTCCGACTGTGGATATACCATATATTGAAATTACTAGTATTAATTTACCGTACAAATGAGCTAATATTTTTATGTATACTTGTAAAAAATCAGTTCTATGGGATAGTTTAATCAATTCTTAATAAAAAAAGTTCTATGGGATAGTTTAATCAATTCTTAATACTTCGTTCACTTTTCTCACAGGGAATTGAAAGAAAAATTGATCAAACCCTTACAGATATTCAACTGAGCTAATATTTTTACAAGTATACTTTAAAAAATTCATTTTAGACAAATTAAGCCGCTCTGATTAATGGTATGAAAACTCGAAATGACTCTCACACACTGCGGTGTACATTTGGTGTATAATAAATGGTGTACACATATTCTTTATTCTACTTCGCTTGAATCCTACATATCAAGTCATTTTCAATTATTTTTGACGGTTAAAAGTTGGAATTCACACTCTTTTTCGGTTGAACTTCAATTAAGACTAATATTTTAGGACATTTTAAAATAAAATAGAGGACCAACTTTATGGAACAGAAATAAAGAGTAACTTAATTACTATCATATTTTTTTAAGAATATATTTATATTATGAACTTGTTTATTAGACCTGATATTAATATTGAATTTCAGTATATATCTAATTAAAGGGATCAAATATATCTTATTTCCTACGTGGATAAATTATTATTGGTCAGCGAATACTTCCAGTCAGGGCTCCCGGATTTTTAAAAAATCCGGACCTCCACTTTCCGGATCGAATTTCGATGATCCGAACCGTCCAATGTGTTTAAAAGGTGTTTTTAAGGGTTCCAGTGAGAAATCAGACAAAAAAAAACCTGGAAGGGCTTGATCCGAGCAGTTTTACATAAAAATGAACATATACAATTTTTATGAAAAATTGCTCGGATCAAGCCCTTCCCGGTATTTATTTTTTGCTGATTTCTGGCGGGGACCCTTAAAAAACCTTTTAAACACATTAAACGGTTCGGATCGTCGAAATTCAATCGGGATCTATGATGTGTGGATTTTTTAAAAATCCGGGATCTTGGACTGGAAGTAAATTGTATATATATATATATCACAAAGTGGGCGATAAATATTGTGTAAATATAAATACTCGTTTAGTATTAATTCCGGAGGATGCTACGTGTACATTCTGTACACGTACAGAAAATGCACAGAGACAAGTGGGTCCCACACGGATGATCCGAACCGTTCATTCATCTTAAAATAATTTTCCGAGGGGCCCCGGAAGAAATCACCTCGATCCGACGTTCGTAAGTGGTTGATCCAATATCTCCCCGTTTCATTCGAACACCTCTGTTCATTTTTTGTACCTATGGGTCTGTACCCATAGGTTTTCCGTATTAATTCCATCAAATAATTAGGCCCATATATTAATAGGGTCTTTATAAGAGCACTAATATTCTTTTAAGGCTTTTCTGATTTCATCCTTACTTTTTTAGTGACTTAGTTCTTTAACTTTGTTGCGTGAAATTTGCTGTGATGTTGCCATGTTTGCATGCAACCCCTTTTTTTTCTTTTTGGGAAAACAACTTTTTCACTTTTAAAATTAGGCTTTTATTTCGCCCTTACTTAAGTTGGTTTCTGGCTTTATTTGTCTCTCCTCCTTATTCTCAGTAATATTTGAAAATTAACTCTAATTGTTGCAAAATGAAATAAATGGACAAGAAAAGGACGAGACCAGGGATGGAGCCAGAGGGGGCCAGTAGGAGCGGCGCCCCTCCAAGAAAAGGAAAAAACCTCTAGTATTATATACAAAAAAAGAAATTTTCCTATGAATTATATAGGTTCGCCCCTGCAAAATATTTTAGAAAAAAGATTCGCCCCTATGTAGTTAAATTTCTGGCTCCGTCCCTGCAGACCAGGCCATTTATCTGTAATTGTTGCAAAAGCAGAAAAATCTCCTCATAGGTGTTGAGTGGAGCAACGTTGCCTCCATGTTGATCAGATTTATCGGACCCACAAGTCAACCCATGCATACAATACATATTATTATTACTATAATTTATGCCCCAGTTAATTCCGCGTAAGTCAAAATGTGTCACTTTGAAAATACCAAATTTTACAGAAAAACTAGTGTAGCGTGATATTGAAAAGAAAAATTCCCGAAATCAAAAAATATTTTTAATATGATTTTAAATTCTATTGTCCCGTCACCCGTGATTCCAACCAAGTATTCCGAGAAAACTTCCGTAAGAATATTGCTTTACTTATTTTTTTACGAGTCAGGTGTCCCGACCAAATTACGCATTGTTGTTTTACTTATGTTGATGTTTGGCAGCTGAGAAAGCGGGTTTAGCGACAACGCCACCACCGTATCTCTCCATTGTGTCTAACAAGAGCAATGATGGATTTCCGGCCACCGGTGTCAGCTTTGCCTCAGGAGGTGCTGGCATTTTCAATGGCTCTGATGAACGCTATGTAAGTTTATTTAATTAATTTTTTTTCGTTAAGTTGATTGATAATTAATTAACTTATTTTCTTTATTCTACTGCTTTTACAGCAATAATAGATGCTGCGGAATCGAATATCTTCTCTCCTTTTTCCCTTTATTTATCCTTTTATTTTTCTATAGTTAAGACCAATTTATGGACACTCCGATTGAGTTAGAAATGCTGAAGTTAACGATTGGACATCTCCAAGTGGCCCGCAATATTTTTCAAGCGGTAGATATCGAATATGTGACCTCGAGTTGGTAAGCTCCTTGTGGAACGGGTGGGACAACATGCGTGCTGACCCGATCCAGGCCGTCCGTGCTCGGCGATCAATATCGCAAATCTGTTCGAACCCAAACAGATCTGCACTGTTCATTACCGAACTGATTTGCGTCGTTGATAGCCGAGCACATATGACCTGGATTGGGACAGCACGCACCCTTGTCCGCTCCTTGCCGAGACCAACGTCTTGGATTCTACGGAAATTTTTCGTAGTGATAATGGAAGACTGGAGGAAATAATCAAAGGAGTCATGATATTAGTAGGCAAATTAGTTTTTTATTTTTTTATTTTTTGAACTGTAGGCAAAGTAGTGAAATCCGTTTGACTTTCTCACATAAGCCGTGTGGGACACATAATTCAAATAGCCATAAGAATGGTATGAGACCAAGTGGATCCCAATAATTACATGTTTACCAATGTTTAGGATCTATTTAGGCTTAACTCGTTTATGTATAAAACCAGTTGAACACATTCTTAACTCTAATTTAATCACGAGCTGAGCTCTACATAACAGTAGATTGCATATAAAAGTGTTTGAACTAACTTACACGCATTCGACAGTAATTCTTATGAGACCAATTCCACCGTTTATTATTGGGAGCCCATACAAAGCTGAAACAAAACTTCTTATGAATTAGTCCCACAAGAGTTGATATCACTCGTGAGGTTTCAAACCTGAGAGTCTAGGAGGAAACAAGTTTTTTAGTCCCGAGCCTTGACTACTAGTCCAATTCTTTAAGATTGGATTGCATATACTAACTAAACTAGGCAAATTTAGAAAGAATTTAAATAACTAACGAGCACAATAATCTGTTTGACAATTCAATCTCCAACGAGCTTTTACTCATCGACTGAGCTTAAACTCAAGTAATTAGTTCATTTAATGCGTAACTAGTTTGTGTGTTTAAAAAGATCCTCTTTCCCTCACTAGTCAGCAATTCACTAGACTAGTTGAGTGAGTCAAGTGAAATTACACTCTTACTCTATGTTAAAAATACAAATTCATTGGTCCAACTTCAACCATGGAAATAGGTCAGTTGTTTCATGCCGTTGGGCCCGTTCAAAGAATGGGTGAGGCTATCAGGCTGGCTTCCCACTTTTGCTGTTATATAACCCCAAAATTATGGGCCAGCACCATCGATCTTGTCTATTATTTCCACCTGAGCCATGCATTTACTTCTTCCTTTGATGTTCGGTTGCAGAGACAATCACTTCCCTTGTCTAAACAAGTTTACTACTACTCGACTGTTTATGGAGATCTCGTGCAACGGCTAGGATCAGCTGGTGCCCAGACCCATCTCGAAAAATCTCTCTTCACAATAGTAGTTGGAAGCAACGACCTGTTTGACTACTTCAAATCCGGATCCAACCAATCCAACAAAATCACGCCGCAACAATATGTTGATTCAATGCTCATTGATCTAAAACAAGCGCTGAAGGTAATTGCTAGCTTGAAGCTTTTTTAGCTATGTTTATGTTCACAATTTCGTACAATCCTTTTGATTATATATCCTTGGAGATTAAAGCTTTGGATTGGGTGATTTGGAGAGAAAAGAAAAGAAATATAATCTGTTCTCCCTAATCGAATTCCATGATCATATGATTAGGACGGATAAAGGAGCTGAATCAGCGGAGCATTTACCTTGTTCATGAGATGAACCGATCTCAAATGAGTTTTAATGAACAAAACACGACTTGATATTGAGTAACTTAAACGTTTTGGACTAACGTAACTAGAACTAGGCGATTAGTAGCTTGTTTGATCGAGCTTGCATTGGTTTGAAAGCTTATGAACTAGTCGAGTGTTAACTTGTTTAATTTAAACTTAGTTTGAAAGCTTAATGAGTTTCAATCAAGTTTTGATTTATTTAATTTTTGTGACAAATCGATATTGAACAAGTTTTTAACGAGTAAACATGAGTTCAAACTCGAGTAGCTTGATTGGTTTATCAGACCTGAACATGATATTTCAATCCAATATATCCATCATGGAGTTATCTGAGGAGATGAAGTAGTTGACTAGTTGCAGATATCCCTGTTCATGGCTAATTAAACAAGTAGATGCATCCCAATAAATCTCTATTAACTTCCTGTTGGGTCACAATGTGGCTGATTGCTAATCAACATAGTTGATTTTGGGGCTGCAGAGTTTGCATGATTCCGGTGGACGCAAATTTTTGATAGCCGGGATAGGAGCAGTGGGGTGTTGTCCTTCACAAAGGAATCGGGTAAAAAATGAAGAGTGTTATGAGGAAGAAAACCAGATGGCAGTCAAGTACAATGAAGGCCTCAAACCAATGCTGGAGGGACTCAAATCTGAGCTCAAGGGCAATATGACCTACAGCTATGTTGATGTCTACGACGTCTTTGCTAGCTTCATTCAGACCCCCTCCGCCTTTGGTACTTCCTCTCATTTTCTCCCCATTTTATCAACTTGTTATTTGAAGTTCGTTCTTAACGACTAGACCACCACCCAAATGAGGTGATAAGATGACAAACGGAAGTCCATTAACACAACATTTTGTAGAAAAATATGCAAAACATGGTGATGTATCACTGCCTCATTCGTTGATGTAAAATAACCCGTCATTCAATAACCAAGGAAACAATACCACACGAGCATGCTGTGAACAGGTTGCTGTAAAATAACACGTCATTCAATTACCGAGGAAACAATAACATACGAGCATGTTGTGCAAATTACCGTGCAACATGTTGTGCTAGAAATAACTAGCCAGGAATACCTCCATGGCAACATGATATATACAACCAAGGAGTACCAATAGCTTCACAGAAGTCATTAAAGGGAAACTTATTTCAGGATTGGAGACAAAACACTTGTAAATGGTTGAAAGGAAGAAAGAAACGTTTCCGTTGTGTGTTTCAGGAAGGCTTAAGAAGAAAATATACTTTCCTAAACACCTCGCACAATATCTGTATTTTTTATGCTCCCAAATTTTGTTTTCGATAATGCTACATAAATTGCTTTAGTAATTCACTGACAATTTTTAGCGAAAGCAAAATTGTACCATCAGTCCAATGGACGGACGATAAAAGTGTTTTTTAACCGGTAAGAGTGCATTTTTATCGGTAAAAGAGTACTTTTATCGTCCGCCCATTGGGTTGACAATAGAAAGACTGTTTAACAAATTACCTTGTACTTTGTCTTCCTCTTGCATTTACTAGGGACTTATTCTTTGTAGAATGCTATCAAGGATCAATTGATCTCTGTTTTATTTCAGGATTTACTGAAGTTAAAGCTGCATGCTGTGGGCTAGGGAACCTAAAGGCCCAAGTTCCTTGCGTCCCCGTCTCCACCTACTGCTCCAACAGAAGCGATCATATCTTCTGGGATCTGTATCATCCCACCGAGACAGCAGCTCGCATTCTTGTCGATATGGTCTTTGATGGTTCGCAACAGTATGTTGTCCCCATTAATGTTAAGCAGCTAATTGCTGCATAAACCTTTATAGTGGTGCTTGTGAATTTGTTTTTCGTGTAAATCAAAGAGTAGTAAGTAGTAACGATAGCAAAGGATAGTAAAGAACTAAAGATGATGTTATTGAGCAGTTAATATAAAGATCAATGATATATGCATGGAAATTATTTTTTACTTATCTAAGGCTTAATAACTGATCGAGTAGGGCTTATGAATACTCTCTATTGTAAGACCCTGTACAACTTTTATCAAATAACAGACTCGCTCTCGCTCCCGTGGAGGTACTCGGTTTTAGGGAACCACGTAAAGTGTCGATTCTTTTGTTGTTCTCGTATTCTATATTGTGTGTGTGATTGATATTCGCTAACATGTAGTAGTATGATAACATTGACATTGTTTGTACAATTTTATTTGTTGAGGCCAATGATAAGCTGAAACTTTATAAAAAGACATTTTTTGTTCACTGAAAATTAATGAGAAGCCGGCCATAATATTTGGATAAAATTAAGTTAGAGTAATGACACAATTCTTTTTATTTAAGCAATGGATTAAGCTCAGTTGAATTTGAAATTTTCAAGAACCTACGCCGGGTTCATCATTTATCCTAACTTATTGGTTTTAAGAATTCAACAAAAACGCCATTCTTATAAACAATCATTTGAACCAACAATCATAGTTGCTTTAGTGAAAAGGCATTTTGTGTTAATAAAAAATGAATGTTATATAGGTAATCTTAACTTATACAATAATGTTTGTCAACCATTTTTCAATCGAGAAAATTTTCAGTCATGTGACTGTTGATGTCAATGAATCATATTATATATACAAACAATTTGCTCGGCAAACTCTCTAGGTAAATAGTACTACTAATGTGTATCAACCATTTTTTCAACGGAGATATTTGTCGATTACGTTAATATTATAAATCAATCTCATTATCAATACATATAATTGCTGGCGAACTCTATAAAGATGAATAGCTCCGATCATTGAGTAGGTCACCTTGTGGGCCCACATCAGTTGGCACAATGTGTTCCAATTGTAGAGAAGCTTATCCATACCCACTTAATTTCCAATTTTTTGGTTAATTGTAAAGAATTCATTTCACGAGAAAATGTTATCACAAACTACCGGATACAAGGACCACGTAATAAAAAATAACATACAGACGAGAAGAATATAAAACAGAATTAAAACAAATGAATGATATACATCCAACGAGATATTGCTTTGACAGTCAGATGTTCGTGATTAATATATGGTGTTAATCTACTACTGTCATGCTAGTTCCACCGTTGAAAAAGCTTCCATGCAGAAATTGTCTGATACAAACCAAGTGACTGTAACACTTATAGTTGAGAGCTCCGAGGCACGGTTAGGTGTTGTTAGATGGCCTAGAACTGGGGTAGATAGTCGAGAGCTCCGAGGCACGGTTAGGTGTTGAACAACTAGATGGCCTAGGCCAGATTTGGGAGGTGTTGTGCAGTACATGTTGTGCGGCAAAACGACGTAGTTTTGTTCATTTTCTTGGTACACTTCAATAGGCCCTGTTTGGAGAGTTAATTTTGAGGTTCAATTTTAGAGGATTTAAGCTCTTTGGGGTAGGATATAGTAGTTTTAGGCACTTGCATTTAGGCACTTTGGGTTTAGGCACATTGTGGTGGTTTTTTTCTTCTTCTTTCAAACAAGGTCTTTGGAAGCTTCAGAGGTGTGCCAAAAACTACGTCGTTTTACCACACAACACGACGCACAACACCTACCGCACAACACCCACCCCGGATCCCCTAGGCCAAATGCAGAGTGTCAAAATTAGGAGAAAAACTGGCGAAAAGAATCACAACAAAGGATAGAAAAAGAAACTGCTGTGAAGATTCCCTATTCATTAGTGATCTCCCTTAGCTTAGGCTTGTTTTGGCTAAAGAAGTTAAGTTGCTTTTTACTATTCCTTTTTTTTGTCCTTATTCATTTTTTTTTTTTTTTTTTTTGCGTCAAACTTTTAATTGATCGAAAAGAATCAGAGGAACGGAAAAGGATAAAAAATTTTGACCGAAACTCTTAAATTTTTCAAAAATGCCAAAGATTTTTTACTTTTAGTGATCTCATAAAAGCTTTTCACATTTAAAAACTAAAAAAAAAAAAAAAAATGAATAAGGACAATTGAAAACTATAGGCCAAACTTATTCACATTTAAAGCAACCAATTGAAAACTATGTATTTGTCCCGTTCCCGTATCCACTTTCGCCCAAACAGCCAAACCCTTCAGCCTCGAAATCCAACCGAAATGCAACGCCAATCAATCCCGATGAACATAGATCAACCATGAACATAGACCAAACAACAAAAACTCAAGCAACCCTCAAACGTCGAGTCCAGCAAATTCACACCATATTATATATGATGTGTCATATATCCGTGCTTTCCGTACAACTTAATGCCAACACCCCTCATAGAGCATCCTAAAAGGAGCTCTTTACGTAAGTCCCAACGTAAGCCCCAAAAGAGGCCTCACTGACACCTCATCACAATAATCGTGAAAAACTCATTTTTAGAATGTTTCGTTAATAAGTTTTCCTCATAAAACAAACTGTCCCACTCACACTTCATCGCAATAATCGTAAAGAACCCTTTTTTAGAATGTTCCGTTAATAAGTTTTACTCGCAAAAGAAACTGCATCCAGCTGATATATCCAAATAAACCGCGGGCCACATCAATACACATGACTGAAAATTGAATTGTTCAATTATATACCCAGTTAATTTCCAATTTGAATTGTTCAATTCAATTGTACATAATTTATTCATTACCATAAGCTAAACACACCAATATAATACTCCAGCAATTGCTCCTCTGTCTCTCACTCTCCCTTCCCTTCCCTCCCCCTCCCTCCCTCCCATTTGTCTTCCCCTACCAGAAAAAAATGCCCTCAATTTTCGTCCTTCAATTCACCAATTGCTTTCACTGATTACCCTACGCACCCCCTGCGCAGGAAATGGAGGCCTCGTCCTTGTCTCTTGTATCCAAAGCCAGGACCGCCTTTCACTCCGCTGCTGCCAAGGCGGAGAAAGTCTTCACGGACATTAAGAAGTCCGATTCTTTGACCAATCAAGGTTAGATTTTTTTGGTTTTCCCCCATTTTCTCTCTGTTTACTATTTTTAGACTTGAATTTATGTTTTGTTTTTTTAATTGTAGTAGATTCAATTGGAGAAGTATATGATGATCGATCCCCAAGCACATCGAATTCCGATTCTCCAAACAACGGAAGCGACTCAAAGGTTAATGTTTTTAGTCTTTCGTGTTGTTAATCGGACTTTGTATTGATCTCGATTAGAATATTTGGTCAGATGGAAATGTAGGATGATCAATTATTATGTTTGATGGCTTGTTTGGATAGGCGAAAGAAGGATTAAGAGATTAACTGAAAAGGAACGAGGAAAATGGAATTAGGTTTTATCTTGTTCTGAATTCATGACTCTGTTGGACATGAAATTTGATTTCTTTGGGAAAAAAGAAATTTGACTTCACGGAATTCGAAAATGCACGGGAAAAAAATTGAGTTTTGAATCTTGTTTTGCTTTTTTAATACAAGATTTAGGTAAATAAGTGCTTTAACTGAGGTAACTTGTTGCAGGTGACTTATGGGGTGTTCCGCTAAGGGAGTTTGTAGAATAAACTGGCTTTTCACGGTCTTTATGTGATGTATTGTGAGAGAATGACCTGTCTGTCTGCCTTGGTTTTTGGAAAAAAATGTTTTTTGTTAGTGGAACACCCCCTTAGTTGCACGCTGATTTTTGGTAACTGTTTCGTTTCTATATGCACATATCTACACGAATATCTTTTGTTCTAATGAAGGACCGGAATATAAGTCGCAATATTGTTTTTGTACATAAAACGAAGGTGCAGATAGGTTACTGTGCATATCCGCCACGGAGTAGTGCCCTTAGTACCACATAACCATCTGTAGGGATCCCAATGCTCCTGTGATGGGATTGAAGCTACGGTCCCACCGTGTGCTATGGGCGCTAAAGAGCATGTTCTGGTCAAAATCTTTTATGCTTTTCAAGGACAAGATTATGATGAAGTTGATGTTACATGGATATATTTATTTGTCTCTGAATGTCTTCTATCCATTTTAGATTTGCTTTCAATTGTACTGCTGGTTATTTGTTTCTGTTGGTTAGTGAACTACTCATTTTTGTGTACGTTATTTCTTAAGAATTTCGATGTTTTATGACACAGAGTCGACATGATGTAAAATACTGGACGAGGAAACCACGTCCATTAAAGACGAAGCAGGATTGGCAGGAGAGATTGAAGAACATAGGGAAAAAAAGAGCTGACGATTTTGAGAAACCTGGAAATTCAACAATGTCATTTGCAATTTTTGATGAAAACTTGTACCTTATGGGTATGAGTGATGTTTCTGAAGCAAAGGTAAGGTAGCTCTTCTTTGACTTGTTCTTCTGGTATGAAATAAGAAAACGACATCAAAAGCTTTGTGGGGATCAGAAATACAAAAAGCTTATTTTAATATTCATTTCTTGTTGCTGAAAACCATATATTACTTCATTAATCATTAACTATGATTGATATGTCATTGTTATTCAGGGTTCAGAAATAGATTCCTCGCCGGAGTGTTTGACCTGCAATTATATTATTCCTCCATCGTCTGTGATGAAGCAACTGGCCATAGCTCTTGAGTAAGTGTTTTTTTCCCCTTATGGAGGAGGGGGAACTGAAGTTCCATCTTCCATCCGTTGGTATGTATGTTGCTTTAGTTCTGTTGATGATCATGCAATTAGGCACATTTCTGTAACGTGAGAGAAGACCATCAGAACACATTTTGTTTTTTGAATGTTCAAATGTGTAGGCTTTATAGTGCTCTTGTGCCGTATGAACGGGGCTAAAGTGATTATTGGTTGGTTTCTTTGTAGTCCGAGGTTTCCTCCCTCTTGAATGTGCATGAATTGTCTGTCTATTCTTTGGAACTTCAGTTTCCTTGAAACTTCTACAAAAGGATGATTTGCTATTCCTGATGTATCTTTTGTATCGTCACTGTGTAAATTAAAGCATTGTAAAAGAACCATCTTTGCCAATTAATGGTGTTTCCTGGTATTAGGCAATACTTCACATTTTTACAAATTTGTCAATCTCTGAGATTTTTGGAGCCTGTCTCCAGGGCAGGAAAGAAGTTTAAGTCAATGAAAGAGCTTCTAGCATCATCCAGAGATTCTTCACCAGTGAGGGAGAGGGCCTTCTCCGCAGTGAAGTCATTAGTACTACGTGAAAAGGAAGACAAGTTCACAACAGAGTTTGGTGGTGATGAGAAAGTTCTTTCGCTGCTAAATTCACTGCTTGATGCAGGTAAATTCTTAGTTTGGGAACTTCTCAAAGGCATATCACCTGAAAATGGATAGTATCAAATTTCATGTCATTGCCCCTTTATGATCTTTCACTTCCATTGTAATATCTGCAAGATAATCGCAGAAGGACAATTTCCTGGAAGGAAGATTGGGTTTGGTTCAGATACAGCAACAGATAGTGCATCCTTGCCCCAGGATATCCATGGTTCTCCTCCACAATGCTTTGTTGTTAAACTTTCTGAAGTCATTGGAAGCTTCAAGACTCTACGAAAAATGGCATTATTTTGGTACAAGGTTGTTGCTGAAGTAAGTGTTCCTGTATTACTTGTGTCATAAAAACTTAAAAACACGGGTATACGAGAATGGAAAGGCTGATATGTTTATTTAATGCTGCTTGTTCTGAAATACATGTTTCGTTAGTTTACTTTTCTTGAATAATGTTTATATTATCGTTTGCTGACATGCATTTGCAAGTATGTGTTTTTTCCAGCAACCAAGGGTATTGCCATTTTTAAAATTTCGAATGCGACGTGGTTAATATCTTAATACAGCACGATATGGGCGGTTTTGAAGCATGATAACTGTTATTTGATTAGTACATCTTAGTTGGGCTTTTGTGGATATAGTGAAGCTGAGCTTGCAATTTTGGGTTAGCATGAGCTTTGCTCGTCAGTTTTCTTCTAAAGTCATGCCATCAAGTATCTTCTTTCCCAATTTTAGGATCACCCCCGATGATGGCTTCTTTAGGGATTGCCCTTTGTATTTCATATTTTTTTGGTAAATTGAAAACTCCTGGAGTTAAACTTTCGAAACTTGTGAAAACGGTTGTCAGAGGATAAAGCCACCAGACCGTCTATTGGACTACCTATAACTTCGCGCCTTTTTTTTCGTGTAACTCACAAAAAAATGAAAGAAGGCAAGTTAAATCTGGTAGACTGATTTAAAAATACTAAGTTTTCGTGCAACAGTTCTTATTTGACAGGCCTCCTTGTTCCACAAAGCCATGGCCCATGACAAATAATATTTCATACAGCTTCACATATAATGACTATAGAAACTTTATATCCAACCCAAAATCTTAAGCTATTAGGTGGAGAGGACCCAACATTATACCAAGTGATCACCCATTCCATTCCCAATCAATGTGGAATATGTGATTGCTTAGTATATTGTTGGGACCTCTCCACCTAATAACTCAAGCTTGTGGTTTGGGTACAAAGTTTCCACATGGTATTAATGCTGGCTCATTCTACCCCAAACTAAATTTGTAATAGCCAACATACCACGATGACATACCCAGAAAAAGGCTGCAGGATGATAGACTTAAAAAGTGGCTACACATGACAGACCTAAATGAGGCTGAACGTGAGGAGGGTGTTAGAGAATAGTCCCACATTGCTTGGGTATGGAATGAGAGATCAATTAATTACACGAGGGATCTCTTTGGGTTGGATATAAAGTTTCCACGATGTAAATCAAGGCCTTAGTCCAATACATGCCTTCAAGTGACTGCATTATGTTTGATGGATGAAATAGTACCTGGAAAGTTTTATCTTCTTTTGTATTATGTACATTTTTGGCTCCTAGAGTCTCCCTCCTTATGTTGACAACTGTGGTTTAGAAACACTTTCTCAGTTGTTATCCTTTACTCTTAGTCAAGTTAGTGTAACATGATACTTTTCAGATGTAAACAGAGCCCTTTAAGCTCTTAGTGGCGAATCATACCCTTTTGGACCATGGGCTCAGAATATACTGGTCTGGAAGGTGGGGCCTCACCTGCACTCAAGAACAGGTGAGACCATGCCCTTGGGTGTTTGAGCATGCCAAGGGCACTAACTCAGGCACTGGTTCAATGTGCAAGCTTCCTTTAAGGCGACTTCCGTTCGGCACTTGAGCACGCCTTGGGGACATGGTCTCACTTGTTTTCCACGAAAGGCGTTTTACTTCATTAATTGAAAGGCGTTTTACTTCATTAATTGCTTGTTTGCTTTAATCTCTGGATTCTAGTATCTACGCATGATTAGGTTTGCTATACTGATTACATTTGTGTTTGGCATTGCTTGGTTGATCTAACTTTACAAAACTCCCCCCTCCACTCTGCCCTAAATGATTGACATATAGAGACACCCTTTAAAGTTTAAACCCCAAAATTGTTAAGTCTGCAGGGAACCATCCAGATCAGTGTATTTTGTACGTGTAACTCCCTATATAGACTGTGTTGCTTCTATGACCAGACTCATTTCTACTACTTTTTAGTCTTTAGCTAATGAGTTCTTTGCGAATACTTTGACTTGCAGTTGAGAAGACTTTGGTCTGAAGGGCAATATATTCCTGGCATCCCTCCAGATGAGGTTCCAGATTTAAAATCTTGTCTTTTCTACCAGCAGTTAGAGGTTATCAACTGTTGTATTTCCCGAAAAAGGCGCCGCTACGTCGCGACCGAGTCATTAGAGTCTGTAATAAGGCAAGCTAGTTCAAACACTAAAGAACCAGCTATTTCAGAAGGCGGTGCTCCTCTTGCCCCTGTTTTATATGCTAGAATTAGCACTGGGGAACTTGTTCTCCGGCTGGGAGCTGATAAACCATTCGACATAAAAATGCTGGAAACTGGGGAACCAGTTTATACCGCTGTAATGCAGGTTTGACCAATCCAGCAAGCTATAATAATTGCCTTTTGAACTCCTCCTCTTGTTCTGATCTATTTGTTTTTGTATGGGTGTAGGAAGGACCTTTGCTTACAGAAGACCTTATCAAAGAAACAGAGGAGCTTGTGCTACGGACAGGGAGGTCAGTTATTTGGTGATTCCATTTAACTGATCTGTTCTAGTTAACATCGATTGTGTCTGAACAGTTTATAAGGAATACTGGATTATCTACCTCATAATCTTAATTCTTCAGCAAATATCAATTTTGAGCCAAAGCTTGGTTTTGTATCCCTTAAGAACTGAAACGTGACGCAGGTGGCACTAATCAAACCTTGAGGGATAACACGTGGAACTGTAAAGGTCCATGGACTGGGATTCAGATTTATAAAATTTTGTGGTTTCGTTTGTCTTGAAAACAGCATTCGTGTTTAATTAGCCTTAAAGTTGACTCGATTTATGTCAAACAAGTTATATGAAAAACTGGGATGTTCTGATTAATAAACTGATTACCAGTTGATGCTTTTGATTATTTTCAAGTGAAAAAGATTGGCGGGAGTGTGCAATTCTTTAGGTTTGCTATTGATTATTTCTGTGAAATTCTTTGAACTTTAAGGGTTGACATAGGGAAGTGGACAAAAATATGGAAACGCGGATGTTGTCAAGCCAAATCAATTTTCCAGATGGTATAAATTGTACAGAGTGTACCGATGCTTACAGTGTTCATTTTTGAAAGTGTACTAACCTGATATATACTTTTATACGTGAGATGCAATCAATTCTCCAGCAGAAAGATCTCAGCTTTTTTGTTTACTTCATTTGAAAATGACAGAAAATTAACTATAAGCCCTCTTGACGCAGATGAGACTATTAGATCAAAAAATTGATGAAGGGCATTCTTGTCTATGTTAAGGATATGCACTCTCATGCACTTTATCTTGTTTCACCTTTCCTCAAGAAGCATTTTTTTTTTGACAAATTGCTGTTTTTTACACGTCCAGTTTAGGTGCTGGGTGTTCACAGCTCCTCTCTGACATGCAGGCTTTTAAGGTATTGCTATGAATGACAATGTTTATTTTTTCTCATGGATATTGTTAGAGCTTGCCCTACACTGGTTAATAATAACCTAAAGCTAGTATATGAGCTTGGGCTGCCTCTCCACTCATTGTCAATTGGTTTTGATGGATGCTTTATCATGGTATCAGAGCTATGCTTTAAGGCTTTTGGACAAGAGTCAAAAGACTCTTGATTAATTGCCCTCTTGTTTGTGCAATAAGAGCACCTTGTTCCATTATGATACCAATGTTGTGGACACTTTGTTTACCTCTCCACGTGCGGGCAAGGATCGTAATATAGGTTAGGGGTCATATGACTCGCACCTGCAGGGGAGTATTAGAGTTTGTCCCCACATTGGTTAATTATGACATTTGAAACTAGTATATGAGCCTGGGTGGCATCTTCACTCATTGCCAATTGATTTTGAGTTGGATGCTTTAACAAATAATGTGTAGGCCTATACTTGTGATAAAAAGAATTTCAAGATATTGACTTTTTATTTTATCTTATGTTAGGCTGCAAATCCAGGTTGTACACTGGAAGATTTTGTGAGGTGGCACTCCCCACCTGATTGGACGGACATGGAGCCGAATAGTCTATCTGAAAGCACCTTCAACAATGGCGATTTATTATCTGCAAGAGGTCAACTAAGTCTTCGCATGCAGAAGGAAGGTTAATCTTCTTGCTTCATCATCGACTGCAGTAAAATCCCCTACAGAGTTGCCCGAGTCTGCACTTTCAATTGGACAACAATTGAAACAATGTGATATCTTAACTGGTGCAACTTTTAAATGACAGATATTGAAGTCCATTTTCTGCAGAATATCATGCATCATCTACTTAAGAAATTGAAACCTAAATGCATATATTTTATCCCACCATCATAACTCAGCAGTCAGCACTAAGATTAACGAGGGCATGGGTACTCACTTTTAAAAGTTTCCATTGGTACAAGATATATGATACACATCATAGATTTGCTATGCTAAATGGGTGTCTATGATATCTAGGTAACTTGTGGCGTGAATTGTGGGAGACAGCGAAGCCGGTTCCAGCTGTTAAACAAGCACCCCTCTTTGATGAGGACTTTGCTGCGTAAGTTGCCGAGTTGAGTTGCAAATGAAATCATTTCATTTGTACTACCTTGTCTGTAATAATTTTTTTATGTGATTTCCTGCTTGTTTTCTAGTGTTACGTTAGCTACTCTGAAACTCTTCATTGTGTATTTTGGTCATTTTATGTTTGGAAAGAAACTATCAAAGTTAGTTTTTGCCGAAACATAGCAAATTTTGTAGATTTTATGGTCCTTTCTTCATAAACTATCCCATCTTCATTCAGAATAAGCTAATTGTATAATTGACTAACTCATATTTGGGACAACCAAACGGACTCTTCAAATCTGATCTGTATTAAAATTTTCTGTCTGAGAAGGATGTGTGGTGCTTTCCTCTGCAGGGAAGGTATTCTGAACTACTTGGAGGACATTCCACCTTCCGAGCTTTTTGAACAATTATTCATTTCTCTTGTAAGTCATCTACTGTATTTCATCATGCAATTACTGGTGTTTCTTTTTGTTGCTGATTTGAGTTTTCTGCTACTGTGTAGGTAAAGAACATTGAGTGTTTTAAGTAAACATATGTATGCTTTCGTTCTTGTTGTTGAAGCAATAGTTGTCATTAACTGAATTTTCGTGATATAGGCAGGTGCATTTTTATAAGCTTGCACTCATTGTTGTATCAGCTTTCATCAGAAATCTGTGCAAGTTCTACTATTGACAATATTTTTCTACTGACTTGAATGGTTCTACTGCTTTTGGTATTTCTTGGAGTACCTTGTACTCTTTCAAGTCTTCAAACGGGAGAGTTAATTTGGTGGTCAAAAAGTGATACATTAGATGCACGTAGTTTCAGCTGTACGCACTTCCTTCTTATGCGTGTAGAAACCTAGCCAGTGATACCCGTTTTTCCATTAAATTGGTATGCACTTCATTTCATTTGTGCTGGTATTTATCCTTTGTTATAGGTTGGCCATTTGATAGGCTTCCATGACACGGTTTCTTTGACAAGAATTCTACAGAACAACATAAAGGTTACTGAAGTATGACTCTTTTATTGTGCTAATGATGTCTTATTTTCCTAAAATTTTCAGCTGGGTTCTGGATTCGTAATTGCTGAGGAAAAGCTCACAACAGACAGTAATTTATCAAAGCTGTTCTGTGAGTGTAAAGATTACATTATTGCCACTTGCCAGGGCAGCACCTGGACTGAGAAAGTCGATGACATCTGCCAGGTACATTTACACAAATTACTATTTGCTACTTATCCATGCTTCTCAATTATCCTTTCTTTTGCAAGTGGTGGCTAGCTCATGTGGTAGAGCTCTTGGATGCCCCACACTGCATCCCGGGTTCGAGTCCGATTCCCCCCCTCCCCTTGTAATCGATTAGTAATGACAAATGCTAAAAAAATAAAAATAAATAAAAAATAAAAAAATTGTCCTTTCTTTCACAGGCCATGGATGGAAACCTCTTCCTTATTTTTTCTTCTTTTTTGCTTGCTTTTCTTTTGGTGGATAGTGAAAACCTCGTATTGGGAACTATGTTAAGCAATTCTTTGTGGTTTATTACTGTGCAATACAAGGCATCAGATTCACTTTGGGGAATTAACCAACTCTCTGCCTTTTGGAGTTAAAATCAAATGACCAATGCATGAGCAGGACGGATCTTTGAAGTGGCCCCCAGTTTATAAACTTTTCATAGTAATATAGGCAATATAAGTAGGTCGTTGTCATTTCTCTTTTGTTTCTGCTTTCTATAACTTTTCCTGCAAATTATAGCCAATATTGGCATAACATCACGCATGCTGGCAAACAAAATTTCTCTGTTTTTTTTTATTTTTATTTTTAAATTGGATTTTATTAAGAAGACTATTCAATTAGTGTAACAGATAACAACATAACATTAATACTATCAAAATGACCCTATGTTTTTTTTTGTTGATAAAAAAATAACTGATGTTGATGAACTGTACGTAAGGAGTCTTTATAAGTTTCTGTTGTAGGTGTATGAAACAGCGGAGATGATGCTACTCAAGCCAGAGGAAGTTCTAAAGATCCTAAAGCAGCCTGAAGAAGCCACTTCTCCGGCTGGGGAACCAAGACATCGGTTCAAAAAGCTTGGCCTCATCTTTGGCAACAGGCATAGGCACTCCTCAGGCAATAAATCAACATCGAAAGACCAGACGAACTCTGAAGATAACCCCACACGTCAATCATTCTCATCCATATTTTCAAAGAAGCCCCCAAGGCCCGACACCCAATCCCCAGGTGAAAAACCCGTTTGTTCTCTCGAAAATGATTGGACTATTGTTTAAAATTGCTTGACTTCAAATGTAAATATAGTAAATCATCATGAAAAAACAACAGTTCAGGGAAGAACCTTTAATTTCTTTTAGGTTAGATACATTTCTGTTTAGATTTCAATGGAAATAAAAAATGCGCATATTCAATTGATCTTCAATACAACTTTCAAGGTGTCACGATGCCCATCTATACTTATCTTGCTATCTTTGCTTGGTGCTCATGAAGCCGCATTTTATTATCCGTTCTTGGGATTTTGCTGCCCATGGTTTTGCTTTGATTGTGAAAATCTATGAGATTGTTATCGCCATTAGGTTTCTGGTCTTCGCTTGTCTGGTGTCTGGTTGGACAGGAGATCTATAAATACTGTGGATACCCCCGTTTTGAGGTGTTGCCACACAAGATGGACTGAACCTGGCATTCACGTGTACATCGTTGAGGTTCCCGTTGCATCACAAATTTATGAGTTTGAGAGAGTCGCCACTTGGTTTTAGAGCATTAAGAAACCTTTTTTTGAGATTCCAACGTTCGGGCCAAGGGTACGAAAAAGGAAAGGTGTTCCCTCTCCGCCCAACCTTGTGGTCAGCCTTTACTTCGTTTAACTAAAAACACTTGAATCATTTACACATTTTCGACAAATACTATCAAAAGAAGAAAAGGAAATAAACCAGTGGTTCTGCTGTTGAACTGACTGGCGGTCAAACAACTACAAGCGGCTGCAGCTTAAGGCCATTCGACCACTCATGCAAATGCAACAACAGCTAGTAGGCCACTGTGAGTGGTGACTGCTGTTCCTTGTTACACCAGAAACATAAGAAACAACAGAACAGATAGACTACTAGAAAATTAATGTAAAAGTAAAAGGGGCTAATCCATGCAGGTTATTGATTCAACCCGACCTTGGATCCCTAAGTGTTCTCATGCTTGCACAAAGAGCGTGACTTCTGATATCTTTTAAGGGATGAAAATGCACAGGGCTCTTATGTTAGACTTCGAAACAGCGAACCGGCTGAATACGCTGGGTATTGGCTGTGAAACCAAGGGTTTGAGAAGGGTTTTTGCTTCTGGAGAGTGGGGCTACGAAAGTAGGGTTTTATGCGGCAATTTAGGAGTGATTGCGGGGTTATTTCTCCTGGTTATCTCCGGTGTCTTTAAAAGGGCAGAAGAGGGGCTGGAAGAAAAAACAAACAAGAACAAAGAAGATTACAAGAGCTAAATAGGAAATTTTAGTGGCTAGTGCCAATTGCATAGAATGATGAAATGGCGGGTTATTTCTCCAAGTTATCTCCGGTGTCTTTAAAAGGGCGAAAGAAGAGCAAGGGCTTTTATAGGAGGCTTTTGGCATCAGAAATAAGAATGAGGGGGAAGGCTCTCCCATTATCAATTGGACAGCAAATAAAATTTTTGCAAAATCTCCATGGCTGGAAGCAAATAAAATTTTCACAAAATCTCCATGGCTGCGGCCAAATTAGGTTCAGGGCGAACCCTAAATGCTCAAAATGACTGTTTTGATCAATATGGAAAGTTTTCCCGGACTGCTTTTCTAGAATGTTCTGTTGAAGGATGAACAGCAACCTGCAGTTGGAGTAGCAGTCGACAGTGCTACTATCGGGCCAGTGGTTCATAACCAAACAACAAGTGGCGGACGACAGTTCGAGTGGCAGGCCAATAGTGCGTGTAGCGGCAGACAAAAGCAAGTAGTGGCCGATAGTAGACAAGTGGTTGGCTGATTGTGTGTGTAGCGGCCGACATAAGCAAATAGCGACCGATAGTAGACAAGTGGCGGCCGATATTCCTAACCAGGGCTAGTTTTCAAATGTACATTCCACACACTTATGAGGTTTGAGTAAGGGTAAGGTTTGAATAAAGGGGTAGGTACGAGTTTGGCGAAGGGTCAATATTCATCTAGTCCACGTGTCACGAAGTCCAAAATGAAAGTTTCAATGCTAATAATCCAATTAGCAAACAAGAAAATCGTCTCATCGGTATTTCCCCAATTGTTCGCAAAGCTAAATTGAAGCGTCTACAACACCCAAAGGATTGGTTCACCGACACTTCCATACAATTTTCATTTACATAAGAGTTTTTTTTATATTAAAGCACATTGTGCATGAACAATGCACTAATATTTTGTTTCAAAAAGAGGTTGACCTCTACAATTCCACCTTGGTGATGACTCATTAGGCAACAATCCAGATCGAGCTATGCTCCTCGTGCCTATTTTTTTGTTAAAGAAACCATCGAATGTTGCACATGTGATATTTACTATATTATTCGTGCATACTTTCACCATTCCAAATTGATAGTACACTATGAAAAGTCGTGCTAACTTTTGCATAAATAATTCCGTGCGTTTTTCATACTAGTTTAAAGAACTAAGGTTTATCTACCTTTTTGGTCCCTACAAAATTAGCTCGGTTTCATTTTCGTCCTCACAAAATTTTGCGTTTCAATTTTACCCTTCAAGTTTCATGCCTATTTCAATGTTACCCTTTCCGTTAAGTAAATGGATGGAAACTTAACGGATGCCACGTGGAATGCACAGCTAGACACACAGCTGGACTGTGGCCCCACCCTCCTCTAAGACCCTAACAATACGACGTTCTTTTCCTCATTCCCCTAATTTCCCTCTCTTTCCCCCGCCCCCCTCACTCTTGTAAACCCTAACTCGATTGATTCGTTGGTGAAATCCAGAGAAGACAGAGCAACTAACGTTGGTGAAATCCAGAGAAGACAGAGCAAGACAGAGCAACTAAGGAAGGCGTTGGGTACAACCCAAGGTAAATCAATGACCGTAACCTTTTCCTTTTTGTTGTTATGAAAACTCGATTTCGAATGAAGAAGATCAGTCATTTTGCTGAGTAGAAAAAATCATTACGTCATGAACTGCCAAATGATATTCAAACGAATGGGCCAATTTTTTTCTTCTGTGGAGTCTACTGAATATGCTGTGCTTTTTAGAAAAAAGCATTAGACTATTGTAACAAAATCTTGATTCTTGAGAGAGAGTGTAGAAACGTAAACTGAATTTCATTGAATATTTTGTGTTGCCCATTAAAGAGAAGAAGAAACCCCTTTTATACTCTTCTGAACCAACTAAATCGACTCATCCTATTGGACTAAAACTCATCACTTGGATTGACCTGGCAACCCTAATGCTCCTTTCTAACTAACTAATTGAATTACAATTGAAATGATTCCCAAATGAAAACACAATACCAATCAAATGAATATCTAGTGAGAAACGAATATCTAGTGAGATCTCACTAATTTGTCCAAAACTAGTGAGACCTTACTAATTTTTCCAAAACTAGTGAGACCTTACTAGTTGCTCACTTAACAAAACTAGTGAGACCTTACTAGTTTCTCACTTAACAAAACTAGTGAGACCTTACTAGTTTCTCACTTAACAACTACTGGAAATGCAGTGGTGAATATGTCACTTAACATATTGTTCTGTTTAGCTCAATGAGTACTTTTTTCAATGGTACCTTTTTCAATGCAAGAAAAAGCATTAGACTAAGCCTTAAACTAATCTGTTAACTATTGCTATATATTAATGGACTAATTTTTCATTAGTTTATCATAATCTGAGATTAATTGAATATTTGTGTGTCCCTAGTATGTTTGTTGTTTGCTTTCACTGCATGTGGCTTTCCATGCATTTTCCTGTTAAATATTTGTCTTTTTTATGCATATGTGGTCCCCTCCCCTTTGACTTGAACATATTTTTTTTTCATTGAAGAGATGGATGAGTTGTTTACAGTTGAGATACACCATCAAGGCCATTTTGTTGAGAACCCAGTTCGTTATGTGGAGGGATTTATAAACCATGTTGACGACTGTGATCCTGAGAAATGGTCCAAGCTAGAGGTTGAAGACATCCTCTGTTGCCCAACCACCAACCTCAATTCCATCCTCCAATTCTGCACCACCTGGTGACACAAAGACAAGGAAGACCACAACCCAAGCTCCATACAGAGGGTTGAAAAGAACAAGGATTAGCAATGTTAGGCTATTAGACTTGCATGACTGGTAGTTGTAATTGTTTGCCAATATTTTGTGAACTGGTAAAAGTTAGATGCTGCATATATGAACTAGTAATGACAACTTTTTGAGAACTGGTAATAGCCATTGTAACGACTTGCTTTTGTTTGTTTAATGTATGCTAATGTAATGGACCTAATGGTAGTTTGAACGATTTAATGTAGGCTTTAATGTTTGGCTATCTTTTGTTAATTGGAATGGCAGATTTGGCACTAGCTGGAATGTTTTTTCTTCTTCCCTTTTTAAGCCTTGTTTTAAATGCATTACTGATTTAAGCCTTGTTTTAAATGCTTTTTGGAATGGTAGATTTGCTGTACTAGTTTTGGATGTTTGGAATGGCATATTTGCTCTACTAGTCTTGCTTTCTCCCATGGCAGATTTGTTATTTTTTCTTGCGGAATTGCATAGTAAATGCTAATATTGTACGATTATTCCAAATATTCAGATCTAGAAATAGCATACTAATTGTCAGATTGGTTACCATAATGCACTATTACATTTGCTGTGGTCATGTTTGACTAGGATAAAGTCCAGCTGTGTGTCCAGTTGTGCATCCCACATGGCAACCGTTAAGTTTCCATCCATTTACTTAACGGAAAGGGTAACATTGAAATGGGCATGAAACTTGAAGGGTAAAATTGAAACGCAATATTTTGTGAGGACGAAAATGAAACTGAGCTGATTTTGTAGGGACCAAAAAGGTAGATAAACCAAGAACTAATTGTTCGAGAAGCTGACTTGTACAATTCCACCTTAGTAATGTCTCAAGAAATAACCCAATTGTAGACAACTAAACTCTAATAAATATTCTTTTTTTTTTTAAACGGATCTTATAAATATTCTTGTAAAGGAAAAAAAAAACTTGAATATAATGCACATGTAGTATTTATTATTCATGCATACTTCCTCGGTTCCAATCACTACAAGAATTAATGCTTTTTACAACGGGGTACACTATTGCAACGGGAAAATGAAGCATTTGCAATGGGATATTCCCGTCGCCAAAAGACCAAAGTTTATTTTTAAAAAAGCATTTGCAACGGGATATCCCCGTCGCAAATGAACAATTTTTTTTTTATTAAAAATATTCCAATCCCAACCATATTATCAAAACAAACCAAAACTTTTGAATTGAGATACGGACAAAATGTTCTTCCCATGAATAGAAGTAACAATTCTCACTTTCACAATACAAAGTCATGTTCATAGGCTACCAAACTCAAAAATTAGATCAAGTATAAAATAAAAAAAAAAAGATGAACAACTCAAGAGAAACATATTCAACTGCGTCCCACAATGAAAAAAGAGTACGCAATCAACTGCATTCTTCCGCCGATCTTTTTCTTGAGCATCTACAAAATATAGAAGAAATTTTAGTTGAAACCAAGAAAATAATATGCTTGCAGCAAAGAATGAAAGATTTGCTCCCTTCCATCTAATGGACAATCAAAGCACTCCACAAGAATTAGAAAAGCATGCAAAGAAAGAGTAAATACTCGTGGCGGAACTAAAGGCAAATGAGCAAGAATTACATTTCTACTTGGTGGGAAAACAAACTTGATTTGCCAAGGAAAATGATAAAGAAGATAGTATTGAAAAGAGAACCTGTCTATTTGTTGTCAATCCTCTATCCAACTTGAACAAATTGGAATATTCACACATTCTGCAAATTCAAATCAAACCCATCAGATAACCTCGTTTAGGTTGAAAATCAATTCAAATGTGGTTAGAAGGTAATCACTATTAACACTAGTTTCTGGGCCTGGGGATCATCATGAGTTTTATGCATGTATCGTTGAATTTGTGATGAGGAAAAAAACGATAAGGAAAAACATACGAGTACGAAAAATGCCAGTCTTCATCTGAGGCAATGCCAATGGTTACAATTCCAATGTCTCCTTGCATGGTGATTGAATTTTTGGTTTCGGAAAATAGGTAAATTATATCTCCCAGCAACACATTGCCAAATACAGGTGAGACTAATGACATGCTAAACAGATCTGAAGTGATTTAGGAAACACAGATCACTATATTTCAAGTCAAGGGTCACACAATCAGAGATAACTACAAATGCCACTTGACGGAATGAGGCACGAACTCCAGCAAACATAAAGATTCTATGAAAATCCCAAGCTGTGTAAAATAGTTTCATTTGAAAAAAAAATCAGGTGTCAAAAATGAAGTGAACAAAAACAACAACCATACGGTTGGAGATTCTGAATTATAGCATCCAAGACCAAGTAGCCACTTGCCCGAGCAATTAAATCCCTTGAAAGACTAGAGAGACTTAAATCACATGACGATCGAAGCAAAGTTTAATACTACATGGCCAACAAACATAGGACCACTCATAACATTACAGCCATGATTCCTAAATGGTAATAGGAAAGTTATTCACATAGGAAAAACAAGTGTACCATTTTTTTGACTTCAGTGATGAGCAGAGGTGCATGTAGGCGGGCCTGATTGAACACTGGAGTTACAAAAAAGTACATGAAGTAGGACGAATCAGTAAAAGTGATAGGGTACTCAGGAAAAGCCACAAAAAAGGAAGCGATCAAACTTGTGTGAATCTCAGCTGCCAAGGGCAAAGAAGAAGAAAATGTGAGAGGACCGACTTTAGGAGTGCAATTTCAAACATTGCCAAGTGCCAAAAAAAAAAAAAAAAAAAATCACAGTTGCATCATTCCAACAATTAAATTAAGAGAATTGTACACTAGCAGCAAATCATGTATACAGAAGCATAAAAGTTAAGATCCTTTTTCTCGGGCAAACGGATTTTACTGTAGGTAAAATAGGAACACATTTGGTTTATCTAACAAAAATACGAGGAATTCCATTTCGCGCAAGCCAACATCACTTGAATATGACACAATAATTGATCTATTTCCTTCAGAGGCTGTCTTTATTAATAAAAAAATCGCATTTGTTAGTTTTGCGTCAAACTTTTTAAGTTTCGTAGTTCGTCTCGATGAGAGGAATCGGAAAAGTATAAAATTATGACTGAAACTCGAACCAATATAAAATCCTAAAAGTGCAAAAATTCACACAAACACCATTTGGATAATGGACAATAAGACCACTCATATTGAACACAATCCACCAAAACCCATCAACTGAAATCAACAAATTAAGCGAACAGAGTAACGAAGGTTATTTTTATCAATTTTTCAAGCGCTCTATTTGCAGTTAATCAGCAACAAAAGCACTTTCATAGGGCACCCTAGGGTTTAGGTTTTAGGGTGCACTTTCCTATTATAGAGTTTTAGTGGTTTAGGTACTTTCATAGGGTACTCTAGGGTTTTAAGCACTTTCGTAGGGTACCCTAGGGTTTTAGGCACTTTTGTAGGGTACCCTAGGATTTTAGGCACTTTCATAGGGTGCAAACTTTTTTTGCACTTTCATAGGGTGCAAACTTTTTTTGCACTTTCATAGGGTACAAACTTTTTTTGGGTAAGGTAAAAAAAAAGAAAAGATGCTAGCGTTAGGACTAGATAGGTTATAAACTTGTTTGGTGGATTAACGGGGTTACAAATTCTTTGCCTAGAACTTTTGAACAAGTCGCCCCATTTTTTATCCTTCCAATTAGGAATGGAGGGTAAAGTCCACTGACTTCGTAGATGAGAAAATATTCTTCTATATATACATATGTATGCTTATATATACTAACTCTTTTTTTGAAAATAGGCAAAATATATGTAGCTCTTGAGTCCTATACTTTTCATCAAGAACGCTTCAAATTAAAGACACCACAAAATCTGATTGATCCCGTGGCTAGCTAAATTTAGGCTCAATAGTTTGAATTTCTTCCAATTTGGAATATACTTCACAGTAGCCTAATCTTTTATCACTAATAAATCTCAATGAGTTATACATATACACAATCAAATACTCCCTCCGTCCCTTTTTAAATGTAGACATTTCCATTTTGGGCTGTCCCTAAATAAGTGTGTGGTTTGAAAAGTTAATGAGTAAAAGTTTGTACAATTATCATTTTGCCCTTTGAAAAGTTAGTGGGTAAAGAGTTAATGGGTAAAAGTGGAGGATAATTTTGGAAAGTAGGGGTAAAAGTTGATGTGAAAAGTGTAAAGTGGAGGAAAAAGTTGATGTGAAATGTGTAATGATGATGTTTCTTTAATAAGTTGGATTTACGAAGTAACATATTTAAAAAGGGACGGAGGGATCGAGTAAATCTCAATGAGTTATACATATACACAATCATATACGTACCCATCTATATAGATGGGTTCACCGACACCCATGCAATTTCTACTAACATACTACGTATATAGATATTTAAATGATAAAATGTAATGTGCATGAAAAATGAGCAAACATTTTGTTTCTAAAAGAAGTTGACTTATATTTCCGAAGTACCAAAAAAAAAAAAAAAGAAGTTGACTCATACAATTCCTCCCGGTTGATGACTTACTCCTGCTATAGACAGCTCAACTCCAATTCATATTTTTGTTAAACAAACACTGAAATGTATAGCACGTGTAGTATTAATTATTCGTGCGTTTCTCTCTCCATTCCTAATTGAATTGGTATTCCATTATGAAAAGTGGTGTTATTTTCTGGCTTTAATTGGTCCCGTTAATGGACGGTACAATTGGTCCGGATTTTATTGGTTGGATGCTCGTAAACTGACCCAGACAATTGAATTATGAAAAGAAAAAAAAAAGAGAGAGAGAGAGAGAGAGAGAGAGAGAGAGAGAGAGAGAGATTAAAGGATTGATTTTTACTGTTTAATTGCAGTTTTTTAGCGTTCATAGCTTAGACTCCTTTTCTTTTTATAAACTTTTTGTGCTGGAAAATTAAACTTGGGTAATACCAATTTGTTTCACAAACGACATACATTGTATAAAATGTTTATGTGAAAGTGGTGAGTGATACAGGGCTTGAATGTATTATACCGTATTTTGTTCTGATGTAAAGCACTCATTAAAGTTGTAAAAGGAATAGCCTTTGAATCATTTTGTAAACCTAGCTAGAAGCTTCTTCAATTGATAAATTGTGGTAATAAATTAAATTGAGAATTGCAATTGTTCCATTAGTCTCCTAGGAAAAAGAAGTAGAATCTTTTGCAATGATAGTACTATGATTTAACCAGTTTTACTGTTTTTTTAAAATTTTCTTTTTGCTATCTCGACTAGAAGGCATAATTCCGGCACTTGAGACATCACATGCTCTTGCATATCTGGAGAAGTTGTTTTCTGAAAGGTCCCTGTTTGTTGTGAGGACGAAATTTGTTATACAATTTTTTGAATTCAGAAAATTCAGAAGACACAGCTCAAATTAAAGTCCAATGTTTGCAATTGACCATGGCTAGTTGAGCAACTTAAACCGGAGATCCTTCAAACTCCAGCTTAATTGTGGACCGTTTCCCGTTATTTACTACCTGTAAATAGTGTGATGTTTGCTCACTAAACTCCTGATAACTATTAATGAAGAGTTGCAAACTCCAGGAATTATAGAATTGGTCACATTAAAGAGTTGCAAACTCCAGGTTGATCATTTGATCCTCTCCCCAGTATTTAGCCTGAAATGCCTTTTAGTAACATTTTGCTGATCGATCATGCTATTCCGTAAAATTGTGTCTGTCTAGTTTTGAGTTAGAACTTAAAACTTTTGGTAAGGTGTAGTAAATCCATGGGCAAATTGTAAGATCTTCGATAGTATATTGTTAAGCCGGCAGTAGGTTTTGCTCTTAATTTACTGCCAGTAGTGCTTAGAAAACCTGCCACATGATATATGGAAGGAAAGTTACTACTCAAACCGTCCGGTTTCATAAGTCGGTGTATTGGCCTAAAGAATCAATTTGGATCATTTCTTTTACTGTCTTCATTAAAAAAAATTGCATTTTTCAGTTTTTTTATCATTTTTTTTTGAATTATTGATTCGTCTCGAATAGAGAAATTTAAAACATGAAAAATTAAAATCAAAATGTTAAAAAAGTTCACTAAAACCAAAAATAATACAAACCAGATACACATTTGGAGTAATTTTTTCTTTATTCAAGATTTTCAAGTTGGGTCCATTATACTATTATCATTTTATTTTTATGATCCCCTTTTATCGAAACAAATTAACAATTCATAAAAATTGGAAGCAAAACTAACACAAAGCGAAAAGTGATTGAATAAAAACGAAAAATAATGCAAAAGAATTATTAGGCCAAACTTAAAATGCAGCAAACTGATTGATTGCCCTCTGACTCTTGAACTGTGGAGCCCCTGAACAGCAACATAGGGAGTGATTTCCACACTCCCCAAATTGTTATCCACACCCCCTTTTTTGTCTTATAGTGAAACTTTCATGTGTTAAAATCTCACTAAACTTTCATGCTGTTCAAAAAAAAAAATCTCACTAAAAGACAAAAAGGGAGTGTGGATAACAATTTGAGGGGTGTGAATATCAATTACCCAGCAAAAATAGCATGGTTTTTTCTCCCTTATCGGACTACATTTCTGATGTTTTTTTACTGCAACATCGGATATATATCTCCTTAAATTGGGCTTGCCTTCTATAAATTTCAGACAGGGCTTAAATTTTTTTTTTTTTTTTTTATTTCCGATCGGCAAAAACAGGGCTTATTTACCTTTTTAGTCCCCAAAGTATTCGCGAAATGTCAATTTGGTCCCCAATATTCAAATCGTGTCTATCGAGTCCCCAATGTGTGTTTAAATGGTCCCTGTGTCTAACTCCGTCCGTCTTCTCCGTCAAATGCAGGGGTAATTTCGAAATTTCACCCCCACACCCTTCTCTCTCTCCAGATTCAAGCAAACCCAAAAAAAAAAAAAAAAAAAAAAACTAAAAATTTATCAAAACCCAGATCCTCCCTCCCCCTTCCCCAGTTCGTTCAAACTATTTAAAGAAAACTAAACCTCAATCCATTAGAGCTCGATTAGTAGAATAACATATCTAAATTTTAATGAATCAAATAAGCGCTCTTCTTCACTTTCCTAGACCAAGGCATAAGATAGAACCCACTTGGGATACTTGCAAAATCCGATTTGAAAACATTTACAAATTGAAAATTCACAATCCACAAATTATCCCCTAATTACATCATTAAAAATTCACCGAACAGAACACCCAAACAAAAACAAAAACACATATGTATATACATACATGCATATCTGCATATATACTCGTAGAGAGAGGGAGAGAGGATATACTTGTTGCCGCCGTCTTCGCTGACGCGGTTGCCGAACTGAATGTGGCGGCCCGCGAAGAGGCCACGTTGGGCTCTACCCATGACGATTTTGGTATTGGGTATGCATTTCTCAAGTGATTCCTTCACTCCAGGAGCCAAATTGCTCTCCCCTCCGATCTTCTTCATTATCTTTTTCATCATTTCCCTCGATCTGAACGAGGTGAGGAAGAGGAGGAGAGAGAGGGGGAGAGGGAGAGGGAGGCCGGTGGTGCGTGTGGAAGAGGCGGTCGCCGGAGGTGGAGAGGGAGACCGGAGATCTGGGTCGCCGGTGGTGCGTGTGGGTGGTGGCGCCCTCGCTCTCTCTAGTCGAACGAAATGGGGAAGGAGGAGGGAGGATCTGGGTTTTAAAAATTTTTAGTTTTTTTTTTTTTCACTGGGTTTGCTTGAATCTGGAGAGAGAGAAGGGTGTGGGGGTGAAATTTCGAAATTTCCCCTGCATTTGACGGAGAAGACGGACGGAGTTAGACACATGGACCATTTAAACACACATTGTGAACATTGGGGACTCGATAGACACGATTTGAATATTGGGGACCAAATTGACATTTCGCGAATACTTTGGAGACTAAAAAGGTAAATAAGCCGCAAAAACAGATAGGGCTTAAATTATCAAACCATTTTAACTCACAAAGGCTTTATTGGGTTTGAACTTAGGAACTTAGAGAATTAGGAGTGCAAACGAGCCGAGCTGAGTTTTGTAGTGCTCGAGCTCGGCTCATTTAGTAAACGAGTAAAAAGTTGAGTTCGAGGTCGGGTCGTTCGTAAACGAGCTGAGCCTTTAATGAGCCGGGCTAGGTATAAGTTAGATAGATACTGATTGATATATTTTCGCTCCCTTTTGTATTGTATCACATTCAGTTTTTTGGTTCTTATTGATATTCGATTCAATAATTTTGCTCTTGGACGTTTAAGATAGCGAGACAATGAAAGAGTAATTTGAATAATGGAAAATTAGTGTACCAAAATTAGTTTTCCGTAGCCGATTTTTTTTAAAAAAAAGAAAGTAGTTTTGCCTAATTTGTAGGAGGAGTATGTTATATAAGTGATGCCCATGTAATTAGGATATACGTACAATACCTTAATGCTTCCATATCCCAACCTTGTCGGGGAATATGGTGTCTACCATGTAACATTTATGGCATAACCAAAGCATGACAAAACACTGTAGATGGCGTAACCACTTAATGACATAAAATTAACAACAAAAGGCGCGCGTAACATGTTGTGGCGTAGTTTTCTTAGAGTGTCTCTCTTCATAACATTAATGAGTAGATGACATAACAATAACCACTAAATGGGATAACCAATTAATGTCCCATACAACAAGAGGATATTCGAGCATTTCCCTAGCTCCCATTAAATAAATTAATCCTTTTTTATCTACTTATGTACATCGTCATCATTGAATACTGAAGCAATCCAACTTGGTATTTTACAATTTCATCCCAATCATCCCATCTCATAAAATTAATTAAGGCTGGTTAGCTATCTTTATAATAATTATGAGCATGATTTTATTTTCATATATTACCCCTTAATCAACTTACTTAAAACAAGTGATAAGTTTGTAGGCCGAGTTTCCCGTTTTTAGCACCAATTGCTAAAAGCTAATTTCTAATAAAAGTGCTAAAAGCCAAAAACCAACTTATTTCGTATTAACTAAGTTGCTAAAAACCAATTTATTTTCTATGAAGAGCTAAAAGTTAAATTGTTATTCGCGAGCAGCTCGTGGCTCCGCTTGTTAAGGCTCCGCTCGCCTCGTTTAGTAGTCGAGCTCGAGCTTTAGGCTCGTTTCGAAAACCAGCTAGGTAAAACTCAGTTTGGCTCGGCTTGTTGAAGAAGGCTCGGTGCAAGTGGTGGCGAGCTCATGTGGTAGAGTTTTTGGATGTCCCCCACTGCATCGCGGGATCAAATCACATTCCCTCCTTCCCATGTACGTAATAGATTAGTAACGACGCATGAAAAAAAAAAAAAAACTTCTATTAGGGTTGTGAATGTATTATGATGGGCCCCACTTAATTAAGACACTAAAATCAAGGCAAACAGTTTTAAAATCTCGATTCAGACCGATTTGTAACACAATCAAACAAGTCTTGTATATTTCTTGAACCTCATTAACCTTTCAAATTAAGCTTAACCAAATCTACTAATAGACTTGTCCAGGTTATAATATTTTTAAAAATTCAAGCTACTCAAGATAGACTCGTTTAAAACACGTTTCAGATTAGAAGATTTCTGACCTGTGTAACATTACGTTGTAGCCAGTGATTGCCCGGGTCGGTGTGTGATCAAGCTCTAATCCATTGAACTAACTGAGGGGTGGGGGGAGTGTTGAGAGCTTTGAGCATTACAAGGATGAACTCTCAGCTAATGCAGTACTTATAAGCCTTTTTAATATCCACTTTGATGTCACAATTTTATACAAATTCATAATTATCACTAACTAATAGTTCAGGCATCTAAATGATTACATTACAATGTCTATCATTTACCATTTCTTTCATTTTGACCCTACATTAATTTCAAGTTTCAACATATATAATCGGAGGAGTGTGTATGATAGAACGTCTTAATTGATACACACCCAAATAATTGAACAAAATTAACTGTAGCTCCCCTCTAGCTTTGTAAAAAAAAATTGTAACGGCTTTGTAAAAAAATTGTATCTGTTGTATTGGTGTATATGATACACACCCAAATAATTAAGAGGTGTGTATTGTAGCCTTTTCCCGAACGTCTTATTTTATTATTATTATTTTTTTTGTACAATTTTTTAGCTTTGTACAATTTTTTTACAAAAGTTAAAATTTTGTAAGAATAAAATTTTAGAACATAATTCCAGCTACAAAGCTGTGTTCGAAGCCTTTCCATATATGCAATTCACGTACTCCCTCCGTCCGCATTTGTTAGTCCGTTTTGGAGATTCCAACTTATTAAGGATACAAAATGATGACATAATTATGGTGTTTTTTGTGAGGCAAATTTCCCTTTTAACCTATTCTACAAATGATGATAACTATTAATTAATATAAAAAAGAAGGGTAAAAGAGTAATCTCACTCTAGTTTGTACTTTGATTTGACTACATGGACAATCTTTATGTGACTGAGAAATGTATGTTTGTGGACTAAAAAACGCGGACGGAGGAGGGAGTACAATTTTAGGAAAGACGTTTGGTGGCAGAACTTCTTCCAAACACCCATTAACACACATAGAAATTGACCTCAGCCAAGAAGGCCGTTGTCACGGTGTTCTTCCCTTGGGGAGGATAGGCTCAGGCTTTACACTGCCCTCTTGACTTCACCCAAACCTAATCAAGATGATTTTGATTTCTGAAACCAAGCAGGAAAGTTGTATGAATATCGCAAATTAAACTCTTTGTCCAAATTAAAGGCCCTGTTCAGCAGTTTAATTTGAGCAAAGTAATGTAAAGACAATTGGAATTGTCTTCCAAACACAATTTTACTTTTTCTCGTTTTTGTTGGAATTGTGCCTTAGGATTTCCTATTGTGTTTAGGATTTCTTATTGAGTTTAGGATTTCTTATTCTTATAAATAGGAGCCTTGTGGCCTCCTAGAGCTTAGGACTTCTTGAGTGAATCCCTTTGAGGGAGCCCCTATGGGGTTTCCCGTAGTGTGTTAGGGTTTCTTGGTCGTTCCATTGATAGTCTTTAGTTCATGGGATTGGATATTAGGGTTTTGTGTGTCTCTTTTGTATACTCGAGACTTTGTCCCTAGATATCTGTTGGGTGCTTCAACTGAGAGTTACGGGTATAGCCGGCTCTGTGTATTTCTCCCCGTTCATAGTGAATCCTCTCTCGCTCTTCGCCCGTGGACGTACCTCTAGAGCTTCGTGCTTGGGGGGGAACCACGTAAATCTTGTGTCTCGTTTTCTTTGTTACTTTGTTATATTCTCATACCTCGGGTTTGTCACAACAAACTTGGTTTTGTCACAACAAACTGGTATCAAAGCTCTGGGTTCAATCCGAGGCTTTCGTTTTTCCGCTGCATAGGTTGTGCGTTGGTGCGTCTTCATGGCGACTCGTTTCGAAGTTGAGAAGTTTGGTGCAACAAGGAATACACAAGACTTTGTGGGGGAAGTTGAAGAAGCCTGCTGATATGCAAGATAGTTTGTTCGAGGATCTCTGTAAGAAGGTGATTTTGGGAGAATTTTGGATTTGAAGCAGCGCCTTTATGCGTTTTGTATGAAGGAGGTATGCCCATTAAAGACTATTTTGATGAGTTAAATCAGATTATTTTGTTTATGCTCCTTTTGGATACTGTTATGGAGGCTGCTATGTAGTGCTTCATGTTGGGTATCGCCGTGGAGATTTGGATCCGGTTCAACTATTTGGCGTATGCGGGTTTCGCATATTTACTCCGTGGGGAGTTTGAGCAAGTGTTCTGTTGCATCAGTAATGGATGCGTTGGGTGGACGGTACCCGTTTGAAGAGTGTTGCTCGTTTGGGTTATTAGCTCTGTGGGGAGTTTGAGCAAGTCTTCTGTTGCATCAGTAATGGATGTGTTGGGTGGACGGTGCCCGTTTAAAGACTGTTGCTTGTTTGGGTTATTAGCTCCGTTGGGAGTTTGAGCAAGTTTTCTATTGCATCAGTAATGGATGCGTTGGGTGGGCGGTACCCGTTTGAAGACTGTTGCTTGTTCGGGTTATTAGCTCCGTTGGGAGTTTGAGCAAGTCTTCTATTGCATCGTAATGGATGCGTTGGGTGGACGGTACCCGTTTGAAGATGGTTGCTCGTTTGGGTTATTAGCTCCATGGGGAGTTTGAGCAAGTCTTCTGTTGCATCGTAATGGATGCGTTGGGTGGTCGGTGCCCGTTTGAAGATGGCTGCTCGTTTGGGCCATTAACTCCGTGGTGGAGTTTAGTGTTTTGCTCCAGGTGGAGCTTGAGCGGATCTTCGTTTGCATACTTGAGGGATGCGTTGGGTGGTTGGTGCCCGTTTGAAGATGGAGGCTCAATTTGGAGGCATGTGCGGCTAGGTTTCCTGAGTCGCGTTTGCAAGGTCAAACAGTCATGCTTTAGCCTTGCTCGTTGGTGCCGTTGGCGATCGCCCGTGCTGGGCTGCCCCGTAAGGGGTGTTTGGAGAAGAGTGGTTTGGCGAGAGGATTGCTCTATGGTGTTGAGTTCAATGGAATTCAAGTCAAGGTGGAGAATTGTTGGAATTGTGCCTTGAATTTCCTCTTTTGGAAATTTCCTATTATGTTTAGGAAATCCTATTGCGTTTAGGATTTCCTATTGTGTTTAGGATTTCTTATTGAGTTTAGGATTTCTTATTCTTATAAATAGGAGCCTTGTGGCCTCCTAGAGCTTAGGACTTCTTGAGTGAATCCCTTTGAGGGAGCCCCTATGGGGTTTCCCGTAGTGTATTAGGGTTTCTTGGTCGTTCCATTGATAGTCTTTAGTTCATGGGATTGGATATTAGGGTTTTGTGTGTCTCTTTTGTATACTCGAGACTTTGTCCCTAGATATCTGTTGGGTGCTTCAACTGAGAGTTACGGGTATAGCCGGCTCTGTGTATTTCTCCCCGTTCATAGTGAATCCTCTCTCGCTCTTCGCCCGTGGACGTACCTCTAGAGCTTCGTGCTTGGGGGGGAACCACGTAAATCTTGTGTCTCGTTTTCTTTGTTACTTTGTTATATTCTCATACTTCGGGTTTGTCACAACAAACTCGGTTTTGTCACAACAGTTTTAAAGCTTTGGTTCAAATTGCAAACCGAAAAAAGTGTATACCATTAGAGAATTTTTTTTCCGAAGAAGTACCGCTCATAGAATGCATTTTTCTAATGTTATTATCTATAGTTGTAAAAATACGATTTTTAACGATAGACAATTATTAAGTTTAAGTATTTTCTATTGAAGTTTGTTGATTCAAAAAAATTTATTTCAGTTCATTTGTCAAAAGTGATTTATTTTGTGAATTTGATAGTAGAAATTAAACATAAAATTAAAATAAATGAAACAAAATATTTTAAAAAAACTTTATCAAATATGGTGTGCAAATTATTTTAACATGGGACCTGAGTAACATCTACCACTTAAAAGCTTTGTTAATTTATACTAATATAATTGGTGCAAGAGTTATATATATGAGGTAGAAAACTAAGAACAAAATTTCCTAGCAAAAAAAGTCCCTACCAAGAGGTGACCATGGAACAACCATAGATGTAGCAGAAGTGCACAAACCACCGTGCCAATTTGACACCCATTAACAAATAAGATTTTATTAAAAACTCGATAAATGGTACATCGAGATAAAAGTCATAACCAACCACAAAGCAAGGAATTGGCAAAGAGACCCATTCAGCGAAATGCGGGGTGGGGGGAGCAGAAAAGAAAACCAACAGAAAGACACCCAAAAAACAGAAACACCCAACAAACAAAGAACAACACCCAACAAGCAACAAACCACAAAGACACAAAATCTAAACCAACAAGCAGCCACTCCTCAGCAAGTTCAAACTCCAATAAAAGAGATCCACAAGATTAATTTCCAGCTTGAATTGTCATTCAACCAGCACCAGAGCTATTCCCAGCTTTCTCGCACGACCCCTAAAACTATAAACCTCCACATTTGATTCTTCCTTCAAACCATACCTTTTGCACATGTTGTACCACCCCCCTCCTATAGCGTAATACTGCCTACCATCTATAACCCATCCCTTGAGCAGTATATCTTCACACACATTATTCCCGTTTGGTGTAATAAACAGAAGATCAATTACCTTACTCTTCGATCCTTCCTTCTCCTGGAGAAGATCTTTTTCGGTTTGAGTAAGAAAATCGTGGTTCAGCTGCGTCGCCGGCATTAGTAGCCGGTTTTGGTTGTTCCCTACGTCCGTGTTTGTTAAATATTTCTGAAAAACCTTACGAATTTCCTCCCCGTCCAAACCGAGGATCTTCTCAAGTACATTCCGTGGGATGTCCGGAAATTCTTCGTTTTCCGGCCTCCTAACCCCCAGCGCCACGTCTACCAGGATATCCAACGCTGTCCTCGCAGACCCCCTCTTTCGCCTCATACCCCATGAAGTACTGAAAAAAGAAAAAGAAAAGTTTATTTTCTTGAAAATTAACATTTTCAAATGTAAAATATTTTACATCATCCTATGGAAAATGATTTACTAGTAGAATTAATTCCCGTTAGTCATTTTTGTTTACTCTCTCTCTCTCTCTCTCTCTCTCTCTCTCTCTCTCTAGTTGTAAGAGTCTTTTGGCCGTTTAAATATAAGTTGGTAATCAAGTACTAGTCTTCTCTCCCATATCCCTCGAAACTTCTTCTTCTTCCAGTGCTTTCCTTTCCCTCTCCCTCCGGGCCCTCGCCGATATTCCTATAAAGCAATCTAATTCAGTCACAGGATCTGTGTCGAACAGCTTTTTCATCTTCTTCTCCATGCTTTTTGGTTCAGGTCTGAGAGAAAAATGTGAATTCGTCGTGAGAAAACTGTGAAATCGTCGTGAGAATTAACTGAGAGAATAAGGGAAAAGGGAAAAGAGTTTGGTTCAGGTCTGTGTCGAACAGCTTACATGCCACTGTTAGTCTGTTACCAAACCTCAGCCCTCACAATAATTTTTGGAAAGGGGAAAAAAAATAGACCTCAGCCCTCAGAATAATTTTTCGAAAGAGGAAGAAAAATAGACCTCAGCCCTTAGAATAATTTTTCGAAAGAGGAAGAAAATTGACCCATTTGGAAAATGGGGCCCACATCTTTCTAATCATGCAGCTGGTCACACACCCCTTCTGACGCGGGCCCCAACCCACTCCTTCCTAGGAGAAGAATTTGGGTACGGGGAGTACCACGTGGTACTCTCTCGGCACATCCGAACTAGAGGTGTCAAATGGGCCTTGCCGGCCCGGCACGAAAAACTCCGGCACGAGCACGGTTTGGGCACGTAAAAGTTGGGGGCGCGACGCACGGCTTGGTGCGTGGGGGCACGGGCGGGGGGCGGAAATGGGTGGGGGCACGGCGCGGGCACGACACGGTAGTTGGCACGGCACGACACGGTCTAAGCCTAAGACGCAGGCAGACGGCACGGCACGGTAGTGGCCCTGGTGTGGCACGGCGCGACCGCGACGACACGAACTTAAATAGGCACGCGCGGGCACGGCGGTTTTAGTCCTGGCAGCGCGGCGCGGCGCGCGTCTTAGGTCTTAGTTTGCACGCAGTGCGTGACGGGCACGAAATGCAAAAGAGTGTGAAGGTAAACGCGGGCACAAAAGTGTAAAAGGTACGACATGGTATAATAAAAGAAAAGGAAAAGGAAAAAAAAAAATAAGGAAAAAATAAAAAAATAAATTTTATTTTATTTCAAAAAATGAGAAAAAATAAAAAATGAATTTTTGAATAATAAAAGTGAAAATTTTGATTTTTGAATTGATAGGTGAAAAATAATTTTTTGTAATTACGCAATATGTCATGGAGAGAGAGAGAGAGAGAGAGAGAGAGAGAGAGAGAGGAAGAGAGAGAGAGAGAGAGAGAGTTGAATTTTGAACAAGTTTTCATTAAATAAATGGACTTTAGAAAAATAAATAAATACATAATAAATAAAAATACATTTTTATTAAATAAATGAAGTTGCCAAATGCCATAATAATGAAAAAAAAAGGATGGAAATAAAAAATGAATTTATGAATAATAATTACAATTTATTAAATGGACTTGCCATAATAAGGAAAAATGAGGGAAATTAAAATTGAATAACATAAATGAAAACTTAGGGGTAAAATAAAAATTAAATTTTGATAACAAACATGTAATGATATTAATTTTGAAAAATATTAAAAAATAAATTAAATTTTATTTGAAAATGAGGAAAAAATGAAAAATAAATTTTTTAATAATTAAAATGAATTTTTTTAGGGGACAAAAAAATGGGGAAAAAATTGGGGAAAAAAATGAAATATTTGAATAAATTTTAATTAAATAAAATTTTGTATAAGCAAAGTAAATTTAATTTTGAATAAGAAAAATAAGTAAAAAATACATTTTTATAAAATAAATTTAATTTTATTTCAAAAATGAGGAAAATGAAAAATCAATTTTTGAATAATAATTAGAATTTAATAAATGGGCTTGCCAAATAAAAAAATAGGGAAAAAAGGATAAATTTTTTAATAAATTATCATAAAATATATGGAGTTCACAAAAATAAATAAATACATAATAAAATAAGAAATACATTTTTATTAAATAAATCAAGTTGCCAAATGCCATAATAATGAAAAAAGTGATGGACTTGCCAACTGAGGGGAAAAAAAAAGGGAAAAAAAATTGAATAATAATTAGAATTTAATAAATGGACTTGATAAGTAAGAAAAAAATAGGAAAAAAAGGAGAAATTTTTCATTAAATTATCATTAAATAAATGGACTTCACAAAAATAAATAAATACATAATAAAATTAAAAATAAATTTTTATTAAATAAATCAAGTTGCCAAATGCCATAATAATGAAAAAAATGATGGACTTGCCAACTGAGGGAAAAAAAAGGGGAAAAGGAAATTTTTTAATGAATTTTAATTAAAGAAATGCAATTCACAAAAATAAATAAATACATAGTAAATAAAAAATACTTTTTTATTAAATAAATCAAGTTGCCAAAAATATAAATTTTGATAACAAAAATATAAATTTTGTATAATTAAAATGAAATTTTTTATTTTTGAATTGATAGATCAAAATTGAATTTTTATAATTATGCATTATAAAAATTTTGATTATATTATGCATTAGCCACACGATCGCAACACAATTACGACGATCCACACCGTTCACTTTGTTTGTCTTGCTATTTTATTTACCCTCGCCAAATTTGAAGTCCATCGGGTATTAAAAGCCCTTTGATCGGGGACGTTGATTCATTATCAACCGATGAGTTGTCTCCTTTGATCAAGTACGTAACAATAGTTAAATCACTTCATTTTTTGCATGGAGGATATAATCACTCCCACTTGTAATCTAGACGGTTCCGGTTCGAAAAAAACTGCTCTGATGGCCGTCGAGTCATGCATTGTAGGACATTATTGCTCTTAGATGTATACACTCTTTTTTCCTTTAGTGGATGATTTTCTCTCTTTTTTTAAGTAATTGCTTTTGATGATTTTGTGCTAGAACCAGAAATGTTTTTTTTTCCTTTTTTGGATAGAAGACAAATAAGATGACAGTCATCTAAAAGATTTAGTTACGCTTTAACAGTTTTATCTTTGCGATAAGAAAGATGACGGTTTTAAAGCATAATCAAAAGTTCAAGATAACATTTTTTTATGTGATTTTGTACTTTTAGTTACACTTATAAAGCGTCATCTCCATAGACATAAATGAAGGTTTCGAACTGTCATGGATGAAAAGATAGAACAGAACCACAAAACAACGAAAGATAGAGATAGGAATATTGAGAGAGGAGGTGCAAATCTATTTGAAAGGAGCATGTCAAACCTGTGCCACGCGTAAACAAAAAGTCTTCTCATTAAATAAATTTCCATTTGCCCAAAAGAAGAAGCAGAAAAAAAAGAAAAAAAGAAAGAAAGTCTTCTCGTGAAGTTGTTATCCTTTGTTTGTCAAAAGAAACAAAAAAAAAAAAAAAAGTCTTCTAATGAAACCAACCCTGACAGTCCACTTGGAGTTGGAAAGCTAGCTAGGAGCAGAGGCAAGGCTTTGTTCGGATAGGTTTTCAAACAATTTTCGAAAAAGTCTTCCCCTCTCTCTATTCACTTTTGACCGGCAAAAACTCACTCCAAAAACCCACGTCATTGTCCTCTCTCTTACTATTACACACAATGAAAATGGCAGACTTCTCTCTTGTCAATGTCAGACTTCTCTCTTGTCATTCACTTTCATAAAAAGTCTTCTCATTAAATAAATTTCCATTTGCCCAAAAGAAAATGCAGAAAAAAAGGAAAAAAGAAAGAAAGTCTTCTCTCTTTTTTTTTTTTTAAATTTTAAAATTTTGTTTGTCAAAAGAAACAAAAAAAGTCTTCTAATGAAACCAACCCTGACAGTCCACTTGGAGTTGGAAAGCTAGCTAGGAGCAGAGGCAAGGCTTTGTTCGGATAGGAAAGTTTTCAAACTAAATTCTAAATGCATAGTCTAAATTTTAAATATATAGTCTAAATTCTAAATGTACGGTGTAAATTCGAAATGTACAGTTTAAATTCTAAATGTACGGTCTAAATTCTAAAATGTACATTCTAAATGTACAGTCTAAATTCTAAATATACAGTCTAAATTCTAAATGTACAATGTAAATTTAGGATACCTTATGAAAGTGCCTAAAATACTAGGGTACCCTATGAAAATGCCTAAACCACTAAAACACTATAACATGAAAATGCACCCTAAACATAAACCCAAAAAAGAGTAATTTACCTTAATGGTAATTAAAAAGAGTGATTGACCTTAATAGTAATAAATATTTGATACTCCTCAACCTGGGGCCAACCAAGATAACTTTTGTAGTCCTACATTTTCCCACTTAGCCAAAGAAAACAATGAAAGTTGAACATTCAAACAAAGTTTTAATTGGCTCACAAGGGACATAAATGCATAGTTCAACGAGTTTCTTTCAGAAGCAGCCTCTCAAGAAGAAGAAGGTTGATAAACAATGCTTAAAGAATCACATAGAAGAGATAAACGAGCATCAAAAATTTTGTGCATGAGAAATTATTTTTCCTGACGAGAAGATTCAGAAAAATATAATAAGAACTGATATTATTGAAAAAAGTTCAAATAAGACAACAATTCAAACATTTATCTGTTTTTAGTAAACTTTAGTAAAAAATGGTTCAAGATAAATGATTAATCCTTGAAGTTAATGACAAACCAAATTTCAGTAAGGTTTATAATATTTGGCGTTGTTGAATTCGAGCTTGTATATATATATATATGCTCCTTTCAATAGATTTGCACCTCTTCTCCCTCAATATTCCTATTTCTATCTTTTGTTTTTTTTGCGATTCTGTTCTTTATATATACCCCACGGTTCCAGTTAGAAATCCCTGACTGGAACAAAATGAGTATTTTTTTTGTGTTGCAAATTGTTTTGGCAAAATCCGAGACGTCCAATATGTTCAAAATGTGTTTTCCAAGGTCCACGCGGGAATATACAGTTTTTGCGAAAAACTGCTTCGATCAAGCCCTTTCCGGTATTTTTTTTTTGAAGATTTCCCGCTAGGACCCTTGAAAACACATTCTGAACACATTGGACGGCTCGGATTGTCAAAAAAATGTTTGGATCATGGAGGTCCGGAAGTCCGGATCCCGGACTTGAACCGCCTTCTATATATATATCAATCTCGTGCAATGCATAAACGAAATTCTTCTCATTAAATAAATTCCATTTAACCAAAAAAGAAAAGTCTTCACATGAAGTTCTTATGCTTTGCCAAAAGAAACAAAACAGTCTTCTAATGAAACCAACCATGACAGTCCACTTGGAGTTGGAAAGCTACGAGTAGAGGAACGGACTTTGGAGTTAGCCGCTGCATTAAACCTTCCCTCTTAACAGTCCACCGGATTGAAGCTAAGAATTAGAGATGGACCCATAGGATGCTCATAATATATAATTTATCAGCCACTGGCCTCAACTTGTTTAGCTCTCTCTTGTCTCTCTATAAATACTATTAGTCTCTTGCAATCCTTGCATCTCATCAAAACTCATAACAATCATCACTTGCTAACATGGCATCTAAGTTTCTACTTCTTATGCTTCTTGGCGCTCTTATTTCCACCACCATTAATGGTAGAAATCTTGTGAGCAACAAAGAGTCTTTAGAAGATAAAAAGTCATTCTACCAACCTGGCAATGGGGGTGGTCTAGGTGGTGGTGGTGGAGGCGGTCGTGGTGGTGGTGGAGGTGAAGGACTAGGTGGAGGTTCGGGCTCTGGCAGTGGAGCTGGCTTTGGTGGGGGATCTGGTGCTGGTGGACTTGGTGGGGGTGCTGGAGGTGGTGGTGGTCGAGGTGGAGGTGGTGGTGGCGGTGAAGGACTAGGTGGTGGGTCTGGTTTTGGAGCTGGTGGTGGGTTTGGAAGTGGAAGTGGAAGTGGAGGTGGACTTGGTGGTGGAGCTGGAGGAGGTGGTGGCGGAGGTTCCGGTGGTGGTGGTGGCGGCGGACTAGGTGGTGGGTCTGGTTCTGGAGCTGGTAGTGGGTTTGGAAGTGGAAGTGGAAGTGGAGGTGGACTTGGTGGTGGAGCTGGAGGTGGTGGTGGCGGAGGTTCCGGAGGTGGTGGCGGTGGCGGACGAGGTGGTGGGTCTGGTTCTGGAGCTGGTAGTGGGTTTGGAAGTGGAAGTGGAGGTGGACTTGGTGGTGGAGCTGGAGGAGGTGGCGGCGGAGGTTCCGGAGGTGGTGGTGGCGGCGGACGAGGTGGTGGGTCTGGTTCTGGAGCTGGTGGTGGGTTTGGAAGTGGAAGTGGAAGTGGAGGTGGACTTGGTGGAGGTTCCGGAGGTGGTGGCGGCGGAGGTTCCGGAGGTGGTGGCGGTGGCGGACATGGGGGTGGATCTGGAAGTGGGTTTGGTGGTGGCATTGGAGGAGGTGGAAATCCTTGAGGGGACGTATATATATGGGGATCACTCCATGTGTTTCCAAACCTCATTAATACCAATAATTGTAATCGTTTTGAATGAAAACGTACATACCAATAATTGTACTCCTCTTGTGGACTGCTTTGCGATGCAGTTGTTATGCTGAAAACAATAAGCTCAAATGAGAATGACATGTTTGCTTCTCTCTCTGGTTAAGTGTGTGTATTTATGTGTATGTCTAGCAAAGATCTCTTACCAAATTCTTTGAGCATGAACAAAAATACTTCACAATTTCATGACTAAACCTCGTTAGGATTTAGGAACACCTCATTAGTAACTCTACATGATCACTATAACCTTTCAAGAGCATGTGCTGGGCCACGGCCTCCTCAAGTTTTGACACACTGACATCTCATCGCAATAATCTGAACTGGTCATCTTGTAGGACGCGCAGAATAATGCATACATGCAAAAAATTAGCTTGACCCGGCACCGATAGGTTTATGGATTTATCTCGACGAGATGAATCTAAAGTATAAAATTATGGTCAAAAGTAATATTTTTTTAAATAAAACCGAAAATAAACCAAAATAAACCAGTTTCTTTTTTTCCTGATTTTTGGTGCACTTGTTTGTACCACCATTCCTAATGGGCAACCCAGTGGGTGTATATCTCTCTATCTCTAATCCTCAGTGCTACAACTTCGTCTATTACTTCTTTGCAGCTTCCACACAATGTGTTAAGTACTCTATTATGTTTTTCAACTGCAAGTGCTCCCACAATTAATTAATGTATAATTCGTTTGTATCGTTTGTTTTGTGGGTTGTATCGTCAATTTGTTTTGTGGGTTGTTTGTGTCCTTGATCTGTGTTTGGTTGTACGATCTTATTTATTTTTTTTTTTTTTGATCGGGAAAAAGTTTGGTGGGGGGCGATCGTTTACTCAATTTTGACCATACGGGCTATGTATAAAGTTTCTATTTTTGAAGGGAAATATTCAAAAAAGGGCCCTCCACGACACGGGAGAATGTTCTATGTCCACCCAAAGGGTGTAGTTGGAAATGGAGGACTCGAACTCCAGACGTGGAGGTAAGGGGACACACTTGTGCCACACACCCCGGCCATCCTGGCAACCACCTCGGTGGTGTTGTACGATCTTATTTGATACTCCAATCTATAAAGTTTTTCCATTTCTAAAAAAAAAAAAAAATTCTATATGTGTTATATGTTTGAAATGGAAAGCTAATAAGTAATGCGAGAGGTACCGACTAAAATGTGTACTGATCGGATTGAGTTGTTTCCTCGCAGGACCTCTCGGAAAATCATTTTAAACTGAATGAATGAACGGTTCGGATCATTTGTGTGAGACCCACAAGTTGGTCCCCGAACCCATCGGTTCCATCTGTCATGGTACCCAATTAACGGTACCAATAGCAGGATTGTTACCACTATCGGAACCAATAGGAATTGTACCGATGGGGTAGAGACGGGCCTTGGGGCCCACAAACAGGTCCCACAACAATTGATCCGGACCGTTCAAAAAAATTTAAAATATTTTTTTGAGTGATCCCGCGAGAAATCAGCTCAAAAAGATACTTGCAACTAATTGATCCAATATACCTATTTCTCATTCAGATTACAAGCTCCTGACTATGTACTAAGTAATGTCTACTTCAAACTTGAGACCATGTCCTCAAATTGTGTGCAAGTTTCAATTCAACTAGTTGGGGGCAAAAGGAGAAGTTTAGAGAGAGAGCAGAGCGAGGGAGGCGGCGGATGAATCTTCCTTGGGTTTTGCCCGGCAGCCGCCCCACCCCCCCACCACCCCCTTCCATCTTCTTCCTCCTCCACTCCTTTCCTACTTCCCCCATTTGGTTTCCAGTGACTCCCCATGTATATCGACCTCCTCTCCTCTTTGCATGGGCGGCCGAAAACCGATTTTTGGGGGGAGCCGGATCTGGGGTTTCCAGATCTGGACTCTCGACATCGGCGGCAGCAACGATGGTGGCGTGACAACTCCGGCGATCTTCCTTTTTATGTATTTTCCGTTTTTTTCTTTTTCCTGTATTTTTTTCTGTCTTTTTTCGGTTTCTTTGTTGGTTTTGATAAATTGTTTTAGGGTTTTTCATTAATGGATTCTTCTACCTTTTCAGCTAAAAAAAAGTTTCAATTCAACTAGTCAATTCCGAATAATGTTAAATAGGGTCCAAGTTCATGAGATCTACAAATACAAGTTGGTGACGAAAATAACTTTGTTCACCCATTTGTTTTAATTTTGGTTGTGTGGAGTCGTGAACAATTTCCTCTCTAAGACAATAGCATATACTTCCTCTGTCCCAAAAAATTGGTCCAGTATTCTATTTTGGGCTGTCACAAAATTTTAGTTCATTTACAAAAATTAATTTACTTTATTTAATTAATTTCTAATATTACCTTTCCTTTTTTGATGTGACAAAAACTATTTAAATGCAGAGTTATAATGATTATGAGCAAAATAGGAAAGAAAAAATGAAAAAATGTAATGATTATGTCTTGAAAAAAGTTGGAAATCCCAAAGTGACCCTAACTTTTTGGAATGGATGGAGAGTATATCCCAAGTGCGTGACCAATTAAATAAGCGAATATTTTTTGTTGCTTGTTAAGAATATAAATCATGATAACTTTTTTACTCCTCTATTTTCCGACTTATCCAAAGAAAAGTATGAAAATTGAACATTCAAATGAAGTCTTAATTGGTTCACAAGATCCAAGGGACCTAATTCCATGAGTTTCTTTCAGAAGCAGCCTCTCAAGAAGAAAGAAGATGATTGATAAACTATACTCAGAAAACAATGCCTAAAGAATCACGTAGAAGAGATAAATTACGAGCATCAAAATTTTTGTGTAAGAGAAATCATTCTCTCGACGAGAGGATTCAGAAAGATATATATAATAAGGATCAATATTGAAAAAAGTTCAAATAAGACAACATTTTAGATACAGTATGTATTTATTCGTCTTTAGTAAACTTTAATTAAAAAAAAACATACGAGAAGAATGATTAATCATTTACGTTAATGACCAAACAAATTTAAGTAAGATTTGAAATATTTGGCCTTGTCAAATTCGAGAGAGAACGTAACCACAAACCAATAAAAGATATAAATAGGAATATTGAGAGAGAAGAGGTGCAAATCTATTGAAAGGAGCATGACAAAAGTCTTCTCATTAAATTACTTTCGGCTTATTTACCTTTTTAATCCCCAAAGTATTCGCGAAGTGTCAATTTGGTCCCCAATATTCAAATCGTGTCTATCGAGTCCCCAATGTTCACAATGTACATTTAAGTGGTCCCTAAGTCTAACTCCGTCCGTCTTCTCCGTCAAATGCAAGGGTAATTTCGAAATTTCACTCCCACTTCATCTTCCTCCTCAAAACCCTAACAATCCCCCAATTTCTCTCTCTCTCTCTCTCTCTCTCTCTCTCTCTCTCTCTCTTCTGTTACTGAAAAAAAAAAAAAAAAAACTGAAAATTTTCACCACCAGAAAACCGGCAACACCACCGCCTCCGCCTCATCCGAAATACCCACCACCACCTCGGTCCTCCACTGCCACCATATTCCACCCACCACCTCCGAAAGCTCCTCCACCGCTGACGCCATGCACCCCAACCCAACACCCAACACCCACCACCCCCGAATGGATCCCACTGAAACAAAGCTTAAGAAATCAAACTAAGAACTCGAATGGATCCCACTGAAACAAATACAAACGTGTGCCAGGGACATCTGGGTTCTATGCGCTTGGCAAATACACAGTCACAATTAAAAAAAAAAAAAAAAACCCATGCTATCGAGTCAATAATTTTGGACTGCGCAAAGAGATCATCCAGATTTAAGGAATAAGATAAATAACAAGACAACAAGATCAAAAGCATGGGCAAGAATTTCTTGCATCCTTTCTGTTTTACTATAGCTCCAAATGAATTGACTGGTCATAAACAGTGTCTCGATGACTAATCTATCATCTAAACTCAACCAAACTCTAATTACTTGAGAGAGGGATTCGAAGTCGAGAAAGTCCCTGAAGATCAGCTTCTTTGCCCACCGAAAAAACCATACCCCCCAGTCCTAACTTTGTGAAAATTTTCAGTTTTTTTTTTCCAGTAAGAGAGAGAGAGAGAGAGAGAGAGAGAGAGAGAGAGAGAGAGAGAGAGAGAGAGAGAGAGAGAGAGAGGGGGATTGTTAGGGTTTTGAGGAGGAAGATGAAGTGGGAGTGAAATTTCGAAATTACCCCTGCATTTGACGGAGAAGACGGACGGAGTTAGACTTAGGGACCACTTAAATGTACATTGTGAACATTGGGGACTCGATAGACACGATTTGAATATTGGTGACCAAATTGACACTTCGCGAATAGTTTGGGGACTAAAAAGGTAAATAAGCCAATTACTTTCCATTTACCAATAAAAGATAAAAAAAAAAAAAAAAAAAAAAGTCTTCTAATGAGACCATCCCTGACAGTCCACTTTTTTTTTTTTTTTTTGCTCACAAAAGAATTTATTAATCAAAAAAAAAAAAACAAATTACTGATGATTTCTTATCCTCTGTCAAAAGCGTCAAGAGGCATCACAACGAACTCGGATATCCTAACTAGGTTAGCACCCCCGAGCAACGACATTCATTTGCCAACCAAGGACCCAAGGGAAACTAACAAAGCCAAGTTGGAAAGATACCACCAAAGCCACAAACAGAAAGCCTTGGAGTTGGAAAGCTAGCTTTGGAGTTTACTTTTTCAAATTTAGAAGACAGTTGGCCGCTGCATTAAGCTTTCCCTCCCAACAGTCCACCAATTGAAGCTAAGGCTTAGATAGAAGACCCATAGGATATCCACTCTCCTCAAATTGTTTACCTCTCTCTTCTCTCTCTATAAATACACTCTTGTAATCCTTGCTTCTCACCAAATCTCATAACAATCATCACTTGCTAATATGGCATCTAAGTTTCTACTTCTTATGCTTCTTGGCGCTCTTTTTTCCACCACCATTAATGGTAGAAATCTTGTGAGCAGCAAAGGGTCTTTTGAAGATGAAAAGTCATTCTACCGTCCCGGTGGCGGTGGTGGTGGTTTTGGAGGTGGCGGAGGCGGAGGACTAGGTGGAGGTTCGGGCTTTGGCAGTGGAGCTGGCTTTGGTGGGGGATCTGGTGTTGGAGGACTTGGAGGGGGTGGTGGAGGTGGTGGAGGTGGAGGTGGTGGTGGTGGTGGTGGCGGCGGAGGACTAGGTGGTGGGTCTGGTTTTGGAGCTGGTGGTGGGTTTGGAAGTGGAAGTGGAGGTGGACTTGGAGGGGGAGCTGGAGGAGGTGGCGGTGGAGGGTTCGGAGGTGGTGGTGGCGGCGGACTTGGTGGAGGGTTTGGTGGAGGATCTGGTGGTGGCATTGGCGGTGGAATTCCTTGAGGGGACATACATGGATCAGCTCATGTGTTTCCAAACCTTACTATTTATTACTACAATTGTATGTTACAAAGAGTGTGGTTTGCAATTCAAGTTTTAAGGCAAAAACAATAAGCTCAACTACTAATTGAGAATGACAATGTTTGCTTCCTTCAGACTCTCTTGCTCTCGATTATGGAATTAACACACATACATAAAAAAGTGCAGATCCCAAATACATTGAGCACAGCAATATTTCACAATTTCATGACCAGAATTAAACCTCGTACATCAGGAAATGTCATAACCTTTTTTTTTTTTTTTGGTTTTGGTTTACATTTAATTGGATTTGAGTTAATTCATACTATTTTAAGTTAATCATTTTTATTTTTGCCTTTACTTGGTTGGTAATATTTGATTCTTCCTAAATAGCCAAATATTAAAATTTTAGAGACTTCTAATTTTTTTATATTGGAAATTTGTTAAGCCCAAGAAGCAAACAATATTTCACAATATGCCGATAAAAAAAAAACAATATTTCATAATATAAAAAAAATACCTAGAAACTTGATACATACACATTACTAATAGAGTAACAAATAACCAAAGTCAACATGGTAAAAACACCTCTCATAATTCATTTTGATCATTTATCTCTCAAATACTATTCATGTTACAAAATACATTCTACACATATTACCCAAACACTTCTACAGATAATTCATAAAACATTCTAACCATAATTCAAAAACACAAAAATGTAAAAAGTAGAATCCAAAGAGTCAAAAAATGGGGCTCCTAAAAACCCCATAAATCACTCATGAGTTCACTATCTAATTACTCAATGCTCCAATAGCATGGTACATGGTGCTCCAGGACACTTTTAACATCACACATTCTACAAGGACTAATGTATAGATTTCATATGAATGTGGGGTATTGGAGTGTCCTGATTTCCGTAGTACCATGTCATCGTGTTCCGTCCAGTTTACTACGTACTCTCCAGAGTCGATGAAGGCTGGTTAGGAAAGAAACGGATACGTAACGGGTTTTCGATACCTCTACCGTCCATGTCTCGTATGCGTATACGGGAGAAAAGCAAAGATCCGAGTGATTAATAGGCTCCAAGTTTTCAATATTACTGTGACGCGTTCTGTACGTTTTGGATCATAATGAAAACACTGTTGTTCACCCTTTTACATTGAAAAATCAGCTAGTACTGTAATTCTATATGTTTTTCTTTTCTGGGTAAACATTCACCCGATGCACCTTAATTTGGGGGAAAATAGTTCCAGTCGGGTGATGACAGATAAGGAACAATGCGGAATAATGCATGTGAATGCAATAAATGGCGCACAAGAAAAAAATGCAAACCAGAAGAGAGAGGGTGAACACTACAACAACATGCATTTATAAGTTGGGCAGGCGAATCTATAATAGTTTGTAAAATTTATAAAAATGAATGCAATAAATGGCACACAAGAAAAACAAGCAAACTGAGAGAGAGAGAGACGCAGGATTTGAGCGTGAGTTGGGCAAACACTACAACAACATTCATTTAGTTAGACAGACGAACTTATATAGTTGTAAATTTTATAAAAATATATATATTATTACCATATTTGTAAGAAAAATTTAAAACTTAGGTAGGGCGGTCATCCTGGCTAACCCATCATGCGTCCGTCCGAGAGAGAGAGAGAGAGAGAGAGAGAGAGAGAGAGAGAGAGAGAGAGAGAGAGAGAGAGAGAGAGAGAGAGAGAGAGATCAAAAGTCTATTGTAGATATAGATCAGAATTCTTCCGATAAAAGTGGTAATAATCCAGCTGCAGAGATCAAGTCCTACATGGAGTAGTAATTTTTTGTCAAAGAAACAGTTGAGGGTACGTATTCTGCAAAACGCGTTTATGGATGATGAATAATTGTTCTTCTTTAATTCCTATACCCTACTACTCAACGACCCCCTGGCCCTACTTCATTACTTCACATTTCTCACCTTGCTATCTATATATATCGACGTATACCATCTCTTTGATTACTCACTTCTCTTCTATCTTCACAGTGTCTTTACCATATAGCAAAAATCATCATGACTTCTAAAATCCTTCTGTTTGTGTTTGTTGGTGCTCTAATTGCTTGCACCACCATTGCAAGGAAGGGCTCTTTTGAAGACGAGGACACATTCCTTGGCCACCCGATGAATATTGGTGGTGGTGGTGGGTTAGGTGGTGGAGGTGGTGGTGGGTTAGGAGGAGGTGGAGGAGCTGGTGCAGGTGGGGGAGCCGGATTTGGTGGTGGTGCTGGGGGTGGATTGGGTGGAGGAGCTGGTGGAGGGTTAGGTGGGGGTGGGGGAGCTGGTGGAGGAAGTGGGGGTGGAGTGGGTGGAGGAGCTGGTAAAGGTTTTGGTGCAGGTGCTGGGGGTGGTACTGGCGGTGGAATTGGAGGTGGCGGAGGGTTCGGTGGGGGTGGCGGTGGAGGGGTAGGGGGTGGGTCTGGTTTTGGAGGGGGAGCTGGAGGTGGATTTGGGAGTGGGGCTGGACTTGGTGGGGGAGCTGGCGGAGGTGGTGGTGGAGGTGGTGGTGGGCTTGGTGGTGGTTCTGGTGGAGGATTCGGCGGAGGAGCTGGTGGTGGAATTGGAGGCGGTGGACTGCCTTGAAGAAATCGTGTCTGCAACCCTTACTACAATTATAAGTTTGTTATGTTTTTCAAGTGCAACTGCATGCCACATTGTTGATTTACAATCCAAATGGAATATTAATGCCTCTCTCTCTCTCTCTCTCTCTCTCTCTCTCTCTCTCTCCTCTCTCTCTCTCTCTCTCTCTCTCTCTCTCTCTCTCTCTCGTGCAATATCTTCTGCAAATCTGCAAAGTATGGTAATCAACAAATAATCAAAGTGAAAAGAATATGCCCTTGAGGAAAATCACATAATTAGAATTTAGAAAACAATGTATTAAGTTAAGTGTTTTACCACATATATGCCCCATTCGTGTTTTGGCCATGGGCGGAGCCTATAAGCCATTAATTCTATCACAATTATACGTACTAACCCCACAATTTTAACAGAAATGGCTCAAATACAAAGCAACCTCACTAAAATTATAAATTTGCCCTTCTCTTAACACTATACATTTTCCGATTGCAATAGTACATTTTAAATGTGGATAACACCCATTTATCGATGCTAAAGAAAACACTATACATTTTCCGATTGCAATAGTACATTTTAAATGTGGATAACACCCATTTATCGATGCTAAAGAAGTTATTGCAATATACATTTTCCAATTGCGAACCCACATTCATAAACTTCTGTGCCTATTTCATAAATATCAACACAGATTTTGCACGTTAACACCTTTCAAAGCACAGTCAACCTCTAATTATTTTGTAATAGATAAAATATATACAGTTATTGGACTAGTAAATACGAGTGAGATTAAGTATGTTTCTAAATATTGACCCCACTACTCTAGATTCTTGACTAGTGACTCTGCCCCTGGTTTTGGCTAATAATATTGAGATGTCCTATGCCAGAGGAATCTCTCTCTCTCTCTCTCTCTCTCTCTCTCTCTCTCTCTCCTATGTACCCTTAAGTAAACACGAAAAAATATGTTGAGGTTTCGTTCTTCAACAGATTTTTGTTTCATAAAATCTCACATTTTATGACACTCCGATCTCAACACATAAAATGTAAAAGTGATTTTATGAGATTTTCATAAAATCCTCCTAAAATCTATAGGAAAACTACTACATTTTATCAGTTGGGAAAATAACTCCATTTTATCACTCCTCCATAAAATGTATCTAAAATCTATTGGAGAATAAGGCCTGAGACGTCTAAGCAAATTAGTGCTACTCTGACTATGTACTAAAGAAATGTCTACTTCAAATCTGAGACCATGTCCTCAAATCCGGTGCACGTTTCAATTCAACTAGTCAATTCCGAATAATTTTAAGCAAATATTTTCTGTTGCTTGTTAAGAATATATTATGAAATTAACCGTCCGTTTAACATCTTAATTTGTTAGATGAAGTTGATGGTTAAAATTAATCTAATACTTATAAGAGCAGATAATTGATCATGTGTTGCCTACTTCTTGCCTTTGAAATTTCTTTTAGGAAGTCAACCGTGACTTCCATATAATTTTCACAATTCTGCTTGAGGGGAAAAAAAAAAAAATTTGATAACTTTCTTACTCCTCTATTTGCCCGCTTATCCAAAGAAAACTATGAAAATTGAACATTCAATGAAGTCGTAATTGGCTCATAAGTCTAAGGGACAGTAGACAGTATAGTTCAACGAGTTTCTTTCAGAAGCAGCCTCTCATGAAATGACTTTGGAGAGGATTATGCATATGCTGGCAGGCAAGATTTACAGCAAAAGAAATCTCAGGATGAGTGAGGGTGAGATATTGTAATGAACCCACAATAAACCTGAACCATGTATGATCTGTGAATGGTAAATCAGGATCCAACACAAGGGGCTTAGTGGAAGAAGGAGAGGAACTTGGTGTGCACTCTAGCATGGCAGCCTTTGTCAATAAATATGTGGCATACTTTGATTGAGACAGCTGTAGAACAAGGAACAGAGGAGCCTCCTTTAGAGAAGTTCAGAATAGGATACAGTCCCTGAGTGCAGGGGCCCATGTATAGGATTTGTTGAGTTTGCTTGTCCTGGATGACAAGTCCAAAGGAATAAAAAATAAGAGTACAATTGTTGTCTTTTGAAAAATGATAAACAGAGATCATATTATGTGTGATACTAGGTGAATGCATGACATGAGAAATGGACGATTAATCCGAAAAATGTATGAGGAATCTAACAAAAATTTAGAAGAGACCAATAAAAGTACCAAAAATTTAGGAAAAATATGGCCAAAAAGTGAATTTTGGCAGGAAAAAGGCCGTAAAATTCCGAAATTGCCCTTTATTAGTCATTTTATTGTCAATTTAGAAAGCAAACGTTTCTTTATTGGACCTAATGGTACGTTAACAAAACTTGGGATTAAAAGCGTGTTATTGAAACTAGGATGAAGAAACAGAGACTCGTTTAAAAGTGCATGGAGCACCACGTGTAAAATTTACTCAATTTTTTATTATCAAGAGTTACATGGAGCACCACGTGTAACGCTACGTAATATTTTGGAAATATTAAATATTTCCCCTCCCTAGTGTCGATTCGAAAATTCATTAAAATATCGTATTTAAAATGGTTCGTCTTTAAAAATAAAATAATAAAAATGATCAAATGCACCATGGGGCGTCGTCTGCACTTTGAACCACTACGATACCTATAACTGATGAAAAGGAAACAAAGTTGAGCATCTTCCCCACGCCTCTCTCTCTCTTCCCCTACGAACCCTACCCCTGTGATCCATTTCACTCGAAGAAGAATCGTTACGACCTTCAATCAGGTCAAGCCTCTTAATCCAATTCCTCCCTTATTACATTCGTTAAGATCTGTTTCTATACGTTTCGCATCACTTTCACCTTGTGTGATTGGTGAATTTTCTGCAGAATTACGGGTTTTCTTTCTCGTTTCGACATGTTGATTGAAATTTTCGAGCTGTTTTGTTTAATTTTGTTTTTATGTCTTCAAAGCAGTGTTGAGAGATCAGACCGACGATGTTGAGTATTGTAAGGCGAAGAGTCTCTTCTGGAGGCTCGTCTTCTTCGGTACGAAGCCTCTCATAAGTATTTTAATTTTTCTTGTGGAGCTCATTTGTGCTTGTTATATGTAGCTGTGTACATGGCGGACACAGGATTTGTATTTAGCGGCACCGATCACATGTATTTCTATTTTGATAACAATAAATAAATAAATAATCCGTATGTACATATTGCAACTTGCTGGGCCTAAGGAATGGCGAGATTGTGTGCATATACGTAGTCTTCACTCAATTTTACACACTTGAGCAAAGCTAGTACATAACTTGGAATTTTTGGTGGGGTTTCCACACATATATTAGTAATTTTTAAGAATTTTTGTTCAACCCAAGTGACTTGCAGGACCAATCCCATAATTTTTTTTAAAGTAAGTGGAAAATCTATTACAGCGAAAAAGCAATGCTTGGATCACAACTTTAAAACACTACTCTGGAAACAAATTCGTTTGGAGCCGTTCAATGCACATGAACCCACATACATTAGATGGCTCTGAGCACAGTGGTGTCCGGAAGTTCTGTTCCTGGACTTTTGTTAGTGAAAATTTTTGGAATTGTGCAAGGGCCGGGCACCCTGGCATCCCTTTTGTCTGCTCTCTGTACAAGTGTATGTATTATGAAATAATGTTGTGTGTTTATGTTTGTTCATTGATTGTTTATCCTAATGAAACTCCTTTTGCGGACCTAACAGATAATAGGGCAATCGCTCCGTGGCGTTCGGCCTGCAGTATCTACACCTAGGATTTTCTCAACTTCAGGAGACGAGGTAATGATTGTTTTGGTTTGTTCAATTTTTCTTTACCAGATTACAGATGAGTGCATTAGTTATTGACTTATTGTGAATGACACATTATTAGCATGGGCTTTACTTATGCATGTTGCTGGGAAAAATTGAATTATAGCAGTTGTGTTTGGTTGATAATTTTGAGAAGAATATTTTGAGAAATATTTTTGAGATAGTGTTTGGATGAGTTTTTGGAAAAAGTAATAATTAGAGAGAGGTGTAATAATTGGAGAGAGATAGAGAGAGAAATGAGAATAATGATTGGAAAGAGGGGTATGAGTAGAGAGAGAAATGTGATTAATGATTGGAGAGATGAGAGATGGGGAAATAATCTTTTCGGAAATTTTTTTGGAAATGTGAAGTGAACAAAGTGGGGCGTCCTTTTTTTTGGGGGCTATTTTGTTTGGCATGTGAGGGGAAACATGTGTGTACCTTACATGGGCTCGAAATGAGCATCTAGTGTGAGGGTGTGCCCAATGGTTGAAATCGAACCTTCTTTCTCCATAAATCTTAGGTCGTGGATATGTATCCGAAATCTATCTTTCTAATCCATACCTTTAACCAATACTAGTACAGTTTTACTGTTTCAAGGTGTTGCAGAATTTTCTCGTTTCGTTTTGAGACATTACAATATGCTCACTGGTGGTTGGTTGTTCAATTCCTGTTTTTTTTTTTTTTTTTTTTTTTTTGAACCGGATTTTTATATAACAAAGGGACAAAGTCCAAAACTCAAGGGGGATAACTTGAGGAGAACAAAACACACTACACTTGGACATACCCTAGCTGTAGCAGAAACAAACAAAAGGAAACTAGAACTAGATGTGAGGGAGCACTGATGCAGAGAGTCCCCGATCTAGCATCAAAACTAAGTTCTTTGTAGTCCTACTCATATGTCTCCAAGAGTTCATCTGTGCCTAACTGCCTCCACAATCAATGTTTCCACATATGTAGAATCATGCCCAACTTGCTGGAAGACCCTATAGATTACGTTCTTTCCAGATATGATATACAGAAGCAGCCAAACATAGCTTGATACACTGGACTGCATAGAGCTATCCTGGCAGTGATTTGAACCCCAATGGAGCTCATTTATCAAGCCACAGATGGGAGTACCAAGGCCACTCATTGATTTAACAGCCTTCCAAATAGTAGAAGTGAAAGAACAATAAAAAAAAATAAGGGTGACTCAGAGCGACAGAGCCACCATAGCAAAGAACACAAGAACTTTCACTCTGTAGACCCGAGTCTATCCTTGGTAGTCAATCAACCAAGTACTGCCAGCCAAAGTATAAAGGACCATCTTGGAACATGCCATTTGTACCAAACCATACTAGACCAAAACACTTCTGGACCCTTGGACCTTGAAGCTTGCCAAGCTGTCTTAACAGAAAAGGAACCACTTGCCGTCAAGAACCATACCACTGAATCCTCTCAGTCAACATGTGGGATAAGGGTAGGATCTGTGTTTTCTATAATCTCTCTAATAATAGGATGCCTACTTCTAGGTCATCTCCAAGAATCATTATGGATAATAGAACTAACAGTAGCATGAAGGGATCTGCCAAGGTTAAAAACCACTTGATTCCCATATTTTCTGAAAAAGGGGACCAAGGGTATGCCATTTATCCAGCCAAAGGTATGTATTAGAGCCATTGCCAATTCTGGATGAAATAAACTTTTGACCTTCTCTTCTCAGACCAAAAATCTTTCTAAGAGTCCAAGAAGAATCAGCAGGGAGTTTTATAGTCCAGATGCAGTGGTTTTTAATCACATTTGAATGGATCCATTTGACCCATAGGATATCTTCCTTCTTACAAACAGCACATAGGTGCCCTAGCATGGATGCTCTATTCCATTCTTTCATTCTTTTGAAGCTCAAGCCACCTTGACACCAAAGGATTTCAATTTCTAAACCTTTCCAAAGAAAAGCACTGAGCATTCCTTCAATGTCCTCTATAATTTGTTGTGGTAGAATAAAGATAGAAGACCAGTATACCTGGATGCTGAAAAGAACTGAGCTGATCAACTGTGCTCTACCTCCAAAGGAAAGCAACTTGTTGGACCACAACTGAGTCCTTCGAAGCATTCTCTCCTTTGAGGATCAAGCAATCTGAATGTCTCCGTTTAGTAGAAATTAAGGGCACACCTAAATACTTGACAGGCAAGCTTGCTTCAGGAATATCAAGGATAGACCTCAGAATCTGCTTCAAATTTATATCCACACCAGCAAATAAACAAGCACTCTTATTCAAGTTTGGCTGCAAGCCTGAGAAGAAGTGGACGTCCTCCAAAATACTATGATAGTAGTAAAAGTTTGGGGGTTAGCCCCACAAACTATGAACATATCATCAGCAAAGATTAGGTGGGATAGATTGATAGCTTCACGCCTTGGGTGGTAAGAGAAACTCCCCAGACTGATTCTGAAGTGAAGAAGGGCAGCAAATGCTTCAATAATCAGCAAGAAGAGGTAAGGAGAGATATGATCTCCTTGTCTCAACCCTCTTTTTCCTGTAAAATAATCTCTCAGCTCACCATTGATGAGCACTGAGAATTTTGGGGTAGTCACACAAGCTTTAACCCAGTTGATGTAGATCATAGGAAACTCCATAGATTGCGTAATTCCGAAGAGGAAGTTCCAGTCAACACTGTCATAAGCCTTCATTAAATCCAATTTGATGGCGCATCTAGGAGAGCCTTGATCTCTATGGTATCCCTTCCATGATTGATCTCCCTTTGATAAAGGCTGGTTGAGATGGCCCAATAACCAAAGGTAAAACGGACTGAATCCTATTTGCCAAGACCTTTGTTGTGCATTTGTAAATTGTATTACAACAAGCTATTGGCCTACAATCCCTTATCGTACTTGGGGCAGGGGTTTTAGGTACCAAGGTAATAGATGTGGAGTTCAAACCACTAGGCATAGTTCCTGTTTCAAAGAAGTGAAGCACCCCAGCAATAACATCATCCTTAACAATGGACCAATTATCATGAAAGAAAGCAGAATTAAAACCATCAGGTCCAAGAGCCTTGTCTCTGTGAAACAAGAGAGCAAGATTGTTTTTTGATTCTGCTTTGTAGTTGTTTTCTTCTATGAGACATGCTGGGAACAATATTTGTTTCCCAAGATGTATTTAGAAGTTTCTTATAATTTCACTTTTAAGCATGTGAACAGGTATTACACAGTACAAGAGGATTTGGAAATGTACGAAATTTGTGCCACCTTATTTTTCCAGGTAATCTTTTGGCAAGTTTTTGTAATATCCTAATTACACCTCTAAAGCTGATAAATCTGAGTTTCTGCGTTCTTGCCCTTAATTGCTCCAAATATTTTGTGATAGGTGGCTCACCAAGTCTAAGGCCAGTAAGGTTAGTGATATGTTCTATTATTTAAGTGTTCAATGTAAATGAACTTACTGGTTTGCAGTTTGTTGAAGATCCTAACTAGCTAGGTTACTAGGGTAGCCACAGGATTGTTGGTCCAAGTCCAAGCACTTCAGTAGATCAAGGCTAAACCAACTTACTTGGACAGACTTGTGATGTCTATATATGGTATCATCTGGATATTGAACATAAGCTAATGAAATTCAAGCCAGATAGAATAAGTGGAAGGATGTTCTGATTTAAATAGTCTTTTAAAGCTTACTCAAGAAGTACCTTGTGTATGGAGCTGTCTTTCTTCGGATTTTTTTATTATGTGCATTGTGTAATACCGTTGTGCAGTGGATTTATGGGCAGTATTCATCCAGAGGTTACCATGCTACAACACAGGCTGTTTTCTTCCGACAATGGTGCTTTATTCATATACCTCTTGTTGTGTCTTTTGTTTTTTGTTCAGATGTTGGTTTACTATTCCTTTTTTCCCTTTTTGCTCTCACTTGGGATTCAGCCTGAATATTTTGAATTTGTTCCTCTTGTGTACATCTACGGTGCAGGTGATCTGGTTGACGCTGTTGTCCCATTTATGGGTGAATCTATAAGCGATGGAACTCTGGCAAAATTTTTGAAGAGTATGATTAACATTTTTTTCCCAAGTTCCACCTTTCAAATACTAAGTTTTGAATGCTTGATGGTATTTTGTCCGGGATTCGAGTGCAGGTCCTGGTGACAGAGTAGAAGTTGATGAGCCAATTGCTCAAGTTGAAACAGATAAGGCATGTACTTGCTGTAAAACAGCGATTAATGTTGTAGTTCAGGCCCCTAAAGTTCTCAACCGAACTGATTGCTGTAATATTTTTGCTTGGCCGTGTTCTACCAGGTGACTATTGATGTTGCAAGTCCTGAAGCGGGTGTAATCCAAGAGGTATGATATCAGTAGCTGGATTAGTTTCTGTACAAGTTCACTGCATTTTTCCTTTGCTTCTTTTGTAATGGTTTGGATAAACCTATTTTTCATCCTTGATAGTATGTAGCCAAGGAAGGGGATACTGTGGAACCTGGTACTAAGATTGCCGTCATTTCAAAGTCTGGCGAAGGTGCAACCACCCATGTTGCTCCATCTGAGAAGACTTCAGAAAAAGCAGAATCGAAGCCACCTCCCCCTGTTGAAAAGAGTGAAGAGGATAAGAAGAAGCCCAAAGTTGAAAGCGCTCCTGTTATTGAGAAGCCTAAGACAACTTCTGCCCCTCCTCCTCCTAAACGCTCTGCTACCGAACCCCAGCTTCCTCCTAAAGAAAGGGAAAGACGAGTAAGTCACATTTCCATATTCATACACCAAAATATTGTTTGCCTGGAATTTTATAAGTGTCTCCAAGAATCTTCATCATGGTGTTTGCACACTAATTAGAGCTCCTCATGGTTACAGGTTCCCATGACAAGGCTCAGAAAACGGGTTGCAACACGTTTGAAAGATTCTCAAAACACATTTGCATTGTTGACAACGTTTAATGAAGTCGATATGTAAGTGTGAATCCGTACTTGTAATGCTTTACGGTTTATAGCTCGCGTCTTATGCCATATTTCTTGAAATTTGTGGACTGCACTAGGGAATAAAAACTCGGATCAAATTGATTGTTTGATACTGTTTAACCTAAAGTTGACTGCGATTTTCAGTTTCCGGTTTATGTTTAAAGACTCATAAAAACTGATGTTAACAGATCTGGTTGAAGTCTAGCCAATCTAGGCCTGTTCTTGGTTGTCCAGTGCTAACGGTTGTTTGATATTATCACTTGTATCTTTTGTATTTTCCTTGGTATTAATGATATGCATGGGTAAGTTATAACGGGATTTTGAGCACCAAATTTAGGGTTTGTAACACTATCATTATAGCTCAGTAATGGGCAATTTGGTCCACCAAACTTACCAACCTGGGAATTGATGGATGTGGCCACTGAATGACTGAGAGAGTGCTCATTTTAAAAATCAATGATCACATATAAGATGCTTGAAGTTTGACAAGTCAATATAGAGCTGATCACTGAGAGAGTGCTCATTTAAAAAATCAAGGATCAGATATAAGATGCTTGAAGTTTGACAAGTCAACATAGAGCTGATCATTAAACTTACAAAAGATGTGTTAGCTTTACCTCTGACATGTCTCTCTTGTGATCAAAATTTATTACCTACACCACTTGATTGTTTCTCCTGTTGATTTGCTGTGTCTGGCAGGACCAATTTGATGAAACTCCGCTCTGACTACAAAGATGCATTCGTTGAAAAACATGGAGTCAAGTTGGGACTTATGTCTGGGTTTGTGAAGGTATGTACGATGTAGTAAGTCTATGGCTGGTTATTGGTAGGATTGCACATAGTCTAAGATGTGCTTTGACATGTATGATCGTACATCTGACTCTGCCCATGAGCATTGACGTGCTTTTCTGTGTTTCTAGTTGAATTTAGAAGATATTAATGGATTCCTTGTTCAAATTTCAGGCTGCTGTTAGTGGGCTTCAAAATCAACCTATTATCAATGCTGTAATTGACGGGGATGATATCATATATAGAGACTATATAGATATCAGCATAGCTGTTGGTACTCCAAAGGTTTGTGGAATCCCCTTCCATTTAGTATCTTCCTGTTTGAACTTACAAATAATAGAACTGAACAACTCTTTCTTGGAACTCAAAGAGGGAAAAAAAATTGCCGGGCTTCCTATAGCCATTTCTTGAATTGTTTATAGTGAAAGCTGTATGATCTGGCATCTTGCTGGCATTTATAGATTAGTTTTCCTTACAAAACTTGTCTTGTTAGTGTATTTGAAGAGGAGAAGGAGAGATAAAGTAGGGTTTGGGGGACTTTATCTGCCCCTTCACCTCCTCATGTATCTATGATTCTACATTGAACCACGATGTGGTAGAATTCACAAGTACCCTTAACACGAAAAGTAACCAGAAGGATAGTAATAAACACTCTTCAGCATTTATAAAATGGCAGACTGTTTTGTATTCAAACCCTCTCCTTTTATTCAGGGCCTTGTTGTTCCAGTTATCCGCAATGCTGAGAAAATGAATTTTGCGGAGATAGAGAAAGAGATCAACACTCTTGCCAAGAAGGCAAGTAATGGAACTATATCAATTGATGAAATGGCTGGAGGTTCTTTCACAATATCGAATGGTGGTGTTTATGGAAGTCTCTTAAGCACCCCCATCATCAACCCTCCTCAGGTTTGACTCTTAACCTCAGATATCAAGTGCATTAAAAGTTCTTTTTTAGATATTATTGAGTCATCATTTTGTTTCTCCTCTTCGACATTACATTACTTTACAAACTTTTGACAGTCTGCAATCTTGGGTATGCATTCGATTGTGTCCCGTCCAATGGTTGTTGGAGGCAACGTAGTTCCAAGGCCAATGATGTACATTGCCCTGACATATGATCATCGGCTGATTGATGGGAGAGAGGCAGTGTTTTTCCTCCGCCGCATCAAGGATGTTGTGGAGGACCCTCGGAGGTTGCTTCTTGATATATGAAGAAACGCATCTACCACTGGCGTTCGATCTACTTGAAACTAAATAGACTCAGATTGTTCTATTGAAGTCGAATAAATGCCTAGGAGAAATTTTGTCTCTTTATTGTTGATTCTCCTCTTTAGCGAGCTCTTCAATTGCGGCTATCCAGTTTCACATTTGAAATGAGTAACTTTGTTGCAATACAGTTTCAAGTTTATGTTGCTCGAAAGTCTTCTACTTAGTGTTCTTTACTTTTAAGAGCTGGGGTCTCAAATTGACGAGAATTCAGAGATTCTAGTCACGAACATGCATACGGCATGTCAATTTGTGGACGTATTGGTTTGATTACACCATTATATTTATGGTGATAAATTATCGAAAATCCGTGCTTCTTGTATCTTACACGGAGTTCTGGGTTCTTGGATAGAAATATGTGATCCATGGATTTTGGCTAAACGACTGACTTTCAGTCGTCTTGATAGTTGCTTGTAAATCTCTAGGGTGTAGCTTCTGGTTTAGATGGGTTAGGGAAAATGCTCGGTTTGTGCCCCCATTTCCAAGTATATGGCCCTACACGCTGTTGGTTCGTGCCCTAGAGACACTGGATAATCTTTCGCGCTGACAGACCTTGGGGTGACTTCCTGTATCTCGGGCTTGATAGATACAGTAACAAGGGTGCGTTACATCTTCCTGTATCTCGAGCTCGATAGATACAGTGACAAGGGTGCACTACATCTACTACTTCCGTAAAGCCACCAAGGCCCAAACATAGTCTCCAAGACATGATGCTGCGAATAATGAGAGTTGAAGTCTAAGGTCTTGTTCCCAACCAAGGTTCTAAAACTCCCTAGGCGCTCTCAGGGTGGCCGAGCATCTTCTAGCTTCCGGGCCGAGTACTCGCCGCCTAGTTGGGCGAGTCGGCGAGGAGCCTTTTAATGCCTAGGCAGCTAGTATTTAACAGCCTAGATCTTCTTTTGGGAACAGTAACAAAAGTGTTGTTTATTTCAAAGGCTTCTTATCTGGAGCCATGCTTTGGGAGCAAACACCGCGACAACCACCTTCGTTATCATGGCAGGAACGGCGGGCCAAGGGCTTCTTCTGGAACCAATTGTCATCATTCGCGATTTACACCTGGTAAAAAGTATAGTACTCATGATGGAGAAGACGTGGACGGTGTACGCAACGTTGTACGCGCTTTCATACTATTATTGCGAATTTGCTATATATGGAGAATGGTTGTGTCTCTTTAACGTGTGATAATGTGGTGATACTAAAATGGTAGGGTAGGTACGTGGGACATGTGACCTAGAGATGATTCAAATTGACCAATGCTAATGTTCTGCTATTTGTGTACTATTTGTTTCCAAGAAGCTGAAGGTTGGTCCCCTAGAATCGAATCATTACTACCAATTCTGGGCATTCTCAAAACGGGAGAGACAACAACAAAAAGGGGAATTATGCATCCCCTAGTTCGCCAACTTTGGCCACGACAGATTCAAATGAAAAACGTGGAAACGAGGAGAGAGAGGAAAAGGAGACAAGACAAGTCTCTGGGAGAGAGAGGAAAAAGGAGACATGTACTTCTCCTCTTTTTTCTTCGTTAATATGGATGACTGGGCCCCGCCATGTGAGGGCTTAAAACTGGGGTAAATTTTTTCAACCGAACGGAAGTTTTGGAAACTGGCTTTGCCAAAACTGGACTAAAATGGTTAACCGAACAAAGCCTTTAATGTCCAAGTTACGTTGTGGACTTGAAAATGTAGTCGAAGTAACAAGCCCCATAGTGGTATTGGGGTCGGTGGTTCTGAGCTAACAGCTGAAATTTACCTATTTTTCAATCGGTCCATTTTTTGTGTGGCATCCATCAGTGGCGGAGCTAGGATTAAAATTTCCAGGGATCGAGTTGTAACGGAACAAATCCCAAAGTCAAATATGTTTCTATTCCTTGCATAGTTTTAAGAGACGTGAATTTTCTCCTCTGGTTTGTTCTATGTAGGAGTATATCTCTATGGTAGAAAATTACTATGCTTCTGTTTTTATGAACTTTTTGTGAATCATTAATAGGTCAGGATTTGATACCGATCTGGTAATAAATGATAAAGGGTAAAAGCTCACCACCCAAGTAGAGCAAAACCAAATACAAATAAACATCACCGGAGGCGTCTAACAAGGGGTAGAGAATGATCACCACTTAATGGAATCCACCAAAGAGATACAGAAACATAAAAAAAGAACTACTCAGAGTCTTTACAAGCCAAAGGCTATAACTCAAAACACACAACTCGGAATATATCACTATTCTCCTGGAAGGAATGGATGCTCTCAAACACCACCACATGGAAAGGATGCTATTATTCTCCTGGAAGATGGGGCTGCTTTTGAACCACTTTATACTTCGTTACCACCCCAGTAAATTATGTTTTTTAAAACTCCACCACCATAATGTTTGCTAGCATCTTTCTTAACTGACAATCCCCTTCTGAGAAATCTAATCGGAATAGATCCCAAATCCAAACCTAAGCATAATATGGTTGTCAAACACTTTGGTGGTCTTCGATTAGATTTTTTGCAGAAGAGTTGTCTCTAGTGGAACAACCATAGTTTGAGATGCCTACTACAGAGACTAGGGGTGAGCGACGGGTAATTTCATGTCATTTTTGTGTTATGTATCAGAATCTTATTTATGAATTCCTATAACATTTTTCAACCCATCAAATTTCCGTGTCATGTTTTAGGTTGTGTTGAGTTCGTGTTATCATGTCATGTCAAAAAGTCCTACTTGTAGCTAAATTTTTTTTTTTTACTTCACAGTTCATCAAACTAATATCTAATTAATGTATAAAATTAGCTCAAATATATAAATTTATTTTATTTTTCGTGTCAGCCGTGTCCACCACTACTGCAGAACCCCTAGTCAAACGTGGCTGTGGAGCGCATGAAGTTAGACCATAAAAGTTGGGGTCATGTCTGTCCACCAAATTTGACTCCCATTAACCGATCACGTAGGGCCGGTCCAAGGGTTTGAGGTGTCCTAGGCTTGGCCTAAAAAATGTGCCCTAAAAGTACATCACTTAAATTTTTTTTCCAATAACAATCACAATACGACAAAACCAAGATACTATAAAGTTCTACTAATCATCATATAATAACAAAAAAGTCAAAACACAAAGTCTCCAAATACATATATAACGCACGATTATCACTTAAATATTACTCATGTTGCATTTTTAGAAGCAAAAGTATCAATTACACTTGTATAATCCACCTCTTCTACCAAGTCATTTTATCATGGCATTGAAAAATGAATTCATCGGCAAAGAAAATTTCATTATTATGGCATCAAAAAATGAAGCTATTTCACTAAAAAAATATAATCCATTGAGACAAGTTCAAAGAGTATAAAACTCATCGACATATGACATATCCATAAGTCAAATTAGTAAAGAAACAGTAAACCTACAACTATGAAGTTATCGTTGTTTTTTGCCTTTTTTCGACATTCAGATTTTGATTTTTTTTTATCAGGTTTAGTCTTTAGGCCCTTTAACTTATCTTTGGGTTTTTTTTTAGATTGGGCCACAATGGTTTGGGCTATTTTGTAACTAATAATGGTTTTTTTTTTCTTTATTTGGGTAAAAAAAAGAGTCCTAGTCTAGCCCATTTGTAAAAAAAAAATTGGAGTGCCCCAAAAATCAACCCTTTTTGGAGTGCCCTAGGCCCAGGCCTTGTGGGCCTAGGGCCTGGGCCGGCCCTGAGTCGAGTTGCAACTGATAAGAGGGTATTTCACCCGTAATATCACGAGGAATCGGTTGTGGAATGGACTAACTAATCGACGGTTGAACGATAGCTTAGTAGGTTGTACAGAGAGAACACGTGAAAAAAATTTACCGATGAAACTTACTAACTTTCTTTGCATATGTTTAGAAAACATTTAAAAGTACTTATTACTACTCCTATAAACTACAATCACAACAATCAACGTCTAAGTCAAATTTTGCATAATTGTACTTGTGAAGATTATGATTATGAACAATGTGTAAAAACTATTCTTTGTCAATCAAGTTGGAAAAAAAAAACCCATAATTGATTAGTGAAAAAAACCCAAGTTGAACATTCGATTGTGAGTTGGATTTGGTCACAATGGGGAAGCTACATTGGTCCTTACTCCCTTCCATACTTTAACCCACCAAAAAACACAAATTTGTGCTTGTGGCTTGTAGGATCTCAGTTTTTTCGTTTTGGTAATGAAGAGTGTCTCGATAAACTGGACTATTCTCTCCAACCCTTCACATGTTTGCATGAGGTGAGGTGGCCACAAGAACAAATCTTTGCCAAGTTGACTGTCAATAGGCTTAGAAAAGACAAAATAAGTAGTTCCAATGCAATTTTTACACTTTTCAATAATTTTCGCATATTTCAATAGACTTTTTAAACTTTAAAGACAACCCAGTGACTAGTTTTTAACATTTTTTCTTTTGAAATTGCTAAAACCTTCACTAAATTGGCCTTTACGTAACTGATAGTATTCTATTTCGGAAAACCTACTGGTACAGAAGATGGAGTGCACAAAAAATGTACAACGGGTTTTGGAGCCCACTTTTGGGTTCCACACGGATAATCCGAACAGTTAAATAATTTTAAAATAATTTTTTTTATGACCTTTGTAAAAAAATCAGCTCAATTGGATATGTTTAACTGGTCGATCCAAAACTCCAAGTTTTCATTACTAATGAAAACTTGGAGTTTTGGATCGACCAGTTAAACATATCCAATTGAGCTGATTTTTTGCAAGACCATAGGAAAATTTATTTTAAAATTATTTAACGGTTCGGATTATCCATGTAGGACCCAAAAGTGGGCCCCAAAACCCGTTGTACATCTTCTGTGCACTCCATCCTCTGTAATCCACACGGAAACTGATGGGGAGTATTTCGAAGTTTTCAAAGTTCCAAGTCAAACAACACAGAAAGTCTCTCTCGGAGTGTTGACTGTTGAGCCCCCGACCCAACAACTTCCATTCAAAACGTCGTAAGAATAGTTCCAGTTGACCCAACCACGATTGTCTCCACTGGTCATGGGTTTGCTTTCACCCCGGAGATGTGAGTTCGATTCTCGGGATAGACCAATCATTTGTAAGTAAAAGTCCATTGGGGCCTCATAGGTGCGTCTAGTGGTCTCCCCGAGCTGCTTCTAATTGCTTTTCGTGGTGGTTGGTTACCTACGGTCGGTCCTAGGTGGATTAGTCTCATTTCCTTTGGGTCGGGATACCTCCTATGTTGTCAAAAAAAAATTAGTGACTACTTCCATTTTACACTCACCCCCACCCCCAACCTTTTCCATCTATATATAACCTCAGTTAAAACCTCCATTATTCCACAGAAAGCTCACTTGTGAATCTTCACCCCAGAAACCTCTTCAAACACAAGCCTAGTAGTGACAATGGCCACCATTCAAGCTTCAAAATTCCTCTTCCCCTCCGCTTCGCTTTCTCCCAAACTAACCCGAAAAGTTCATCGTCTTTCAACTCAACAGCACCCGATGAATTCAATCATCAACAAATTGAACGGCCAAAACAAAGTATGTACCACCACCAAGACTTCGACCGAGAGGCATAGGAGTAGGAATACTAGAAAGGCAAGAAGAAATGAACTAGAAAGGCAAGAAGAAATGAAGAGATCTATAACATACTGAATCTCGTAGCAGATAGAGCCGAAATGCACAATAACATCGGAGTCCAGCGAGATAACTGGAACCAACTACTCTTAACTTCCGTTAATGGCATGACGGTCACAGCAGCCCTTATGGCAGCCTTGACAGCCATTAGTGGAGAAGGAAAGTCCCTTTTGGCACTTAAGCTCTCTTCCACTATACTATATGTGGCTGCCACTGGAGTTTTGATGGTTATGAACAAGATCCAACCGTCCCAACTTGCAGAGGAACAGAGAAACGCCTCAAGATTGTTTAAGCAACTTCATGAACAGCTAGAATCTGAGGTAACTCTACGAAAACCAACTTCTAATGATGTGAAGGATGCAATGGAGAGGGTTTTGGCCATAGATAGAGCTTACCCACTTCCTTTGCTTGGAGCAATGCTCGATAAGTTTCCCAAAACTGTGGAGCCTGCCGTGTGGTGGCCAAAGGAAATGAGAAACCAAAAGGAGAGATCCGGTAGTGATGGTAAGGGGAGGAGAAACGGGTGGAGCGAAGAGCTTGAAGAAGAGATGAGAGAGGTTGTCGGGGTGATGAAAAGGAAGGATAGTGCAGAGTATTTGAGGCTAAGTAAATTGGTGTTGAAGGTGAACAAGGTTCTAGCCCTTAGTGGACCTTGGCTCACCGGTCTAGCTGCGGTGGGGTCAACTTTGGTGGGAATACCTTGGGTTGGGTCTTGGGCCGTGGTTTTGGGGGTTGTGTGTGGAGCTTTGGCTACAGTGGTTAACACTATAGAGCACGGTGGTCAAGTTGGGATGGTGTTCGAGATGTACCGAAGCTCTGCTGGATTCTTTATGCTCATGGAAGAGAGCATAGAAACAACATTAGAAGAGAGAGAAGCGGAGGAGAGAGAGAATGGGGAGCTGTTTGAAACAGAAGTGGCTCTTAAGCTTGGACGCAGTTTAGCGGAGCTCAAAAATCTTGCAAGTCTCTCTTTATCTTCTTCCTCTTTGAATTCAGAGGCCACGGAAGAGTTTGCAAGCAAACTCTTCTGACTCTCCGGAGTAGAACTGTACATAGAAGCAGAGATGAGCTTTTGAATACAACATATATATACAATTCTTTGGACAAGCATCAGTTATGTATGCTATCTCTATACGTATCTGTCTGCCTTATTTCTGAACTCCTAAACATCCCAAGTCCCTGACACAAATAAAATTCCACCACTGAAACAAGAAGATATAAAAAGAGACTAAAGGAAAGTTAAGAAGAGGGGAAAAAAAAGATACAGTAGTTCATAGTCAGCTTGAATCGAAGTGTCTAAAGCATGTAAGTTGTAACAACAAGGCCTCAAATTACATGACGACATCTCAATAACAACTAAAAGAGCAAGACAAATTATTAAATGCCACAACATAACAAGGTTATATCATTTAATTCAAAACTGGTTACCAAAATGGGGGTGCTGCAGTATTGTCTGATCGGTAGCTAGATCAAACTCTTGTACGCACAAAAGGCGTCAATCTAACTTCTATTCCTTCATTTGACAAGTGCTTTTTCACCGACTGGATGCCCACCTGCAACACACGAAATCAAGAAACATTGCAGAACGGCTCACAAGTTAGTATAATAGAGCCACGAAAACAATTACTAATAGATAGAAAAATAGTTCCTCAAACAATCAAGATTTCTGTTAATCGGTATTTGCTTTCTCCCAGGCAATCACGAAGTAATATACGATAAGACCAAGGAATAAATTTTTGGTAGATTGTATATATAACACTTCAAATAACATAAGTATTCGATGGACACGTCGCAAAATTTTACCAATGATTCAGATAGAGCGATTCTATATTGAGTTATCAACTTACCAAGGTCTTGAAAAAAATGGCTATCTTAGGATCTATCACAATATTTCATGAACAAGATACAATGTTTCGACAATGGTGAAGCAAATATTACAGAGAAGAAAAATAAAAACCAGGGTTAAAGGCCACAAAAAGAAGGGCCAGTGTTCTAGTCAGTTGACTAATATCAATTACTTGACAGGGAAAAAAGGATCTTATCAATCAATCGCGAACCCATACTGAAGCTTGATAGACAAAGAAAAGAGATTTATAACAACTGTGAAGTATTCATTCAGTTTATTAGTATTTATCTTTTATGTTAAGGTAGTTCAGTCCTTTTGTATTACTGGGGTTTATCTAAGGTTATCAGGTTATTAGGGTTAGATTATATAACCCCGTCATTAGTCTTGTAATTCTTAATCTTTTTATTATTCAATAGACATTATGTTCTTCTCCCTTTTGCAAGTTATCACTCTATAGCAGTAATCAGTATACCTCCTTCCGATGAAAAATGCCAGCAGCAAGAGCAGCAGATGCATTTGTCTGATTGAAAACCTCTGAGAAGTGTTCAACTTTTCCAGCACCACTACTGGCAATCACAGGGATATTCACAGCATCTGAGATCAGTCTTATAAGATCTATATCGAATCCTTTCCCTTGGCCTGAAAAACTCAAATAAGCAACCTCAGAAATGAAAACTCCTTCATGAATGAAAAAGAAGTACAGCTCAATTGACAGATCTCAAATGATAAGGCCACCCCAGGGCATGGTGGGCTGAGTCCAACAGTAATGGAAAATTACCAGTGAATAACTTTATTGGTCCATTTAAAAGATGGCTTCAAAAACCAATGAACTCCCAGTAAGATGACCATGTTTTTAAAATTGAGGAAAGATGTATAAACATCTCCTCTCAGAAAAGGAAGCAACCAAAATAGTGAAAACCGAACAAACCATAGGTCCATAATACCAACACACCTCCCCCACCTCAATCAAACAAAGACCAAAAAAAAGAGGAGTTTTTCCAACAACTAAAAAGAGGATAAAACAATAGGAAAGGGATACAAAAGCAATGCTCAAACTCTAGCCAATGAAAAATTTCACAACACCCTGAACTGGTATCTCAAGTTTTGATATACTTATTTTAACAGCTCTGACCAAAAATCATATCAAGAGATAACATGCAACTGTTACTATTGTTCCTAAGCAGCAAGAGTTGTGTTTACCATCACAATCAATGCAGTTGAGCAGTATTTCCCCAGCACCCAACTCTTCAACAGCTTTTGCAAGTTCATAAGCTCCTATTTCTCGATTCTCTCGGCCACCATTCACCTAAAAATGTAATCAACGTAACTTCACTTGAGAGAGAGAGACAGTAGCATTCTTACATAAAGAACTTTGATATCAATGAACAACAAAGAAAATGATGCAGTATCCCACACAAGAAACACAAAAGTAAATACACAAGGCAAAGGAATGAACAATTTCGTTTGATCAAGTTCAATTAAACAGAGGGAGTCTGATGGCTCAAAATTGCTAGAATGTCTCAAAATCTAGAAATGAAGAGAACAGCAACTACGCATGCATGGTAATCATTTAATCTCTCAGAAAGGGAACCAAACGGCCAAAAGCCACTTGGTTCAGTAATGGAATTGAAATAAGTCTTTAAAGTACTGGGTAAGCCCTCACAATGTGCACTCTGTCCTGGTCTCCTGGGTGACACAAATGCAGCCCTTTTCACCTAGTAACAGCTGCAGGCTATCCACAACAATAAATTTCTACCCTGATGACATCTGCATTCTTAATAGTCTCTCCACAGGAACCTCTTTAACATCTCAAAGCTCGTAATATGGATCGGCTAACATAGCAACTATATCAATCCTAAAAAACTTCTTATTCCCCAATAAGGAAGGTACAAAACATGTCAAACTACCACAAGTATAGAAATTGTCTAACTTTTTTCTTTTTAAAAATCACACTGAGGAAACCAGTTTTCCTCTCACCAGTAATTTATCTTTGACTTCTTTCAAAATGATCACGTAGGGCCGAGGTTATGTAGAAGGATAATTACAGGAGATGACTAGCTTGGAAAATTTGGAGAATAAGGATTTGATTTGAGATTTACTCAAAACCAAGGAAACAAATATCATAGAAGCATGGGTGACTTACCGTGCACTGATACCAGACATATTCTTCTCCATCTGGGCCTGAAACGACACACAAACCCTACGGTTAAATACTATTCTTTTCTCTCCATTTCTCCTCTTTTTAGGAATAGAAACAACTCAGGCGCAGCCCGAGATGATAACTTTGTCATCGGAGCTAATCAGAAATTAAGAAGTCATTAGTATTACCACAAGGCAAGACTCTCTTGCTCTCTCATTTCTTATCTTCCATGAGCTGAGTGGTCAACTGATTTACTTCATATGGTCAGTACTGGTCACATAATGCATGCTGATGCTCCAGCGACCCTCGTCATTTCATGTTTGATTCTCAGTGTTTTCCATTTGTTAGCTTGAAGTTTTTATATGAGAACAAAGAAAATGGTCCTCTGATACCAAATCCTTGTGATTACATTCAAGAAAATTCATAATGTTCACTGGATTCATATTCACGAGGCAAGTGCAAAAGATGTGAAAAGCAAGGAATTAACTAGTCTGGAAAAAACTGGTTTTCCACTAACTCAGTTTTTTGAAAAAACTGTTTTTTCACGGTTTTTTATGTGATGTGTTGTGAGAGAATGACCTGTCTCGGTGTTTGAAAAAAACAGTTTTTTGTTAGTGGAACACCCCAGCCTTTTAAACTTTTAGCTCTTGTTTACCAAACAATGAATAATACAAAAATCCCTATTCTTCTTAGGTGAAAGCTAAAATCCCTTTTTAATTTTCCTGATCAAGCTGGATTCTCAAGCTTGAATATATAAAGATATAGACATAGAAACTTCCAGAGCATATTTGGCTTAGAAAAAAGGCTACATGGAATCACGATGGGTGATAGAGGAAATTCAAAGAACCAAATAGTCAACATTAGATTGGAATTTGCCAAGCAATACCACTTGGCTCAATCCCAGCTGTAATCAGACGTCTCAATGAGTAAAAGCAAGACAACAAACAGGTGAAGTAGACAGTGCCTAAATAACGAAACAAATGAGTACGAGTCTCCTTACCAGGGTTGCTCACTTTAACAGTTTTGAAATCAACATCATCAGGATTCTTCAAGTAAACCCTCCGAGGATCAATACTTACAACCACTGCCTGCAATATGATAAAAATCAGCTGATTACAGAGGCAATGAGCTGCACAAAGAGACGATTGTACTCTTTTTCAGTAGGTGTACCTCTGTCGAGCATAATATGTACCAGTATAACTTTGTGCATGCTTGGTAACAAAGTAAGCAGCACCCCATGAATGCCACAATGCAGTATGAAATATAAAACGGAGGTAACCCAGTTCACTTACTTCATCGGCAGATGCAATTTATACTCAACCAAGGGCCAGAGCTTGCAAATGCAATCTTAAAGTAGATTTTTGCAATTTTAATAGAAGTATATTCCTTGGCTTGTTCCTTTTTCCCTTTATTCAACTTCAGAAAAACTTAGGAGAAAGTACTTCAAGTATCAGTAAGAATTTTTAACTCAACATATCTGTAGATAGCTCTTGTAACTTGACCTGGTTTAATGATTAAAACAGAATTCTACTACTGTTCAAGCATTCTATTCTACCCTTTGCATGCTCAATGAAGTTCATACAGTTAGTCAATTGTTGCAGTTTGATTCATGCGATTTGCATCGATTCAAGAGCTTTGTATTCTTTTGCCCTCCCCATCTAAATAAGGTTGGCTATACCAGTGATTAATGATTGGAAAGATGAGAGATGAGGAAAGAATCTTTTTGGAAAATTTTTTAGAAATGTGAAGTGAACACAGTGTATATCTTCCATCACCCAAAGCCATATTTGTTGCACGCTCCTAATTCTTTTAAACAATCGTTTACCCTAAAACAAATCACAAATATTGATGAGACAGAGAGATCAAAAGCGGGAATGTGACAAACATCTAGGAATAAAGCTGCACCAGGGAATTTACCTGGTTACCATAGACTCTGGAAATCTGTTCCATGCTACTTTTCCCTGTCTTTACCTACAAAATGAAAGTCTATTATAGAAAAAACCCAAAACAAACAAGTATACTGCTTTTGAAGATTCAATAAGAAATGTCGTACTCCTGATCTTATATATTCTTCCGCTGCATAAACTGCATCACTTCCAATAGAAACCTTATCAGCACCTGACCGGAAATATTCTGAAGCTACTTCCAAACTCGAGTAGTATCTACATCAAGAGACAGTTAGATATTAGTACATTAATGGTCACATATATCCCAAACCGAAGAAGTTTATAAAATCACTATCCAAAACTGCAAACAGGTTTTTTGGTAAGTAAATTCTTTATATTACGGACACAATGTCTACCAAAGGTACACATCAATACTCCATAGGGAGACTTTGCTGATTGTTAGTGGTGGATGTAGCTTATTCTTTCCTAAGTCAAGAATATCAAGTCTCCAGACAGAACATCAACTATCACAACTAAAGCTAATTACACCTGCATAGTGTAGAAAGCAAGAGAGAGCCAACAGTCAATTGCACCACTTTGGGGCAGATTTCCCACATTTTATAGTTATTCCTAATATTGGGAACTATGCTTTGGTTCCTCCCTTTCCGTAATGGTATACACAACAACAGCTACAGACAATCTTCAGATCATAGACACTAAATTGTTTTGCATAAACGAGCTAATTTCTATCTCCCAATCTTAAGGCCATCTAGTGGTTCAATTCCTACCAAGGATATCACTCCAAACTTGCGTAGAGCAGAAAGGAAAGATTCTGCTGTGAGCCTGGACTCATTGCATAGCGGACAGATTCCATATTTCGTTCCCCATTCTATCAAACTAACCATCGAAGGTAATCTACCAGGGGATAGCATCCAAAACGAAAATGAAACATTTGGGAGATACTAGCCATTGAACCTTTGAAAGATATGTTCTAGTTGGCTCCATGCAGTCTGAATGACGAAATTATCACACATGGATAGTGTCCATAAAAAGACAACCTTTCTTCTCATTAACTGAGGAACTTATTGAGATAATCACTCAAGAAAGACATTATGACGAGTTGTACACCAAAAGTTACAGAAGAGCAGTCTAAATATACCTGCCACTGGCATCAGTGAAATCTCGGATACCACCTCCGACTGTTAATGGTACAAAAACTTTTTCTGATGTATATCTCAATACCTAAAAGCAAAACTAACAAGCTAAATGAGAATCGTGATCGTATATTATATAAGATTGAGCTCTGACATTTACTACAAGTACTGGATGACAAACCTGCAGCATTGGCAAGTCGCCAAGAGGAAAGTCGCGGAAACCGGTAATATTCAAGAAACTAATCTGAAATGCAATGCTCAAGGTGAAACCTAAATATCATCGTTATTTGATATGAGATGAACAAGTTATTTTTTCCAAACTGGGCATACCTCATCAGCCCCATCGTTGTAGTACTTTCCAGCAAGATCCACAGGCTTACCAAGGTTTCTCACCTTCAAAAAAGAAGATGACACTAATCATTGCCATGTAGATAGTAAGTGCCCAAGAGGAAAAAGCAATGGGCATGATTCTAATCCCATGCAAAAAGAGAATAACACAAGTAAAAGAAGGGAAGAGAAAGGTGCGAGGATGGCCAGAGTTGAGATAGAAAAAGGAACAGGGTAGGAAAAAGGAAGTCAGGCCTTTGCCAGTTTTTCTTTAAGCATGTTTGAGTCCTTTTTATTTTGTTTTTCTTTATATTTTCTTTTTGTTTTGGGTGGAACATATTATAATCCAAATATGTTGAACACAAATCCATATTATCAAGTTGAAATCAAACACCATTCAAACACATCATGTGTTTATTGAGTATTATACTTTGTGATACCTCATTCTCCTTCGTATCCTCTCTTACATCATATTGGTCTCCCTTGGTAACAACAAGATCACCTTTGTCATTTGTCCTTACGTCAAGACAAGCAATTACCTGACCAGAAATACAAGCACTTAGTTACAGAGGTCAGCAGATCAAATCACTATAAGTATAAAATGGTAATAATAGCTCAAGCTGTCATAGCAGTTAGCACTGGCACTCTGTGAACACTGTATAAATATTTTCTCGGAAAATGAAAGACAGCAATCGAGTTCAAAGATAGTCAAAGCTAGTCTTACCCTCTTAGCTAGCTTTGAAGCCTTCCCTGCCGGTACAACCTTCACACAAAGTTTTCTGTTTGTTAGACCTCATAAGGTAGTTGGGAAAGAAGGGAATTCCATAACTCTGAGTTTCAAAGGCTACCTTTGTTGTGAAAGACTTTGGATATAAGAACCTTCTCAACACAGAAAGACCAGCATCTGTTGCATTCATGGTGAGGATTATAAGCAAGTAGATAAAAATTGCGTCTGCGCATAGGTCCGCATTGAAAGAGGTAACAGTTGATTTACTTCAACAATCCCAAGATAGTGTCAGTGTGATAATAAAACAGATCATGCAGACTAACTGTCTTAGGCATGTTAGTGAAAACAAAATGCAGTAGGAGACCAAAACTATAAACGCAGAAAACAGAAAGGATACTACCATGGTTCTTTCAAAAAGTTTAATCTCACACAAACAAACACCCCCCCTCCCGTCCTCACCACCAACCGAGGATGGGAGTCGGGGTGGGGGACGGTTGTTTCTGACACTATAAAGTCACATTTGTGGTTATTTACAAGATGGAGCCACTTGATTTTTTATTTCAATCACTGTAGTAAGACCAACAGCTTCCTGTTAGTGATTCCTCTTTTGGAACTGGAGTGAAGAAGTTGGAAAACCATAAATCCTTAAAAGGAGCTTGCTGAAAAGCTTTGATTTTATAGTGGTCATGTTCAGTGACCAGATATAATCTGTTTGCCAAACGAAGTTTTCGCAATAAAAAACAGAAATTACAATATCGTGCCTCCACTCTTTTCTGGGTGAAACTGAACTGCATGCACATTTCCCCTTCTCACAGATGCTATGAAATTGTCGCCATAATTGCAGGTAGACGAAACCCAATCTTTGTTGTCATCTGACTAAAAGGAAATATAATCAACCTTAGATCAGTAACTCAAATAGTACGAAAGAAAGACGAGGTAGAATTAGCAATGGAAACAACTGAAAAGAAAAGAAAAGAAAAGAAAAGACATACGGGCATGGCACGGTAAGAATGAACAAAATAAACATGATTGTTTCTGATAGGATTCAAAATTTCAGAGTTGCTCGTTAGTTGCAGAGCATTCCAACCAATATGTGGCACTCTTAATCCTTTGGATGAGTCAAAACGCCCAACCACACCAGGAATCAAGCCCAGACCATTAACTGTGAAACGTTTGCAAATGGAAAAAAAAAATGGTCAGAAAACAAGTTTATTCAAATATGTTTTATATAGAACGTCACACTTTAGTCCATCAGGGTGTCAAAAGCAGTCAAGTAAATTTAACAAAACAAAACAATATTGTGAGAAACCTTCCAAACCAAACCAAAATGAGCCTCGAGTCCTTATCAATTGTGGTCGGCTAGATGAATCCGTTTCTCCATTGAGCCCTGTGAAGAGAGCATCATGTTCCACGTCCACGAAAAGTAAATTCTTTCGGACTACAAACTTCAATTGTGGTCTACCCCTCGCCTTATTGCAACCCTCTATCATAACAATATCAATCCTCCTAACTACTGCATCTACCATGTTTTAGGCATGCCCTCATACCACTGTAGTAAATTCTCTCTCATCTAATCTTCTATTGATGCTACCCCTCTGAGCTACCGATCTGCAAACATTTTTTATTCTAATTCTATCTCGTAAAGTATTACCACACATTGATCTCGATATTCTCATTTCAGTTGCATTTATCTTACTTGTATGTTGTTTCTTAGTAGCCTAATACTCCGTGCTGTATAACATGGATGGCCTTATATAGCAGTATTCAACTTTGTGGGTATCCTGCAGCCGCATGACACTCCCGAAGTAGTCCACCACTAGATCCATCCAACTTGTACTCTTATGAGTTACATCATTTGCAATCTCTCCATCCTTATTAACGATTGAGCTAAAATGCTTAAAAAACTTGCTTCTTGGCAATTCCTGATTTGGAGGGTAACTATGTCGGCACTAGCACTGCCACTTAACTACAACTATATTGACATTTCATGTCTCCATTTTACTCATGCTGATGCTTAATCCTATTGACTCTGACTCAATGCTTCTCCAAGTTTCTAATTTGGCATTAACACCGAATTTCATTTACAAAGACAATGTTTCCGCAAACAACATAACATCGAGGCATTGAAGCCTTACATCTGGGAAAAGTACAATAACAAAATATCAATGACAACAATGTAGGGTTACTTAGGTAGACTTGTTGTGTAAAAGAAAGAAAATATTTTAACATGTGCAAAAAGGGATCCTTTGGGTTAAGTAAATGGGTTTACAAGCAAGAGAAGACAAAGAGTTTGCTACTTATTTCTCACAAGAGAAGACATATTTCTCGCCTAGCTAGGTCGAAAAGGGCTTGCTACTTATTTCTTTGTCTAATTGTAGAGATTGATAGGGGAAACACAAGCTCATTAGGAGGGAAAACACTCCTATTTGCACAAGAAAAGTTGATATCAGAAACCAAAGCATAGTCACTTTGTTCACTTCACATTTTCAAAAAAATTTCCAAAAAGATTCCTTCCCCATCTCTCATCTCTTCAATCATTAATCATATTTCTCTCTCTACTCATATCCTTTCATCCAATCATTATTTTCATTTTTCTCTCTATCTCTCTCCAATCATTACACATCTCTCTAATTATTACTTTTTCCAAAAACTCATCCAAACACTATCTCAAAAAAATTCTCAAAAAATTTCTTCTCAAAACTCTCAATCAAACACAGTGAGTATAATCCAAAACATAAGATATCAGTCAAACTGATTTAACATCGTGATGAAATTACTCATTATCTATTTGCACAAGAAAAGTTGATACAAACATGGATATCAAAATGAAAAACGCGCATACTTAAAATTGAAATATTGCAAACAGTAAGGTGTAATTGATACTCAGCACAAAGTCAACAACTATATAAACCAGTTCTTTATGTGAACTGTGCAAAAAGTAAATCACGAGATCTGTCTTAAGATTGTTAGATAATATGTTTTACTTTTAGTGATATGCTCAATAGAAACCAAATGCAATAACTCAAAACTAGAAAATCAATGAGAACAAAATGGTGATCAAGGCAAGTGTTGCACTTTGTACTAATGAGTAATGACATATTTCGCCCCCGCTACGGTGCTTACGGTTTGCATTGGACGCCTATCTCCCAGCACTACTTGTTCGAACGCCCCACAGAAGCAACACTAAAATCTATGCGTCTGTCAAACCAAACTTGTGTTTGTACTCTCTCAAATGAAAAGGGTTTGCTACTTATTTCTTTGTCTAATAGTAGAGATTGATAGGGCAAACACAAGCTCATCAAGATGGAAAACACTCCTCCATCAATGCATAAAGACATCTAAGATCCTCTTTCGATATCCAAATACAACTCCACAGTGGTTCCAATTTTTAAAGCTTTAAGGTTCACACCACACACTTAATCTTCACAGTTCTCTCCTCCAGTATCCTTTATCTTTTAGCAAATACATATAACTCCGCCTGTGTCGTGCTTAGAGTCTTACATTGTTTACAGCCGGTCCCAAGCCCAAGCCCAGATAAAGGAGGAGGGTTGTGAGTTAGGTAGCTGACAGCCAGCATGTAAAAAGCCCCGTTAGATCTCTATGACATGAAATGAGCCATACAATGAAGCTGTGGGAAAGAGTTATTGAGCATCGCTTGAGAATGGTGACAACAGTATCGGAGAAGCGATTTGGATTTACGCCGGGGGGATCGACCATGGAAGCAATTTATTTGTTAAAGAGGTTCGTAGAAAAGTACAGGGAGAAGAAGAGGGATCTCCATATGACTTTTATAGACTAAGAAAAAGCCTACGATAGGGTACCCATGGAGATCATTTGGTGGGTTTTGGGGCAAAAGGGAGTGACGAAAGGATATATCGATGTGGTTAAAAACATGTATGAAGCTGCCGTTACTACTATTAGATCACCAATAGGGGAAACAAGTGAATTTCCAATTACAGTAGGGTTACACCGAGGGTCAGCTTTGAGCCCTTATCATTTTGCCTTAGTTATGGATGAGTTGACTAGACATATTCAGAATGAGATTCCGTGGTGCATTTTGTTTGCAGATGATATTGTCCTAGTGGATGAAATTAGAAGGGGGGTTAACACTAAATTAGAAATTCGGAGAGAAGTATTGGAGTCCAAAGGATTTAGGATAAGTAGGAGTAAAACCGAGTAAATGCACTATAAGTTTAACGACAATAGAAATGCCCAAACAGAAGAAGTGAGGATTCAAGATCGAGAGATACCAAAAAGTGGACATTTTCGGTATTTAGGTTCAATCTTTAACAAGTGAGTAAGATGAGTGAAGCTGAAATGAGGTTGTTGAGGTGGATGTGTGGCAAGACTAGGAGTGATAGAATTAGAAATGAAACTATTCGTGAAACAGTAGGAGTTATATCTATACAGGATAAATTGAGAGAAAATAGATTGAGGTGGTTTGGAAATATCTATCGTAGACCTCCAGACGCAGTAGTCAAGAAGAGTGACATGATAGTAGTGGATAGTAGAGCTAGGGGAAGAGGAAGACCTAAATTGACTTTGGATGCCGTCATACGAAAGGACTTGGGGTTACTAAACCTAAGTGAAGAGGTCGCCCGAGACAGAGCTCAATGGAAACACAGGATTCATGTAGCCGACCCCAATTGATTGGGCCATAAGGCTTAGTTTGGTTTGGTGATAATGATGATCATAATAGTTTGCACAAAAAGAGCAGAAAAAACAGCAGTGCCAATAAATATAAGTACATAATCTAACACAAGAAAGAGGTCGAGGGACGGTAGAAAAAATAATGCGAGCAGATAATCTTGCAAGCACTACATCTACAATCACCTGCTGCTATGCTTAAACTCTAAGTAAAGTAATGAACAAAAATCAATAGGAAGACTTTATAATAAAGAAGTCCAAGGAACTTAGTGAAAAAAAGCATTAGAGAGCTACCTGGTCCATTCTCCTCACTTGACTCAAAAAGTAATTGCAGTCCAAGACAAATGCCCAAAAAAGGGCGATCATTCTCGATGTAAGTACATAAAGCCTCAACCATCCTGAAAAATAAACTTGCTATACATCATCTTTCATATGAATTTAAGTTCATACGAATCCTTGCAAAAAGCTGCTACTTACATCAAAATTAAGCCAACTCCTAGAAATTTTTACAATGCAAATTATCCAATTTTACAACTGGTGCACACCTGGTATGTTTTCCTTGAACCATGTATGTATCATCAAATTAAGCACCAAGCAAAAGTTCAAAAAAACATATATGACACGCTGGTATTCCAAATACTACCTGTAAACTGCCATCCACAAAATTAATAGTCCGAAATAAAAAGAAATATGTGACTCATCATTGTAACTGCACGTCAATCCATAAAGCTGAAAAACGTGAAAATAAACAGAAAAAAGTGCAAAAATGGTACAGACCTACAGTCTTTCGGAAAAACTCAACAAGATCTTTCTACTGTTACTTTGTATAAGAAAAAAAAGGGCAGCACCTGCAGTTTCAGTAAAGTGCTCGCACTTTCATTAGCCCTACTTCAATCTCCTAGTCATGCCAGTGAGCCACTAATCCTAACAAGTCTAGTTTTTTTATTTTCCCTTCCTGAAACTATCTAAGAACTATATGATTTTAAACTTCACAAAGCCACGTGAGAGAACAAAATGGAAGATAAGATTTTCAACTCTCTCTTCTTTCTGATTGGCGGGATATTTTTGTATACTTTTATAAGCCCCAGAACAAAAAAAAACGCAGAAATTGTGTCTTAGCACAACCTCCTTTTTGCAAACATGATGTCCTACAGAATAAAAATGTTACGTACAAAACTTACCCCTTTTGGGTTAGCACATCCATGGCTGCCGCAAATGCCCCAACCCCGGGGAAAATCAGTCGTTCTGCATCGAGAATGTCTTTAGGTGATTGCACCTGGGAAAAAATGATAATGAGTACTTATGCGTGGCTTAATAAATTTTCTTGGCTTGATTTGGTGATTCCTAGTTTTCGTGTCCCACTGTGAAAGTATAATTTCATCCTTTCCTTTGTGGCAATAGATTCCCCCCCTTATCTTGTGTTTCACCCAAGGTTTTTAAATCACGGTATCTGGAAATGTAGCGATAACTATGATATGGCCACTAATCAGCTGATGTCGGACAGTATTGGCTGATATCGCATAGAAAATAGGTATCGAAGGCCCGAAATCCTGTAATGCAACAGGTAATAGGATACATAAAGGACTTCATTTAAAACCCTGGAATTCCACCTCTGGTAAAACAAATCACTTACATTTTCATGAATGCTAAAGACAAACAAATAAATTCAAAGTTTTTTGTTTTTATCCATGTTCTCTAGCGTTTAACTCAATTGTTCAGCAACGAAGCAGAAGTTTGAAAACAGGAAAAGAAACATTTGCAAGAGTTGAATAAAGATTACTATATCTTTGATGTAATGACTTTCTCGCATTTTACTCACTTGTTCAGCATTAAAGCACAAAAGCTAGAATCAGGAAAAGAAACACTTGAAAAGAGAGGTGAATAAAGATTACATCTTTGATGTCGAAACCGAGAGAGCGGATTGCGTTCCTCACACTACGAACATTGCCAGCTCCGTAGTCAAGCAGTGTGACCACTGCAAATTTCGAAACCACGAAAAAAAATAACAGAAGCTCAATTACACAGCTTTTTCAATCATAAACACATACAACTATAAAGGTGTATGCAAGAGTGAAACTTATGAGAAGGGAGGATTGAGTACCATTACTGCCGTATCCACCAGAGGAGGCGCGGACTGAGAAAGTCGTTTTGGATTTGGGAGAGGTTTTGGTGAAGTCGTGGCGGAGGAAATGTGGAGATCGAGAAATCAACGGCGGCGGCAGCGGTGGGGAAGTTGCTGCCGCCAGGAACTGTGAGGGAGCAAAATTGGCAGCCTCCATTGGCCGGCCAGTTCTCTGTTTGAGAAAACAAGATAGTAACAGACGAAAGGTAGTTTATGAAAGTCCGAAATTATACGCGAAAATGAAAGATAAGAAGACAGCCAGTGATTATTAAGAAGGCCCAAGTCCATGGTGAAAGAAGCCCACTTCTTATGTAGATAAAACAGATTACAAACTATCCGGAATGGGCCTATTTCTTGTGTCCATTACTTTTTGGATCTAGTTAAGTAGCCCATCATTTTTTTCATGAACTGGATTAATATCTCCGGCCCCTCCCACAATCTTTTCCACGCGTTTGCGTGAGGTGAAGTGGCTCCACAGACAAATCGATATTGAGGAGAATCGACTCTGCGACCTTAGAGTGGTGAGCACCGCCGAGACAAGTTGATTAACTACTGAAACAACGTTGGTAATCCAAAATTTATTAAGAAGCACAAAAACAATTACGAAGACTAAATTTAAAAGAAGAAACCAAACATCTTCCCCCAAACTAATTAGGAAGACATTCCTACCAATATGCAAGAAGCAAAGGGACTACAGTTAGCTAGAAACGGAGGGAGAATGAGAAAATTTTGCATACGGAGAGGGTAGGGACACGTGGTGCCTGGCATCCCATCCGAGCCATCCAAAATGCCACCTTCAAATTTGGGCCGTCCAAAACATGTTTGGACGGCTCGGATGGGGTGCTGGGCACCACGTGTCCCTACCCTCTCCAAATGCAAATTCTTCTCGAGGGAGCAGGCCTAAGACTAATGTGCCAAGAACTCCACAAAGCAGGAATAAGAGAAGGTTTAACATTCACAAATTGAGAGGCCTTACTCCTAACACCAAACATTATTTTCTGGAAAACAAGGGCAGGGGATCTTTGGATGCCTTGGAAAACTCTTAACTAATTGCTAAGCGGATTTGAATTAGAAGTTTAAAATCTATCAAACCTAAAAGAGATTATTTAGCGCCCATGTGGCACTGTCACGTGATGTCTCAAGTCTCTTCTCCACCACAAATTTGTGGTGTGTCCATACACCTTCTCTTGGGTTCCACCACATTATGCGGTGGGTAAGGAGCCTGGGGCACCACGTGGTGGTGTCACAGGAGCACTGATGATTGTGCTGTATTGTTGACTCCTCAAAGGAAAAATTAATATTCCATCCCCTGGCTTTTGGGTCATGAAAAGTGTTAGTAGTAATTCCTTAACTAAACTCAAAGTTTTGGAAGGAAAAAAGAACAATCAAAGAATCTAATATGAGTTCCAAGCAAAGCACCACTACTGTCAAGAAGTCATTCTTCTTCCCCTTTCCTCAATATTACAAGGCATTCCAAGTTTCCAACTCCCCTCAAATTTATTCAACTTTGAGCCATTTTCTGTGACCAATTTGCAATGATGATTCAGCTTTTGTTTCAACTCGTATTCATCGAAATGGGTCTGATTCTAGCCCTTGTTTTTGGAACACCCATAAGGGGATTATTGATTAAGGCATTGGATTTGGTAAAGCAGGGGAGGGGGACAATAGTGGCGAAAACTGTTGCCGGAACAGTGTCCGTGGTGTTCATCTCAAGCTTGTTCAGTGTGATAAAGATCCAGAAGCGTTCTATGGAAACTGGTTCAGTAAATCCAACTGAGGAGGTTCTTCTGGCATATCATCTGCTAGAGGCGTCACTTATGGGTAACTATAGCTTCTATTCCATCTTTACACATTAATTTTGTTGGGTCTGTAATGTCACTTCATTCACTATAATGGAGTTCGACTTTAATGATGTAAAATCTTAGAATATAGACTTCTGCTGGATCCGAAAGGCGTGTTGCGCAACATGTTGTGCAATTCTGACCCTCCGTCTCAGTAATCAATGGTTAGGATTGCACAGCACGCCCCCGCTTCTCGCAGCCTATGTATGTTCTCTACTGTCTTCAATTATCCAATAGGGAACCACGTAAAATTTGTTTTGTGGTGCTTTCTTTAGTTTCTAACCCATAACGTTCTAGCTTCATCTGGATTAGATAACACTCTTCAATCTGGCCAATTGGCTTCTTTTTTTTTTTTTTTTTTTTTTTTTGCAAGAGAATGATGGGGGAGTGCTGGTGTACCTCCTTGGTGTGCGGGTCCTAGTATGTAAAAGTGGCACTTTCCTTTACAATCTTTCTTAGGCCTGTTTTGGCCAAAGAATTAATTCTAACTTATTGGCGTATTGAAGTTCAATAACCCAACTAGTTAGGGTTTATTGACTTATTAATAATGATAGCGATACAACAACCAACCACAACACTTACGTAGGGGTGTGACACATTTGTGAGCCCGACCCGTGGTCCCACACTTATGAGAAAGTATTGTGATTGGTATCATCAGTCGGTTGTTGTAGTCGGTTGTTTAAAAATAATTGAAAAAGATTATTCTTAACTTATTGGCTAAAAATAATTGAAAAAGTAATTTTATTTAATTTAGCTTATTGGCTGAATAAGACATAAGCCAATAATCCGGCCCTTTGTTTTTTTTTTAGCCAAAACAGGCAGAGTTGGCACAAACCAAACTTAGGCATCAGGTTCAACAAAACATCTCTCCATCGGGCTTCTGTCGTTGCCAAATACTGCACTTGTCATTTTTGTGCCAAATTTGGCACCAAAACCACATCACAAACAAGTTCAAACTATTTGGATGGTTTTTTTGCCAAAACAAGTTCAATTTCGGTTTTTTTTGTTTTTTGAGCGCAATGTATCGAGTTTCCTTTCTTTTTTTGATTAATTCAAGCCCATTATTTCTTTTGTTGATTATTTATTTTGGCCCATTATTTATTCGAAATCAATATTTTTGGTTGATCCATTAAAAAATTTCGAGCGCATTTGTGATGCAGGATTCTCTCTATTCCTTGGATTGGTTATAGATCGACTACACTATTATATTAAACAGCTCAAACGACTGAAGGACAGTTTGGAGGAAATCAAGCAACTGCAAAAGGGTTATACAAAAGGAGAGCATGACTCTGAAGAGTTGGAGGAAGAAACAAAGAAAAAGTAATACATACATACATATATATATAGCCATTGGATGCCTTATATTCTTGGGGTTGCTGCTATATATGCATGGGATACATAGTAGGTGGTGTGCACTATCAGAGTCGTTCATTGCTCATTTCAGGGTTATACAAAAGGATGGATGACTTTCAAAGATTTCAGATCCGAACCATTCATTATCCATCCATAACAATATGAAATCTTATCATTTATACTCCTGTGGAAACATTACTATGAAATCTGGGCCTTCATTTATACTCCTGTGGAAACATTACTATGTTATTTCAATCCCTTATCAAGTTGGCACCTTAGACAGAGTGTGCATGTAGAGTCTTCGACCACCTTTAATAGGCACTTCATCCCATTCCTATCTCGTGATGTTTTTCTTTTTTCTAAGTGTATTTATTTTTCATCATCCCCTATCAAGTTGGCCTTAACAGATTTATTCATATATATGGTAGTGATACTGGTGGAAAGATATAGAGAGAGAACTTAATGCATTCTACTCCTAATAAGAAAGAGAAAATAGAGAGAGAAAATTGCCTACACATGTCTCCTAAAACAAGCTACACAGACCAATATATACTTTGCTTCCATATTTGTATTTCACCTTTTGATGCTATACATATTTTGACATTCTTGGTTCGAGGAAAGTTTTAGCTGCACACAAACCTTTCCGGGTCATTTTATATTGAGATTGGAACGTCATACAATTTGGTGCTAGCGGGGACATATCTTCTCTTAGGACATCACTTTATACGTGACTTGATCCACATAAGTTTTCTCTTGAACTCCTACTCTTTTATGCTTGCACAATTATCTCAATTTTTGTTGTTGTTTTGTTCCCTTCAAATACTAAAATTTACAGAAATTCTAACGTAATTTTTCCAACAATTTATGTGCCCTAGGCCCAATCAAGTGGTGCCCTACATATTTTCACAATTCAATAGTGGAATAATTGGTATATATAATTACTTTAGTCCATATTGAATAATAAACATAATTACTTTAGTTCATATTGAATAATAAACATGCTTTGGTTCTAATTGCATAGAAAGTTTCCTTTGGTTGTCTTTTACACTTGTTCAATAGATAATAGCTCCAAATTTCTATATTGGAATTCTTTTTGACAAATAAACAATTAAAAAGAAAGTGTTATGACAGGATTCGAACTCAGACAAAAAGGTTAGAATACATTCACCTTACTATTAGACCCAGAAGAGCATATATGTACATATTGCAAAAAAACTAATTGCTTACAACCGTTCTGTGTGTAGTAAAGAGGCTTGCCCTAAGCATAGGGTTAGGTCAGTTATATCATGATACCCAAAAGTCTGAGGTCAAATCCACAGGGACCGAATGCTACCGGCAAGAGAATTGACTTGCAATGGGCTTTCAGCATTAAGACAGCCAACTTTTAAGAGTGGATTTGTTTGTAGGATTCTCTCGCTGCCACTAATAAGCTTGAACTAAATTAAAAAAGGGTGAAGTCTAGGGGTTCAAATCACCCATGCCTTAAGCAATTCAACGCTTCTCAATTATAACTCAAGTGGGATTTTTTTTTTTTTGATCGGCAACTCAAGTGGGATTCGAAAGCATTCAATCCCACCCGGACGGTAAAGAGATGAAAATCAATTTTACATAAGAAATGTGGTTTGTTAATGGAAAGAATCTCAGTTAGTCATTTTATCGAACACCTAGAGTGTAATTGTTCCAAGAATTGAGTGTGCCAAAAGATTTTGTCGACACCCAATCAAAGAAGTTAACAAAATTAAGTTTAGACTGAAAACAAGAGATTTCTATCCATTCACACCCCATAATTAAACCCTAAGATGTGAGAAGCCGTCAAATCACCCAAGTCATAGGGTGAGAATCACCCATGACTTCACCTTTGCTACTACTCACTCATACTTAAAGCAAACATGAAAGGAAATATGAACAAAATGCAAAACATGGATTTTATTGAAATAAAATACGGATCTATAAAGATAAACATTAAACAAGTCACTTACAACTTTAATGAATGCCGGAGCCTTGAATCCGAAAGATAAATGCTTAAAAACTAGAGAGAAGTTGGAGTTAAATGGGGGAGGAAGGAGAAGGGTGGTAGAGAAAAGGAAAAATAAGAGATAACTTAAAATCTAGGGTTTGGGTGGCTTTTATAGCCCCTAAACCATGTACAAAAGGTCCAAAATGTCCCTAGATAAAAGCAGTGTTGAGCACAAAAATCTGCAAAAAAGTGCAGGGGGACCGGTACTACACAAAAGTGTGAGACCAATTCCTAAACTATCTGGTTCCTCCAGACCAGTACTTCACAAAAGTGCAAGACCGGTTGCAACTTGGCAGTCCTCTGCCTCTCTTGTGAATGGTCTTCCTTTTGCCTTTTGGTCTTCCTGAGCCTTGTCCGGAGCTTCATTTCTTGGCCTTCGGGATTCGGTGGCAGAGTGTCATGTATCCTTGGGTGCTCTGGCACCCCTTGGTTCGACTATGTTGTTAAAACATGCCTTTTTAGCTTTTACCTTAAAATTAGCGAATAGGCTTCAACGACTACTTAATACTCCATCCGTCCCTTTTTAATTTTTTAGTTATTGAGTATACCATTTTCACTACGCCAAATATTGCTTTTACCGGCGATTTTTTTACTAGCGGTAATAAAACTAGCGTTAAAGGGCACTATAACCTGCAGTAATTACATCCCGTCGGGAAAAATAACTTTTCCGGCGGGTTTTTTACCGGCGGTAATAAAACCGCCGTTACAGGGTACCATTACCGGTGCTAATTATTACCGACGGAAAAAAGGACTATTACTAGCGGTAAAATATTAATGGGTAAAAGACTAAACAAGTCAATGGGTAAAAGACTAAAAGTGGAGGAGAGTTTTGAAAAGTGGAGGTAAAAATTGATGTACAAAATGTAAAGTTGATGTGAAAGGGGTAAGGATGATATTTCTTTAATAAGTTAGATTTACGAAATAATACACTTAAAAATGGACGGAGGGAGTAGATAGGTACGCATGGTGCCGCAGGCTGAGCGCTCTAACTAATTGCTATGCGGATCTGAGTTAGAGGTTTGAATTGTATCAAACCTAAGAGAGATTATTCAGTTGCCCATGTGGCACCGTCACGTGGTATCTCAAGTCTCTTCTCCACCACAAAGTCGTGGTGTGTCCATACACTTTGTCTTGAGTTCCACCACATTATGCGGTGGACGAGCCTGGATCGCCACGTGGCGGTGTCAGAGGCACACTGGTGATTTTTCCAAACCCATACTTTAAAATGGTTGGACCAATTTTTCTTGTTTGTACCAAATCTGCATCTTGTCTAAATATTGTGTTATTTTTATAGAATGGATAGGAGTATGTTCAATTATCTCATAAAGTCTACGCCTATTTCGAGAGTTTGTGTATACTGTGTTAGGCTCATACATGCAAAATAGACTTTGAAGAGTCACTTAAAAAATAAAAACAAGTGAGAAAATATGTTTCCCTCAAAGGGAAAAATTAATATTCTATGCCCTGGCTTTTGGGTCATGAAAAGTATTAGTAATTCCTTAAATAAACTCAAAGTTTAGAAGGAAAAAAGAACAATCAAAGAATAAAATAATGAGTTCCAAGCAAAGCACCAGTACTGTCAAGAAGTCATTCTTATTCCCTTTTCCTCACTATTATAAGGCATTCCAATTCCCCTCAAAATTTATTCAACTTTGAGCCATTTTCTGCGACCAATTTGTAAAGATGAAAAAGCTTTTGTTTCCACTCGTATTCGTCGAAATGGTTCTGGTTCTAGCCCTTGTGTTTCAAACACCCAAGTTATTGATCAAAGGATTGGATTTGGCATTGCAGGGGAGGAGGAGATTAGTGGTTAAAACTGTTGCAGGAACCTTGTCCGCGCTGTTCATCTCAAACTTGTACAGTGTGATAACTATCCAGAAGCATGAAATGGAAACTGGTCCAGTAAATCCAACTGAGGAGGTTCTTCTGGCATATAATCTGCTGGAAGCATCACTAATGGGTAACTTTGGGGGTTCCGCTACGGGTGCTTCCAAAAAAAAAAAAAAAAAACTTTGGGGGTTCCGCTACGGGTGCTTTTAGAATATACTGGTTTTTCACTGTTTTTTATGTGATGTATTGTGAGAGAATGACATATCTTGATTTTGAAAAAAAAACGATTTTTTGTTTGTGGAACACCCCTTTATATATCATATTCGATCTTTACGCGTTAATTTGGGTTCGTAAAACGTGATTTGGTTTGGTTTGCAGGATTCTGTCTGTTCCTTGGATTGGTTATAGATCGACTACACTATCATACCAAACCTGTACAGTTTGGAGGCAATTAAGCAACTGCTAAAGGAAAGAATGACTCTGACGTGTTGGAGGAAGAAACAATGGAAAAGTAATACCTACATGACTACATATATATAACGGACCGGCCTAAGATATTTGTGTGCCCCAGCGGCCTATCCCCAATCAAGTGTTGCACAATGTATTTCCATAATTAAACAACAATATTGAAATAAGTTGTATATATAATTACTTTAGTCCATATGAAATAATAAAACATGTTTTGGTTCTGACTGCATACAAGTTTCATTTGGTTGTCTTTTACACGTGTTCAACTCATGTTAGCTCCAAATATCTATAGTGGAATTTTTTTTAACAAATAGACAATTTAAAAGATAGTGCTATGATAGGATTCGAACTTGACAAAAAGGTTAGAATATATTCACCTTACCATTAGACCCAGAAGATTGATCAATATCTATATATAGTGCAAAAAAAAACTAATATTTATAACAATTCCTAACCAGTGCCCCTTTTTTGGCCCAAAATTCGAAGCCCAAGGCCCAAGGCCCAAGGGGCCAGTGTATATATACCCACAAAATATGTACATCTATGTAATAAGTGAAGCATAAGGGTGTAACTGATTGTTTCTGAGGCATGAGAATTTTGAGCTTAGTTCACTTCAGTTGATAAGGGGGGAAAAAAATTGACACAAAAAAAAAGAGAGAGAGAAAAAAAATTGCCATCTTATGCTGCTTGTAGTGATGCATATGTGACAAGCCAATTAATCATCCCGATTAATTGTCTAGGTATATATAATCCTACGTCCCATGTCGCCGTGCTACAAATTACAAAAATGAAGAAACATATGAGCGTATGTAAGCTGGTCTGGAGTCCGGACACTGAGTTATCAAAAGTAAAGGCATTGGAAGGATAATTTTTTTTTTTTTTTTTTGGGAGAAATAGAAGGAAAGTTCATTGAATCAAACTTACAGTACACAAAATAAACCAAAAAAGATCTAAAAACTACAACACACAAAAAAAAAAAAAAAAATTGATTGAGCTAGACTTGGCACTTTAGTCCAATCATAGTGTCCCGACATAGAATATGGTATGACGTACCGCAATATTAGATAATTTCCACTTATTTAAACTTCTGGATAATTAGGGTTGATATTCTATGGCAATATCAGTAGAAAGTCCATATAAAATTAGCTAACTTAATGCAGTAACATATCTATTCACTTAATAAATTTCACTATTGAGCAAATAAATAAACAAATAATTATTTCCTAAACAAAAGCGGCCATGATATAGAGAGTTAAAATTTTATGATAAAATCATGGTTCGCTTTCACCAACTATGACGGATAAGAATATCAGCACAAGAATCGTCATATATCATTTCCGGCTGAAGTGCTAAGCAAAAGTCCAATACGGGGGCTGCCCCGAACTCGCTAGAAGGTTGCACATATTAGAATATGAATAGTTCGGGCAACCGTCTTCCGAGTTTCGTGCGCCCTCTTTTTAGACTTTTACTTGGAACATTATCTGTTTATCGGGTATCCGTTATTTTACTCTTCTCTTAGTTTACTTCTTTCTTGTTTCATAAATATGACTTTAAGATATTCAAAAGAAAAATGCATGATTTCATTTGATATGCTACAACCACTCATGAAACTTAAAACAAAAAGAAACTTTAAAGCCATAGAATTTAAAGTCCCAATTATAATTGGAACTACGATGCCCTATACTCCTTCTATCCATTTTGATAGTCCTTATGAAAAGACGTGTAATTTTTAGATAAAAAATAAAGTACGTCCGTTAATATTGGTTTGAATTTTTTTGCACCAAATTAAAGAACTATATTAGTTCTTTAATTGGGTGCGAAGAATCTCGAAAAATCATGTGGAGAAGTACTTTATTTTTATTAAAACGTCTTTTCATAGAAAACTATTAAAATGGGACGGAGGGAGTATAATAGACACCCTTATTTGGGTGTGTACCATATGCACTTCCAAAATGTTCGAGTTTTTAGTGTAAAAGTTACGACACGCTCCAATGTGTTATCATTTTTAGTGAAAATATTACGACTTTTATTGTTGTAAAGTTACAAGATGCAAATGTTTTGATTCCTAGTGAAAGCGTTATGAATTATATTGTTGAAAAGTTGTGAGTTCTTACTATAAAAGTTAAGAGACGCACCAAAATGTTATAATCAATCTTCATGAGATGACACAATTTGAACCACACATTTGGTGCATATGGTATACACCCTAGTTAATAAATGTTGTACGCCATTGCCGATCAAAAATAAATGTTACCCCATTGAGTATTTTTGTTACACCATCTAGGTTTTTTTTTTTTTTTTTTGTTACGCCTTCTTATGATTAATGTTATGTCATTGATTGATTAATGGTATAGGGAGACACGATGTTCTCCAGACAAAGGGGCCGTGTATAGCGTCCACGACTAAATTTTATATTTGGTTTTATGGCCCACATGTGGTTTTTGGTTTTGTAGGGCCAAGAAAGAATGGCCTAACCACAGTCAAAGTCACATCAGAAAAGTCTAAGTTAAGGAGAAGAGAGTTGGACACCACCCCACAGTAATCATGATAGTTTTAGATCCTGGCATAAAGTATATTTTAATTATTTAAAACCATCAATAAAATTTGCATATTGAAGTAGAAAAAAAGAGATCTAGAAAAGAGTGAGAGAAGAAAAAAAAAAAATTAGGTTAAACTAAAGAGTTTGGTGGTGCAATGTCCATCTAAAAAATTGGTTAGGTAAATTAAAAAAGTAATAGTCTAGTTTCATGTGGAACATTTTGGTAGTGTGGATGCATGCTTATCCATTTTGGTTGGAGAAGTCAGTAGGGTAAGTTCAATGTATTTTTTATTTAGGTGAATCGGAAAATTTAAGTTCAATGTATTCAGTTACAAACTTACAGCTAAAGAACCTGCCGTCCTTCTAAGGCTATAACTACAAGGCTATAACTACCCACACACATGCAATTTTTGTGCAATGTGGCCTGCATTTTTTGTGCAATGGAGAAGTTACCAACCCAGTGCTAGCACCTTGGCCCTCTATAATGCTCATCTCTACTGGCCTTTTTTATAATTGGGTTTCCTTGTTAGTTTACGTTCACTTTAATTAATGTCGAAATTTTAGAATAAATGACCAGATCAATCTCTAATTATCCCAAAGGTTTTTGCTCACAGTGAGAATTATAACTTCGACCTTTAGAGAGTAAACCACATTACTAACTATCATGCTAGTTACCCTTTAGGGTATTTTTTTGGTAATGCAGGGCGTCCTAGTCAGTGGCAGATGCAGGATTACGAATTTGATCTAGTTTACGGAGACCACTCTTCAGTAATATTACAAAAATAATTCAAAATTGTACTATAACTAGGAAGAAAATTGGGAGAAGTGCAAGGACCAATCCCGGCCCCCGCGGCCGGTCCTGGCCCCTTTTTGCACACCTCGGACTAATCCCAGTGTCTTTTTCACACACATAAGCTTGGAGTTAGATAATCCCAATGTCTTTTTCACATGCATAGGCGTGGAGTGAGATAGCCCCAAAAGTTTTTAGTAAGAAAAATCGAACATGAAACCTTAATAGGAAATTCCAAACCTAGACTACTTGGCCAACTGCCTAAGATTAGTAACCCTTTGATTTCAAGTGGGCTTTGACAAAATCAAATTGCTTTGGGAGGCAAAAAAGGGTGGAGTCTGCTCCCATTTAGGATCTGAACAATGGGGACCCTAATTCGTTGAACCTTTCAATTGCACACCTAAAGTCCCTTATGTTCACACACAATGTCTCATGCACAGAGAGTGGTTGACTTGGCCCTGTTTTGCACACCTCGGACTAATCCCAGTGTCTTTTTCACACACATAAGCTTGGAGTTAGATAATCCCAATGTCTTTTTCACATGCATACGCGTGAAGTGAGATAGTCCCAAAAGTTTTTAGTAAGGAAAATCGAACATGGAACCTTAATAGAGAAAACATTCCTAAGTTCCAAACCAAGACTACTTGGCCAACCGCTTGAGATTAGTAACCCTTGTTATCAAGTGGGCTTTGACAAAATCAAATTGCTTTGGGAGGAAAAAAGAGTGGAGTCTGTTCCCATTTAGGATCTGAACAATGGGGACCCTAATTCGTTGAACCTTTCAAGTGCACACCTAAAGTCCCTTATGTTCACACACAATGTCTCATGCACAAAGAGTGGTTGACCTAATCCTTATGCTCTCAATGTACTTTATTCAAAGTCCACTATATTCACACACACACACACAAAACGTATAAACCCCACAAAGAGTGGTTTGAAATTGACTTATTGGGTGTCCCTTCTTTATTATAAGTCATGGCCCTCCATTCCAGAAAAGACTTACCAACCACATTCCTAAGCATTTGAACTCAAATCAAGGCCTTGAGTGTTGGGGAGGGAATATCAAAGTAACCTTTTTTTTGGTAACTTTTAATTAACTATTTATAGCAAAACTTTTTTTTTTTTAAGTTGGTAAACGAGTTCTAATGAGAAAAAGGGGGAAATGTTTCTAGACTGGTGGCCCACAAATGAGCCTCCATTATCATCTCTGAAAGTAATTTACTTTATTCCTTATATACTTCATAATTGTTGAGATATGAAAGAAACTTTGAATTTAAATTGCCATTTGTGTAAGGAATATGAGAAAAGGAATGGTTTTCCGTAGATTTCGCGATTTATTTGAACAAATCAAGTATAAGTCTTCGTAAAGGCAATTAGGAGTTACGAATAGATTATGAATATATTAGTGACAAATATAACTCAATCTGTGAAAGCGCTTAACGTCAAAATACGTGTGCGAAAATGACTATTTCATATGTATATCGCCTACGTTGATATAGACTTTAAAACACACCGAAATTTAATCTAACATTATTGAAAAAAAAAAAAAAAAACAGCTCTAGAATAGTAAGATGTAAAGTTATCTATTACTCCTCGAGGATTACTACTCCAACTCATACCAAGAAAATATGGAAGTTGGAAACAAATAACTTAGTTTTAACCCAAACCCTCTTGAAATTAGAACTTGACAAAATTTTTTTATAATCAAATGTTCGAGCCAGCTTACGCGCACCTCAACTAATTCTGCATGGAGGTAACGACTGAAGATAACCTCCAGGTGTCCCAGGAGTTTGCTAGCAAGGGAAATTTTAGAACTTGACACTTCCGTGTATACCCAACTCAAATGCATCTCCAACACGGCAACACCATCAATCTCAGACAAAATTAGCTTAACAATTTTTTGTTATTCAAACTGGCTCTTACCACAGAACGCTATTTCTCTACAGAACTCATTGTCTTATCCTGTTACCCTACCAATTTTTTAGTTACCTCAACAGCACTTGAATCGAAATCAAGTTTGATTCAAAAAATCATGTATATAATTAATCTAGGTTGTTAATTGGCAATTGGAGCTTTCATTTTTGTAAAACTTTAATACTACCAAAAGATTTGTCTGGTTACAAAGACTATTGAGTTCTCCCAGACTACTATGTGACATTGTCTACTTGAAACTCTCAGCCATTTACGTAGCGACAAATTATTCGGTCGAGACATTTATCATTCACTTTTGTTTGGTGGCCGGGAGATAAGTAATGATGACTAACATAATGTAGCGGCGACCTTTTATTTGCGAGAGTACCACATGGCAATGGCACACGATACTCCGGGAATATATAGATTAGTTGGAGCAACTCTTGTCGTCGTTTCGGAAAAACAAAGCATGTTAGTAGTAATTCGAGAAAGCCAGTTAAAGATAAAAGGTAAATTTAAGAGAAGAAGAGCAACCAGTGGGACTAAATTGAACAAGAACATAACTTCCATTAACTTTCTCTTCAAAATCAGAATTACAGGAACAATTTCATCACGTCCAAACACCATTAAAACATCTGTCGAAGCATAATTGAAATCAACACCACCACTGGTATCAACAGAGATGTCAGGTAACAGAACCTCATTCATAATAATTGAGTTGCCGAGATCTTCGAAATCAACATCTGAAAACATGTAAGAAGAAACTGTATCAATTGTTAACTCCCTGTCGTTCTGCTCCTGAATAATTGAACCCTCTTCAATTTCTTTGTTTCTGACCGTGACCCAATCTTCATCCCAATCCCAGTTGGGCAAATTTGAACCAATCAAACTCATTAATCTTTCCACCGGAGAATTAGGAGAGGAACTGATTTGGGTCGGATTCCGTTGATCTTCCGGCACCTCCATTGACTCCCAAAAACCCTGATCCAACACACTCACCGGAGAATTCTTGGTAAACGTATGCGCAAACTGGCCCGAGCATTCATCCGATTTCGAAACACCCAATTCAAGAAAATCGAGAAAAGGGTGTTTCAAAAGTTGCTTAACTGTCCACCTCTGTTTGCAATCTTTTTCCAAACACTTGCTCAAAAAATCAGTGGCCTTATCGGAAAACCACTCGGGAGACTCCGGCACGTCGCCGGAGAACCCAATCCGGTAGAGAGTCGACACTGGATTATTTGACTCCGGCCAGGGGTGGGACCCAGTGGCCATTTCAATTATGGTGCACCCAAGAGCCCAAACATCAGCTTCGAACCCCTGTTTTTCGCCCCGCGCCACTTCCGGCGCCATGAACGCCGGTGTACCGGAAATTTCTGACCCGTCTTCCACCTTCTTTGCACAACCCAAATCAGCAATTTTGATACCATCTTCTCCAATCAATAAATTTTCCCCCTTGATGTCACAATGCACCAATCCGTTCAAATGAAGGTAGTCTAACCCAATCAGGATTTGACGCGCGTATAATTGGATCGTAGACTCGTCGAGCGATCCTCCTTTCTTGATTTTATCTGAAATTGAGCCGTTGGGGATGTACTCCATGAAGAGATTGTACATGGGATTGTTGAATTCAGATGTAATTTCGAAACCCATGTATTGTACTACGTGGGGGGAGCTCAATTGTGAGAGAAAGCTTTGCTCTTTTTGTAATAAGCTAGAGCGAGAGAGCTCGGCGGATTTGACGGCGAAGAGGTCACCGGAGGTGGAGGAGGCGAGGGAGACGGTGGCGGAGCTGCCGCGGCCGATGGTGGGTCCCCTGCTCCACTCCATCTTTGGTAGAGAGCAGGGGAGGAGTGAGAAAGTTTGGAGGAGAATGTGGAGTTTGGTAAGTTGGTTTTGAACTTTGATGAGTTGGGTGTGAATTGTGATGATGATATTTATATGCCCTTTTGCGTACAAGTGGAAAGAGAGAGAGATTCAAATCCGGCCAATAACGGCCTATACATTTCAAGGAGTAGTTTATCTCTCCTACCTGCCTTCGTTTATTATTTTAATGTATTTTTTACAATACCGCAGATACAGATATAGACACAGATGTTCGGACACAAGTGTAATACGAAGTAAAGTTAATATTTTTCCTCACGGGCAGTCTGATTGCGCGTAGATGTTTGAATTAGGAAAACGAATAATTAAGCTCCGATGGACACTCGACCATGTAAGGTGAGGACAGATCAAACCTAATCTTTAAAATATACTCCATTTGTTCATTTTTAAGTGTGTAGCTTCGTAATTCCAACTTAGTAAGAAAGCATCATCATCGCAACTTTGACATCAATTTTTACATTCACTTTCCACTATTATCCTTGATAGATACATCATTATTAAATTTTACTCACTAACTTTTCTAAAATAATTATACTTTTAAGGGCAAAGTAGAATATGTACTAATTTTTATCTACGAACTTTTTAACATCATTTAGGAACAGCCCAAGATAAAATACGCTACTCTTTTTAAGGAACAGAGCGAGTATTTGATTTCTTGAGAGTATTAGGCTTAGTAACCTCTAGATTATACTAATCAATGTTTGGTGGCTTTAGACGAACGATTTCAGTTAAACCGATGTTATAAATCGCTTGAAATCCGTATATATAGAAAAACTTTAAACACATCTGTATTTGAATTTGTACGGAGCATTATTCTTTTAGTATTTTTTTTTTCTGACTCTTTCTGAATTATTTGAGAGTTGTGGGATATCCACGTCGCAAAAGGATGGGGAAGCGACAGGCTTGGCCGACTTTGGGCGGCGGTGGATTGGCCATGAATAGAATAGAAAAGGGCATCACATGAGAGACAGAGGGAGGGAGGGAGAGAGAACGCGTGAGTAAGCACGTGCCTTAGATTTGCGTTATCAGCGGGGACGTAATCAATAAAAAGCAAAAGCATATGCTCTTCAATAACTGAGCAGAAACTGTGGAATATTAAACAAATATCGGAGTGGTTATCCAAATTCCAAAATAAAATAATAAAAAAACAAATTTATCGGAGTAGATTCCCTCTTAAAGAATACAAAAATATCTTACTGAGGAATAATGAATTTAATTTCCTCTTTTTTCATTTGTACAAGTCCACCACTCTAAGCCCAAAAGGGTTCGGTCCGGCGAAACAAGACTTGAGATTTAAGAATTTGCTCGTCTTGAGTAGGTGTTATGAATTCTTTAATTTGAGGCATGTTCATAAAGATAGAGCTTTAGCTAAATTTCATTAAGGTTTCAAATCAAGCTCGAACAAGTTACTATTTAGCTCGTTAAGATTGTGATTAAAAAAAATTCAAGCTACACGAGATCGGCTAATGTTTGGCTAGATTAAAGCTTGTTTAACATTCAAAAATAAGCTAAACTCGAACATAATTTTAAAGCTCGTTAAGTTCTCATAAAAAGTTTAATCAACCACCTACTCAATGTTTTTGGCTCATTTATCACCTTTTACGTATGGAGCTTTTTCCGATTTTAATTAGCTCCTCACAAATAACGGGGGTGAATTGAGCCCCAAAATTCGGGGCAAAAACAAAATCAAGAGGGGTCCATTCAAGTTATAAAAAAAAATAAAAGTCCACTATTGAGGCGTGCTTTTGTTAAAAAAGAAAAACTAAGGTAAGGCTTAAATTTTTTTTTTTTTTCATGTTTTAAAGAGTCCACTATTGAGGATTTTTGTTAAAAAAGAAAAACTATGGCAACAACGGCTTTAAATTTTTTTTTTTACAGACATTGCTAATGATTAGGAGAAGGTTTGATTAGATAAATTAAGAAAGATTAATTAAATTATTAGAAGTCTAAGATTAATAATAATTAATGTTTCCAAAGATGAACAAAAATATTTTACTGCTAAAAACAAGATTACTAATACTAATTAACTGCTAATACGTCTCACGCTAAAGAGTTTCTTAGGAATATTCACATGGTTGCAATGAAATTGACCCGCAGATTAAGGTAGTACTCCATGTTGTCCCTCATGGCATGGTAATAACGTACTAATGTACCAAGTGATCTCAAGCAATTAACCCCATCTTTACTACACCTTTTTCTGTATATAAGATTTGTTATTGACTTCCCTCTTAGAGCTTGTTTAATTTAAAAAGTCAATGTAAGCATTACTATACTTTTATAGAGTTTCCCAAGAGTTTTACGATGCAACGAGACTCGGTTTGGAAGGCGGCAAACTTGAGAAGAAATGCCGATATGATGATATATCCCGTAATTGTTACGTTTGGAATAGACCAGATTATAGAGTATAGACTACGAATGTGATTCCTAATAACATATTAAGTGAGAATCTGGTTTCTCCCTTACCCTTGACAATCTTGGATTCCTTGCTAGCTCAATACATAAGAACGAAAATTTCTTTTCTGGTAACCATATTTTTATTCCTCCTCAAGATTTCGTCCATGGAAAAAGAAGAAAGGAAAAGTTGCATTATCATTGTATCCTCTTAATTTTGCAATTGACATGTCCATTAGTTTTTTCCAACATTGTACGCGTCAGTGGGAGGTTAAAAGAAGAAAGGAAAAGTTGCATTATCGTTGTATCCTCTTAATTTTGCGACATCTATATTTCTATATTCTGTTACGAGTCCTAAAGAGTTATTAGCTCTTGTTAGTCAATTCATACGGAATTTCATTCTAATTCTAATTCAACTCCCCACTAACAAGCGGTGAAATTGATTCTTGAAAGATTAGTCGAATTATGCGTAATTTTAGTAATGTCTTGTGGTGTGAGACTGAACGTATAAGTCATGGCTCCAACTCTACGCATCTTGCAACCCACATAAAGCCATTACTTTTTTCCACAAATCTAAGGAGTAAACGTACGTTTCAACGCAAAGCATAACTACCACACTGAAAAAGTAGCTCAAGAGATATATAACTTCTACTGAACATTAACGGCGATAAATTTGAAGTTGGACGGCAGCTCTTTGCTTGATTTTGTCGGTATATATATTCAATTGAATTTGACAAAATCTCTGAATGTGTAACGAACAAGCAAAGCCAATTAAAGTTGCTGCTTTCTTCCTTTATTCACACCTCTAGTACTTCTCCATCACCGCCAAACCCCCCCAATGGATGTTCTCCTGGCCTTTTTGCTTTTTCACCACTCTGTTTTGGGTGGAAAGTGAATAGGGTGGATCAGCATTGTGTGCTATATATGGCCCACTCGGTTGTTTTTAGAATAATGAAACAGACGCACCCTTTCAGCCACACCCTCACTCACATGCGGGTGGTCCCCACCACCCGCGTGAGTGAGTGTGGTAAAAATAATGTGGGCTGAAAGGGTGTGTCTGTATCGTTTTTGTTATTTTTACCCGAGAAATGCTAGGGGTACATCATTCGTGCACACCAAAGCTGATGTGGTGAATGCAGAGAAATTCACAATAAGTTTCTCCTGATCCACTACATCAGCTTAGTGTGCATTTAGTAACTAGTGTGCATGAGTGGTGTACCCATAGTTTTTTTCCTTTTACCGTCTCTCTTTTTTTGTGTCCTGACTAATTCACGCACACCTCGATAAGTTTTAAGAAAATAAATTTCACCGTACGCTAGCGGGGAACCTATTTAAAATAAAGCTGAAGACTCGTATGTACTACTAACCCCACAATTAAGGGTGGAGCCAAAAATCTAGGGTAGTGGGGTAAATACTTAGAAAATTACTTGATATTATTCGTATTTGCTAATCAAAATGACTGCAAAAAATTATACTTTGTGTAGTGGAGCAATTTCAAATTGCAAGGTCAAATTCACAAGCTATCCTAATTGCAAGGTCAAATGCACAAGTTATACTAAAGTTTTCGTCAACCTAACAGATAAGATAAACGTGGAAGTCAGTGGGGTCAAGTAATAAAAATAACACCGACAGTTGAAGTTTTTGACGGGGAAGGGGGGTGGTTTTGGTAATTTTATCCTTCACAGCTGGGACTCACATAAATGGGAAGATTCATTAGCCGAAATGTGGCCACGGTGGAGGAATTCAAGGGTGGTGGACCAACTTATTGCCGCCACTCATAACAGTTGGCCGAAACGTGATTCCTGTTGGCCGAATTTTCTTTTCGGTTGGCAAAGTATTTGAAAACTATCATTCTCATTACAGCACGAAATCTATGTAACAGATTCAGTGCCATGGATGGGGGAAGTTTTGTATCTGTTTTGGCATCGTCTTTATCATCCGTTATTCTACTCATACTCGTATTTCTGTGGAAATACCGAACTTGTTCGGTTAACCGTTCTTGAACTTAAATTTGAAGAGATTTTTATGAATGTAGAGTCAGGGGCGGCCCGAGTCTTAGACCGTAAAGAGGAGAGAGACTTGAAATTGAGAATGTCTTACTTTTTAGCAGTGACGACTCTAGGAATTCGGAAGCATGGGGCCAGTCATTCATAACCATCAAAACTTTTACCAATAATAATAATAATAATAATCTAGCTCCAACGAAAATCACATTTAAAACTCGACAAGAATTTCAACTAGTACACAAAAGATATCAAAATTCACATTTACCCCACTCCTTTGGCTGTGGCGTCGCCAATGCTTTTTAGTCCATATGTCTATAGGTATATATATGTATATCGATCTTTGCCTTGTTAAATTTTTAAACTAGCAAAAAGGGGGAGAGAGTGAAGAGAGCAAATGTATTTATCATGTAATAGCAATTATTGGTCTTACTATTAATTTATTGTCACTAAAAACCAAAAGATATCTTTGACTTATTAAATTTTTTTAACTAGCAAAAGGGGAGAGGGAGTGAAGAGAACAAATGTATTTATCATGTAATAGCAATTATTGGTTTTACTATTATTTTATTGTCTATAAAAACCAAAACGTCTTTCGAGCTATCTCTTAAATTCTTGGGTCCGTTTTTGGGAAGGACATGGTAAAGGGGTCTTTACTTCAATAAGGACATCAACTTTTTCTTTAATGCCAAGAGGACAAATCACCTACACATTCCAAAAATGCCCCCACTAGTCAATGAAAGTGCCTAAACCCTCAAACCTAATGAAAAGTGCCTAAACCTAAATTCTATGGTACCCTATGAAAGTGCCTAAACCCCTAGGGTACCCTAAGAAAGTGTCTAAACCACTAAAACCCTATAATTAGAAAGTGCACCATAAACCTAAACACTAGGGTACCATATAAAAATGCCTAAAACACTAAGGTACCCTATGAAAGTGCCTAAACAACTAAAACCCTATAATTGGAAAGTGCACCCTAAGTGCCTAAACCCTAGGGTACCCTATGAAAGTGCCGAAAACAATAGGGTACCCACGAAAGTGCCTAAACCACTAAAACCATATAATTGAAAAGTGCACCATAAACCTAAACCCTAGGGTGCCCTATGAAAGTATGTAAACCTAAATCCTAGGGTACCCTATGAAAATTGAACCCAATTAATTTTGTTCCACACATGAGAGAGAAAGTCCAAAAATTGAAACTAATTATTGTCCCAGCATGAAGACAGACAGAGAGAGAGAGAGAGAGAGAGAGAGAGAGAGACGCGATGGCATTTATTACTACCCGTCACTTGGGTGAAAAGGTAATACAAGTTGGCCTTTAGACAAGTCACTTTCAAAGATGCGCGACTTTTTTGCCTCCTCCACATGCGGCTTTATTACTCTAATTCATTAAGGGTATTTTTGTATAGTATTGTCCTTGAGCCCTCGAATATTTTCTATCAATGTATTGGATGTATTAAAATAAGTTAAGTTGGACTAAACACCATTTAAAGTCCCAAACTTGGCATTTAGACCAATTTTCTTTTGCGATCATTTAGAGTGAGATTATGAGGCATTGAAATATTGACAGCAGAGATTCAAATGAATTAGCCACGTAATCAATAAAAGATACTCCAATTAAAACAACTTCATTTATAAGTAATTTTGCATTAAATGTAATTAAAACTTAAAAAAAATCTTTAAAAGGCCTCATATTAGATTTTGACTAAGCCTTGGAAAAACTTGGGCTGCCGCCCCTGTATAGGGTATAACATTACTCTGTATGCATATCAATTACTACATTGAAGTATTTATGGGGAATGAAAACCGAGACATTTTTTTTTTTTTTTTTTGCAGAATCGCAGATAAGCTATTCCATATATTATAAACTGAGAGACCCTGCAGAACCCGGTCGCATTTATGACAGGGCGAGAGGTAAGATCCCACCAAGTGTACAGGGTTTTTTTAGTCCCCATCAAAACGACTGTGACGATTTGAACCCAAAGTATGAAGAAATTCACTTCCAATGCGGCCTAGTTTTCCAAAAAGTTTTAGCAACCCAGTTGCTATTGATTTTAGCAAATGAGTTCACAATGTGCTAAAATTATGTTATTTCAAATCAAAAAATGAAGTGTTTCCGTGTATCGTTTTTTGATTTTTTTTTTTTGCACCGAATTAAAGTACACGAGGAGTACTTTAATTTGGTGCAAAAAAAATTGAAAAACGATACACGGAACCACTTCTTTTTTTGATTTGAAATACCATGACTTTAGCAACTAGGTTGCTAAACTTTTTTGGAAAACTAGGCCTAAATTGATGGCAAGAAGTCTCAGGCCCAAACTTAAACTGGTAAACAAATGGCCCGAATAAAGTAACGAAGAAGCCCATGGACTCGACTAGAGTTTGATCCGTTAGAACCAGAATGGGCTATGGACCACCAAGGGTATTCTCTTGTGGAATAATTATTCAAGAACCCTGCTGGGGTACAACACATGTGTGGGACCATTTCGTGATCCCGCACAATTGATCTGAGTCGTTTAATTTGTTCAAAATGTTTTTTGAAGGATCTCTACAAAAAAATCAGTTCAGCTAGATATTGTAATTAAGTGCTTGATCCATTCAAAAAATCAATTCAGCTGGATTTGTTCAAAATATTTTTTGAAATGTCTCTACAAAAAAGTTGATGTAACTCTTTGAATTATTTGCTCTAGTAGGTTATAGGGAGGGAAGCCCCGCCTACCACTTGGCAATAGGGCCAGTACTATGCTTAGGACCATTTCCCTCCAAGGTCAAACCCTAGCGTTTGTACCCCAATTCATTCATGTTCGGCCGCTTGTACCCCAAATCGAGTCCATATGAAATTGACAGTGTTAAGTAGTAAGTGGTAGAGGTTAACTCGACCTCGGGCTTACCTCAAACTCACACGACGTCCAAACATGAATTAATCGGTAAAATTACTTTGTAGTGGCAAGCACCCAAAATCTCTCTCTCTCTCTCTCTCTCTCTCTCTCTCTCTCTCTCTCTCTCTCTCTCTCTCTCTCTCTCTCTCTCTCTCTCTCTCTCTCTCTCTCTCTCTCACACACACACACACACACACATACGGGTTTCACTTAAGAGTTACATAGATACAAAAACACTCCATGCAGATACACCAAAAATATTGACTTGAATACATGAACAAAAGAAATATAATTTTGACAGTCTGTACGTTGGCATTTTATTTTTCTAAATCACAAGATTAATTTGCATCCTCCTATATAACAACGGTGAAATTCCTTTCCCGAAGGAAAATTCAAAACAATCCAAATATAAAAAGTGAAAATGGCTATATTACTGACATGTCCAAAAATACGGCAACTCGCATTGCCAAATATCTACAAAACTCGGGTTCGTATACATGTAAATATATATGCGCTAATACATTGGTATGAGAATCAACGTCGAGATTTTAAGCAAATAAGATGCCAAACGAAATGGGCCATATAAATCTGATACCAATTTATTAGCGCGTGTTATTGTTGTTGCTAGTATTATTACTGTGTGGAATCACATTTCCCATAACGGAAGCAATAGCCGCTACTAAAGCTACCGTCAAATCCGGATCTGCTGTGATAGCCGCTGCTGCTGTTGCAGCACTCATCATTTCCCGAGAGCTCTGAAGCCCACATAATTTACTCGTCTGGTTGTACAAAGCCTGGCTAAAATTGGTCTGTGGCCCACAGGCCAAATTCTGGTTTGGGAAATGGATATGGCCGAGTGGGCCTTGTGGTGGCGGTGGTGGTGGTGGTTTATGAAAATGTGAGGATGGGTTGGGAGTGTTGGTGAGGTCTAGTGTGATGGTGGGAAAAGGTGATGAAGCCGATATCGTTGCTAGGTTTGGTGAGGAGGGATAAGGGAGAATTGGTGTGGAGTTGAGGAGCCTGCCCATGTGATCTGAGCTCGAGGTTGAACCGGAGAGTAGCATTGAGGCTGAGGTTGTCAAGACCATTGTCATGGCCGCCGGAGGGAGGGGGTGGTTGTGATTGCCTTCGTAGGTGGTTGTGAGGATTGTCTCATAGCAAAATTCTAGTGTAAAAATGACTGCAAAAATTTGTACTTTTAGTGCAGTGGAGCAATTTCAAATTGCGAGGTCAAATTCACAAGTTATCCTAATTGCAAGGTCAAATGCACAAGTTATACTAGCCATGTTTGGTTAACAGTTTTGGGTCTGTTTTGGTCCTGTTTTGGTTTGCTTACATCATCATTTCCCTAATTTCTCTCTCTATCTGTTTTGGCATCGTCTTTATCATCCCTTATTATACTCGTACTTCTGTGAAAATACCGAACTTGTTCGGTTAACCGTTCTTGAACCTAAATTTAAAAAGTTTTTAATGAATGTAGAGTCGGGGGCGGCCCGAGTCTTAGACCGTAAAGAGGAGAGAAACTTGAAATTGAGAATGCCTTACTTTTTAGCAGTGGCGACTCTAGGAATTCGGAAGCATGGGGTCGTTCATAACCATCAAAACTTTTACCAATAATAATAATAATCTAGTTCCAACGAAAATCACATTTAAAACTCAACAAACATTTCAACTAGTACACAAAAGATATCAAAATACATATACTAAAGATCTTTATTTTCAGTTCTCGAATTCTATTCAACGCAGTTTCATATTTTGGAATTGTTGCATGATAGTCTTTATGTCGATAGCGTCAAATACTTCTCTCAATGTACACAAGTGGTCCTTTCATTTTTTTTTTCCCTTCTTAATCGTGTATGCTAAAAGCCTTAATTTTTAGGGGAGTGTGGTTGGTTCGTTACTCTCCCTTCAAAGGAATAGGGTTGGAGTTCAAGTCCTCGTAGAGTTGGTGGTGCTCAACTAAGTACTAACCCTTAACATCTTATCCTTTAGAAGGTTACACCGGAATTATCCAGTGTGGTGTCGTTATCAATTCAAATGGGGTTATTTATAAATTTCAGAAAAAAATTGGTATAATAATAGTAAAAAACAAATCCTGTGGGGTCGCCTAACCCCACTCCTTTGGCTGTGGCGTCGCCAATGCTTTTTAGTCCATATGTCTGTAGGTATATATATGTATATCAATCTTTGCCTTGTTGAATTTTTAAACTAGCAAAAAGGGGGAGAGAGTGAAGAGAGCAAATGTATTTATCATGTAATAGCAATTATTGGTCTTACTATTAATTTATTGTCACTAAAAACCAAAAGATATCTTTGACTTATTAATTTTTTTTAACTAGCAAAAAGGGTGAGGGAGTGAAGAGAACAAATGTATTTATCATGTAATAGCAATTATTGGTTTTACTATTATTTTATTGACTATAAAAATCAAAACGTCTTTCGAGTTATCTCTTAAATTCTTGGGTCCGTTTTTGGGAAGGACATGGTAAAGGGGTCTTTACTTCAATAAGGACATACTTTTTTACTTTAAGGACATCAACTTTTTCTTTAATGCCAAGAGGACAAATCACCTACACATTCCAAAAATGCCCCCACTAGCCAATGAAAGTGCCTAAACCCTCAAACCTAATGAAAAGTGCCTAAACCTAAACTCTATGGTACCCTATGAAAGTGCCTAAAACCCTAGGGTACCCTAAGAAAGTGTCTAAACCACTAAAACCCTATAATTGGAAAGTGCACCCTAAACCTAAACACTAGGGTACCCTATGAAAATGCCTAAAACACTAGGGTACCCTATGAAAGTGTCTAAACAACTAAAACCCTATAATTAGAAAGTGCTCCCTAAGTGCCTAAACCCTAGGGTACCCTATGAAAGTGCCTAAAACACTAGGGTACCCACAAAAGTGCCTAAACCACTAAAACCCTATAATTGGAAAGTGCACCCTAAACCTAAACCCTAGGGTGCCCTATGAAAGTGTCTAAACATAAATCCTAGGGTACCTATGAAACTTGAACTCAATTAATTTTGTCCCACACATGAGAGAGAAAGTCCCAAAATTGAAACCAATTAATGTCCCAGCATGAAGAGAGAGAGAAAGAGAGAGCCACGTGATGGCCTTTATTGAAAGTGACGCGGGTAATGGGTATTGAAAGTGACGGGGAGTCCCCGTCACTTTGGTGAAAACGTAATACAAGTTGGCCTTTAGACAAGTCACTTTCAAAGATGCGCGACTTTTTTGCATGCTCCACGTGCAGCTTTATTACTCTAATTCATTAAGGGTATTTTTGTATAGTATTGTTCTTGAGCCCTCAAATATTTTCTATCAATGTATTGGATGTATTAAAATAAGTTAAGCTGGACTAAACACCATTTAAAGCTCCCAACTTGGCCTTTAGACCAATTTTCTGTTTTTGCCATTTAGAGTGAGATTATGAGGCATTGAAATATTGACAGCAGAGATTCAAATGAATTAGCCACGTAATCAATAAAAGATACTCCTATTAAAACAACTTGATTTTTTAAAATTTGATATAAGTAATTTTGCATTAAATGTAATTAAAACTTTTAAAAAATCTTAAAAAGGCCTTGGAAAAACTTGGGCTGCCGCCCCTGTATAGGGTCTAACATTACTCTGTATACATATCAATTACTACATTGATGGCAAGAAGTCTCAAGCCCAAACTTAAACTAGTAAACAAATGGCCCGAATAAAGTAACGAAGAAGCCCATGGACTCGAATAGAGTTTGATCCGTTAGAACCAGAATGGGCTATGGACCACCTAGGGTTTTCTCGTGTGGAATAATTATTCAAGAACCCTGCTGGGGTACAACACTTTTGCGGGACCATTTCGTGATCCCACACAATTGATCTGAGTTGTTTAATTTGTTCAAAATATTTTTTGAAAGGTCTCTACAAAAAAGTTGATGTAACTCTTTGAATTATTTGCTCTAGTAGGTTATAGGGAGGGAAGCCCCGCCTACCACTTGGCAATAGGGCCAGTACTATGCTTAGGACCATTTTCCTGCAAGGCCAAACCCTAGCGTTTGTAGAGTGGAGTGCCTCTATTCTTGAGAAAAAGGAACCACATGTTGTACTTATGTATAATGTCACCAATGCATTCATGTTCGGCCGCTTGTACCCCAAATCGGGTCCATATGAAATTGACAGTGTTTAGTAGTAAGTGGTAGAGGTTAACTCAACCTCGTGCTTACCTCAAACTCACACGACGTCCAAACATGAATGAATCGGAAAAATTACTTTGTAGTGGCAAGCACCCAAAATCTCTATCTCTCTCATACGGGTTTCACTTAAGAGTTACATAGATACAAAAACACTCCATGCAGATACACCAAAAATATTGACTTGAATACATGAACAAAAGAAATATAATTTGGACAGTCTGTACGTCGGCATTTTATTTTTCTAAATCACACGATTAATTTGCATCCTCCTATATAACAATGGTGAATTACTTTCCCGAAGGAAAATTCAAAACAATCCAAATATAAAAAGTGAAAAAGGGCCAAAAGACCGTATTTTACTGACATGTCCAAAAAGACGGCAACTCGCAGTGCCGAATATCTACAAAACTCGGGTTCGTATACATGCAAATATATATGCGCTAATACATTGGTATGAGAATCAACGTCGAGATTTTAAGCAAATAAGATGCCAAACGAAACGGGCCATATAAATCTGATACCAATTTATTAGCGCGTGTTATTGTTGTTGCTAGTATTATTACTGTGTGGACTCACATTTCCCATAACGGAAGCAATAGCCGCTACTAAAGCTGCCGTCAAATCCGGATCTGCTGTGATAGCCGCTGCTGCTGTCGCAGCACTCATCATTTCCCGAGAGCTCTGAAGCCCACATAATTTACTCGTCTGGTTGTACAAAGCCTGGCTAAAATTGGTCTGTGGCCCACAGGCCAAATTTTGGTTTGGGAAATGGATATGGCCGAGTGGGCCTTGTGGCGGCGGCGGTGGTTTATGAAAATGTGAGGATGGGTTGGGAGTGTTGGTGAGGTCTAATGTGATGGTGGGAAAAGGTGATGAGGCCGATATCGTTGCTAGGTTTGGTGAGGAGGGATATGGGAGAATTGGTGTGGAGTTGAAGAGCCTGCCCGCGTGATCTGAGCTCGAGGTTGAACCGGAGAGTAGCATTGAGGCTGCGGCTGAGGTTGTCGAGACCATTGTCATGGCGGCCGGAGGGAGGGGGTGGTTGTGATTGCCTTCATAGGTGGTTGTGAGGATGGTTCGGTCTTCTGCACACCTTTGCACCTGTTGGCATACCACATATGGCTCGAGTGAGTTAAGGGAAAACACTTAGTTTGGTTGATGATTTTTTTTTGGTACAACAGAAAAATTGTAAAGAAAACTAAATACTCTCGAAGGCCACACTTTTCATATCCTGTTGGAAATATGCCTTAAATTCAAGACTTTCGAATAAAGGTACAAATTTCGGTGCGAAAGGTCAGTTTCAGCATCTGTGGTCCAGACCAGAGGGTCTGGGGTGTTTTGGAAGCTAACAGCATCTCTTGTCCGGAGTTGGTCCGGACGATTGGGGAGGCTGTTGCGTGTTTCAGTGTGTTTTGGCCTAATTTTTTTGTACCTTCTCATAAATAGCAACCTTGGGAACTGTTATGGTTTGGACTTTCTTGAGTAAATTCCTTCGAGAGAGCCCCCATGGATTTATTCTATTGTTGGTCTTGAGTTCTTAAGATTAGATATTAGGGTTTGTGTGTGTCATTATCCTATTTGTGAGATGTTTGTTCCTAGATAGCTGGTCTTGCTAGTTGTTCTCTCTCCGTTTATGATAAATCCTCTTACACATTTCATGTGGACGTACATTCTTGCTTCGTGCTTGAGGGCAACCACATAAATCTTGTGTTTCATTTTCTTTGTTGATTTATTTATATTCTCATACTTCGGGCTTTGGGACAACATTTCCTTCCCAAGGAGGGGAATGATAACATCAGACGAGATTATGTGTGACGCCATTTTGTCATCTTGGTCTGCTTCCATGATCGACATTTTGTCCTCAACATTGTTGCCTTCCCTGAGTGTGTGCTTGAAGCTGCTTGCGGCCGTGACAGCCATTAGCGCTCAAAATTCTTTGATCAACACTTGATGAGGTGAGTGTGCAGGGGTCTCATCATTAATCAGAGCAATAGTAGCGGTTGATGATATATTCATGACGACGTGTTTAGTGTCTAAAAATCAAGAAAGATAACGTTGTGGAATTAAGTAAGAATGCAAAGAGGAGTGAAACAAGAAAGAAAAAAAAAAACGTACTTGTTTGCGGACTGGACAACTAACCGCCATGGTGCAACGATAGTAAGCTCGAGGGCACGGGTTCCCTTTCGCCATCTTTTGCCCGTATTTTCTCCATTGGCATCCATCCGAGATCTATATTGGATTAAGACTTGTGATCAATTCAACAGTTAGCATCTCATTTGAAGCACTGATTTCACTTGTTCATTTCTAGTTCTTACGTAGTTTTCGTGTTCTTGAAACCAACTACTAGAAAAACTTTAGTGCCAACCTAGAAATTAAACTTTTAAAACATTCACATAGTTCAAAAACTGATTTAATCAAATGAAGCTTACCATGGATGCCTCAGATCGTGCACGAACAGAGACACGGACTCTTCTCATCGCAGCCTGATCCATGGTCGTCTGATCACACTCCTTGGAAGCTCGAGGGCTGTCTTCCCTCCCAAATCTTTGACCATCTCTCCTCTCAGTACTTCTATTTGGATCAAATCCCGCAATTTTATCGCCGCCATGTCCATGACAACCACCTTGACTTCTTCTTTCCGCCGATAACTCATATTTTTCGGGGATGAATTGTCTAGCTACCATGGCTCCTCCACACCTTTTCTCTTCAACTATTCCATCAATCACCTGGAAAAAAAAAAAGGTATTAAAATTAGTCCGTACTAGATAATGAAAAATTGTAACACTCGCAGAGAAATTGTTGTGGTAAAATTGAAATATTTCGCTATACTATACCAAAATTATTCCAATTTGGAAAAAAAAATTAACAAAAAAACAAGTTTATACCCATATAAGCTTACAAGAAAAAAGTGGTTTGACAGTGTGCTGTTGATTTTCGGCTCGACTTCTCTTCTGTGGAAATCCCGTCTGGATAGGTTTCACGGGCATCAGCACAGATTCTGCATGTTTTAGCAGATTTTGTTTCTGTTTTGACTGAGTCTTGGACTTACTAAAAGATTTGTTTCCTTGAGGGTTTGTGACTTAGGGTGCAAAGAATTCTCCCCACTAGCGTTTGGACTGCTTGAGTGCATCCCTTTGAGAGGCTTCTAGGGGGTTTCATCTGTAGAACTTAGGGTTCTTTGAAGATCTTCCTTTGTTTCTGGTTGCCCCCTTCATGGTGGGTTCTATATGCTATCAGCCATCTAGAAGATCATCTGTTTCTGCGATTCTTTCTGGTTAAAACCTTTGGGTTTTGTGAGAATCATCCGTTTCTGAGTGACATCCGGTCACGTCTGTGGAATCCGTTCCATCTGCGTCTCTTGGTTAAAAACCCTAGGGGGTTTTGTGAGACTTGATAAGAGAGAATCTGTTTTGGTGAGAGATTCCAATTGGATTTTGGTGAGAGAACTTGTATTTGGGATTGGTGAGTGTCTCTTGCGAACAACTTTGTTTGTTTGTCACCATTGTAGCTCTTCGGAGCATATTCTTGCACATAGTGGAATCTTCTCTCGTTTGATTGCCCATGGAATAGGTTTACATCCATATATAAGCCGAACCATGTAAATCTTGGTCTCTCTTATTTGTTTTTTGTTTGTTATTTGGTTTCTCCTCTTGATTTCGCATATGTTTGGTATGTTACTTCTCCATTATCATGACCATCAATAATCTTTGGGTTGCAATTGGGTTCATAGGGGGCCCGCCGCACAACATGTGCTTATGTTCCCATGTCAGAGAGATGAATAATTTCAATATACAGCGTAAGAATTAATTCAAGACTCCATGTATAGATCTGAAAGATATGCACCCCTTAAATTCTACTCCCCCGTCGCAAATTTCTTGTTCATTTTTCAGCATGCATATTGTTGCACCATGAAACATATCTGGATCGATAAAATAATAAAAACCAACAATTACCTGTCTTTCTTCTACTGTCTTGGATTTTTCGATCTGTTTCTTGTGCATCAGTGATGCAATATGCATCTGTAAGGAATTATAGTTGTTGTTCAAATGATTAAGCATACTTCTCAATTGTTGATTTTCTGTGTTCATCCTATTAAGCTCTGCTTGCAGTACTGCTAACTGCACCAATTACAAAATTCTCAGTTACATACAAGAAGGAAACCACCACATGATAGTGTAACAAAATCTTGTCATAACGGAAGAGCTTTGCTACATACACACCCTTTCAAACACACCACTCAATAGCGTGAGATCCCACAATTTATTTTAAGAAATAAGAACTGATCGAGTCATTTATTTTGTAGCTCCAAACATGTAAATTAGTCATGCGAAAAATCAGATCGATGAGAAATTAATTAGTAAGTGCTTAATTCAAATCAATTGATTGAGTTCTTCATTTGCTAAAATTAACTGTTGATTTTAGGAAATGGGAATTAATTAAGCAACCCCTGAGGGTTGATGTTCATATTGAGATCTACAAAATAAACGATTTGGATTGTCATAATATATATATTGCGTACGGAACTGATCACTCTATTAGATGGTGTGTTTGAAATGTGTGTAAGTAAAATTTCCCCATAACAAAATTTAGATAGCTATTATTAAGGAGTATAAGTAAATAAGTAACAAACCTTATTTCTTTGGCTTCGCTTCTCTTTGATGTTAGGCGATGTTTCATCATCAACCACTGATTTATCACTATAAGTGGGGGTGGTAAGAAGATTTAAACCAGTCTGTAATAACAAGCACAGAAAAAAAACAGTGACTAAATACTAGAAGAATTCAACTACGGAAATAGTGTTACAATACACACCGCTATTTAAATGCATCCATAGAAATTCATACAATTTGTGTGAAATTTTATAATATTTTCCGTAATTATTCTTCATGATATGAATTTATATGCTAATATTATAAACTTCTATAAATATGAAAGTAAGTTGTAGAACTAAAAAAAAAAAACGTACGTCGATTTCGTATCCCGGTGGCATACCCTGAACATGTGCTGCACTCTCTTTCTTAACATCAACCCATAAATTTCTCTTGGTATTCAAGTGATTTTGATTAGAAAAGAAATCCATCTCACTGACAATCCGTTTTCCACCGGACATAGCCGGAGAATGAACGCGCTGATCATCACGACGATCTCCCGTGTCCGGATTCCGATCACATGCCGCGTCCATGATTTTTTCTTCTTAAAGAATATACATGGAGATAGGATCAATATGAATAGATATATAAGAGCTCAGTCCATCTCTTTTCTTTGCAATAATAAATATACTTGATATCTTATGGTCTAGAGAGAGAGAGAGAGAGACAGTGATAGAGAGAGGTGTTCAAAAGTCTTTGAACTAGTAGGAGAAGTCATCTAGCACATCCAAAATGCAATTGACTCGGAGTTAATAAGGGGGTAGGACTAAGACTAATGACCAAACGAGAAATGAAGTGATCGATGCTTCGAAAATGAAGTTAGGGTTAGAGCTAGCTTGTACTAAATACGAGGTAAGGTGGTGCGTAGATTGGACACGTGTCACTCACTCGAGAATAACTTATTTGCGGACCGTCGGCAGACAAGAGTTTGCACACCGAGCATCCGCGCTTCATTCCAAGATCAACGGTCCTAATCAATGCACACTCTCTCCTCATTAAAAGAAAAAAAAATTCTAGAGTGTTTATCCGGGCAGTTGAATCTTGAGATGGACGGCTTGAATGTGCTCGGTATGCGAACTCCTCGTTTGCAGATGGTCCGAAAAAAGTTATTCTCCACTCATTTTATGAGAGAGAGAGAGAGAGAGAGAGAGAGAGAGAGAGAGTAACCTTGCAACTTGCAAGTAATGGGTTTTCACAAGAAAGAGATTGAAAGAAAATAATTTGAAGGGAGCTGTCGGGAATGTAAATTCGAGTGTTTATAAGGTTGGAATCGTCGTTTCTGTGTGAATTAGAAAATGCCGTGTATCGAACAAATTCAAATACAACTTTATTTGCATTTGCGTCCAAACATAAAGAAATTCTTTAGTGTCGAGCGGATACCACATGATGATACCTGACACTCATCTCGGCTGCTAAAAAACGTGTGTCATATCACGCGACAATATCATGTCAGACAATACGTGGTAACGCGACGATATCATGTCAGACAATACGTGGTACCGCTCTGGACCGAAAATTTTCTCCCGAACATATGTACCCGTATGGCCGTATCGTGTCGTTACTCCGAATTAAAACCTGGAGATTTTTCAAGTTTTTTGCATCTGAAGTCTAATGTGATGCCTGTATGAGGTCAAACGTGGCTCCCTATATTGGAGGGTCAAAACTTCCTTCATGGGACCCACAAAGAGTGGAAAGTGGACCAATGGGGCAGTAAATTTCGTTGACCCTTCTCCTTTGCTTACCACGTGCAATGCGCCGGGCAAATTGCGGCGTTTGAGTTCTAGAATCAGTGTTGGCTTAAAAAATCAACTTAACTTTTTCTTTTGTTTTCATTTGATTTTTTTTATTGTGTTTGTTAGTTTTGCATCGATTTTTTAAGTATTATTAGTTCGTCTCGGCTAGAGAAATCCAAAAGGGTAAAAGATTATGAATAGAACTCTCAATCTTTAGAATAAGATCGAAAAAAATGTAAAAAAACTGGCTTTTTGACTTATTTTTGTTTTTATTCAAAAAAATTTATCCTTCGATTATAATTTTTTACTTTTTTGATTCCTCTCGCCGAGACGAACCAATAATACACAAAAAGTTGATGCAAAACTAAAAAACAAGAGAAAAAATTCAAATAAAGATGAAAAATATGTCAGCTAACTTTTTTGGCCAAAACACACCTAATAAACTGTCATTTGAGCCCAAATTACTTACTCTTTTTTTTATCGGCAAAAAGTTCATTAAGAAAACTTGACAAATGGCACGTCAAGTTAGGTGAGAAGGGACGGGAATCCAACTAAAGGATAAAATAAAACACCTAATGAGACATAGCCAATATCACCCAATGAGCCAATGATGAAGGGAGGCGTGTTGAAATAAGAACGCGCAACAAGGACAATCACGAATTTTGTCTGAACTAGAGGTACTCCCTCCTTGAACAAACAATATTGAGAAAACTCTCAAATTTGCATTAATAATCATAAACCACTCACTTCCCTAAGGCTTACATCAATTATTTATACTAGCAGTAAAATACTAGCAACCCTAATTCTTGTAAAATAAGAAAATATAAAATAGGTAACTGAATCAATCTAAAATTAAGAAACTAAATAACTCCATACTAGTAATCTCTTAACAAAATACTAAAATTAAAATAGTAAAATAAATTCTAATAAACTGCTAGTTTTCCAAAATCTGATCTACATCATTCTCTCCGGCTTGAAGAAACTCGTCCTCGAGTTTATACAGTAGAAGTCGCCGATTCTTGTCCGCATTAATCTTGTACTTCAAGTTGATTTTTTCGAACCTAAACTTCGCAGAGGAATCTTCAAAAATTAGAGAGGCAATTTCCACTGTTAGGCACGAAATCCATGATTTATTGCTTGCAAAATCTTCAAGAAATTTCCAAAAATGATCAACATATTTGCCACTAACTTCAGAGTGCACGGGCAAATCAGCAATTACAGTAGCATGACCTCTAGAAAGGGCATAAATTGAAAAGGTTCTACCTGATGCATAAATATTATGAAACTGAACTTCGTTGGTTTGAACTTTGTTGGTTTCCACTAGTGTTGTTACAACTTTCTGTTGCCAATTGGATCTGGAATAATATTTGAAGTGAAAGGCCACTCAATGGTAGCCTCCCTTGTCCTCCCCATCGGCTGATAGTTACTCGTCAAAGGTTTGGTGATAGAAACGTTATCCGACGCCTCCTCCTCTTTCGGAAACCGAGGTATAACAAGATGACGGCGAGGTAGATTCCCCCCAACAGTTAGGGCAGCAACCCGAATGGCTAAGGCGGCGAACGCATCCGACAAATGTTGTTCTAATTGTTGGAATCATGCCTCTATCCGTGCTTCTCGTGCGACTTTACTTCGTTCATACACATTTTCAACAACAACATAATGACCATAACGAACTCCTTGTTGCGCCATAATCCGGAATCGAGCGCAAGCTCTGATACCAACTGATGCAGGGAGGCGTGTTGAAATAAGAACGCGCAACATTTACGCAATTAGTTGCAACGAAATTCACAAACAAGCTTGAACTAGAGGTACTCCCTCCTTAAACAAACAATATTGAGAGAACTCTCAAATTTTCATTAATAATCATAAACAACTCCCTTCCCTGAGCCTTACATCAATTATTTATACTAGCAGCAACCCTAATACTAAAAAGGAAATAAAATACTAGCAACCCTAATTCTTGTAAAACAAGAAAACATAAAATAGGTAACTGAATCAATCTAAAATTAAGAAACTAAATAACTCCATACTAGTAATCTCTTAACAAAATACTAAAATTAAAATAGTAAAATAAATTCTAATAAACTGCTAGTTTTCCAAAATCTGATCTGCATCAGCCAAGCTCAAACACTTAAATGCAGTGGCGGAGCTAGAATTTTAATCCGAGGGGGCCCGAAGTAATTGACATCTTATTGTCTACACGTAAACAAATTATACCGTAGAGTTTTTGTTTTCTCGTGTAATACATATGCACATTGAAATTATTGCAATCTAATGCAGTAAAAGTATATGAATCATTTTGTTCTATTACTTTAGGCTATGACAACACTCGCATGCTCATTTGCTTGGTTATGAAAGAAATAAAGAAATTAGAATGTGAAATAACCTGTTTTTTTTTTTTTTGCTAAATCAAACCTAATTTATTAATATTGCTACTAAAAAACTAGATATCTTATATATATTTTTTAAAATTGCGCCGGGGGGGACCTCCCAGCCCCAAGGTGCCTCCGCCCCTGCTTAAATGCCAAGCCCAAACCTAAAAACCCTAAACAAACAAAACCAACCGCCGCTCACGCCATCACCAGAAAAATCCAGCGCGGCATCCACCGAGAAGAACATTTCATCACCACAAGCCAGTGTTGAAGAAGAGAACAGGCGTTATTCGCGCCGCATAATTATATTATTACAAAAAATATTCACGTTCTATGAATTGTGGATGAACGTCATTTGAGAAAATTTCAAAGCATCATTCTCTTAATTAGTAGAGTATTTGTCATGCATTTGACTTTTTAAGTTTAGCAAGACTCAATAATGAGATCATAAATTAAAAGTTTCCCATATACATTTCATAAAGGATCTTAGAGCATCCTTATCAGACTCAACAAAAAAAACATCAAATTTAACCTCAAAAACACATTTTATAATTTAGCAAGTCACTTTTTAAAAAACTCACAAAATCAGACTCTCTATTCTAATTTCACTATATTAAACTATTCCCCTCAAATCTATATAAAAAAAAAAAAAAACTTCCCCATAAAATACATTTTTTCGGCAGTGTAGTGCAGGGGTATTCCCCCATTGATTCCCCCCACCTGACACGTATACATGTCGGCAGTGTAGTGCATGAACAATAAGATTGTCCACTAGGTTTTGTCCGGGATGGCTTTGTGCGTTAACTCCTCTGTGCGTGAACAGTACCTTAGCCCGTGAACAGTGCATTTACCCCCATACCGAGTTACTGTAGCAAAAATATAAATTTTGCAAATTAGCCAAATGTTTGTTGCAGGCTAATTTTGGGGTGTTTTTACCACTTGGACTCAACAAAATAACCATTTGGGCAAAATAGCAAGCCACATGAGGATGCTGTAAGATAATTAGGCTGCCGAGTGCCGACCATAGACGGAAAGGACCGTAGGCAACGATATTGACAATGGGGTTTTTTCTTCTTTCTTTAGCCTTCGAACGTTTTGAACAGATTATTTTTTATTTGGGTTGACAAAAGACTAATCAATATTCGTGATAATTAATACGCTAGCTTGTAAGTTGACAATTTGACTGACATTCGCAAAGATAATACGACGGTAAATTTAAGCCGAAATTCTTTATTTTTTTCTTTGATAACTTAATGTGTTCAGGCCAACTTACACTGTGTTCAGGCCAACTTATACGTACGTTAACTGAAGTTCTTTATGGTGTGATTGGTCTAAGAGAACTCCCAAAAATATGCAGTAGACTAGGGCTAATTTAGCAACCCACACTCTCAAACACACCATGATTGTGGGTTGTCTTCCAAATGTATAAATTCAAAAAAGTAATAATTATTCTAATGTGTGTTTTTAGTAAACCCCGTAGGTATGCATGTCTTTGCTTTTCAACAAAGTGACAATCATAATGTCTCCCCTTCCATGCATGTTGTTGTGATTATTTTGGAAAACTTAGGTGTTTCGACAAAATAATTGATTCGGATTATCTTTTGTTCTTATTTGAATTTTTTTTGCATTTGTTAATTTCGCGTTGATTTTTTGTAGTAGATTATTAGTTCGTCTAGGCTAGAGGAATCTAAAGTAAAAAATTAACTAACCAAGCTAAATTTTTTGTGAATAAAGATAAAAATAATCAAATAATCTAAAAAATATTGGATTATTTTTGTCTTTAGTAAACTTTTCAAAAAAATTGATCATACTTTTTTATTTATTATATACCTCTCATCGAGACAAAACAATCATCCAAACAAAAAACAACGCAAAACTAATAAGTGCGGGAAAAAATTAAATAAGAATAAAATAAATAATCTGACTCGATTATTTTGCCAAAACACCCCTCAGTCTAGTCTTTTCTTTTGTATATCACTTTTTTTAACTCACTCCTCTACCGACATAGTGAACTGCAAGGTACAGTCTGTAGCAATACTAAACTACTTCTACTTAAGATTTATTTCAATAATCATAGTTATTTATTTAATATGTATATGAGCTTGTTGAGCAGATTGTTACTGTATAAAATAATGATTAGGCATACATAGATGTTTGACAGGGAAAGGCTACTCTCTAGTCCTGATCCATCTAGTCCCATCTAATTTTGGGTCTTTGTGGATCTTTTGTAGGCTTACAACGGTTAATCCAAACCATTCAATTTATGAATCCTGCATTGGATATTATTATTGCAAAAATTGTGTGGTCAAACACGATAGCTGTGAGAGCATAACACATTTAATACCTTCGTGCAAGAAATTTAAAAAGGATGGCAAAATGATGTTCGTGCGTCCAACTTTTTTTTTTTTTTTGTTAAATCAAAACATTGTTGCCACAAACTCATACTACACGGCAGTTGGGAAGAACAGAATTTTTCAACTTGCATTAGTGCTAGATTTGAATTTACAGTAGGAAGTTTGTTTTACATACATCTATACCTTTCAAGTACTTGTGGATACTAAACATGACGTGGATACTAAACACGAGTCTTTTGCACTAGTGGCAGCTCCACGAATTCTCTTGAGGGTGTTCAGAAATTCTACTACGGTCCTCTAAAAATAATTTTTTATATAACTGGGTGGTTCGGACTATCCTGCGCGCACTCATGTGTAAAGGGGAAGGAATCTAAATTGAGCAATTTTGTTGTGAAAAGACGAAGACTTGAGTTGGGCCATGACCCGTTTGGTTGTTTCCATCCCACCCTCTTCCACTTGCATTTACTGACAGAGAGAGAATAGACTAGGGATTGATCTTTCTAAATCGTATTTTCAAAAAAGTTTCAATAGGAAATGACTCTTGCACCATTCTAGATTTTCTTATCACAAACTTGTCCATGGTTCCAACTACCAAACAAAAATTAAAAAAGAATCAAACCTATGAATGGCCTATGTAATAATCTAAATCTATTGTGTCTATATACCCTCTGTGCATATATATTAAAGTGTTTCACAAAAAAAGATAGCGCGCATATATTAAATTAGTGATCTATATTATATAATGTAATGAGTAATCATTTGGAATAAGTATAAATAGATTAAAGAGAGATAGTTATAAGTGTTCTTATCTCTTTGAGCTAAATGTGTTGAGACAAAGAAACACCCAAATTCTCAAATATCCAATTTATACTATTCTCTAATGGAGTATCAAATAGTGCATGGTGAATTCCGTCATTAGGATTGGGTGTTCAATTTTTTTGGGTAATGTGTTCAAACATTTTGGGTAGAGTGTTCAAATATTTTGATGAGGGTTTTCAAAATGAAAATATTAAAAAATAAATAAATTTTTATATGTATTTCTAAAAAAATTATTTTTTTCAGGGTGTTCGAGTGACCACCCTCAGCTCTTCTTAGAGTCGCCTCTGCATTGTGGAATGTTTCGATTAGAGCCATCGCCACTGTCCAGAAGTACAGGCCGTCACCACAGCACCACCTAGGTACTAGATGGACAAAGGGTCATCCACGCTAGTCCTGCAGTTGGCAAGACTCGAAGCTTGTCGGATTGTGTACGGGAGGGAGGAGCACTTAAGCCCATTCACCCCTACTATCTAGGCTACCACCCTCGGTGGTTGCTGACCATGTACGTAGTTGCTTCCGAAAAATATGCACTACAATCTCGCCATTACTTTTGTCCAATTTATTTAAATCCTTGTTCCACTAATTTGGCTTTTTAATTTTTAATTTGTCTTTTCACTTTTTCAAAATAAATCATTATTCTCACATAAATCAACTCAAAAATCAAAAAGCCGAAAAACCAAGTGTAACAAGACCTAACTTTCTCCATGAGTGATGTATTTGAGGAGACTACAAGATCATCACGATGAATTTCTGTGTGCAACTCAAATTTCTTTTCAACTGCAGAAAATGTCAATTCTACGTGGTTCTATATTTATACACTACTCCCACTATATTCTCACATACATATGTTAGGATTTGAACGAGTTCAACCCACAACGCCCCTACGAATCTTGAAACCTATAATCACAGAAATCAAAAACAGAAAAATGCGCAATAAACATAAGACAGGAAAGAACACACAAATATACGTGGAAAAGCTCAAAGCAAGGTAAAAATCACCGGTCTCTTCTCTTCAAAAGTGTTTTCTCTCGTCTCCTCTCGTGTTTTGAATGAAAAGCTTTAACTCTAATAATTACAAAGCAACTGTTATATGAATAGGTAAGACCCAATGGAAATAGCGGGAAAAAAAAATTCTTGGCTAAAATTGCCACCACAAAGCACAAAATACCATTTTCGCTGCAATATGTGTGCTTGGGGACTCCGCCCCCTACACCCCCAAGCTATTTGCTAAAAGTTGTCTGCATCCCCAAACAATATAACCATAATTGTATGCATATATATATATATATATATATATATATATATGAGGAGTTATCTAGTCCGAGAATCCCGGATCGACTCCACCTTCCCGATATTTTTTTGACGATGCCCAATGTGTTGAAAAGCTTCGGAAAATCTTCAAAAAAAAATACCGGGAAGGGCTTGATCCAAACAGTTTTTCGCAAAACTATAAATATACAATTTTTGCGAAAAACTGCTTGGATCGATCAAGCACTTCCCGGTATTTTTTTGGATGATTTCTTGCTAGGACCCTTGAAAACACCTTTTGAAGACATTGGATGGTTCAGATTTTCCAAAAATAATTTTTAAAAGCATCAAAACACCGAAAAACCTCCAATCCGGGATCCTTGATAAGATCCGTGGCGATATATATATGTGGTGAGACTAGAAGAGAGTGGATGACCTCATATATACTTCTCCGTTCCAATTTGCTTGAAGTAAGTTTTTATGGGGGAGAATGATGAGACATTTAATTGAGTTTGACTTTCTTAATACTATATCTCTATTTAAAACTTAGTTGACATAACACTTTAAATAGAAAAAGAAAGGGCAAAAGAGTAATGTTGCACATTTTTTTATGTAAATTTTTTGAAGTAGAATTTTTTTTTGAGACATCGAAAAAAGAAAATAATAGGGGTGAGCATTTAATTGATTGGTTCGGTTTGGATACCTACTGATTATGAATTTGGAGAACCAAACCAACCCACAAAAGGCATAGAACCAAACCAATCCAAACCATTAAAATACGGTTCGGATTCGGTTTCGAACCACGGTTTTCTTAAAATTGAGATATTATTTCCGTAAACTATTTAGAGTACTTAAAATTTAGTTTTACTACATTAGGTTTATATAGAATGCGAATAGGTCCTCATATATAGAAATTTAGGGTAATTAGTCATGGTAATGAAGGAAATCAATATTTATGACTTAGAATAATATATTATAAATTTGGAAAATAGAAACGTGTAGTGGAATCAAAATTGGAATAAAGAATTTCAATCACCGAATTTATTTGCTATTGGTGTATTGGAATTAGGGGAATAAGTTGTAAATCTTAAGCAAAATAAAATCTTGCCAGAGAAGGAATAATGAATAAATTAAATTAGGAGTTAAGTTGAGTTGACTATGGCTTATATTTTTTTATGTAAATTTCGGATTGAAGGCCCAAGCGGAAAATCTTCAAAAAAAATACCGAACGAATCCACAAAATGCAAAACTATAAATTACAATTTTTGAAAACGCTTGATTCTAACTTTTTTTTGAATTTCTTGCTAGGACCCAAAATAGACATTGGATGGTTCAATTTTCCAAAAATAATTTTTAAAAATCAAAACCAAACCAAATCGGGTGATTGGACGGCTTCATTGGTGAGGCTCATGCTTGAGTACGGCACCGTTGAATCTTAAAGTCAGTTTGACTTTCTTAATACAGAAGCTTAGTTGACATAAACTTTTTAAAAAAAAAGAAATTAGAGACATTTTCATGTAAATTTTTTCATGCAGAATTTTTACGGACCGTTATCTATCTATCATGTTGTCTCCGTGAAGTTTAGGTCACGCGAGCCAGTCAAAGATGCAGATTCGGATTTATATTTTTAGTAGTCGGCAAAGAAATTTTTCGTTATTATAAAAGTGGTTATATGATAAGAAGAAAAGAAAAATAATGAGAATAAAAGTCTCGTAAAATTATCGGTCGTGTGCAAATTTTAATATAAATTTTGAACTGTTCATATTTTTCAATCGATAACATATTTCATGTGCAGTACGGATTTTATTTAATAGATTTCAATAGACCCTCATCCTCACATTTTTTAATAACAAGACAAGAAAAGAAAAGACCAAATGCAGATTGGGATATTGTTGAAATTTGTATCCAAAACATAGAAATAGACAAGATGATGATAGCTACATGTCTTCGACTTAGTCTCATTACAATAAATGTAAAAGAAGATTCAGAAACAAACATCTAGCTAGCTAGGAACCAAATTATGGCTGAAATAACCGTTCAAAAAAAAAAATCATGGCTGGAAAAAGGGGACCCGGGGTCTGCAGGCCCTGCCAACCCCCATCTAAGCTGTCTGTTTTCCGCATCAACAGATCGGATCGCATCAACCAATGGACGGTACCGGTACATTAAGCGAGGTGAAATTTAAGCTATGGATGCCGACCCCAAGGGACGGTAGAGTCCCCTATTTCAGAAAGAGGGCAGAGGCATGATATGGATGGGGTTTATCTGAATATTCGTCTTCTTCTAGTGGTCCAAAATGTGGAAAATTTTGGCATGTGGGCCATGCCACGGAGTAATTATTTCATGTCGGTCTTCTAATACGTGATAGATAAAAGTGTTTGGACACCATGCATCGGTGCATCAAAATCATGAAATAATTGGTTCATGTCATGCGACCGTGATGATCATTTGTCATCATTCATGCCGCCAAATATGTATTGATCATGATATGAACATGACCTGCCACATCCCATCAGACCCTCATGTTGGGATATCACATTTGTTCATTGCATTTAGCTACTTTGTGGTATGCCATGTTATATATTCCAACATCTATTATGTGGTACGTTACAACATTTAATTTGTCTCGGTCAAACTAGCACTCTACACAAATGGTCTTCAATTCTTTACGTGTTCCACGAGATGAATAGTTCAGTTCTTCACACACATGAACTAGTTTGCGTGTTCCACGAGATGAATAGTTCAGTTCTTCACACACATGAACTAGTTTGCGTGTCTGTGTAAATATATTCAGACACAGATTCGACAGTATTATGGAACATGCAAAAGAATTATATGTCATAACCATCTACTACACCCTCCGTCCCTTTTTAAATGTGTAGTAGATTTATAAATTCAACTTATTAAATAAACATCATCATTATACCTTTTACATCATTTTTTATCACTATTTTACACCTTTACATCAATTTTTACGTCCATTTTTCAAAATTATCTTCCACTTTTACCCATTAATTTTTATAAAGTGCAAAAAATAATACTCCCTCTGTCCCTTTTTAAATGATCACTATAGGAATACGTGAAATTTCAAACCTCTAAAAAATATATTTCTTTATATAATTTTTCAATTTGGTGCAAAAAAAATTAAAAACGCTCTACGGAAGTACATTTTTAAACGTCCACAAAAAACACGTTTCCCAAAGGTATCATTCAAAAAGGGACAAAGGGAGTAATTGTACAAACTTTTCAAAACAAACACTGACTTGTTCAAACGGAGTTTAGACTTTTCAAAATGGGAAGATGTGTTCCCACATTAATTGAAACAATTGTTAATTTGTTTCTAATGCTTCCAGTTAAATTAAAATGCTTTTACATTATTGCTTCTAATGGATTGAGGTACTCCCCAGTCCCCATACAGTCTAGCCTCGTCTAGTTTGGTTTTTGTGAGCTTATTTTGAGCTCATAACAATGATCGAAAACGTTCATTTTGTAAAACTCGTCAAAAACTTCATCCATGTGAAAATCATTTTCATCGAATACCGATCAAAATGCCTTGTCAAAACATTTTTATCTTCAAACAATTGGGTTTGATTCCGTGTGCTAAGTGCATTTATTTTCAAATAGATGTGTTCTGACAATGCATTGGTAGGTACATGTTGAACATAATTTTTTATGCTATGAAATATTTGGCGAGCTCTACAAAATGAATGGTTCTGATCATTATCGTGGGCTCATCATGGACTCACAAAAGCTTAACTGGACCGGACCGGACTAGACTAGACTGGACCTTAATCCGCTTCCAATGGCTGTACAAGTACCATTTCAGCTAATGTGGCCTAAAGCAATTCGATTCACATATCTCGCAAACCATGTTCACAATTACTAACCAGACAAGATGTTTCTGCAAGCAAAGAGCTGACACTTGACTAAGATCATGTTGACGTTATGGTTGCTTGTACCTCTCAAAATGTGGAAAGAAAAAATGGTTACAAGTTGATAGAATGATGAAGAAAGTCATTTATATACTTCGAAAATCAAAATGCTACAAACACAATCATCCGGACACTACTCCAAACAAAACCGTCACACTCGCGTGGGTTCCTTGTAAGAAATGAGTGTGAGACCTACGTATACGTAAGGGGTTGTGTTCAGGGTTGTATCCGGATAGTTGTGTTCCTAGCATCTCTCGAAAATAAAGTAGACTTCAATGGATCCACACAGACCATGTTAATATTTAAAAATGACTTAACAAACATCTTTAAATTGAAAAATCTAATCACTAATTCGCACCGGCATCTCTCTAATCACTAAATACATCATTCTTCTGCCGTGCGACCCGACGGCTTATGTGCGTCCTGTGGCCTACGCCTTCTATTTTTGGACATTGTGTATTGAAATGCTTCACTTGCAAAATATTCTTCATTTATTCGCACAAGGTTATCCTGGAGAAGGATTTTCTAGAGTCAGCTAGCATGAACCTATTTTACATGGGCGCACTTTGTGTACAAGTATCGTTCCAATTTTACCGGATGTCCCCCAAGGACCACTTTGTATAAGTAGAGAAAATCACAGTTTTTCAAGTCGGGTGGCAAGAACCAAACAGTCTTTTCATTTTTCAGTTGTGCCTCTCTTATCCCTTACTTGTATGTTCTCTTTTTACAATCAATGATCCAAATTTCAGACAAAACCTAGGGTTCGAAATGCGTCCTTGATGTCTATCGCCCATGAAAAAAGATGTGTCACCCCTTTCATCATTTTTGAAGAATGAATCAACCAAATATAGGAGGAAAAAAATTGCGTGATCGACATGGCCACATGACACCCCAGGTCCCCAAACCATCAAGCAATCAGCAGAATCCAAGACTAAGTCAGGAGGTCCGTCGACCCTAAGTCCCTACATGATTGTGTTAAGTCAGGAGGTCCATCGACCCTAAGTCCCTACATGATTGTGTGATGGTTAAGGGTCTTGCAGCACCACATGACCATGCCCCCCTAGACCACTAATAATTACTCCAAATAGAGGTGGCACGTCAATGTTACGATCATAATGTTCCACATTGATGAAGTATGGGCTTGGACATCCTCTCCTTGTAAACCGGTTTTCAAGGATGAGTTCTACCCATGAGTTTGTATCAGTCAACTTAGGGTTACAGTGATGAGGATGAGTTACTATCAAGATTATCTCACTGCATTATCAAGATTGTCAATAAAGAGTTTTCCAGCGATTTTCACGTCAAAGAAGATGAACGAAAATGACATTATATTAGAAGAATAGCTTGTAGTCATGGCCGAAAGTAATGGGTTTCGGCAACAATTGGCCAACGAGCCTCCTGGAAATGAAACTGGTCATGTCATGTGATTTGAAAGCGTGCCATAGAGTTGAAAAAGCCACGGAGCTTGCGAAAATATTGCCCAGTGTGGAAAAATTAGGACTTTTTCACTGTTTTTTTGGGAAAAACTCACGCCAAAGCTTCTGGAAAATCTCAAGTGTTAGGATATGGCTAAGGAAAAAAATGTGAAGTTCAAAACCACATATGGTCCTATTTTGACGAATTTTTTCTACAAAGAAAACTCCATGATTTTTTCGCCTTTTCAGAAGAAGTAAAGAATTTGGAGAGTATTCGGGCTACTCCGAGATTTGAAATAGGTTCATGGGATGGCCATGGAAAAATGCGAAAGGTCACCGCGATTTTATAGAACTTTTAGTGAAAAGAGTAAAAAGGCGCTTTTTCGGCAAATAACCGCGATTTTATAGAACTTTTAGTGAGAGTAAAAAGGTGTTTTTTCGGCAAATAAGAACAAAAGGGCGTCGCACATTCATACGATAGCAACAAAATTCCACCATATAGCACAATTCGTCGGTTCCATATCAAGGATAACACAGTCAATTACCCGAGAGTGCAAACTTTGAAGGGAAATACTCCATTTTCTTGAAGAGTTTCCAATTCTTCACTTTCCTCACACTTGCAAGAAATTTGAGCCACGATAAATTCAACTTTTTTTATTATTTCTTTTTGAACAGAAAATCGACTAGGGTTTGGCACCCCAATATGCTACCACCCCTATTTCACTACAACGAGACAACCCTATGGGCAGATTACAACAAACAGAACTCGACTAACTTCCATATGGTAAGAATTCCAGCTATTTACCAACACCCGATCCATTGACCCTTGTTCGGAAGGGAGAAGTTGATTCATTTAAACCGATCACAAATGAGGCCTTCGAGACTCTAAATTATCCGTGGTAGTACTTTACTACAGAGCTACATACATAAAATTGGACAAGTAAATAGCCTGTTGGTGTCATAATTATGAAAACTCATTGAAAATTTAAACAAAAGAAAACAATAACCAAATTTAAGACCTCCATTAAAATACAGTAAACTTACTGTTTATAAAGTTGCCATCAACATTGCCCGGATCTTGGCTCTGAGATCATCAGGAACCTCAGTAGCGTCTGAGGGCTGAGAAGGAGCTCTATCGCCCTGATAGGAACTTGATACATCCAGAGAAGCTTCTCTACTAATACCAGCACCCACACTTCCTCTTGATTTGTCCGACGTTTTTGAACTGATCTCTCCTTCCTCCAGCTCTTCTTCTGAGCGAGATATTTTTTGCTTTTTAGAACTGTCATGATGAGGGTGCTCCTCATCAGAGGAGCTCTCATGCTTGTTCTTGGAAGAAGAACGATGATGCTCCTTGTGCTTACGCCTGTCTCTGCTGTGTCTAGAAGAACTATGAGATTTATGCCTTTTACTCCTCGAATGCTTTCGATTCCTTTCCTCTTCATAATCTTCCTCGTCATTGTCCTCTGATGAACGACGTGACCGGTGTTTTCTCCTAGAGTGCTTGTGAACCCTTTCGTCTTCATAATCTCCTTCCTTAGCGTCATCGTCTGATGAATGATAAGACTGATGTTTTTTCCTAGAGTGCTTGTGATCCCTTTCGTCGACATCATCTTCTTGACGTGAAGAGTGATGAGACCGGTGCTTTCTCCTAGCATACCTATAATCCCTTTCCTCTTTATCTTCTTCTTCTTCATCTTCTTCGCGTGAAGATCGACGAGACCGATGCTTCTTCCTTGATTTCTTGCGATCCTTTTCTTTTTCTTCTTCCCCTATTTCTTCTACCTCATCTTCACCGTCATCTTCTTCACCATCTTCTTGTACTCCTCCTCCTTCTAGCGCAGACTTTGACCTGTATTTCCTCTTTGATCTCCGCTCCTGGTACTCGTCAGAATATTTCTTCTCAGATTTCTCCTTTTTAGGTGAAGCAACAACATTCACAGGAACAGAAATGCCTTCTTTTACTTTGCCAGCAAGATTAAAAACTACATTACCCGAGGTAGAAACCCCAGTTTCTTGAGGTTCTACAGATAAGCTGCGCAATGGTTCAGTTTTTCCAGGTGCAGCACCACCTTTTAACATGGCCACAAACATTTTCGCTCGTTTTAACCTCTCAGCCTTCAACCTTTGCTCTTTAGTCAAGTGAGCTTCTGAGGAGTCTGCCTCGTTTGCAGCTTCAAGAGCTGCAATCTTTGCAATATCCTTGGCAACTGGGCCAGGACCACTATTATCTCCTGACTTTCGGATCTCACCTTCACTATTTCGACCGTGACTGTCACCATTTAACGATGCGGTGCTTGAAAAGAATCCAAAATTAGGCATCTTAATGCCACGTGTTGCAGCCTGAAGGATAGCTGCTGCTGCTGCTGCATCTACATTAACTCCAAACTGTGGCTGGGTCGTTTTGGAAGGTTGGTCCTGCCCCTCCTTCTTGGACTTCCCAATTACCATTCTAAACTTTTCTTTCCTATCAGCATCATATGGAATGTCATATCCAGCAGATCCTGAGGAGAAAGAATCACTTCCTTTGGATAGGCGAGTTTTCTTGTCTACCCCATTCACAACTAAATCATCCTTCTCGGAAATGAAGCTCTTGCCAGTTAACCTGGACTGAAAACATAATACACAAACATAAGAAAGAGGGTGGAAATGAAGGAACTTATTGCAGTTCAGCATAGCAATGCAGGGAAGTTGAATATCCCCAGCTAATTGACCAAAACAGATTTTCTGTCTAATGATGTGATTCACATCTATATTTGAAAGTCCTTTCTCCTAATCATCTTATTCTTGTGCTCTGTGAATACCCACATAAAAAACACTAATTGACCAAAACAGATTTTAAAATTAGATAGGCCGCAAAGGGTCCTTGGAAAGCAAAAAAACTCATGAGATGTGGTTCACTGTAAGTACCACCTCATATTGCGTAAGAAAGAAAGAAAGAAGGGAAATAAACCACCAGCTTATTCACATGCGCAAACCCAAGGCATAAAGCCTAGGTTATTTAACACAATGAAACCTGAAACTTCTGAAGATGAGAATAAATCCTCAAAAGCAATGATGTGATGGAAACTTTTCGAAAGGGAACAAAACTTGTGAAAACAAAATTGACAATAAGAAAACGCTAATGATAGCATTATCTAAAGCCAATAATTGAGATAAAAAGAAGTTGGAAGATCATTTCTAACTTCCAAATAAAAATTTCAAACACCATTTCTTATCACAAGAATGTCGGGCAAACATTGGCAAGCAGAATGGTACTACACCTATATGAAGAAAAGTACCTCTTGGGCTTTCTGGAGCACTTTCAAATAGTAAGGGTGGAATTGGTTAGCCGGCAGAAGGAATGGAAATCTCCCATGTTTGCTGTCTTGCTCAAGCAGAACCGCCTCAAACTGTTTCCCATTTCTCATAATAAATTCAACAATCTTATCAACCAATTTCTTTAAATCGGAAGGCGGCTCCAAAATCACTTGTTCAGCCTGAGACATGTTTGACACTGCAGAAGGCTGTGAATTATCCACAGCAGTAGAAATTGAACCGGAAGTATCACCTTTTTTTGCTCTGTTTGTAGTTCCAGACTTGGGTGCACTAGTGAGAGAATTCCTTTTCAGTATTTGAAACTTGTCTTTGGAAATGATTGAATGCTTGCCACAAGCCTCATTTTTCCCCTCTATATTCCTAGAAATATCTATTTTCCCTAAACCGTCAGAAACTGTTCCATCGCTAGCATCAAAGGTTTTCTCAGACACAATTTGTTCAGATTCCAGGGCCCCCACAACTTCTCCATCCTCATCTGGTCCATCCTCGTCCTCGCCTGAACCATAAACAGAACCCAGCAAAGAGAGAGCCCCAGCCACAACACCATCCGTCTGATTGCTCTCTGTATTGCCTTTCTTCTCGGTTTCAGATTTTTCATCAGTACCAGACTGTAAAAGATCCTGATGATCTACAAGAAACCTAAAATAGGCATGAAGGTGATGATCAGGCATCAAGAAGCCAAAAGTGGGGTTGTCTCCTTGTTTCACCCTCAGAACAATTTCTGACTGCCCACCATGTTTGCTGACAAACACTGAAGTCCTTGCAATTATTTGATGTACCTTCTCTGTTGGAGGCTGAACAAACAAACAAAAGGAAGGCTTCTATTTCAAAGGGGGAAATTTCATAGAAAGGCAAATTAACAAAAAATAATACCAAACAGAAATCTTACTAGATAATATCAAGATAAACCCAATGCATCTGACAAATATCTGGATACGATAAACGATCAAGCAACAAAACCTTACGACAACATGTTTCATTCCATTGCTCTCAAGCAGTTAAGGTTTTGCAGGTTAAAGTAAGCAAATTCTACAATTCCTAATCCCACCTGCACAGCCCTTGATCATGACATCAAAAAGGAAACAAGGTGCCCATGAATGGCAACCTTAGGTCACAAGAACTCCACCCTGCTCCGAGCATCTGAAAACTTAGACATGGTGAGCCTTAGAATAACACATGCACCTTTAGACAATTATCATTCGCCACATGGAGTAAGTATACTTGACAAATCAACGACATTATAAAGGTGCCAGCACCATGGACAAGGTAATAGAAAATCAAGAAAAATTTACTTACCAGGCTTTGAAGTAAACTTTCAGGCACGGGAAAGGGCGGATGAAAACCCAAATCCCCCCGTACATCATCCGAGTTCTTCTGATCAGCAACAGCCTCAGTGTTTCCATATGAAAAGGCAACACTATGATAACCACTTGCATCTTCTGGTTTGGCACCCTCATCTGTTTCTGTAAATAGAGAAGAGATCCAAAATCAACTCACAGACGCTTGTATTAGCAGTTACATATGCTTCTATTATAAGCAAAGGTGTGACAGGTTACATAACCATTTGAAATTAACTTCGAAAACCAATGGGAACCAAATATAAAACACCAGAGTGAGGAAAAGATAATCTTACTTGGCACCGGGAGATGCAACTGTAGCAAACTAGATGTTCTTCCTGCAAACTCGAAAATCTATTGCAAAGAATTACATACTAGTATTATACATTAGAAACTAGACTCTGTCTGCTCAGCCTTCCATAGGCGAAACGAACCCTCCAAAGTACAAAATTGCCGCTTTTCCCCAAATAAATTTCATATGGATGCCAACATGTATATTTGCAGGTAAAGTTGCTGACACCTGTTGGCTATGAAGGTTTCTTAAAGCTAATATCCTTCTGATAAGGTCAATATGTTAATTCATATCTATCAAAAAAGATCTGTTCCAAAACTATTGAAGGGATAGAGACTTCTCCTTCAGTAATTATAACACTTACGCTCCATTTCTTGATGAATTTTAATAACTTGTGTTGTTTGGCAGCGCGTAATATGCTGAAAATCATTTATAATAAACAACTTGAGTAGCAATACAACTTACGGTTGCAACTTCAGTAAGTCAACTTTAGAACATCGATTGTGTCATGCATGAATGACAAACCAATATTCCCAAAGCAAAGAATGAACATCACCCATTTTGCTTGTTTAAGCACATGGCCATTGATTGCCTCACATTCTACGACCCAAATAGACCGTTTGAAGTTCTATTTCCAGTAACTCAATTGAAGTCCTACCTTGGCTTCCAGGAAATCACTTCCCCATAAATTTATCCAAAACGTGCCATAAGAAAAAACCTACGTACTTGAACAAAACCCAAACCGCAAATGGAACATTCAGGTAATATCAGTCCAACCACAAAATTGACGGTTCTGTGTCTCTGTCCCATTCGAGTCAAGGTAGATAACACTTCATATAACTTTTACAAACTAATCTACTACCTCCATCCCCAAACGCTAGTCAAGTGCCAGAACGAGGACTTGAAAATATATATTTTTTATAAAAAAATTCACACACATCTTAAAAGTAAAAAGAACTCATTCATAGCAAGTAAATTGCATTACTTTTTTTATTAGTAAAAAGAACTCATCGGTATTCAAGTAAATTGCATTTTTTTTTATTAGTAAAAAGAACTCATTGATATTCAAGTAAATTGCATTATTTATAAGTTCTCATTTTACGGAACAAACAAACATTTTGGGACAGAGGGGAGTACTTTAGAAAGAAAAAGTATGTATTCTATTTTTTTCACTTAGCAATCTCGGAACAGATAAATTTCACTTCTTTTTTCACAGAACGTAAATGTCCTGACTCCTGATAAACAACACTACAACATTTGTGTTCGTATCACTAGAGTCTAATTTGTGTAATTTGTCCTCGTCCAAAATAAAAGAGATCCTAACATTAGAGAGTAGTCAGAAAAAAAGTTTGGGGCCTTATGCTGCAAACGAGCCGAGCAGCCGAGCTCCGTTCATTTACCAAACGAGGCAAGCTTCTATAAATGGGCCGAGTTCCAACTAACTCAAGCTCAGCTCTGGTTTATCAAAGAATGAAGCCAAGACGAAGCCATAATGAGCCGAGTGCCGACCAGCTCACGAGATTCATTAGCAACCCTAAATAATTGAGGGAAAATAGCAATAAAATATGTACAGAAACCTAAACGGACACTGATAATTTACCTTGTTCATCGGAGGGCGGTGGGAGATCGAGGAATCGTTCGTGATCCAGCTCGGATTCAACAGAAGAAGGAGGAGAGTGCGGCGTCTGTTGAGGGTTACGCCGCCTCCTGGGCGGCGGAGGGCTGGAGAGAAGGTGGCGGACGTCGTAGCGGTCGATGAGGAGGGAGTTCCAGTCGACGAGGGCTTCGTCGGAGTTGACGAACGACGCCGCCGCATCGTCGTCGAACAGGAGGGCGTGGCGTCCCACTACTTCCAAATCCATTTCTCTGATATTGATTTGATCGGTTGCTGAGAGACCTATACAGATGTGTACTGTTTGTGGATATGCGTATTGTATGGGTAAGATTCGAAGAAACCCTAGAGGATGAAATGAGAGAGAGAGAGAGAGAGAGAGAGAGAGAGAGAGATGCTTCCCTCTGCGTACTATGACGATGATGGACGACGACGACGTTACTTCGCTCCTGTATTTCGTTTCCCTTCCGATTTCTGGAATTTGCGTTGAGGCCCCCTACATATACTAAATTCTCTGTTTACCCAGAATTCATAGTATGACCGTCAATTTTTCTGGTTTATTTTTGCTTATTATTAAAATTAGTGTAGTAAATAAATAAGCTTATTTGGGGAGGATGACAGTATCTGTTTGTTTATTCAAGAATATCATTTTGAATTTTTTTATCAAAAATAATAAACTTGCAAAGTGAAAAAGCCAGTAATTTGATCCCAAAAAAAAGCCAGTAATTTTTACTTGTGCTTGCTTATGTCACTTAAATAATCATCCTCCAACTACCTTGAAATTATAGTTTCATCATGTGCTCTTTTTTGAACTTATGTTTTCATCCCGAAATTCAAGTAAACTCAATATTGTCCTTTATTATAATATATATATATATATACACACACACACACACACACAATCATGATCTACTAAGGACTCCCTTACGGAGGAGATCCGTGAGGACCACCCCTTTTTTTAATTTTTCGAACTAAATTTCGACGATCCGCACCGCTCAATCTGTTTAAAACATGTTTTCCAAGGCCAAAGCGAGGAATCACCAAAAAAAATACCCGAAAGGGCTTCATCCGAGCAGTTTTTAATAATAACCGTACATATATAATTTAACGAAAAATGCTCGAATGAAGCCCTTCCGGGTATTTTTTTTGTGATTCCTCACAGTAACCCCTAAAGACACGTTTTAAACACATTGAGCGGTTCAGATCGTTGAGATTCAACCCCGATCCATGAGATCCTCACAGAATTTTAATGAGGGAGTCCTCATTAGATCATCCTCATATATATATATATACGAATGTCGCATATAAGAGCCGGAAAAAGTGGATCATTTTCAAAATTTGGAGGTCCTCCCCTGCAATTAAGGGTTTTGGGATAATTTCCAATCCTTGTTTTCACGCTTTACCATTTTTGTTGAAAAACACGACCTAAATCTTTCATTCCAGGTGTCATTCCTCCCAGATTAACTGACACATCGTTGTAGCGGAAGAAGACTAGATATCGTTCTAGTAAACGAATTGATTAGATATCATTCTAACAGACGAGCTCTTGAATCCACAAGAGAAGTAATAAACACCTTGCGCACAAGGAAAATAGAGAGAACTCTAGAAATATTATTGGTGATTGAATGAATTGTTTTGAAAGGTTACATCCCTATTTATAAGACTCAAACTGACTAAAGAATAAGCAAATCCTAATTCGACTAAGACTCAAACTAACTAAAGAAGAACCAAATCCTAATTCGACTAGGACTCAAATTAAACAAATCCTAATTCAACTAGGACTCAAAACAAATAAAGAAAATTACCAAACATGGGAAAATTAAAAATGGAAACTAAAATTCTAGAAAAAAAATAATGCTGCGAAAAACCTAAGTTTATTTGAACTTGTCTTGCTCTGCATCAGTCTCCCCTTCTTTTGAAGAACTCGTCCTCGAGTTAACTTCAGGAATAACAACATGAGGAATAGTATGAAACTCGAACAAGTCCTACACATTGAAGGTCTTGGAAATAGCGAGGTCGCTAGGAAGGTCCACCACATAAGCGTTGTCATTAATTTTCTGAAGAACACGAATGGGACCAATCTTCTTTTGTTTAAGCTTGTTGTAAGTACCCGCTGGAAACCTCTTCTTTCACAAATGGACCATCACCAAATCACCCACTTTGAAAGTTTTCACATGTCGATGCTTGTCCGCAGCAGACTTGTATTTTGCAGCAGACTCCACCAATTTCTGTTTGACCTCAGCATGGATATTCGCCACCTTTTTGGCCATATGTTCAGCAATGACACTCATACCTGGAAGCTTGGGAAGCAAAACCAGGTCTAAAGTGTGCAACGGGGGACGAACATAAACTATCTCAAACGGGAATTTTCCAATGGAACGGTTTGGAACATTGTTGTAAGCAAACTCCGCTTGAGAAATCACAAAATCCCACTATCTTGGACTATCTTGGCACAAGCTCCGCAAAATATTCCCCAACGTGCGATTCACCACTTTGGTCTGACCATCGATTTGGGGATGAGCAGTAGTGCTATATTGCAAAGATGTGTTCAAGCCGCTTCCATAGAGACCACCAAAAGTGACTAAGGAACTTGTTATCACGGTCAGAAACAATAGTCTTTGGAATCCCATGAAGGCGAACTACTCTCAAAAGAATAATTGAGCAATATGGCTAGCATCCGATGTCGTCTTGCAATCAATGAAATGGGCCATCTTCGCAAATCTATCAACAACAACAAATATGGAATCTGAACCACGTTGTGTCCTTGGAAGCCCTAACACGAAATCCATGGACAAATCCTCCCAATGTGCATCAAGAATAGGAAGAGGCGTATATAAACCCGTCTTTTGTGTTTGACCCTTAGTAGTCTGACAAGTGTAACATCGCCTTACATATTTCTCCACGTCACGCTTTAACTGCGGCCAATAATAACGAGCCTCCACCAATGAATTGTTTTGAAAAGTTACATCCCTATTTATAGGACTCAAACTGACTAAAGAAGAAGCAAATCCTAATTCGACTAGGACTCAAACTAACTATAGAAGAAGCAAATCCTAATTCGACTGGGACTCAAATTAAGCAAATCCTAATTCAGCTAGGACTCAACTCAATTAAAGAAAATTACCAAACATGGAAAATTTGAAAATGGAAACTAAAATTCTAGAAAAAAATAATGCTGCGAAAAAACTAAGTTTATTCGAACTTGTCTTGCTCTGCATCATTAACACTCGTCCTCTCTCTTCTCGTCGTCCCGCCATAGTCATTCCACCATCCCAACGCTAAATCTTCCACCTTCGCCTTCCATTCGTGGTCCAAAAACTTTACAGTCAGAGTCTAATTCGACGTTTGCAATGGAGAGTAGACGATGGAGATCGACGGAGAGTGGTGGAATCGGCTACACAGGGAGGACTGGGCGGGTTGTTCATTGAAGCGAGCCCATTAGATATTTGCAATGGAAAGTAGACGCAAAGATCGAGTGAATCAGATGCATTGAAACCACAAAATCTTTTCATTCTCTATTTTTCCCGGATATTTTGATTGGTGCTCCCCATATGACAAAATGGTGGAGTTATAATACCGACATTGAGTACAATCCATGAGGACTAATCTGCAGAGTTTCATAGAGATCTCCTCTCTTTTTTTCCAGTCTTTTTTACGATGATTGGTCGCTTGAATTTACCATGTTTACAAATAGGGATATTTTTTTTTTTTTATCATGATTTCATGAATATATTTACCATATTTGTATTTTAAATTAATGAATTTACCATGTTCGGATATCAGATTGATTATATTTTCCATGGTTCTTGTATATGTACAATTGACCATGATTATATTTACCGTGGTTCTTACGTATTTATTATGGTTCTTGGATTCAGTTTATATATTTCTATTTTAATTTAATGAATTTACCATGTTCAGACGATTATATTTTCCATGGTTCTTCTGTACGTATTTTTACCATGATTATATTTACCGTGATTCTTGTGTACGTATTTACCATGGTTCTTGGATCTGATTTAATATGTTTCTATTTTAATTTAAAGAATTTACCATGTTCGGAACGTACATGCTAAAAGCAGCAGCAAACATGATAAAAGTGAATTTTAGCATGGCGGAAAAATTATTCATCAAGATAAATAAAGTTTCTTACATCCATAATTTTGAATTTGCCCCTAAATTTCATTTGAAATAGTCAATCAAATCCCCCTTAATTAGGAACTGCATTTACATAAGTCCTAATCAAATCTTTCTTGATTAGGAAATTATATTTACATATATTATGTATCACTACAAAGGGGTACACAAGGTATTTCACAAGCAAAAAGGATGAAAACATAACAATTCAAAATGACCAGAATGAAAACTTACTTGGGGTGGCAAAAGAGGATGATTATTTAATTACCTCTTCTAATATTAATGAAACCAAAAAAATCACCCCACAACGTTAATTTTTAGGTCATGTTATTGAATACAATAAGAAATTAATATTTTCCTGGCAGGAAAAAAAAAAGGATAACTAGGATGAGAAAAGATAGAGACACAAACACTTCGTACTAATAATTGCACAAACACTCTCACAAGGGATATGCAGGACCCACATATGAGTGGTAAGTCCTACATATTCGGTATTCCATGTGAGAGAGTTTGTGCAATTATTGGAACAAGTATCTTCTAATATAGTATGGCAGGATGGGTTTTTGTAAGGATGGTCGTGGGAGCGACAACCGACATGTGTTGTGGTTTGATTGGATTGTCATTTGATTTACATGCAACACATGTTACATACTCTTATTACCACTCCAAACACTTATCCATGGATTGTACCTCATACAAAAATTTACCTTAATGTTTCTATACATACCTGTATGGAATAATCAAGATTTGGATACTATTCGAATTTTCAAATTCAAATTCAATGTTTCGGAAATCGGGTTGGTGAGCAAACTGAAAATGTGACTGGGTGGATAAATCACTAGTTGAACCGATGGTCAATTGGGGGTGAATCGTGACGTCATTGTGACGTAATAAATATAATCCTATAAATACAATTAATAATTTTAAAAAATACAATTTTGATATTAAAAAATGTATATAAATAGACCGGTTTGCTCCATCAAACCAGTCCAGTTTTAAAACATTTATGAAAACTATAGATTGTATTAAATTGTAGGTAATGAAATTGTTTCAAAAAAAGGTAATGAAATTATCACTCCAAGACCAATAATTACCCACTATTATAATTAATATCCTTCGGACTCCTTCGAATTTTCAAATCCCTTAATATATTGTCCTCTCGAATTCTTAATGCAAAAATGAGATGAGCATGTAAATAGTCAAATGCAAGCATGTTTTCCTTATCAATTCTTCTATCTAATATGGCAACCTTTTTGTAAACATGATTGTCTTTCTTAACTTACGAGAAATATTCTACTGTGAAATCTTTAGTAAAATTGAAGTTCCATGTATACCAATTACTCGAGTATGTCTTTCTACTTAAATCGCTCGGACACACAAACACCATGAGTACTTACCACCGTTGTTCCCACCACCGCTACACCGAAACTATTTTTCGAGCTTGAAATAAGTGACTTCACAAATAATTACCGGTTCGATTGTGTCAAACCGCTTTTCCACCATCTCTCCTAAAACCAATTGGTATTAGGAAAGGCTTCAATTAAGTATTTTATGGCATTCGACATCGCACCCGCAAGTCTGTTTTTAGAGCGCTCGCAGGGAGTGGCATTGTGTAACCAAATCCATGGGGGCACTCCAGGCCCAACAATCCCTCCCTCACGATGACGCTCCCGCGACTCGAACCCATGACCTCCTGGCTCTGATACCACTTGTCAGACCGCTTTTCCACCATCTCTCCTAAAACCAATTGGTATTAAGAAGGGCTTCAATTAAGTCTTTTATGGCATTCGACATCACACCCTCAAGTCTGTTTTTAGATCGCTCGCAGGGAGTGGCATTGTGTAACCAAATCCATGGGGGCACTCCGGGCCTAACATATTGTCTTTTATGTATGCATTTTTTTTATTTTTTGTTGCCATTTTAGATCAAGGTAATTATTTGATTGAAATTTCCTTCCACCCCTTGTTTGTTTGAGTCACAAGTCCACTACTATGGTAGTCGAGTTTGTTCGCGATACTTCTATCTCAATTGACTATAATCTCATCTCACCCTTTGTTTTCCCTTTGAAGACTTGAAGTCGCTCATATATCACTTAAAAAAAAATTTATCAACTAATTATAATTGCTATTGATAGAGTAGACTACTATATATCATGTTTAATTTGATTATTCCTTTACTTATTTCATTATTTATGCTTGGATAGGATTACCTAGATAAGTTCTTTACAATTATATACATTGTAGTATCCTAAACAAGAATCATAATGGTAATTTTCCTTATATTCATGTGATAGACGGAAAACTGATGAATGGTCATAAAGTGCCCTACAAAGGACTACTGATAAACTTTTTTGTCAATACCTTATGCCATGTATTTAAATTTTCCTGGATCATTAGTTAATTGTACAAGTATGACACTTAAAAAAAGAGCTGTGGGACAATAAAATTATATGCGTGTGATCAAATTATCCGTGGCCGTGCATAGTATGGGTTTGTTGCTAGTTAATACTTGTAGCAAACCTAGATCGGGATATCTTCAATTTGACCCATGTCAAGGATATTTACTAATAAATAGAGAAGTGATATTTAAAATTTAGAGAAAGATAATTAAATAATGAAAATGGGGAGGAACATGGTCAGTTTTGGACAAATGTGAGAAAATGAGGAGGTTTTTGAATTTAATGTAAGATTTTTTTTTTTTTAATTTGGCATCCCATTCCAAAAAGATCGTTATGATCCCACCCCATGAGGTTTGAATAGTTATGATTTCATCCTGTAAAAGGATATTCGGACGATTTTGCCCTTATTAGGTGTTTAATTAATATATACTATATACTAGTATTATATTTTATTCTAATTAATGGGGCAAAAAATCTGGAGCACATGACTTCCTGTTTAACGTCCTTTGATTGAGGTCATTACCTTGTCCAATAGATGTCCACAAATCTCGGTTTGCAAAACACAATCAATTTTATCCTTTCCTTTCTTGTTTCATTTGTTGAATCTAGCCGATTCATTTCCATATTCTAAGGTGAATTTAAATTTCAAATGCTCTAGTCCCAGTACAAAGCAAGTGTAGTTTACTCATACATATTGCCCAATTCGACCATTCATTTTGGAATAAATCAATTCATCAGGCCATCGTGGGTTCCCGAAAGTTGGAGTTATCGAAAAGGTATTATATGTCACCATTTTTTGGATTTGTTTTCATGATACAATTACAGTTCATGAAGCCCATTTCGATGGATGAAAAATGAAATCATCTTCAGACGTTAATGCACCAGTGTCATTTTTCACACATCAATCATGATACCCCATTTCAACACATTTGTTACCCATACCGCTTACCTTTTTTTAAACAAAAAAAAATCCTAATGGAGTGGCATTGTCAACCTTTGGCCTTTCTACTATTTTAAGCTTTGGACCCGATTTTCCATAGGTAGTTTTAACCTCTACAAAAAAATGTAAAACAACTCATAATTTCATACTAATAAACAATGACAAGTCATTAAACCATGTCAAATAATTACACCTTAACTCATGCTACATCAATAATCCATGTACAAATTCAACTAATTAAATTGAGCTTTTGGGCTTTAAATTAAAGAAGGTGAATTATTGTTCTGACATATTTGACATCTTTAAAATATTTGATTTTGTTTTATAGAAGGGAAAATTATCCAAATGGTCCATGTAGTTTCACCCGAGTCTCGATTTAGTCCCTCTAGTTTCAATTGCACTCCAACGAACCCTGTAGTTTCAATTTTAGTCGAATTGAGTCCCCGACGTTAACTTCTGTCAGCAAACTTAACGGAAATCCCAATTTGGGGGGGGGGGGGTTTGAGGGTCGAACTCGTCTTTTCACCCACCCTTCTTCTTCCCTAATTTGAAACCCTAACCCTAAATCGACCTGGTCCATGGCCTTCGGCGCCGGATTCCACCGTAATGCCTACTCGACCTCTCATCATCTCTCTCTCTCCACCGTAGTCCACCTTCGTAAGTCCTAAACCACCATAACCGAAAATCCATCTCATCTTTCACACCCCAATCGGCAAACCCATTCTCTTCCCCAACCCGACACCACCAATACCCACAGTACCGAGACCTCTATAACCCGACCTCCTATCTCTCACAAACCGATCCCCATATCTCTATCTCTCTCTGTTCCACAAATCCCACCAAATACTCCTCTCATCCAAACCAAACCAACCAAAACCCACCCTTTCCAGGACCGATTGGTGAAGATTTTGGTGGTTTGGTTCAGGTGAGAGGAGTATTTGGTGGGTTTTGTGGAACCGAGAGAGAGAGAGAGATGAGGATCGGTTTGTGAGAGATAGGAGGTCGGGTTATGGAGGTCTCGGTGGTGTGGGTATTGGTGGTGTCGGGTTGGGGAAGAGAATGGGTTTGCCGATTGGGGTGTGAAAGATGAGATGGATTTTCGGTTATGGTGGTTTAGGGCTTACAAAGGTGGACTACGGTGGAGAGAGAGAGAGAGATGGGAGGTCGGGTCGGCATTGCGGCGGAATCCGGCGCCGGAGGCCATGGACCGGGTCAATTTAGGATTAGGCTTAGGGTTTCAAATTGGGGAAGAAGAAGGGTGGGTGAAAAGACGAGTTCGACCCTAAAAAAACCTCAAATTGGGATTTCCGTTAAGTTTGCTAACGAAAGTTAACGTCGGGGACTCAATTCGACCAAAATTGAAACTACGAGGTTCGTTGGAGTGCAATTGAAACTAGAGGGGCTAAATCGAGACTCGGGTGAAACTACAGGGACCATTTGGATAATTTTCCCTTTATAGAATAAACATAGTACATTGATTCACCATATTTTTAAGGGAAATTTATTGAAATGGTCCCTCTAGTTTAACCCCAATCTCGATTTCATCCCCCACCTTTCAATTTCACTCTAACGACCCTGTAGTTTCAATTTTGGTCGAATTGAGTCCAAAAGTTAACTTCCGTTAGTAAAGTTAACGAAAATTCCAATTTGGGGTTTTTTTGAGGGGTAGAACAGACATTTTGCCCTCCCTCTTGCCCAATAACAACCCCTAACTCCTTCTACCCCTTTTTTACCCTCTGCAAATCTCAAAAAAAAAAAAAAAATCACCAAAATTATAAAATTGAGAGGCAAAAAAAATTCACCAAAATTAAAAAAAAAAATCATCAAAATGTGTGTTGTATGCATGCCTCATCCATACACTAGGCATTTGCTCATTCTCAGCCTACCTAAGAAGAGATATAGACACTGCAACCCTAGAATGAGTCGTTAAGGTGAATTTTGGTGAATTTTTTTTGCCTCTTAATTTTATAATTTTAGTGAATTTTTTTTTTGTTTTTTTGAGATTTGCAGAGGGTAAAAAAGGGGTAAGAGGAGATAGGGTTTGTTATTGGGCAAGAGGGAGGGCAAAATGTCTATTCTACCCCTAAAAAAAAACCCCAAATTGGGATTTCCGTTAACTTTACTAACGGAAGTTAACTTTTGGACTCAATTCGACAAAAATTGAAACTACAGGGGTCGTTAGAGTGAAATTGAAAGGTGGGGGACGAAATAGAGACTGGGGTTAAACTAGAGGGACCATTTCGATAAATTTCCCTATTTTTAACAATATTTACCCCAAAACAATAGCGAGTCAATATAACAACACATCCAATATCCCATCAATTGTGGTTTCATGATATGTGACACATCCATAATTGGTTGGGTATTAGTTCAAATAGTGATTATGGATCATTGCTCCACCATCTCAAATTTTCAAAATTTGGTTGCCCATAATATAATTATAAAAGGTAGACGAACAAACAATCAACCCCATGCTCTTAGTTCCTTATATATATATATAAAATTCAGTACTCCATGAAAATGGAAAACCAATAACCCATGTTTAGTTTATGGTTAAAGATATTTTGTACAAAAATCATGGCTAGATGATACATCATAATTTTTTTAAAACAATACGAGAAATGGAAGTGTCATAACCACTTTTATCACATCACGCGTTGAAAATGGTGGATTATTGGTATACCATTTTCCCGCGGAGCTTCGTTCGTGTCTGATAGCGTAAAAAACCATTAAAACATGCTAAAATAGTTTACCACAACTATTTCTGACGATAAATTTATCATGGGAAACAAATAAAACACTACTTTGTATTAATAAACCACAGCATTACTCTGTAAAATCTAGAATAATTGGGTACAATAAACATGTTTCAATGTTTCCCAAATCTATATTATTTTATCTCACACCCTCAAAACCCACTAAATGGGTTTGTAAAAAACACTACAAGCTAGCAAAACTCAAACACCATAAATGACTTTGGATCGGAAAAAGACTTTCAGCCATGATTAACATCTATACTCTCCAAAATCCATGAAAATCGTTATAAAAAGACCACGTATTGCAAATAAATCAAGGCGGTTCATGAAACCCAAAAAAAAAAACATGGAGGACTATAATACCGAGTAGAAAACTTACGAGCCATGTCTGGGCCTTCTCCTCGTCCACTGGTTAGGTTCGTCACCGTGTTTTCCGACCGGAGTTGCCGCCGTAAGAAGCTTCGTTTTCTCTGTTCTTCGCAAGACGGGGTTTCCGTAAATCTCTGAAAATGGGATGGTGGAATGTTGCCGATCTGTGGTATGGTGGGTTTGGTAGCGTAAAATCTGAGATTGAGGAGGAATAGGATGGGCATTGGGATGGAAAATGGGATGAAATTTTGGTAAGATAAGGAAGGGTTTTGGAGGTTTAGTTTGGTAAAGTTATTCTCATAGGAAAATAGTGAATGGTTGCTAACGGCCCGGGATATGAGATGGTTTTAGGACGTTACAAAAATATTCTTTAATTTCTGTTGATATAATATAGGAAATTCAAGAGTCTAAAATCGGTTCAAGGGCTTTTTGGGGTTTTTTAAAATTACAAGATGGAATTATAAAGATTCAAAATCCATAGGATGACATCTAAGGAAAATATTGTTATAGATGTCTAATTAACTGCCTCTTTATTTTATGGAAAAATCTCATAAAATCAAAATGTTAGAACGGTGAGGCTTAATTTAGTATACTCCCCTTATTTATCGCATTTTTGTCAGCCACTAATTTATCATTTTTTGTCACTTTCACCTCTAAATTATAAAATCAATCATTTTCACCCCTAAACTATCATTCCCTATTACTTTCACCCCTTCTATTAGACTTCTGTTAAGAATTTGGATGTTAAATAAAGCTTTTTTTTTTTTTTTTTTTTTTTTTTGGTAAGAAAAATTTCCAAAACATCCCAGTATTAGTAGTTTATTACCAATAGTTCCCTTCCCGCTCTATTTATACCATTCCCAATTCAATTCGTTCTCTCCTCTCTTTGAGAGACGTTCCCACTTCATTCTTCCGTCCTTCTCCTCTCACCCCAACCCAGATTCTTCTCTCTCTCCTCTCACCAACCCAGAATACCCAGAATTTCACCCTCGAATTTGAACCCAGAATTTCACCTCTATCTCTGTCTTATCTTTTCTGAACCAGAAACTAGGTCCATCTCTCTTGTGTCACAGTCGACTACACTGGAAAAAACTAGGGAAATCCAATTGAAAATCAGTCGAATCGACTCCTCGACCGTCTGATTCCGTGTCAAAGTCGACTCCAAAGAAATCGGAGCGATTTGGGCTTTGGAACAAAATTCAAACAGATGGGGGTTCTGATGGAAACGGAGACAACGACGAAGACGACCCACGAGTTCACTCACACGGGTTCTGAGTCGACTCGGGAGAGACCATCCAGTTGTAACACGCCCAGGCTCTTCATCAGAGAAATGGTCCTCAGGAACTTCAAATCCTACGCAGGCGAGCAACGCGTTGGCCCCTTCCACAAGGTTAGAGTTTCCTCCCTCGTGTTTTTTAGTATTTTTATTTTTCCGATTACTCAGATTACGCGTACTTCAGATTAATTCTGGAGACTAATTAATTGGTGGGAGGCCCAATTAAAGAGTCCGGGCAAAGGTCTCAATCAATGGATAAGCCTTGTTGAAGAAGAAGTTAATAGTGCCCGAGAGGTTTTGAACATGCCTCGACTAAACCTTTTTAAGGGATTGGTCTAGTGGTCAAGACAGACTTGAGGCTTAGGAGTTTGCTCCCTTGTCCCTCCTAAGTCCTCAATTCGAAACCTCTCTAGTGCTATCAACTCTTATGGGCCAGTTCATACAGGTTGCTCCGGCTTTAATTGGGCTCTCCGCAAGTGGGTGCTGTGATTGGGCCCCCATGATTAATCAATGTGTGCATTAAATGGCCCGGACACTTGAGTTATCAAAAAAAGAACATACCTTGACTACGAGGCCACTGACTTTGAGGTTGTATGCATGTATCCTGTAATTATATATGAAGTGTTGAATTTGATTTTTTCCCTTTTTTTGTTGTTGGGGGCAGAGTTTTTCGGCGGTGGTCGGGCCGAATGGTAGTGGGAAGAGCAATGTGATTGATGCTATGTTGTTTGTGTTTGGAAAGCGAGCAAAGCAGGTAACTGTTGTCATTCGTCTTCCTTTAATATAGTTAATCTCTTGCTAGGGTTCTATTTCGACTCGGTGAGAGAACATCAATTGGTGTGAATAACTTTTTGAAGCTGTGTTGCAACAGTGATTTCCATCATTTTCCTAGACTCCTAATTAAAGTAAAAATTTAACTACTGCTTATTTTGTAATGTGAATTAACTGGTTGGGAAAAGGGGTAAAATTACTCAACCTCAATGACTCACTACCCATGTATGCACACACGGAGTGTGTGCCAAACTTCTAGTCTTGAAGAAAGCCAAACAAAACCCTTCAACATTTTACCTCTCTTCGGTCAATGTCGGAGGATATTGCAGATAATCACAAGAGGAAGGGAAAAAGAACTCAGTTCAGCAAATGGAACATTTGGAAAGTATATGAAGTCTCAAAATCTGGGTTCTTTTCTACTCCTCTGCTTGTTCAGTAGATATGGGCGTGGTTAGATAGGAAAGAAATGAAAACAAGGGGAAAAAAATAACTAGGTCCAGCAAAAGATACATTTCCAAGGTATAAAACAGTTGAAATCTGATTTCTTTTGTCCAGCAAAAAAGACTCAGTAATGGATGTAACTTGATCTATCACATGTATTGGTTTTTGCACAATTTATGGTTGAACAACGGTTTAAATGTTTTGCAGATGCGTCTCAATAAAGTATCAGAGCTTATCCACAATTCTTCTAATCACCAGAATCTGGATAGTGCTGCTGTATCGGTCCACTTTCAGGAGATCATTGATTTGGTAACTAACTTCCATTTGTTGTTATGTTTCTGCGGCTTATATGATATTTTATGGATTTCCATTTTCTGGTGTGATGTGACGTTTACAGTTGTATTTTGAACGGATAATAGGATGAGGGTACATATGAAGCTGTTCCAGGAAGTGATTTTGTGATAACACGCATTGCCTTCCGAGATAACTCTTCTAAATATTACATCAATGACCGCCTGAGTAATTTCACAGATGTTACCAAGAAGCTGAAGGGGAAAGGAGTGGACTTGGACAATAACCGTTTTTTGATACTTCAGGTTCAGAAATCTTTTTGAAAGTGATACTAGTTATTCTGGAGTCTGTTATTAATAATTTCCTTTGGGTATTTGTTGGATGTATCAGGGTGAAGTTGAGCAGATTTCACTGATGAAGCCGAAGGCTCAAGGACCGCACGATGAAGGTTTTCTTGAATACCTTGAGGACATCATTGGAACTAATAAATATGTTGAAATGATAGACGAGTCATATAAGCAGTGAGTTTATTGGCCTCATTTCCTTCAGTTACAAGTCTATGCTTTTGTATAGTATATACCCATTCAATCATCTGTGATGGTGCCAGGCGTCACATCTGTCTTTTTAGTTTGTCAATATGCAGTTCTTGTTAGGCAGTTGAGACATACAGATTAGACACTGAATTGGAGATGTATAATGCGAATGAGTAGTTTCCAAGAGGAATTTTTTTGGCTACATTCTCTGTTGTTATTTACTTGAAGTAATTTTAAGTACGTTTTGTCCTCCTTTATTAAGATGAGACATTGCACTACTACATGTTGTTTTTCCCCCCTTGTAGGCTAGAAGTCCTTAATGAGAAAAGGTCTGGGGTGGTTCAAATGGTTAAATTAGCAGAGAAAGAAAGAGATAGTTTGGAGGTACTTTAGAATTGCTGTATGTTCGGTAATTTTCATTATTGTACATTCCTTTAGTCTTCTTATCCTGTTCCATCAGGGTGTCAAAAATGAAGCAGAAGCCTATATGTTGAAGGAGTTGTCATTGTTGAAATGGAAAGAAAAAGCCACAAAACTGGCTTCTGAAGCTACTAATGGTGAAATGGTGGAAAAGCAAGATAAGGTGTCGAGCTTGGAAGAAAATCTTAAGTTGGAAAGGTAGTTTTGGTCACAACATATAACCTACCACATGTTGTTTTGGTGCAGAGATGTTATTATTGTGAAACTTTTTGCATCATGTCAGGGAGAAGATTCAGGAAAATAATAAGACATTAAAGGAGCTTGAGGCTTTGCACATGAAGTACATGAAGAAACAAGAGGTTTTCGATATATTTGCGTTCTTGCTTTTATTTCACTTGCTTGTTGGAATACTAGTTTCACATTCCTCGTACATAATTTCCTAGCTTGTAATAAGACAGCTTATTTAACTAACCTTGGGGTATGTCCATAGGGAGTGGTAAATTTTTTGCATTATGATTTTTAAACATTGGAACAACCGCTTATGCAAATCATGTTTGCAAAATCTAGGAACTTGATAGTGGACTCAGACGTTGTAAGGAGGAGTTCAAAGAGTTTGAAAGGCAGGAGGTTAAACATAAAGAAGATCAGAAACACCTGGAGCAAAGGATTAATAAACTTGACGAGAAAATTGAGAAGGTATGGTAACAGAAGATTCTTAAATACAAATGAACAAATGCATGACTCTTATGATGGATTTTACTGCAGGATTCATTGAAGATATCAGACTTCAAAAAAGAGGGTGTGGATTCAACAAATATGATTCCAAAACTGGAGGAAGATATTCCTAAGCTGCAAAATCTTTTGTCAGAGCAGGAAAAAATCTTGGAGGATATTAAGGAAAATGCTAAAGGTGCTGTCTTCTCTTACATATGTTATGTGGAGGGCTGGTCTGTTATTGTGTATTATTTTCGTTAGGTACTCTTGTAAATCTTAAACTTGTAGTGTTTACATGTAATTTACTTTCTTGAACATGCACACATATTTCCTCATTTGTTCTATTATCAAGTGCTGGATGTAAGCACGGTGCTTTTAATGCCTTAATTGTGAAGTGGGTTTTTCATTAAGTTGTTTTCCCATAAGAAATGCGTGTTTTTAAAGATTGTCTCCTAATTTTAAATCATTATCCTTACGACTATTTTAGAATTAGTGATGTTTGTCATTATTCATTACTCTGTTTTGCGGAAAATAGTTAAGTATAACATTTTAAGTTATGTCAACTAGAGTGCTTTCTGGTTTTCTCTCTCTCTCTCTCTCTCTCCACATTATGCGAATATGCCTGTCCGCTTGTGTTGCTCTACTAGGCCTTGCGAATATGTATGTACTTAGTTTTTTCTTGGATGGTTGTGTTTTTCTTAAACTTTGAGTGTTTACATGTAATTTACTTTCTTGAACATGCACACATAGTTTCTCCTTTGTTCTATTATCAAGTGCTGGATGTAAGCATGGTGCTTTTAATGTCTTAATTATGAACTGGGTTTTTCATTACATTTTGATGATTGTCTCCCAATTCTACATCATTTATCCTTATTTCTATTTTAGCATTAGTGATGTTTGTCATTTATTCAATGGGCTGTTTCGTGTAAAAAGGTTAAGTATAACATTTTAAGTTATGTCAACGAGAGTGCTCTCTCTCTCTCTCTCTCTCTCTCTCTCTCTCTCTCTCTCTCTCTCTCCACATTATATGAATATGCCTATCGCTTGTGTTGCTCTACTAGGCCTTGCGAATATGTATGTACTTAGTTTTTTCTTGGATGGTTGTGTAATACTGCAATTTGAAGTCGACGGTGTAATGATAAAAGCTTGACCCAAGCAGGATAACGATGAATCAAGTTTGAGAATAACCACTCTGAGCAAATATGTCACAGGCCTCCCTCTGGTTGGAAACTCAGAGGTTCATGATTTATTATTTAATTTGTCTTTTCTTTTTCTTAGGTTTTTTCTTTTCCTTCTTGGTTTCCACATTATAGTTCTTGTTGTCTGTTTAGTTGGAAATGAGAAATACATCCTCGCTGCAGCCAACAAAACTGTATCATAACATAGATAGTGTGGTGTTTAGATACAAAGTCATCTAAACTAGCATGTGATCTCGCCAAGGCTTCCCCATTCAAGTATAATTACAGAATACCGTGGCAAAGGGCAAAGGCTTCCCTATTTCATCTTAGATGAATATTTTGTTGTATGATGGTCCTTCAGATTATGAAGCATCCACACACTTCATGTTTTCCTTATCCCACATTGTGCCCCAAAGACCAGAGTGAATGGATGTCAAGTTACCAATGGAACTACCTGTAGTATAGGAAGCTGATCAAATAAAAGTTTTCATATACTCCTTCAATGCACTTTCGTGATCTTTCTTGTGGTAGTGGAAATAGTTATTGAATCTGACACCTTTGAATTGGTTGATAAACAGTTGAAACTGAGATGCTTCGTGGTGAGCTTGCAAAGGTTCGTGCAGAACTAGAACCATGGGACAACCAGTTAATTGAGCACAAGGGTAAACTTGATGTTGCATCTACTGAAAGTAAACTTCTGAATGAAAAGGTGAGGTTGGAAATCCAGCTGAGAGTTTTTTTTTTTTTGTAAAAGTGTTTATAACTACAAGCAATGCTATTAGTAATTTTCACAAAAATGGAACAAGGGTGATATATTCCTTGCCTGGTCCATTATTTCCTTTCACCCCTGTCTGAGATATGAGTACACAGAATGAAATATCCAACTATAATGAATACTGAATAGTTCCATAGATGCCTCACGCATCGAACTACTTTCCAGTATTTGAGTTTTGTTGCGTCTTTCACATTAGTTTTTTTTGGTGCTAACCCTTCTTTGAAAACCTGTTTTTATGAGTAAAATTTGAGCAAGTACAGAGTTAATAGACTTTTTAACCATCTTTGTCAAAACTGATTGACCGACTAAGTTTTTGAACAGAACATCTCTTGAATATAAAAGTACCTTTTCAAAGTGGGTCTAAACTCGGAACTGCAGTTTCTCAGGGACAAAAGGGAATTTATTTTGACTACTTGCAGTGTTATGGTTCTCCCTATTTCTCTGGTTTACTCTTTTCAACTTAGTGGAATTGGTTACTCTGAATGTAGTCAACTGTTTCAGCACGAAGCTGGTTGTGCCGCTTATGGGGATGCTCAAAAGAAGCTGATTGACATACAGAAAACAAAAGAAACAAAGACTTCAGGCATCCTAAGCATCCAGAATGAACTAGAGAAAAACAGGCTCGAATCAGTGGAAGCTCGTAAAGTGGAACAAGTATGTCTCTCTTTCTTTTTCTTTTTTTATGGAGATATTTTGAATTATAATATTTTTTTGATCATGATTGTCGTGGTGAGAGCAATGGAGTCCTTTGCAGGAGTGTCTTAAAGAGCAAGAAGGACTAATTCCTCTTGAACAAGCTGCCAGGCAAAAGGTTGCAGAACTTTCGTCTGTCATGGAATCTGAAAAGAGTCAGGGCTCTGTGTTGAAAGCAATATTGCAAGCAAAAGAAATCAACGAGATACAGGGTATTTATGGTCGAATGGGTGACTTAGGTGCCATTGATGGTGAGAGTTTCCTTTGATGAGGTTATTAATTATTTTTTGTCTTCATGTGTGTTTATGTAACACAAACAGCTTTGCAAATTAGTTTGTCAAAACTTTTGGCAAACTAATTACTTTTGACTTAAAAGTAAATGAGCATGTTCACGTTGGGTTCCTTGTACCTTGTGGTCACAAAGTGAATAAGAATCAAAGAATGACCATCAGTTTTCCAGGATACAACTTTGACCAGAGTTGTTTTGGTTCCAAATAGATTGAGCACATGAAAATACTTTAACTGTTTAATATCAACAGTTACTAAAAATTTGGCAACAACTCAGTCACAGTAAAATGATCTTTACTTTTTCAATTTGTCTGTGCTGTTTGTTGAACGAAGTCATTCTTTGATCCTATCTTGCTCCGTGGTCCTCGAAATGCCTTATATGCAGCTGCATTATTACAAACCGATGCCTTGTTTCTTCTTTTTATGTTGTTTGTGCTTTTATCGTCTTAAAGAAATGATACAGTTATGTTTGTTTATTTTACTAATTTGCTTACATTAATATTTATTGTTTAATTAGTATATCCTATGAATGTAACTGTTCCCCACGCTTTTTTTAATCCCTTTCTTGTTTGACTGGGTTTATTGGCGCAGCAAAATATGACGTGGCCATATCAACAGCTTGTCCTGGGCTTGATTATATTGTTGTGGAAACAACTAGTGCAGCTCAAGCATGTGTGGAGTTACTCCGGAGGAAAAACGTTGGTGTTGCTACTTTCATGATTTTGGTAGATATCTTATATTAAACTATGTGATTCACAGACCCTGCTGTCTAATTTGGGGTTATGTTGTTCTGTACTAGTTAGAACAGTGCTTCCTAAACCTGAATGAACTGGCTAGAAACCGGATTTGGATGATGAGTTTCAGTGGATTTTGGATTAATGAACTACTTGTGGTCAGCTGTTGTGAATAGAACTGTCGTAAAGTAAAAATTGTACTTGATGACCCAGTTCCCTTATCACTGCTAGGTTGATACTTTTGACTACCACACCACTGATTGTGGGTTTTGACGAAATTTAAGGAGTCAGGAGAACTATATATGAAGAAGGATTTATCTGGATTGAGACACATTGCTTCATGCTAGACATTTAACTCTTTGTTTATCTCGATTGTCCTACTGTTCTTTTCAGTTTATTTCGGAAATGTAACAGGGCTGTCATACTTAATAAAAGTCTCGAAAGGATTCATTTGTGGCTTAGAAACGTTCAAAGCTTAAGCCTTTTAAGTTTTTCCTGGGCATGTAGCATCAGAAGTTGTTCATATTTTGAACATAGAGTTTTTTTAAGTGTCTGAACCAACCTTTTGTTTATTCACCTTGCAGGAGAAACAAGTTGATCATTCACCCAGATTAAAGGAGAAAGTAAGCACTCCAGAGGGAGTTCCTCGGCTTTACGATTTAATAAAAGTTCGAGATGAGAGGATGAAACTTGCTTTCTATGCAGCGTTGGGGAACACCGTTGTAGCCCAAGATATTGATCAGGTATATTTGGCTTACACAAGCACATAGACAATTAACATGGTTTGTTATTTCGTGAAGCAAAAAATGCACAGAAGCAAATAGCATTGCCGTGAACTTCCCGCTTACTTTCTTAAATCATGCGCATCCTACAACTGACCAGTTCTGTGGTTTTCTGAAGAAGGATCTCATTTGGTTGCCTTTATTTCCGCAATGGAAAGACACTGAGCTGTGAAAGTAATCACCCTTTCAAACTAGAATATTCTCTTGTGGATTTGAGATTTTGAAGTTGCAGGACGTACTTCATCCAAATTAAACTCCCCAAAATCAGAAGTTAAACCCAAAAATCGAAGGAAGTGAAAAATAAAATCCACCTTTCATTGCCACAACGTTTTGAGCAGATCTTGCCATCCCACGGGTAAATAACGTATGGAAAGTTTCAAATAATTTTTCGTTAGTGTTTGCAAAGGTTTTTTTTTTTCCCCTCCCTGAGGATCAAGCCTCTTCACAAAGAAAAGCGCTGTGAATCTTGAAGTCATTTCATTATGACATTAGCCTCCATGAAGTTGAAAGTAACCATCGCTTTTAAACAAAACTCACCTTTCATTGCCACAACATTTTGAGCAGATATTGCCATCCCTCAGGTAACTAACATATGGAAAGTTTTCAAATAATTTTGCATGAGTGTTTACAAAGGTCCTTTTATCCCCCTCCCCAAGGACCAACCCTTTTCACAAAGAAAAGCAAAGCAAAACTTGAAATCTGGAGCTTGCTTGGTTTTATGACGTAATTCAGTGTAAAAGCCATCTTCTAATTTTTTTTTCCCTGATCAGCAAAAGAAATTTGCAGAAGTATTAATTCAGTTCTTCTGAACTATTAGGCGACTCGTATTGCGTATGGTGGAAACAAGGACTTCCGGCGTGTAGTAACACTTGATGGTGCTTTATTCGAAAGATCTGGAACTATGAGTGGTGGGGGAAGCAAGCCACGTGGTGGAAAGATGGGTACAGCTATCCGAGCCACAAGTGTTTCTGCAGTAGCTATTGCAAATGCTGAGACTGAGCTCTCTGAAATGGTTGCGAAGTTGACTAGTATACGTCAAAAAATAGCTGATGCAGTGAAAAGCTACCAAGCGTCGGAAAAGGCAGTTTCGCTTTTAGAGATGGAATTAGCTAAAAGCCAGAAAGAGGTTATAACTAATAAGTCGACTATAGTTGCTTGCTCCCATTTGGAGATTTATTTACGTGCTAACAACTTTGTAATGAAACAGATTGACAGTTTGAATACACAACATGTTTATCTTGAAAAACAACTTGATTCGCTGAAGGCTGCTTCACAGCCAAAGCAGGACGAGCTTGACAGGCTTGCGGAACTCAGGAAGATTATATCTACAGAAGAGACTCAGATTGACAGGCTTACACAAGGTTCAAAACAGCTGAAGGAAAAGGTAAGCAGGTGGATTATCTTCGGTCATGCAATCTGATCATTTTAGTTCAGAACAGAAAATGCTTATTGTGTCAAATTTTCCCCCTTTAAGGCTCGGGAGCTTCAGAATAACATAGAGAATGCAGGTGGTGAAAATTTGAAATTCCAGAAGTCGAAAGTCATCAAGATTCAGACTGTAAGTGCATGCACACTTGAAGATTTATCCTAAAAGGATGTTTTAACTTATATAGACTCGTGCGTCCTGGTTGTTAGGACATCGATAAAAGCAGCACAGAGATCAATCGTCGCAAAGTTCAGATAGAAGCAGGTGAAAAGATTATAAAGAAATTAACGAAGGGGATTGAGGAGTCAAAGAAAGAGAAAGAACGGCGTATTGGAGAGAAAGAGAAAATGCTGTTGACGTTCAAAGAGATAAAACAGAAGGCAATTACAGTTCAAGAGAACTACAACAACACGCAGGAGGTTATTACTTATTCATTCTTGTTTAACTATCCATCAAGGTAGATCAACTAAAGGAGTTCCTCTTGTAACCAATGTGCGCTTTTGACATTCAATGTGTGCTTTTCCCTTTTCTTTCTCGTTTGTGTAGCTTATTGATCACCATAAAGATGTACTGGATAAAGCAAAAGCTGATTATGAAGGACTGAAAAAAACTGTTGACGAGTTGCAGGCGTCTGAGGTTTATTCCAATAACTTCTCTATTTTGGCTGTTTTCTGGTACATTTAGACTGTGACAGGTGTAACTAATTTATTGGTGATGCCACAGGTTGATGCTGACTACAAGTTACAAGATTTGAAGAAGGCCTACAAGGAGTTGCAAATGAAGGGAAAAGGATACAAGAGAAGGCTTGATGATTTGCACGTCGCTTTGTCGCAACATATGGAACAGTAGGCCTCAATCTATAAGCCTTACAACAAGAAGGCATTAGTAACTTTTAAGAATTTTTAGCCCTATCTTTATCTTTATTTTCGTGAAATGCAGACTTCAAAAAGATTTGGTGGACCAAGAAAAGCTTCAAGCAACTCTGGCAGACCAAACTCTTTCTGGGGATTGTGACTTGAAAAGGGCCTTCGAAACAGTGGCACTGCTTGAAGCACAACTGAAAGAGATGAACCCAAATCTTGAATCAATCTCAGAGTATGCATTTCTTAGTCCATTTTTGAATTGGACAACTAAAGTTATCATTTTCGCAAAATGTTCTGTGCTGAAGTGTAGTCCTAATTGTACTAGATATCGGAGAAAAGTTGCCTTGTACAATGAACGAGTAGTGGAGCTCAACTTAGCAATCCAACAACACGATGAGACAAAGAAACAGTATGATGATTGGAGAAAGAAAAGGCAAGTTTACCTGGTATTTCGTCCACTAAACTTTAATACAACTATCCACCCAATTATTTCTTAGCTTCTTGGTTACGGTTTCAGGTTAGATGAGTTCATGGCAGGATTTAACACGATTTCTTTGAAGCTGAAAGAAATGTATCAGGTCTAAGCTCACTGACTCTGTCTCAACTGTTTGTTTCAATTATCTTCGATTCCCTACCTGCTTGACATTTTGGGGATTAACTGGATGCCTTACATTGTATCTTAACTTATTGCTTTGCTGAAAATTTAGGCTGATCACTGGTGGTATCACCTTTATCTTACTTTTAGTTGGTGCTGTATTCATTGACATGAATCATGAACTTTGCTCTTCCCGTTCTTGTGTTCTCGTGGTTCATTGGAAAATTTCCAATTGTTGCTGAAGTTGGGAGTTCTTCTATAAGTACCTCAGGGATGCTACTTCTCTTGATCTTTAGTAATTCATTTGGCAATAATTATATTAGTTTTGTGATCCTGCTGCAGATGATCACCCTCGGTGGTGATGCAGAACTTGAATTAGTGGACTCTTTGGATCCTTTTTCTGAGGGTGTTGTTTTCAGTGTAAGACCACCCAAAAAAAGCTGGAAGAATATTGCTAATTTATCAGGTGGAGAAAAGGTATTTTCTTGAAAGCATTAGTGGCTCCAATTTATCGTAGTCCAGCCAATTTCTATAGATTCATTGTGTTGACTTTCTTATGTTATTGCTTTTACTTTCAGACGCTCAGCTCACTAGCTCTTGTTTTTGCACTACATCACTACAAACCTACCCCTCTTTATGTCATGGACGAGATTGATGCTGCTTTGGGTATGTTCCTGGATTCATAAAACAGCAAATTGGCTTTTATTTTGTTTTCTTTTAACTGATTTCCCCCCTCTTTCTGTCTCTCTTATATTTGGTTCAACATTGGCAGATTTTAAGAATGTTTCCATCGTGGGACATTATGTGAAAGACCGTACAAAGGATGCACAATTTATTATCATAAGGTGCATTGGATGAAAATCTTTGATTACTACCAAGTTTCTCATGGTTGGTTCTAAGTGCTGTTTTTTTGGTTTGTGATTCTGCAGCCTTAGGAACAACATGTTTGAGTTAGCAGATAGACTTGTTGGAATCTACAAAACAGATAATTGCACAAAGAGCATCACAATTAACCCAGGAAGTTTTGTGGTATGTGAAAAAGCAGCTGCTTAAGGAGGTATTCGTGCAATATCCTGATTTGCGTGGATCTCTGGCCCCACTTCATTATTGTGTTTTCTCCTAGGATTGAAGTCTCATCAATGCCTGGAGCTTCTGAATAACCCTTATGTGTATGTGTGTATCTCAATGGTATTGTACCTGATTGCTTTTTGGCTAATTATTTGCTCAAGGTTACAGAAGAGTGATGGATACGGTTAAGAGAAATATGTATGCTTACATGTTTGTTTATCTTATTATTTAGCAGGATTGGTTTCATTAAGCAGTTATCCCCATGGTGATTCCTTGTGCTTGAGAACATATTGGCTGTGAACTGTTTTTCTGTTTTCTGATTGAAACAGCTGTTTGTTCTATATCTGTGCACGCATGTATGATCCTATATTTTGCTATTTTTGTACATCTCCGACAGAGATTGATCAGTTCTCAATACCCTTTACAAAAGAAATACGGTTTTCCTGTCCAATCTCATGCTTTAGTTTCAGTAAAACGTTAATTTACAAACATAATCTCAAGACCAGAACTGGCCATTGCCATACATGAGCTTTGATAAGCACTTGGATCTGCCCAATCATGGTAGGCTCAGCTCTGTAACTTTCTACAGAGAATTGAGAGGATCATCCGCTGTAAAACTTTCGAAGGAAAACGAATGCGGTGAAATAGCCTGGACTGGCTTGTCTGTCACTCAAATTAGATTGTATGACCATGCCCCAGAAAAGGTACTAAAAAATTAACCTGAAAGTGAAATCAGTGGTTCAGATTCACTTGGATATTTATCTGAACCACTGATTTTATTTTCGGGGTATTATGTCCAAGAGATTATCGACGAATCACCTCAGGTCTCTCTCTCTCTCTCTGAATTGGGTCCAATCCCACCTGACCTGGACCTCCTCCACCCGTCAAAATTGGTACCGCAAGGCTCACCAATCTTACCTGCATATGCAAAGCCAAATCTTACATAAACTTGATAGTAACCAATTTGCCTCAAATTCGAAAGCAAATGCCAGAGGGAAAATTGGCTTTTCAGAATACCAAATTTTTTTTGAGTTTCTTTCCATCAAAAGAGCAAATTTGAGACAATGATTGGGTTGAAGATGAGGGATGTTGTGGTCGTCAAATTTGAAGGTATCAAATTGTTACATCAGCCTTTAAATATTTGACATCTCCGAATTTGAAGCAAAGGTTGGAGACGCTGAATTGAGATTGTAGGGAATCCCTATTGGGTATCGATCTCTTACTATGTTTCAAAAGTTTTTCTTTTCTTGTACGGATCTATTTCTCAATTTTGTAATGTTTATGATTGGATTTTCTACCGTCACTTTATCACAGTTGCAAAATACTTGATTATTCTCCATATATCGAACTTTTCAATGACTTAGTCGTCCAATGGAGTAGTCTTGATTTTATGGTTTCTGAATTACTTCCCCATGCCCAGTTTAGTTCTTCCAAGATAAAACGTGTTTTTGAATCATATTGATCGGATACCGATCAAGGTGATTTTTGGCAGGGGTGACATTTTACCTCAAGCAAACCAGCTAATATCAATAGATCTTTGTTCAAAACAGCATTTCCAGAAGTACTCCATCACAAATAAACTGATGAATTTTGTTATATATACAAGAACGAATCCATTAGTTAACGATCGATAAACATCAACCCAAAAGGAAAATAAAATCAACACAACCGTCTTGTTTTGTTTCTTCTCTGCTGATCCATGCTTGCAAGCAAGAAAGCAACCTGCTGTTATTTCGAACCTAAAATATAAACAACAAACATGAAAAATCTTAAACATTCATATGATTCTGCTATTCCATCCTGTCTCCATTTCCGTGGCTTTCCTTGTGCTGTTGCACGTCTTTCATCACCCGTCTAGAATTGCCAAGCTACACTCTATGAGCCACCCTCCCTCCAGGAGCGGAGCTAGAATTTACGGGTAGTGGGGTCAATTATTTACAACAACAATAATGAAGCAACGTAAGTAGGAAATGTAGATATACTTCTTTGCTACTAGCACAAGAGCTAATTGGAGCTGGTACCTTAACAAAAATAACTCTCTCCAAACACAGAAAGGGAAAAATTATTATGCGAACCCACTTCAACAAGACCGAAGTTGTCCGAATTAACAAAACCATGAATTACATAACGTAGTAAATGTTGATTTTTGGGGTGCAATGCAAGTATGCAACTAAGGTTCCCCAAACTATTACAATTCCTAGAAAAAGGAAGTTAAAATATACAAAATTAACCAATTTTGCCAGAAATTGGGTTTAGGGTTTTTCATATATAAAAGAAGACTATGGGTTCATTAGCTTACTTGATATGGAATAAAGAAAGCTAGTTGTACAGTTTTTCAGAAGTATTATCCAAAGTAGAAGAAAATGGCTAATTGCAGAAAGTAAGAGAGAACAGAGCTTCATTTTTATTGAACAACCAAATCCAGAGGGAAGAAAAGAAATCGAAAAACCAAAACTAGGAGTTGGGCTTCCATTAGCATCCTTCGTGGTAGTATTAAACAACTCACAAGGGAGAAGGAAACTCCATTTGCAAGCAAGAAATCCTACAAATTCAGTCACAAATCCTTTAGACAACAAGAAGAGTTCTATTTGCAAGTGGTGGCATTGAAAGTGCAGAATTCTGCTCCTCTTGTTCTTGCTGTCTCACTAATTGCTGCTGCTACTGCTGTTCCAATATTTAGAGTCATCGTGTTGACGTGCTAGCCTTCTCTATCAACAATTGCGATTCCAATTCCTTAATCTACGACAGAAGGAAAAGATATTTCATCCCAAATTTCAGATGAATGAAAATATTCAAAACTCAGACTTGGGAGGAAGATTTCTTGTTTTTTTAATACCTTGTCCTGCAACAACTTGTTTTTCAAGTCTCTGTCTTTCATCTTCACATCCAACCCATAAATGGTGTCCTCCATCTTCTTAATTTGCACATCTTTGCTTTTCACATCTAGCTTTGTCTTCTCAGCCTTATGAAGCAAAAAAAATGACAATTTTCTTGTAACTAAAAGAGAATAGATAGGCTTTTAAAAAAAAAAAAGAGAGAGAATAGATAGGGAGGGATTTTGAGTATAGAAAACGAACACTGTAAACGCAGGTTACTATTACCAATTGTTTATATTTTAAAAGTCAGTGTTGTCTACTTGCTTCTTTGTGGGACCCAATTCTATTCCTCTCACACGACTTGCAAAGTTGAGTGAGCAAATAGTCTCACTCAAGTCATTCTCATTTGGGCTAATCTGTACAAACATCAGTGTCTTCGAATCTCCCCCTGGAAAATACAAATACATCAGTTTCTTTTATTCTGATCTTACATTAGAAAATGCTCTCTTTCGCTCTAAATTGTTGAAAGTAAAGTACCTAGAGAGTCTTGAAGCAAATGAGTAAGCTTGGAGTTCCTACCGAATCAAGAACCCGAGAGGACAAAAGTTAGTAAAAATAGTTCAGAATTATCAAATCACAAAATAAGGGAGCAATCAGTCTACTTCAGTACCTAAAACTCTGTCACTTCAGTCTTAGCAACTCTGTCACTTCCTGCTAGATCAACCACCACCTCCGACAATCAACAACAATAGAAGAGAAAAGCATATGGTTTTCATCCATGAGAGACTTGAAAAGAAAATTGAAGGTACTGAATCTATACTCATAGTCATAGCTACATTAAGACTTTCTGTTGCTCTCCTTTAATTTCTAGAAAGATGACCAATGTTCTTTTTATATCTTCATTGGCTGTTGTCAAGTGGTCCAAGCCATTGGAGTTAACTTGTTTTGGGTTTTCTATTTAACAGCTTTTGAAAATGGATCAAATCAATCTGTTAGTGGAAGCATTGTCATATAAGAAGGGCTAGGTAGATATGAATGACATGAGCTCTATGATTGAGTCCAAATGTGGGTTTACTTGACCTTGCGACTTTCTTATCCTATATCCACATAGTTTGTTCTTCCCCTAACTCTTAGTTCTTTGCCCACAGTAAATGAGCAAGTAGATATAGGATAAGAAAGTCTTAATGGACTAAAATTCATCAAAGGGGCCACAAAAAATATTGTTAGTTTAATATTGTTGTGTAATTCTACTTGCTCATTTACTGTGGGCAAAGAACTAAGAGTTAGGGGAAGAACAAACTATGTGGATATAGGATAAGAAAAGCTCATTCTTTGTGGGCAAAGGTCAAGTAAATCAAACATTTGGACTCAATAAAAACATTTGACATTTGGACTCAATCATAGAGCTCATGTCATTCATATCTACCAAGCCCTTCTTATATGACACTGCTTCCTCTGACAGATTGATTTGATCCATTTTCAAAAGCTGTTAAATAGAAAACCCAAAACAAGGTAACTCCAATGGCTTGGACCACTTGAAACAGCCAATGAAGATATAAAAAGAACATTGGTCATATTTCTAGAAATTAAAGGAGAGCAACAAAAAGTCTTAATGTAGCTATGACTATGAGTATAGATTCAGTACCTTCAATTTTCTTTTCAAATCTATCATGGATGAAAACCATCTGCTTTTCTATTCTATTGTTGTTGATTGTCGTAGGTGGTGGTTGTTGTTCGTTATCGGAGAAGAAGACCAGGAAAAAACTCAAGCCCCAACCTTCACCGTTGCTCTTGGCCTTTGCTGTGAACTCCATTGATGATTTTCTCTCTCCATGTAGCTCTTACCCTAGTATCACGTTTTCTTCTAATGGATGAAATGGCGAAGTCTTGAGTTTTCTCCACATGACGATAACTTTAGTTTGATTGTTGAATTTAGCGCTCTCTGCAAGTTCGTTCTTGACGTGAAGATAACGAGAATAAATTCAACGTTTGAAATCATTAGCATCGCTATGTACACGATGGGAAAGATTATATATTGATTTCTCCACGGTAGTTGTAAATTAAGGCTTTTACTTTTTATTCAGATGAGTCTTTGGTAACTTGTTCCTTGCAGGATCACATAACTTCCCAAATCAACAATATACCCGAATGGATTCTGGACGATAGAGTCCGACGTAGGTTGACCGAAAGTGGTTTTGATACCATTTGAAACTTCACGGTATAGCTAAGGAATAATTTGGCTTTAATCAAAGCTTTATTGTCTTTTTATGATGTCACAAAACATTGTTTTTCTTTTGGTGTTGGAGATGTGTAAGTTGTGTTTGGGTTGGAAGATATTCTGTTCATAACAGGATTTCCGATTGACAGAAACCCGTCACTGGGAACGAATCAGAGCCAACCGTTGTGTGTGAGAAGTTCCTCGGCATAAATAAGTGTATAATTAGAGAAAGGAAAAACGGAAAAGTAACGCAGACATCCAATGTTTCTCTCAATTAGCTGAAGGAGAAGTTTATGAAAATCCCGGAAGATGTAGATGAGCGTAATGAAAATTTTCCTTTTTATGTGCGCGCGTACGTTTTATATGTTATTTGGTGTCTTATAGCACTTGATTCTGGGAAGCAAGTTAGTGTTATATATCTTCCACTCTTGGAAGATATAGATAAAATCAAGGATTATGCATAGGGCGCATCCCTTTTGGCAACGCTACATTGGACATTTTCTAAGAACGTGAAGGGGGATAAAGAACTCACCGGTTTTGTTTACGCTACCATAAGTAAAATATCAAACCGCAAAATTGTTGCTTACCATCAGAGCATAAACAAAACCGGTGAGTTATTTATCGCCCTTCACGTTCTTAGAAAATGTCCAATGCAACTCTGGCAAAAGGGACGCACCTCATGCATAATCCTTGATTTCGTCTATATCTTTCAAGGGTGGAAGATATATAACACTAGCGTGCTTCCCAGAATCAGGTGGAATTAGACACCCAATAACATATAAACATACGTGCGCAAGTAAAAAGGAAAATTTTCATTACGCTCATCTACATCTTCCGGAATTTCATAAACTTCTCCTTCAGCCAATCGAGAGAAACATTGGATGTCTGCGTTACTTTTCTGTTTTTTCTCTCTAGTTATACACTTATTAATGCCAAGGAACTTCTCACACACAACAGTGGGCTTTGATTCGTTCCCAGTGAAGGTTTTCCGTCAATCGGAAATCCTGTTATGAACAGAATATCTTCCAACCCAAACATGACTTGTACATCTCCAACACCAAAAGAAAAACATTGTTCCGTGACATCATAAAAAGACAATAAAGCTTTGATTAAAGCCAAATTATTCCTTAGCTGTACCATGAAGTTTCCAATGATATCAAAACCACTCCCGGTCAACCTACAGACTCTATCGTCGAGAATCCATTTGGATATATTGTTGATTCGGGAAGTTATGTGCTCCTGCAAGGAACACCAAGTTACCAAAAATTTATCTGAATAAAAATTAAAAGCCCTAATTCTACAACTACCGCGGAGAAATCAGTATATAACCTCCATCGTGTACAGGGCGATGCTAACAATTTCAAACGTTGAATGTCTTCGCGTTTGCTTCACATCAAGAACGAACTTGCAGAGAGCACTAAAATTTGAAAATCAAACTAAAGTTATCGTCACATGAAGAAAACTTGAGACTTCGCCATTTCATCCGTTAGAAGAAAACTTGAGACTAGGGTTTTTGTAAGTGATGTACTTACTTCTCTTCGTCATCTCTGGTGAAGTTCACAAATGCTGATGAAGATGATGATAATAATTCAAATACGAAAGCTGCACTGCTTTGAAATCTCCTGGTTTTGATGTTGAGGTGTGATTCGAACTTCTGTGAATGTTTCAAAGTGATTTCCACAACCCTTTATCTTCAGGTTGCCTGTGTTTGGAAGAAGGTGTCGAAGGGCTAATTATTCTGTAGTCCCCAGACTCCGCACTCGTGGCGAAGAGGGTCGCGCTTAATTTTAGAACAGATTTCAAACATCAAAACAACCCTTTATCTTCGGCTATTTTTTACTTTTATCCCCTTAACTATTCAATTTCTAACTAATCAGAGAGAGAGGGGGGAGAGAGAGAGAGAGAGAGAGGGGAGAGAGAGAGAGAGAGAGTAGAAGGGGAAAATAAGAGGGAGAGATTAATAAATGTCAAAAAGAGATTTGGAAAGAAATCTTGTAGCAAGCAACTGTCCTTTCAATACACGACTGTTCATTTCCTCGAGTCAAGGGGAAAAAAAAAAGGATTTGGGGTACCCGTAGTGACCTCAATTGTGGGCCCTCTATAATATGTATTTGGGATTGTAACCATAACCTATGATTCCCACATTTTTCTAACTGGGTATATAACCTATAACCTCTAATAAAAAGACTCAGTGAGTCAAAGAGTATATAAGTAATCTTGAATGAACGGAATAACCGTTGGATCTCCTCTCAGCGAAGCAGCATAGGAGTTATTATTGCCATGCTAGACAAATCGCATAGGAAATGGGGAAGAGATGGTAGTTCTCTCACAAACCAAAACTAAACAATTTTTCTAAAACTTCAAGATATGCAAGAAAAAATTCCGCTTATATCATACTCAGGTTTTTATCCATTGCTTTAGAAAATAGAAAGTATTCAATATGGCATGTTTCAATTACAACATAAGATTCCTATCGGTTCAATTCCTTTGGCAACAGACTTGGGGAGGTATTCAAGGTTCCTTCACTTCACTCTAGAATCTGGTAGCCATTTTTTAGCAAAAAATGCAGGGTTTTAGAACTCTTTCACTTTTTGGTGCCCGTCTTCGGTTCAAAATCCGCCAGCTATCAAAAAACACATGGAAACGCTACTTTGATCCTTTTGATGGCAGTCCGGGGGGAATGTCCTTGCGGCGAAAATCCCCAGGATTACCTTCACATTTTCTCAACAACCAAACAGGGCATATACAGGCCGACATTATATATCGTGAAATCAAGTAAAATCAAAATATGTTATGAATCACGCGTTTTAGCTGTCTAAAGCTAATCAATGATGATTTTTAGAATCTTGTTTGGTTTCCAAGAAAACAGGAAGGAATCGAAAGAGACATAAAGGAAATACAAATGGGAAAATCAGAGGCCGAGTAGTAACTTAACAAGTCAGAAACTCGGACATAAATCCCACCCTATTTTGATTTTATTACAGTATATGTTTTTATCGCCTAAACTATTCGCAAAATGACTCATTTGCATGGAATCCGATAGTTGAGGGGATAAATTTAGGGTTTACATAGTTTAGGGACCAAGTAGACAAATTGTGTGCTATAAGCCTATAATCTAGGGGATAAAAAGATAGAAAACTCTTTCCTAAATCACACTCTATTCTCATTTCCTCCACAACCGAACACAGCCTATATACATTGTGTGAAAACAGAGCAGAAACCGTAACTAATTACTCATAATATACATGCGCGTATAAGTATGGAGGCGGTGAGGAAAGCAAATTACCTTGAAAATGAAGTTAATGCGGTTGTGGAAAGACCAGAAACCCAAAAAAACCCTACCAACCTTTGATGAATGTGAATGAGCTCGGACTTGTTTTTCAGTGGATGGAAACCAGAGAAGTGGAGAAGAAAGGTTTTTGGTGAGGCTTAAAACAGAGATTGGACTGTATTATAGCAATGAGAGAGTGACCATAAAGCTTCTTCAGGAGTGCAAACGAGTGGAGAGGAAGAGGGAGAGACAATAACCAACAAGGTTGTGGCACAAAAACGGTACCAAACACCTCTAATACCGTACGTGCTCAATACCGGTCGGGTACCGGCCGTACCGGAAAATACCGGTCATATCGGCGAAAACGAGAATACCTCCCGGTATTTTGCAGATCTGAGGCTGTGATTGGGCTTTCCGTCCACGCGCATGACTGCCCCAACGGAAAATCGGTAGAGTTAGAAAGGAGAGAGCAAAGGATAGGAGAGAAGAGAAGATACAGAGGAGAGAGGAAGACAAACGTGAGATCTGGTTTCCCAAGCCGCCATGGATGTTTCTCTCGCCTGCCTTCCTGTTTTTACTTCAATTTTCTTCACTTGGTTTCTCTCCTTTATGGCATAAGGAGAAGTAAAAAGGGTGTGGTACTATTTACACAGACTAGTAGGAAAGGTAGAGAGCCACACATGTAAAACAAACAATTGAATTTTCAAAATTGTGTGTAAACAATCGAGGTACAGTATAATATTACTAGAACATGTTTTTATTTTTACTAGAAGTTTTTGTGAACATGTAAAATATAGGGAAAAAAAATTTAATCGCGGTAAATCTGAAACGGTACCAAGATATACTCCGGTACCGGTACATACTATTCCAGTAAAAAAAAAACGCGGTCGCTGACTTGTACGAGATTGATAACATTGCCTACAGCCCATAGAAGTTTTGGTCTTTTAGGACTCGTGAGTTACGCCTAGTTTCCAAAAGATTTTATCAATATTTAATATTTTATAGGGTTGATTTTATAGGAAGAGCTGAGATTTCCTCAAGTTCTAAAACTCACTAGGCGCTCCCAGGGCGACCTGACACCTTTTAGCTTCCAGGGCCGAGTACTCGGCACCTAGTCGGGCAATCAGTCGGGATAGTCGGCGAGGGGCCTTCTAGCGTCTAGGCGGCGAGTACTCGGCCTTCTAGATCTTCTTTTAGAACACTGTTCTTTCTCATTTGATAAAATCATGGATTAATTTTATCAAATCTTGATTTTATCTTGATAAAATCATTTGGAAAACTAGGCCTCTAGTAATAGTTGTACAACATATTTGAGAATTTTGAGAGTAATCAAGGGTAAACTAATGGGTAAATGGGTGAGTAAAAATATATTGTATAAATTTATGATATGAATACTGTATACAAATTGTGGATAATGTTGAAAAAATGTATTGAAATATGTGAAAAATGTATTAGAATATGTGAAAGTGTATTGAAAAGTGTAAAATGTGTATTGGAATGTGTGTGTTTTTTATTTGTTTGTGTGTTTATTACGTGCTCATTGGACACACGTTAACAAGACCCTTAAGTCTTTTATTTGATATTTTGTTGTATACTGAAGTTAACGTTATAAGGAATTGGATGTTCATAAAAAATAAAAAAAAGGAATTGGATGATGTGAGGATAATTTTTACTTATAATTATTTGTAATGGTAATTTTGCTAAATTCGAAACGGTGCACGATACCGATCAGTGTCGCTATAGTATTGTACCAATAAAAAAATCGGTACTCAAACCTGTATGGTATTCAGAACCTTGATAAGATAAGTAGAGAGAGACATTCAAAATACTGTGTCCCTTCGTATGTCTGCTTTTTCTTTTTCTTTTTTGAACCAGTCCTTTTTGTTTGTATGCCTGTTGATTATCAAAAAATTTAGTGTTACTAAAATGAAGACAAAAACAAGTACTACTGCATTTTTTTTCCGGATTAGTTTTGCCTTTGTTCACAAAAATTTCAGTTCAGTTGATATTGCTATTATTATTTTTTTCTTTTTAGATTTCTCACATTGAGACCAATCAATAATCCACAAAAAACAACGCAAAACTAAAATAGCCCGTACCGAGTAGTACTACGATTCAGGAGAACTTTTCTCGAAAACATCCACGAAAGAGAAATGAGCTGCTCAGATCCATAAAAAAACAAGGCTCATACTCACATTTTATAGATCTGAGCAGTTCATTTATCTTTCTGAGACATTTTGAAAGAAAATTTTCATCAACGGATTCGACGCTAACATTTTCGTTGTGCACTATTAAATACGACAACGGCACACTTTACTCACCATAAATGGACACATAGCCAAATTTTACTCTATGAAATTTCGGAGTACATATAAATAAGGGTTTATTTATTTATTTATTAAAGACTAGATGAATAAATAATCTCATGTCTCTTCTAGGTTGAAACCTTAGCCACGTAATTCTTCGGTAGGCCTTTATTTCTCTTAAATTTTTATAGTAGTTTAAAATACGTTACAAAGATGTTTTTACGCTCTTGCTCGGCCAATATAATTTTATTCCAACCGTATTATCGCGGTTACATGGGGAAGTTGCGGCAACGGGTTTTTTTTTTGGATAATTAGAACACAGTGACCCTGTTAGCCTACAAAACACAAAACACACCATGCCATCGTCAGAAGAGAAGATAAAGGGATGTCGACGAGCGACGGCCAAACAAACAATATAACCAAAACAAAAACCATCGGCCCTCAAAACCGCCGGCCAAAACTACCAACGGATTTGGCCCTCAAAACCGCCGGCCAAAACTACCCACATAACTAACAACGAAAAACTTTTTTAAAAAAAATCCAGAAAATAACCACAAACTAACAAAACATACTGGTACTGTGTGGAAAATGAGGCTGTAATTGAATTTTTGTTTAGTTTGTGTGGATTTCCCTTCATAACTAACAACGAAAAACTTTTTTAAAAAAATCCAGAAAATAACACAAACTAACAAAACATACTGGTACTGTGTGGAAAATGAGGCTGTAATTGAATTTTTGTTTAGTTTGTTATTTCCTTGATATTTCAAAAATTTTCAGCAAATAAATTCAGAAGGTGCTAAAATTATGATATTTCAAATCACAAAATTAAGTGTTTTCGTGTATTATTTTTTAAAATTTTTACACCAAATTAAAGTACACGAGGAGTACTTTAATTTGGTGCGAAAAAATCGAAAAACACTTCATTTTTTATTTCAAAAAATTGATTTTAACACCTGCTGAACTCATTTACTAAAATTAAGGTTGATTTTAGCAACCCAGTTGCTAAAATCTTTTGGAAAACTATTTGTTCACTTCACATTTCCAAAAAAAATTTCAAAAAGATTCTTTCTTCTTCATCTCTCATCTCTCCAATCATTAATCACATTTCTCTCTCTACTCATACCTCTCTTTCCAATCATTATTCTCATTTCTCTCTCTATCTCTTTAATTATTACACCTCTCTCTAATTATTACTTTTTCCAAAAACTCATCCAAACACTATCTCAAAAATATTTCTCAAAATATTCTTCTCAAAATTATCATCCAAACACAGCTAATAACGTTAACTACCAACCACAACTTCCCTACTTTGAATTTTTATGGGAAACTCTTGGACAGATAAGAGAGAACTCAAATAATGGTGATGGCTGCTCCCGCCGTGGAGGGTGCGGCCGTGACGGCTCTGCGGGCGGTGCTCCACCGCGTCCGTCAGGCTGCGGAGAAATCCGGCCGCAGCGCCGATGACGTGAGGGTGGTTGCAGTTAGCAAGATCAAACCCATCTCTCTCATCAACCAAGTCTACGACGCAGGTCATCGCTGCTTCGGCGAGAACTATGTCCAAGAGATTATCGAAAAAGCACCTCAGGTCTCTCTCTCTCTCCCTCTCCCTCTCTGAATTTTGTCAATGAATGGGCCTGATTTAGAAATTTGTCATTACGGCATCTTCAATGGGAGTCAAATCCCAATTGTTACCACAAGCCTGAAGCCTCTCCGATCTTTACCTGCATATGCAAAGCCAAATCTTACTAAATTTGAGAGTAATCAATTTGCTTCAAAATTGAAAGCGAGTGCCAGATAGAAAATTGGCTTTCGGAATACCAAAATTAGTATTTTGGGGCAAATTTGAGACTGTGATTGGATTGGAGATGGGGGATGTTGTGGTTGTCAAATTTGAAGGTGGTAAATTTTCACATAAGCCTTTAAAATATTTAACATCTCCAAATTTGAAACAAAGGTTGGAGATATGAATTGAGATTGTGGGGAGTGAGAAATGACTAATATAGGGATTGTTGAACGTTTGACAGCTTCCTGAGGACATTGAGTGGCATTTCATTGGGCATTTGCAGAGCAATAAAGTTAAATCCCTATTGGGTATCGATCTCTTACTATGTTTCAAAAGTTTTGCTTTTCTTGTACGAATCTATTTTCTCAATTTTGTAATGTTTGTGCTGGATGTTCTACTATCACTTTATCAAAGTTACAAAATTCTTAATTATTGTGCATATTTTGAATTTTTCATGGAGTCGCCATCCAATGGAGTTGTCTTGCTTTTATGATTTCTGGATTACTTCCCCATACCCAGTTTAGTGTTCTTAAAGGTAATAGTGGAAAATTACAATGCACCCCCACTTATACTCCCCACGTGCCTTGTGTTTCTTGTCCTTAATACAGGTGCCTTTCAAACGACGCGGATGAAATAGGAAGCTCTTTTGCTTCAGTCTTGAATTATACATCGTTCTGATGCCATGTTTTTCCCTTGCCAATTTTTTTATGACCGGAAATCAGAACTATATTTTGAAGCTGTCTCCACTCACCACATAAGTGTGCAAGAGTGTGTGGTGAAAAAAATATCTCATCTCCCTCCAATCCCTGATTTGTGGTGGAGTGTAGCCTTCCGATTCTCCATTGCTTGAAGAATGGTGCATAATATCTAGGTCTGAAGGGTTTACATTTTCTTATGCAGCTGCAGTCCCAAGTCTTGCAATGGTTGAGGGTGTAGATAATGAGAAGGTAACAAATTCACCCCTTTACTTGTTTAGGAAAGCGAAAACTTGATGCTGTTTCAAAGCTCCCTGGTCTGTTTACAGCTTGCAAATCATCTTGATCGTGCAGTCTCAACAATTGGAAGAAAGCCATTGAGTGTTTTAGTCCAAGTTAATACAAGTGGAGAAGAATGTAAGTACCGTGAAGTAATTACATTTCTTTTATGCAAGTAATCATGGATACTTATATTCGGCTAAAAATAAGATGAAGAATTGGAATCAACTGATTTCAGCTTATCTAATGTTCTCCCCCAAATAACTGGGTGGTCCGGGCTAGCTTGCGTTCACCTCGACTAATCCCAGTGTCTATGTACGCCCCGCCACACACATAGACCGGGCAAAGCCAATACTCCATGAGAACCATGAGATCTTGGGCATGTGGCACCAAGAAGTCAAGAAGAATTGAACCCAAGACCTCTTTTTCCTTGGGAGTCGTCCTTACCAACTCATCTAACCCTTGGGGTTGTCTAATGTTTGCTGTTTCTGGAATATCTGCATGCCGTAAGAATCACAACTCAACTAATTCCAAGACACGAATGATGTTTCCAAATAGATTTTGGATGGACTGAGTTCTAACATTTACGTAATGTACTCGTGGGGTCATTTTACCTGTAGCTGTATTTCCTGCTACTTCTTTTCTAAAAACCACTGAATTTAGACTTTGACCAATGGTGCTTAGTGCTTAGTTGCCTAACAAGTATGAGACAAAAGAAGTGTTGTTTGTTTTGGATACATGTATGCATGCTTTCCTCAACCATCTAGCATGCACAAAATGTTTTCAGTATTCTGGTGCTGGTTCCTTTTCAGTGCAGACTCGAGAGTTACTTTTATTTTTTCATTAGACCTTGCAACAACACAAACTGACCACCAATTAATCATTATACTATATTGCAGCCAAAGCTGGTGTTGATCCATCACGTTGTGTAGAACTTGTGCAGCATGTTAAGCTTGGTTGCCCAAACCTTCAGTTCTCTGGCTTAATGACAATAGGGATGCCCGACTATTCATCAATTCCGGAGAACTTCAGGGTAATAACTTCTCTTGTTCAGAAGTTTTCAGAAAGGTTATAATATGAATATTTTTCATTTTCTCTGAGAAGTAAAAAAAAGAAAAAAACATATTTCCTTAAAAAAGGGTCTATTAACTTCCCTGAGGCTTATCACAAAAAAAAGGCTATTAACCTTCCCTGAGATCATAATATACAGATAATCTGTATCTTCCATTCTTCCTTAGAGAAGTATGTTGATGCTGGTGGTGCATCCTTGTAAAATTAAAACTTGGATGTTGTTGGCCTTAAAGCTTCATTTACCTGTGGTGTTATAATAACCTATTGTTGCATATAGTTTGTTTTTTCATGTTTTTTGTACGCTCTAGCTCTCATTTTCCCTTTGTTCAATGGGTTAGATTACTTTCTGATGATCAATCTCTGTTGTGATTCAACAGACGCTTTCAAATTGTAGAACTGAGGTGTGCAAGGCCCTTGGAATGGCAGAGAACCAATGCGAGCTGTCAATGGGCATGTCTGGTGACTTTGAGCAAGCGGTAAGGGGTATATGCTAATTTGAGGTTGAACTTTTCTCTGGTGAATTTACTTCTTCCTTCAACATAAAATACAAAAGTGTGGTTCTGAACTGATAAGAAAAATACTCACAATCACGAGAAATGATGTATAGATGTTGGAAATGCTAACCATGGTGATCTCTCGTCATTGGTTCTGAATTTTTTTTTGGTAAATTATGATCTATATAGAAGCAAAGAAACCTCAAACACAGAAGGAATTAGTCCTTGCACAGCTCACAAACAAGCAAAAGCAATCTCAATTGGTGCTGAAGTTATTCTCGGAAAATGACTGCAGTAGAAAATGAAGGAACTCTTCCATTTTGATTCATATTTCTTTTGGGGGAAGTAATGAATGTTTTTGCACTTGGGCAAGCTCTCTGAAACTCTTTCTAATGGAATTCGCATCTCTGTTTTGGAGTCGAGGACCAAATAAGTTTTCGCTGACAGTTGAATTTTGAATTTTCTGATGCCTGCAGATTGAAATGGGCAGTACAAATGTCAGAATTGGATCTACCATATTTGGACCGAGAGATTATGCCAAGAAAAAGTAGTTGTCTTCGTGTTTCTTTGTATCTAGCTCTTGCGGCAACACCCCTCATGTGACTTTAATTGATAGCAAAGCATGCACCTCTTCTTCTCATCATCAAACCAATTACATATTCAACTGTGAAGAAAATATTGTTGTTGATCTGCTATTATTTGTAGACACGTTTTATGAAGATTACACTGGTAATACAAAGGTTGTGTTTGTTGTGACTGGGGGTTTGCGATTTTTGGGTTTATCCTCGTTTGAGATTGTCGTTTCAGGAAAGTTCTATTTGGCATAAGAAAACTGAAAACCTTGATTTGAGGTCTTACCATGGCAAACAATGCATTGCAATCCAAGTAAAATGTAAACTGCATGCCATGTTTCAGTATCAACTGTTGAGTTTGTTACGTGAAGTGGTGGATGACGGCGTGATGCTGCGTACCGTTCGGGAATTAGTCTTGAGCAGCTAATTTCTTTTGATATTATGTTTTTCGAGATTTTAGATTACTGCTAGTTGAAATCACAAAAGACATCTAGTTTCTAGAATTGGATATCTAAAACATCTTTTTAAAGGGGACGACACATGATCAACAACCTAACCCCTGCATCTATCATCCCTCGTGAAGGATAAAATTTTGGGTACCGAATTGGGTACCACGTAGCCGAGCCTACACGGTAACTGAAACGTTGTATCCGGGCCGTCCAAAAGTGTATTGGACAACTTAGTTTGAAACCCTTTCTCTCTCTCGTTTCTCTCTCCATCATCCGGACCGTCCAAAACCGAAATAGACGGCCCAGATCGCATGCACGGATACCACGTGGTACCCGCTCGGCATTGAAAAATTGTTCAAGACCTAGGGATTTCCTGTGCCTCGACTACTAATGTTTGGATAATATTTCTTTCAAGACATTTACATTTCAACTCAAGTGAAGAAGTGGTTTTTTGGTTTTTTCATTTTTTCCTTATTCAAATTTTTTTTTTTGGCATTTGTAAGTTTTGTATCAAGATTTTGTGGTTTCTAGATTCCTCTCAACGAGACGAATCTAACAAGTATAAAATTATGGTCAAAACTAATATTTTTTTTGAATAAAGCCGAAAATAGACATTTTGCAAAAAACCGATCTGTTTATATGAGTAAATATAGAAAATATGTACTCATATAAATGATGAAGACAGTGGTGGATCGATCTATGTTCTGCTACGGTGGTGACAACAACGACCACTCCTTCAGATTGATCTGTGTTTTACTACCTCACTGGTGATGATGACAACATTGACGACGACCACCACCACCACTCCTTCATATCGTTTGGTGTTCTGTTACCTTCGTTGCAGCCGCCGCCTGCTGAAGGTGGTGGAAGGTGTTCTGGCGATGAGCACCACCACAAAGTTACCGTCAGATTTTTTGTTTAAGAGCATTTAAGTAAAAACCAATTTGGTTCAAGTGGAAGGTGTTCTAGCAATGAGCACCACCACCGTTAGATTTTTGTTTAAGAGCATTTAAGTAAAAACCAATTTGGTTCAAGCTTTCGTTCAACGCTGGAGGACGATTTTGAGTTTTTTTTTCTTTCTCAAATTCAAATTTGGTTCAAGCTTTGGTGTAGGGTTGAAGATGCTCTGAACATAAAAGTTATGTTTTTCCATTCATATTCCTTGGCTTACAGGTAGGAAATCATAGATTTATTTATGAAGATATTCTATGTATCTTGCAGAAAAAGTTTTATCGACCAGCTACAACCTTTACATAAATGAATAATCGGACGGCTAGAGAGTTTAGGGGGAGTTCTTGAATGGATTTTATGAGATAAAATGAGAAAATTGATTTTAGTTGGTGTTTTATGGAGGGGTGATAAAATCACCTTGTTTTCCCAATAGATAAAATCTAGATGATAAAATAGTTGTGGACCACTATGAGTTTCAAAAATGGTTGATAAAATCTATTCGTAAAAGATGATAAAATCAAAGATAAAATTAAATAATCCATTCAAGAACTCCTCCTTACTCTGTTTGTGTCCTTAGGACATTTTGCAAAAAACCTCTGTTTATATGAGTAAATATAGAAAATATATGGCGAAAAGTGTCATTGTTGCAAACGTTCAGCCTTGCAAAGTAATATTCCCCTTGTGTTAGTACTCCTCGAGTATAAATTCTAAAATCGCTAGTTCGTAAATTTTCTCTCTGCCTCTGTTCCCTTCGGAGATAAACACGAGAACGAAACCTGTAAACAAATCGTTAATGGCGAACCTACCTCAGTCTCTTTCCATGAACTCTCCGTTCATGGGTCCTGGATCTCCGTCAGTTAACGCAGTTGGAGGAGCTCAGCCGAAAAAGGAAAATCGGAACATGCAATCGGCCGAGCAGTTGGTGCTCGATCTCAGCAACCCTGATCTCAGAGAAAACGCCCTCCTCGAGCTCTCTAAGGTATATCTTACTGTTGTTTTTAATGACTATAGTCTGGATTCTAAGAAGAACTTTTGGATTTTATTTTGTGATTGTGAAAGTTTGCATCTTTCTCTATTGAAACATGCAATTGTTAAGTGTGTGATTAATTACTGGGGCGTTTGTGATAGCTTTTTTCTTAAATTTACAGATTACACATTGTAGATTCTGCTTCCGATTATAGATATAGAGGAGCCTTGAAGATTGCTTGCTAGACCTTTGGACCATGGATTAAAAGTTACAGAAACTGAAGAGGAGTGTTTGTTGAAAAAGCTGCAAAATAAGTTTTTTGCTGTGAATTCCAATTCACAGAAAACTGTCTCTCTTTTTTTTTTGCAAACTGTCTTTTCACGCTCTACAAAACTGGTCAATCTCTCATAATACATCAATCCAAAAAGCCAAAAAAAGACCATCATTAAAAAAGATAGAGTTTGTGGACCAAGTTCTTAGTCTATTTCGCCAAGGACAAAGGTACATTGGTACCAAGGGAGGTCATGGCCACGGGCCACTCCAAGGCTGCAATTACACCTAGATATCTTCCATGGAGTAAAAAGTTTATTGGCCTCAAGTTCTTCGAAGTTTTTTAAAGTTGAGCACCACCTTTTCCCCTACCCCCTCCAATTTCCCTAGATACGCAATAATAACTATGTTTCAATTAAGTATTGGCCACCGTGTATTTTCAAAGTGGAGTACGTGAAAGTATCTTACAGGAAGAACTTTTTGGTAATGTTTAGTTGTAAAATTTGTATGAAGACTGAATAGATGCTATTTATGTTTTTTTTACTAAGTTTAGTTTGGTATTTTCGTTGCAACCAACTTTTTCATGGGCTTCTTGGCCACCTCGATAGCCAAATCCTGGGTTCGTCCTTGTATTTCGCTGGTGGCTAAGGAGTAATTTGTTAGAAGGGAAAGGAATAATTTTGTCTCTACGCTAATTATAGCTTTTTGGAAATCTGTGGATGCATCCAGATCTTAGCTTTTAAAAACATGCTTTTGGGACTCAAAACAGCTTTAAAAAGCTGGTAATTTTTAGAAGCTACTTCTAGAATCTGCAGCAAACACTCCACTTAAGAACCTAGAGTTCCAAAATCAGCTCCATTGCAAACTCACATTTATGTGTTTTGTTGCTGAGAAACATAGGAATTTTGATTTTTTTATATGCAGTTTGATTCCTCAATATATTTGTCCTGTTTTGTGATTGTTCATTTTTACATAACACTTCACTGACCAGAAATACAAAAAATTGCCTAAACTATTTGACACGTCTGGTCAGACGGTTTTTTTCAAAGTGCTTTCTGGGATTTTTTTTTGGGAAAAGAAGAAATTTGTTTTTGAGATGGAAACATCAGAGGGATGTTTTTAAAATCTTGAACACTTGGCCCGGTAAAGTATGAATGGGATATGAAAGGTATTTGTATTTCTATTTTCCAAGACAATATCTGAAGTGTTATGCAGAAACTAATTCGAAAAACAAACCAAATAGGCCTAAAAGCTTTCCCTGCTGAGCTGAAATAATACTCCCTCCGTCCCTAAATAAATGTCCACTACGGGAAATCTAACTTTTGAAGGAAACACAATCATTACACCCTAAAATCTTTAGTTTTCCAAAAATGCCCCTCATTAAAGGCCCATGAGTTTAAATCAAACACTTCACTTTTCCGTTAGAATTCTTGAATTCTTCACTTTCTCTAAAATTTTGGTGGCATCTCTTGTTTCAAAGCCAACTTAAATTCAAAAATTTGAGTTGAGCATTTAATGTGACACTTTTTGAATTTTACCCATCCATTTTTGGAAGTGGACACTTATTTGGGACAACCCGAAATGGAAAGGAAGACACTTAAAAAGGGACGGAGGGAGTAGTATTTCAGAAGAAAGTTAGGGTCTTGATGTATGGGGAGGGTTAATGAGAAGAGTGACAGTTCTGGCTTGTTTTCTGAAGATTAATTTTACTCATTTTTAAGCCCTTTGTATTCTTGAAAAAGTGATAGTACAACTTGACTGCTTAGATAGTAGCCCTGTCCCAAAATGTTTGTCCGGTCTGCAAAACGAGAACTTTAAAATAATTCAAATTTCCAAGAAAAATTCAAAAAAATTCAATAATTTACTAAATACCAACGAGTTCTTTTAATTTATGAAAAAAGTATGAATTTTTTCTTGAAAAATGTATTATTTTTGAGTCCTCATTTTGCGGACGGTACAAACATTTTGGGACGGAGAACTTATTTTGCATGATGATACTGTTGCTGTCCAAAATAAAAGTTGGTTATTTTATGGTTATGGCTATGCTCGTTGTCATGATATTCATCATCTTGAATAGTGTGATTACAAAGTTGAGATTGTCTCTGTCCTTATGCATGTAATACAATGGGTATTTCCAAGATGTGGCTTTTCATAGGTGGAGTTATTTTGCTAGTATTGCTGCCGTGATCTTGATTTGCATAACATACTTGTTTTGTCTCTGTTTTTATTTTAGAAGAGAGAACTGTTCCAAGATTTGGCTCCATTACTATGGAACTCGTTCGGCACTATTGCTGCACTGTTACAGGTATGCAAATGCTTGTCATAACATTTTTTTGGTTTAGTGTTTCCTTTAGTTCTTTTACTATTTTATCCTTAAGGAGCTCGACAAAAGTGAGATATTTGTTTCCAACAAAGTAGATATAGTGTCTAAAAGAAGGTCTCCAACAAAGTAGAAGGATATACTAGTGATTATCCCAACTATCCCGACTAAACATATACGGTCCAAATTTTACGAGTTTTAGAACCTTTTAGTGCCCAAATTTTACCCTTTTGTGAGTTTCCTGTGCCCTCCAAGTATGAGCTTCATGAATGACTGAGCCAGCAGGCCTTTCAAAGAAACCAAGTCTTGAGGGCTAGAGTGAAAAAACTCCCATGTTGCCCATATTTAGTGATGACATCCATAAGTAGGATATAACACCAATTCATATTCTTTTTTGTTGAATATATGCAGTCAAATGATGTTTAGTTTAATATAGGAAAACAAGCAAAATTATAATATAGTCATAACACCTTCATAGCACTAAGTGCTTCACATACTATAGCTATTGACCGAACTTTTGATTCCCAATGTCTAGTTCCTTGAATAAACTTACAACATAGAAGAAATTGATTTTGGTAAAGATTAATCATGTGACTTTAAAAATCCAAGAAATTTTTACCATAAATTTGCATTAAGCTGGAAGCAAAGCTTGAGGCCACTATAGATAGAAAGAGATCAAGGAAAGGATTCGAAGGGGATCCATATTGTAGGATAATTGTGGAGTCAGTGTTAAGAGTTTGTGGTGTCCAAGAGCGAGGTCTGGACGGACACAAGAGTTGTTCGAGCTCAGCCTAGACTCAGTTTGTGGTATAAAATAAAAAATGTTCATGTAAGCCCATTGATGCGTCATCCCAAATGTTTTTGTGCTAACACATGGATAAGCTTTCGCTTATCTTGTCAGATATTTGTCCAAGCTCTACATGTTTATTTATTGTTGATTTCTTTCTATTAAGGTTTACTTACATTGATTGAGTATCTTCTGGATAGGCAGCTCCTTTTTGAATAATTGACCTGATACGTATCATACTATGTCATCTGTATCATTAATGCTGGAATTTCTCATTTTTTGTAGGAGATAGTTTCCATATACCCTGTTTTATCGCCACCAAACCTTACCCCAGCTCAGTCAAATCGAGTTTGCAATGCGCTTGCCCTTCTTCAGGTATTATCTGCTTATTTCTAAAGCTTTCCATGAAATAAGTCTTTTGCTGATTCCCTTCGCTCTTTGATTGTTTTGTCCCTTGTTCTGATGATCAGTGTATTATTTGTTTGAGTTGCCTTGTTGACTGGTTTCAGGAAGGACAAAAAAATTATAGATCACAATGGAGAAACCATTTTTCCCATTAATGTGTTACATATGATTTCAAGAAGTTCCTGTAATCAAAGTAGGGTGAAATATTTTGCTCAGCACTGCTGAAAAGAATCAGTTTCATTTTTTCCTCTCCAGCTTTTTCTATGCTTAAACATCAGTTTCACATGTGATGTTTAATTCAATCACGTTGAAATATTATTTGGTTACTGTGCTTAAACTAATCCCGCTATATCTTAATCTGTTCTTCCTAGCTTTCACTTACTCAATCCATCTCTTTAGTGCTATATGAACATGGGTAAATATACTGAGAACTTAAATTTGAAAGTTTGTGGAACTAACTAAGGTTTCTGCGCAAGATTTTCCTGGAATTGGGCTTTCTGAGCAGTTTAGGACAAAATAAGAACCAAAGAAAAAGTTTGCCTGTACTTACAAGATTTTAAGGGACCATGGGGATGAAAACTTCCGTTGTCTAAAGGTCGAGTTAGACCATGGAAAAGTTTTGTGAACTTGGCAGGCCACACGGAATTCGTGGCAATTGAACATCTTAACAAATTAAGTAGAACTAGTAACAAATGAAACCAATCTAATGTTTTGGGGAGGCGTTCCTAGGACATTGGGGTGACCCCTCATTGACATTGCAGATGTACTTGGGTTTTATTAATCTATGTTCTTTTCCTTCTTTTATTTTGAAGACATTATTATTAATGCTATGTTTCTATCTTACACTATTTGCAGTGTGTAGCCTCACACCCGGACACACGGATGTCGTTCCTCAACGGTAAATAATTTTCCATACTCATGGCTATGTTTCCTGCATCATGCTGATGCCGATGATGTTTTTATTACTTGCAATGTTAAAATTCTCTCTCTCTCTCTCTCTCTGTTTTGTTTTGTTTTTTTGTCATTTTTACAAATTTGAAACTGATGCTGATCCATTTGTCTATGGCCCTATGGGTAGCCAATTCCTAAAGTCAATATTATGATGAATTTTTCTTCATACCGGTCTTTTCTTACCTGTCTTCTAACTCTTCTTACTTACTATTATATGCATTCATTATAGTTTGATGGTTCTAAAAAAAATTCCGGAATCTCTTTCTTTTCCTGCTCGTGGGGAATTGGTCACATATGTTTATGATCATTTCTTTCTAAAAATTCAGGAGCATTGTATTGTGGAATCATAGCCTCAGTTTTTGTAGTTTCATCCAACTTCAGTCTTAATTTGATTTGCATTTATCTTTTCCAGCCACTATGTTTTTTTTTTAAGTGTAATCTGCTCAGAATGCTTAAAGGAAAAAGTCTTATCCTCAAAAGGTAAATTTAGGTTAGATATGGGCAAAATGAGCTGCAAGAAGTGATTGTTGTCATTTTACTATTTCTCGGATTTATGTGGTTACTTTGCTGCAGTGTGGAACATATGTTTAGCTATGGGGGTGTCAGTACGATGATGAGCAACTAGACTAGAACCCCCATGTCTCTTTACCTTTTTGTGTTTCTACGCCTCAAACTTTGTGTCTTTGCTGGTTGGTCCTGCTGCAGTAATAACATAACGTGGGGATCCCTATCCTCGCTGGTTCTTCACGCATGGGTGGTTGTTAGATGATCATATTGTGTTTTTGCTGAAAAGTTTTTAAAATTTTTCCATCAGCCTAGGCATTTGACATATTTTTATGCATGTTTATGTGGATTAATGTTTTGTCACTTTTATTGCAATTTTGAATGCTTGAATATAGACTTACATTTCCGCCTTTGAAATTAATGTGGTTCCTCCCTTGATGAGCTTTCTGTAGATTAGCCTTCTCATCCTCATATTTTCTCAGAAGTCGATTGAACGTAGATGAAATTATCCTATCTGATGGTTTCTCCTTTGCAGCTCATATTCCTCTATATCTGTACCCTTTCCTCAATACAACAAGCAAATCACGGCCATTTGAGTACTTGAGGCTTACTAGCTTGGGCGTCATTGGTGCTCTGGTGAAGGTGCTTCTCTCTTCTGTTTTTAATATTTGAATCCCATGAATAATATGTTCCTCTTTCACATAGTTTTTGTGCTTCTACTTGTGGAGGTGCATAAACATTCTGAAATCATGACACAGTCCTTAAAATAGGTGGGAACCAAATATGAGAAAGTAACATTCTTTGGCTTCTCTTGTTGGCCCTTATAAACCATGCTTTTGTTCATGAGGTTTTAGGATTACATATTTCAGAGTGATATGGATACCTTGTTTTGTTTTGATCAGCAGTGATATGAATACCTTGAAAACAGAACTGGTCGTTTCTTTTCTTCTTTCTACTAGGTTGATGATACAGAGGTTATTAGCTTCCTTCTCTCAACTGAAATAATTCCCCTCTGCCTGCGCACAATGGAGATGGGCAGTGAACTCTCAAAAACAGTTAAGTGTCACCTGAATCCATTACTTTATGATATTTCTTTTCTTGTGTGTCTAAAAATCACTCTATCTACTGCAGATTTATGACTTTTTTTCTCATTCTGACTTCTGATTGTCTCGTTAGCTATAGTTATGGTAACTCTGATATGATTGCAATGGATTCTTTCAAATTTCCTTTTAGAAGTTCCTTTTGAGATAGTTTCTTTGCTCACTCGATGCAACAGATTATGTTTTGGAGGCATATGGTTTAAACATCTGATATCGGTCCAACATGTGTTACGTAAAGTCGTAAAGCATTCTTGGATTACATTGACTGATTGGGATTGTTTCAGAGAAGGTTTGAGCTCCATTGGATTATTGTTGGGTTTTATGTTGGATTATGGTTTGAACAGTAATTGTGCAGATTGATGAACCTTACCTTGATAGAGGCTGCCCTATAGTTCCGATTTTGGATTTGTAAAAGAAGTCCCTTGCTTTATGGTTCCTTTTTGTCTTTTAGAAGATAATTCTTAGTTGGAATTCTCCGTGCTCTTGATTAATGATTGAGACCTTTATTTGACTGTTGAGCCAAATAGGACAGCTCACTACATAGTTGTCACTACTTCCAAGTTTCCTCTGTTGATTTATAGAAACACCTTTAATCACATATTACCTACGCATTAGCCATTAAGTTTCTCCATTAGGAATAATGCCATCCTTGTAAACAACTCCCTGGATTTTGTTTTTGAGGCTCATAGAACTGGCTGATTAAACTTCTATCGTTGCAGGTTGCGACATTCATTGTTCAAAAAATTCTTCTGGATGACGTGGGCTTGGATTATATTTGCACTACAGCAGAGCGGTTTTTTGCAGTAGGTCGAGTTTTGGGGAACATGGTGACAGCCCTTTCTGAACAACCTTCTTCGCGCCTCCTAAAACATATCATACGTTGTTATCTTCGACTATCTGATAATCCAAGGTTGGTCAATTGGGGGACATGGTGGTGTCCTTTATTCCTCCTTCCTTTGCTTTTGATTTGCATGTCTACTGGATAAATGATGTTTGGTCATTATGATGTAGGGCTTGTGATGCATTAAGAAGTTGCCTTCCAGACATGCTAAGGGATGCCACTTTCAGCACTTGCCTTCGTGTAAGTACTGATTGAAATGTTCAGTTTTAATTTCTTTGATCCAGAAATCTCTATGTTGGGCTTGTCACTTTAATATGGCCCTTGGTGGTTATATTTTTTCAGGAAGATCCGACAACAAGGAGGTGGTTACAACAGTTGCTTCACAACGTCCAGGGACCTCGGGTTGCGCTACAGGCTGGTGGATTTGATCATATGCTGGTGAACTGAGCTGATGGGCGGTTCTTTTGGGGGAAATTGTTTCTAATGTTACCTTTTTCCATGCATCATTGATGTGAAGTATTATTATTATGCTTTTTGGTAGGCAGAGTTGTGAATATTGGATCTGTACTGCTTTATCAGCTAATATTTTTATAATGACATTGTTGTAGTATTTATACGTATGAATGAATTTATGGTAGAAAGAATCACTTCTCTTGACTTATTCGGTCCAAAGCCAACTGTCGCCTTCTTGTGAATCTCTGATGTTGATCTATCCAGCATATTTGCTCAAAACATATTTTAGAGGCTGTCATTTGATGGATGTGTCACGTGTGTCTGTAGTTTGGTTTAATCAGTACGACCAGCTCTGTGAGACGACAGAATACTCATAATAATCTGGTGATAATATTTTGGAAATGAAGTGCTATTTGTGATGGATGTTTGGCTTTGAAACAAATGATCCAGTACAACTGCATCATCCTTTGCGTTACAATTTAGTTTTCTGTGTAGTCCATCATACAAAATTCACTAAGATGGATGTGGCTGGTTGTGTTTGGATTCGTATGCACATCCTTTTAAGGTGAGAAAACACAATTTTCTCTCTGTGTCTCTGCCAACGCCAGCACTGAGAAGTCAGCTGCATCGCTGCCCACCATGGGCTCTACGCTACGTCTGGTACAATGCTGCTGTTCTTAATGGGAAGGTAGTAGATATATAAGCAATCGTGTACAATTAATTGCGTATGCTTAGATAAACACGTGTATTAATAATTGTGAGTGTGTGCGCAAAATTTTGGTTCCTTATTTTCATTAGGAGAAACTTTGCATTGGTGGTTCAACGGTACAAGGGTACGGTGGTGGGGGCAGCTAAGTTTTGTTGGTGAGAATTACAGGTGGCGGTTTATGTTATCACTTTCATCTGCAAGCTCTTTCGGTGGTATGTGTTTCTGTTACTTATGAACTTGTTTCTTTTTATTTGGTTTGAACTAGACTTTCTGGGGTCATAGTAAACTGGAGCAGTTCTTAAGCTTTTAAGAGGGAAAATGGCAGCATGTTTTGAGATGTACATATATTCGTGGACAAACGTACAGAACAAAGATGGTCTTCACTTGAAGACTGAAGTTCTCTCAATTTTCTTTATCTGCATTTATGCTGGTGTTGCCATAATCTTCAGAGGTGTATAGCAGCCTATAGTCACGGTTGACGTCCTTCATCAACAAGAATTGAGCCAAGAAGATGGCAAGCGAGTGGATGTCAAGCAATGGAGGAAAGGGGAGAAGAACATTGCGAGTGGTTATGTGGATGAGGGATTTATAGCATCAGGTTCTCATGAGCAGGAGGAAAATGCAAAGCTCCATGCGATTGAAGGAGCAATGACAGAACGTAAAGCTCTATGAGCTTTGTGGCAAGAGGTTGCCAAAACCAAGTTGTCGGTAAGAAATTAAGAATGTGTTTATTAAGATAAATTCCTTCCAATTTCTTCCATGGTTCGAGAGTGGCTTTTAATTGTAAGCAAGTTAACAAGTTCAGAAAAATGATTCAAAGATGAATCACTTGCCTAGGGTAGCATTTGTCTTGCATATTTCACTTTATAGTACTGTTATCTGAGACTGTTGGATGGTTGTAGAAATGGAGATCTGGTTGGTGTTGTTTAGTAGATCTTAGAGTCCCTGTAGGGGACTTGTAAAATGAACAGCCATCGTCTAGCTAGGGACGTGTATATGTAAACAACCTCCATGATATGAGGCTGTCTCAGTTACATATTTCATTATACATGTTCATGAGAAATGTTTTTTTCCCGATAAGTTCCTACAATATTATAACTTATGCGCCTTGGAATTGAAACTGGTAGCCACCATTAAATGTCTTAGATTGCCAAAATATCATTCTAAACGAATACCAACACGGAGGACTATACAATTACACATTCATGTGTTTATCATTTCTTTCCCTCCAAAAAACACAAGTTCCTCTTTCTTTATTAATTGTAACTTGACTCTACAAAGAATCATTTCAGAACATGGTCTCTTCAACTCAAAGGAGCTGGGTGCCCAAGAAGTCTAAGTGCTTTCACAAGAGTCCCCCTAAACCTCACAACATTAATAGTCAGATTCTGCCCATCAACGTACACAGCCCTAGCTGCCAGGTACCCTTTCAAGAATATGGATGCTGGATTGGTAATGACAGGGTGATCTTGGCTGTAAAGAGTGAGGAGAGAGCTTTCCACTGGTTCAATTTTGTACTCCAGATATTTCAAGCCCATCTCTTTAGCTGGTCTGCCAAAGTAGGTGGATGAGACCCAGCCTAGGCCCAGCGGCTGCACTTGCACCAGGACAGCCCCTTGGGGCAAGAACATAGCATTTGTAAGCCCAGCTCCATGGGCACCAACCATTACGCTACACGAGTTCACCACCTGTGCGAACTTGTCTAAATTGGACATCATATCAGGCCTTGCAATGACAACTCTGAAGCCCAATGCCTTCATCATAGTCACCATCTCATCTTCGTTCAGAAAAATTCTTGTTTTTGGACGAGATAAAAGTATCAACACCGGCTTGTTGATCTCTGATACATTTCCTACCTTCAGATTATATGATTCTCTGAGAAACTGCTTGAAACCAAGCATGGAGTAACCTCCAGGGATGTCTGTGGTGTTTAATGCAAGATTTCCATGGTAGTGAAGCCCGATAACTGCTCCAGGAAAACAATGCACGCTTCCATTTGCTGCTGCTTTTATAACTTCGTAGCTAGACAAACGGGACAGGATTTGGTTAAATTTGCCAACAAATGGAAGACTGAAATCGGTGGTGATGAAGCGTAGGCGAGACTGGAAGTGGCGACAAGTGATGAACAAAGGAATGATTATATCATTGACTTCATGGAATAGGTTTCCTCTGTAGCCGCCGGATGAGAAGACTACGGCAGGGACATTGTGGGTATGATGACAAGCTGGAGGGGTGATGTTTCCTGGAAGTATCTGGACTGGTGAAACAAAACTCATGGCTATCTTATCTGCTTTCCTCGCGTAAGGCCGGATTATGTGATTTGCTTGGGGCATACCTTGACTGAATGGTGCATAAACCTTCATTGTACGCGTATCGATCCTTACTGGTCTGTTTACAACGCAGGCATCAGTGTGAATGTCAGAATGGCAAGCGAATCCGGAGGCTTCAAGTTGGGTTTGATCTTCTCCTATGTGCATTCATCCATTACAAATTATTTAGATTACGTTTTAATCTTGCATTCAGCCTAGTATTAGGTCTCAGATTATGAATTTAAAACCGTTTCTGAAGCAAGTTGAGCTAACGACTAGTACTATAGTGAATAAATTGTTACTAGTGTGCGAATGACAAAGTATGGTACGATTATATACTGTCACTCATTCAGTCATTCTGAATAACAAAAAATGGTGAAGAAGAAGAAACCTCTCACTAGTCTTCTCAAGAGAAAATTTAGGTGCTCTTGATCGTCAATGCCTCGACCATCCTTTCCGGTGCTGCGAATGCTGTCCCAGTTTCTTAAATGTTGGTGCCCTACCATTTCCAAGCAATCATATCAAGCAAATCAATGGGCAGGTAGTAGTTATTTACAACCAGTGTTCTAAAAGTCGGCCGCGTGGTTAAGCAGCCGACTAGTCAGCCTAGTCCCCGCCTAGGCACTTAGGCGCCCAACTAGTAGGCACCTAGGCGCTAGGCTACCCTTCACCGCCCGACTAGCGCTAGGCGGTGGTCCAACGCTTAGATTAAGCAGCCGACTAGTCCCCGCTTAGGCACCTAGGAGGCTGACTTGTAGGCGCCCAGGCGCTAGGCTGCCATTCACCGGCCAACTAGCGCCTAGCAATTTGTAGAACATTGTTTACAACATTGATTTGTGCATGTCTTACAGTATTCAGTGTACTCAAGAAGCAGACATATACTTACATTGATCTAATTGTTCCGAGCCGAAATGCAGAGTGTAGAGCACGGAGAGAAGCAGCAAGCAGATTAACGGAGTTGCGCGGAGAACCAGGCTTCTTCTGTGCACCTTCTCCATCTTCCACCAACCTGAAAACCTGCTCCAACTTTTTGCATTTCATACTGTGGTGATTGCTCAATGATAAGGTAGCAGTTGGCTTGTCAATCAGTTAAATTAGACTGTGCATTTTTCTTTCCTTTTCTTCCGGTCAATCGTTTACTTACTGTCATTAACTTATTCCTCTTTTTGTTTTTTTTCCCCTCCTTGGATTAGTTTATTCAACTCAGTAGCTTGAGCTGGAAAACTGCTACACCTTTTGGTTGGTAAGTAGTCTCAGAAATCTTCTCTAATCTGTGGTGGTTAGTGCATGGATTATGCGTATCAGTTGATTATTAATTGTTAATCTGCTTCGCGACAAGGCGCCCGACAGGCAACAATCACTTGTTATTCTTTTTTGCATGTGTTTGTAGAAATACTGGTAACAGATGGTTTTTGTAAGATGCTTAGGAGTATATTATAAGGTAAAGAAAAACTAAAATGGAAAGAAGTTTGGAAGGGTGCTTTTGGGCCGGGGCATTAAACCAGCTGAGCAATTATTTAACTAAGGTTAGTTTGAAAATTTTTGGAGCATCAAAAATGTGTTTAAGCTTGGTTTGTCAATCTCAAATGAATTTAATCGAGCCAATCACGAGCAGTTTGAAATTTCAAACATCACAAGTCGAACAAACAAAATAGTAGTAGCTTGTTTAAGCTTTGGTTGGAAAGCTTAAAGAGTTTCAGAAAAAAATGTTTAAGCTTGATTTATCAACGTAATAAATAGTGTTGAAAGAGCTTTAGTAGGCGATGCGAACAGAAGCTCGAACTCGAGCAATTTGGTGCGTTTATTTATGATTTGCCTTTGCCAGTTGAACAAACAGATAGTAGCTTATTGAGCTTTGGTTGGAAAGTTTAACAAGTTTGGAAAAAAAATTGTTTTGGTATAATGTAATACCATGTTTTTTTTAAAAAAATCTAAGTTGAAGTTTTTTGCAATTTATGGGTAAATTTGTCCCATTATTAGTTATGATACGTAAATGTACCATGATTTGGAAAAGATTTGAACTGTTTTTTTAGACCCTTAAAGGTTCTCGTTTTTTTTTTTACGTAACATCATTTTTGGAAGAAACCTGAAAGGATTCCTCACATTATGATACGTAAATCGTTTTGTGAAGATTTGAACTTTTTTAAAAGGATTGTTAAGCTTGTTTTCTGTTTTCTTCTGTTTTCAAGTGTGAGAACCAAATCTGAAAAGAAGGTATCAAAACCATAACACCAGAGTATAAGAAAACCATAACAAATATATTGTGAGTACTGATGGCGGTACCGATCGTCTATCCAAGGGTTTGTGGGCTACTCAAGTCTAGACTTCAAGAATTTTAAAAATGATCGAAAAAAATCGTTCATTAATTTTAAAATATTTTTTTGATTGGCTCTGGAAAAAAATCAGCTCTACCGGATAATTGTAAGCGCTTGATCCAATTGTCTTAACTTTTTTAAAAATTCATTCGTAATTCATCCTGAAAAAGTTATTGCCTCCGTCCCTTCTTAAGTAATCCACTTGGGAAACGTGTATTTTTTGTGGACGTTTAAAAATGACCTTTGTGTAACATTTTAAAATTTTTTTTGCACCAAATTAAAGTACTCAATGAGCACTTTAATTTGGTATAAAACAAATTTAAAAATTATATAGACAAATATGTTTTTTAGGGGTTTCAAATTACACGTTTTCCTGTATGGATCATTTAAAATGGGATGGAGGGAGTAGAAGATTTGATCAAGTACTTGCAATTATCCAACTAAGCACAAGACCACATGAATTATTATTTTAAAATTAGTGAATGACTTGAATCATTTATTTATATAGAACCCTCACAGTAGTGCCCACACACAAATCACATATTGGTATCACAAGCTGATGGCTAAACACTAGCAGGGGCGGAGCCAGCTAAGGACCGGGGGGGTCACGTGCACCCTTGGATTTTTATCCCCTGCGTTTTTTTTTTTCTTTCTTTCCAACCGGTTTTAAGTTAACTACTATATATTATATAATTATCTCCTTTCCTAATGTCGGGCTCGTCAGATCAAGTGGCCAAGTGCTAGCCTTCCCTCCCTAGGCGCCTGGGTTTAATTCTTGGCGGTGCATTGCTAATTATTTTTAACGCTGGATTACCGTTTTTGTTTTACTGATTAAGAACCAAATAGTTAAGTGAGTTATCATAATTTTATGATCTCTTCAAAATTGAACTTAGCTAGAGTCTTTGAGCCTTGAACTTAGCTAGAGTCTTTGAGCTGGCACTAACAATATTCGTGAAGCAAGATGTTTTTATGGGATTAGTAATGAAACAATTATGCAAACTTTCGAAAAATGAAAACTTGTCTGGGTCAATTGTAAATAAATTACCAACAAATAATTAGTTTTTTTTCCTTATGTTTAGAATCGTTTTAAAATATCATGCTAAGTTTGTGTATAATGGAGAAAGTTTGTGTATAATGGAGAATGTTTAATCTTTTGTTCTTGGTGCTTCTTTATTCTCTATTTTACTGTGATTTTTTTTTATTGTGACAAGGTGCTCCATCGGAATGAAATTCCTGGCTCCGCCACTGAACACTAGAGTATACGTTTTGGGCTGTCGACCCAAACTGATAATGGGCCGAGTTAAGTTACGAGAAGGCTGAATCACATTTCAAGCCTCGATTGTAGACCCAAAAAGTGTCATCCTTGATTACTCATTAGTACATTATTATTTGGGCCACTTAGCAAAAAATCCAAAATATTTGATATTTTAAAGGGAAGGACAAAAAACTTTTATAATCAAACATAAAAGACAAGAGTAATGAATGATTACAAAAATACCCTCTTGCAAAACTAGTTAATGTCACTAATTTTTCAATGTTGAAAAATGAGAAAAAAAAAGAACTCCTATGTCCGGCAGACCACCACACCACCTCCGGTGATCACTAAGAGACCACTTAGGAAACCCGGCCAACCACCATCCCACCTTGAAACTAGTGACGAACAAAGCTAAAAGTGACAACTCGAATCTAGTAACAAGTCCTGAAACTAGTGACAACTCACTAAACTTCAAAAAAACTAAACAAATCAACGAACAAAGCTATTTTGAATCTAGTCACTAAACTTCATCTTAATACATGGTTTAAAACACCTAATTTCGTACATAAAATTTCAAATAAAAAATCAACACAACCTCCGGCTAACCATCACCCCACCGCCGCACCACCTCTCCACCTCTGACAGACCACTTCTGCCGACCAAAAAAGTTAGTGACATTTCCCTAATTTTTAAAAGTTATAATTTTGTACAAACAACTGAAAACAAGCAATTACAATCACAAATAACTAAATCTGATCTTAATTCTGGCTAATCCACCTAATGAACTTAATTCTTCCTATAACAACGCAATGATTTGACCATAACCATTGCACATTCTGACGAAATGGCAATACAGTGCAAATTAGGGAAATCTAACCCTAAGTCACTTCAATTATACGCATTTGAACTTCTCTAAATACAGAGCAAAATCGAAGGGGAAATTTAACAAACATGTTGCGGTCACAAAGTAAAAAACAACCATTGTCTAGGAAACTAAGAGGGTTCCCCAGCAAAATGCAATACGGAGCCAAATTAAAGCGGAAATTCACCAATCATATGATAATCAACAATTGAAAAACGCCATTGCCGTAGCTAGCAGATTTGAAAATGCAATTATTATTTTTATGGATAATCAGATGTCCGGGCCACTTGCGCACACCTCTACTAATTCCGGGACTCTAAAGTTAACGACCGTGCGAACCTTCAATGTCCCCAAGGTTTGATTTGAAAAGTAATTACGAAGTATACTACGCAATCCATCGAACACAAAGAGGTAGAGAGAGACGAATTACCTGGTGGAGGCCGCGTAACCATTGCTCAATTTTTCAAGTACAACAGCCTCCAATTTTGTTTACCTAACTCTCTCTCTCTCTCCAAAAATGAAATTTAATTTGGACTTATTCATATCGGTTTCTAACAGCTTGCACATGAACAGAGTCATCTAGAAAGGGTGATCGATCATAACCAGAGTCATCTGAAGGCGTTCGATCATAAGGAAGCAATATTATTGCAGAAAGTGTCGGTGGAGGAAAGCAACGGTAACGGTGGTGGAGAATATGATAACTCTAATCTCAGCTCTCGTGTGTGTTGAGAGGTGGAGAGGGAGGAGCTGTGTCGTTTTTAGTGGAGGGGGAGTTTTAAAATGTGGAGGAGGAGCTTGTGTAAAAAGAAGTGATATCCTTATCGACGAGTAGAAGAAAAAAGGTGTCGATCCTTCGGTTAAAAACGATAAAAAAATGTATTTTGGCTAATTTTTCCTAAATATTTCATAAAAAGAAGAAGTCCATTTTAAATATGACAATTCAAAGCTCACAAAATTGATACCTTAGTTTTTTTTTTTTTCTCTGAAACTTGTTTTCAAATCGCACTCTCTAATGATTTTTTAAAAATTTATTTAAATTTTAGCTTAATCAATTAGTTTTTCAAATCACATCCAGGATCCATTTGATGAAGCAAATATTAATTTAAATATCAATATAGAAATACTTTTACAGTAGTTTATTTTACAATATTCATGAAGATTAATTGTATCACTAAAGGAGTAAGGCTAAGTTTCTATTATGGTATTAATAGTTATTTTTTTTTTTTTATAAATTATATTTTTGGTACAAAAATACATTTATCATAGTTTAGTGAGAAAAGACGGTGTTTCTAGTGACAACTCTAGTTATCTTTAAGACATTCAAGTCTGTGGTAATTTTTCTTGCGATTACATTGCAACGTGAGATATTTAACATTAAAAATTGATCATTGACTAAACAAATAATTTATTTGAGATGTCATGAACATTAAAAAATTAAAAGTGCTTTCTCCTTTGGCTGCACTAAACAAATAATTTATTTACAGTATATCATTCCCTTAATCCCTATAAAACCAGAGGAACTCCAGTCCCCGTCGAAACAGTCACCCACCATTGAAAGAATAACAATGGCAACAAAAACTCAAGCCACACCTCTAGTCTTTCTCCTTCTCCCCTTCCTCTTCCTAACTCTTCTAAAGACCTCGGACGCCACCCCCCACCACCCCGGCATAGCTGTGTACTGGGGCCAAAACGGCTTCGAAGGAAACCTCACCGAGCTCTGCGACACCGGGAGATTCGCCTACGTCAACATTGCATTCCTCAACACTTTTGGCAACGGCCAAAGCCCTTCCATCAACCTCACCGGAAGTGGTCGGCCAGAGGTGTGGTGGTTGGCTAGAGGTTGGGTAGTGAATTTTTTTGAGTTTTATGTTTGAAATTCGAATTTTTAAAAATTAGTGACATTTTACTAACTTTTTTGGTCACCAGAAGTGGTCGACCAGAAATGCGGTGGTGGTTTGCCGGAGATAGGGTGGAGATTTTTTTTTTCAATTTTATGTTTGAAATTAGAATTTTAAAAAACTAGTGACATTTCACTAATTTTTTTGGTCGCCGGAAATGGTGGGCCAAAGGAGGGGTGGTGGTCGGCCGGAGGTGGGGTGATGGTTTTTTTGATTTTTTTTGTTCGGAAGTAGAATTTTTAAAAATCAATAACATTTCACTAATTTTTTTGGTTGCCAGAAGTGATCGGCCAGAGGTGGGGTGGTGATTTTTTTGATTTTATGTTCAAAATCAGAATTTTTAAAAATGAGTGACATTTCACTAATTTTTATTAGTTGCCGGAAGTAGTTGGGCAGAGGTGGGGGTGGTGGTCGGCCGGAGGTGGAGTGACGATTTTTTTGAATTTTATATACGAAATTGAAACTTTTAAAAATTAGTGACATTTCACTAATTTTTTTGGTTGTCGGAAGTGGTTGGTCGGAGGTGGGTGGTGGTCGGCAAGACGTGGGGTGGTGATTTTTTTGATTTTATGTTCGAAATTACAATTTTTAAAAATTAGTGACATTTCACTAATTTTTTTGGTTGCCGGAAGTGGTCGGCCAGAGGTGGGGTAGTGGTTGGCCGGAGGTGGGGTTGTGATTTATGTTCGAAATTAGAATTTTTAAAAATTAGTGACATTTCACCAAATATTTTTTGTTGCCGGAAGTGGTCGGCCAGAGGTGGGGTGGTGATTTTTTTGAATTTTATGTTCGAAATTAGAATTTTTAAAAATTAGTGACATTTCACTAATTTTTTTTGGTCGCCGGAAGTGGTCGGCCAAAGGTGGGGTGGTGATTTTTTGAATTTTATGCCAAAGGTGGGGTGGTTTCACTAATTTTTTTGGTCGCCGGAAAGGTGGGGTGGCGATTTTTTTGAGTTTTATATTAAATTGAAACTTTTAAAAAATTAGTGACATTTCACTAATTTTTTTGGTTGCCGGAAGTGGTCGGCCGGAGGTGGGGTGGTGGTCGGCCGGCCGTGGGGTGGTGATATATTTTTTTATTTTATGAATAAACTTGGCTTGGCAAACTTAGATGAAAAATTCAAAAATCAGCCCATTGGGCTGACATTAAGGCTTAAAAGTGTATTAAGATATGTAAAAAGTGTATAGGAATGTATGAAAGTTTATAGGAAAGTGAAAAAGTACATTGGAACTTGTGTTTTTTTTTGTTTTCTTGTTGCCTTATTATCAGCCCAGTGGACTGACAATAGAAAAATCCATTTTATTTTGAGCCATTAATTTTTTTTTTATTGTTTTTAGAAAGTCATTCTTGCGTTTCCTTTTCCAAAGACCACCATTTTTCTTATTGATTTTAGAAAGTCTACAAAGTCATTCATTTCACTTTTTTTTCTGAGTGGTTTAGGGCGCACAATTTTCGAAGTCTTTCGTTTCTCTCTTTTTGCCTTATTGGTTTTACAAAGAAACCACTTCCTAAAATTGTGGGAGGGGATTAAGTCGCATCCACGTTGCTCCTCATGAAACGTCATTCTAGCATACTAGTATATAGTATTAGCATGAACCCGTGCTATACACATTGTAAATTGTCAAAATTATAATACATACAAAATTTCTTCCATCAAAATCAAACAAAATTCAAATTTAACGAAATATCCCCGCATATTAGATAGAGATGAATGTAGTCCCGTTGTTTAATAGTGATGAGATCAAAATACCACGCCCTTCATTGTATTGTATATAATGCGGACTGTGAAATTTTTAACCAATACCTATTTTATGGTCTCTCCTATCTCTTGTTGACTGCAAATTTCCTTGTAAGTTAGGAACTTTTGTGGCTTCTCGGAGCGAGCGCCTCACCATAAATGGCTGTTGAAGTTCCTCAGCATCATTGACACTTAGGCCACTACTGCCTCATCCATCTTTTAGTGCCGATGAATGCATGGGAGCTGGACCATCTTCCTGCATTTGATCATCAGAAAGAGAAAATTCAGGCATGCCGATAAAAAAAAAAGGGAAAAAAAGAAGAAGAAGAAAATATTCAGGCAATTTGGCATCGTCAGCTGGCTTTTCAGACTTAAACCTAGCAGATTGCCTTCTCAAATTTACTTCTTGGTTCTCTGGTGGTTTGTCTCATTACTTTCCACTGCAATTGCAAGAATGCCCTTTTCTAATTATAGACAAACTGGCAATATGTAAACGCCAATCTAAAGTATGTGCTAATATAAAAAATCATGGCTTCACTGCTAAAGCCCCTCTTTTTGCATATAGTGAGTAGGGATGGCAGCGGGGCGGATTGGGGTATGAACCGAACTGCGAAACCATAACACCACCCTGAATCCGCCCCGATAACCGTACGGGGCGAGGAAATATGTTCCATAACTGAACCGAACAGGGTTCGGATATTCCCCGAACCGAACAGGTACCCAGATAAATTGAAGGAAAGGAGCTCAAAAAAAAAAAACAAAAAACAAATATAGCTCTCATACAGCAGTAACAGCACAGTAAACCGAATAGAAAATCGAAACCAGACCAAATCCCTTGTTTGGTTTGTAGAGGTAACTGATGAATCGGAAATATGAGACATGTATATGGTATTCACGCAATGACGTTGCTGTTTCCTTTAATCAAGTGTTTGGAATGTTTACTTTTATGCTTCTTTTTTCATCACAGAGAGAGGGACACTACACTGCACGCATAAGAGGGAAAGACAATACACTGCATACGTACAAGGGAAACACATTATGAGGTAAGTTCAACTTTTGTCCACTTTCAATTTGTGCCCACTGGTTTTCGAATTTCTTGCCTCCTACTTTTAAGCACCGCAAATTTGGAAGGGTGAGACCTCAATGCGTGAATTCCCGATAACAAATCTTAAACTTTCAGAAAAAAGGAATTCATGAAAATTTTAAACTTGGGCTTCAAATTGGGTTTGTTTGGAAATTGTGGAAAAGAAGATGAAGGAACGGAAATTTTAAAAAATTTCTTCCAGATTGTTTGGTTTTGAGGGAAGAGAGAATAACAGTTTCGAGTTTTTATCAAAGTTCAACTTGCACGCACATCACAAAGTTCGACTTGCACAAGCATCACGTGTGCCCCGGCCTCTAAAAAACGAATAAAAAAATTTCACATTCATTGGATTTGTTATTAAAGGAAATCAGAGTTCAAATGTTACTACTTTTTTTTGTTACTCTGTAAAAAAACTTTTCGATTGAAGTGTATTAATTTTGAATTTTATTAATTCTGAAATACAAGTTCACATTGTTGGGTGAAATGGTAGGAGGTCATAAAATTGGCACTTCACAAAATACAACGACAATTCTAGTCAAAAATAGAAATATTCAAAGGCAAGAAGGAGTTTATACTAAAAATGTTGTCTACAAGGAGGTTTTATTGCCTTTTGGTTGAAATATCTTTTGTTAGTCATATATTCTGTAAAAATAGTTTGTAAGTAAAATCTCTTCTTATGTTGTTTCCTAAAAGCTCTTTGGAACTTAAATGGTTTGAATCTTTTAATTTTAGTTTATTCTCGAAAAAGCTACAAGATTTACCTTTGTGCACCTATATTCTGGTATGCATAACTTTGTGAGAGATTCTTATGAATTCGACTCATATGTCGTTATACACAGGGATGCAAAATAGAAAAATAGTATTTTCGCTTTGGGATAATTGTGCAGATGAGAAAACTACGATGGATGGAACACAAACGGAAAATCAGGTAATTATTTATTGATTATACTGCTTCTAATAATCGAATTGGAAAAGAACTGTTTACATAATTTTATAATATCACATTTCTCTAACACTATATTCTTTGTCAAACTTACAACATTTCCTTTAAAATCTATGCAGGTAATAAAGATAGGCCTTTACTGTACAAAATGGTCATTCTCCGTTATAGCCAACACGATTGATTTACAAAATTTAATAGAAGAGTACGTAGGTATTAGATCGTGGAAAAATCGGAAGCGACGATGGCATTAGCATGGTAATGTATTATTTGATTATGTGCAATTTGTCGCAATATATTGCTTACTAAAATATATATTATTATTGAAAAAGTGAGTGTGCAATGCACACACCATCAAACGATATGCCAAATACTTTTGCACATACTTTTTGGTCAAAGTCCGACTTGCACACGTATTGCGTGTGCCCCAACCTCTAGTCTTAATGAAATCCCCATCCGGTCAAGTGTTAGAAAGAGTATGCGATCGAGGAGTAAAGAAAGGGAAGTCAGCAAGTATTTCACCCAAGAGCAGTAACGTAATTCAAGTAACTATCCCTATCTCTCCAAGGAGGTAGGTCTCGAACTGTTCCAACCATATTCGTAAGGGACTCCGCTACTAGAACTGAAGTAAAGCCTTGCTTGCTGCAGTCGAAAAGCAATGCCAAAGGAAGAAGAAATTTCAAGGCCATACAGTGGAATACATGTTTGAGGCAATTAGAGAATGAAAAAAGAGTTATTCTGTGACAATAAGAAAGACTTTTTGAAGCATTGGAACGAATTGAGATTCATGAAGATCTAAAAGACTGATATCATAGAATATAAGTTGTACAATCAAAGATAATGCCATTTAATTTTAGCCTGAAAGTCTATAAAACTATTTGAATCTGTCAACAAGCAAAACAGTAGATATAAGATAATGATCGTCCATTTACTGCTAGCCAGCATTGCAGTTGGATACATACCAAAGCAGCATGTTCCTCCGGCAAACGCATCAAATACTGGTGGGATTCCTCCTTGTGTTCTGCAAGCTTTTGGTCACATTTTCTTTCCATATCTTGAACAGCTTTATCAGCCTGAAGGTCGAGAATATTATGGCATGTCAAACATTATTAACAACCAACAGACAATGTAAGTGACTGATTATGAACAGACCTCTTTCTTGGTGGTAACACTCTCCAGCTTCTCAACCCTAATCTCCCTCATTAATGGCCTGATGACAACACCTCCCAGTTTTAATCAAAAGAAACGTATGCAATTATTTTTAAAACATCATATAAGGTAAACAGAGCAGGGAGGCACCTGACGATTTCTCCGACATAATTCTTCCAAATCTCTTAAAAATTCTAACTGCTTTGCGTACTGCATCGTTACTTTGGAAAGTTTACTTTCAGCATCGACCCGTGCCTCCCGAAGCTGCAAAAATATATTTACTCAGCAAACTTAGCCAGAGGCAAAAAAAATATTATTTCACTATTTGGTCATTCTACTCATGGAAACCTCTGCATTTTTATCTTCCAGCTCTTTCTCTCTGTCCTTATGTAGCAGAACAATCTGTTCTTTCTCCTCTAGGGTAGTTTGAAGTTGACCAACTTGCTTCTCTAAATGATTGATTCTGGTATCTGAGTTCAAAACAAAACAGGTTCTATCAATCAGATGGAGATACAGATGCAGTTTCCTATTAAATAAGTGGAAGACTTTTAACTCTTGGACATTTAACCACATTCTAAAAGACACCTCTGCAAGCATATGAGTGTTGATCTGTACATCTCTTGCAAATTGGGACGGCAAATTATCATATAATCAAAAAATCAAACTCCGTGAAAATAGCATCATTCGTACATACATAAATTAGTGTTACAGTTAAGTATAATGTGGAAATTATACATCACCGGTGAAAATGAAATATAGACAAAGCTTACACAGAAAAACTCATTCTTAAAATCATTGAAGAAACATCTGATCAGTAGGGCCTCTGAAAATCTGAAAAAAGAAGTTGGGGAACCAAGGGACAGCCTATAACGTTCATAAAGGGAAGAAGAAAGAGGAAAGAATTACAGGACCCCATAGCAGGACTTGAGAAAATGGAGGAGTTTGGAATATTGCCATGTTTTGACATGGAATTTGCAAGAGATGTATTACGCCCAATTTTTTTTTTTTTTGAAAGGCAAAAACTTGATTAATCTTGAAAAATTGCCAGAATCCAGATGTATTATGCCAATTGCCAGGTCATGACGTCGGGGTTGCATGAAAGTGGAAGAGGAAAGGATAGCCAAACCAAGTCCAAAATTCAAGAAAGACGTAGAATTGTGAACTGCTTGTCCAAAAATGAGAGAAAACTTTGCACCAAAATTATTTCCATGCCTACCCTTGGGAAAAATTATAGTATTGCAGCAATAAATCAGTGACAGAGAATACACAAAAAGCAATTAAATACGTCGTAACATACTCCTATCCTTTAGCACTAAGCGATGAAGTCTTTGACTAACATTAAAAGCACAAAAGGAGCAGTATAATTTCAAATGCTTTCAAATTTGTCAAATAAGTGATTATGTTAAACGCGTGAAGGCCTGATATCATTAAATGAGGAGAGGTGGGACTGCAGCAGCAAACTAATCATACAAACCAGCTAAATTCAACTCAACAAGCAAAAAACATTTCAGTTATTCTAAAAAACGTTGCCATGTTGACAACCTATGTTTCGGTCTCTTATCTTGAAATTTCTCAAAAAAATAAAAGGAGGTCACATGAAGCATGATAGTAACCTTTTTTTTTTTGGGTATGTAGCATGATACTAACATGTAGGTATTTTAACCAAGTTTTTACATGGAGTTTACTCAAGTTTCATTACTCATTGTCAAATTATTTCGCAAAGTTAGTTATTCAAAGACATAGTTTAAGTCCTTTATCGAGTTATTCTTACACTCACTCTGATTCAGTATTTTCAATCATAAAATTCTCTTTTCAAACATGCTGTCAGAGTGGCCAATTCAGAAACAGAGCATCAACAGAAGCAATGGATCACATACACATTAAAAATTACTAAATGATGAATGATATTGACAACAAGTGGCATGAATATTGTTACCTTTTTCCTCAATGAGATTGGCAGTTGTGGAAGCAAATAAAGAATAATCACAACTCTTGAAGGAGTCATGTGGGAGCGTTTGGGCTTTTGAATTTTTTTGAACTGGAATCTGGCGGTAGCATGACAAAGATTCGTTAGAAATCTTAATGACATGAATGCCCTCATCATTTAGTGACATAGCAATAACTAATAAGTTATTCATTTTTTCTTGAGAAATGAATTCCATCTCAAAAATTTGTACTCGTACGCGATTCTACCATTTTTAAAATATACAATAGGGTAATTTTCGAATTCATTTAAAATAAAGGTGTGTGCAAAAATAATTTTCTTTAGAATTCATTTAAAATAAAGTTGCGTGCAAAAATCATTTTCTTAGTATCAATGATATTGATGTCGACCTATTCTATGATATATAAAATAAGGAGTTAATTAAGAAGTTTCTAATAAGAAATAAAATATACCGTAAGATAAAAATATTATAAAACAAGGAAATGGGGAATTACTAGGGAGTTTAGGATAAAATTTTCCAAACACTAGTTAATGCATGCATCCGACAATATAAGTTGAATAAAGGCTGTGTTTGGTTGAGAGTTTTGAGAAGAAATTTTTTGAGATAGTGTTTGGATGAGTTTTTGGAAAAAGTAATAATTAGAGAGACGTGTAATGATTGGAGAGAGATAGAGAGAAAAATGAAAATAATGATTGGATGGAAGGATATGAGTAGAGAGAGAAATATGATTAATGATTGGAGAGATGAAAGATGGGGAAGGAATCTTTTTGAAATTTTTTTGGAAATGTGAAGTGAACAAAGTGAAAATCTTTAGAGCGGACATTAAAAAACATAAAAAGCTCAATGGCCAAACTCAAGATAATAGCACACCATTAGACATAAACACCACCAACATTTTCAATTAAAAAACCAAGCACTACATAAACCAACAATCCATCGCCAAAACTAATCTCATTAACACATCTAAACCAGCACTCACCTCCTCCTCGAACTCATCAATACTGCAACTTACGGTCTCCAATCGTTGCGTATTCCATAACGTCAAAAGATCCCCGTGTTCCACATGCCAATCAACATTCCCTTGGGGACCCTTGCGGGATTTCTTTTGCTTGGGTTTGAAGGCAGAGGGCAGTGGAGGAGTTGATTGACAAGTGGGAACATCTTCAAACTGATGTGGGCAACAAGATGGACGATATATGAAACATGTGCTCCCATGGAAAAGTGGTACATCAACTTTTGCGAGATTCTTTTGGTTTTTCAGGTGGGACAAGTGAGGAGGGTACTCTACATCCAAAATGGAAGAATACTACAAACACAATACAGAAAGTTCAGAGCTATCGCACAAAAGATGAGAACAAGATTGACAAGACAAGTATTGGATATATTGAGACGAACAATAAACTCCCAAATAGAAGAATATGCAAGAACTTACACGAATGTTTTCTTCGTTCGCCAATTCTTTGTAATAATCCATGCAATCTTTGTAAACATTCAACGAACTGTTCGCGATTTCTCTGGTCCAGCCCACCATTAATGGGACCCCTCTATTCACTAAACCAACTCCTTCCGGCCTAAAATTGGGAAACCGTTCATAGACCCAATACTGAAAAAAAAAATGGAATATTGATTATCTAGAATCTTGGTAAATACAAACCCACTAAGAAACCTTAATATGGTTTCTATAAAATTGTTAACTACATTATATTCACGTCCATATCAAACCTAACCATACATTATAAAATAACACACACATTTGACAAAATGCCAAACTTCTTTCAGAAATTCACATCAGACATTCAAAACTTTTCCTTAATTTTTTTTTTTAGAAACAGAAAAAAGATATCATTGATATCAACAAGGCTTCCCTTTTCAGTAGTATTATTTGGAGCTGGTTGTTCAAATTTCAACCTATCTTATGTCTTGGCAAGAACGCTAACCAGTGTTGGCGTGATGAAAGTCTTTGATTATCTATCTACCATCTCTCGATATTTGCGTTATTTTATGATAACAAACAAGGATGAGTGTTTACCATCAACAACGCAGCATTCCCGAAAAGGTTTACGTTTCCTTTTTTAGAAGGGTCCTTCTGCAAATTAGTGATCAATTGGGTGATGTATATCTTGTTTGTGCTAATTAGAGTACTCCTGGATGTTGCAGCTTGGAATACATGCTGGAGATAATGAAGCAGATGCCACCACTTTGAGTGGGAGGATTTGATTAAAAGCTCAAGTGAAGGGAGAACCAGATCAAGATGGTTCGTGAAATCCCACAGGTATGAAATTTTGATGAACATATATCTTCTGAAGAGCGTCTATTGTTGAACTAATATACATTTCGTTTTTTCTATTTACTTTTTATGTGTAGCATCTAAGGTGTGACGTGCATGTCAAAGTTGCTTTGAGGTGGAAGCTGGATAAGAAAGATCCAAGGCTGGAGTTGATAAAACGGGCTGGATTTGACTGGATCCAACAAATGGAAAATTTTAACTTGGATATTGATCTGATCCGATTTTTTTATTCACGTTTTAGAAAGGACCTTGGTACGTTTGATTTAGGTAATGAAAAGTACATGATCACCCTTGAGGATGTCTTAAACTTAACTGGTTTCACAATTGTCGGTGATGCAATTGTTTGGAAAGAAGACAAAGACACCAATAAACTATGTGAGAAGTATCTTGGCAAGGTGCCAAAGAAGACAGAAAAAGCTGGAGGAAAAGTTAAATTGGAGTGGTTACGCGATAATTTTCAGAAACTGAAGAAAAATGCCTCCTTGGAAGACGTAGAGAATTCAGCAAGGGCATATCTACTTTACACGATAGGTAAGTTTTCCCCATACACAGTTCAAACTTTGATCATGTGATTGGACAAGATTATCTAAACTTAATTTCTATACCTGCCTTGTAGGTGCTTTTATATTTCCTGATGGATCTGGAGCATTGGTGTCTTCAATCTATCTGACCTTTCTCGACGACTTTGACAAGGCAAAAACATTCTCATGGGGTTCAGCAATGCTCACCCAATTTTTTTTTTGATCTGTTGGAATGGTAGAGAGGCACTGATAATAGCGGAAGCGTCACAAACTGCGCACACATACACAAGAATTTTTTACGTGGTTCCCCAAAATCAGGTACGTCCACGGGAGGAGAGTATTTCACTATATGGGGTAGATACAAATACAAGGAGGGAGTTCTACTCAACCTCAATCTCAAATCACTTCACTCATGATTTGTTCTCTCCCACTGTATGTGGGGAGAAACCCTCACTGGGGTTCTCTCAATCTCTCAAGAACACTTTAGTGTTCTTTTTCTCTCTAACACTCATATAGTGAAATACTCTCCTCCCGTGGACGTACCTGATTTTGGGGAACCACGTAAAAAATTCTTGTGTATGTGTGCGCGAGTTTGTGACGCTTCCGCTATTATCAGTGCCTCTCTAAAATTGGGTGAGCATTGCTGAACCCCATGAGAATGTTTTTGCCTTGTCAAAGTTGTCGAGAAAGGTCAGATAGATTGAAGACACCAATGCTCCAGATCCATCAGGAAATATAAAAGCACCTACAAGGCAGGTATAGAAATTAAGTTTAGATAATCTTGTCCAATCACATGATCAAAGTTTGAACTGTGTATGGGGAAAACTTACCTATCGTGTGAAGTAGATATGCCCTTGCTGAATTCTCTACGTCTTTCAAGGAGGCATTTTTCTTCAGCTTCTGAAAATTATCGCGTAACCACTCTAATTTAACTTTTCCTCCAGCTTTTTCTGTCTTCTTTGGCACCTTGCCAAGATACTTCTCACATAGTTTATTGGTGTCTTTGTCTTCTTTCCAGACAATTGCATCACCAGCAATCGTCAAACCGGTTAAGTTTAAGGCATCCTCAAGGGTGATCATATACTTTTCATTACCTAAATCAAACGTACCAAGGTCCTTTCTAAAACGTGAATAAAAAAATCGGATCAGATCAATATCTAAGTTAAAATTTTCCATTTGTTGGATCCAGTCAAATCCAACCCGTTTTATCAACTCCAGCCTTGGATCTTTCTTATCCAGCTTCCACCTCAAAGCAACTTTGACATGCACGTCACACCTTAGATGCTACACATAAAAAGTAAATAGAAAAAACGAAATGTATATTAGTTCAACAATAGACGCTCTTCAGAAGATATATGTTCATCAAAATTTCATACCTGTGGGATTTCACGAACCATCTTGATCTGGTTCTCTCTTCACTTGAGCTTTTAATCAAATCCTCCCACTCAAAGTGGTGGCATCTGCTTCATTATCTCCAGCATGTATTCCAAGCTGCAACATCCAGGAGTACTCTAATTAGCACAAACAAGATATACATCACTTCGTTTATCAATCTAAAAGCTATGGATAAATGCAAATGCAAGATGAGTGTATCTCGGGCAAAATTTATGACATTAAAGATGCAAAAAAACGTATTCTGATAAACAATAGCAAGCAAATTCTCCATAGCCATTCAGGGTCCACAAGATGTTCCGTGAAGACCAGTTCCATTCCAAATAATACATGTAAAGAGAGAGAAAAAAAAACATTTGGCTTTTTATTGGTTTAGGGTCCATTAAGATGCTTTGAGAAGACCAGTTCCATTCCAACTAAAGCATTTTTATAGGTAAACACAGTGGATTTTTACTGCAATTAACTACTATGAAGTTCAATTTAAGATGATCCAATGTCACTGCCTGAAGCTGCTCAATATAGCTATGCAGCATGCAGTCCGCCGTCTTCCTTAGGCTGCAAAACACACCCTTCAAATCTCAAAACAATGCTGAAAATGACCACCTCAAGAATGTCATATCTAAAAGTTTAGCACATGGAAGTGAAAACAGATAGAGTTCATACTTCTTTGGTCCCACAGTTATCCCACACAAGTTCCAATAGTGTATGGACCAATGCCAAACACTCTTTTCAGACCTTTCTGAATAGTCCTCAAATGCAAGGGAAAAAAGGAAGAAAAATGTCCAAGGAAACTGGAAAGTGAAGCACGACTAAATAATGCATGACAGGACGAAAATGATGATACTGACGGCAAATAAACGTCTCGAAACATAACAGCCATGTAAAGTGCTGAAAAAAGATCCAAACATGCAAAGCATATAGGCAGACAGTATAATTGAAATGCGTGAGATGATGCCATAAAAAGAGCAAGCAGATAATGGCAAAAAGCAACAAAAATAAAATTAAAAAAATAAAATCTACAGAGCACATCAAAGCATCCAACATACAGTACTTCAAAGACGAGATTGTGAGGATGTTATTTCAAGCTTGACAGAAGAAATTGATGTTTTCATGGATCTGCAAGGAAAGAAGCAAGACATCATAGGCATCATCAATCTGCTCACAGTATAAGGTTTCTTGTGCATCACACAGTAAGAAACTAATTAATTAGAAGGTTAGGATCATTAATAAATCCTTTTGAATGATTTCACAAACAACACAGTACAATTCAAAGACAAGATGGTGGGTCAAATCTATTGCTAATAGGACCCACATTAGAAGACTTCTCATGTAATAATAAAACAGTCGAGTATTCCATATTCTGCTAAGTGCCTAAAACAACAGCAATAATCTCAATTTTTGAGTACCCCGTAAAGTCGTATACAATTATTCCTTGCATAATGAGTCATCAATAGCTGTCCACTTTAAAACATGTAGCAACTAAGATATCTAAATTCTTGACAATCATTTTAACATCAATGAAGTTAAGAAACCACGAGACATTTACAAACATCTAGGGAATTTTCGCAAAACAGAACAGATATCAATGTACCAATCCACGTGAACTAATAGAGATGAAAAGAAATTTTAAGGGACTTCCATCATAAAGACTGTTGCAATCTAGTGTCCAAGTAACAGAGACAAATAAACTAGTGAAATAAGAAAGTATAGTTTAATCTAGCTAATGAACCAATAATGTTCAAGAAGAGTGATTCTATTTGAACCGAAGAAAGAATGATTCTAGTTTTACTCCACACAAGTTTACCCATTTATAAAAGGACAATTAAGGAGTAAGGACAATAGATCATAATTCTTTATCCGCCTTGTGAATGGATCAAAACTAACATACTGTAATTACTGGTGTAAGGGGCAATAAAACACCTGAGAGCGATTGTCGTGTCACAAAACAACAACAAAGCAGAATATGCGGCTTGTAGTGACAACAAGGTTTCCAACAACACTTGTCCTTCAACATCCGACAGCGTCAGTGTATTAGTTTACGCATACTGTAATTGGATACTAGAGACAAGCAATTCTAAAAAAAAAAAATGCACTAGCAGGAGTTCAAATATGAATATACTGTCCTAACTTGTCCTTCTACTAAAAAATTCAGGATTTCAAGATATAAGTACTACATACCAAAAATTTAAGAAACAAAAGAAGATGAAAATGTGACATACTTCCCATACTTCACTAATAACTCAGGAATCCTACGTGGAGTTAACATAAAAATCACATTCCTTCCTTATTTTCTTGTCTCATTCATATCTTAGACATAGTTATACCGAATAGACAAAGATTACAAAATTAAAACTCAGCATTCTTTTAACATAGTTCCAACATTAGGAATTTTTTCCCCAGCTATTACGTGTCAACTGTTCTTTTATTCTACTTTATTGCTATTACAAAATCAAAACATGTAAAAACACTTGATTGCTCCCAAGTCTATAAAACACCAAGATATCTACATCATAGAACACTAGAATTTAAATAAAATAAAAAAAAACATAGAAAACAGCATCACCAAAAAAAGGTTAAAATCCACTATACGCTTCTTTTATTCTACTTAATGCAGTTCAGTGATTAAAAAATTAAACAAGCAGCATTAAAAAGATAAAGCAGCATTAGAAAGGTCAACTCAAAAAGTAAGACTATAAATATAGTATACTAAAACCCCACCTCATACTTTATTAGCCCCGTAACTACCAGTACTATAAAAAAAAAAAGCTTACAACAGAACTTTAAAGCTATATCCACTAAAGTCAGTACAAATCAAAACCCACGACAAATGGAGCACAGAGAAAAAGAAAGAACCTCGCAGCTACGACAATCAGTGTTTGTTAGAATCGGCCATTGGTTTCTTGAAACACTCTTGCTTATTAGAAAATCCTTAATAGATCTTAGATTTAACATAAACACACATGCATGAACGGAAAAATCACACACACTCACAAAAAGAGAGAGAGAGACGACAACATACGATTTGAGGGGTTTCACACAAAATTAGTTTCTAAGTAAAGGGTTAAATGATGAATATGGTCTAACGAAATGATGTGAAGGCTAAGCACTAATAAATATTCATAATAACAAAAGCATATTACACCTATTTCCTCAACTACTAAAGGCATGAAACCCAGATACAATACAAGTTAAACCCGATTTACTCAATTACTAGTTTAAGGGAGAGTAAAAACCTGTATGCTAGTCTTTCATGTCTAACAGAAGGAGGTAGCTGGAGGGAAACAAAGCTTCGTGATAGATGTGTCGGCGACGATGGATGATGATGGCGGAGACGGTGGATGACGATGGCGGAGAAGGTGAACGGATGACGGTGGATGACGATGGCGGAGAAGGTGAACGGATGACGATGGTTTCCCTGCCCTAGAGAGAGTGTCACGCCCTGCTTTTTAACAAATCAAATATCACCAATATCCACGTGGCACAAGTCAAAAGTCTACAACCCTCCATTAGAAAAATCTAGGTCAAAGTTCCATTACATACTTGATCCAAGTCTACAATTCTCTCGGAAGCACTACACCGTCCCCAGATGCATAAATACCCCAAAATACAAGTTTAGAGTTATTACACAAGTCCAAATTGTCTAAAGATTGAATAACCAAAAGTTACATTACCATTTATCAAAATACAAAACTTGAGATGGAAAAATATCTTCATGCATGCATAAGCTTCACATAATGCATCACTCCATAAGCATCCAATCTCATGCTCCATGCCGTGTACCTGGGAAAGATAGGGTGAGCTCACTAGCTCGTAGGGAAACCATACTACAACCGCTAGGCATATAAATATGATGAGGGCACACGATATGAATTAACATGAGAGGAGATGATCAAGGAACATAACGGAGGCTAAGACAAGTAAGACGTGTCCAAGAAGTAACCACGTGTCCAAGTGACTTCAAAGTGTCCAAAAAGATTTCAAGGTGTCCCAAAATACCTATTAGTTCATTAAGTTTGTCAAAATCACCCACAAGTGTCATACGTGCCCAAAATCGTGTCCAAGTTTCCAAGGTTGCCAAAATATCTTATGTACCTCAAAACATTTTCATTTCCAAGTACTCAACACCACCAAAGTTTCCATTTTTGTTTCACCAAGATCACCCAAGTTACTCACACAAGTTTAAAACCAAGTCCACAAGTCGAGTTTCGACAAAACACAATAAATAGTCCAAAATCTCATTTCTCATTTCTTTCATTGAAGAAAAATATCATTTTCATTAGTACTAGGGATTTAATCCCTCTGCCGGATTCCGTAGGCCCCGCGTGCCTTTGCTTGGTATTTGTAGGCCCCGCCTGCCTCTGCCGGGTTCCATAGGCCCCGCGTGCCTTTATCAAAAATTTTAACAAATGATGGCATTGGTGTAAAACACCTCATTATCACAAACATTTCATTAAAACTTTCATAACAAGTCCATTTCCCAAATTTCATTTCACCAAAGTGCCCTTTCTTTTGAAATGCCACAATTTTCGCCAAAAGGGGCGACCAATCCTATATGCCTTGTGTCCGATACGTATAACGAATTGTCCAATAAAAACACGTGTCAAAGTTGTAGTTTAACGATTTCAAAGTAGTTTTTTGGGGTTACCACGTTGCTATATATCAAGTACACGAAGTTCCGGACGATTGGAGGTCAAACGGACGTCAAAGGGTGGCCGAAAACCACCCTGAAAATCTGGAGAAGTTGCTGGAAAACAGGGGCATCGGCTTAAAACAGGGGCAACAGTGCAGATTTTCACCATAGAGGTGTGGAATTTCAACCCAAATGCAAATGTGATAGTCTAGGTTCAAATTAGAGATGCTAGTCAACAATTAAACATGGAGGGAGGTCAATTCCACTCCCAATTTCATCAATCAACAACCAATTTCGTAGATCACAAAATCAAAATGAGGAAAACTCATGCAAAGAGGGAAAACATAATTTTTCAAGAAATTGAAGCCAAGAACAAGATATGTTCAACAAATCACAAGTATATAACTAGAGGGGGTAGTAATTGTTTCCCTACCTCATGGGTTAAGCTCCAAATGTGAAGAGAGAAGAAAACCCTAGGTTTAGAAACTCCCAAACCGAAATGTGAGCTCCCGGGGCGAATCCAAGGTGACCCGAGCTCCCCACGGCGCGTAGAACGTGAAAATGGCATAGGTTCTTGAAGTGGTTGAGTGAGGAGGGGTTAACTTGAGCTTGGGAGGTGCAACAATGGAGGAGAGAGAGAGAGAGAGAAGGGCGGATCGGGTTGGGGAGGGAGGAGAGAGTGAAATGTTTTAATATTTGCAAATCTTCCCCCACACACTACTAATATAATTCTCTTATTACACTACACACCCAAATGTGACTTGTGTATATAATATGTAACCACAATACTTATTTTCATAAACTAAACTTAAGTAAAAAGACAGTCTTTACTTTAATTTATTTATAAAAATAAGGAAGTACCCCCCATTTGGAAACAATGGCATTTACAAAATTTTGAAATTCTAATCACATCAAAATCTCATCCCCCATTTTTAGTACAAAATCTAAAATGGGCACATTTTTCTCTGAAGAAAATGGGCGAAAGATGACTTTGGCTTACTCAAAAATAACTTCCGATTATACCATTTTGATTAGAAAAATTCAAGGAACAATTACCGGGACTTTTTATCGACCAAATCGAAACTTCTCAAAAAAGTGAATTTTTTTAAAAAAGTAATTAAATTTTCTGGGTCTTTACACACAGAGAGAGAGAGAGAGAGAGAGAGAGAGAGAGAGTGAAGATCTGAGCCCTATTTACTTCCCCGTTGCTTCACGTAGTATAACGTACAGTATAAGCTTTCACGAGCCGTGACTCGGCTCGTTAAATATTTAAGCCGAGCTCGATTTTCATACTTGTTTAGTTAACAAGCTCACAAAAGCTTAGTTTGGCTCGCTAAAACTCGACTCGATTGTATAGGCTCGGCTCTTTTAAGGAGGCTCGTGAAGTAAAATACCTAACTCGGCTCATTTATGACCGAGCTGAGCTCGAGTTCAATTTTTCGGCTCGTTTACCTAACGAACAGAACTCGAACATACAAAACTCGGCTCGACTCGTTTGCACCCCTACTTGAAACTATGTCATTTCTCTCTTTTTCTACTTCAATGACTAATGTAGTGGTCACGTAAACTTCAGTCACTAATGCAGTGGTCACCTAAAATAGGAGGAGTATAAGTTATCAAAAAACCTAGTAAAAGTACCGAAATGGCGCCTAAAATTTACCCACGAAATGGTTTGACGCATTTTTAGGGGGTGTTCCAGTAAGATTGTTTTTTAAATAAACTAGTTTTTCACAGTTTTTTATGCGATATATTGTGAGAGAATGACATGTCTCAATTTTGAGAAAAAATATTTTTTGTTAGTGGAGAAAAGTGTTCCAAGTTTTGTTTTAAAACTGTCACGTTTTTGTGTTCACACATTTTTATGTGATGTATTGTGAGAGGATGATATGTCTTGATTTTTGAAAAAAACTTGGAACACCCCCTTAATTTGGTAGTCTTTTTAACATATATTTGGTGACCAAAATTTTATTACTCCCTGGACGTTTGCTTTCAATGACTAAATACTAATAACAAAAAATGAATTCCATCAGGATGCAAATTTTAATAGAATGACATTTTTCGTCCAATCAACTATCTAAGATACACGATTAAATTCGTTCTATTACAAAATAATGTAATTCATATCATGTAAAAGATAGACAGTTTCGATAGAAGAAAAAAAAAACCTCAGGTGGAGCTCGGGTGGTGCTTTATAAGGCTTTAATGCCTCCGAAAGCATTAACGTTTGTCTGACCATGTAGTTATCAATATTCGATGATTTTGAAATTTTGTGAAAATGATGGAATAAGTCAAATGTGAAATCATAACGATTCAGATTGATTATTATAAAAATATACTAGACAATAACCTTTACAATTTATACATTAAACTTACTTAATAGTAACCTAGCGATTTTTAGAACGAAAAATGTTGAAGAAGAAGAAACCTCTCACTAGTCTTCTCAAGAGAAAATTTAGGTGCTCTTGATCGCCAATGCCTCGACCATCCTTTCCGGTGCTGCGAATGTTGTCCCAGTTTCTTAAATGTTGGTGCCCTACCATTTCCAAGCAATCATATCAAGCAAGCCAATGGGCAGGTAGCAGTTATTTACAACCAGTGTTCTAATAGTCGGCCGTCTAGGCCGACTAGTCCCTGCCTAGGCACTAGGTGGTGGTCCCAATGCTTAGATTAAGCAGCCGACTAGTCGGCGCCAGTTCCTGCCTAGGTACCTAGGCGGCCCTTCACTGCCCGACTAGCCCTAGGCTTGTGGCCCAACGCTTAGATTAAGCAGCCGACTAGTCGGCGTCTAGTCCCCGCTGAGGCACCTAGGCAGCTGACTTGTAGGCGCCCAGGCGCTAGGCTGCCCTTCACCACCCGACTAGCCCCTAGCGATTTTCAAAACATTATTTACAACATTGATTGGTAATGACAGGGCCGGTGATCTCGGCTGTAAAGAGTGAGGAGAGAGCTTTCCACTGGTTCAATTTTGTACTCCAGATATTTCTAGCCCATCTCTTTAGCTGGTCTGCCAAAGTAGGTGGATGAGACCCATCCTAGGCCCAGCGGATGCACTTGCACCACGACAGCCCCTTGGAGCAAGAACATAGCATTTGTAAGCCCAGCTCCATGGGCACCAACCATTACGCTACACGAGTTCACCACCTGTGCGAATTTGTCTAAATTGGACATCATATCAGGCCTTGCGATGACAACTCTGAAGCCCAATTCCTTCATCATAGTCACCATCTCATCTTCGTTCAAAAAAATTCTTGTTTTTGGACGAGATAAAAGTATCAACACCGGCTTGTTGATCTCTGATACATTTCCTACCTTCAGATTATATGATTCTCTGAGAAACTGCTTGAAACCAAGCATGGAGTAACCTCTAGGGATGTCTGTGGTGTTTAATGTAAGATTTCCATGGTAGTGAAGCCCGATAACTGCTCCAGGAAAACAATGCACGCTTCCATTTGCTGCCGCTTTTATAACTTCATAGCTAGACAAACGGGAAAGGATTTGGTTAAATTTGCCAACAAATGGAAGACTGAAATCAGTGGTGATGAAGCGTAGGCGAGACTGGAAGTGGCGACAAGTGATGAACAAAGGAATGCTTATATCATTGACTTCATGGAATAGGTTTCCTCTGTAGCCCCCGGATGAGAAGACTATGGCAGGGACATTGTGGGTATGATGACAAACTGGAGGGGTGATGTTTCCCGGAAGTATCTGGACTGGTGAAACAAAACTCATGGCTATCTTATCTGCTTTCCTCGCGTAAGGCCGGATTATGTGATTTGCTTGGGGCATACCTTGACTGAATGTTGCATAAACCTTCATTGTACGCGTATCGATCCTTACTGGTCTGTTTACAACGCAGGCATCAGTGTGAATGTCAGAATGGCAAGCGAATCCGGAGGCTTCAAGTTGGGTTTGATCTTCTCCTATGTGCATTCATCCATTACAAATTATTTAGATTACGTTTTAATCTTGCATTCAGCCTAGTATTAGGTCTCAGATTATGAATTTAAAACCGTTTCTGAAGTAAGTTGAGCTAAAGACTAGTACTGTAGCGAATAAATTGTTACAAGTGTGCGAATGACATAAAGTATGGTATGATTATATACTGTCACTCATTCAGTCATTCTGAATAACAAAAAATGTTGAAGAAGAAGAAACCTCTCACTAGTCTTCTCAAGAGAAAATTTAGATGCTCTTGATCGTCAATGCCTCGACCATCCTTTCCGGTGCTGCGAATGTTGTCCCAGTTTCTTAAATGTTGGTGCCCTACCATTTCCAAACAATCATATCAAGCAAGTCAACGGGCGGGTAGCAGTTATTTACAACCAGTGTTCTAACAGTCGGCCGTCTAGGCCGACTAGTCCCTGCCTAGGCATTAGGTGGTGGTTCCAATGCTTAGATTAAGCAGCCGACTAGTCGGCGCCAGTTCCTGCCTAGGCACCTAGGCGGCCCTTCACTGCCCGACTAGCGCTAGGCTTGTGGCCCAACGCTTAGATTAAGCAGCCGACTAGTTGGCGCCTAGTCCCTGACTAGTCACCTAGGCGGCCGACTAGTAGACGCCCAGGTGCTAGGCTGCCCTTCACCGCCCGACTAGCGCCTAGCGATTTTTAGAACATTATTTACAACATTGATTTGTGCATGTCTTACAGTATTCAGTGTACTCAAGAAGCAGACATATACTTACATTGATCTAATTGTTCCGAGCCGAAATGCAGAGTGTAGAGCACGGAGAGAAGCAGCAAGCAGATTAACGGAGTTGCGCGGATAACCAGGCTTCTTCTGTGCACCTTCTCCATCTTCTACCAACCTGAAAACCTGCTCCAACTTTTTGCATTTCATACAAGCAAGTGAACAAATCAATTTGTATTTTTCCTCGAATCGGTCATTGAGAGGTAAAGGATTTAATCCTTTTAAGAAATAAAGTTTTTGATCGGAATATGAATTATTCCAAAAGACCCTTTTAAATATTAAAGGGGGTTAATAGAACGAATCACACTTTTACCACTAAACTATACGCGCTACAATGTGATTATTGTATCAAAATGGATCTCTGGTCAAACAAGGGAATTGAGCGTAATCAAAATAAGTAATAAACCAGCCGAGCAATTATTTAAGGTTTAGTTTGAAAATTTTAGGAGTTTCAAAAATGTGTTTAAGCTTGGTTTGTAGATCTTGAGCCAATCACGAGCAGTTTGAAATTTTAAACATCACAAGTCGAACAAACAGAATAGTAGCTTGTTCGAGCTTTAGTTGGAAAGCTTAACAAGTTAAAAAAAAACGTTCAAGCTTGATTTGATAATGTAACCACCAGTGTTGAAAGAACTTTATTAAGCGAGCGAACAGAAGCTTGAACTCGATCAATTTGGTTCGTTTATTAGCCTTTGCCATCATCATTTGGAAGAAAAAATGGTTCTCCGTAAATCGTATACCATGTTTTTTTAGACCTGTAATATCTAAGAGGGTTGTATGCTTTTTATAGTTTTTTTTTGGATAAATATGCTTTTTATAGTTATTAGTCCCATTGGGCGGATTTGACAGATCGGTTGACTTGTTGGGCACCCCTACTTATTAGTCCTATTCACATTATGATACGCAAATGTAATTGTGGAATATCTGAAGAGCAACACTACATACACACAAACAAGTTACCCACAAATTACCCAAACACACACACAAGTGTGTGTGTTTGGGTAATTTGTGGGTAACTTGTTTGTGTGTACCTAACATTTTCCATATCTGAACTTTTGAACTTTTGAACCCTGAAAGGATTCCTTGTGCATGTCTTGTTCCACGAGAAAAACTTGGGTACTGAGAAGGTATTATGTGGTGCCCCTCCGCACATCCGGACCGTTCAAAGTGTATTTGGATGGTCCGGATTTGGAGAGAGGAAGAAGAGAGAGTGTTTTACTCCGGACCGCCCAATAGACTTTTGGACGGCTCGGATGTGTCAAAGGGGCACCACGTCAGCTCTTAGCCTATTTGCACCGAAGTTTTTTCCTTGTTCCACACTCATTTATTTTGTAAAAGCTACTAGAGTACTTTTGGAAAGACGTTTTGTGAACTGCTTGTTTTATGGATTTTATGCTTCATTTTCCGTTTTCTTGTGCATGTGTAGAATCAAATCTGAAAAGAAGGTATCATAACCGTAACAAAATAAGTTACATCTAAAAAAACCTTAACAAATATACCATGAGTTCCGATTACTGATGGGGGTACCCTGATCGTGATCAATATGTACTGAAGGGTGTGTGGACTCACTCCAGGGTACTAGACAAATAATCAGAATCGTTCATTAATTTTAAAATATTTTTTGAGTGGCTCTGGAAAAAAATCAGTTCTACCGGATAATTGTAAGCGCTTGATCCAATTGTCTTAACTTTTCTTCAAAAATTCATTCTTAACTCATCCTGAAAAAGTTGGAAGATTAGATCAAGTACTTACAATTGTCCGATTGAGCTAATTTTTAACAAGACCACACGAATTATTATTTTAAAATTAGTGAATGACTTGGATCATTTATATATAGAATCCTCACATTTGAGCCCACACAGAAATCAGTATCACAAGCTGATGGCTAAACACTAGAGTACTAAACTCGTCTGACCTCTCTCTCTTTTTTGAGAGCCTCTCTCTCTAAAATAGAGCTTTCTTAGGGTTTTATCCCTACTTTTACCACAGCAGTCCACATCAGCCCTTCTTCCGCCGCCCTTCTTCTACCCTACTTTGCCTGCCCCTCTCTCAGCCCTCCTTCGTCTTCCCTCTTCTGGATTCGCTTGGGGGAGGTGTGGCTCCGCCTCTTGGCCCACCTCCCCCCGCTCCCTCTCCACTGCCGCCCACCCTCTCCTCACCACCGCACCACTTTGACCCACCACCACCTCATCTTCTCATCACTCTCTTCCACCAGATTCCTTCTTTGATTCCGCCACAACCCCCCTCGACCACCATCTCCTTCTCCGCCCCACCCCATGGTCAGATCTGATGCTTTGGTGATGTTAGCGCGGGTTGCGCACCCTTCGGCTAATAAAGCTCCAGAGCTTCGAAGGCGGCGACTATGGAGCTTGGCTTCCTTTCCCGGAGTGGCGACTCGGTCTAAACTCGGTGCTTCTGAGGTGACTCGGTGTTACTCAGTGAGTCGACTCGGTGGTTCAACTGTTTAGTCCTGATGTCTTTTCTGTTTTAGTAGTTTGGTTTGTCATGTATTTAATTTCCAGGAAGTGATGATTTCATTTTGGGCTGTCATTGTTAAGGTTTGAACTGTAGGATACTACTGAGCATGGGTAGGACCCTATGCATCGATCCTCTTATGGATCTGCGTCTGCTCTGCAGTACGAGTCTTAGAGCCCCATGCCCGTCGTGGTTCTTTATGGTGTGCTCGTGTCCGAGCCTTAGTTGTATCGGTTCGTTCCGTTTTTGTATTGAAATCATGTAAATGCCGTATGGCTTGGCTTTCGGGCCTTTATTAATGAAATATCTTCCAGTTCAAAAAAAAAAAAAAAAACACTAGAGTACTAGACAACCAAAATGAACCACGGGTTGTACGTTTTGGGCTGTCGACCCAAACTGGATATTGGGCCGAGTTAAGTTACGAGAAGGCCGAATCACAATTCAAGCCTGGATTGTAGCCGAGTTAAGTTACTCATTCCTACTCATTATTATTTTGATTGTATTTTTATTTATTTATTATAACCGAGGAGCAGTCCTACAACAAGCCACTAATTGGACCCATTGCACAATCCAAACCTCGAAGATTACTTCCAAAGTCAGGCACTCGCCCTAATAGCTGGGGCAACCCCTGGGTGTGTTATTTTGATTTTGATTGTATTACGTGGGTGAAAATCGACAAATTCTCATCATAAATTGTGAGGAGTATTAAAATTTCAACAAAATCATGAATTGTTGTATACCATGACCTCAAATTCCTCTAGAGATTGAACGATTAATAAATTTAGCGATTACGTCAGTTGAAAATCAATCACAAGTGTTTAAATAGTGATAATTAAAAGTAAAAGTGAAGTATAGTCTCTGATATCAGCTGAAGATTTTTTCTATTGGGTTGGGAAGACCCACAAAAGCACCAGACAAGCATCTGTGCATATTAAAAACGAAAAAGGAAAAGAAAAAACCACCTCCCTGTCACCTTCCGGAAAAATGTTTTGGGTGCCGTCCATAAGTGTTTTGAACGGTCCGGATTTTAAATAAACTATTTTACAAGAGTTTAACTCTTCGACTCTTCCATGGAAGCGTTTCTTCAAAATCTGGACCGTTATTTGTTTAGATGACGGCTGTGATCGGGAGTTATAGGTACCACATCATATGCGGAGTGATACCACCCGGCACTGAAAAATTTCTTCACCTTCCGACAGTTATTACTCATTATTCTGATTGCATTACGTAGGTGACAGATTCTCATTGCAAATTTATAATGCTAAAATTTCAGCCAAATCATGCATTGTTGTATTACCCAAATTCTTTGGGAGATTTGTTCTTCTCGGTGAATAATCTTCCTCCTATAGAATCGTGAATATAGCTCGGACAATAGTAATTCTCTATTGGAAAATGACTTTCTTCTAGAAAACGTATATTGAAATTGTGGGAATTTGTGGTTCATATAGAGAGGTACCGAGAAGTTCTAGTAAAGGCCACATGCGAAGCGAAGAGAAGCATCTGGCTCATCGCGGATTCAACTGATTGGGCTGGACCGTAGGCCCAAGGGTTGGAATATAATATGCGTTATAAATACTCTCTATTGTAAAACCCTAGACGACTTAATCAAATAACAGACTCACTCTCGCTCCCATGGAGGTACCCCGTTTTGGGAAACCACGTAAATCTTGTTGTCGATTCTCTTTATTGTTTTCGTATTCTATATTGTGTGTGTGATTGTTTTCGCTAACATGAAATTAAAGGGATGAGGTCACATGGGCTCCTATTGACTAAAATGTTTGTTCTTTGTTTTCCTTTAGAAGGAAAGTCACTAAAAGCCCTACTACTGACTTATTGGGATGATATGTTTTTGCAGTCATGTGTTTGGCTCAGCTTATGCACATATTGACTCATCTTGGGGCCAATTGCCATTCACTAGCTCGGGCCTAATCAAAGCCAGAACAAAAGTCCATTGAGATTGGCCCCAAAACGAGTTATAGCCCCTGAGACCTAAGATGAGTGGAAACTATTTTGAAAGTATTTCGAAAAGTCCATGTAAATTGGAAAACTATTTTGCAAAGTAACTTATTTTTGGAAGTCAAAATGAAATGGTTTTCATATGAAGCAAACAAAATGGGTCAGTGGGAGTAATAAGAGCTGGTGATCTACAACCCCATCATTTAATATGCATATATATATATATTTCCAACAAACTGAGAGAATCTCTTCGGATTTCATTCATACTTAGCTGGCACCCTAACGATGAAATTCTGGTTCCGCCACTCTATATGTTGTTGGTGCTGAAACCTGTAAGAATGTGATGACGGCAATTGCTTTTCCTAAGATGTAATTTCGCCCCCACCAGATTCTGTGAATAGCGAACTGCCTCAATGAAGCCCAGGGATTCAACCTGATGCCTTGCTGTGTTTTCACGGACGAAGGAAGGCCCGAATACCTCAGAAAGGATCATCTCAGAACACGGTTTCTTCAAACCGAAGGAGCTGAGCGCCCGAGAAGTCCAAGTGCTTTGATAAGAGTCTTTCTAAACCTCACAACATTTACGTACATGTGTTGCCGATCGAGATATACAGATCTAGCAACTGCATACCCTTTCGCGAATATGGATGCTGGATTGTTAATGACGGGGTGATCACCGCCATAAAGAGACAGGAGAGAGCTTTCCTCCGGTTCTATTTTGTATTCTATGTAATTCAAACCCATCTCCGTAGCTGGCACGCCGAAGTAGTTGGTTGAGGGCCAGTCTAGGCCCAGTGGCACCACTTGCACCAGGACAGCCCCTTGGGGCAAGAAGAGGGCATTTGTAAGACCAGCTCCATGGGCACCTACCATTACGCTGCACAAGTTCAGCACCTGTGCGAACTTGTCTAAATTGGACAACATATCAGGCCTTGCGATGACAACTCTGAAGCCTAATCCCTTCATCATGGTCACCATGTCGTCTTCGTTCAAAAACATTCTTGAATTTTGACGAGATAAAAGTATCAACACGGGTTTTTCTGTCTTTGACAAATGTTGTATCTTCACACTGTATGATTCTTTGAGAAACTGTTTGAAATCAAGCATGGAGTAACCTCCGGGGATATGAGTGGTTTTTACGGCAAGATTGTCGTGGTAGTGAAGCCCGACAACTGCTCCAGTAAAGCAATGCACGCTTCCGTTTGCTGTGGGATTAATAACTTCATAGCTAGACAAATGAGACAGGACTTTCTCAAATTTACCAACAAACGCAGGACTGAAATCGGTGACAATGAAGCGTAGGCGAGACTGGAAGTGGCGACTAGTGATGAACAAAGGAATGAGTATTTCGTTGAATTCATGGAAAAGGTTCCCTGCGAATCCGCCAGTTGAGAAGACTACGGCTGGGACGTTGTGGATGTATTGACAAGCTGGAGGGGTGATGTTTCCCTGAAGTATCTGGACAGGGGAAACAAAACTCAAGGCCGTCTTATCATCCTGCCGCGCATAAGGACGGATTACGCGATTGGCTTGGGGACTTTCTTGACTGAATGGTGCATAAACCTTCATTGTACTCGTATCGATTCTTACTGGTTTATTGGCAACACAAACTTGAGTCTGAAGGTCAGAATGGCAAGCAAATCCTGACGTTTCAATTTGGGTTTGATCTTCTCCTATATGAATGATGCATCCAATTTTCATTTTAGAAACCAATTAGACATGGATACAATGTCAAAAATTGCTATTGTTTGAACTTTGATTAAGCAAAGTCAGAGAAGGATGATTATAGGTAAGCTTTTAATACACGAGTAACTGTTGATATCAAATAGTAAAGGACAAAGTGGTATTAGTGAGCAAACGACGTAGAGTATCATCTGATTAGTATTGTTGGGAATGCACACAACTTTCAGCAACAGCCCAGGGTGAAGGGGGCGGAGCCCCTCGGGATTTGTGTTTTGGCAGGGGGCAATTTCGGTCATTGGGCCTTGCCTATTTATATTGCAATTGCATAATAATTAGCGCATTTCATTCTAATCACAAGAGGATGCAAGAAAAAACTTTCCTGAGAGAGAAGAGAGAAGAGTACTCCATATTCTTCGATTATAAAGGACTAGTGTGGCTCCTGTGATTTTTCTCGCGATGGGTTTTCCACGTATATATCTGTGTGTCTTTAGTGTTTTCTGTTTATTATGCACTTCTTTTTGTTTTGCTATTTCTGTCACTTTCCAAGATGCATAGGGCATTGTGGATTAAACGTGTTGTTTGATTCCTAACAGGTGTAACACCCGACCAGACCCCGGAAGTTTGTATGAATGATAAAGAGTATCAACCATGTAAGCTGCTAGTTAGTAACTTGGGCTTAAGCATGTTGAGCAATGTTTTTAGGCTCCACAAAATGGTCAGTGATGTGACTCTTTTTCTTTTCATGTAAGTAGTGACTTGATGCAGAAGATTAAGAAGAACAAACCTCTCAGTAGTCTTTTGAAGAGAAAATTCAGGTGCTCTTGATCTTCTATGCCTTGGCCAACCTTTCTGGTACTTAACTGTACCTTCCCTACAATTTCCAAGCAATATTCAAATCTACTCAGTCAGTATGGTTGAGAAAATTTTCTTTAAAACATTGAGTAAGGTGAAGTCTGCAAATTCAACAAATTGGAGAAGCATAATTACATTGATCTGATTGAACTACATAGCATCCGAAGTCGACAGTGGAGAACAAGGAGAGAAGAAGCAAGCAGATTAATGTAGTTGCAGCACGAAAAACCAGACTTCTTGGCACCTTCTCCATCTTCCGCCAATCCGAAACCATGCTCAACGTTTTTGCATTTCATACAAGCTAGGAACACCACAGAGGTGCTCTAAGTAAGAGTAAGTAGCAATTGGCTTATAAATGATGGAAGAATTTGATTTTCTTTCTTCTGCTCCGTCCTTTTCTGCCGTCATGCTTTATTCCTCCTCTAATTAGTTTAATCAAGTGAACACATAGAGCTGAAAAATAGCATATACATGCATACATATACAATAAGCGTGTGTCTAGGCCGGAGCCTGAATTAAAGACCAGGCAAACATCAACTGGCTCCAAGGGGTCATATGCCGGCTGCACTCCAGGGTCACATGCCGGTAAGCTGAGCTGATAGGTAGTTCTTTTGATGGAAATTGTGTCTACTGTTGCCATATGTCCACTCGTCATTTTCTTTGCATTTGATTATTAATTTTGGCCGGCGCTGTGTGTGACTTATCCTATCTGACTGGCTTTTATCAGCTAATAATATTTGCATTGTTACCTTCTTGTAGAATTTTATTCAATATTGAAAAAGAATCAACTGTTGACTTCTTGAGTATCTGTGATGTTGATCATTATCCAGAGTATTTATTCGAAAATAGAATGTTAAGGCTACTGCATTTGAAGGATGCGCGTGTGTAGTCTGGCTGGGGTTGCTACAACAAGCTCTACGAGAGGACTGCCCTGGTCTCGGTCCAACGCTACTTTAAATTGAAAGGGAAGTTTCTCTTCAGTAAGGTTTTACAAAATACTCGTACAGTCGTACTAATCAGGCAACTATATTTTTGAAAATTAAGAGTTATTTGTAATGGATGTTTGGTGTTGAAATGAATGGTCCAGTACAACTGCCTCATCCTTTGCAAAAATTAAGTGTACTTCCTCTTTTTCTTGTATAGCACATATTTCACATTTAACTTCTCGTGAAAACCTCGATAAGAATGGTGTGGCTCATTGCTTTTGGGTTCTTATTTGTGCACACCATTTTCCTTTTAATGAGAGAAAACACAATACTTTCTCTTCTGTTGCCTGCATTGATACAGAACCATACCAGCTGCATGAATTCATCGACTGGGGCGGTGGTCCTTACCATTTCCATGGTTATGCCTCTAGCTTACCCTAAAACACAGTATTTTATCTTTTGTGGTGTGTGCTGTTATCTATGGGCTTGTTTCTTTAGATCGGAAAGTCCGTGTTTCTGCTATTTAAGGACTCGTTTCTTTCAATTTGGTTAGACTTGAGGTGATGTTTGATTTTCTGGAGTCATGCTAAACTGGAAGAGTGCTCTATCTTTGAAGAGAAAAATGGAAGCATTTCTGATTGCATACATTGCAAAGTGCATATGGAAGACCAAAGAGTCCTTGTAGTTTTATTTTTTATTTTTGAACAGAAGTCCTTTTAGTTTTGATTGATTGAATTATATTAGTGATTGGCCGACAATAATTTTTAGAATGTGGTCTTTACATCAAGTTCTCTCAGTTTTATGCTTCTGGGCAATAGATGTCGGGTTTTGCATAATCTTTAGAGGTGTATCAACTTTAGTGCCCAAAAACAAGACTAGGTGCAGATAAGCTAACCCGAACACCGAATTATAGTAAAAAAAAAAGTATTTCTGAATGAAAACCAACATGGAGAACTATAGCGCGATTTACAGATCGATATGTTTCATCATTTCTTTTTCTTCCAGAACACCTAATTGATGTGTTTCACCATTTCCTCTTTCTTTTGTTAATTGTATCTTCACAAGTTAGCTGCTGAATCATCTCAGAACATGATTTCTTCAAACCAAAGGATCTGATTGCCCTGTAAGTTCAAGTGCTTTGACAAGAGTATTTCTAAACCTACTAATATTAATAGTGAAATTTTGCTTTATAAGATACACATCCCTAACAACCCTATACCCTTGCGAGGCTATCGATGCCGGATCAGTAATGACAGGGTGATCTCTGCCATAAAGAGAGATGAGAGAGCTTTCCTCTGGTTCAATTTTGTACTCTAAATAATGCAAACCCATCTCTGTGGCTGGCCCGCCGTAGTAGTTGGTTGAAGGCCATTCTAGGGCCAGCCCAACCACTTGCACCATGACCGCCCCTTCAGGCAGGAAGATTTCATTTGTAAGCCCAGCACCGTGGGCTCCAACAAGTACGCTGCCCGAGTTTACTACTTCTGCAAATTTGTCTAAATTGGCCATCATATCAGGCTTTGCGATGACAACTCTGAAGCCCAATTCCTTCATCATGGTCACCATCTGATCTTCGTTCAGAAACGTTCTTGTTTTTGGACGAGATATAAGAATCAACACCGGTTTTTCCGTCTGTGACAGATATTGTATCTTCAGATTGAATGATTCTCTGAGAAATTGCCTGAAATCAAGCATGGAGTAACCTTCAGGGATTTCAGTGGTGTTTACGGCAAGATTGTCATGGTAGTGAAGCCCGACAACTGCTGCAGGAAAGCAATGCACGGTCCCATCTGCTGCTGGATTAATAACTTCATAGCTAGACAAATGGGACAGAATTTTGTTAAATTTATCAACGAACGAAGGTCTATAATCAGTGACAACGAAGCGTAGGTGAGATTGGAACCCGCGACTGGTGAGGAACAAAGGAATCATTAGTTCGTTGAACTCATGGAATATGTTTTCTGCGAATCCACCAGACGAGAAGACTACGGCTGGGACCTTGTGGTTATAACGACAAGCTGGAGGGAAGGTGATGTTTCCCTGAAGTACCTGGACTGGTGAAACAAAATCCATGGCCACCTTATCGTCCTTCCTCGCATATGGACTTATTGTGCGATTTGTTGGGGGCATACCTTGACTGAATGGTGCATAAACCTTCATTGTAGCCATATCGATCCTTACTGGTCTATTGGACACACAAACTTCAGTGTGGAAGTCAGAATGGCAAGCAAATCCGGTGGCTTCCAGTTGAGTTTGATTTTTTCCTGTATGCAAGCATTCAATTCCATTGGAGAAACTAACTAGAAATGGATGCTATCTCAGATTTCTATAAGTTGAATCCTTGTTTTGAACAGAGAAAGCTGACTATAGGTAATCTTTTACGATATGATTAACTGTTTATATCAAACAAAAGCCAAATCAAACACAATGCTGTCTTAGGCTGAGTTTCCACCACAGTATTTTCGGCATTCTTGGTTTTCTTAAACCACAAGTTGTCAAATCAAAAAGTCATTTTATTATTTGAATCCTTGTTTTGAAGAGAGAAAGGTGACTATAGGTAATCTTTTACGATATGATTAACTGTGTATATCAAACAAAAGCAAAATCAAATACAAGGCTGTCTTAGGCCGAGTTTCTACCAGAGTATTTTCGGCATTCTTGGTATTCTTTGAATACAAGTTGTCAAATCAACAAGTCATTCCCCTGATTTACTGATTTGACAACTTAGTCCAAGAATACCGAGAATGCCAAAAATACCGTAGTGGAAACTCAACCTTAGTAAGCGAATGACAAGGACTACGGGATTCGAGTTTTTTCGCCCCCTGTAACTATGATTATAGAAAGACTTTCACTAATGGTGAAGAAGAAGAAGAAGAAACCTTCCACTAGTCTTTTCAAGAGAAAATGCAGCTGCTCTGGATCAATGGGATCTTCTGTTTGACTCCCGGCCCAATTCATTCTCAGTTTCTTCCCTGCCATTTCCAAGCCATGAAATCAGCTAAGTCAATGATGAGCGAGAAATTTCTATATAAAACATTGATTTAGGAAAAGCTTGCAAATTCATTGAATTCAAGAAGCACAGTTACATTGATCTGATAGAGCTTCATGTGATCCGAAGTCGACAGTGTAGAGCAAGAAGACGAGAAGCAAGCAGATCAATGGAGTTACGCGTAAAACCAGACTTCCTGCTGGCACCTTCTCCATCTTCCAACAATCTGACTGCTTGCTCAAAGTTTTGGCATTAATATACAAGCAATGAACAACCATGGAGGTGCTCAATGCAATAGTAACGATCCGTTCTCATCATTTTCTTTTATTCCGGTCCATCGTTTCCGTACTCTCATGATTCATTCCTCTCTTATTTGCCCCTCCTCCTCCCAATAGTTTAATCCATTGGACAACTTGAGCTGAGGAATTGCATCCACATGTATTGACATATAGAGGTCTTGATAGATACATATTTTTCACGATAACGGGGTGTCTGGGTCAGTTTACGCATATTTCGACCAATCATGAAGCCTTGAAGTCAACAACCGGACAAAACTTCACCTTGCCTCAAGAGTTCGAAGAAGAGTTTTTTTATTTTCTGTCGTGATCCCACTCAACTAACTCTTCGAGTTGTTAAAGCATATTTTGGTCAACTTCTGGGAGCAACTCATCATGGTGAGTTGTTAAAGCATATTTTGCCTCGTTTATTGATTCCCCATTGGGCTTTTCGACATGACATGTTGACTAATACCAAATGCACGATTTCTGAGAGAGATCTGACAAGATTGTCACTCCTAGATCTACAATGAACTTGGATCTTCAAAAAAAGAAAGAAAGGAATTTCATATTTTGGTTGTTTGGAGAGAAAAAGGTGTTATCCGTAAATTCTATACAATGTTTGCTAGACTTGTACATCTTCTACAGATGTGTGTTTATGTGTCTCGGCTCGTTTAAGTTTTCCTATAACTCACTATTCAGCCTAATAAATCAACTGGTTTAGAGCACCAATTTTACCAGTTACTAGCAGATGATCCAACTGAAGTCGGAATAAAGCTTTGTATGGACCGGTTCATCGTAGGAATTGATAGCATGTCAAGCTTTTTTGATAGCATGTCAAGCTTTTTTATGGGTGGAACAGCAAGAAATATAATTGATAAACTGATATAGTGATTTTATTTATGGTTAAGTGCTCATTTTGATTATCCTAGAAAAGTAATGAACATCCTGATGTTTTGTTTTACAACTCAAAATGATTGGTACAATGGCATTTGAAACCACTTTACATCTCAATACGTGAATTTAATGTGAACGCAAAGCATTACATAAGATTTCATAATTCCTCTAATGCATATATAATGATTTTTTTCCCTCATCGGCAAAAAAAGAATATAGTGATCTATGAAAGAATGTTACAAAGATCAACTGGAGCATGACGAAAACAGTATCTCATCATGGGAAGTGTAGTGCGAAACGGTACCTAATCAGACACACAAACCAAACCACAACATAAACAAAGAGTATTTACGTGGTTCCCCAAATTCGGGTACGTCCACGGGGGGCAGCGGATTCACTATAATTGTAGGAGGATTACAATCACACTCAACTCACAATTACAGCCTCTCTATCACTTGTGTATCTCTCTGATTCTTGTTCTTTCCCTGATCTATATTACACAGCCCAAAGGGCTCCTTAAATACACAGAGCAGAGGAGGAGTGCGCCGGCTATCATAGGTGAGAATCCACTGTGCATTATTGATCCATTATCACTCCCACTAGGAGGATAATTCTCCACTGATGTTTCCCACAGAACATTGTGGAATCCTACTGCTCAAGTGGATGGAGCCACACCTCCATTATCAACAGGAAGCACATCCCGATTATGGTGCAACCCTCATTCTCGACAATCATATGCCTTTCAAGATTCCGAGATAGCATGGGTACCAAGATGTCAACCAAAAAGACAGAAAACATACAAAGCAGAAACAGGCCAAATATATGCCCCAGAAAATAAGAAATCAACACTGACCTTAGACTATACCAAGAATTCTACCAAACTCTTTGGGTACTAAACCAGCAGCAGCTGCAACACCAATTGAGCTCACCTTCTTAAGCACCTAGGACCAGCACTATCTACAACACACTTAGCCAAACCGGGGGAATGATACAACCTTCCAATAACAAACCATAGAGATGAACAACGTGAAAATAAGCTCAGCATTCCAGAACTTTGGTCCAGCACCAGCTGTAGCAAACCAGCAACAAATAGATAAACCAACAAAATTCATAGCAGAACTTGGATGTGAAACAAGCTTCCAAAGATAAGATGACAGCTTAGCAAAACCATATAGATTGTTCGGTCTGGAGTGCCCCCATGGATTGGTTACACAATGCCACTCCCAGCAACTGCTCTAAAAATAGACTTACGGTTGTGATGTTGATCGCCATAGAAGAGTTAATGGAAACCCTCCCGAACACCAATTGGTTTTAGAAGAGATGGTGGAAAAGAAGTCCTACATTGATGAACATAAGCAGATCCAGGCCTTCCATCTTTATATAATCAGCAGACGTTGGAGTCAAACCCATATATGGAGCCAAGCCAGTAGCAGCAAGCATTCAGGAGATGCACCAAGATTGTAGGCCACAGCAGAAGCAGATGAACAAGGGCAGAAGATGCAGCATCACTTGAGACAAGCATCAATGAAACATGAAGAGTAGAAAAACACCCCATCTTCTGTTGCGCCTATGTAAAAGAGCATCCATGTACATGTAATGATTCTATAGCTTTTTCACTCCTCTCTCATTATATAACCTAATTAATCCATGTCATTATATTATAAAGCAAAAGTAAAAAAACAGTTGTTTGGTTACGTGTATTGAAAGGAGTTTTTATATATTGCACTGATAAATAGATTATAATTAGACTCAACAATATAAAACCCGCGTAACTTCCTATTTTATAGACTTATAAGTCAATGTCAAGATGTTGATATATCAATGCAAAGGCTGTATTCTGAAGAAAACTGGAACAATCGAAGCTTATTTGGATCAAATTAAGAATTATGATCAACCATTAGGGGCAGCTGGTTACAGTGTAGATGATGATGATAGGGAATTGTACATAATGAATGGATTACCACCTGAATTTCGACAGTTAAGAGCAGCATTATGCATGAAGGGAGATGTTAAATTTGATGAGTTGGTCACAATCCTTAACGCAGAAGAGAGTGATAATCAACATGACAAAATGCACGTGATGGTGACGGTTCTAGTTTCACTACGGTGGTGCATGGAAGGTCTGCTAAGATTGTTGATGACATTATTGGCGATAGTTTACTGTTGATTGCAAATTCCTTTGGTGGTATGTGTTTCTGTTATTTATGGGCTGGCATCTTCCAATGATAAGTACATGTTTCTAGGACTCGTTTCTTTCAATTTGGAAACTAGGACTCGTTTCAATTTGCATGGTGAGTTAATGTTTGATTTTCTGGAGTCTTGCTAAATTGGAAGGGTGCTCTAGCTTTGAGGAGTGAAAAATGGAAGCATGTTCAGATTGCAAGAATATTGCAGAATATATACATAAGACCAACTAGTCCTTGTAGTTTTATTGATTGAGTAATACTAGTGATTGTCATGCCATACTTTGGCATGTCAAAGCAACCACTGTTTCTAATGGACTTCTTAATTGCAGATTATCTCTCAGATTTATGCTTCTTGACATAGATGCTATTTTCTACATATAGTCTACAGAGGTGAGCCTATATTTACACTTGACGTCATTCAGCGACAAGAATTGAGTCAAGAAGATTTCAAGCGGTGGATATCAGGCAGTGGAGGAAAGGGATCAGAAGAGCATTGCAAGTGGTTATGCGGTTCAGGGACTTACTGACTCAGGTTCTTCTTAGCAGAAGTAAAATTCAAAGCTTCATGCCATAGAAGGAGCAATTGTGAAACATTATTTGAGATTTTGGCAAAAAGAGGTTGCAATAACCTAGTCACTGGTAAGATATCTGTATACTAAGATAAATTTCTTCCAGTTCCTCACATGAATTCTAAGCAAGTTAAACAAGTTCAGAAATATTACTCAAAGATGAATCACTTGTCTAGGGTAGCATTTGTCTTGATATTTCAGTTTTAGTACTATTCTGTGAGATAGAGATCTTCTTAATGTTGTTTAGTAGATCTCTGAGTGCCTAAAGAGGACGTGTAAAAGGAACAAGTCTAGCTAGATGAGTGTATATGTAAAAAAAAACTCTTAATGTCTTATATTTCCCAACTGTCTTTCTATACAATCCAAACGGGTTGCTCGAGTGGGAGCATGGCTGCAAGTAAGCAGCTTACTCCTCCAAGTTTGCAGGTTTAAACTCCTACTGCCCCCAGTAGACCCTTAGCTACTGGAGGTTTGCCTTGTCGTCAACTTTAGGGTCCCAAAATTAGTCAAGATGCATGTAAGCTGACCCGAACACCCTGATTATAAAAGAATTTATTTCCAACCGAATGCCAACATGGGGAACTATAGTACAGTTTACAAATTGAAGTGTTTCATCATTTCTCTCTCTTCCAACTAACACAAATTCCTATTTCTATCGTAATTGTATGATCGCGAGTAACCTTGAAAGAATTGTCAGAAAACAATGTTTCTTCAACCCAATGGAGCTGAGGGGTGGTGATGTTTCCGTGAAGTATCTGAACTGGCGAAACGAAAGCATTCGAGAAGTTCTTGTCGTACTTCCTCGCATATGGAACGATTGTGCGATTCGCTTCAGGCATGCCTTGACTGAATGGTGCATAAACCTTCATTGTATGCGTATCGATCCTTACTGGTCTATTGGACACACAAACATCAGTGTAAATGTTGGAATGGCAAGCAAATCCGGCGGCTTCCAGTTGAGTTTGGTTTTCTCCTGTATGCAAGCATTCGATTCCATTTCGAGAAGCAAGTTAGACATGAAATATTATCTCAGATTTCTATTATTTGAATCCATGTTATAAAGAAGAAGAAGAAAGGAAGAAGAAGGAGAAGAAACCTTTCACTAGTCTTTTCAAGAGAAAATTCAGGTTCTCTTGACGACTCCAGCCCAAACTCGTTCTCTGTTCCTTCCCTACCCTTTCCATGCAATGAAATCAACTAAGTCAATTATGTTTCCTGTATTATTCATGTATCCTAGGTTTCCTTTTTATGGATGTTTTCCTAATTTTTTTGTCTTGTAGCCTACAAAGGCATGCTAGGTTTTGTTTAACACACATCAGTGAAAGCTCACTAATCGTTTTCTAACAAAATTCAAAAAGTGAAAGCTGACTAATCAATTTTCTAACGAAATTCAAGAAGCATAATTACATTGATCGTTTACATATGTGCTGAATTCGACAGTAGTGTAGAGCAAGCAGAGGAGAAGCAAGCTGAAAAATTGAGTCGCGCGTATAAGGAGTCTTTTCGGCACCTCCTCCATCTTCCAATCTGAGAACCTGCACAAAGTTTTTGCATAAAAGTTATGCAAGCAATGAACAACCATGGAGGTGCTCAATTTACGAATCAAGTATAGGTTGGCTTTTCAATTTTGACAATTAGACTTTTTGCATCTTCTTTTATGCTGGACCATCGTTCTCCTATAGTCTTATTTTTCCTCCCTCCTGCGAATGGTGTAATCCATGAAAGGAAGAATTACATATAATATGTGATGACATATTGACACATAGCTGCATTGATAGATACGTGATTTTCACGATAATAGAGTGACGGGGTCAGTTTCACGCACAACTCGACTAATCATGGAGCGGTAGTTGCTTCAAGAGTTTTTGTTTTATTTTTTGTTGGTAAGAGCTGAACGTGCTGGGCTTGTGAAACCTGATTTTCGGGGTCCGGGCCCACGGGGTAGTGCCCACGGTAGGGGTCCAAGGGGCAGCACCCCAAGGCCGGGGCTGTCCTTGAATGCTAAACACGGGTATTCCGATGATTGGTGATATAAACCCTAGGTTATAAGTTGTTTCTAGACGCAACAGTCAGTGTAACTTGTGTTCTTTCTTCATTTGACACAGTGAAAACTCGTATACTCAACATTCTTTTGGGGGACCACATAAAATCTTTGGTCTTACTACATAAACCCATATTCAAAGCCCTAGATGATCAGACACAACTCAAAAAAGCAAATAAATGATGTGTGAGATCTGGGTATTAGTTTTCTTTTTGGTGATGAGAAGAACAAAAAGGGAAGTACCTTTTTTTTTCACTGGTAGATCTCTCTTTCAAGAGCCTTTTTTTCTTCAAAGTGAAATTGTGGCCTATGAATGATGTGTGAGAGCTGCTTCTACAGACTCATATCTGGAGATCACCTCAAAGAAGAAAACCTAATGAGAGAGAGAGAGAGAGAGAGAAGCCTGAAAATTAAGCAGGGAAAGGTAGAGTGGTGGATGAAGGGGCAAAGTGGTCCATGACATTCAGTTGACATTGCATCCGTTTAAGTCCAACGTTTTGGGGATCACAATGGATTATAGTATGTTGTTTCCTGGAACTATAGTCAGGTTTTCGATGGTTTTTGGAATATACTAGTAATATACAGCTGGTGTGGTCATGTACCCAAGCCGTAAACTAATTACAAGCTGGGGTGCCAAGCAGAATTACAAGCTGGGGTGCCAAGCAGAAGATCTAGGGTAGTTATTATTTGTTTTTATAATTCAGGTGTCCGGGTCAGTTTACAAGCAACTTGACTAATTATGGGGCCTAATCTGGCTTGCGGAGACTCAATTAAAACAGGATCAAAGCTCCGCATAGACTGGCCCAAAACAATTAATAGCACCTGAGAGGTTTCAAACCCGAGACCCTGTTCCTAACTTCCAGCCAACCCTTTGGGGTTATATGGGGTAGTTAATAGTTATTGTATCGTTTATCTTTTCTCATTATAATAATTAACATTACCTAAAAAAATTGCTCTAGACAATTTAAAGTATGACACGAAAGCCGAAAATGGACCAACAAATACGGACGGAGAGAGTATTAGGTAAGACTTAGAATCCGACATTTCATTTTCCATAGGCGTTTTTCGGTCGAAGTAAAAGCTCAACAATGGGAATTGAGAGAAGAATGATTTTGTTCACCTTCATTAAAAGTATGGGATTGGACTCGATTGAGAGTGGGTGTAGGAAGGCAAAACAGTTACCACGACTCGGGGGCCAATTCGTAGACTCAAAGCGAATACCCCCAATTCCGTGTGCGGCGGCCTCCTCGACCCTTAAATTAGGTGCAGAGGAACTGTGCAATATTTTTTCTTTGGCCTCATTCCCTAAAAAATGGCCAAAGACACTCTATATACATATATGTTGCCGATCGAGCTATATAGACCTAGCAACTGTATACCCTTTCGTGAAGATGGATGCTGAATTATTAATGACAGGGTGATTACAGCCATAAAGAGACAGGAGAGAGCTTTCCTCCGATTCAATTTTGTATTCTACGTAATTCAAACCCATCGCGGTATCTTATCAAAAAAAAAAAAAACCATCGCCGTAGCTGGCACGCCAAAGTAGTTGGTTGAGGTCCAGTCTAGGCCCAGTGGCACCACTTGCACTAGGACAGCCCCTTGGGCCAAGAATAGAGCTTTTGTAAGACCAGCTCCAGGGGCACCAACCAGTATTGTTGGGCCCGAAGTGCCCCATAGATTTGGTTACACAATATCACTCACTGCGACCGCTCTAAAACAGACTTGCGGGTGAGATGTTGAATGCCATAAAAAACTTAATTTAACCCTTCCTAACACCAATTGGTTTAGGAGAGTTGGTAGAAAAGCGGTACGATAAGTGGTATCAGAGTCAGGAGGTCATGGATTCGAGTCGCGGGAGCGTCATTGTGAGGGAGGGATTGTTGGGTCCAGAGTGCCCCATGGATTTGGTTACACAAAACAATAGGCTTGCGGGTGCGATGTCAAATGCCATAAAAAAAACTTAATTGAAACCCCTCCTAACACCAATTGCTTGAAAAACGGTCCGACAAGTACACTGCATGAGCTCAACACCTGTGCAAAGTTGTCTAAATTGGACAACATATCAGGGAAGGGGTGTTACTGCCGTGCACATGGTGCACGTGTTTGGTTCTTTTACTTCTTTGCAATGGAAAATAATTATGTGCGAGCGTGCCAGAGAGAGTTTTCAATTTCCTCCCTCAGATTAGCTTTGGAAAACCAAATTTTAATCAGGCGATTGTGTTTTTATGGTTCAATTACCTCAATTATGAGGATTTTCTTTCAAAGTGAAGAAATTCAAACCAATATATTAGGAAATTAAAGAACAAGGAAACAAGATACTTTGATTGATAAATCAAAGATAGACTTACTTCAAAATTGTCTTCAACTTCAAATAAAAGGTAACAAGAACTTCGAACAATTGATTGTTACAAGAACAATCGAGATCTACTTCCTAAACTACTTCCTAACCTACTTCAAACTGAGTTGAAATCCTAATTCTACTTGCCAATGAACAAACCAAGCATCATTTGTTGATTGTTGTTTGTTGAAGATTTGTCCGGGGGCTTTTCACTCTTCCAATTCTTCTATTTATAGGCACTGCTTGCAATTTGAACTTCCCGCTCAGAGAATTTGAACTTGGCTTGCTTCGAACTCCATCTTTCTACTTCAAATTGGCAGTTTCTTCCCTCCAATAGATCTGAATTTGAATTTCTTTAATCTTCCTTCAGAAGCTTTTAATTTGAATCTGCACGGTTGCTTAACCAACTCAAATGATTAAGTGTTAAGGAAATTAGCTGTCTTGCACGATATGCTCCACGTGTCTTAACTGTCAACTACCTCGTTTCATACGTTTACACGTGGAGTTCATGCATTTAGCAGTTGAAATCAGGACTTCGAAGTCAATTTTCTACATCAATTTGACTTGTAACTGCCAATAACTGTTTTTCAAACATAAGAACTAATACGACATCGTATTAATTCAATTTTATTTCAGTAATCCAGTGTGTCTGCATTGACACATATTTGCCAACGTTTGGCATTATTGAATACGTGTCAACTAATTATTGGATTTGTTAATTTTATATGTAAACGTACCCCCCACATTAACAGTGTTATTCAAGGAATTTTAATACGTGTTAATGTGCCTTTGCCGCTTCGAATTCCCATAAACTTCCAAAGTGGAAGTTATTGGCAGTTCTTGTCACTTCCAATGAGAGAATTACGATCAAGTCTTACGTTTCCCATGAAGGATTTATGGATAATGGGCAGTTAATCCACACGTTCTCCACTTACAAGAATTTGAATCGTTTTGAACTCAAAATCTTCATCTATAAAAGAACTCAATTACTGGTAAAACTAATCGCCAACTCTCGTTTCAAACTTCACTTTTATCTCTTTACTCTCGAATCAACAATGTCTGAAGTTATTGCTACTCAGAATGCCTTAAAAAACATGGACCTTTATGGTCATAAACCTATTGAAACTGAAAATGCTGTCACACCAATTGTTGGTGAAATTCGAAGGGATCGTTCTTACATAGTGGTTCAAATGGAAAATCAAGAACCTATTGATCCATGGAACCCTCCAGTTTCATCTACTCCAGAGCCATTCTTATGGGGCTTGTCATCTGAAATAGTGGTGGTAAAAATGGATGACCCTGCTGGCTTCAAAGGTTGGAGTAAATATCGCTCTTTGTCTATGAGTAGGTATTTATCTCCTTTTATTAAAGATGATCCTAACATAATGCTGCTCGACAACCTCATTGCCATGTTGGAACATGTCCAAAACATTTAGTAAATATTAACTGTTGTAATTGGTGAATGGGTTTAAACCAAGAGGTGTGTTTATTCGTTTTAATGAATACACTTTAAAACAAATCCTAGGGTGTGACTTTTAGGGTCAAATGAATAGTTATGGCTATTGAAATACACGACTATTGGATTTAAATGAATAAATGTGACCATTTGAAATTCCTATTTTGCTACCAATTAATTAAAGCAAATAAATAAGAATTTGATTGCTCGCAATTGACCTAAGATCGGTTGCTGACTCCTCGTTCACCACATCCAGTATTTGATTGCCTCTGCCTCGAATCCTCGAGTCTTCCAAACATACTTCCGGAAAACAACTTGAACTTGACTACTGATGATTGATGTAGAAACCTCTTGAAGCTTTAATTAAAGATCCATGGATTTTGTGCTTCAAGATTCACTCTCAATACTCTAGGGTTTTTGTGGCTTTGAAAACAGGAGGCTCTAATATTCTCTTTTTGCCGACCTCACCCTAGATGAAAAGAATGATCCGTTTCTATAATAAATGACATTCCAATCAATCGCATCCATGAGCCGATTGATCGGTCCATTGGAGATCCGGTTTTTTGGAGCTGCCGATTAAATTTCCGATTGATCCCACAAGTAATCTATATGCTCTGAAACTGCCTCCACGGCCTGTGCAAAATCAGAGTTACCCGATTGAGAAACCGATTGATCCCATGATTGATCTTCCCGTTCCAAATGCACCGTATTGATCAGGCGACACCGATTAAACTACTAACTCACAAATTACATTATAAAGAGATTCCTTCCACTCTAATCCTATACAAACTCCTACTTAGAAAAATAATAAACTTACAACTCAATATAAATATGTGTTTGTCATATGGAATTGTCAAAATAAGACGACTCCGGAATTTGGTCCTTACAATCTCTCCATTTGGCACTTCCATGACAAAACACACTACAAAGAATATCTTTCCTATAAAATGAATTCAAAAGACGAACTGAGATCGAGTTGTAGAGAGGCTGCAAATAAAACTCAACATCCAACCACATTAGAACAATAGGCAACCTACTCCCCCTTTCATTATTCTCCATCTTTTTGACATGAAGTGACAAAGGGCAAATAGGATAAATAATGAAGCATTGAATGTGAGTTTCAGAGCACTAGACAATGAAAAACCAATAGAAGCAGCCAAATAAGAAATTTATGAGAGGCACAAATACTAGCATAAGTAGCATAAAAATATAACAATCTCCATAACCAATAACTCACCAAGAAAGAAAATATACGGACATCTATCCAACTAGAGAGCACAACAATATAGATACCATAAACTATGTTCCAAGAGTGCCAAAGTGTAAAAGTTATAAAACTAGTAGCCAAACCAACATAAATAAAAAACAAAAGTACCAAAAAAACAAAAGCGGCACAGAATACCAGAGTTTAAGAATAACCTAAACTATAAGCAGTAGCAAAGTGCCAACTAGGCCTAAGAATAACAAAAAAATAAACTATTTTCAAAATATTAACCAATGGATCAATTAATTACATCCACTGATCCAACAAAAGTAACAAAATAATACTTTAAAATAGCCCGATAAAAAAAATGCAACAATGAAGCACTAACTGAGGAGTAAGTTCTTGGTTATGAGACTATATGATTAGAAACATTTTTAATTAGGCCTGTGCGAAATATATTGAATTCAACCATATGGATATGTCGAGAAGCCTAAATGCACATGAGACACGAATCCATGACAAAGGTGTGTGGGTGACACGTCAGTAGCCCTCAAGATTATCATTTAAAAATGAGCTTTCTCGTATACACTTGGGCTGTCAAACTATCTCCCCCTCACGAAGTCAAACCACGCAAAAACGATAAGACAGAAAAATGTCATAGAACACCTAAATTCCCCCTCAATAAATAAATAATTTTTAGAGAGCAGGACAAAAAAAAATTCTCTTTTACCCTACTGCCGTTTGACGCGAACATTCGGACTGGATATAGCCGGATGATCCGGTTACTAGGCAAGTGGTCCAATAATACCTTCACAAGGTCTATCCATCTTTTGACGCGAACACTCAGAGGGAGAGTATCTCACCCCGATTGTCCGGTTACTCAATGAAAGCTCAGATAGGTAATCAACTCAAATATCACACATACTCTTTTCTCCCCCTCAATTTTTATGACGCACACAGATGCTTCAATTTTATCGGTATTGCTCACACGGTCATTCGTCGAGCGAGTATAGAAGACAGATTAGCAAAGTATATGAGAAATAATAGGTCTTAGAATGCAATCTATTGGACCTTGACGTGTAGCAGTGGAGGTCACGGAAACATACAACATGTCGCACTAAACTTCTAAATATAATCCATGATAAAATTCAAACAAATTCTGCATGCAATATCAAGAATGCTCATATCCATAAAGTCCGTAGTAGTGAACTAAGCCCAGAAAGTATTCACAGTGCACAAAAAACTTTTTTTTTTTTTCTTTTTGAAAAGATTTTAATATATATGAATGTTTTTGGATTTTCTTAAGAACATATGCAAAAACTAAAACTAGCAACAACAAAGATTATTATGCTCAGCTCAAACTCTACTAGAAAAAAAATGACAATCTTTTTATTTTTTTTAACATTGAAAGAACGCAATCTTTTACAATTTTTTATAAGCAAAGCGAGGTAAGAAACTAAGCAATAAAGAACACAAAGCATATCTCTAGGTTCAAGAAAGACAAGAAAATCAACCTAGACTATGAATGCAAAACCAAGTCGATCGTCAAAAGGCGAGGTTAACTTCTCCAGATGATCCAATATCATCAAGGGGATTAGAAAGCAAATCTACATTAGTTTTCAATTCTGTTCCTCTCATCCAAATAAGTCTAGTTTTGACCTTTTTATTTTTTTCAACAGCTTTCAGAAAACAAATTTCTTCAACCCAATGGAGCTGAGCGCCCAAGTAGTCCAAGTGCTTTGACAAGAGTCTCTCTAAACCTCACAACATCAATGTTAAAATTCTGGGCTATAAGGTACAAAGCCCTGGCTACATCATACCCTTTCGCCGCCCCTATGGCTGCCGGATCAACAATGACAGGGTGATCTCTGCCGTAAACAGAGAGAAGAGAGCTCTCCTCTGGTTCAATTTTGTACTCTATGTAATTCAAACCCATCTCTGTAGCTGGTCCGCCGTAGTACTTGTCCGAGGGCCAGTTTAGGCCCAGCCCCACCACTTGCACCATGACAGCCCCTTCGGGCAAGAAGATTTCATTTGTAAGCCCGGCACCATGGGCCCCGACCAGTACGCTGCACGATTTCACAACCTCTGCAAATTTGTCTAAATCGGCCATCATATCGGGTGTTGCGATGACCACTCTGAAGCCCAGTTCCTTCATCATGGTCACCATCTGATCTTCGTTCAAAAAAGATCGCGTTTTTGGACGAGATATAAGCACCAACACTGGTTCTTCCATCTGTGACAAATCTCGTATCTTCAGATTGAATGATTCTCTGATAAACTGCTTGAAATCAAGCAAGGAGTAACCCTCTGGGACGTCTGTGGTGTTTATGGTAAGATACTCATGGTAGTGAAGCCCGACAACGGCTCCGGGAAAACAATGCACGCTTCCATTTGCTGCCGGATTAATAACTTCATAGCTAGACAAATGTGACAGAATTTTGTTATATTTACCAACGAACTCTGGTCTGAAATCAGTGACAATAAAGCGTAGGCGAGATTGGAAGTGGCGAGTGGTGAGGAACAAAGGAAGGATTACTTCGTTGAATTCATGGAATATGTTTCCTGCGAATCCGCCGGATGAGAAGATTATGGCCGGGACGTCGTGTGCGTAATGACAAGCTGGAGGGGTGGTGGTGTTTCCATGAAGTATCTGAACTGGTGAAACCGAAGCATTCAAGAGATTCGTATCGTACTTCCTAGCATATGGAACGATTGTGCGATTCGCTTTGGGCGTACCTCGACTGAATGGTGCATAAACTTTCATTGTACGCGTATCGATCCTTACTGGTCTATCGGACACACAAACATCAGTGTAAATGTTGGAATGGCAAGCAAATCCGGTGGTTTCCAGTTGAGTTTGATTTTCTCCTGTATGCAAGCATTCGATTCTATTGGAGAAACAAGTTAGACATGAAGTAGTATTATCTCAGATTTCTATTAGTTGAATCGATGTTTTAAAAAAGAAGAAGAAGAAGAAGAAGAAGAAACCATTCAGTAGTCTTTTCAAGAGAAAATGCAGCTGCTCTCGATCTTTTGTGCAACTCTTGCCCCAGTTGGTTATGAAATTCTTCCCTGCCATTTCCAAGCAATGCAATCAACCAAGTTAATGGTGGGTAAGATCAGCTCAAAAGGAAAATTTTATTTTATAGATTTTGAATTGGGAGTTATCAGTTTTCCTAACAGGTTATAGATATATGTAAAAGTGTTTGGTGGTATGTGCATAATAGATTTTGCGTGCCTACAGACTATTTGGAGTATAACCTAAAGAATAGATTTTGACTCCTTTTTTTGAACTTTTTACCATTTTCTTGTATTGGTTATGAATATTGGTTGTGGTCACATTTGTAACTTTTTGCTATGAAAACATATTTGGCTCATAACTTTTTATACAAAATCTTTTTTTTATTTACATACGCATATGATGCAGAACAAGTAGCAGCCCAGTTCTATGATCAGTTGGACCGGTCGAAGCCTAGGAGGTCCAAATAACTTTTTTGAAAATTGCCAATTTGGCAATTTATCAAACTTAGAATAGGTCCAAACTTGGTGGGTTGAAGCAGAATCACGCTGCGATCAATACTCACAACCCTAATCGTGACTGATGGTGGAATTCGGCCAAATTCTTTCGTTTAGGCCTTCAATTTAGTATTTGCTATTTTAGGTAATAATTAGATTACGAATTGCTCTTAGCGTGTAATTCCGTTTACGTTGTTTCCAATTGGGAATTTCTTATTTTTCTTTCTAGTTTTCAATTTTGGGAGTTTCCACAATTTTCGGGATACTTTATTTTTTTAGGTAAGTTTTGCTAGGGTTTGTTAGTTTTTCCTATAGAAAGGCATGTAACCTCTATCATTATTCAGCTTTTAATCAATTATAAATCAGAGTTATTCTCTTTCTTCTTGTGGATTCAAGAACCCTCGTGGATTAGAGACCTATCATCGTTTGAACTAGTACGCTAACTAGTTTCTCGTGAATTCCGCTACGTCAGCATATGTGTAAGCCTCTTTTTTTATATTGACTTCCAAATTTATGTGACAAATTGGCAACCAAGTTTAGGTTATATCAAGAAAAATACATTGGAGTATTTCCCTAATTCTTACAAACTAGAGAATAAAAATTGCTTAAAATTTTGATCGTTTTGCACTTACCTAATATTTTTTATTAACGTTTCTAATGGTAACATTTAACTTATTGAATCTTTGTTTGTAGACATATGTATTCATTCCACTTAACGAACATATACAACTAAATTTAATAGTAGGTAAAAAGTTAGCTAAAAAGATTCCATTTATGCTAGGATTTCGTGATTTTTACAAATAAAGTACAAGAAATTATGAGAATTAAATTCATAAATAATATTCCCTCGGATCCAATTTGTTGGCCCCAACCGTTTGGTTGATCTAGAATTGATGCAAACCAATTATGGCCGGAATATTCAAGGGATCGAAATCGGTTCGGGATTTAATTAAATTGGGTCAAGAGTCCAACATTAATTAAATATCAAAACCCATGTTCGGTCTAATATGTTTCCATATATATCGGTTCGGTTCCAGCGTATTTTTAGGTAACCGAGACTGAACCGAAAATTGAAAAATTTTCTTTCAAAAACCGAAACCGACTGGGACCGGGCTTAGACCAACCGATCGAATCTCGAAGTTTTCCGTTCAGTTTATTGGTCGTTTCGGTTTGGTAAGTTATATTTTCACCATAGCAAAAACATCGAAAATGGACAAACGAATTGGGACAAAAGGAGTATTAGCTTACAGATTGGGTGATTTTCGTATTCTGCCTCTTTAAGATGGTTTTAAGAATGAAATATGTCAGAACGCATTCTGTAATAAAGTGCCAAACAGTAAAAATTGGACAATGCAAAATGAATGCTCGCTAAAACCCCCTACCCATTCGCGTATATATATAGTATGACAAAAAAGAAAAAAGAAGCATAATTACATTGTTCCGATGGATGGAGCTACAAGTGATCCGAGTTCGTCGGTATAGAGCAGCGAGAGGAGAAGCAAGCAGATGAAAATAAACGGAGTTGCGCGTAAAAACAGACTTCCTTGCACCTTCTTCATCTTCGAACAATCTGAATATTTTCTGCTCAAAGTTTTCGCATTCATGTATACAAATTGCAATGTAGCTTGGAGGTGCTGTTATGTAAGAGTACGTATCCGTTGGGTTGTCAATTTTCTGGTCCATCCTTCTCCTAGTCTCATGATTCATTCCTGTCTTATTTTTTTCCCCATCCTCCAATAATTAGTTCAATATTCCATCGAACAACTTAGAGCTAAATAATTGCATTTATATATGCTGGCACACAGAGGTCAATAAATACATATTCTTCAAAAAAAAAAAATAAATAACAGAGAGTCTGGGTCAACTTACGGGCATGGATACATATTTTTCACAAAACAGGATGTCTGAGCAGCTTACGCATCTCGACAAATCATGTTGCCTTGAAGCCAATGATCGAACAAAACATAAGCTGCCTCAAGAGTTCTATTTTCATTTTATGTTGATGGAAATCGAGCCGTACGAGTTTAAAGGCAGGGATGGAGCCAGAGGGGGGCTAATAAGGGCGGTCGCCCCTATAAGGAATAAAAAACCCCTCTAGTATTATAAAGAAAAAAATACTCCTCTTGGGGTGATTTTGATATTGCACTTCTTTAAAATGGTTTTAAGAATGATTTATGTTAGGATGCATTCTGTAATAAAGTGCCAAACAGTAAAATAGAAAAATGCAAAATGAATGCTCCCCAAAACCCCCTACTTGCGAATCAAAAAAAAAAAATTTATAAAGAAAAAAAATTAAATTTCTTATGAATTATATAGTCTTGGCCCTGTAAAGTATTTTGGAAAAAAATTTGCCCCTGCGTAAAGAAATTCCTGGCTCCGTCTTGAAGCAGAGTGGTTAAAACATTTCCAAGAGAAACCTTTTTTAAATCAAGTGGCGTGAGTAGTGCGTATTCAGATCAATTGACTTTTAGTTGTTTAATCTGCTCAGTGGCCTCTCATCCGTCAACCCCCCTTTTTTTACCCCTCTGGTTCTATATATTTAGCTGGGAAAACGTGTTTTTGTACGTTTTCATAGAATATTGTCAAGAACCATATGAAGGAACCCAGTTTCAAAAATACTAAAAATAAACACACAGAACAATAGTTTAAATAAAAAATTGGTCGCTTCCGGAAATTGGCAATAGACGGAATATAAGAACACCGGAAATTGGAAATCGAGGCTTGTATTTGATACTCTATTCTTAAAGCAAATTCGCCCTCCATACTGGTACTGATGGAAAATTAACCCATACATCTGCTTCCCAAGATTATCCGATTTTCGCCGAACGGAAGTAGCACTCCAATCTGTTCGACAGGCGAACCAGAAAACTATGCAGAACTTTTGATGCAGTAAGTGCAGTCCAAGTGGAGAATGTACGCAGATGATTTTTGTACTGAATGAAGAAGAGGAGGGTCCTATTTATAGCAATATAGGCACCTGATCGGAAATGAAATGTAAAGACATGGCTGTTCGGAACCGGACCGCCACCGGATGCACTGGTTCACGGTTCTTGAATAGTCATGACTGAAACAGAAAGGGAAAAATGTTGGAAAAATTGCACCGGCATAGAAATCCAAATAATAATTCCATTGATATTACATACAATAAACAATTACATGAACAAAATTGACGTTAAGGATTGTACAAAAACTGAAATTGAATAACGAAAACAAACCGAGTCTAGTGAAAACCATAGTCTCCTTAAAACGGATTCGCCGCCTACCGAGGGTGTTGTAGATTGATCGGTGTTTGTCTCCAAGAATAAAACGGTTGAATCACGCTCGGCGGAACACCTCCTTCGAAAACTTTGGTGTGCGTGGAGGCTAGAAGAAACCGAATTTTTGTATTGGAGGCCAGAAGACTCTTTTGGAATCACTATAAAATTGGAAAATTATTTCTATTCTATTTAATCATTTCTTTTTTTTTTATTTGAAAACGAACAGTGGCATTCTAAAACTTTCCCGACCTAGTAACATTTTAGTAAAAAGATAAGAAGCTCTTGAGCTGAGCCTAATCTTATCTTTTGACGCATCCCAATCCGGTTCGGACGGTGGTGGCGGCGTGCGTGGTCAATGGTCAAAGCCTACTTTGTCCATAGCCTCTCTCCCTACAAAATATTAGATGACCCAAGGGCCAAGCCCTTATGCCCAACTTGGGTTACATATACCCAGTAAACTTGTTATCTCACTGTAACGTGGGACTAACAATTTTCCCCCTTCTACCACAATTCATGTAGGTACTTTTATAGTCAATTTCTCATTCACCAAAACTTTGAATTTAGCCAACTAAGAGTTCGATCTTAATCTCCTAATCAAGACAAACACACTGGTATGTGGGTATGTGGGTCTGTCCATATAGACGTTTGGGACCCACTACAATAATAACTTAAAGTTGGATAAAGTCAAAGTTTTTTCCAACACCATAGAAACTAAATTTAGAAAGGGGGAACTTGGAGGGTGCTTCGTTGATTTCCCGAGAGAAAAACTTGGGTGCCGGTTGGGTATGGCTTCGTGGTGTCCGACCGCGCATATCGGTCGTTCAAAAGTATTTTGGACGGATTGGATTGCAAATAGAGAAAGTGGAGAGAGGGGGAGGAAGAAATTTGGACCGTCCAAAATACTTTGGGACAACCAAGATACACGGTTAGGCACCATGTGGCCATACCCGATCGGCACCCAAGTTTTTTCATTGTATTTCCCATTGGGCTTTTTGTATCATTTGATATTTTTAAAACATATTTGACATTTTTAAAGGGGAGGACAAAAAACTTTTGCAATCGAACATAAAAACAAAAAATATTTGACATTTTTAAAGAGAAGGACAATGAACTTTTACAATCAAACATAAAGACAAAAAAATTAGTGAAATGTCACTAATTTTAAAAAATTCTAATTTTGTACAGGAAATTCAAAAAAATCAACTCTTGAGTCTTGGCCGACCACCACTCTACCTCTGGCGAAAACTTCCCATGAACAAAAAAATTAGTGAAATGTCACTAGTTTTTAAAACTTTTAATTTTGTAGAGGAAATTCAAAAAAAAAAAACTTCTCCTACCTCCGGCCGACCAGCACCCCACCTCTGGCGGCAAAAAAAAAAATTAGTGAAATGTCACTAGTTTTAAAACTTCTAAATTCGTACAAAAAATTAAAAGAAAAAAAAAACAACTCCTACCTCCGGCAGACCACCACCCCACCACTGGCAACCCAAAAAATTAGTAGCATTTCATTAATTTTAAAAAGTTGTAATTTTGTACAGAAAATTGAAAAAATCACCAACTAGTCAAGTCCTGAAACTAGTGACAACTCATTAAACTTCATAAAAGCTAAAGAGATGAACTAACAAAGCTACTTCGAATCTAGTGACAATCACTAAACTTCATAGCTAGTTTAAAACTCCTAATTTCGTACATAAAATTAAAAAAAACCAACACAACCATCTATTTCTCGAAATAGAATTGGACGGCGAGAGATGCGTTGTATATCTATGTTGGACAATATCGTTGTACATTTAGCATTTTTATTTTTTTTAACTTGGTGGTGCGAGTAGTGCATTTTTTTTACATATCAAGCATCTCCAACCAAGCTCTATATTTCCATAATTTGGACACATGGGGATCAAAATGAAAATTAGCGTATAATATATCAAAATGTTCGTTATGAAATGAACTACATTTCTATCACAGAAAAAGTTGGGTTCAGATTGTTTTGGACGGGACCCAGTAGCTCAGAAGGTCAAAACCGCATATACACTGCTCCCCGACGATCGAAACGCTTGGGTTTTATTTCTACTCAACGAAAATCAACGTATTATATATCAAAACGTTCGTTATGAAATGAACTACATTTCTATCACGGAAAAAGTTGGGTTCAGATTGTTTTGGACGGGACCCAGTAGCTCAGAAGGTCAAAACCGCATATACACTGCTCCCCGACGATCGAAACGCTTGGGTTTTATTTCTACTCAACGAAAATCAACGTATTATTTATCAAAACGTTTGTTATGAAATGAACTACATTTCTATCATGGAAAAAGTTGGGTTCAGGTTGTTTTGGACGGGACCCGGTAGCTCAGAAGGTCAAAACCGCATATACACTGCTCCCCGACGATCGAAACGCTTGGGTTTTATTTCTACTCAACGAAAATCAACGTATTATATATCAAAACGTTCGTTATGAAATGAACTACATTTATATCATGGAAAAAGTTGGGTTCAGGTTGTTTTGGACGGGACCCAGTAGCTCAGAAGGTCAAAACCGCATATACACTGCTTCCCGACGATCGAAACGCTTGGGTTTTATTTCTACTCAACGAAAATCAACGTATTATATATCAAAACGTTCGTTATGAAATGAACTACATTTCTATCATGGAAAAAGTTGGGTTCAGATTATTTTGGACGGGACCCAGTAGCTCAGAAGGTCAAAACCGCATATACACTGCTCCCCGACGATCGAAACGCTTGGGTTTTATTTCTACTCAACGAAAATCAACGTATTATATATCAAAACGTTCGTTATGAAATGATCTACATTTCTATCATGGAAAAAGTTGGGTTCAGATTGTTTTGGACGGGACCCAGCAGCTCAGAAGTTCAAAAACGCATAGACACTGCTCCTCAACGATCGAAACGCTTGGGTTTTGTTTCTACTCAACGAAAATTAACGTATTATATATCAAAACGTTCGTTATGAAATGAACTACATTTCTATCACGGAAAAAGTTGTGTTCGGATTGTTTTGGATGGGACCCAGTAGCTCAGAATGTCAAAAACGAATTTACACTACCTTGCAACTAACGAAATGCTCGGGTTTTGTTTCTACTCAACGAAAATCGACTTATTATATACCGATGGGTTCAGTAGGATGTAACCTACCTTTCTTCTGAAGATTAAGCTAAACCGGAGTGATTTGGATTGGTCTCGGTTGCGTCGAACGGTCCGAACTTCTTCTTCTTCCTTCCTTAGTTTTCTTCTTCTTTTTCTTTCTGCTTGCCGAAATGTGAAGGGAGGAAGAGGGAGGGATGTATATTTTCAGATTAAGGGAGAAGAGAGATAGATATAAGGAAAGTTGATTGTGCTCTTAACCTCATGGGTAATAGAGTGTGCAAGTTAGGGATATGTTTAGTGGTTAAAGTTAGGCATTTTGAGAGTGTGCAATTGTTATTGGATGATTTTGAATCAGATGCCAAATATGGCCAGGCATGGAAAGACATGTGGGTGATGGTTGATAGACATTGGGGTTGATGGGTTTAGTTGGGATGTAATGTAGTTTAGGATTTTTGGTTTGGGTAACCGGATAGTGTAATGGGATTAGGACCACTAAATCACAAAAATAAATTTAATCATTTCTAGGTATTATTAATAAAACTATTTCATAAAAAAAAAATAAGGCTAAAATCCGGGTCGTTACATAGTTAGTGGGGAAACGTTTTCATATAATATTGTGAAGAACCATAGAAATAAAATTTAAAAAGGGGGGAACTTGGAGGGTGCCTCGTTGATTTCCGATTGGGCTTTTCGCATCACAATTTTTATTTTATTTTTTTCTTCAGGAAACGCAAGATATATTGATAAATTACCCAACAGGTCCGAACAAAATAAGATTGGCAATGAGGGATTGCCATCATAAGTTTTTTCTTTTGAGAGGATCGATCATAAGTTGCCTAATACCAAATGCTCAATTTCTAAGAGGGGGAACGGGCAAGATTGGCAATTGAGCCTCTACAACGAACTTGGAGAGTGAACCGTTCACTTCCCCACAAAATAATGGTTTTGATGTTTGGAGGAAAAAGGTGTTCTGGGTAAATCCTATACAATGTTTGCTAGACTTGTACATGTACTAGGGATGTGTGCTTATCAAGTCTGTATTTAGTTCAATAAACGATTGATTCAAAGTCACGGAGGGACACATATAGGGACACGAGAGAGGTTAAAGATATATATTTTTTAATTTTTGGGGTAGATATGTATAGCTTCAAATATTTAAGGTTAAAAGTGTAATATAATGTATATATGATACAATCCAGGTGCAAAATAAGAAGCAAACACCGGATAAGGATGGCCCGGGTTAGCTTATCCCCTCTCTTATCCCCTTGACAAACACTCCCTAAATGGGTACCTTTTTTCATTTTGTCTACCTTTTTCGAAGAATACCATCAGCCATTAGGAGTTGGAAAAGGGAGAAAAACATTGGTGCATCAGTGTGTGTTCTGTGTGTTACGGTGCAACTTTGTTCTTCTACTTTCAGCAGCTTGTACGTCTATTTTGGCGGCTGATTTGTCTCTGTTTTTGGCTCTCCATTTGCACCTGATTTGGAGGGTTTTGTTTATCAAATATGTTGAGGTCTTTCCCCTGTTTCTTTTATAACTTTGTTGGAATACAACTTAGGGTGATTTGTGAGATCCTTGTATCTCTTGTAACACATATGTAAAAACTTTGTTGCTAGTGGAATTGGACTTCGGTCCCAGAGACGTACCTCAAATTTTTGGGAAACCACGTAAAAGTCGTTTGTGTCTTGTTTGCTTGTGGTATATGCATTTCGGATATTATTCGCCACGCATTTTATACTTCCTCCGTGATTTATACTTGTGGGAATTCGGTGCTATTTTTTCCCAACATCTAAACGGGACCAACAACCCTCACCTAGCTAGACACTGTATATGTAAACAACATCTGTGAACTAAGGTTGTGTCAGTTACGTACTTCATTGTGGATCCACTATTAATACTGTGGGGGGCGCTTCGCTGGAATGACCTTTTGGAATGACCTCTTTGAACATCACTGGAGACCTAGGGACTCGTCGGAGAAAAGGTGGAACTTCTGGGGTACGCCGGAGGAGGACCTGCACAAGGGAACAACCACGTTAGTGCCTAGCCCGGACGATGGTGGTCCGGGAAGGCACTCCGATGGCTAAGTCAGCAACGAAGGGAGAAATTTAGTGGAGAGTTCTTAGAGAGAGAAAGTGCAGCTGGGTATTTGTGTAGAGAGAGAGAGAGAGCCGCGTTAGTGAGGAGGGTGAGGGCCGTATTTATAGACAAGGGGGAGCCTGTCCCACGCTCTCCTCAGGGGCCTCACGCGCTCCATCCTTACCATCACATTAAATGCATGGATTGACGTCTGTCTCTCAAGCGGCGCCTCGGCCGTTGCCTTCCCAGAGGGGTCACCTGTCACGCTGATATTCCCATCAATTCCCATCGGGGTTGGTGGCTTGCCATAAATGCAATGCATGCGGGGTGGTTGAGTCCATTGTGAGAGACATCGTCGGGCGTGCCTCGCGAGCCCCCCATCGACGTGGTACCGAGGTCAATCGACTCGTCCCGGCGGTGCTCGGGCAGGAGCCCCGAGGGCATCTATCGGAACTCCTCGGCGAGGCCCGGGGGGTCCAACCGAGGCCCCGAGGCTCCCGAGGCCGGGCCGCCCGATCATCGGGACCCCGGCCGGCATTCACCGCCTCCCGGGAGACGTCCCGACAGACTAGGGGTCCTAAACCCTCTTGAGCCGCTCAGTGAGGGCGGTCCTCAGATCCCCACCCGGGGGGTTGGTTGCGGCCGAGGACACTAACCCTTGGGTCCCCTCCGCTACAAATACTTTGGTGACCACATTGGGATCATATTTTGGGTAAAATGTAATGTGTTCCCATTGTATGATAGAACCCATTTGTCATGTAGTGAAGCACATTCCACTAACTAGTGGTGACGCATTATATTGTCACCAAAATGTGGTGAGCAAACATGGTCACCATAGCATTACTTATATGGATATTTTCATTAGGATAAAATATGTACTTGCCGCTTAAACTATTCGGGTTTTTTTTTTTTTTTACTTCATCATTAAACTACCAATTGATAAACTATAAAACCATTACTTATCCATCCAATCCTTTCATCAGGACGGAAAAAATAAAAGGGTCCAACCCTAGAATTTATTTGGTGCCAAAAAGTGTGGATCAGACGTGAACCCTAAAAAAAGGGCCAACTCACATTCCCCCATTCCCCCAATTATACCATGGTAGGGCTGGAATATACTTTGTTGCCGGAAAAAATGGCTGCCAATAACACTCCAGATTTGTTTCAGAGATAGGGTTGAAGATGGTGATTTTTATTCCTATTCCCTTAATCGATTTTTTTCCAATTTTTTTGTTTTTGGTTTTCAAAGATGGGTCGAAGATGGTGATATACTGATGAGAGAGAGAGAGAGAGAGACCTAAATGGGGGACCTTTTGGGGGTTGAACCCTCTCATTTTTCCTGTCCATCCCATGGATGGGAGTGAAGAATTGGATGGAGTAACGGTTTTATAATTTAAAGGGGAAGTGTGTTCAATTGATAGTTTAAGGATGAAGTAAAAAAAAAAAATCATATAGTTTAAGGGGCAAGTACATATTTTACCATTTTCATTAGAAACCTTTTTATTCTATTTTGGGCAAGTTCCGACTATCTTACAAAACCTGTGCGCCTGGCAATTGAAACTGGCTGCATTAAATGTCTTAGATTTCGTAACTAGCTTTCCAAGCAAATGCCAAAGACCATGCAATATAACGAAATTAAATTGATCGGGTATGCCTCTTGGGTAGCCAACATTTGTTATACAAAGATGGCTGGTCAGTATAATTTCAGATCTATCATGACCAGTGGTTATCAATATCCGATTATCAAGGGAGTAGATGGTTGTTGCTTGTCTGGCTTGGTGGGTTGCTTTTACTACTGCTGAGAGGCAAATGAATTCAGGGATCTATGTTGTGTTGTTGGTGTGATGGTATGTAAGTGTTGGGTGTGAGACACAGGAGTAAGGTTCACAGGTGATGGTTCTAAGTTCCTCACTCGCGTGAGTCAATAACTTTGGGTGGTGTTTTTAGGTGAATGTGTCAAGCAAGGTAGGTGTGAGTCAAAGAAGGCGGCGGTGTCTTTGCTTTTACTCATTCTGATGCTATTTTTATTGTGGTACGAATAGCTGCTTCGATGTGGAAGTTGCAGTTTCTGGCTGATTGTGTGTCAAGATGTGAGTGTCTTTTGTGTGTGTGTGTGTGTGTGTGTGTGTGTGTTGGGGGAAGGCGTTGAGTTGTGTCAACTGCTGACGTGTTTCTTTTGTTGCTATAGTTAATGCTTAACATGTTAACGTTGATCAATGCTCTTGTCAAATGAAAGGAGTGCATGCTCTTCTGTTGCTGTGATTCATGCTTAATATGTTGTTGAGTTGTGTCAACTGCTGACGTGTTTCTTTTGTTGCTATAGTTAATGCTTAACATGTTAACGTTGATCAATGCTCTTGTCAAATGAAAGGAGTGCATGCTCTTCTGTTGCTGTGATTAATGCTTAACATGTTGTTGATCAATGCTCTTGTCAAATGAAAGTAGGGCATGCTTCAATGCCTCTGTCTGTTGCTGCTTTGCTTCCTGTTGTTGCTGCCTGCCTTGAACTCCTCCCTACTGCATAGTATAAGGCTGTGTCAAATTGGGGCAGTTCTGTTCTGTTTTGGGGTCTGGGAATGTATTTGTTTGGTTGCTTGGTTGATTACTTGCCAACCAGGCATCCTTTTCGGGCTTGAGTACTAGCATATGATTGTCGCGGGATAGGGAGCCAACTTCTTTGGAATGTTATACTCTCATTGTGATGCTACTGTACTCTTGTACCTTTAATCTTTTGTAATATCCACATTTAAAATCCTCTTCTTTTGCCGTGCAAGAAAATCGATATCCGGTTGACATCATTTTGATACATACATGGTGTTCAGCAGAAACTATAAAATGTCTCAGATTACCAATGGAATCTCAATGAAGCCCACCAACACGCACTATACCTCCATAGTGCATAAGAATGATAAGATTACGGGAACCCTCGTCCACATAACGAATAGCCTAAGCGCCATTTCAGTTTAACTCATCGTGACTTTTTGGTTGTTTTCTCATAAATTTTCCTAGATGTAGATCAAATTTTTACGCCACATCGTTAGCATTGACAAGAGGAATCGAAAGAGCATAAAAATGTATAGATGGCAAAAAAGACCCCAAAAGTTCACATGAGATCAAAAAAGAGCAAAAAAAGTCCGGCTTTCTTTGTCTTTTCCTTTGTTTTTGTGAATATTTTCAACTTTGATAGACAAACTGATGTGTTTCCCAACGATCACGAACATGAAGAACTCTAGTAAAATTTACAAACTGATTTGTTCAATCTTTCTTTCTCTTCCAAATAACACAGATTCCTCTTTCTTTCTTAAATGTACATTCACAAATTTACAAATACTGTTTCTTCAATCCAAAGGGGCTGAGCGCCCAAGAAGTTCAAGTGCTTTGATAAGAGTCTCTCTAAACCTCACAACACTGATATTAAAATTCTGCTGATCAAGGTACACAGCCCTCGCAAACAAATACCCTTTTGTCGGGGTTATGGATGCCGGATCAGCAACGATAGGGTCATCCCTGCCGTAAAGAGAGATAAGAGAGCTTTCCTCTGGTTCGATTTTGTACTTTATGTAATTCAATCCCATTTCTATAGCTGGCTCGCCGTAGTAGGCTCCTGAGGCCCAGTCTAGGTCCAGACCCACCACTTGCACCATGACAGCCCCTTCGGGCAAGAAGATTTCATTGGTAAGCCCAGCACCATGGGCCCCGACCAGTACGCTGCACGAGTTCAGTAACTCTGCAAATTTGTCTAAATTGGCCATCATATCAGGCTTTGGGACGACAACTCTGAAGCCCAACGCGTTCATCATGGTCACCATCTGATCTTCGTTCAGAAACGCTCTTGATTTTGTACGAGACATAAGAACTAACACCGGTTTTTCCATCTGTGACAAATCTAGTATCTTCAGACTGAATGATTCTCTGAGAAACTGCTTGAAATCAAGCATGGAGTAACCTCCAGGGATGTCACTGGCGTTTAAGGCAAGATGGTAATGGTAGTGAAGCCCGACAACCGCTCCAGGAAAGCAATGCACGCTTACGTTTGCTGCTGGATTAATAACTTCATAGCTAGACAAATGGGACAAGATTTTCTTGTATTTGATAAAGAACCGAGGTTTGAAATCGGTGATTATAATTCGTAGGCGGGATTGGAAGAGGCGACTAGTGAGGAACAAAGGAATGATTAATTCGCTAAATTCGTGGAATACGTTTCCTGAGGCTCCGATGGATGAGAAGACTATGGCAGGGACGTCGTGGGTATAACGACATGCTGGAGGGGAGGAGAAGTTTCCCTGAAGTATCTGGACCGGTGAAACATGTCCCTGTATCCAGTCATCGTCCTTCTTCGCGTATGGACGGATTATGCGATTCGCTTGGGGCATACCTTCACTTAATGGTGCATAAACCTTCATTGTAAGCGTATCGATCCTTACTGGTCTATTGGATACACAAACATCAGTGTGAGGGTCAGAATGGCAAGCAAATCCGATCGCTTCCAGTTGGGTTCGATTTTCTCCTACAATTCCATTGGAGAAACAAATTAGACATGAATATCATCTCTCTGATTTCAATCATAGTAGAATCCATGTTTAATCGTTTACGGTATGGTTACCTTTCACTAGTCTTTTCAGGACAAAATGCAGGTTGTCTTGATCTTCTACGCGATTCCCACCCGAATTCGTTCTCAGTTTCTCCCCTGCAATTTCCAATGAATGAAATCAAATAAGTAAAGGGTATGCAGGGAAATTTTCTATAAAACATTGATTTCGGAAAAGCTGGCAAATTCGTCGAATTTCGCGAAGCATAATTACATTGATATGATGGAAGTACAAGTGATCCGAATTGGACAGTGTAGACCAAGGAAAGGAGAAGCAGGCAGAGAAATGGAGTTGTGATGAAAACTAGACTTCTTCGCACCTTCTCCATATTCCAACAATCTGATGACCTGCTCAAGGTTTTTGAATTGGTCTATACAAAGCAATGAACAACCAGGGAGGTGCTCGTTGGATTGTCAATTTGGTTAATTAGACTTTTCATAATGTCCTTTATTCTGCCCATCGTTTTCGACTATGATGATTCATTGGACAACTTGAGGTGAAGAATTGCATGTATCTAGAGGCCTTGATAGATACATGTTTTACTTGATATGTTTATGTACACGCATTTGACTAATGATGAAGCCTTGAGGTTAACAATAGGACAAAACTCAGTGGCCTCGAGAGTTTTTTTTTTTTTTTCCTTAACTTTTTGGGGTAGGAGTCGAGCCCACAAGTCCGAAGTAGAGTTTTTCTTTTTCCCATTTTTTTCTTGATGTCATGATACCACTCAACGAACTCTTTAAAGCATTTTTTTCAACTTCGTGACTCCTGACGGAAACTTATTTAAATCTGGTGGGGCGAGTAGTGCATTCTTGTACATATCAAAGCATCTCCAACCAAGCTCTATATTTCCATATTTTGGACATATGGAGATCAAATGTACTACAAAGCTCTATTTTGGAGCTAGTCCATACAGAGCTTTGATATGACTTTAATTGGGCTTCCCGCAAGTAGATAGTGGGAACAAGGATTAGTCGAGGTGAGAGTAATTTTTTTTTTTTTATAACTTGATGTCCGGGCTAGCTTACGCACACCTCGACTAATACCGGGGCCCTGAAGAAATTGACCGAGTTATGGGCCCCAAGAGTTCGTTGGCAAGGGAAATCGAACCTGAAACCTTAGGTGGGAGTAAACCCCTAAGTCCGAAGGCGAGGTGAAAGTAAGTTACCCGGAGCTTGAATTTTATATATATATATGGTGTTTTGTAGGTGTTTACTTGTTGAACCATAGAAACTAAATTTAAAAGGGGTAGAAATTTGGGGGGCGGCGTTGGGGAGGTGATGCTTTTGCCTCATTGATTTCCCATTAGGCTTTGGCCATCAGAATTGGACTGATTCCGATTAACCAAAAAATATGAAGTTTGACTGATTCCAAATGCATAACTTTCAACTGGCAAGACTGCGACCCCTACATCAACAATGAACTCGGAGGGTGAACCGTCAGCTTCCCCCAAGAATAATTCTACTTTTAATTTTGTAGTTTTCAAGGGAAAAAAAGTGTTGATCTCCAATTCTAGAAAATGTTTGCTAGAGTTTTCTATAACTCAGTATTCAATCTAATATTAAATCGGTTTTTTAGAGCATCAATTTGTTATTCACCGGTAGATGGTCTACTAAAGTCGGGATTAACTCTTTATGGACTATCTCGTCGAAAGAATTGATAGCACCCGAGTAGAACTCAAACTTCAGACTGAAAGACTTAACGAGTCTAACTAGTTACATGGTGATTATCACTGAGCCAAAGTGCCAAACCGCCCGATTTTATCAGTTTTGTTTATGATCTATAGTGTGTAAGATATCCCTATTATATGATGAAATTTTGTGCAAGTTTGCTTTTTATCAGTTTTGTTCAAAATTTTATGGACTTTTGAACCTTGCAAATGGTTGCCCTTTTCTAGCTCTGCCACAAGACTGATTGCCCTGGTCTGGGTCCAAACTGCCACTTGAGATTGAAGGAAAGTTGTTCTTCAGAAAGGTTTTACAGAACACTACTGATATTTATCTAGCGGGGATACTTGTGAAATCAAGAGCTATTTGTATCGGTTGTTTGGATTGAAATGAACGGTCCAATACAACTTTATCATCCTTTTCAAAAATTAAGTGTATTCTAGAATTGGCAGCTGCCGTCTCCACCTCTCTTTCTCTTTCTCTCAATGCTAGCATTGATAATCTAGCTGCTTCGCTGTCGTAATCAGGGACGGATCCAAAATTTCGTTTTAGTAGGGGCACACAAATTAGTAAACTTAACACGTAAATTTAAAATTCCTACAAGGAATAAACCCTTTGCTGGCGTTCAAAAACGTCGCCATATGCTTTCGGCAATAACTAAAGGCTGTTGTTTTTAAAAAGTGTCAACTATACCTTGGGTCGGCATAAGTTGCTGAAGTTAATAAAACGTCACGATAGAGAAAGGCGATGCTTCTTAAAGTGTCGGCGCAAAGTTAACTCTGTTAATGGAGCTAGCGCCTGATCACATCATCCTCCAATATTGTAAGGTCTCATGCATGTTCGAAATCTCTTAGATATTATCAATAGGTGTTATCAACTCTTTTAGGGCAGTTCATACAAAGTTTTGCTCTGGCATCAAATAGAGTCCCTATTGGTGGACAGTTGAATTCGTCCCACAGAATTAGTTGAAGTGCGAACAAACTGGACCTGACATGTGGTCATCGAAAAATAGTATAAAAAATATATATATATATATATCCAGACAAATACCAACACATAGAACTAAAGAAAAATTTACAAGTTAATGTGTTTCTCTTCCAAATGACAACGATTCGTAATTCTTTCTTAACTGTATCTTCACAAATAAACTAGAAAGAATCATCTGAAATCTCTGTTTCATCAACCCCCAAAGGAGCAGAGCGCCCAAGAAGTCCAAGTGCTTTGACAAGAGTCTTTCTAAACCTCACAATACTTACATTAAAATTCTGCTCTTCAAGGTACACAGCCCTGCCAAACCTATACCCTTTCGCTTCTATGGATTCAGGATCAATAATTACAGGGTGATTTCTTCCATAAAGAGAGACGAGAGAGCTTTCCTCCGGTTCGATTTTGTATTCTAGGTAATTCAAACCCATCTCTCTACCCGGATCGCCGTAGTAGGTTGCTGAGGCCCATCCTAGGTTCAGCCCCACCACTTGCACCATGACAGCCCCTTGGGGCATGAAGATTTCATTTGTAAGCCCGGCACCGTGCCCCCCAACCAGTACGCTGCACGAGTTCAGTACCTCAGCAAATTTTTCTACCTTCATCATCATGTCAGGCCTTGCGATGACGACTCTGAAGCCCAATGCCTTCATCATGGTCACCATCTGATCTTCGTTCAGAAACGCTCTATGTTTTGGACGAGATATAAGCACTAACACTGGTTTTTCCATCTGTGACAAATCTCGTACCTTGAGATTGAATGATTCTCTGAGAAACTGCTTGAAATCAAGCATGGAATAACCTTCGGGGATATAATTAGTGGTTTTTACGGCAAGATTGTCATGGTAGTGAAGCCCGACGACTGCTCCAGGAAAGCAATGCACGCTTTCATTTGCTGCCGGATTAATAACTTCATAGCTAGACAAGCGGGACAAAACTTTTCCGAATTTCTCAAAAAAAGGAGGTCTGAAATCGGTGATAACAAAGCGTAAGCGAGATTGGAAGTGGCGAGTAGTGAGGAACAAAGGAATGATTACTTCGTTTAATTCGTGGAATATGTTTCCTGTGAATCCCCCGGATGAGAAGACTACAGCCGGGACATTGTGGTTATAGCGACAAGCTGGAGGGTCGCTGATGTTTCCCTGAAGTATCTGGATTGGTGAAACGTAATCCATGGCCGTCTTATCTTCCCTCCTCGGATATGGACTGATCATGCGATTGTACGCATATCGACTGGATGGTGCATAAATCTTCATTGCACGCGTATCGATCCTTACTGGTCTATTTGACACCCAAACTTCAGTGTGAACATCAGAATGGTAAGAAACTCCTGTCGCTTCCAGTTGGGCTTGATTTCTTTCTATATGCATGCATTCAATTCAATTACAGAAACAAATTAGACTTCAATATTTTCTCAGATTTCCATTATTTGAATCCATGGTTTGAAGCAAATACATTGAAAATTCAAAAAGGAAGGAGGAGAAGAAACCTTTCACAAGTCTTTTCAAGAGAAAATTCAGGTCCTCTTGACAACTCCAGCCCAAATTCGTCCTCTGTTTCTTCCCTGCCACTTCCAAGCATTAAAATCGAATAAGTCAATTGTGGGTCAGAAATTTTTCTACAAAACATTGATTTGGGAAAAGCCCGTAAATTCATCAAAATTCAAGAAGTAGAATTACATTGATCGTTTACATGTGTTCTGAATTCCATGCTAGTGTAGAGCAAGCAGAGGAGAAGCAAGCAAAAAAACTGAGTTGAGCGTATAATGAGTCTTTTCGGCACCTTCTCCATCTTCCAACAATCTGAGAACCTGCACAAAGTTTTTGCATAAAAGATATGCAAGCAATGAACAACCATGGAGGTGCTCAATTTAAGAGAAAAGTATACGTTGGCTTGTCAATTTTGACAATTAGACTTTTTGCATTTTCTTTTATTCTGGCCCATCGTTTTCCTATAGTCTCATTCCTCTCTTATTTTTTCCCTCCTGCGATTTGTTTAATCCATTAAACGTATGCGGAAGAATTGCATCTAATATATAATGACATATTGACATATAGCTGCATTGAAAGAAAAGTGTTTAACATGTTGATAGGGCGACGGGCTCAGCTTACACACACCTTGACTAATCATGGATCCTTGAAATCAATGATAGAAGAAACCTTTAGTTACTTCGAGAGTTTTTGTTTTATTTTTGTTGGTAAAGAGCAGAACCTGTTGGGCTTGTGAAACTTGATTCAACTTGAGTCGTGCTTCGCTAAGAGTTCGGAATTCAGGCTCGGGGGTAGCACCCATGGCAGGGTTCGACTTGGGTCGTACTTTGCTATGGGTTTGGGCTCGGGGGTAGCGCCCACGGCAGGGGTCCGAGGGCCAAAGCCCCAAGGCCAGAGCTGTCCCCAAAACGCTAGACCCGAGTATTCCTGTAATTGGTGATATAAACCCTAGGTAAAATTAGCACCAATTAACACCACGTAGAATTACTTGTGTTTCTATGTGTGATTGGGGTGTGTGTGTGTGTGCTAGGCACAACAATAATATAACGACCTACTAATTCTTGACCTAATCACGTGTCTCAAAAAGTTGCAGTAACTGTTCAACACTCATTACATTACTCATATTTGTCATAATCCACCAATGTGGGATCTGACATATAAATACTTTCTATAAGCAGTGAATGTATTCAACGTTCTTTTGGTGGACACGTAAATTATGGAACCTTGCTATTGGTACCGACCGGCATCGGGACCCCCTTGTGGGTCCCAAACAGTCAATCCGAATCATTCGTTTATCTAAAAATCAAATTCCAAGTGGGACCCACACTGGAATCGATGCAATCGGACGGCCCTAAGAGCTCGATCCAAAATCACCCCATTTCGACACCACAAGAGGGGGGGGTCTCCAATGCCAGTCGGTACCTCTGGATTAATCGTAAATTATTTGCGTCTCAGTTTATTGTTTCCAATTCTTGAATATTCTTTCCGCGTTGCTTTGTTGATCGGGCATTGTTCTTAACAGAAACTACAGGTCAGAAGTCTTAATTTGTTTGCCGTAGCCTGTCATCATCCCTCTCGACTAAAAAATTGTTAAAGAATAAGTATTTCCTTCAATTCCACGCTTATGCATACCAATTGACTTTTAATATTTAATCTGCTTCATGACTCTTCATCCGTCAAATATCCAATAATTTCTGGCATTGTTTTTCACATATACACCTGGGGAACAGATGTTTATATATATAGTACTCTTATTGTAATATTGTTAAGGCTTATTCGAAAGTTGACGAATATCAAATGCACGATTTCAAAGAGATCTGGCAACATTGCCACGCTACAATGAACGCGATGTGGTGTGAGACTGATCGAAATTTTATTCATGATTTGATTCATTCGTTTCGTAAGTTTCAATTGCAAAATTAAGTTAATTAGATGTCGATAGAGGTTACTTCCAAATCACATTTGTTTCAAAATTAATAGACGGCAGGGCCGGCCCTGAGAGCAGGTTGGGTAGGCCTAGCCTGGGGCCACAAAAAATAGTACATTTTTAGGACCCTGATTGGGTATATATATACATGTTCATAACAAGTAATAAATATATAATGTTGCGCTATAAGAAGTAGAGAAGCATTTGCCCTAGTGGAAAGGCTTGTATGCTTCTTAGTAAATGTCAGAGTTTAATTCTCATGGGCCCTTGTTTTCCCTTTCTGCCTTCTCTTCCCCAATCTTTTTTCTTACTATAGTAAGTTTCCTTTTCTACCTTCTCTTCTTTTATTTTTTCTTTCCTTTTCTACATTCATTGTTTGCTTCCACTACATCCTTATTGTTTGCCAACTTTTTAAAAAAAAATTGCCGGTGTCGTAAAACACTCTGTGCATATTCATAAAATGTTCGCATCAATTTGCCCATTTCAATTAATTTTCTAATTCTTGCAATAAGAATAAATAATTACGACCGAAAACTATTTTTTATTAACATGAAGACACGAATTACAAAAAAAGACAAAATATGGAACACAATATTTATCATTTGAAATAAATGTTGGTTCTTTAATTTTTTTCTTTTAAAAAAAACATAGGGTTCTAGTTTACATTATCGTCTGGGGTCTCGAAAATCTCACGGTCGGGCCTGATAGACGATCAGAGTTCAATCGTCCATTTTTCCCGTGTCACATTAGATATGCCGATATCGATAATACTCCCTCCGTCCCTTTTTAAATGTGTTGCTTCGTAAATCCAACTTATTAAAAAAATATCATCATTACACCTTTCACATCAACTTTTTCACTTTCCACATCAACTTTTACCTCCACTTTCCAAAATTATCTTTCACCCTTACACATTAATTTTTTACCCACTAACTTTTCAAAAGGGCAAAATGATAATTCTACAAACTTTTACCCATTAACTTTTCAAAACACACACTTATTAAGGGACAGCCCAAAATGGAAATGTCAACACTTAAAAATGGACGGAGGGAGTAACAATAACGTCCAATCAATGTTTTGTAGGAATAACATGCACATGGAGGCTTACATAATGAGCGACTCAAGATCATTAATAAGGTGGATTTGGGGTGCTGGAGATCAGCCCCTGGAAATCACCCTGAAACTCGCCCAAAACAATGTCGTTTTGAGCGCCAAAAGGGGCCACCAAAAATTACTCAAAACTACGTTGTTTTGAGTCCTCAGAACATAAAGAGATACTGCTTTTTTGGAAACTTAGATCTTATTTGGTTTGGGTTTGGGTTTTGGGTTTTGAGTGGAGAGAAATATAGAGGCAATAATTGGAAATAGAAGATAATGAGTGAGGAGAGATAGAGAGAAAAATGATTAGAAATATGGGGTAATGATTGAAAATAAGGACAATAATTTGAGGGAAATAGGGGTAAAAAATTTAATTTTGGATCTTGAGACTCAAACCGACCCACTAGGTCAAGGATTTTGGGGGAGGACTTTAGCCACTTATGATATCATATGGTTTCATAGGGTCTAGGCACTTTCATGGGAATTTGGGGGTTTAGGCACTTTGATAGGATTTTAAAAGTTTAGACACTTTCATGGGATTTTGGGGGCACTTTCATGGGATTTTGGGGGTTTAGGCACTTTCATAGGGTTTTAGAAATTTAGGCACTTTCATGGGATTTTGGAGATTTAGGCACTTTCATACGGTTTAGGGGTTTAGACATTTTCATACGGTTTGGGAGTTTATGCATTTTGGGTTTAGGGTTTAGACACTTTGATTTTAAGTATTTTGAAAAGAAAAGAAAAAAACCCAACTTAACCTAGGGCGAATTATTTTCTCAAAAGTGGACTTAGTGGTAATCGTCTAAAAAGCTAAAACGACGTGATTTTGGGCGAATTTTAGGGACTGATTTCCACACCCGGATCAGGGCCTGCTTTACATCTAATATGAGTGATTGTAATATGAGGGGATATCGATGGATCCAAAACATCATTTTGATTCTCGTTCATATTTTCAATCTAGAATTTGGATGATGAATGTGTGAACAGAAAAATAAAAATAGCGAAAGAGGGAATAGAAATACCGATGCTATTTTCTTAATGCATTTTATGGTTCAATCATGAAGCGAAAAATTGTATAAGGCTCTCAAAAACTTGTGTCAATTTTTAGAAGGGAAATATTCAAACTAGGGATCCACTTGCTTCAATCCAAAAAGAAAAAATGTTATTTTGGAAAATATATTTCAGTAAATTCTTTTTCTTTTGAAGTAATTAATTACCGAAATTCCATTTGTTGCTGCTTGTTACCTTTTCATTAAATTGGTGAAGAGTCCAATTTATTCCCTACCCGCCCAAAATAATATGAATAGTAAATTTGCACTAGTTTTAGGAAAAACTTGTATGTAGTGAATTCCGTAAGATGTTTGCTAGTAGGGACAGACTCAGAAATTTACTACATCAGTGTCGGCAAATATTAGTTACATGATATAGGGTATGAATAAATCTCTAATGATATAATTATAATTATTCAAACAACAATGCTATATGCAGCAATGCTAACAAAATGTCTTGCTTCACAATTTATTTTTTTTAATAAAAAAAGTCCTTTGTATATATATACGACAAACTTCTAGTCCACACCTCCCGAAAATAAGAAAAAATTGATTTTTTTTGTGTTGAAAATTATTTTTGGGAAATCCGAGCCGTCCAATGTGTTCAGAAGGTGTTTTCAAGTGTCCGCGTGGGAAATCTTCAAAAAAAATACCGGTAAGGGCTTGATCCAAGCAGTTTTCGCAAAAACTGTAAATATAAATTTTTTGCGAAAACTGCTTGGATCAAGCCCTTCCCGGTATTTTTTTTTTGAAGATTTTTCGCGTGGACCCTTGAAAACACCTTCTGAACACATTGGACGGCTCGGATCGTCAAAAAAATATTTGGATCATGCAGGTCCGGAAACGGGAATCCCGTTTTAGAATATATATATATATATATATATATATATAATCAATACAAAAAAATTTGATTTTATTCTACAAAATTTTGCCTATAATTATGTAACTCATTTTCTACATGCTTCAAAACAACATACAATAACATCTCATGTTTTTTTTCTTTTATCAACTTGAACATGAGTTCCCAAAATTTTTCAGAAGGTGATTATATACCCAATTAAATTAATTTTTCTAAAAAAAAATTTAATTGTAGTATATGACCAATAGAGTGGAGAGACGAAAAAAATTAAATGTAAAAGGTGTATCAGCTTACCTTTAAATCAATAAAATTAATTGGGTGGAATGCATCGATCTCATAAAGTGACTCTTCAAATTTTAAGGTGTGATACTAAAGTACAGTTTTGAAACTAACTTTTGAGTTAGGAGTATATGATAGTACACAAAATGTAAAGAACATTCTAACGTTTTTCAACTCAAAATTACTAATTTACTATACCACGAGACTATTAATTTTAACATTTTCACAAGAGTTAACGTGAACGCAACACATTAATTTTAACTTTTTCAATGTATGTATAATGACTTTAGAGCTTTTTCACTCCCTCATTATATAATATGCTTCAATCAATCCATGTCACTTTTAATACTTCTTAGCCTTACTAATTAAAGAAAAACTAGACGGCAACGTCCTTTTACTTTTCTTCTATATGTTATATTACCACCACACTGCTTGAAAAATTAATTACTTGGTTACCTGTATTATAATAGATTGATTGGTCAGGATTGATAATGAGAATCTTATAGGACTCGAAATTTATTTGGGACCTGTGAGGACCCATATGAAAAAGCTCACTCAACCATTCTAATTATAGTTTTTTGAACAGCAAAAAAAGATTTCAATAATCTTATAAAGATTACGAACGAAAGTTAAACGGAACATTTGCAAGACAGCATCACAGTGCATTTTAAGCATCCCAACGAGTTTGGCACCCTAACATGCGACTATCATATGCCACTCTAACACATGACAACCATCCTAATTATACACATTTATAAGTTGATAAGATGTTGAAATCAATAATTAGAGCTCATATTAGCTTATAGGGTTTTCTAGTAAAGATAATGAAATTCGAGTTTTATTAAGTAAACACCCTCACAAAAATTTATGGGGCCGCCCTGAGGTTCTTTTCTCATTTGTTTTGTTTTATGAACTGCTTAGTTTATCCATTTTCAACTTCTATTTCTTCTGCAACTGTAGCATGTTTGCTAGACTTATATATCTACAAGGGATGTATGCTTATCAGCCTCGTTTATTGTTTTGCTGATAACATAGTATTCGTCAAGGCAGTCGACGGAGGTATTTCAAAGGTTGTTTGGTCTAGCCGTTTTGTCGTGCAAGACAGATATCGGTGCATCCTACAACACACTTAGTAGGCAACAAATCTGTTTTAAAGAAACTGTAATTCACAGGACTCAATTTGCTATTTCGATCATGTCTTTGATTTCTTAATCTGTAATACCTGCCATTTATGTTATCATATATAATGAAATTGTTCTCTGGAATTACTGTTTATATTTTGTTTTCCCTAACATCCATGTTGCTTCTTCTTATCCTACTAAACAACTAGAAGGCAACTTCGTTTTGTGATGGGAGTTGGGACCCATGAGAAGCCATATGAAAAAGGTCACTCAACCCTCCTAATTAATTACTCACATTTTTAAGTTGTTAAGATGTTGATATCAATGTCAGTATAAGAATTTGTACTAATATTTTATACGGTTCTTAGGAAAAGAGAATTAAATAGGCATCCTAAATCCAGCCCATACTTATGTTTTGGTCCATAACATCATCATGAGTTATATTTTTATCTTGTAAATGTATGAAAGTCTCTTTCCAAATCTGTTTTGTACCTGTTTGGTTCTTTTTACTTCTTTGTAATGGAAAATAATTGTGTGCGAGCGTGTTGCTTGATCGAAATCCTATACCTAAATTACTGGGTTGCCCCAAGCGCAGGGCGGATATCAGTGTAGCACAATACCCGGTAAGACCGGAATCGAATCCATAGAGAAGGTGGAAAGTGCTGACTAAAAACTCGGGATGCTAATGTTTAACACGGCTCTTAGGTGGCCACCCTTTGTGATTTGGCTTGGTGAATTAACTAACTTAAGAGAGAAATTGATTTTGATTAAATTATTTAAAAGGAAGTACGGTCGTAGGGTTCATAACCCGGTGACTAGGTCCGGATATTTCATGCTCCATTCGTTGTTCCAAAACATTTGACTTTAGAGAGAGAAAGATACCCCGAAAGATGCGAATCATCGCGGTCGCCGTTTACCCATGTACAGCGAAGAACAAGTTTTGGTCCCCCGTTCCCCGCGTTACATGGGCTCCGACAATGCCCGGATTCGTCTAACAAATGTTCTTTCATAACCTAAAATTGCTTTTACCCTTATTAATAGTGAAAATCGGAGCAAGAATGTATCCAGCCCTGGCCACGGCGTGTTAATCACCCCGCGACCATACTTAATAATCTACTCACTCATATTAGCTAGAACGAAGAACGAAATCATGAAATTAAACATGCTATTAAACTTGAATATCAATGAAAACAAAGATTCAACTCTCAGATCACGGACAAACTCCCGCGAACTGAGATTAAAGTAAATAAACGGAAGGTTACCGAAGCAAAACTTCAATCGCCGAAAGAAAACTTCAAAACTTCAAAGTAAAAATCTCCGGAAAGTTGAAAACTCCACAAGAAAAGCGGCTGCGAAAAGTTAAGAAAAATCTAGCAAAGTTCGAACCCTAATTCGGAGTAAAAACGAGGTATAAATACCCTCCCGAAGTCAACACACGTGGCAAAGTCAGATGGGCAAAATAAGTGCTCGGTATCGATACAGGAGAAGTCCTGTATCGATACCCATTGCTTCTGTTTTCTGGTTGGTGCTTGGGTATCGATACAGAACATTCCCTGTATCGATACCGGGACTCTAAGTTGACTTTTTCAGCTTTTTGGTCGTCCTTGCTTGGGTCCCACCGGTTCCTCACATGCCCGATGCCTTGTGTCACTTTCCGTGCTCCTTTCCGGCCCGTTTCCTACAAAACAAACAAAATCACCAAAAACAAGAGACGACACCGAATCAAGTGGAAAATGAAATACAACGCGCCTCTAATGCGCTAATTTGCCCTACTTAGGCGCTTATATCTGTGATATTACGCGCCTATCACACCCCCCAACTTGAGCGTTGCTAGTCCCTAGGAACGAACGAAAAGCAACTGATAAAAAGAAATTAGAAAACATAAATGGGGGTACGGGGGTTATGACACCTGTAGAAACAATCAACCAAAGCGACAGATAATCACCTCCTAATATGCCTGTAACTCTCATGCATGCATGCTTTGACAGAGAATTAAACATGGTTAGCATAGCTCCACATGCATGAATAAAAATCCCCACAAAGATAATCGCGTCACACAACTCACGAGAACACTCAACATCCCATATAAGCGCTTGGCGAGATGCGTGGGACCGAACAACTGGTTTCCACGTGCCAATCAAAATCAACGCTTAACAAGAAATAACCGCACAATATGTCCAAACAGGATTTCACAAAATAAGCAACATCATTATTAATCATGCATAAGTGAGAGATAGAATACGTGCACACGATCGACTAAGGACTTTTTGGATTATATTGACCTTGGTTAGAACAAAGATAGGAAACTGCAAAATCAGGTGACGGCCTATAGAAGCTCAAGGTTAACTACCCTGACTGGCCGCACCTGTCACGTCTAAAACCTGTCAATGCGCCCATCGGCGCCACCCAAACCAAATCCACAATCAAATAATTAAAAGTGAAACCATCATCCTAAGAGTTATATTACAAACCCCAAATGAAAACGAGACAACACAAGTTCCACAAAAAATAACACAATATCCAACATGAAATAACAGGAAACCCCACATAAAATAACACCTCCAACTATCACTACCTTTCCTCAGCCAGCCCCATGCAACCACAAGTGCCTCAGTCAATCCGACTCAACCTCCTCCGGTTCCGGTTCACCATCTGCGAAATCATCGCTGACCTCCAACTCAGGGAACTCAAGGGGAACATATGGATCTGAAGTCGACCCTTCGAGTCGCCTTACCATCCACTCTTCCCTGTGATTCATCTGCTGCAGCATTCTTGCATTTTGTCGCACCTCTCTCTTAAGCTTCTGATGACTTCGAATGGTAGCGACCCCTTGACAAAAGATCTTCTGCAGCCAAGTGGTATTGGATGTGCTGGGAGGTGGCTGTGTAGTCAAATAAGTTCCTCCTCTAGCACCTCGAGTCTGGGCTCTGCTCTTGGTAAGAATGGTGATGTCTATTGCCCCAGGGACTAGTGGATCGTTGTTGAACCACTTGGCCCCTTACAATCCGGAGTCTCTAGCAATGGCAGTGATCAGGCAAGGGAATGGCATTCGGGTCTGTGTTGGGGCATCACGGAAGTCGATAATCTTCGAGTAAATGAATAATGCCCAGTCACACACAGTATCTGGATCCATGAAGGCTGTCAACATATTCTCAGTATCAATAGAGGGCTTATTTTCAGTTGCCCTCGGATCCAGATTATAACAAACCAATTGGTTCACAAATCGATATGCCGCCCTAAACTTGCCCGGCCGGTGAGGATTCCCAGCATCTACACGTCTCTCATACAAAAGACCCGTCACTGTGTGCGGGGTAAAATCCTCAGCGGGGCATGGGTAGTTAACATCAGTCGGCCTATGATAGCGCAAACTCGCAGCTATAGCATCAGGGGTGATAATGATGGGGGTTTTACCTACTCGTGAGGTTATCTGAGTCTCGGAACTGAACGCAGTCCCGGATGCTGGTATTTGAAAGTGTTTATAGAATTCCCTCACGAGTTCTAAATTATATCCGGGGTTTGGATTGAACCAGAATGACATACCTTGCCGCACAATGGCTCGTATGGTCTCGTCATTCTCGAGAAACCCGTCCCGGATGACGTGGCGCTCGTTCTTAACGCCCCTTTGTTCAATAGAAGCCTCCCACTTGGCCCGTTCATCCCGAGCAATTTGATCCTTGGTCCTCCTTCCCCCGGCTACTTGCTCTGGAGGAGCACTGGAGGAGGCCGTACCTTTGCCCTTCGCCTTCCTAGATGCCATGTTTTGGAGGGTTTTTTTTTTTTTTTTTTTGGAAAAATTAGGTTTTTAGATCTGGAGAGATAAGGGTTTTGGATGGGATTTGAGAGGTATATGTGGTAAAGGGTGAGAAGAGGAGTGTTTTGGTGGAATTTGGTGGAATTTGGGTGAGGTTTGAGGGAGTTATGGAGGTTTGGAGGTGGTGGTTATGGAGGATTTTCGGAGGTTAGGGTTAGAAAGAGAGAGAAGGTTGAGGAAGAAGATGAAAAGTGGGGAAGAATGACCGGTCAAACCTGTTAAATTCGCGTTTTAAGGGTCTCGGTATCGATACAGGACTTCTCCTGTATCGATACCCGTGGGTTCTGTTCGCGAATGGGTCAACTTGTATCGATACAGCACTTTTGCTGTATCGATACCGAAGTCTTTTTTTTTTTTTTTTTTTTTTTTTTTGAAATAGGCTGGGGTTTATGGGGTTTATGGGTTTTGGTTCCCAAAACACGGCACCTAATCAGACTTCTTCAAAAATTAATCCCTCAAGTCGCCATTGCTTCCCAATTCTCCACAACAGTACGACACTTATGATGCACAGAGCTTGACTTTCCCCCAAACTTGAATCCAACCAAAAACACCGGTTTCCTAAGTTAGACACGGGAACTGACTCGGACTGGTTTAAGATGGGTCAAGGGGACTCATATGTGGTTTAATCATGCAAAAATGCCTTGTTTCATCCCATATGCACGTTATTTATCCTCACAAACGCATGAAAAATAACTAGTCTCTTACTTGCAAAACAAAAGCCTACTATTTTATGCGATTGCAGAACAAAATACAAAGAACATGGGCATGCTATTCAGGATACGCTATTATCAATGTGAGGACACTCATTCACATGCTTGACAGTGCATCATGCTCAACTAGATAGCCAAATATATGCATGCATTCAAGTTAAACAGGCATACTAATTCAGCTAGATCTCATCGCTTACTGACATTTACAAAACGCATAACACCCGTATCCCCAAAACTAACTAGCAACGCAAAAATCAAAAATAAGTACAAAGTACACCCTCCCCCCAACTAGAATCATGCGATGTCCCCAGAGCATGGAGACATAAAAATTGAAAGAACAAGGGGAAAAAACTGGACCTGTGGGTGGCAGCCAACCACCATGACCTCGGCCGATATACGAGGAATTTCAGGTACGCTCACCATGCAACCTGCAAAACACGTTAGTCCAGCCCGGCACGTGGTATCCGGGCGTACACAGAAAAACCAAAAAGCAAAAACAGAAAAAAAAATAAATAAATAAACCACCACTTTCGTCACGTGAAAGACACGGGTACTACTTTTCTCCCTAATTTCTCACTTAAATTTGTGTAGAGAAGGTCATCAAAACAATCCCGGGTAAGTCACGACTCAACAGGTTAAACTACTCAAGGTTTTTCCTTAAAGCAATCAGAGCCAATCGTCTTTTATGACTATCCGAGACACGGCAATAAGATTGTTCGAAACCCAGATACACAAAGTTAAGGATAGAAATTAGGTGGCTATACCGGACCTTTTTTTTTTTTTTTTTTTTGAAAATTAAAACAAACACGAAAATACCCAAAACGCCCTTACTAACCGGAGCTGGGCACACGATCCTTATTTTAATAGCGGCGTGCAAAGCTAAAAATACCCAAGTCAATGATGGGTACCCCTATTGCTAGGAGTCGGGTCCACACTCAATGAAGAGCACGGTACGCGTGAGCTACCCGTAAAACATAGCCCAATGGCTACACTACGGAATGTCCGAGTAAACCGGATCAACTAAGTCCTCCTCAGGTTCACCTATGTCAATGATTTCCAAAATGGTTTAAGACGCTGCCCATTAACTTTAAAAATATGATTATCCTTAGGGTCACAGACATCTATCGAACCGTTCGGGTAAACCTGTTGGCCTATGTACGGCCCATCCCAACGAGACCTCAACTTCCCTGGAAATAGGTGAATGCGCGAGTTATATAATAAAACTTTTTGCCCAACACTAAAGGTTTTGCGCTGAATATTTCTATCGTGGTACGCCTTAACCTTAGCTTTGTAAATGCTAGTGCTCTCATACGCGTCTTTCCTAATTTCCTCAAGCTCACACAACTGGAGCTTCCTATGGGCACCTGCCTCTGACAAACTTGCGTTCACCGTCTTAATGGCCCAATGAGCCTTATGCTCCATCTCTACTGGCAGGTGGCAGGCCTTACCGTAAACAAGCCGATAGGGTGAAGCACCCAATACGGTCTTGTAAGCAGTGCGGTAGGCCCACAACGCATCGATCAGTCGCAGGGACCAATCCTTTCTACTTGGGTTCACCGTTTTCTCTAAGATCCCCTTAATCTCCCGATTGGCCAGCTCAGCCTGGCCATTGGTCTGAGGGTGATAAGCCGTAGACACCTTATGAGAGATGCCATACTTCCTCATTAAAGCCTCAAAGGACCGATTGCAAAAGTGGGTGCCCTGATCAGAGATAATGGCACGTGGCATGCCAAATCTCGACAACACATGACTCTTTAAAAACTCTAGCACCACTTTTGAATCACTAGTCCTAGTGGGAATCGCCTCTACCCATTTTGACACGTAATCCACCGCCAGGAGGATGTACTCGAAACCGTGTGACACAGGGAATGGGCCCATGAAATCAATGCCCCAACAGTCAAAAACCTCCAACACATAAATATTGTGGAGGGGCATCATATTTCTCGGGCCAACTTTACCTAATTTCTGACATCGGTCACAAGACTTGCAAAATGCATAGGCATCCTTAAATAAATTCGGCCAAAAGAAGCCGCACTGTAATACCTTGGCGGTGGTTTTCTTGGCGGAAAAATGACCGCCACACGCCTCTGAGTGACAAAATTCAAGTATTCCCCTCTGATCAACCTCGGGGACACAACGGCGCACTATCTGGTCCGCGGTATTTAAACACATATGGATCATCGAAAATATCTTGCCGAACCTCTCTCAAAAAGCGCTTTTTAAGTAGACCAATGGGGTGGAATCGCCTAGTCACCAAATAATTGGCGATATCGCAAACCACGGGCACGTGTTAGCAGCCGAACAACCGCTTCGTCGGGAAAGGTATCCACAATGGGGAGATGAGAGGTGGGGTCCTCAAACTCCAAACGAGACGGGTGGTCGGCCTACCACATTCTCAACCCCTTTCTTATCCTTAATAATGAGGTGAAATTCTTGCAAAGAAAAGAATCCACCGGATAAGGCGAGCCTTCGCATCCTGCTTGGTCATCAAATACCTCAAGGCCGCATGATCGGTATAAACCACAATCTGCGACCCCACCAAGTAGGACCGAAATTTATCTAAGGCAAACACCACCGCTAACAATTCCTTCTCGGTGGTGGTGTAATTGATTGTGCCTCATTCAATGTCTTACTCGCATAATAAATCACAGGGATCTTTCCTCGCCTCGACCTAAAATCCGCGCCGATCGCATAGTCGACGCGTCACACATAAGCTCAAACGGCAAACTCCAATCTGGGGACTGAACGATTGGCGGAGTTGTGAGACTCCGCTTCAATTTCTGGAATGCCCCCTCACAAGCATCGGACCACACAAAGGGTGTGTCCTTCGCCAACAAATGACACAAAGGCCGGGAGATAGCGCTGAAATCCTTAATAAATCGCCGGTAAAAACCGGCGTGACCTAGAAATGATCGGATATCCTTAACAGTCTTTGGAGTGGGAAGATTGGCAATTAAGTCTATTTTCGCCTTGTCCACCTCAATACCCTTGGATGAGACAATGTGTCCCAACATAATTCCTTGGGTCACCATGAAGTGGCACTTCTCCCAATTCAGCACAAGGCGCTTCTCCTCGCACCTAGTCAAGACTTTTCCTAAGTTCTCGAGGCATCCGTCAAACGAATCCCCAAAAACTGAAAAGTCATCCATAAAAACCTCTACTATTTTCTCTACCATGTCGCTGAAAATTCCCATCATACACCTTGAAAAGGTGCCGGGAGCATTGCACAAGCCAAATGGCATGCGACGGTAGGCAAAAGTACCATACGGGCACGTAAAAGTAGTCTTTTCCTGGTCCTCCATGGCTACCTCAATCTGATTGTAGCCAGAGTATCCATCCAGAAGCAATAGAACGCTCCGCCCGCGACTCTCTCTAAAATCTGGTCAATGAATGGGAGGGGAAAATGATCCTTCCGGTGCTCGCATTGAGCTTCGGTAGTCTATGCAAACACGCCACCGGTCTCGAACACGGGTTGGCACTAACTCTCCCTCCTCATTTCTCACTACTGTCACTCCTGCCTTCTTAGGCACAACCTGCACAGGACTTACCCACTCACTATGGGCAATCGGGTAAATGATACCCGCATCCAAGCAGCCTTAAGCACTTCCGTCCTAACCACCTCCTTCATATTGGGGTTTAGACGGCGCCGAGGTTGCCTAGAAGGCTTCACATCCTCATCAAGAAAAATGCGGTGTGTACACACCGTAGGACTAATACCCAAGGTCTCGCTATCGTCCACCTATCGCCCCTATATGCTCTCTCAGCAGGGCAAGTAATTTAGCCTCTTGATCCACCTCCAAGGAGGAGGAGATCACTACTGGAAACGTATCATCGCCTTTAAGAAAGGCATATTTCAACGTATCCGGTAAAGGCTTCAATTTGCAAAGCGGGCTGGACCGATGATGGGAGAGCTTTAGGTAATGGGGCGCCCAATGGTTCGAGAATCGGGTCCCAAACGGCGCCATATATATCTCTATCGCTAGCATCTCCATCAAACTCCCTACCTCCGGAGAATCTAAAAATGACGCCTCATGGGCGGTCGGGGCTATCTCCGAGGATCCTTATACAACATACTCGACATGCTCTTGCACTAGCGTGTCGATCAAACTCACCTCATAGACCTCCTCATCATCCTCTACCCGACTATTAACATTGAAGACGTTCACCTCCATTTTCAAGTCCCCAAATGATAATTGGACTTGTCCAGTTTTGCAATTCATTACAGCACTGGAGGTGGCTAAAAATGGGCGGCCAAGGATAATGGGAGTCTTCTCAAAGACTTCCGGGATTGGACACGTGTCCAAGACAATGAAATCCACGGGGAACAAAAACTCCCCTACCTGAATCAAGACATCCTCCACTACCCCCTTAGGAATTCTCACACTCCGGTCAGCTAGCTGTAGCGTAACCGGTGTGGCTTTAAGGTCACCTAGGCCTAGTCTCAAGTACACCGAATATGGGAGCAAGTTGACACTTGCTCCCAAATCTAATAAGGCCTTCTCAAAACTCTGGCCCGCAATAGCTATAGGAATAGTGGGACAACCCGGATCTTTCCGCTTAATCGGAATATCGCCTTGGAGAATGGAGCTCACTTGCTCGCCGCAGCACGTTGCACCGACTCTTAGTTCTCCGTTCGACGTGCACAACTCTTTCAGCACCTTTGCAAACTGAGGAATAGCGTCAATGGCTTCCATCAGAGAGATAGGAAACTGAACCTTCTTGAACAGCTCAAGAATCTGAAAATGCGCATTGACGCTGGGCTTTGCCACCAAGCGATGGGGATATGGTGCAACGGGTGGCAAAATAGTCGTGGGGGCCGCAGGAGCAGGCACCACTACCTCGTGTGACTCTAATTCTCTCTCTTCCTCGCAGTACCCTTTCCCACGTCCGGGACAACCACGAAGCGACGGAACCGCAGGTGGAACCGATTTCTGCTTCAGAGGAATAGTCTTATCGATCACTTTCCCACTTCTGAGAGTGGTGACCGCCTTTGCTTCCTCCAGACTGGGGTTCGGATTACTCGAACCTGAACCATCTCCCAAATAATTTGAACCGACAACATTGGCTTGAGGTTGAGAGGGAAATTTTCCCCTCTCCCGTTGGTTTTGCCCAACTACCGCGTCAATCGAGTCAATTGGGACCTAATGTCACCTATGGCTCGCTTGGTCTCGCTTTCAAAGTGAAACTCAACCGAGACCGCATGAGAGCTTTTATCATATCATCATCGCTTATCCCTCGGTGGATGATTTATGCCGGGGTGGTCCAGTATGAAGGACCGTACCCCGCCGATTCTGTGAGGGATAGCGATATTGGGACATTTGGCCTTGCGAGGAGGCAGTATAGTTGCACTGTTCGAGGCCGTGCCTCGGGTGGCACGGTGCCTTGGGATCTCTATAACTCGGGAGTGGGTTGTGAGCCCACCGGATTATAGGTATTTGAGAACGGATCCCAACGTTGGTTCACCGCATTCACCTCAGCTTGGTTGCTTTGGAAGGCCTCTTTAACTATCGGAAAAGCGGGGCAAGCAGTAACTGAATGCCCCGGACACTCACATAAAGCACACACCTCCTCAACTCTCACATCATTTACCTGGTGGACTTGCTTCAGTCGCAAGTCCTCCATCTGTTTAGCCAATTTGTCCAACTGGGACTGGACAGTGTGTTCTCTCACGCTCAAAGGAAAAATACCGGACCCACTGGGTCCCTGTGCAGCCATGGCCCTGTCAGCTAAGTCGGAAGGTTCCCAACTTCTATGCTTTTCGGCCAACTCCTCTAAGAAATCCCATGCCTCATCTGGGGCTTTGTCTAGGAAATCCCCATCCCTACATAGGTACTCAATTTGCTGGGCCGTCGCAATATTTAGGCCCAGCTGGAAAGATGTCACCAATTGGTGTTTCTCATACCCATGGTGGGGTAAGGACAATAACAACTCCTTAAACCTCTCCCAGCACCTCAAAAACGACTCGCCTTCTTTTTGTCTGAAAGATTGGATTTGGCGAGTCAGGTGTTGTGTCTTACTCTCGGAGAAGTACTTCCTATAGAACAACTCTCTAACAGCGGCCCATGTCCTGAGGGATTGCTCCTTCTGCATTCTGAGCCACTTATCCGCACTGTCTTTCAGAGAAGCAGGGAAAAGCTTAAGGCAAGCGTTTTCCCACTGAGCAGTGGTGGCGAGGGTGCGCACCAACCCCTCAAAATGGCGGATATGCTCGTATGGGTCCTCATTTTCCCTCCCATAGAAAAGAGGAAGAGCATTATGGGTTCCCGGTTTGACAGTGAAGGCATTGCGTGCCTCCACTGTCTCCGTGGGCAGTACTATTGGGCCGCGAGGAGTAGTCCTCGTGGGATGCATATAGTCGCGCATGGACCTCTGTTCTGCCATCGGTGGCTCACTCTCTAAGTCAAAAAGTGGATTGGGAAATTCTAAGAACAGGTTCGGGACGGTCTCAGGTTCACTCTCGGAAGACTCCGACTGAGTGGGATGCCACTCAAGTGGGAGTGCTCCTGGCTGGACTGCTAAGGGCTCAAACTGACTAGAAGCCCCTGCTAGTGGAATTTCCACCAACGACTCTTTATCTATCCTACAAAGATGCTTAGACGGGTCTCGGAAAAAGAGCGGGTCCCCTTTTGGTGAACCCTTCTTTCCTTTACCTATCTTGACTCAATCCTAAAAATAACAACTCAAAATTTACCTAACTATTTTTTTTTTTTTTTAAAGTTAAGGAAGATAAGATTAAAATTAAAATGAACTAAACACTAACTACCCGAATTCTTAACACCTCTTGCCTTTCCCGGCAACGGCGCCAAAAATGCTTGACCGAAATCCTATACCTAAATTACTGGGTTGCCCCAAGCGCAGGGCGGATATCAGTGTAGCACAATACCCGGTAAGACCGGAATCGAATCCACAGAGAAGGTGGAAAGTCCTGACTAAAAACTCGGGATGCTAATGTTTAACACGGCTCTTAGGTGGCCACCCTTTGTGATTTGGCTTGGTGAATTAACTAACTTCAGAGAGAAATTGATTTTGATTAAATTATTTAAAAGGAAGTACGGTCGTAGGGTTCATAACCCGGTGACCAGGTCCGGATATTTCATGCTCCATTCGTTGTTCCAAAACATTTGACTTTAGAGAGAGAAAGATACCCCGAAAGATGCGAATCATCGCGGTCGCCGTTTACCCATGTACAAATAAGAACAAGTTTTGGTCCCCCGTTCCCCGCGTTACATGGGCTCCGACAATGCCCGGATTCGTCTAACAAATGTTCTTTCATAACCTAAAATTGTTTTTACCCTTATTAATAGTGAAAATCGGAGCAAGAATGTATCCAGCCCTGGCCACGGCGTGTTAATCACCCCGCGACCATACTTAATCATCTACTCACTCATATTAGCTAGAACGAAGAACGAAATCATGAAATTAAACATGCTATTAAACTTGAATATCAATGAAAACAAAGATTCAACTCTCGAGATCACGGACAAACTCCCGCGAACTGAGATTAAAGTAAATAAACGAAAGGTTACCGAAGCAAAACTTCAATCGCCGAAAGAAAACTTCAAAACTTCAAAGTAAAAATCTCCGGAAAGTTGAAAACTCCACAAGAAAAGCGGCTGCGAAAAGTTAAGAAAAATCTAGCAAAGTTCGAACCCTAATTCGGAGTAAAAACGAGGTATAAATACCCTCCCGAAGTCAACACACGTGGCAAAGTCGATGGGCAAAATAAGGGCTCGGTATCGATACAGGAGAAGTCCTGTATCGATACCCGTTGCTTCTGTTTTCTGGTTGGTGCTTGGGTATCGATACAGAACATTCCCTGTATCGATATCGGGACTCTAAGTTGACTTTTTCAGCTTTTTGGTCGTCCTTGCTTGGGTCCCACCGGTTCCTCACATGCCCGATGCCTTATGTCACTTTCCGTGCTCCTTTCCGGTCCGTTTCCTACAAAACAAACAAAATCACCAAAAACAAGAGACGACACCGAATCAAGTGGAAAATGAAATACAACGCGCCTCTAATGCGCTAATTTGCCCTACTTAGGCGCTTATATCTGTGATATTACGCGCCTATCACGTGTCAGAGAGAGCCTCAATCTTCTCCCTCAGATTATCTTTGGGGAAACCAAATCTAATCAGGCGATTGTGTTTTATTGGTTCAATTACCTCAATTAAGAGGATTTTTTCTTTCAAAGTGAAGAAATGCAAACCAATATACTTAGGAAATTAAAGAACAACAAAGAAACAAAATACTTCGAATGATAAATCAAAGATAAACTTACTTCGAAATTGCCTTCAACTTCAAATACAAGGTATATAACGAGAACTTTGAACATGCGATTGTTACAAGAACAACCAAGATTAATCCTAACTAATTCCTAATCTACTTCCTAATCTACTTCGAATTGAGTTCGAAATCCTAAAACTACTTGCCAATGAACAAACCAAGCATCAGTTTTTTGATAGCTATTTGTTGAAGATTTGTTCGGGGGATTTTTACTCTTTAACTTTGTGGAGCCCTCTTTCTCCGGTGATCCCTTTAGGCGATGGTCAATGGCAGAGACGATGTCTTCGCTCTTGGGTCGTTCCTAGACATGCACACTCAACGAACCGTTAGTACCGGACTGGACCTTGGAGCCCAGAACGGTACTCCGACGGTCAAGTAAGTAAATGGAGAAGACAAAGAGTAGATCTAGGGTTTAGAAGGGAGAGTATTGCGTACCTTCTTCAGGTGATGAGGTCTACCTTTTATAGGTGAGCCTTGGCTTGGCCTCCAAACACAGTCGTGCTCGTCACGTGACTTAACCGCTCGGCTGACGTCACGGTGACGAGTCCGAAAGAATATTCTGCGGGCACACGCCTTCAATGGAAACGTGACACGTATCGTAACCGCTCGGGTGGCGTCACCTGTCATGATCACAATTTGTTACGGGCACAGGCCGCATTAATTGCTCTGCTGACTCAGCATTCAACCTTTTAGAACATTCTCGAATCATAGAGTCAGTTTAAGTCACCCCTCGGGTACGTCCCGAGGTCTTTTGATATCAACCCTGAAAGGTCATAAACAGGTCAAATGTATGACAGCTCTCGGTACTTTACCGAGACAGTGGTCCAAAGCCCCACTCTGCTTCTCTCAATCAAGTCGAATCACGTCGTCCGAAGAGTCCCTCAATGCTAATCTCTCGGCGATTATTCAAGGAGGTGTCTCTGAAAAGTGAGTAAGGTGCTCGATGTATCTAAAGCAGTGGGCCGAACCCCTACTCTATTCCTTTTATGAATGTTGAGTCTTATATCCGAAGAGTCTCTCTATGGTAATCTCTCGGAGACTATCAAAGAGGTGTCTCTTTACGCAGATCCGGTGTTCGGTATACCGGACCCTCTTCTATTTATAGACGCTGCTTGTTATTTGAACTTCCCGCTTAAAGAATTTGAACTTTGGCTTGCTTCGAACTCCATCTTTGCACTTCAAATTGGCAGTTCCTTCCCTCCAATAGATCTGAACTTGTTAATCTTCCTTTATAAGTTTTAATTTGAATCTGCACAGTCACTTACCTAACTCAAATGATTAAGTGTTAAGGAAATAACTGCTTGGCACGATATACTCCACGTGTATTAACCATCAACTATCTTGTTTCATACGTTTACACGTGGAGTTCATGCATTTAGCAGTTGAAATCAGGGCTTCGAAGTCAATTTACTATATCAGTTTGACTTGTGACTGTCAATAACTGCTTTTCAAACATGAGAACTAATACGACATTGTATTAATCCCTTTTATATTAGTAATCCAGTGCATCTTTATTGACACATATTTGTCAACGTCTGGTGTAATTGATTACACGTCAATTAATTATTGGATTTGTTAATTTTATATTTAAACAGTACCCAAAAAAGCATTTATGGGTTTCACCATACCAACAACACGACCAATTATTTCATGGTCGTGGGGCACGTGCCCTAACACCCTTATTCACCATGCATACATTCTTGTGGGGTTCAATGTAATGTGTGGTGAATAAGGGGTGCTCCAAGACCATGGAATAATTACTCCAAGTCTCCAACCATGCACACTCACTTCAGAGCATCTCTCTCTCTCTCTCTCTCTCTCTCTCTCTCTCTCTCTCTCTCTCTCTCTCTCTCTCTCTCTCCACACACTTTGGTCAGGCTTTAGCAATGGCTATGACTCCATGAAAGGCATGCATGGCGACGGAAGAGGGAAAGTGCTTCCAGTGAAATCTCCTTTGCTAATTCTGGTGTAATCTATTTTGGTTCTGGTTTTGTTATTTAGCTTACAACTAACAAGGAATTTGATCACCATCCTTCGTTTATTATGGTTGGTTTCTCTATTTAGCCATTTTTATTTATATTTTGTTTCTTTTTCTTTTTTCTGATCGATTGTGGTATAATTCAAGTGTTTTCAACTAGTTCAAATAATTTTTCTAGGTTGAGTAAGTTTATTGTATCTGATAAATTTATCTTAAGAGACATTTGATGTAACTTACTACAGTATATGATAAATTTGTTACTTTGCTTGCATTTATGATAAATTTAATGTAAGAGACATTTTTTACTATAAATTTGCTTCTTCTTCTTCTTCTTCTTTTTGCATTTATCCTAAAGGACAATAAATTTATCATAAATGCAAACGAAACTATAACAAATTTAAAATACAAGCTAACAAAGCAAAAGAAACTATAACAAATTTATAACATAAGCTAACAAATGTCATTTATGGTAAATTTATCACATCCTATCTATTTACCATAAGCGCAAATAAAAACAACAAATTTATCATCTTGCGATAAATATATATCATATTCAGGAATAAAGAAGGTAAGATAATAAATGGAGCGTAATAAATAGGAGATTAAGTTAGGAATTATTTGACAATGATCAGGATGACAACTCAAGTATATTTAAAACCAACTTCTAGCTAGGATGACAACCAATTATTTAAGTATTTCTGGGGTCCAGGACCAAAAATTGAGATCCCCTTTCTAGTACTAAAATTGATGCAATTAATTCTAGTTTTGTTAGGTAAACAAAAATTTATGGATCTTTCCTCATTTGTACTGTTTTATGACTTGCAGTTTATCCATTTTCTACTTGTGTCTTCTTCCAATTTATTCCAAAATTATCTTCAATATTCAAAAATAGTCCTATGATAACTCCCATGACTTTTTTTAACTCCCTTCATTTTCCGTATGCGTGGGAGATAAAAACTATACTTTTGGGAGATATATCCCTATGGAGTGATGAAAATTGCGGAAAATAAATGAACTTTTAAACCTTACAAACAGGGGTAAAATCGATTTGGTTGGGTCTGGTTTTTAACAAATTTGGCAACCAAACCGCTTCATTCAGTTTGGAGTTTTGAAAACTAAAACCGAACCAAACAAGTTCGGTTTTGATCCTGTTTATTTGGCCCCGTTTACTCGGTTTGTTTTAGGCCTACAACAAAGACCAATAAGTCAACAAATACGAATAGATAAGAAAGCTAATTCCAAAAACCAATTTTACACAATTCATGAATCTAATAATACCAAAAAAAGAAGAGATTGTAAGGAAACACCTACTATATATCATGGAAAAAACCCTATCCTAATACTCAGAAAATTGTTTTCTTTTACTCATGAATTAATGTCATGGATAATGAATGTTACAAGCTAGTTTAATGAGTTACTTGAATTATTGGGGTCGAGAGTAAGTGTGATATGTTTCGGCTCGGTTTGGTTTATTTCGGTTTTCATCGGCCATAACTGAAACCAAACTAATAGCTCAGAAAAACTAAACCAACATTTTTCAGTTGATTCAATTTCCTGTTGGTCACTTGAACACCGTAAAAGCAAAAACTATGTTAGAAAAATATGATACTATTCCTGTAACTTTCCTTCAGATATTGTTATAGCTTTGTTCCTCAGTAAAGTGACCCCTTTTTGTTGGGAAGGAAAAGAACAACATCCTAATGTTTTTGTTTTTCAACTAAAAATTATTATACTAACACCAATTTAACGTGAACGCAACACATTACGTAAATTTGTAATTCTTCCAATGTATATGTTATGATTTTAGACCCTTTTCACTCCCTCATTAGACATATGCTCCAATCAATCCACATCACTTTAATGTTTCTTATCCTTACTAAACAGTAAAGGGACAGGCGGGTTTTCGCCTACTCTGACCCTGACCCGAAAATTACAAAATGGCCCCGATCCTGACTGGGCAATTCATGTGTGCCCCCGTTCCTGTCCCGCTTGGGGTTTGGGTTTACTCATCCGCCCCGTCCTGTAAAAAATGAAAAAAAAAATATTCAAGCTAAAAACAAAATAGAAGAAAATAATTGTGAATAAGGTGTTATATTAGTGTAAGGATGAAAATATAAAGGTAAAAAATTAAAAAAAAATTACTATAATGCGAAAAATATTGGTGTAGTATTAATTTACAGTTTAATGATAAAAATATTAGACTAAACCTATAATTTTGTATGTAAAAATATCTTGGGCGGGGTAACATGAACCTAAACCCCACTCGACCTCGACCGGGTTCATAATATTTTTACCCCGAAGCCATCCCCGGTACCTGAAAATTTGACAGATACCCGTCCAAACGGGACGGGTTCGGGACAAGGCGGGGCAAATTGCCATCCCTAATTAACAACTAGAAGGCAACATCGTTTTTCTTTTCTTGTATATAGTACTAGAATCATTAATTGGTTACTTGTATTGCAATTAATAGATCGATTGATTTGATTAAATTGATAGCGAGATTATCATAAGAATCAAAATTTAATTATTTAGGATCCGTGAGGATAAAATGATACTCTCTCCATTCCAAATTAATAGTCCCACTATGGGATTCCAACAATTTAAGAAAACACGCAGTGATTACAACCTTCATTCAAATTTAACGACATCATTTTCATCATTGCCCCTATATTCTACCTACTTTTTAAACATTTCTATTCACTTGTCAGGGGTACTTTTAGAAAATCATCAACTTCCTATATATTTCCATATTCAAAAAGGGATCAAACATTTTGGAACATCCAAAAAAGGAATAATGAATTATCAATTAGGAGGACTTGGGGGGCATGCTGTGCACAGCCATGCTGTGCACGGTGCTGTGCACCCCTCGGCCGTTGGATCGAGTTTTGGACGGCTCGGATGCGTTCGGCAATTATCCTTTAATTTTGATTTTTTTTTACGGTAAAAAATCAAAACACATCCGAACCGTCCAAAACACGATCCAACGGCCGAGGGGTTGCATAGCACCATGCACAGCATGGCTGTGCACAGCATGCCCCCCATTTCACAATTAGGAACGGAGGGAGTAATTAAAAGTTGAGTACTGGACCAAAAATGTGAACAATACATAGGCTAGGCTCTTATTTTATTTTGGATGAGTAAGAAATGCATTGATAAAAAAGAAATAGTAATACTTGAAACAAAATTTTATTGGGAGACGGCCAGAACAAAATCCAAAAAAACAACCAAAAAGCCTACTCCCAATAGGATAGCAAGAGCAACAAAACGAACACACATACACAAATAAAACCACTCAAGCACCTGTAAAACAAACATTAGAGAATAACGAGCAGATAAATAAATGAGGTTTGTTACAACTATCCTCAATGATATGCAATCATTTGCACTTATGCATGCCTTGCATATTTTGGGACAGCCTGAGCAATTTGTGCATCAGCCAGGTCCTTGAACCTTGATTTTCTCCTACAAGCCCTGTGCTTGCTTGGGCTAGCCACATGACGACCTCATTTCTTAGAAATGATATCCCTAAAAACCATGATTGCATGGATCTTAGATGCCTCAATATATGTGATTGGTTGAGTGAGTCACAAGATGACCTCCATCTTCAAAACAATTGTTCCTAAAGACCAGAATATGCTTGGACTTGAAATTCCTCACAGTTAAACTCTAAATTTTGGTGGAAATATTCAGCACATGCATTACGTTGGCAAAGGACATCCTCAGAATTATTATTTCTAGAAGCCATTATAGGCTACTTAAATATATGGATACGAATATCTATCAAATTAAGTACTAGAATTTACTTGGTTGCCTGTATTGGAATAGATTGATTTGATTAAATTGCTAATGGCATTCTTAGAAGACTCGAAATTTAGTAATTATTTGGGACCAGTGATAGCCGTATGAAAAAGATCACTCAACCATCCTCATTATTATGGATTATTTTTCATTTTTTTATTGTGAATTATAAAATATGACCAAAATATATTATGAATCTGTGGAATGTTTGGGAGATGTCTGCAGAATAGATTTTGCAACAGAATAGTGTTTGGGAGCATAATGATGAAAATAGATTATGAATTGGTCTTTATCATGCCTTGTTATTTATTATGGTATTATAATATGTTTATGAATAACCCTTTTAGATTCATTCCTATTTTAGATATTGATAAATTAAAATATAATTTGGTTAATTCCACTCTACAAAATTGGGTCCTTATTTGAAACTGGGTAAAAGTTAATTCCACTCTACAAAATTAAAAAAAACTGGGTAAAAGTTATAATTTTTTATTTTTTTCGATTCGTATCAATAATGCCTAAAAGTTCAATGCAAAACTAACAAACACAAAAGAAATTTTTTTTGAATAAGAACAAAACCGAAAAAATGACTTTAGAAAAGCCACAAAAAAACAAAAAAAAAAAAACTCCTAACACCTTCATTTTTGTGTCCAATTTCACTGTCACAGTAACTGTGAAGAACACATTAGAGTGAATTACGAGAGAGGAGAGAGAGTTGAGAGGGAGGGCTGTTTTTGTATTTATATCAATATCATTTCTTTATAGGTTAGTCTAACCAACACATAAAAATGTCAAATGGAGCATTTTCTCATTCTCTAGCTAACAAATTCCTAACACGTAATTTTATACCTCATTTTTAATGCTTTTTGTCATATAACAAACCATCAGGGTCGGAGCCAGGAATTTCATTACGCAGGAGCGAGCCTATATAATTCATTAAGAATAAATTTTGAAATTTTTTTCTATATAAAATATAGAAATTTTATATAGAAAAAAAAAATCTACGAGCATCCCCCACTTGAGGTTTTGAAAAATGCTTGTTGATGGCAGGGATGAAACCGAGGGGTGCTGGTATGGGCGGTTGCCCCTGCAAGAAAAGAAAAAATCTCTAATTTTTCTTAATGAACATACAAAATACACATAACGTTAAGACAGAAACGATATCATAAGCATTGGGCTAGTATTTGATAACCTATGGGCTAGACACAGAAAAAAGCGAGAGTGGAAAATATTGGGCTTCTGGCCCAAATATGTACCGGACTTGACTTAAAAGACAGTCGGCGGCCCAATCCTATTTCTGTCCCGAATTGTAGACCGAAAGATTCAGTCACTGATTTTAACAAAATAACACCTACCTCCCCAGTGCTTTAATTAGTTCCCCCACCAAGACATGTCCAAGCAATGATGGAGACAGAGGGGGACAAGTGGTGCCAGCCGCCACCACAAGATTTTCAAAAAATATAATTATTATATAGAAAATAAATTTTTATTCCCAAATTATATAGACTCGCCACCACTAGATTTTTTTAATATTTCATCCTCATAATGCAGTTTGTTTTTTTATTTTTTAAGTACATATTTTCGCCACCACAAAGGTAAACTCATGGTTCCGTCCCTGTGTCCAAGTCCAGGGCATTACAATTCCATGACATGAGACTACATATGATCATTCCAAATTTATAATATCCAAATTTTAACCGAATTGTATAAAGCAGTTTCACTTTTTCCAGCCACTTGATGGATTCAATTTAAATATCGGATTCGTTCATGTTGTAGAACTTGTCGAAACGCAAAATTGTGGTTTAAAATCATGTTATTTGAACACCAATCAGCATGTGATCAAAAAAATTAAAAAAAAAAAGATAAGTCGGAACTATAAAATGCTGAGTTCCGATCCAGTGTGTGCACAACCTCATTTTGATTTGTTTCTGTATTCCGTTCACATACCAATTGGTATCCTATTGACTTGATTTTAAAGCACATTTATACATTTCGACAAGATCTACAACATGAACGGTAGGTAAATTCCCGACGAGCTAGGTCCATAGCATAAAACATGAGTCCATTGTGATAGTAAAGCAGCAGGGGGACTACCTATAAGTAAGTCACTGAAACATTAGTACGGACCATATATGTAAAGGAAGATAAGATTAATGTGCTGAGCAATGGGGACCCCCTCAAAGGGCCTGACGACAGATTTTAAGTCTAGAAATCAAAGAGAAAAAAAAATGTCTCTACTTCACATGGAAACGGGACCCTATAGTGTGTGCTCACTAGTCTACGACCTTGATGTGTGACATCCGAGCCGTCGAATATGTTTTCAACGATTCTGATTTAATTTTGGCACTTTGCATATCCGAGCTATCTATTATCAAGATAAAATCCGATATGTTGATTGTCGAGATCAACGGCTCGGATGCGTACACTACGGTCGCACACCAGCACCCGGTCCATTTCACACTTCTCACTGACTACCCCACAGATAAATTAAAAGTGAAAAAGGAGTTCACCTTTATATCACAAAGGGAGAACATCCAAAAAGATAATCTTTGCAGAATATGAAGACATCATGAGCATTTCGGGCCAACTTACGGTCCCGCTGCACGATCAATCCTTGGCGCCTATAGCTCCGCGTACGTCTACTATGGGCGCCGGATAGCGGTGGGGGAATAGCAAAAGACCGGGGCGTAGGGACGGCTTTAGCGATTACCTTAACTCTACTAAAGCTATTAACTAGTGATATATACACAAATTTTAATATATTAGTATGAATAAAGCGACCAAATAGTACGAAAATAAATAAGATGTCACATTAATTCTAGGCAAATTCTATGTTTTGGGCCTAAAAAAAATTTAACAGCCGCATAAATACACTAGTATTTATTGTAGGTCTCTCTCTCTCTCTCTCTCTCTCTCTCCAAATGAGCCGAGCTTTGTCGAGTTGAACCGAGATTTAGAGTGTTAAGCTCGGCTTGTTTATTAAACGAGCCTAAAACTCGAGCTCTGCTCGATTACTAAAATACAAGTCTAGCCGATCTGTGAGCTACTCGTGATTTTTTTATCTTTATTTTGGATTTTTTCTTAGTCTGGATCCATGTTGATTCATGTTGTAGTTGCTTTGTACCCACAGTTGACTTGCACTTTGTCTTCTATGGCATGTCATGAATATTTAGTCATTTCATATGCTCGCCCGTGTTTTGATCTTTACTATGTAATGACTGTAGTTGGTCTATACTCAAAGTGGAATGGTCCTAACCCATGTCGAGTCTTCTGTGTTTTGATCTATATTTTAGAATGACTAGGTCCAACCCATGTTATGGATGTTTTGTACCCACAATTGATTACTAACATTCTTGAACACAAAAACAACCATCCAAAGATGAATATGTTTGCAAGTGGAGTGGAGTGGAGTGCAGTTGGTGCCTCCCTTATACTCTCATGCACATGGGCAAGGTTCGATTTCCGTAAGCACCCATCCCCCTTCCCAAGTTCCCTAGGATAGAGTATATTAGGATTAACGAATGGCAAAAAAAAACAAAAGATGAATATGTTTCAAAACAGAGATAAACGATCTGGAATTCCTTAACAACTTTTATTATGTGATAAGCCCGTAAATAAATTTAAAAAAAATTAAATCAAACCCACAAAAGAATTTTAATTATGTGACAGACACAGAAAGAAATCAACAAAATTAAACCAAACCCACAAGATAGAGAGAAGACTCGCATGTGAGGGCGATGAATCCGAGGAATAATAGAGCTTTACTCCATCGCTTTTTATTGGACTACTATTTTCCGAGAATGAGTTATTTCTGTCAGCGGTGGAAACAAATGTTCCCTCCAAATCAATCACAGCGGTCCGTGTGATTGTTTCCGCCGTGACTACACAATCACATTGACTACACAATCACACGGACCGCTGTGATTGATTTGGAGGAAACATTTGTGTAGTGGGCCGAAAACTAGCAGCCTTACTGGGGCTCAGCGGACGAGCCCAAGAGAGTCAAGGCCCAAACGGGCCTCCAAAGCTGGCTAAGGAACGAAATGCTATGGGCCGACCGAGATAGGCCCATCCGCGACGAACCGGTTTCCTGGCCGGAGTGAGCTATGGATCGGACGAGTCATCCGAGACGGATCATATCCGAGATGACTCGGAAAGGTGATCTGAGATATCGATGACGTCTTTTGTGACGCCATCCAAGGCGGTTAACGCTCGTAACAAACTTGGGGAGGCACATGTGCGTGTTACAGCTGTTCCTATGTCAGCGTGACATATACCGAGCGGTTACGCTACGTGTCGTAGCCACATTGGAGAACGCGTGCATGCAATATTTGTGAGTCCGGCTCGTGATGCTCGGTGACGTCATCCGAGCCGAAATGACTGGTTTGCCCCCATACTTGGGAAGCCTATATAAATGAAAAGAAGGAGCCCTAAACCGGGGCACAACATTCTTCTCTCTCTACAACCACTCTCTCAATACACTTTTCTTCTCCGATCACTCACTAGATCGTCGGAGTGCCTTCCCTGGCCACATTCCGGCCAGGTTGGGTGCTAATGGCGTGTGTTACGTGTGCAAGAGTCCGTAGAGGATCATTCATTACCCATTTGCTGCTGACTCGGGTCAAGAATCGTTCAGGAAGCCCTGTTGGATTTTTGAGGACACCACAATTTGTTTCCGTCGGCGGTGGAAATAATGTTTTCTCCTATTTTCCACCCAAACATGGAGCTTCTACACTCTCTCTCTCGATATATATATAGGAACTCTCTAGTCCGGGACCCTTGGGTCCGGAACTCATAGTTCCGGATCAAATTTTCATGATCCAAACCGTCCAATGTGTTCAAAAGGTGTTTTCCAAGGTCCACGCGGGAAATCTTCAAAAAAAAATATCGGGAAGGGCTTGATCCACGCAATTTTGTAAATATGCAGTTTTTGCGAAGAATTGCGTGGATCAAGCCCTTCCCGGTATTTTTTTTTGAAGATTTCCCGCGTGGACCTTGGAAAATACCTTTTGAACACATTGGACGGCTCGGATCATGCAAAAACATCTTTTAAAGGCTTCAAAACGCTTCAATCCGGGATGTCCGGGATCCTTGACAGGATCCTCCGCGTATATATATATAGAGAGAGAGAGAGAGTGAGAGATCATCTTGGGTTTGGGGGAAATGTTAGGGTAGGGCTTTTGAGTGGTAGATATAAGAGGGTAAAATAGTGACTCAAATTGCGTCACCATGTCTTGGTCATTTTTTTATTATTTTTTTGGGATGCCATGATTTTGGTTATTTAATTAGTTGGGACCCTTGAAGTGGAACATAAACCTAGTCCAGGTAAAGACTCGCACCAACTGACCTAATAACCCTAGTCTAACTATGTGACTCAAAAGGTTAACCTCGAGTTTTACAATAGTTACTTGGGTTTCCTTATTTATCGAATTCAATTTGATACTTGGACGATGTGGGATGTTACAATCTCCCCACTAGTGATCCAACATCCCCGTTGCTTTGGTCCTGCAATCTTCCTTTGGTGCCCATAGTGTCACACATAACTCTGCACCAGGGCCGGCCCTGAGGGCAGGTTGGGTAGGCCTGGGTGGCCCACAAAAAATAGCCCATTTTTGGAGCCCCAATTAGGTATATATAACGTATTAAGTAATAAATATTTAACATAGCAAAAGTTCAACAATAGACATTTAGCCCAGCGAAAAAGCCTCCTCCCTTCACCGATTGTGGCAGGGTTCAATTCTTTTGGCCCCCTTTTTCTTTTTCTTTACTATGGCTTACTATGGCAAGATAACGAAGAAAAAGTCAAGGTGGAATGTAAAGGTACATTCTCTCTTCTTCTTTTTTCCCCTTGTCCACGAGAAGGTACATTCTCTTCCTTATTTTTTTTCCTTCTCCACAAGATTTTCTAGTATAAAAGTTTTCAGGTTTTCTTTTATTAAATATATTTATAGTTATTTTTTATGGTTTGGTTAAAGTATTTTATTTTATATACCTCTTGACTAAAATAGTCGAAATAGATATTAAAAGATATTTGGGAAATACCCACTTACAAACGTTGGTAGACTCTTTTGCTATAATAAGATTTGTACTTCTATAATTTTTCGAAAGGTGGTTTCATTAAATTTCTAGTTCAAATTACCTCAAAAAGGTGTTTCAATTGTGGGATTAATGATATAAATATTATACTAAGTTCAAAACTACCAACTTAGAAGAACTCTATTGTGTGAACATATACTTCCACCACATTCATATTGTTTGTCGAATTTTTAAGAAAAATTTATCAATGTCACCATCAAGGGAAAATAACTAAAACACTTTGTGTGTATTCTTAAAATATTTGCATTGATTTGCCGATTTCAATTATTTTTTTGATTGTTGCAATAAAAATAAATAATTATGACTGAAAATTATTTTTCATTGACATAGCGACACAAATTACAAAGACGACAAAAATATAGATCAAAGTATCTATAATTTATGTTAACGTTGGTCCTCTAAATTTTTCTTTTAGGAAAAACATAGGGCCCTGTTTTGTATTTTTGCCTGGGGCCACGAAAATCTCAGGGTCGGGCCTACTCTACACAGTACTTCGCTTCTACTCATGAATTCAAGAGGTGGCCTCTACCATGTAGACCAAGAGTTGTGCTTTGATACCACATGTAACGACCCGTGCCAGCTGACCTGCTAAAAGAGGAGCCGCCCGAGAAAAGCCACATTATTTTTTAACCGAACCCTGAACTAAAGGTGGAGCCGCCCAAGAAAAGCTACATGATTTTTTGGATGAAGAGATAAAATTCATTAATAAACCAATCGAAACTACAACCACCGCCGGTATATGCTCCACCGCTATCACCCGCCGCCACCAATGTCAGAAGCTCTCGATCTGGCTTCCCATGGTCCAAAAATCGGGCATGGTCGCCCATACCGGAACGAAGAGGATTGTCCGCCACAGGGAGTCTTCGAACGCCAAGGAAGAGCAGCCATAGAGAATCGGAGAGTCGGAGATGAGAGGAGGCGGGTGAAAGGGGTGCGGTGGGGGAGGGGGAGTGGATCGACCGCTAGGGCGAAATCCTTGGGAGGCGCCGCCGCCTCTATCTCTCTTTCTCTTTCTTTCTCTCTCTCTAAAACTTCTCCTCTCGCTCCTTTTTTAGCTACATGATTTTGTTTAGACTTCTGTACAAGATTCCATTTTATATAAGATGCACTGAACCAGCGGATTCATGTTCTCCAAGTTGAAATGAGTCTCAATGTCTTGTCGTAATTCATTACTACTAACATGCAAGGGAAAAAAAATTTGAATGGCCATTAAAATTTTCATTTATAAAAAGGATAAAAAAATAAAAACAGTACAATAAACAAAGAAAGTTATTGAAAGAACCACGAAAATTGCATAATATTCTCCTAGTAGTACTACTTGCAAGAGAAATAATTGTACGAGAGACAACAAGCCAAGCGCATAAACAATTGGTATTTAATTCAATTCATACAATTATACCCCCATACAAACAATAAAATTGTCTGAATTTTGCAAGTGTGACTACACTAAATACCCACCTTTGCTAGGACTAATACAAGAGCAAAGCCATGAAACACTTTGGCCATTATGAATGGAAAACTAAAAATCTTGACAAACCTAAAATATTGCAGGTGAAGTTCCCAGAAATAGAATGTTAAAATTCACTCTACTTCATTGACCCCCACGATTTTACACAAATAAATGATCCAACCTTTTGCCATATAGATATATAGATAGATATAGATTATTGCTGAATTTTTTATCAGAAAGCTTTCTGATAAAACCCATGAATCCTCTTCCACGAATCTTCCCTCTGCATCTTCAGTTGCTTATAAAAATTCCCAATAAATGTCTCAGCTTTAGTGAACAACTCCTTCCCTTGATCAACTTCTTCTTTCTCTTCTTCTTCATCATGACTCTCATATTCATCAACCACCTCCTCCGCTTCGTCCCCCGCCCCGGCTCCGATAAAGAAAATACTCGGCATTGAAGGGCATTTCTTCACCTTGTTACTCACTTTACTAACCACTCCAACAATTTTCTCGGACGAACACTTTTCCACCACCTTAGGCCTACTTTCACGGCCTTCCACCCCGACGTTTCTGATAGTGGAATTGGGTGGAGTCTCAATAAGAGCAGTGGATTCTGTATTAGCAGCTGTAGGTTTTGGGGTAATAGTCATTGGTTTTTTGTCTTCTGAAGGTTTGGAGAATGAGAGAAGACCAGCTTCAGCTCCAAGTGCTATGATGAGGAGATTGAAGAGGAAATAGAGGTAAGTGGGCCTAAGTGATGTGGGTATAAGAGGGGAGATTATGAGGAGAGTAGCTATGAAAGAGAGCCTTAGAATTTCAGACTTCATAGGCTTGGCCATGACTTTTTGTTTTGAGATGAGATGATATGGGAGGTTTGTGGAGAAGTTGTGGTAGTGGAAAAAATGTTAGGGCCCTTGGACATATATATACATCAAGGGCAGACAGAGGGGGACCAGGGAGGCCTACAACCTTATCCAAAATGCAAATCGCTCTAGTACGAATAATGAGAAATTTTTCAATGCCCCTTAAGAATGGTTGAGCACTATTTTAGACCACACAAACATGTGAGGTCTGCTTTCAAGCGTGTGGACTTGAATCGTGCTCAACCATGCCTAGGGGGCATTGAAAACTTTCTCCGAGAATGCAACATGAACAAAGGTACACATCTTGAAATTTTATTTTATTTTCTGAAGTGTGTGGACTTGAATCGTGCTCAACTTGTCTAGGGGGCTTGAATCGTGCTCAACCATACCTAGGGGGCATTGAAAACTTTCTCCGAGAATACAATGTGAACAAGGGTACACATCTTGAAATTGGGTATGGTTTGAATAGACATTTATGCTTCAAAAATATTTGAATGTGCATGCTTGAAGAGATAAATATAAGTGTTACAGAATTGGTGATCCTGGAGTGCGGTGCCGCACTATAATTCGATAGAATATAGGAGTTTTTGAAAACAAAAGTCACACCATCGAGCTTAAAGCATCTTTATTGAAATATGTAGAATTATTTTTGTAAATTTTGGGTTAATATATATATATATATATATATATATATATATATATATATAGAGAGAGAGAGAGAGAGAGAGAGAGAGAGAGAGAGAGTCTCGATCTAATCCGGGAATCCCGGATCCGGGACTCCACCTTCCCGATATTTTTTTGAAAATCCGAGCCGTCCAATGTGTTCAAAAGGTGTTTTCAAGGGTCCATGCGGGTAATCTTCAAAAAAAAATACCGGGAAGGGCTTGATCCGAGCAGTTTTTCGCAAAATTGTAAATATACAGTTTTTGCGAAAAACTGCTTGGATCAAGCCCTTCCCGTTTTTTTTTTTTTGAATATTTCCCTCGTAGACCCTTGAAAACACTTTTTGAACACATTGGACGGCTCGAATTTCCCAAAAATAATTTTTAAAAGCATCAAAACACCAAAAAACCTCTCATCCGGGATCCTTGACTGGATAATAATATATATATATATATATATATATATAACAAGAAAAGGATAAAGGTAGATCCTAGTTTTGTCAGATGCTGATGGATGGTTAACGTTAAAACATGTGAATTATTTTGCAGATATTATGCATGACTATGACACTTTAACATTTTCGAATGTTAAATATAGTATTCTCTCCATTCCAAATTCCTTGTCCTTCTTTTTTTTTTTTTTTTTGAATGTTCTAAAATGAATGTCCACTTTAAAAAGTCAACATAAAAAATTCCGCAACATTACTATTTTGCCCTTTATTTTTATATTTAAGTGTCATTTCAACCGAGCATTAAATAGGGGTAAATTGAGAAAGTCAAACCCAATTAAATGTCACATCATTCATCCTATAAAAACTCGCTTCCCCAAAAGGAGCAAGCAATCTTCTATTTTTGCCACCCCCGAATATAAATCCTGACTCTACGATATACAACCGCTTACGTAAAATGCTTTCATGTGGTGTGGAGGAGTTGTCAGGGTAGCCTAGGTGGATCACACTAGCTAGGCAAGATGATCAAGTTGAGACTCGAGAGGCCTTGTCATATTTGTCCACACTCAAAACCTCTCCCTTTCGTTCAATGAACAAAGCTTTTAGCGACCATGTCTATTCAGATTCCAGCCCATTTAAGGGTGGTTTATCAACTTTCTAGGTCGGTGGCACAGGAGGAGGAGACCTCCAATTTCATGTTAACACCCAAAGCAACTTGCTTAATGATCTTGCAACTTGCAAGCACCCAAAGCAACTTGCCACAATTTTTTTATTTTTTTTTCATACCCAACTTGGTACTCTTTTGCCTCTGATTTCATCGCTTGGTGAATCGAAGTTCTTGAACTATAGAGCGCAACAAGAACGTTGCGATTTTAAGAGGGGGAGATTGGGACATCCTTTCCTAGTCCCACATCAATTCGATGTTAGAATGTTTGGCTGATATACAATGTGCATGCCTGCTAACTACTATTAACTTGTTATTAGTTTTGACTTATTTTTGTTATTTATATTAACAAAAATAAATTTGATATTATTCTTTTATGCACTTTACAAATACATAAAACTTTCATTGAAACACTAACTTATGAAGTACCGGATCTTCCACACCCAAAATCGATCGAATGAAGTAACTCACACCTTAACGTATATGGCACATACCTTTGAAGTAACTTTTTTGATTACTTAAGAGTATTCGGACCAGTTTATACCCGCCTCCACTAATTGGTGGACAACCAATCATAGGATTCATAGCTTTAACGTGTATTATATGGCAGTACATGTTAATTCATATCTCTAACAGATAATCTGAGTCATGCAATGCAATGAGGCTAAAAAACTGCAAAAAGGAGGGAAGAGATTTGAATGCAATTGGTTAATTTTCGATAAGGTCGGTGGAAACTTCTTTTTCATTCCTCTCTCCCTGTTCTTTTATGGTTCTAGTTATGATTCCCTACCTGGTCTCCTTCTGCAGTGTGAACTTGTGGTTAATGGACAAAATACTAAGTTGCAATGGGTGGGCCTCACATAAGTAGTAGGACTCCAATCCCAAGGACTTAGCCTGGTGGTTAAGACAGGCGACTTACGAATTTGTAACATCTTAGTCTCAGGTTCGAAATCTCTCACGTATTATCAAATCTTCTAAGGTCAATCCATACAAGGTTTTATTCCGGCTTTAGTTGGGCTCTCTGCAACTAGGCGTGAGATCGGGCTCTCAAAATTAGTCGAGATGCATATAAGTTGGCCCGAACACCGGTGCTATAAAGAAAAGATTTTTAGTTGGGCTCTTTGTAATTGAGCGGTGAGATATGGCTCTCAAAATTAGTCGAGATGTGCGTAAGCTGTCCTAAATACCGGTCCTATAAAGAAAAGATAGTGGGACCCCAGAGAGGCCCTTATGAACTTTTTTGCAATTTTGGCGGCCCAAGTGGGACTGAAGGTAGCTTGAAAGTTCCGAAGAATCTCTCCAGCCGAATCCCACTTTTTAGTGCTCATGTGGTCCACTTTTTGCAATTTTTCAGTCCACTTCCAAGGCCCACTTGCCTCTGTAATTGGCATTTTATTGGGGGGGCAAGATTTGGGCCTTATAGCTGCACGTTTCCTTACCAAGGGTAAAATTGGCCCAAAATTTAGAAGTCATGCTATGGTGCCATGGCAAATCACAAACTTTATTCAATGACGAAAATCGAGTTAAATTGTTTACATGCTACCTACCTACCACTCGGCTCTCGCAAACCCTACTAGCTATGAGTAGAAGATTTGTATGCGTATACTGGCCTGAACATCAAAACCGTCAAACCAAACAAACAAATCGAGTACTTTCTCATTTGAGGATGTTGTCCACCTCAAACTGTTTTCAAATTCAAAATGCCTTTAAACAAATCAATTACTTTCTCATTTGTGGATGTTATCCACCTCAAAATGTTTTCAAATTCAAATTGCCTTTTAACTATTTAAAGTATTCAAGATTCCATGTTCAAAGATTCTTCTTGGTAGTACTTTATTTGTTCCTAGGTGTACTCAACTCTTAAAACCCACATTTCAAAAAAAAAAAAAAAAAAACTCTTAAAACCAAAAAAAAAAGGTGAATCAAGAACATGAAACAGATGCTACCACGTCTACTTTTCCATTTCTTGATTAGGCTTATCCAAAAGGGCTCAGATACTCTAGGTCCAAAACACCGGAACATTCTAATCTGGACCATACATTCATATAATCAATGGTTCTGATTTGCTTAGGAACTCCTACCGGCAAGAGTTTAAACAAATCCAAATCATTAATTGTAACAAATGAAATGTCAAGATTTGGACTGTCCATCCGAAATTAAGAACCGAAAAAAATCCAATTCCTATCCAAAACTTGTACAAAGCTTTCTTCCCTCTCATCTCCTGGCTCGACTTTAAGCACACAAGATACCACTTTTTTTCAAGAATGGGTGCCGGCTGGGTACCACGTGGCAAGCACGACGCGCATCTCAGCTACCCAATAGTGTTTTGGATAGTCTGGAATTTAGAGAGAGAGAGAGAGAGAGAGAGAGAGAGAGAGAGAGAGAGAGAGAGAGAGAGAGAGAGAGAGAGAGAGAGAGAAAAAGACTGTCTGTCCAAAACACTTTTGGACGGCTGAGATGTGCACTCGAGCAGCTCGGGCACCACATCAATCGTACCCTAATTGCATCCTTTCTCCTCTCTTTTTTCCGAAACAACCAACCCATTGCTTTCCTTCATCTCTTGTAATCTTTTATCCATTCTAGCTAAAGATCCATCTCCTTTATTTTCCAAGTGAATGGCTTCCCACTTCTTCGAACTTTCACTTTTGATCAATAGGGACCTTATAACTTGATAATCTAACGTCAAAAGCAACCAGCTTTCTCTCTTTCATGGTACCGAATTCAGTCTTGATTCGTTAAAAAAATTACAAGTTCTTATCAGCAGTGTACCGCCCTAATAACATCTCCATAAAAAAAAGCTTCACACAATCTTATCCATTAACACCAACACATGCCAGGAATAACTTTATTCTTCACGAAAGCCTTTGGCTTTCCAATGCCCAGTGTATTATGAATTCTATTGTGGTGGTTTCATTCTAGATTTGAATAGCTGTGACATCAAAAAAGTTAAATTTTCAAGTAAATTGAGGCCAATATCGACTAACTCATCGTAAATGGTATTCGAATCACAGGCTTAACATGGTATGCGTGACAGACTGACGTTTCAATTTATAGCTACACTAGATGATAAGCACCACAATTCGACTACGTCATGTGCAATATTCTTTCAAATGGTTAGTTGAGGATCTGGTCCTCCTACGTCGTTTTCCTTCGCGGAATTAGGTCGTGGATTCGCCTACGCCTTCCAAGTTTGAATTTCCTTTGCAAACTTTACTATCTACCAGAAATGACTGTACCAAACTTATCCATTCACAACGCTAACTACTAAAGCTTTGTGTGTAAAGCTGCACCAACCATTTGACACTCACATGAGAATAATACAATTAGTGCAAAACAAACCACCTGTTATAGTCACACAATGTGCTGGAAAAAGAAATACAGAACGCCGCACTATAAAGATTTTGCTTATTTGCAGCCATGATATAGACAGGAAAGATAAGAAAGCCCCAAAGCTTTGGATGAGGAAAAGCATATTACCTCTTCAATATGCATTTGTGACTTCATATCATGATTGGATCACTTTGTCCATGTGGAGAGTCAAGCTGTGTACTCGGATCATCCAGGCGTATCAGTCCCAGATGATTAAGCAGAACGGATCAGCCAAATGCAAGAAATACCAAAGGTATAATTTCATGTTTTCACCTTCGACCTGTAAAAATCCTATCGCAGAGCTAGGAAGAGAGGACCTGCAAATTCCAAATCCTTTTGGGATACGGTAGAGGCCAAATCATCTTCGATTTACATGAAATATAGAAAAACATATTTTGGCTGCAAATAGTTTTGGAACTATAACTCGCTGCCTTCAATTACTACAACAGGGATTAGGCAATATATGACCTGAAGGGTAGCATAGAGTAGATGAGTCGGATTGCTAACATGATAATCAGCTCCAACCGATGTGATACAGAGGCTAATCAGGCTAAGATCAGACATAAAAGTGCAAGCACATTTAAATTTAGCAATTTCTAAGAAAACCACAAGGGCCAGCTACAGTTGTCTGTTCTGTTTTACATGTACGCATGAATATCTTTCCTAAATAACCAGTAGGGCTGAAAAAATAACTAAGATTCCCATGCTCGAACCATGTTCAGCCCATTGAAAACTTGACTGATACAGAAACAACCCAAGTTAAACAATTTCTGAATACTCGCTAACCTTTTGGCCTCAGCCTGAATTCAGTTCAGTCTACCCAAAAGACTTACAAAAGAAATTATTTTGTCTCAATATTTTGCTGAATTTTCAGAAAATTTTTATTCAAAAAAAGAATCGACTGCAACCACCATCTGCATGCATTCCACCTAACTCCAAACCTGAGTTTCATCACTACCATGTGGGTATACATTATTTCCAGGGGACTGCAACTAGAAGATCCAAATTCACAATACCTATATGAGGATAAGGTATAAGAGAGCAGATCAACCTCTCACGGTTAGAGGTCAGTTGAACTAAAACATGCATTTGTCTCTGAAAATTTGTCAAAATACTTCCATAATCTTCTAAAAGAAATGACAAGCAAACAAAAAATAAATACACAGAAATTTCGGGTCCTTGTCATTTTTCACGGTTAACTGAGAAACTGGAGAACTAATTATACATACAAAGCATTGGAAGTGAGTGAGTTGCGACCAAGACCCCAAACAAGTAAACACAAGCTTTCAGTAATCAGAACCTTAAATACAGCTTTCCTGCGAACCAATCAATTTTCTTCATGGAAGAATTAGGTATGACATCGTCCCCGCAATTGAAAAGCTGGAAAAGTCAATGATCCACAATTGAGTAGCATTTGCTATTGCATCCCCTAACTGGAGCTTTTCATGAGATACGCTACTATACATCCGAGCACAGCACCTGCAACAACCTGGGAAATTCCAACGGAAAAGTAATTAAAAGGAGCGAATTATAGATTCACCATTATAGTTCGATGTTGTGTAAGTGTATCGCCTAGGTGAGAAGAGCACCAAGGCACAATGGTCCCTTGTGGCCTAGGAGAAAGGCAAGGTGCATTTTTGCCATAAAAAGAAAAATCCATAGTCCCAGAAAATTTATTCAAGGTACAATGAAGGAAAAACAAAGAACTCAGGAGTATAAGTTAAAACCTCCAAGGCTAAGAACCAAAAAATAGAAGAAAAAAAATTTGGAAAAATCCAAAACTTAAAACCAATAAAAGCATCTCCACCATTCAAATTACCAAATATTCAGGATTCAAGAAAAGCATCAATATCCAAACAATGATATTTCAACATTTGAAAACATCAAAGGCAAAGTAAACTAATAAATATCAGTAAAGGCATCCCACACCAAAGCCCGTCCTCCACAACATTGGATCACTAAATTGATGCCACTCCCACCTTAGGAGCACACTTTTGTGCTCCAAACTAAGGAGCTTGACAGGAGCTCAGTTCCATTGTGATGGAAGCCTACTCCTTACGAAGATGGGAGCTTTTGTGCGATCCTTGGATTGACAAGAGGAATTTATTATTTGGCTTTATTAGTCCTCAACTTAACTCATCTATATAGCCCAAGTCGATAAAAAAAAAAACCATACATTCTAACATTACTGCATTTCTTACATTAAGGTAGACCTGGCCCATATTTTTACTCCCTAAAGGGGTTGTAGTTTTAAAATGCATATTCTATGCTACATTATTTTATTATCTATGTACACCTTCCTTCCACGCTCCCAACCTTGGGAGCTTCTAAATTCCACCACTCCCCCACTTCCGCTCTTGCTCCCACTTCGTGCAACAAAGGGACAAACAATCTAGGACATGCAAAAGTCTAAAAGGGGACAAAAAAATTGTGATGGAGGGAGTAATTTTTTTCTAGGCAATGAAAGCATGGTAAAAGGTCATATGAAAAAGGCATGTTCACTAAGTTAAAGGTATGGCTATAGACTTGGGAAATGTTTGGGCCAAAAGGCAAAGGGTATGAAGAAGAAGAAACACACTCTGGAAATCACTGCTGTAAATGCTTAGCCCTTAGAGCATCTACAATGGTTAAAGCAAAATTGGATAACCAAATCCAAAAGTTGCCACATCAGCTTCTGATTTTCCATACAAGACATTGTTAAAGTTAACAATATGGATTGTTACAATGGTATTTTGTGCCCATAATCAGAAAAGTACTACTCACTCTATTTTTATTCATAAAATGTGAACAACTTTAAATTTGTACATTTACTTTTTATAGTACTAGTACCATTTAAAAGATATTCACAATACCTTTAAAATGAGACCAATCTTGAACATATTTGGGTAAACATTAAAAATTGATAAGTTCAAATTTTGGAGGAAAAGTGAAAAAAAATTAAGTTTTTGAAGTACGTATTTCAAAAATGGAGAGAGAATGTGTTGCGGGAAGAGAGAGAAAGCACATGGGTGTGGTCTCCAAATTTGGTTATTGCGAAAATGTTGCTAGTTTGGATCATCCAAAAGCCAAAATTTGGTTATTACCTAAGAGGTTGCTAACTTTGGTTATGCCAGTGTGAGTCATTTTTTGGACAAACATTTCTAACTTTGGTTATTTAGAGGTTTTGGTTATGCCATTGTGGATGTTCTTAGGCATTACACCTAGTATCATCAGGCAGTATGAACAATTGACTCTTCTATTGCAACGACCTAGTGTTGGCAGGGCCGGCCCTGACAATTGGGTTGTCCAAGCCCAACTCTCATTTTGGTTGCCCACTTACGATTAAGTGAAAAAAAGGGGTCACATCGTACTTTTCTTTTAGCTTGAACAACATTAAAAAAAATCACAATAAAAAATATTACCCCGGTTATAGTGCTTCATGATGAGCACGACCCGATTGAAAAAAACTTCTTATTGCATTTTTTTAAGCATGTTGTTCGATTGAATCATCATACTAACTTATCCAAAACACATTTTCAATTGAGATCATAGCCGACTTTATCTCTCGTATTACAAAAGTAAGTTTTTTCAGTTTCAACTTAGAAAAAGTTCTCTCCATTGAAGCAACTATAACATGTAGTGCTGAACTCCTAATATTAAGTCTCCTACATCTTCAAAAGTTCTTTTTAAAAAATTTAGAATACAATAATTCAAAATAAAATGATAAATGGATAAAATGTAAAAAGATAAATGGATAAATGTAAAAAGATTGTAGGAGATTGTTTTTGAAGAAAACAAGAAAGTTTGCTTCATATTTTAAATATGATTTGGGAGAAATAATAATAATAAACCGTGTTTACTCGCTTATTTTCTAAAAAATTCTACCGTTGGGAGTTTTTTTTTTTAATTCAATGTAAGAAAATATCATTTCTACATTATTGTTGTGTTAGTTAAATGGAAAAATTTTAACAAACTAATTACGTAGTGTGGTTTCATAAAAATTGTGGATTGGGGAAAAAAAAAAGGAGTCGTAGATATCAAACATAGGTAAATAAAGGGAAAGGGAGGCTCAAAAGGCAAAAGTAGATATGCAGTATCAGTGACTCGAACTCGAGCAACGCATATCAAGGATGGAACCATTTACCACGCAGCCAAGATAATGCCTTGCGCCAATCCTACAAACTTTTTAAAATTTATATTTAACCTGAGATTTTTTTTTTTTTGGTTGCCCCAGCCCGGGGGGGTTGCCCAAGCCCGGAGGCTTGCTGGGCTTACCCCTGGGCTGGCTCTGAGTGTTGCCACATTTCTTTTTGTTTCAAAGGTCATAATGATTCTATATGGTTTAATGTGATATCAAGGAATACCACGAACAGCACTCCACTGTCACCAGTCCTTTTCAATCCAGATATGCAACTTCGCGTCAAATGGTTGCCAAATCGACAAAAAGGCATGCCTGCAAAGTTTACAACTTGGGCATTAAGAGAGGATCCTATTTCTATTTCCTAATTGCTATTTGATTACTCTACAACAACTTTCTACTACCAAATGAGGGGCCACCGAAAAACTTCCAAAATATCTTTTCGTGTTATGTCATTTTTTAGGGTCCAAATAGCCAAAGTGAAGGTATACAATGGTTCCCTACAGTTGAGTATACCTTCTTCTTTTTTTTGAGTAATTTAGTTGAGTATACTTATAAATACAATTTTCCGTATTTTTTATTTTTTCACTATCAAGTTGTGTATATACTTAACTCGTTTCTGTAAAGACATCCTGTAACACCAAATACAGTGGCACAACGATTTTCTTCTTAGCAGATTACAAATATGGTCACATATTCAATATGCCATTGGCATTGTCAAATGGTCTTCCACGTCAGATTGAATCAGATCGACATGCAGGGGGCCAGGTCTCTTGTATACAGGTTCAAGTGCACTAATATCCACTATCCAAGTCTCGCGAATATGCTGATTCCCCCTATTAAAGCATCCAACTCAAAACCAATTGGCAATTATTGGAGAGGCCGCCCAGGCTCATATACTAGTTTTGGAGGTTATAATTAACCAAGGTGGGACAATTTCTAACACTCCCCGCATGTGCGACCCCTGACCCGCAAGTAGAGAGATAAATAATGATTCACCACATACGACAACTATCAACCATCAACGACAAACTAAGGGAAACCAACCATCAACAAACTAAAGCATAGAGTCATGTCCAAAAGCCTCCGAAAGCCGAACTCTGATACCATGCCAAAGCATCCAACTCAAAACCAATTGGCAATGAGTGGAGAGGTCGCCTAGGCTCATACACTAGCTTCGAAGGTTATAATTAACCAATGTGGGACAACCTCTATCACCTCCAACTAAATGCGCAAATCCGCGAAACCATAATGCATATGTACACGTTCTTGGGAGCTTCCATATTCCCATGCTCTCCCACTTCGGCTCCCACTCCCGCACCCGCTCCTGCTTCGTGCAACTATGTTTCATACACCCCCCACTGCATCCCCTTATTGACTTGATCAAGGTTACACAAATACCATGGAATGTAACATGAGCAGCTAATAACAATGAATCTCTTATTATCCCACCCAAGACAAAAGGCAATGTAGAATGCACAAGGACGAGCATGACCAATAACATACCTGGAGCGGAGTATGACCTAGTGAATCTCGCAGGGGTTTAACACTAGAAACAGGATGCTCAGGAGGGAGTTCACACACAATTTGATTCAACAACTGCAATATGAGGAACCACACAAAATTTAACTAAGGGAATGACAGCTGGAAAAGAACTACATAAACTTGAAGTGAAATGGCTAAGATTGTGAACAAGATATTACTTCAGCTTGCCGACCAGCATGAAGTCTAACACCAGATGCATCATACATTACCTGCAGGAAATCAAAATAGTAAGTCCAGGAAGCAAACTCAAAGTCAATGGAGCTTGTTTGCACCACTAAAAAGGACCATAATGCAACAATACCAAATAACATAAAACAAATCTTCCTGACATGAAATGGGAACACTGCAGGTATTGAGTACTGATGGAAAGGCTCATTGGAACCTACACTCCAAACGCATTTTTTTAATAACTACCCTTGATACTTATTGAACTGGGCAAAAGCCTTTTCAACTTGAACCTGCTGGTTTGTCGTCTGTCGATGTAAAGAGAAATGGTATAGAAACAAGCTTGGCATCAGCAATGTAGAAGACTCTGTTAACTTTCGTCAAATCAATTAGTATGGGTTCAATCTAACAGAGGGTCCAAGCAGTGACTGAACGTGTTTCGCCAAGGCCTATCACAAATTACTACAGCAGTTTCTGAAGCGTGTAATAGCAAATTAGCAAAAACATAACTTGACGTCTCAAACTATAAACTATGAAGCACAGATGCAGAAACGGATACAAGCAACAGGGACCAAACCAAACCAAGCAAGCCTCCCATTTACTCAAGGGCTACATGAATCCTTTTCTCCAATGAGCTCTGTCAAGGGCTACTTGTTCACTCAAACCCATTATACTCATATCTTTGCGCACAACCGCATCTAAAGTCAATTTAGGTCTTCCCCTCCCCCTAGCATTACTACCCAAAGCTATCATATCCGCTCTCTTAACTACTGGATCTACAGGTCTACGGTAGACATGCCCAAACCACCTTAGCTTATTTTCCCTCAACTTCTCCTCTACAGATGCTACACCTACCATCTCACGAACCGTTTCATTTCTAATCCTGTCTCGTCTAGTCTTACCACACATCCACCTCAACATTCTCATTTCCACTACATTCATCTTGCTCACCTGTTGTTTCTTAACACGCCAACATTCTATCTCGTAAAGCATCGCTGGTCTTATGGTAGTTCTATAGAATTTTCCCTTCAATTTTATGGGTACCCTCTTGTCACATAGTTCATCAGTAGCGCTTCTTCACTTGAGCCACCCGACTTGGATCATATGGGTCACATCATTTGCAATCTCTCCATCTTTACTCATAATTGAGCCTAAATACCTAAAATGGTCACTCATTGGAATCTCCTGGTCTTGGATCATCACCCTTTCTTCACGCGCACTACTGGTACTATTAAATTTGCACACCATATACATGGTTTTAATCCTATTTAGCCGAAAGCCCTTTGACTCTAATGCTTCCCTCCAAATTTCTAATTTAGTATTAAAACCTCTAGCAGTTTCACCTACGAGGACAATATCATCTGCAAACAGCATACACCAGGGGATATCGTGTTGAAGTTGTCTAGTCAACTCATCCATAACTAAGGCAAAGAGGTACAGACTCAAGGCTCACCCTTGGTGCAATCCTACTGTGATTGGAAATTCACTCATTTCCCCTGTCGGTGATCTAATGGTTGTGACGGCACCTTCATACATGTCTCTAATCACGTCGATATAACTTTTGGCCACCCCCTTTCTCTCCAAAATCCACCATATGATGTCTTTAGGAACCCTATCATAAGCTTTTCTAAGTCTATAAAAACCATATGGAGATCCTTCTTCTTTGCCATGTGTTTTTCAACCAATCTCCTTAATAGATAGATAGCTTCCATGGTCGATCTCCCAGGCATGAACCGAAACTGGTTTTCCGACACCATAGTCACCATCCTCAGTCAAAACTCAAGCAACAGGGACACAACACATAATTTCAAAAAAAAAAAACCCATACAGGCATACAGCAGGACAGATCATCAAATAAATGTATTGTTTTATAATAGTGCATAAACATAATTAGCCATTAATGATTACTTGAGTTTTAGATTGCGGATATGCTCACAATTTATCATACCAAGACAGTAAGAAATCAATTTGATGTTCCAAGTGCAAGAAAATAAGTGTGAAAGATCAAGATCTATTAGGGCTTTTAGAAATTTGTTTCGCAAGCAAATCAAAAGTTCTGATATGTAGAATTCAAAACGTTTAAAACCTAAAGGAAAGGGATTGTTAGGTATAAAATATATTGTTTTCATTTCATCACTCAAAATTTGTTTGTTACGGACATTGAATGGGATTCATGTCTGCCTAACCCGATGGACACATATGTCTCCCAAGTGTCTGACGCGGTCCGGTTCCAAAGAAACCAAACAATATTAGGACACGTTGAAAGTATCCACCACGGACACACGAATTTCTCATAAGCGTCCACAATTCTCTGCCAGACTCACAAGAAATGAAATACAGCAACAAACCGTAACAAGTAATGCTCTCACGAGAGGTAGCACAGGATAAAGCTTTTTCTTTTTCATGCCAAGTACCAGAATGGATTCAGCAGAATTACAAACAAGCTCACATGACTTTGTTGGACCAACACTCATCTACGTTTAAATATAAAAATGAAAAGATCAGCCAATAAAATTAGATTCTCATGAGCTAAGCATAAGAAATATGTAAAAGAGTACATGAATTGTTTTCTTCCATGGTTTTCAACAACATCACGAAGATAAGCATTGCTTCCTGGGAAAGCACATCAATACAAAAGAATGAGGAAGACCTGGATGAAAAGTACATACAACGCATGCCAACACGACGGCAATGGCAAATGCTGACCCTCCTGTTCCTTCTTGTAAACCAACAGACGCTGCAAGAGCTGTAACAGTTGCTGAATGTGATGATGGCATTCCACCCGAACTAACCATCCTTCTAGAATCCCATCTCTTCTCCTTGACCCTGCACATCTACAAGCACATATTACAAAGAAGAAAAGGAGAACCAAGGATGAATCAACCATTATTTACAGCATCCAGAAAAGCATAGGATGTCAATCAAAAAAACCAAGTCCAGAAATTGGATGCCATGGCAGGCTCAACATATGAACATGTGACAAGGATAAAGACTCGTGAGTCACAACCACTACGGACAACGGCGATAAAGGACTCCAACCCAATGATCACCACTCGGAACTATTAGGTTTGAGAAGCCTGATTCAGTCTAATTTGTGCTTCACTGGCTACTCGGGATTCGAAACCTAAACAGGGTAGGGGTATTATGGTAATTGGTGATGTAAGTGCTAGCTTATAAATACTTGCTATACACAGCCAATGTAACTTGCACGCCATCCTTCTTCAATACATAGTGGAAATTGATGTGAGGTGTGTATGTACTCAAACGACAAAGTTGATAAATCACGTAAAAATCTTTGTGTCTTACGTTCTCTGTTTCTTTTCTTAAGTATTATTCGCACATTGTGGCCAATTTCTCAACAAGAACTCCTCAAGACTCGCTCCCTCTCACGTAGCCAGCTTTTCTGCCTCAGACACTCTTTCCAAGCTTGAAGTGAAAGCCATAGGTCTTGTTATTTACAGGTTCAGTTGTTAGACTTTTGGATGATTAATCGAAATCTAGGCTTTTGATATGCTCAATCTGAAAAAAAGAGGGCCTCTCTTCGGCACTTGTTGGGTATGCTTTTGATTCGTGCAATACAAGTGCTTATTGTATCAAAAGATTAGGGCTTTTGATACCTTGGCGTAAGACAAGTTTGCAGACAGTGAATACAACAAAACACTTGAAGTATTTATTGATTTTCTGCAATAATTTGTCCAGTTATGTTAAATAATGGTTTTGACTATCAACAAAAATTGCAGATCGAATGCACATGGAAACGCATAATGTCCCAAATTCTAAAACGACGGTAGGATTTATTCCTAATGTTAGGGTTTTTTCATCGAACAAGAAGAGAGAGAAAGAGGGAGCTGTCATACCAGGTGGTGAAAGGCTTGAGAAACTGAGCGAGAGCACAGGCTAGCAACGCGCATAGGAGGGGGAGGTTCCATGGTCCAATGGACGGATCCGATGAATATGATCGGAGGCTCGACGATGCATCAGCGGCCGTGATCACCTCGTCCATTGCACGAATAGAGAGACTTCAACAGCTGCCCCTCAGGTTGAATTGGAGATTCTTTGTTTGAGTTTAATAGAATCGTGTTCCCTTCTGTGCGCCGTCGTGAGAAGATGAGAGGCGGCGGCGGCGGTGGTAGTTGTGGTGGTTATAACTTGCAAGAAAGAAGAGACGGAGGTACGGCAGGTTCTAAATACCCACACGTTTTATTGTTTTGTTGATTCATCCACGCATTAGTTCTTTTTACATTAGGAGTATTTTATTTTTACATCCGCCCACAGCACCAAATTATACGAGAAATTTTTCGCCGCCCGGTACGTCTTAACACCTCATCAAAGTGTTTTAGATGGTGTAGATCTAAATACATTTACCGATAAATACACTCTATAAGTGTTTAAAATTAGGACCAATTAAAAGTGTTTTTATCGAAATTTTAAAAATACCTGTTCAACACTGGAAAATTTCTCAAATTATCTAATATTACTTCAAAATTTAGGGACAAAAATTAAAACACCCTCTCCATCTCAATTTGTTTGACCAATTTTAATATACTTGTCTCTCAAAATATTATTCATTCTTTTATTCTTTATGTTTTGTATGATATTGAAAATTTTGTCCAACAAGAATTCAATATCTACATGTTGAAAGATCATCACCACCTCTCTTGAGTTTTCCGGAGTCTTGAGATCGCTGAGAGAAACTTAGGATTATTAGGAAATATCTGACACTCAAAATTTCGAATCACTGAAAAATTTCTCAAATTCTTAGATCCTTACTATGGACCACTAGAACATTACGGAGGGACAAAATCATATGATAAAATCTTGCACCCTCTTCATCTCAATTTGTTTGAGGTCAATTTTAATATAGCTTGTCTCTCAAAATATTATTCATTCTTTTATTCTTTATGTTTTGTATGATATTGAAAATTTTGTCCAACAAGAAGTCTTGTAATCAATAAAATTACTTTTGTTTGTTGTGTTCAAACCCTACACTACAAGTGTATACGAAATTCTGAATTAATAGAGAGAGTAGATAATTTGTTAAGACCCCCAAATAATAAAGGTAAACAAATAAATTGAGAGAAGAGGGAGTAACTTTTTCCAACCCCTCGATCCTCTCACCTATCCCAAACTGCCATTATTAGCATCAAGCAATCCTCCCTACCGGCCACCACTTGTCCACTACTAAGATTCGTTCTTTCTCAGTTTCATTATTGTCATCAGATGAATCAGTCGCTCTTTCGCCTTTTGCAATCATTGTCAACCACCCCATCACCACCTATAACTACTTCCATTTGAATTCCAACCCACCTTTGAGCTGGAGGTGTCACTCTTTCTTCCTTGTGAACACTATAGACTTGTTACCGGATGTCATGGAAGAGATAGAGCAATGGGAGGCGAGAGTTTAAATGTTCATATGGAACAGTGGATTTACAAATTAACAAGGGTGTGGGAAGAAATTATGCAAGTGCATTTGGAAACTTCCCGGAGGTAATTCTCAAAATAAGCCACTTGATTACAAGTGTTTTTTGGATTTTGCTTTTACTCAAAACAAATTCCCGTTTGTTAGTTTGCGTCAAGCTTTTGTTGATTATTGGTTCGTCCCAATGAGAATGATCAGGAAAGTGGAAAATTACTCTGATTTTTACCCAATTTTTTCAAGAAATATCTAACTTTTAGCTCTTTTAGCTATTTCTTTAAAAAATTGTGTAAAACTCAGAGTAATTTTTATATTTTCTAATTCCTCTTGTCGGGACAAACTAATAATTCACAAAAGTTTGACGTAAAATTAATAAATGGGAAAAAATTGAATTTAGACAAAACCCAAAAAACCAAGGGACTTTTGGAAAACTACCCCTAAAACACTGATTCTATTCGCTTTGGTTTCAAAACCATCCCCCTCTCTCACAGCATGGTCTCCAACAAATTTTCTCTTCAATTATTATCCTCATTTCTATTTATCTTTCTCCACTCCGGTCAAAAGTAGATCATCCACGCTGGGACTAGAAAATTTCTAAAAAAAATTGTGTTCTTGTTGTGTTACCATAAGAATCGAACCTCGTCAATTGTTTGAAAAACAAATCCACCAACTAACAAGACTACCCTTTGGGCCGCATAAGTTTACCTCTAGTCCTAACCAATGATGCCAGGCCCAGACCAAATGTCAAATTCTATCAAAGTATCAAATGTGGACCACCTTTATTTTTTAGCCTTGTAGAGAGGGCAACACCACTTTCCTTGGAAAGCAGATTGTGTGGACGACAAATAAAGCCACGCCAAAACGGGCGCTTCCCTGTATTTATGGTTTTCCCCTTTATTTTCAAATGCCCAATTGAAGTTCTCGACTTATGCTTTGATTTAAATTAGGGTCAATTTCACTTAAAATTAGGGTCAATTTCACTTACCCCCTGAGGTTTCTAACAAATACAGATACCTCCCCTATACTTTCTGAAATCCCACTAACCTCCCTTACTTTTTAAAATAATTGTCACATATCTCCCTTGCCGTTATTTTAAGGCTAACGGTGTTAACTTTTTGCGTGAAAGACTATAGTACTCTTAGTATATATTCTCCATCCTAAAAAAATAGGGTTAAAAAGTTTTACTAAAAGTTTAAATCGTTTTTCATTATTAAAACATAGCTTATAGACAAAAGTATAGAAGAGAATTTTTTTCACGAAAATACTACTTTTTTTTTTGAAATTTTTTGTTGGAAAAAGTTTTCCCAATAAGAAAAACTAATTTTCAAAAAGTTTTTTAAAATAGTTTTTGAAATGCAAAATTTTTGAAAATGTTGTTTTGGATAAAAGAAAATTTGTTTTTGGTAAACTGTTATTTTTAAAAAATAAAGTTTTGAAAACACTTTTTTTTAAATCAGAAAAATAAATTTCAAAAAAAAAAGTTCAAAAACCTATTTTCAAAACTAGTTTTTTTCCGTACAAAGAACATTCAAAATGGAAAAAAAAAATTGAAAAAAAATTCTTTGGTACTTTTTGTTTAAAAACCTTTTTTTTTTTCAAAATGAAAAACAATTTAATTTTTTTGGAAAACTTTTTTAACTTTACTTTTTTCAAAAAAAATTGGTTTTTTTTAGGGTGGAGAACATATACTAAGGGTGTTACGGTCATTTCAAATAAAAAGTTAACGCCATTAGCCTTAAAGTAACTGTAGGGGAGGTAAGTGACAATTATTTTGAAAAGTAAGAGAGGGCAGTGAAATTTCAAAAAGTATATGAGAGGTCTCTGTATTTTGTCAAATACCTCAAGGGAGGTAAGTGAAACTTACCCTTTAAATTAAGCTACCCTCTCCAACTCCAACTTCAAATTTAAGGGTATCAAAAGATTTCAATGACTTAGGTAACAATTTGACAATTCTATGGGGTTATAACCTAGTTTCTAAAAACTGGAAATTGCGACAGTAAAGGATTTTAGGACGACACGTGATCATGCCCCAAAATCACCAAATTACTCACTCTGAAAATTAAGGCTGAGAAGACGTCAAAGAGACCAACATTCTTAACAGACCAACATTCTATCTCGTACCAACTCTTCCTGTTCTCTCTCTTCCTGAGAGCCTCTCTCTCTAAACTTGAGAGCATCCTAGGGTTTTTATCCCTAAATCCATCCCACCGCCGCCCCCCTTTTCTCTCTTTACCACTGACCTCCCTCCACCTCCCTCTTCCTTTTCTTTCTTCTTCCAGATTTCTACAGGGGGTGGGGCGGCCGCCTCTCGGCCCCACCCCCACGCCTCCTTTTCCTTGATCCGCCACCATCCTCTCACCCCACCGCCGCCCTCCACCGCCGCTCTCCACCGCCACCGCCGCCCTCCACCGCCTGTTCTCCTCTCCCCCGCCATAACCCCTATCACTGCCTCCTCACATCCCTTTCCTCTACCCCATCTCAGACCCCTTTCTGCCTCCGAACCGTCTTTGCCTCCACAGATCTGGTGGTTTCTTGACGGAGAGGTGAAACTATGGTGGATGGATCCTCCTCCGGCGAATAAATATCTCCAATACCGCAGGCGGCGAGTTTGGAGTGTTTGGTTTTTCTCCCGGAGAAGTAGCTCGGCTTCAACTCAAAGTTTTTGGCGTGACTCAGAGATGAGTTTGTCTCGGGTGATTAGCTTGGTTTTGAGTTTGGGTCCAGTTGTTATTTTCTGCTAGTTTTTTGTTGCTCTCTTTAGTTTATTTATTACGTAGTATTTTCAGTTTTCTGGAGGAGCAGTAGAGTATCATTGCTTTTATCCTATTATGCTGCGTTTTCTGCTTTGTGGTTGCGTTTCGAGGTTGTTGGTTCTCCATCTGGACTTATTTATCTTTGGATTTGGATTGACCTTGACTTAGGGGCTGGGTGCTTTCACCTGATACTCCACGTATACTCGGACCTTGATATTCGTTTTGTGAAGAGAGCATTATGCTCGTGTTAGGGTGTAGGCATTAGTTTCCTTTCATGCTTCATTGTATATTTCCTTGTCCTTGTATTTGTTTGGAGAACCTTGTAAGTGCCGGATGGCATTTTGATGAATATAACGATGAGTTTCGGATCAAAAAAAAAAAAAACATTCTATCTAGTAAAGCATCGCTGGTCTTATGGCGTTCTATAGAATTTTCCCTTCAATTTTATGGGCACCCTCTTGTCACATAGTTCATTAGTAGCGCTTATTCACTTGAGCCACCCGACTTGGATCCTATGGGTCACACGTGAGAAGACATCAAAGAGAGTTGTAGGCCATATAGCACCTACGGTGGAATTGGACACAACAGAAAACAGATTAAAGAGAGAAAAGGTCCATTCTTCTGTGTTGTCTGGTTGTTAGTACTATATACCCTACCTCATAACTGTACTACTGTGTACACCAATTTCCTGCGAAATTTCCTTTCGTTTTCCATTTGAATCCAGTTTGAGTTCACTTCAAAATTCCCCATGGGATCGTTTCATTTCTAATTAAGGAGCCCATTTGGCATGCCATCTTATAAGATTATTTGTTTTTATATATATATCTTGAATGAATCCTGACGCAAATAAACTAATAAAATACGGCATACCAAACAAGGCCTAAACACTTGTCAAAAAAAAAACAAGGCCTAAACAAGGAATTAAAAAAAAAAATATTAGACGAGGGTGTATGGGATAATAAGTATGATATGATAGGTTTGGGGTAATTAGTAGTATGATCACGAGGCATCAGGGCCGGCCCGGCCCAAGGCCCATGAGGTCTGGGTCTAGGGCACTCCCAAAAAGGTCCAAATTAGAGGCACTACCAAATATTTTGGTACTAGGTGTGAATAAGAGTCTTTTAGAACCAAGAAGCCCAAAAGGCCCAAGGTTAAACTCTTCTCTCACATTCTAGTATTTAGAGGCAGGCTTCTTTATTTATATGGGATTCCCTAGTGATGAGTTTCACAAGTATTCGATGTGGGACTACCAAAGGAAGCAAACACAAAGCAAACCAATACTCCCTACTCTTAGGCCCTGTTTGATACCAGGGTTGGAGGATGGGATTGGATTGGGAATCCTGTGCGACCTCTAATACTTTGTTTGGTGTTGCAAAAAATGGGAGGATTGCTAATACCATGGGATTGTGAATCCCATAAAAGCATGGGATTACCCTTCCCAAGGGGGGTTGGGTATTGGCAATCCTATCCCATGGGATTGGAAGGATTCCTCTCCTGTGCAAACCCCTCCCAGCTGTGCAAACCACGAAACCCCATGATCTAATCCTATCCTAGACAAAACAAACATGTTATTAACAATCCCATGATCTAATCCAGTGTAAAAACAAACATGGGAAATGATTTGTCTCCTCATTAATAATCCCACCTTATAACCAATCCTAATCCCATCTCATTACCAATCCCCCCAAAACGAAACCTCGTATCAAACGGGGGCTTAAGTCTTGTCCGGCCACATCAGATAAAGTCCAAAAGGCAACATTCCAACCTTACTTAATGTGCCAGCGCTTCCATTTTCAGTGGCTACGGCTACGCAATGTCTGAAGTGAAGGTACATGGCACTACATGCGTGTAAGTCTATAAATCTGAAAAATAAATCTCTAATCATATGAGATGTTCTTTTGACCTGGGCTTAGCTTGTGTGTATCATGTATCCTAGTGAGGGCATTTAATTTACCAATTTACCACTAAAGTTGTAAACTTAGTGCAAAATATGTTCCTAAAAATGAATTTAATTAATTTACTACAAAAGTTGTAAACTTGTAGTGTAAAAATTCCTAGAAATGAATTTGAAGGGCTAACAAAAAAACATAGTGAAATTCTATGTTCTAATAGACAAATTATTTCATTATTGTTGTTTAGTTGTAAAAATATATAGGGCACCACGAAGTGATTAGGCCTAGGGCACCCAAATGTCGTGGGCCGGCCCTGCGAGGCATCCAAGGGTTAGCCCGGTGGTCTTAGTCTAGGACTTAAGGTACCCCTTGGCTACTTATGTGAGAAAATAATAGAAACTGGTGTGGTTTCACCCACTGGTTGAGGAAAGAAATGAAAGGATTATGTTTTCTTACTATCTCATTTGGATAGACAAAATAAATGGGAGAGTTGCTTCTCACCTTTCCGTACGAGAATCCGAGGACCCTGTAGTGCCTAGTCGCCCATTCACAGTAGTCCATTTGATTAGCAAATAGACAGCTGTGATTGGGAGGACTACAACCCTGTAGTGCTTTGGACACTACAGGTAAGGCACTACAGGGCCCCCGAACCCTACATATGGACCACACCAATCTTTTTTTGTTCTTTTTGGCTAGACAACAGAATTACAGAACCATTATATTCTGTCGTTATCTGTTTTCAAAACGATGGCATCAAGGAATCTGCCCATTCAGATACTCCTAAAAAAGGAATCTTCCCATTTCAAGGATCCTGTCCAACTGAACATTCTCAGCATTAGCCGTACAAGGATCCTTCCATTATCTTTACGTTTACAAGTTTGCCACAGCACTAACTTGTAGGAGTACTTTATTTGTAAGCAGTGGCTCCAGAAATTTTGAACAATGTGTTCAAAAATTACATTAACTCTATTAACTACCCATATATACACAAAATTTTATATATTGATGTGAATAATGGGAACAAATAATACGAAAATACCTAAGATGTCACAATTGCATTTTCTAGGCGAATTCTATATTTTAGGCCAAAACAAAGCTAAATGCGCACATAAACATTACTTTTTATTATAGGCAATTGTGGCAAACATTTTTTTATTTTATTTTACTCATGCCCTTATTTTGTAGATATAGAGTTGATTGTTGTTCAAAGAAAAGTCAGAACACAAAATCGATACAAATGGACACTTTTTTATCTATCTATTTCTTAAATTGTTACTCCCTCCGTCTCTTTTTAAATGTGTTACTTCGTAAATCCAACTTATTAAAGAAACATCATCATTACACATTTCACATCAATTTTTTCCTCCACTTTACACTTTTCACATCAACTTTTACCTGTACTTTCCAAAATTATCCTCCACTTTTACCCATTAACTCTTTACCCACTAACTTTTCAAAAGGGCAAAATAATAATTGTACAAACTTTTACCCATTAACTTTTGAAACCACACATTTATTTAGGGACAGCCCAAAATGAAAAGTTAAACACTTAAAAAGGGACGGAGGGAGTATCAGTTATGAGTGTATATATATATATTTTAGCTAATATATTAGGTCTTCGATTATGAATTTCATGGATTAATGGATGGTTACAGTAAAGGATTACGTGCTCAAACAAACCCGAGATAATTAGATTATTACATGTATTATAAAATACAAAACAGTTTAGGTTATTCGATTGACTATCTATGGGAAGTTAGGGGCTGCTTATGGCTTTTAAATAGGTTGTTTACATTGGATTGGTTTGTGGGCTGATATGTATGTGTAACGAGTTCGAATAGTTTTAGGTTGGGTGTTCAAGAAAGGAATAAACTAAGATAAAATCCGAAATATTACATGTATTCTAAAAATAAATAAATAAATTTAGGATGTTCAAATGACCACCCTAAACCCTTAGTAGAGCCGCCTACGTTTGCAAGCAGAGACTTGTGCGGGAAAATTGTTGAAGCAAAATTGGTGGTGGAGACCTTTGTAAACCCCGAGTCCGTAATAAAAACCCAAAACCTTTTTATTCGTGACAGCCGGGTAAGAAATAGAGGTAAGATACTTTCAACTGAATTGGACCATTAAAACACTTTTGGACAACTGTTATATCGCGAATGACACTTTGTCATTCAAAAGCATTTTTAAACGACACACAAACCATTTCCTTGAAAGAGTTCACATGCACGATTCTGGCAAAAAAAAAAAATGCCTGCTTTATGGAGCACCTCTGAATCAATTGCACATCGCGTTGTGTAGAGTCTATCTCGGGATCTCACATAAATAATGGTAGCCGCTTAATTTTTTTAAAATATTTTTTTAAGGATCTATGTAAAATTAAACTCAATTGGGTAAGGGCTTGATATACAATCATTTGTGTGGGATCCCGATTCACACAACACAGTGTGCATTTGGTGTATACCCAAATGGTGTAGTTTTATTAATTGTTTTGGGAGGGGGGGACTAAGGGGGTGTTCCACTAATAATAAAAAAACAATTTTTTTCCAAAAATCAAGACATGTCATTCTTTCACAACACATCACATAAAAAAATCGTGAAAAGTCAGTTTATTTAAAAAAACTACCTTAGTGGAAAACCCCCTAAGAATTTGAATATGAGGACCTCTCTCTCTCTCTCTCTCTTTGTTTTTGTTTTTTTTTCATTGATGTAAGGACTTTTTTTTTAACCAAAAACATAATGCATTCATTAAAAAGATAAGTACAAAACATAACGCATTTAGCTACATCCTATTTCCTATTTTTCTCGTTAATGCAAGATACTTCTGGAAGCAAGGAACGAAAGACCGGAATCTTAGTGTAATTTTGTTCACCCTCCTTAAAAGATGGTGAACAAAACCTCTCCCTCTTATTGGTTGAATTGGTGTGGATCCCACTACAAAGTGATATCATGTTTACCTCTGCAATACACTTTTTGGTAAGCATGACATTATTTAATAGTAGGACCCACATGTTTTAACCAATAAGATGGAGGGTTTTGTTAACAAAGTTAAATTCATAAAATAAAGGAGTAAATTACTATGGAGTCTAAATGGGGTCCAGATTTTAGTGGTGTGGATGGGAAGAGGATTGTGTGTGTGTAAGTAACCCATAAAGGCCCCCAAAAACAAAAGAGTGTATAGGGTGACCATGTCAAAACCAAGAACAAATTTGCCTTTTCCATTCCAATAAATAATGTAGTATTAAACTATTGTTCAATGCTACTTTAAGTACTTTTCCTTCTTGAAACATTGCGCGGTTGTAAAAATCGAACATTCCTTTAATTTTATATTTTCTGGCCAATCAATTAAAAGCACATCCTCCATGAGAATTCAAACTCATACTGGAGTACCTCTCTTGTAAGTGAGAATACCGAACCAACCACACTTCCTGCTGCATATACTAAGGGGGAGTTCCACTAACAAAAAACTATTTTTTCCAAACACCGAGACAGGTCATTCTCTCACAACACATTACATAAAAAACCATGAAAAACCAATTTTTTCAAAAAACTAGGTTAGTGGAACACCCAAATCTTAGGTTTCAATCATCGACAAGGAAACTGGAAAAGGAAATTATGTACATTTTTTTTGTTTTACAATGTGGCTGAATTTCCACTATCATCTAACTGATATTTTTGATATTTTTTGTTACTTGTCTATCCTCACATACAAGAGCGGATTTAGGACACAAATCTACCATGGGCTAACCAAACTTTTGCATAAATACGTAAACGTTCAAAATTACACAAAAGAAAAGTTCAACGAAAAGTACGAAAAGAAGTACACTATTGAAGTTGGATTTTACGGTGTTTGAGAGAGTAGAATTCATCTATTATCGAATCCGATTCGATATCTTCAACAAATTCTCTTTCAATGAAGATAATCATTGAATCCGCAAGAAAATCATCCCCCATTTTGTTATGAAGATCAGTTTTCACATGTCTCATAGCTGAAAATGCTCTTTCCGTAATACAGTAGAAAACTCCAAATATATGCTGCATAGTGGACCATAAAAATCAATAGGGAGTAGATAAAAGAGAACCCAGATACAGAAACTGTGAACTCCAAATTTCGTGATTCAAATGAAGCAAACACCAAAATTTCGAAGAAGATTTAACCTGCTTGGAAGTCGGCACCTTCGAAGCCTGTGACAATCTGGAGTAATGGAACAAGTTGTGGGTTTTCTTCTTCACCCCAGGTAAGAGAAAAAGTGAAAACCCTAGGTTGATCGATGTCTGTTTTTTTATTCTTCCAAGTTCCTAGTCGTTCAAATTTTTTAGAGAAACCCCTGGTCTCCAAAATAATCGAAGGAAAAAAGCCCCAAATTGATTACTCGGTAATTTTTTTTTTATTTTGGGTTTTAAAATTGAACTGGCCCATCTAAAAAAAATGTAGTGGGCTACACAAAAATATGAGGTGGACTAAAATTTGGAAGGATAAAATTTTACATATATAAAAAAAAAAAATCCCCGTTTTTTGAAACCGCACCTGGGCTATAGCCCACCACAGTCCCTTCTAAGATCCGCTCTTGCTCACATACATCACAAAAATACCATTTAACGAAAACAAAACACATACCTTTGACTACAGTAAAAGAAAATCATACTTACATTTTTAGCAGAAACTCACCGGAAAAAAGGACTGGACCATAGTAATTTCCTTAGATAGGAAAGTATTTTTATTATTCTACAACCACTCACGAAATCACGGCTGGAATGATCCGTTAGTAGATTCGGAATCTAAGCCAACTTTCCAGTCAAGTTCGGTTGTTTGTTTTCCAGCAAAGTACTGTCGTGGTAAAGAGAAGCCCCACAGGAAGTGGTGCAGAATTTTTCAGACCTCGTGTTCAGTTCCTGGGCTGCAAGTTTTCTTATGTATGGGTTGGGTCCTACGTGTTAGTGCTGTGTGATATTCAATTTCACAACATTCAATCAGCATTTCTTTAAAAATCTTATTAATTCGTTTGATTTCGTGGGTCACAAGTCGTTTAACAATTTGTTGAAAAAAAAAAAATTGATTGATATCCGTTCCAGAGCAACTGACTTTAGGATTTGTAGTTTGTCTTTTTTAGATATTTCCCAAAATATTTGGATAAAAGTCATAATTTTATCTAATTCCGATTTCTCTCGTCGAGACGAATCTATAATCATCAAAAGTTTGGCTTAAAAAATTACAAAATTTTAATAATTTTTTTTTTTGAGTCTAGTAGTGTTCGCATGAACCCCTGAAACAATAGTGCCGCCGCCCCTGGGCTTGATCAAATTATGCGTTTTTAAAAAATGAACAATATATGGTAATCTTGTATTTCTCTCGTAGAAAATAAATTCATTCTAATATAGATGGGTGTCACATGAATTTAACTTTTATTATAGATGTTAAATACATCGAGGATTATATATAAACGGTTCGGATGGCCAAACAAAGCCGTAATATTAATGTGTCTAATTTAACATCACATTTTAAGAAATAATCAGTGTGTAAGTGTGGCGGTATCAAAATTAGGACCTGTTTGACCGTCTAGTTTTCACATTTTTCATTTCTCATTTTTAAGTTTTAGGTGTTTGGCTTCTCAACTCATTTTCAAAATTGGATATTGAAGAGGAGAAGCAAAAATAGGTTGAAAATGAAAATTCAAAATTTCAAAAACTAAAAAGTTAAAAAAATAATAAAAATTAAAAAAAAATTCAAAAGTAAGCTTCTAAACACTCCGATAAATAATTTTCCATCAGAATGGAGAAGTCTCGGTCAAACTACAGCCAAGTGACGGAAATTTCCGAAAATGCTACAGGCACACAATGAACCACACCTCCAACCACACACAACACGTGTCGCGCAGGAGGGATGACACATGTCCTTGGACCCGCCACTAATCTGACTCCCAAAAAAAAAAAAAAAAAAACTAAAGTTATCTTTTTCTCTCTCCTCCCTTATCTCTCCACCAGTCCCCCAAACACAATCTCCTCGCCTCCCTCCCTATCCACCACCACCGCCGCCGCCACTTCCATACCCACCACCAGTCCACCATTTCCTCTGCTACCACCATCCAACCCCTGCGGCAACTCCTCCTACGAGACCGTCCTATCCACAACCCGTTTGTCCTCTGTAGTTTTCTAGATCTACGCTCTCTGTTTTCTCCCATCACCACCACTAAAAATCCTATTAGCTTAAGAAAATCGAATTTCACGCTATACTCAGTGGTAACAAACTAAAATGAGAACAAATATGATGTTACCATTATTTTTTGAGAGTCCAAAAGCAAATCAAGAATGTTCAGTTCAAGGATCTGCACAAAAATGTTCCGTTTTCAACTTCAGTTTTGTTGAATTTTTTTCCTGCTATACCAATTTCAGCGACCAATTTCCTGCTATACCAGTCGGGTTGCGTCTGAGTCGGACAAACAAAAGTTGAGTCGGGGTTGATTCGGGTCGGTGCGGGTTGTGGTGGCCGCTGGTGGTGGTTGGATAGGACAATCTCGTAGGAGGATTTGCTGCAGGGATGGGATGAGAGAGATGAGACAGGGGTTGGATGGTGGTAGCAGAGATGGTGGTGGACTGGTAGGGAGGGAAGCGAAGAGATTGGGTTTGGGGAACTGAGGGATAAGGGAGGAGAGAGAAAAAGATGAGTTTAGTTTTGCTTTTTGCATTTTTTTTTTTTGGAGTCAGATTAATGATGGGCCCAAGGGCATGTGTCCTCCTACGCGACACGTGTCATGTGTGTGGTTGGAGGTGTGGTTTGATGTGTGCCCGTAGCATTGTTCGGAAATTTCTTATCTGGCGCAGTATTTCCAACATCTACTCCTCCCGAAATTTCCTAAAAGCATGTGGGGTCGGTGACAGTGGCAGGATGCAGCACTCTGATGTTCAATTTGTTGGATAGTAGTACTTTTTACCAAATACAAAAATGGAAAATGTGAATACTAGTAAAACACATGACCGTGAAAAGTGTGACCTGTACTAATTTGAAAAAATTGGTTTTTTGATTTTTTTCGTTTTATTCTTATTCAAAAAAAATTTGCATTTGTTAGTTTTCGGTCAATTTTTTGTGGTTTCTTGGCTTGTCTCGACGAGAGGAATCTAAAAAATATAAAATTATTAGCCAAACTTAAAGTTTTATGAATAAAGACAAAAAATAATCCAAAAAATTGGTTTATTTTGGTTTATTTTCGGCTTTATGATATTACTTTTGACCATAATTTTATACTCTTTGGATTTGTCTCGACGAGATAAATTCAGAAACCACAAAATCTTGACGCAAAACTAACAAATGCTATTTTTTTTAATAAAGACAAAACGAAAAAAAAAATCAAAAAACCAGTTTTTTCAGATTAGCCAAATCACCCGAAAAAAAAATCAAGACAGATTATTTTCTCACAATACATCACATAAAATAAAAAATCATGAAAAGTCAATTTATTCTAAAAACTGCCTTAGTAGAACACCCCTTTAAAGAGCTCGGAAAAATCTTCAATGAGATTTCTCACATTAAAAATCAAATTTGTGAATAAACACTTTGTCAAACTACTTAGTACTCTTTACAAAGAAACATTTGATATAAGGAATTACTGAAAAAGTGTAAGGGCCAGTTAGTGGCAGCTCTTCTACAGACATTTTTTAAAGCCGCAAGTCCACACTACAATTTTGTAACACTTGCAGTCAAAGAAAAGTCATAACGACGAATAGTCAATTTGCATAAAAGAATTTTGCCCTTTTACTCCACTTTATACGTACAAAAGATATTTTTCAAGGATTACAAAAAGGGTATTTTTAATACCCAAAATGGGTATCATCTTTTTACATTTTAATTTATAATTTTACTTCAAAATTTTAAGATGAAAATAAAAGTCAAACAAGCTCAGCAGTAGCCAATTAAAGTTTAACGAATGATTAATCTTTATTTTGCTCATCTATCTTTATTTTGCTTATATCTAACATAATGATTTCGAACAAACATTGTTAGAGACAATTACGTACAAATCTTGAATATCTTAATTTTTTAAAACACTATAAGCTAAAAGAAACAAGACATCAAGAGAGTAAATTATAGGGCAATTTGTTCAAAAGTCCTAGGTAAAGAATTTGTAACTCCGTTAATCCACCAAACAAGCTTATAACCTATCCAGTCCTAACTTTTTTTTTTTTTTTTTTTACCTTACCAAAAAAAGTTTGTACCCTATGAAAGTGCCTAAAACCCTAGGGTACCCTACAAAAGTGCCTAAAACCCTAGAGTACCTTATGAAAGTGCCTAAACCACTAAAACCCTATAATAGGAAAGTGCACCCTAAAACCTAAACCCTAGGGTACCCTATGAAAGTGCCTAAAACCCCAGGGTACCCTATGAAAGTGCCTAAACAACTAAAACCCTATAATTGGAAAGTGCACCCTAAGTGCCTAAACCCTAGGGTACCCTATGAAAGTGCCTAAAACACTAGGGTACCCACGAAAGTGCCTAAACCACTAAAACCCTATAATTGGAAAATGCACCCTAAGTGCCTAAACCCTAGGGTATCCTATGAAAGTGTCTAAACTTAAATCCTAGGGTACCTTATGAAAATTGAACCCAATTAATTTTGTCCCACGCATGAGAGAGAAAGTCCCAAAATTCATGGGTCATTCGGTCACGGGGCCAGGGACGTACAGCGCTGCTTCTGGTTATAGGAAAAAAATTACTCGTATACTCGGCTTCTGGTACAGCCCCGCTTCTGCTTCTGGCTATGAGGGTGTTTTTGTCAGATGAAGGACCTCAGACTATGACCTTTACAAATCATTGGACTCTGGACCTTATAAAATCTTAGCCTAGACTAAACGGGGCAAACACTTCTAATTCCGGACCTTACAACAATTTTTTTCCTAAAGATGTATAAACTGGAATCTATACATTTGAAGATTCATTTATCGTACTAAAATTCTCTTACTAATCCTTAGCCCAAAAGACACAAAAAGAACAAATTAAATTTCATTCAGAAAGTAACGCCTAATATAAATAAACTCCTTTGCCATTCATACGTACGAGTGGTCCCTGTCTCTTTTTCACACTTTCCAGAGTGTCGAGCGAGTACCACATGTGACACCGGTACGAACGTATTCGGCCGTTCAGAGAAAAACAGGGGAGAGAGAGGCTTTAAATTTAGACCGTTTAATACACTTTCGAATGGTCCGGATACAGCCTTTAGACACCACATAGGCTCGGTCACGTGGAACCCCCACCCCCCTCTCTCTCTCTCTCTCTAATAATTGTCTCAGTTTCACATAGTAAAAAATCAGTAACGCCCCTCATCAACCTCAACCACAACCTCGTTCCTCCCTCCTTCTCCCACCCACACCTTCTCTATCTATATATCCCCCACACCTTCTCATCTCCTCACCCCTATCAACCTTACAACCGCAGAGAGAGAGAGAGAGAGAGAGAGAGAGAGAGAGAGCGTAGATTCAGAGAGAGAGAGAGAGCTAGTGGAGGGGGGGTAATACCCGGATTTGACAAGTTGTAGACATCACGGCTATACACGGAGTTTCACGGCCTCTAATAGCGCATGTCCGCCGCGTACGTCGACGAAAGGGTTGTAGTGTGATTGAATCAAACCCTTCGCCGCACGGCGGACGTGGCGCCTTGCCTTCCGAAGGCGGCAGCCCTTCCGACCTCCTCTTCCTCGCCGGCGGCGGTTCCTTCCTTTTGGCTTCTCGTCTATTAGTATATTAAAGTCTAGGTTGTTCATATTATTCAGTTTTAAGAGCGTCGGAATCCGTAGTAAATTCTTGTATTTTAATCCGAGATCTGTTGTTGGTCGGGTTGTTTTTGGGGGTTGTGTTTTGTGATAATTCAAGAAGATGTTGAGGATAAAGAGGGTTCCTACTATTGTTTCCAATTTCCAAAAGGAAGAGGGGGAGGAAGGTGCTCGCGCCGGAGGTGGTGGTGGTTGCGGCCGGAATTGCCTCCAGAAGTGTTGCATTCCAGGTACTCGCTAAATCGCCTCTGTTCCTAAATTAGTGTTTTGTTATTTTTGTTCGTATTATAGTTAGATTCACAGTGTCTTTTTGGATGGTCAATCAAGTAAAAATTTATAACCAAAAGCAAAAAAACGCTAAATTGCTCGGCAAAAGTTTTGTTTTTAGTGTCTTTTTGTCTGAATTTTTTAATGTTTTTTTGATTCCTATCGGTTCGCAATTGCTCCTCTTTTTTTTTTTTTTTTTTACTGAAAGCTGAACTAATTATTAGGGAAATTAGAAATACCGAAGAAAAATACCATAACAATAATTTAGGAGGAACAAGGCCGCTGCTTTCGTCTAGAAACTTTATAAATTTGGTGGGTTTTACTTGGATTGGCTTTTAATTAGGGGGTATTTGCTAAATTGTCTTTGTTGAAGAATTTGACCAATTCATATTAGGACACAAGTGGTAGACGGTGGGATTGGCGCAAGTTAGCCCAAACACCTGTGCTATAAAAAAAATGGATTATAATTTCATTTTTGTCTTGACTCTTGATACTTTGATCAAGTTTTCTGGGTTGTAATTAGATTGGGATTTAACGATGGGGGTATTTTTCTATATTGCCTCTGGTTTAAAAAATGAGTCACATGGTTTTATTGGTTTAACATAAATTGGGGCTTATATCAGGGGCAAAGCTACCTCTGTATGCTTTCAAGAGGTTGAATAAGATTTCGGGTGAAAAGGATCTGCTTAAACCTGATGACAAGGAGCCTCCAGTTGCTTTCTTGGATTCACTTCTGCTTGGAGAGGTATATATGGGAAAGTTTTTGCTGTCAATTTTGTTCTTTTTACCAATTATCATTATGTCAGAGTTAGCTGATATCTTACTACTTGATGGCAGTGGGAGGATCGTGCGCAGAAAGGGCTCTTTCGGTATGATGTCACTGCTTGCGAAACCAAGGTCTTTGCCATTCCTTTGCTCTTAATTTGATTATCGATTGCTAATTAGTATTATGGATTGTGGAGCTTGATGGCATAGTTCACCTAGCCCCGTGTGTTGTGAATCCAACCGGATATCTTTTGTATTCTTCTTCCTTGTAGTGAGCAAGTACAGCGACTTCAGACGTAGCCCAAATTCGGTGTTATGCTGTGTTTGTGCTTTCGAGTCTTACTTTTTCTGCGTTCATATCTTCTAGATCTCCTGTTAGGGTTCTGCAAATTCCTGACATCTAGTTCAGGCTAGACTTTATTGGATGGAGTATTTTGCCCAATTATCATAGGGTTCAATGGGATTTATGTTATTCTCTCTATATAGGTTATTCCGGGAGAGTGTGGCTTCATTGCACAGCTTAATGAGGGTCGTCACCTTAAGAAGAGGCCGACTGAGTTCCGAGTTGATAAGGTCCTGCAGCCCTTTGATGGGAGCAAGTTCAACTTCACTAAAGTTGGCCAGGAAGAGGTGCTTTTCCAGTTTGAAGCAAGTGAAGACCATGAAGTCCAATTCTTCCCTAATGCACCTATTGATGTTGAAAATTCTCCGAGCGTCGTGGCCATCAATGTATGTTCTCCTTCCTTGCTCTTCATGTTTTGCATGTATATACTAAAAAGTACTAGCATTGGCTAATCGGGTTTCTCTTAATTATGCTTCAACAGGTTAGTCCTATTGAGTATGGTCATGTGCTTTTGATCCCTCGGATTCTCGAATGCTTGCCTCAGAGGATTGACAGGGATAGCTTCTTGCTTGCACTTTACATGGCAGCAGAAGCAGGAAACCCATACTTTCGTTTGGGTTACAACAGCTTGGGTGCATTTGCTACAATCAACCACCTCCATTTCCAGGTCCCAAATTACTCCTTTTCTGAATAACTTAAATTTGAGTATAAAGGTCCCTTAATAAGCTTTGATAATGAATGGGCTGTTGTATGGTTTTGATGCGACAGGCTTATTACTTGGCTGTGCCCTTTCCGATTGAGAAGGCTCCCACTAGGAAGATAACTTCTTTCAATGGCGGGGTGATAATCTCTGAGCTGTTGAATTATCCAGTCAGGGGCCTTGTTTTTGAGGGTGGAAATACTCTGGATGATCTGTCCAATGCTGTCTCAGATTCTTGCATCTGCCTCCAAGAGAACAACATTCCTTACAATGTGCTTATAGCCGACTCTGCAAAACGTATCTTTCTCATCCCACAGGTGAGAGCTTTAAGACCCGGACCAGTTCTTGTGATTTCGTTGTCTTATAATTTGGTTTTGAGCCCTTTTTCATGTTCCTTCAGTTTGGGTTGCCTAACCTAAAGTTTATATGTTTTGTTGAATGAACAAACAGTGTTATGCTGAGAAACAGGCTCTTGGAGAAGTGAACCCCGAACTTCTGGACACCCAAGTGAACCCGGCAGTGTGGGAAATTAGTGGACACATGGTTTTAAAGAGGAAGAAAGACTATGAAGAGGCATCTGAAGCAAATGCTTGGAGGCTCCTTGCTGAGGTCTCCCTTTCTGAAGAGAGGTTCCAAGAAGTGAAGGCTCTGATATTTGAAACCATCCCTTGTGGCGACAATGGAAATCCAAGCGTTTCTGAGCTCTTGCTTGAGGAAGAGCCTGATGACAAGCCTAAATCTCTTGAAGAAGGAGATGCCCTGAACAAAAGCTCCTGTCATCACGCTATGGTGTCTGGGGAATGTCTAGTTCTGCACTGAGAATCGGGCTTTTGAAATGTGTTTCAGCCGTCTCTGTGTATATATATTAAGCAATTATGGCAGTATGCTCTGGGAGTTCGCATGTCCATGTGAAATATCCCTAAATAAAGCAAACTAGGTTTGCATTGTCATTGAAGCTACTTCCGCTTTGTGAATTTGCTTTGTAGTCTGTTCAATCGTCCCTCGTGGGCATGTGTACAATACCCTGGGGATTTCGCGCTCGCATTAGCTATTTGGATTGCCTGTTTGAGTTGTACTTCGAAGTTTCTGCGTCGAATGTTGATATTCTGCCTTTAATATAAGGGGAAACCATGCAATATATTTAGCAATTGTGCACTCCATATTATTAGGTGCATGTTTACTGGATTAACACCTCCAAAAGAACCCTTAAAGCTTCTCATGCAGAAGATGTTTAATTGACCAGAATAAGAGTGATATACAGATTCGTTGGATGACTTATTTTACAGAAAAAGGGGGATGGAATTAGCAAATACAGTATCATATTCCCAAGGTATTAGTAGCTCTTTTTTTTGGTTTTTTGAAGGATTAGTTGTGAAGAAGTAATTCCTTCACCAATTTCTGCATTCAAAAGTTGGGAAATGCACTGTCATTTCATTCAAATTCAATAGTGTCTTATCAACCTAATCAAACAGACCCGGAATATCTTGTTGGTTTCGTGTTGGACATCTTGTTGGTTTCGTGTTGGACATCAGTTGTTCGGTTTGGGTTTTGAGGGAGGGTTTTGGAGGTAAAGAGTAGAGAAAAATAGGGAAAAAAAAATTATTGGGGACCGTGCAGGGTGGGTCTTGAGACCCAATCCAAACAAGGTGGGACCCTTTTATGAATTACCAACTTTCCTAAGCATGCCAGTGACAAAAACAAGCGAGAAAAGGAAATTGCAATGAACATACCGAATTGGAGGCGGGTCAAAAGAATCATCTCCTCCAACGATTCATTCATTGTTTTATTTAAACCCATTGTTGTAAGTAAATTTCAATATTTCATACTTGAAGAACTTGTACACTAATAAGTGAATGAATCAAAAGAAAAGAAGAGAGTCACCCACTAAGAACAATTGCACCTTGGAATTTTTATTTTTTTTGTCATACGATATACACTAGTGGGGTTAGTGAGAAAGTCAGTTACTAGGTTACACAACCAAAGGTGGTTCAGGCTTTGTTTGGAGGATTTTGGGGATAATGAGTAGAGAGAGAAAAAAAATTTATTGGAGACCGTGCAGAGTGGGTCTTAAGATCCAAACCGAACAATGTGTCGATATCTCTCCATAAACTCGAACCCTAGACCTCCCCCCTTGACAGACAAAGTCCACAAGGAATATAACCAAATGGGCTATAAGCCACATCATTGGAATATCTATGGGACCAATAATATGTGGTATATCCGTTACTTTTTTTCCCGGCTAACACGTCTGTGATACGACGTGGTTGGAACATGTAAGACACTGAGCCCAGAGGGGTCAATAGTATAATTTTAGAACAATCGTGTGGTAAACATAATTTTGGAAAACTTTAGGGTCTGAAAACACATATGTGCCGGCCCTAAATTGTGTTATGTTGCTGTTATATCGAACAAGCTCCGGCGACGGTCGGCGGGTCAGGCGACAATAAGACCAGGTACCTCTCTATTTTCTCTTTTTTATGTTACTTCACACACACACACACACACACACACAACACACACATTTAAGATCCTTAAACATGGCTCTCATAATCCCTTTCCCTTCTGGTGATTGACACTGTCCGACCAAAAAGCAACAAAAATTTTCTGGGTTTTGGGTTTGTTCCAATCGGCCGCCGACGCACTGTGCAGTTGTCATTGGTACATGTACTTCTCGTTTCCGTTTGTCCTCCAAGTGTTTGTGAAAATACCTTAAAGAGATGTTTTTTTGGGAAAGTATTTATTTCATATGCCATGCATTGAACCTGTCTTCCTGAGCTGTTGAACCGTGACCGCTCTCAGATGATCCTCCACTTGAATTTGCAGATGCACTCACTCAGTGAATCAACCTGTTGGAGTATAACTTGAGTTTAGATTACTTTCATTCATTTCGTCTTTTTTGTTGACAACTCAGTGTGTCCGAGTTAGCTTAGTTGTACCTCTGAATAATCTCTGGTGAACAATGCCACCATGCTTTAGCGGGTCTCATTTAAAGCGGGACCAAAGCCCTAGCTCCATTATTACTACTAGGACCTTGGAGGTATCGAACTTCGGAGGGAGCTACCCTAAGTCCCAGAGTTTAACCACCTGGCCAACCCTTTGGGGTTCTTGTCTCCAGTTCTTTTTTATGCATTATCCATAACACATAACGAATGCAAAGGCCAGAAAATTGTTCAAGACTTTTTCATTAAGGCCACTCTACTCTTAACCCTTGTAATTCATACTGGATTTAAACAGGAATGTTTCTGGCATTGTGTTGTTTATTTTGTTTTGTATCATGGGATGGTTTATATAGGGGACTAGGTTTGCCGTATCTTGTTTAACAAGTTCTCTTGCGTTGTCGCCAAGTAGAAAATGAAGAAAGGAGTGCATTCTCAGTTGCAATGGATATCCTATATTATCCAGAGTGGCCGATTGATGAATGTAATGATGACCAAAAGGTCCAAAATACACAATGTTGGTAAAGTCTATCACATTAGAGCAAGGCGGCAGATGGCCCAAAGCGTTGGGCAGATTGCCAAGTATAAGAATCGTTATCAACAGGAGGAAGAGGAAAACGAAGGGAAATGACTTCTTTACAATGCAAGTAGATGATTGATTGCACCGTTAGATTACCTATTTCGAAGCTCCAATATGTCATTTTTTTGCATCTCTGTCTGATAACCTGCTGGTTCCTTCAAAACACGTCTGCTTTTCTATTTCGTGATCATCAACTGGTTATTGATAAGTACCTATGGTCTTACCAGAGTTGACTTTTAACTTGAAAATATGATACTTTCTTATGCTTTAATTTGATTAGGTGATACAGTCTTCTAGTGGCGTAGCCTGCTGTTTCTTCTTGTCAAAAAGAAGTGTCTTGAAAATTTGCTTTTTAGGTCAGTGAAAAGTAACCTTGAGCTTGTATGTCCCCTATCTTTTAAAAAATTTTAAGTAATGACACATTACAACTTCATTTACCACATCCCTGTACCCATTACTTAACTTCTAGTCAATCACGAAGGCTATCCTTTAGCACCATAAGTTTAGTTGGTTCAAAGATCAAGCATTGCATTTTGATCATGCCGTAGTAGTGCCCGTCTAATTATTTATTTTGTATTGTCCTTATAGGGGCTGAAAAGCTTTGAACCAGCAGAGTTTCATCCTATCCTTGTTGCTGTTCTATCTTGCAATGGCTTCTTCATCTTTGTTTTCTACATATCCATTACAAGGGTCCGTGTCTGCTCCTAAAACAATAAAGTGTTACGGAGAATTCCTTCCCTATTTTTCGAGTCATTTTGCGCAATCACCTGCCAGCACACCACCCTCAAGGGTGTCGTTCAATGTGAAATCAATAAACTGGGAACAAAGTGGGAGGCTCTTACCAAGGAATAGGTTCCAATGTCAAGCGCTGGATGTTGACTCTAAACCTTCAATTTTGGATGGGAACAAGTTTCAACTTGATGACGTGATCGAGGCCCAGCAATTCGATAGAGATATTCTTAGTGCTATATTCGAAGTGACGCGTGAGATGGAGAAGATTGAGAAAAACTCACCTGGCAGCCAAATTCTTAAGGGGTTTCTAATGGCTACCCTATTTTACGAGCCATCAACTAGAACTAGGCTCTCTTTTGAATCTGCTATGAAACGGCTGGGTGGGGAAGTTTTGACAACAGAAAATGCACGGGAGTTTTCGTCAGCTGCAAAGGGAGAGACACTTGAAGGTATTTTTTAGTTGGCTTAATTTTGGGTGGTTGTTGGCTGATGGTTCTGATGTTTAGCTTAAATCTTGAATTCTTGATTTGCAGATACTATTAGAACTGTTGAAGGGTACTCGGATATCATAGTGATGAGGCACTTTGAAAGTGGTGCTGCCCGAAGAGCAGCAGCTACTGCCAGTATTCCTGTTATTAATGCTGGGGATGGTCCTGGACAACATCCAACTCAAGTAAGCAATTTCTTTTTGTTCAAATGCAATCCCCTGGAGAATAATTGAAACTACTAGTTCTAATCTTAGTTTTTTCATTTGTTAATGAAGATTTCCACAAGCCCCTAATATTTAAAGCACTGCTCGTGTCTTGTCAATTTGTTGCCATGATACAGGCTCTTCTAGATGTCTACACTATCGAAAGAGAGGTAGGAAAGCTAGATGGAATTAAAGTTGGTCTTGTTGGAGATCTAGCAAACGGAAGGACTGTCCGGTCACTTGCATATCTGCTTTCCAGGTATCATGATGTCAAGATATACTTTGTCTCGCCCGAGGTGGTAAAAATGAAGGTAAGAAAAGAATGCAACTTTCCGTTTTCGGTAATTAGCCTTGTCTTTAACAATCTTAGGAATAGATCAGTTTTAAATTGAAACGAGACAACTCTAGATTGAAAGAGAAGTCAGAAAAGAATTTAGGATTTGTCAACCTATGATTGCTGACATTTCTTTTTGTTTTTTCTTATTTTAGGATGACATAAAAGACTTTCTGACATCGAAGGGAGTAGAGTGGGAGGAAAGTGATGATCTAATGGAAGTTGCTTCAAAATGTGATGTGGTGTACCAAACTCGTATTCAGCGAGAAAGGTTTGGAGAGAGAGCTGATCTTTACGAAGAAGCTCGAGGAAAGTACATTGTAGATGGAGCAGTCATGGGTGTGATGCAAAAGCATGCTGTGGTTATGCATCCCCTCCCAAGGCTTGATGAGGTTAGCCTGTACTTTTCTCTTGAGTTTGGCATTTCTGAAACGACGACCAATGGGATAGTGATTAGTTATTTTTGTTTTGTAGATAACTGTGGATGTTGATGCGGATCCAAGGGCTGCCTACTTTAGACAAGCAAAGAACGGTCTCTATATTCGGATGGCTCTCTTGAAGCTTCTTCTTGTTGGTTGGTGAATGATTATATCCGTGTTAAGGTTCGGTTTGAATCATAATGGGAGGATATATGAGATTTTTGGCAGCAAATTGCGGGAGTTGGTTTTTGCAAGGATGTTTGGACATTGAATGATTTGTATCATTTGTGGTTCCTTTTTTTTTTTACTGGTGGGTCTCCGGTTCCTCCAGTGATCAGAGTTTAAGCCTATTTGAAGGCTTACATGGACCAAATACATTTTTCTGCTGTAATCTGAACAAATTGCAGTCGAACACTGAATTTTGAGAGTTTTTCAATCAAAAATTCTGTGATGCCAATGTTTTAACATTCCTTCGGTACTCTGTCAACTTATTTTTTACATCTACTCAATCCAGCTACTTAAATACGAACGGATGAAATGAGATTCTTCTTTCGGCACCACGGTAGGATGTCATGTTCATGTACAGCTTCCATTCTGATTTACGTCAAAATCCTTTTTGAATTCAGTGATGTTGTTTGGTGATAAGTAGAGTAGGCCTGTAAATGAACTAAGCCATTCGTGAACTGTTCGAGACTCGACTTAGTAAATACTCGTTCGAGTACTAAACGAACTGAACTTGACTTGACTTGATAGTATTCGGCTCGGTTAGGCTCGCGAACCAGGAATATATATGTATATGTTATAAGAATTTCGCATATAATATTGAATAAGTATAAATTTTTACGTGTACATAATGAAAATTTTATAACTTCTACATATATAAACTCTTAAAAGTATTATAAACTTAAATTTTAGTACAGTAATACGTTTTTATAATCTTATACATGTATAGTATTTATGTACGAAATGAAATTTTTATTTGAAGTCCTAGACCTATATGAGAACATAAATACTGTATCTAATATTTGTGGACTCGTTAAGAATCAGTGAATAAGTCTGAGTACTACTCAATCCTAGGCAAGTTTGGCTCGAGCTCGATTCTTCAAATTTTCATTAATCTCAAGCTCAGCTCAGGTTCATTTAAAAATTTAATGAGCAAATTTGAACATTTTAAAGCTCGGCTCTATTCCGTTCGTTTGCAACCCCAGTGACAAGCTGTACAGATTAAAGAAAACAACTTTTGTTTTGTTGCTCATTGTGGCAACTGCTGCGGCTTGCAAAATTTCCCAACAAAACATCCAAAGAGAACATTAATAAGATGCTTTCTTATGATATCACCCTCAAACCACTATCAACCAAATATAGAATTATGGATATGAAAAGAACAAAATGGGCAAATATATAACGGTCAAAGGATTACAACAGGTAAAAAACCCACAAATAGATCAAAATTCCAAAGTTTTCCCATGATAAAATGTTCACTAGTAGGTAGGGAAAGTTGGATCCACATCATGAGCCCATGACTCAATCCCACCAATGATATCTTTAGCTGATGTGAAACCCATCTTGTGAAGGTACTGAACTGCCCTCTGTGAATCATTCCCTCTTCTGCATACCACATACAGAGAAGCAGATGAACAACTACCAGTTTGCTCTTCCCCTTTCTTTAACACCGTAGACAATTCAGACAATCTAGCCTCCAAATTCGCCAATGGAATGTTCATGGAGTTGGGAAGAGAAACAATTTTGTAGTGGTGTGCTGGCCGGACGTCAACTAATACGTGCGCTTCTCCTTTACCAAGTCTCTCATTGTATTCTTTACTGCTTATTCGAGCTTCTGCCGGAAGCAGGTTCAACTTCAATGGAGACTGCAAACACATGGAAGTTCAGTAATGGAAATATTGTTTGCTGCGTCGGGGTGATGAATAAAACAAATGAGATGTATGCCGCATAATGAGAATAATCCATTAAACCAAACGAAAATTTAACCAAGGAACAAGGTTGATGGCTTTGAATGCCAAAATTATTTTTTTAATGCCAAAATTTGTGTGCATAAGAGCGTTGTACTTTACATATGGCACAAGTCTCTCATGCACTACTAGTTTGGCATTAACAAACCCAGTTTTGGCTTTTGACATTACCCATTTTAAAAAAAAAAAAAAATGACAAACAACAAAGAACTTTGTATCTACAGAACAAAAAACCTATATGACAGGCGGCAATTGTAATAGTACATTCACTTCCCAAGAAAGAATATATCTGAAGCAAACTAGCAAAAAACGCAACGTCCACCATCAAATTGTAAAGAACACAAACCTACCGCGGACACGGCAGATTGTGTGAATTTCTCATAGTCAAACTCTCGAAATTGCTGTTGTGTGAATGCCGCACTTTCTCCGCAAACTTCACATTGTGACGATCTCCCTCTGATCTTGACCTAAGCAAAAATCATGGCACGAAACTAATTAAGGAACAGGTGTTAGAATTAGCCATGAATTTGACGTTCGGAAGAAAGGTGCAGAGTTCGTTGCGTGCAGGTTTTGTTTTGGACCGCGGGGGAGCTCTCTGTTTTTTCGGTCCGGACGGGAGTCAGGTCTGTCCAGACGGTCGGACATGGGATTGACGCATTTTGACAGCCTACGCGTATTGTGGTTGGTTTCTGACCTATTTTTTTGTACTTTCTTATAAATAGCAACCTTGGGGCTGCTAGGGTTTTGTCTTTTTCTTGGGATTTGATATCAGGGAAGCAGGCATTTGTCTTTATCGTATTTGCGAGACATTTGATGCTCTAATGGGTTCCACCTAGGGTTTGATTATCCCTATAGGGTTCCATAGAGATTTGTCCCAAGATATCTTGTGGATGCTTCAAGTAGAGTTATGGGTATAGCTGGTTCTGTGTATTCTCTCCCCGTTTATAGTGAATCCTCTTGCTTTTTCCCCGTGGACGTACCTTCTTGCTTCATACTCGAAGGGAACCACGTAAATCTTGTGTTTTGTTCGCTTGTTGATTTATTTATATTCTCATACTTCGGTTTCGGCACACCACCAGAGACTAACATAAAGTTAAGTTCTAAGTAAGCATATGATTACACCATGACCAAAGAGTGTTGATGTAAAACCCCCAAAATTAAAACGCCCCTGGAGGATCTTTACTAGTAAAAGAAGATAAGGTTAGAGCATGAATACGTAAGTTATTTGACATACAATACGAATCCGCGCTGACAGTGCATCAAAAAGAAGCATCCTTCCTGAGAGTGGTTCTCCAACACCACTTGCAACCTTTATAGCTTCAAGTGCTTGGAGACAGCCAATAATTCCAGGAACTGTAAATGATGATATAGAAAGACAGATAAATAATTGAATAAATGAAGTAAAAAATCTCCGCTAACTGATACATTTTCAGTGACATAAATCAGAAATATTGCAAGGAGGGACCTCAAGGCATGCATGGAAAGACAGACAGCTAAATGAGATCTCCCCAATCAATTCCTTCCATCGCTATATACTAATTACTTGCAGACGATAATCCTACGTGGTTGCACTACGAAACAATGCGTTATGACTTACCAACACCCAGAACTCCACTATCGGAGCATCTTTGACATGCAGTTGTCGGCGGTGGAGTAGGAAATAGACACCGATAGCATGGACCTCCATTGTAATTGTAAACAGTAAGCTACACAAAAGATTTACGATGCAGTTACACCAAAAACAACATAAAAAGGGGTTAATTACTTAATTACATTCTGAAGGCCAAAACTTATATAAAAACTACACATGGTCGTAAGACTCGGTGAGAAAAAATGCTGCACTTATTTTTACCTGCCCTTCCAATCCTACTGCAGCACCTGATACAAGAGGCTGCATACAAAAAAAAAGTGGTTAGGACTTATTTTTAGCTTAATTATCAGACTATATGCTTCACTCGATAATAAACACAAACTTGGTTCAAGCATTCCATAAATCCAGAATTCTTGATAAACAAATCCACACACACATGACAACGGCGCTGAAAATTTCATATCAAGCACCATAATGTGCCTTTTCTTTCATTATCCAGTGTTTCAATGGACACATCCAATATGAAAGCGCATCAAAAAAGAAAAATACTCCTGAACCAATATCTCAAACTTGCAAACAAGATAAAGCACAATAATTTTTTTTAACATAAGAGACATTGTAAGTTGACAAGTGGTAAACAATGAAATGAATAATCAAGGGTACAAGAACGGAAGGTCTCTAGATGCCATCTTCGTACCTTAAAAGATTAAATAGATTCATATGCAACTCAAAATTTATATGTCAACTTCTTAGTATTGTTGAACTTGGTTTTTCCGTCTTATAATAAGAAAAGGAGAATACAACCAACTTACCTTTCCCAATACCACACAACAATCATTGATCAGGTAACGGCTAGGTGCATTGTCTGTTGCATCTACTACTATGTCATATCTAGGAAGCATCAAAGTCATGGAAACCATAGCACGTAAAACATAAAACCTAGGATATCTATAGCATGAATAGAAGTTTACTTATCAAGGATACTTCCCCAAAATTTCCAAGGCATTAGATGTGCGTAAAGCTTCTTTGTATTCCACAATCTGAACAGTGGAGTTAATCCTAAGTTAAAAAAAAAATGGCAAGTTAGACATGCAAAATGATATTATCAGGGTAGCAATTCAAGGCGAGTACAACTGACATGCCAAAATAAGTTAATTCTTTCAAAATAACTGCATGGACACTGGTAATGATGCAATGACAAACATTCTTAGAGTAAACAGGTAACCAAAACAGTGTTACATACGAGTGACAAGCAGCAGCTGCAGATTCCACTTTCGACTGACCAATATAAGCTTCAGAATGGATGATCTGAAGTGTAATGAGAAAAGTTAGCTGACGAAGATTCACAGGCATAATAAATAACACAAAGTATATTCAACACACAACAATAATTGAAGTCATGGGGCATCAAGGAAAGAACTTTGTGGAGTGCTAATATAATCACTTGCAGCGGCAGCAGTGTCATAATCATCAATCAAAAGATTCCAAATTTTTTGAACATAAGTGAGATTCGTACCTGCCTGTGCAGATTGTTGAGCTCAACTACATCATGATCGACAATACCTATGCGACCTAAAAGAGATTTGAAAACAACAACAAAGTTTCAGAACCAGAAAGTTCTGCCAAAAGACAGCAATTATGGTTCCATAGGAGCACCCACCAGTTTGGAGTCATTATATACAAATTACTTATGATTATCATAAAGCTATTAACAATTGATCACCAGTAAATAAAGACATTAGAATATTGAACAATGTTACAATGCTGCACCACAAGGGCATCAAGTTTTGGCCTTTCTTTACTTGATTAGGTTATATAAGGCATTGTTAAGAGCAGACATCTTACCAACACCACAGGCAGCAAGGTACAACAGAGCAGGTGAGCCCAAACCTCCAGCTCCAACAACTAGAATTGAAGTCTTCAAGAGACTTGATTGGCCTGTAACCAACCCCGAAAATGACAATCAAAAGCTAATTTTACTCATAAACCATCATTTTATAAATACCTACAAGAAAGCCCACTAGTGCACGAGGCTCCTCTACTGCAGAGTCCGGGAAAGAAAGAACATAAGCAACCCGCTAATAGGGAAGCTGTTTCTGCTGCTCGAATCCATGACCACCAAGTCACATTGGAGCAACCTTACCATTGCGCCCTAGCCGCCCTTCTTGAAAATGCAATCCAAACCATTTACACACAAAAGACACATTGATATTCCTAAATGGACAAGTTTATGTCCATTAATGAACACAATTTGTATGAAGAAATGCAGTTAATGATCTCCAATAACTTGTATGATATACCAAATAAATTAAGGACTAGTAATTCCAACTGCTAACAGTCAGCAGTATGGCTGTAAACGAGCCGAATCAAGCTTTAAAGTGTTCAAGTTCGGCTCTTTCAAAACTAAGTCTAGCTTGAGCACGGGTCATTTTCGTATCGAGTCGATTAGTTACTAAACGAGCCTACAAACAAGCTGAGCTAAACCCCAAGGGGTTGGCCTAGTGATCAAGGCTTGAGACTTAGGGGTTTGCTCCGGTCTCAGGTTCAAAACCTCGTAGGTGCTATCAACTCCTTTGGGGCTAGTCCATACAGAGCTACTCTGGCTTTAAATGGGCCCCCCGCTAGTGGACGGTGGGATTGGTCTCCCAGGATTAGTCGAGGTGCGCGAAAGCTGGCCCGGACACCTGGTTATCAAAAAACAAAAAAAAAACAAGCCGAACTTTTATAAACGAGCCAAGTTACTACCAACTCGAGCTCACTTCCTTTATAAACAAGCTTAAAACTCGAGCGAGCTGCTCGCAAACAGCCCAGTTCGCTTGCAACCCTAGACTCATCATCCGTATACATTCATTTACTAATGACTAGAGCAGTTACACAACAAATTCTAAAAAAAAAATCCGAAACAGGACTTCTAACGTCGAAAACAAAAAATTCCCTGTTCAATCTGATTTTTAACAATTGCTACACACACACAAAGGCTGAGCTTTAACGTGTTCGAGTTCAGCTCGTTCTAAACTAGTCTAGCTTGGGTCATTTTCGTATTGAGATGTTCAAGCTGACAAGCTCGATTCATTACTAAATGAGGTGCTACAAACAAGCCGAGCTTTTATAAACGAGCCAAGTTACAACTAACTCAAGCTCAGTTCTTTTACTAAACAAGCTCAGTTCCTTTACTAGAGCAGATTACACAACAAATTGTAAAAATAAAAATAAAAAAAAAAAAAACCCGAAACAGGACTTCTAACGTCAAAAACAAAAACTTTCCTGTTCAATCTGATTTTTAACAATTGCTACACACACACAAGATATGCATACATTAACACATAAACAAGGATTAAGGAAATTGTAATCAAACCTTGAACACCAAAGGAAGGGAGCAAGAGGTGACGGCTATATCTGTATATCATATCAGGTGACAATCCATGTCCAAAACTTAAGTCACCGTTATTCGACAGCGGAGAGCACGAACTAGTCGAATTGGAATTGGTCTCGTGGTCCTTATTTCCATTGATATCACGAAGCTGAGCTTCCAGGACTGAAATTTGGCGCTCGATCTCGATCTTCGATGACTTCAAGTTCTCGATTTCGTTGAGAATTCGGGACGATTCACTTCCGTTGGACGCCATGGCTCTCTGCGCAAACTTCGCGAGCAGTTGGCAGGGTTTTTGGAACTGAAGTCGACAACTGAAAAGATCGGAATAAACCCTAACTGACAATAACGGCGTGCGGGTTTAAACATGAGTCTAAAAAATAAAAAAATACGATCAAAAATTCAAAAGTAGGAGTAAATAAAAAGATTAACAAAAATTATCCTTTTTTTTGTATTTTTAGTCTCGTAATTTCTTTTAAATATACTTCATTTTTGTTTTATATTTCATTGAGTCCTCACGTTGAAACAAATAATAGCTCTGAAACATTTTGACGAAAAACCAAACAAAAAATTATTGTGTCAATTGCTTCTAATATTTTGACAAAAAAATTAAAAAAAAGATCACGAAGATAAATTAATACAATTAATTAAAGCCATTTTTTTGGTGATAAGTTAATTGAGGTCAAATTGAGTGAGGGACCACTTATTGGGTGCCGAAGTTACATAAATACAGAGTAACACACATCCGCGTGAAGTTCATACAAATATAAAATTAACACTTTATTTTATTTGACCTTGAATAAAGTGAACCGGTTTCTTAATGAAGCATTTTGATTTTGATTGTATGTACGAGCAAAAGTTTTCTTTGAATACCTCAAGTATCCAAGCCAGACCAGTTTACGCTCATTTTTAGAGATTAATCCTACCGTCTATTAACGAGGATTTCAATTAAAATCAGAGCAAAAGTAAAAGCTCTGTGTTAACTGACCCCGAAGAGTTGATATACGAAAATTTAAAAACACTGATTGACCCATGCATGAATGTTGTTGAGGCTTCTGGAGAACTGATTTGGCACTTGGCTCCCTATTATACCTAAATGTATCAATATAGGGAGGCTATTGCACTTGCTTTAAGTTGGTTTAGCTTTCTTTTGAGTCAAAAAGTTAAGTACTTGTTGATTTGATCTCGAGGGGTTGGCCTAAAAATCTTTGCCTTATGGGTTTGGTCTCTCGTAAAGTTTCAAGTTTGATTTTTACTATCAGTAATTCTTAGCGCCGTCTGACATCACGCATCATGTCTAAGTGGGAAAAGAGCTGTAGGAATTAGTTTGCAGTGCATGCTAGTTGGCCCAGGATATCCTGTACTACCAGGAAAAAAAAAAGAAAAAAAGGTGGTTGTTTATTTGGAGTGGGGAATGGGGATGCTATAAGGTACTATGACCAACCTTATTTGGGATTTGGTGTTTCTTGTCTTTATGATAGACTTTTGCAATTTTTGGTTCCCATTCAAGGTGGAGCATAGAGCAAGGAAGACTATTGTTGACTAGAACAAGATGCGTGGGGAGCACTTTATTTTAATTTTCTATCATTAGATATCGTTAGACCACAACGTAAGTGAACGTAGCTTCATCTACTCGAACCTGACATCTCCTGTCTCGGCACTCAGACCCCCTCCCATGTTGCTGGGACAAATGCCGGTTGGCGGGGACCACTAATTTCCTCCTTTACTATCCATTTTCGAGGTGGGATTTTGAAACCGTCCATCACATTGAGGAGCTTTTCAACAATTTAGGAAAACTTTTCTGTTGAGAAACAGAGCACCGTAATTTCAGATCCGTTGAGAAACACCCCCACCAACATCACAAAATCCATGTTTCCTGGTTATGTCAGTTATGTTTTCACAAAATCCATGTTTCCTGTAATTTTCCATGTTTAAGAGAGAAGTTAATTTTCAAATTTCAAAAGGGCCATCAAATTTCATGTTTGCAAGAAATTAAGTACTACAATACAAGAATACTGGATTCTTAGTTTTCCAAAGAGTGCTTGGAAACCATTTTTATGAAATTTTTTTTTTTTTTTCCCCAACATGTTTCAGAAAACACGTTTGTAGAAAATTAGACTATATGCAAGTTTATAATCTAACTCGTAGTGAGGTACAAATGTTTTAAAAATTTAATGAAAGTGAATTTTATAAATTTTATGAAATCTCAGAAATCATACTACATTTTATGCGGTCAAATTGAAATCATCTATTCTTCAAAAAATGCAACACAGAATTAATTTACATGAAATTGAGATTCTTACACTTAGCATGGTCTCATTCTATCTTTAAACACATCAAAAAAATAAACTAATATTGCACATGAAAAAGTACAAAAAAAAGGTTATAAATCTAGATAAAAGGAAATTTTTTATCAGCGATAAAAAGGAAAAGTCTTACAATAAATTCCCTTCGTATCCTTGCACCCTATAGGACCGCGCTCCTTCAAAAAAAAAGCTCTTTATTCGCGCTTCTCGAATGCGACATGGGAAGATCTGCGCCTTATTACACTTCTTTGGGAGGAAAAAACAAATAAAAATTCTCTCTTTTTTTTTTCCCTCGCTACAATAAATGTTCTACGCTGAACAAAATCCTTTCATATGAAATTTCTTTTTGCTAAAAAATATTTAGCTTGAAGAGAGAAAAGCTTGATTAGTGGGTTTCTCACCCCCTTCCAATTCATAAAACTTGGCAAAAACCCCAACCAGGGGTGCGCTATTATACGTGCAAGCCTCGGTCTGCACATAATTCCCTCTCTCATCTCTGAAACCATCTTCATTATCTGGCCCACCAACAAGGGCCCCATCAAGTATGTGAGGGTTAGGATCTCCTCTCCCATACCAATTATCATACCCCTGCGTGCACCCAATAAATCCCTTGCTTTCCTTATATGATTCCATGGACGCCCCTCTATGGTGCACCCTTTTCGGGTAAGTGGGCCCATACCCAACCAAGTAGCTCGTCGCCATTGGATTAGAGCCCAAAATGTAGTCGATTTGTGATTTGGCGAAGGAGAGGATCTCGGCGGGACCCACCGGTGATCCTCTGTGGCAGTTTAGCATTTGGTTGGTGTTCTTGAGGTGGTCGGAGTAGACGGTGAGGAGGAATGCTGACGTGGAGACGTACTGCATGTTGTTCCATTGGCGGATGTAGAGGAGCCCCCCTGGGGTGCGTTGTACGTTAGTGGAGTTGTGCTTGTTAAGGGTAGCACAGAGGTAATGCTCTGCTTTTGAACGGTATTGTTCAAGAATTTGCTTGTGTTCTTTGTGCCTTTCTTCAACCATTAACTGCAATCAATTCACAAGAAATGAGCCTTTTTGGAATTTGTATTAATGGCTAGCTACAACTATACACACAAATACACTCGCATTCACATTCACCCCGGACCGGGACACCTGGTTATCAAAAATAAAGCCAAAGAGGCCATACAAGCTGAAGAACGTACTTAGTGTGTGATGGTGCTGCATTGTTGAACGGAAAAGATGCGTAAAGATTAGAAAGATGGTGAGGTGGAAGATAAGTTATTTAGCATGCTAAACTAACAATTCTTCGTTTCAACCTCGTACTATTTTTTTGGTTATTTCAAATAAAGTACGATCATACGAAGGGCACATTTTTCCGTTGAGTGAAAATTTTTGCAAATAAATAAAAAGCTGAAAAAATTCAGATGACCCGTTAAAAAATTCTTTATTATATATATAAGAGATCATTTAGTGTCAGTTTCTCATGAGAGTTGGTAACTTCTTTTTCTTTTGTTTCGTTCAAACTTTGAAAAATAGAAGGAAGGTAAACATTGGTATGACAAGAAAATGATTTTTTAAGAGTATTTTATTACCTTAAAGATATATGTAATAATAGGGTTTACCAAAATCATACTTGTAAAGATTACAAATTGCCCCCATGCCTTTGAAAATTTAAAAATATCCCCTATTGCATAACAAATTACTCCAGCCCCTTGTTGTGACGTAGCTGTTAGGAAATTCGACAGAATCTGTCTCACATCATCAAATTCTAATTACAATGGAACAAGTTGTCTTTGTATAAGCTGTGAAAAGTTCTTTTCACATCTCTAAAATCTTTCACAAACTACAAAAGACAGTTTGATCTATTACAATTAGGGTTGGATATTGTCAAGACATATTTTGTCTAATTTTGTAAAGGCCGCTACATCAAGACAGGAGGGTAATTTGTGATTTTCCCAATCTGAAGGGGCAATCGGTAATTTCTAAAAACCTCAGGGATGATTTTGATAATTTGCCCTAAAACATTTCATTTCACACCCCTTTCCTACTCTCTTTGACAAATCCAACACTCAAAACAAAACATTTGGTTCACCAATAAAGTCAAAGGAAGGAAGAAAAAAAATTGACAAGGTCCCATGAAAAATAAAGTATAATATGAGAATTGAGAAATTGAGATCATACCATGGAGGCCATGAGTTGGACCCCAACATACTTAACATCCCAGCTGAACTCAGTCATGGCCCAAGTGGTCCCACCAAATGACCTGCCCTTTTCCACCACATACTTCAAATATTCCACATTGTTTGTAGCCTTGTAGAGCCACAAAGCTGCCCACAACAACTCATCCATGTACCCACTCACCGACGGATAGTACCCCTTCACCACCCCAATGCTCTCATCGTATTTCCCTCTATACTTGTCACCAAACTCAAACAACTGCAAAACAAAACCCCCACCACTATTATGCAATATTGTTTTTTAACGACCGGGGATCTGGGCCAACTTACGAGGATTTCGTTAATCTTCTTTCCAGTTTGGTTAAAGACAAGTCATCCACACCAGGAGTAAAAGTAATTATTCAGTAGTCCCGGAGCAGAGTCACGTGGTGCTCCGAATTATTCCAGCATCACATATTTATGTGAGGTTACACACAAAATGGTGGCCATCACAAGAATATGTAGTGCTAGAGTGACTCGGATCACCACGTGCCAGTACTTTAGGAACAATGAATAATTAAATTGGGACTAGGAAATTCATAAGAAATTACTCCATCCGTTCCAAATTGTTTGTCACTTATATTATATGGGATGTTCCAAATTATTAGACCTCTTTGAAAAGTCAAAACAAAATTTATCCAATATTTCAAAATAATCCTTTTACCAACAACAATAATTTGATTAATTTCATTCAAAAGTAGAAATATAAGGGCATTATTGGTAATTAATGAATCTATTTAATGTAAATGTATTTATTGAATGCAGTTATTCCATGTCTGCTTAAAAAGTTAAAATTCTCAAAAGTGAGTAGGAAATTGGAACGGAGGGAGATCATTCTTGTGGCCTGATCTCAAAAATCGAACTTAGGTCAATTATGTGGGGAGCAAACCAACCAACCAACTGGACTAATCCTTCGGGGCTTATTATACAAGATCTGAATTTGTAAGGACATGGATTTGGTATATACTGTTAAACTGTTGCTCTACATTGAGAACTACTTGGGAGCTACCTTATTTGTCGGCTCTCGTTAACTGAATTATTTAATCAATTCGTATGACTTTAACTAACCTGTTGGGCATGGTGCAACAGAAGGTGAGCGTAATGTGGGTTGGTTCTCCTAAACACGATTGACGCTGCTGCCATGGCGGCCGCCGTCTCTCCCGCGACGTCCGAGCCGGGGTGGTTCTCGTCGAGCTTGTGGGCTCGTCGGGAAGTCGTCATGTCCTCCGGCCGTTGCCAACAGTAGTGATCGGTGTCCCCATCGCCAACCTGACAGAAAATTGTGAATTATTGAACTCCATAGAAGCCTACCTCTCCTATATCTGTTTCTCGTTCCGATACGATATGCATTCCAAGTAACAAAGGGAGTCGAGTAAAGTCGAGTCGAGTAATGAGTTGTTCAATTACAAATTTCAAAACACGCTCAAATAAAGTTTGCCTATCATACGTATCGATTAATCTCTATCAACTTCATTTAAGTTTAGCATGAACCGGAACCCAGTAGCGTAGTCCTAGAGAGTTTCAAAATGCAAAAAATAAATAAAAATCTATCGATACAATTTAAACATTAACCATTCGTCAAAATATATAATTTTTCACTAAATATACCGATCGGATCCCGTTCTATTAAGGACTCCCTCAAACTCGTAATTTGCGGACCGCATGGATCGGGGTCCGATGAAGCCCTTTCGAGTTGGCTCGTTTTAAGGGACATGATTAACGCATCTAAACTCCTTTTTTAACCTTTTCCAAAGTGAATAAAGCACTCCCACCAGAGTAATACACTTCTTCCAAAAAAATTTAAACTCTATGCTAACGGCTAATGTTTGTCCCTTTTGCGTTCTCTTTCTCAAGACGAAGAGCAACGGTTTGAATGCAAAATGACTACTCTGTCCCTTTAAAATTGCCTCAATTCTCGTTTTGAATCTTTGCTTTCGCAAATTTTAATAGTTTAAACTTGAAACAATAACTAACGCTTTTTCTCGCTCGTGCTCATGTACACGCATTATGCGACTATAACCTCGTTCTCAACTGGAAGCATTCAACCAATTATCCAGGAGCAGCGAGGGGTGGACATGCCTGACACAAAAAATAAAATAAATCTATATAACTAAGCTAAAAATAAACATTTTCATTAGTAATTTTATACCTTAGATATTAGATATTAGATATTAGTTTGATGAACTGTCAAGTAAAAAAATAATAATAATAATAAATTTAGCTAAAAATAGAATTTTTTGACATGGCATGACAACACAAACCCGACACGACCTAAACATGACATGAAAGATTTGGTGAGTTGAAAAATGTTGTGGGAATTCATAAATAAGATTTTGATACATAACACGAAACCGACACAAAATTTCCTGTTGCCCACCTCCAGCGCGTGGCCGTAAATTCACATGAGATCCTCTTGCTCCGTTTCTTCTCAATCTAAAAAATGGTACTACTAAAATTTAAGCAACTGGGGATTTCATTCATTCATACCTGAGCCCAAAGCACATTCGGGTGAGTATGCGCTTTGACGAAATAATCAGTCCCCCACTTGATCGCCTCCAGCGCGTGCTGGTACTCGCCGGCATCGGCTATCTGTTCACCATACTCAATTACACCCCACGACAACATCGTCACCGTGAAAGCCATCGGCAGTCCAAACTTCACATTATCTCCGGCGTCGTAGTAACCTCCCACCAAATCCACCTGAACTCGATCACCCAAACAAACCGACAATTTTTTTAAAAATAATACTTAACTCAGAGTATCCGAACCAACTTACGTGCAGTATATATTATACGTTATGGGATTGAAGTAGTAGGGATATTAGTACTGACTCCTTGTTCTAAGCCGTCGGAGAGGCCGGAGTGGTGGCGCCATGTGACTCTCTGGTTGTGGGGTAATCGACCCGAGCGCTGCGACTCCAAGTAGAGGAGGCTCTTCGTTAGAGCTTCTCCGTAGTCGAATGACGATTCGGACAAGGGTAATATGATGATAAAGATTACAACAGCCAAGCAATAATGCAGGGAAGATCTGGGGAGTCTTTTGAATGGTGCAGTTTGCTTCTTCTTCTTCTCCATTTTTGGTCTTGAGTATCTTTAATTTCTTGCAGGTGTATATGGCGGTTTTTATGTGTAATAAAGGTAGAAGCACGGACGAAGCACGTGAGGGAAGGGGTTTACGCGTGAGGAGAAGGGTTTGGAATGGACTTGGAGTTGGCTATCAAAGCAAGACTTGGACTTTAGATTTGTATTTTTTTTTGTGAGTTGGACTTGGTAATTCTAACGACTTGTACCTAATAAATTGAATGGGGTAACGGAATCACTGTTTTTTTTCCTTTTAAAAATGTATTTGATTTTATATTCTGAGAAATACAGTGGTTTAGAAAGTAATGTACGTTGTACTACAATTTCAACGAAATTTGGTAATTCAATTTCAATTAATTTTTGTATAATGAGATTTGGAAAATGGTTTCGACTTGCCCAGTTTGTAAATTCATCGGGCCAAGGCATGACCCACTTCATGATTTTCGGGGCCTTAAGCAATGTTTAAAAATGGAGTCTCTCATTTGTTTCTCTATATATACATTGTTCCACATGAAACATAGGACAGCCTTGCGGGCCTTTTTTCTTCTTCTCAAAATAGTACACGTGAAGACATAAGACAGTCTATATTATTTGTTCCACATGAAACATAAGACAACCTTGCCGTGAAAACTGAAGGAAGCAAGGATCGAATCTGCGTTCTCGTGAATAAATCACGCAAATCCAACCACCACAACAAAGTCACCTACTTATAAAACTGTTGACATAATAATATTTATTATATTCTTCTATTTGGAGGTCCTATTATTGGCCGAAAATTGGAGACCCTACGCAACCGCCTGGTGGGCTTATGCCCAGGACCAGGCCTAGGACCGAGTGTAAAATTCACATCAATACATGGTAGAAAGAGTCTCGGAGCATGGAATGATTTTGCATCCACCACTCATTGTTCTATATTTTCAAGGTTGGTTTTGGGCCAATTCTCAGCCCAAACAACAATGTTCTTCTAGCAGTTGGAAAATTGCCCAAAAGAGGAACCAGGCCTCGGCCTGATGAAATGGGCCCTAAAAAGATGAATGCATTGTGGGCATTTGTAAAACCGGGATTGTCAATTTGTTTAATTATTATGGCCAGCAGTAGGCCCATAGGGGAAGTGAGAACGAAATGGGCTCTTACAGACCGGGATTGTCAATTTGTGTAATTATTAGGCCAGCAGTAGGCCGGCCCAATAGGGGAGTGAGAACGAAATGGGCTCAAACACCCAATCAGAATAAGAGAAATGGGTTCCAACACAACTTAGAGGGTGTTTGGGAGCCTACTTTTCAGCTTTTCATTTTAAAGTTTTTGACTTTTTGATTTTTTGGATTATGACCAGAATGACTTTTGAATTTGGGATGAGTGTTTGGGAGAAATGTGCAGAATGCATTTTGGGAGAGAGAGATGAGAGAAATCCATAAGTAGAAGTTGAAAATGAGGTATGAACCTCTTTTTGCTTTTTGCTCTCTATCCCGAAAAATGGAGAAACAGTTTTTGGGAAAACTCTTTCTCCCCTTGGCTGCCAAACACCCATAAACCAAAAAAGAGAAACCAAAAAAATAAAAAAAGAGGCTCCCGGTGTTGACCCACATACAACATACAAGCCTCTCTCTAATGGGCATCAATATCGTAAAATCTCTTTTTTATTTTTTTTATCTGAATATTGTATAATCAATAGTAATAGGTTTTTAATAGATTTGTAACGCATAAAGAGTCGTTTAATCCGCACGTTCAGAATCCACAACCTGCAACACTCGAATTATGTGAAAGTTAATTGTTTACAATTGTAAAATTCCGATGGTAACACTGCCTATTCCATCATTCCTTGAGTCCAGAAATTAGGGAGGGAACCATTCACAGTAGTACCGGTTACAAACTGAACGCCGGTCCTGACTTTTCAGGTGTCTAAAGTGAATATTAAAGATGAGGTCGTTTTGGTGGGACTATTATAAAGGGTACCAAAGTAGGAGGGTCTCCAAAACTTCGTACATTTTTTAGGGCCTAAAGTAGCTGCATCTCGAGTTTCAAGACATCCACAATGGACTCGTAAAATAACACCTATGTGAGACTCCTGATATTTAGCAACTCACTTGCTCAATTGTGGTCTTCAATGAGCTCTCCATAGAAGATGATGCAGAGCAGGTTGCATGCACATTCCTGGATCGTTTGGACCGTATTCGGCCCAAACTTCATTTTTAAGTTGCGCGACCCATTTTGGCGAAAAGGCCCAGACTTTGCATGGTTGAATGGAAACGGGTTTCTGCACATTACTCAACATTACTCATTGCCATTTGCAATCAAGAGTTGCCTTATTGGTCTAGGGTCTCTACCATCCTATAAAAGCTATTGTAAGCCTTAGGGCAATTCAGTTGTTAGTTGATTAAAGAAAACATAGTTTTACTCAAAATTGGTTGTTCAAGGAAAGAATATCTTTGGCTAAATTGTTGTTTGTGATTGTCCTTGTTTCACGTCGGTCTCATTCATACGCTTCGCTGCATTAAAAGCTCATAAGAATGACTTCTTAGCATGACTCCTACCACATTAGTTATGTCAAAGGAGGGAGTTGGGAGTGAGGAGAAGAGAGAAGGGGGAATGGGAGACCCCCTTAAATTTTTGTGTGCATAAATAAACTTTAGGGCATAGTTTGGGAGCCAATTTTAGAGAGTCCATTGGAGTACTCTCACACTCCTAAATTAGCAAATCCTTAACACCAAAATTAGACCCCATTTTTGCTTATGTTGTCTACTTTAGGCGCCAAATTTAGAGAGTGCACTGTGAATGTTTAGCTTAGGCCGGCTCATAAAAATGGGAGCTTCTAAATACACTCTAAATTTCACTTGTCTTCCAAAGTTATAAGGCGTTGTTCTACTAAGGAGATTTTTGCGTATATATATATATATACATATACGGAAATCTTCTTATCCACACCTCCCGGAAATAAGAAAAAAAATGGGTTTTTTTTGTGTTGCAAATTATTTTTGGAAAATCCGATCCGTCCAATGTGTTCAGAAGGTGTTTTCAAGGGTCCACGCGGGAAATCTTCAAAAAAAAAATACCGGGAAGGGCTTGATCCAAACAGTTTTCGCAAAAAATGTAAATATATATTTTTTGCGAAAATTGCTTGGATCAATCCCTTCCCGGTATTTTTTTTTTTTGAAGATGTTCCTTTAGGACCCTTGAAAACACCTTCTGAACACATTAGACGGATCGGATTGTCAAAAAAATGTTTGGATCATGAGGTCCAGAAATTAAAAGTCCGGATGTGAAACAAACCCTATATATATATATATACAGTCCTTATCTAGTCCGGGATCCCGGATCCGGGATTCATAGTTCCGGATCAAATTTTGACGATCCGAGCCGTCCAATGTGTTCAAAAGGTGTTTTCCAAGGTCCACGCGGGAAATCTTCAAAAAAAAATACCGGGAAGGGCTTGATCCAAGCAGTTTTCGCAAAAAATATATATATACAGTTTTTGCGAAAAACTGCTTGGATCAAGCCCTTCCCGGTATTTTTTTTTGAAGATTTCCCGCGTGGACCTTGGAAAACACCTTTTGAACACATTGGACGGCTCGGATTTCCCAAAAACAATTTTTAAAAGCATCAAAACACCGAAAAGGCTTCAATCCGGGATCCTTGACAGGATCGCCGGTGTATATATATATATATATATATTATTTTTCATGTTTTTCAAGGCAAATTATTTTTCTCACTTACATCAACTAAAAAATCTAAATAAATAAAAAACATTTTGCCACGTAAATCATTTTCCTTGCCAATTGCACAAGATTTTATGTGACGTATGGTGAAGGGATAGAGGAAATAAGGAATTCAGGTGAAAATTATAAACATTAAAAATTAAAAGGTCCCCATCACCATGAGAAGCCTCAGTATAAACGAAAGCCAAAAGATCCACTTTGGCACGACCATCTTTTTTGGGGCGGGCCGACAGGGGTGAACAAAATTCTGCCGACATAGGTGTGAGTGCAACATCAAATTTCAACTGTGATCAATTTTCCTTTGCAAAATCCAATGCATTCATGGCGGAGGAGGAGTGGAGTAGGGAGGAAGTTGAAATGAATGAAAAGCTAAAAAAATACTCCTACTTTTGTTAAAAAAAAATTAGTGGTAAAACTTTAATAATAATATGTGGCATCCTATAAGTATATAAAATTACTTCGTGTGCGCAAGTCTGGGTACGTACGATACACGGACGGTGCATCTTGACTGTCTAAAAGCATTTTCGACGGTCCGGATTTTATTTACCATTGATATGTTGAAATGAACGGTTAAGATGCGTGCGTGCGTACAGATAGACGGGTTGATAAGTATGAACTACTCACAAGGCCGGCCAAGCCTTAGGCCCAAGAGGTCTGGGCTTAGAGCACTCCAAAAAGGCCAAATTTTGGGGGCACTCCCACATTTTTTTATAATAGGCTTGAGTATGACTCTTTTTGACCCAATAAAAAAATAATAAAAGGCTCAATCTTACTTACAAAATGGCTAAACAATTGTAATAATCATTGGGCCCGTAGGCTATAGAAATCCATTAAAGAAAGACATATACCTCATCTTGGATCAAAACCTGGTCTTAAGTGCCTAAACCAACTCTTAAATTAGGCCTTCTATCTCAACATCATTTAAGCCATTCCCTGTGCATGCCATTTTAGCAATTTTTTCAACAATAGTTTGGTCGGTATAACTTAGAATTCAAATGTTTAGACCTTTTTTTTATCGTTTTCTTCGCGTAGTTTCTCCCCTTCCACCTTTTTCCTTTTGGGACTTTTTGCCAATGTCCAATTTTTTGAGTGTCAACCAGCAACTATCTAATTTGAGAAAGGAAGAAAAAAAAAACATCAAACCATCTATAGTAACATGAAGGGAGAAGGATATCAAAGTTAGAGTTGGACAATGTTTCACTCTAACGAATTCTACCACATGCATATATCCATTTTCTTTTTAATTAGTGACGGTTTCCAAATTTTTCCATGATTATTTATCTGGTACACGAACTTGTCTGTACCATATATACCAGCTATTGTTAACTTGATGTTAACCTTTTGAGCCACGTGGTTAGGCTAAGAGTTAGCAGGTCAGTTGGCGGAACAATCCAATTAAACCCATTTTGTTCACAGATTGTTCTTTTTTCACTTGGCTACGAGCACGGTGAGTTGGTGACGAGCTATCAGCTAAGCTTTATAGTAAAAGAAAATGAGCAATGTGAACAAAACAAGCCCCTTTTGCTTCATTTGTCTCACAGAATCAGCCCACATTCAACAAGAATTCTGGACACATGCATACAGGTGAACGATGAAAGTACTTTATTTTTGCTTGTACATTCATCTCAAGGAAACTGTACTCCAAACTAATCCATTGAAAGTACATTCAATACGTTAATTATCACCCAAACACACACCTGCTACCATGGGGATAAGGTCATAAAAGTTTATTTATTATATCCGTCGGAGGCCACGCTTCATTGATTTCGGAAAACCACAAGTCAAGGTGGAGTTGGAAAAATGGACTCTCAACAAAAAATGTTGCCCCTTTTCGCACTTTTTTTCTCAACTGTACAAATACCAACTTCTGACATTGTCTTGAAATCAGAAATAGCCCAAAAGCAGCCGCAAAGACCTCTTTTAGACGTTTCAATTTTTTTTATAACCAAGTGTTTGGGTCAGCTTTCGCGCATCTCGACTAATTCTGGGAAACTAATCCCACATGCCACTAGCGGGGGCCCCATTTAACTGGACTGGCCTCAAAAAAGTTGATAGTATCTACAAGGTTTTGAACCTGAGACCTTAGAAGGGAGCAAACCCCTAAGTCCCAAGCCTTGACCACTAGGGCAACCCCTTGGGGTTGACGTTTGAAATTGCCATGCTAATAGCCCCAAGATTTACTCCAGTTAATTGACGGGTTTGCTTTTCACATAGTAATTGATTAGAGTTCGGTTCTTAGGTCAGGGGGTAAGAAAGTAGTAATTTCTTGTGAATTTTATAGTCCCGGCTTAGATGTCTTTCCTTTGACTTGATAAGAGAGGAGATTAATCGAGATGCACGTAAGTTGACCTGGACACCCGTGAGCATTGAAGAAAAAAAAAGAAGGCCATGTAACATCCTGTTGACTCATTGGATTGGTTTGGTGACCTATTGAAATCAAATAATTGACCCAGGTTTTCTTTGTGGTATACGTGATTAGAAAAGTAATTAATTTTGTTAAGTGGGTTAAGTTACCAATCTAACAGTCTTATTCTGACTTTTTTAACCTGCTTTGGGATTTGCAATGGACGTTTGGAAATTAATTACCCAAATTAATAATGATGGTGAAATCTGCATTTCCCTTATTTTTTTACTTAATCGATGACCTGAAGAACAGAAATTGAATGGGGCATTTAATATTTTGTGGAAAAATACATGGTGCAGTAAATTAGTGCTGCAAAGTGCAAACTAATACCGATGAACAACTTTCAGCGCACTTTTAAAAAACCATTGAGGTCAACAAGATTGATTTTGCTTTCTCACCATGCATGGTATTGAGATCCTCAAACACAAGAGTTGAGCTTGGGCTCAATTATTCAAGAAAATTTTTACTTTTTACATGTTTCTTGTTTGCAATAACTGTGGATTCAAATTTTACCGTAGGAGTGCATACACTTTTACAGGTAAGAGTTCACTTTAAATGATTAAAATCTCACTACTTTTCTTTTCATTCTCGCTACCTCCCTCGATATTGCCATCACTTGCGGGTACAGTGTAGGACCACGTGTCCCGTTTCCCATTATCCGTTTTACTAACTTTTTTCTTTATAATTCAAGTGTTCAGACAAGCGTAGACACACGTTAATTAACTCTTAGCTTAGGAACTCATCTTGCTTTTGGGCAGCTAGGTGCCTTGGAATACATAAACCCCACCTTCCATTTACGGGGAGCCCAATTAAAATGGGAGTAAAGCTCGATAGATTAGCCCCGAAAAAATTGATTGCATATGAGATTTTAGAAGGAAGCAAGCTCCTATCCCTTGGGTATTTGATCAAGATTTGAATTTTGGGGTCAAGCTGTAAGAAAGTCATTTTTATGAACTCCTAGTCCCGGCGTAGATGACCTGTCTATGACCGGACGAGAGATGCAATTAGTACTCAAAATTTGCGTAATCTGACTTGGACACTCAACCGTACATAGTATATCATGTACATTGCACAGAGCTATTTAATGACTTTTGGCAAACAAATAAATAATGGGCATTGTCAGGCGCAGAAGTACTATAAAGGTCATGAAGCTTTCAAACCAACCGTTGAAATAGGTGACGCCATTGCTTTCTCGCTCCGCCTTCTTGTAGGGATGGGCATGACGGATCCAGAAATCTCCACGCCCAATCCCTTCTTACTCATATCCATCAATATCTATCCAATCTCCAACGGAGATTTATTTTTATCCTCCATCTCCGCTCCAAACGTACAGGGGATTGCACAGATCCAATCATTTTTTAAGTAACAAGTAAATAGTTTGGGCAATTACAAATCATTTTCCCTAAAATAAAATGTGAATTGAACAAAATAACAGGCGCAGCCCAACATATAACATTGTGAATTCGAACTCCCAAGAAAACATCATTAGAAGCCATGTTTTCCATTAAATTCTCAAAACCCTCCAAATTTTTTAAAATGAGATGTTCGCGAAGATGGAAACTAAATGGCCACATCTATTGATATTTGACTTTGACTTTTCAATTGGCTTTTCTTGATGGAATTAATTAGGTTAGGTCGGGAAAATATATCTTGAAGAAAATAACCAAAAATCATTAGAAAAACATGTTTCTAATGATTGGGAAATACATGTCACGCTAAAACTCATTCCACTTGCTAAAGCCATATATTTGAAGAAAATTCAGTGAGACCCCAAAGTTTCATAATTCATAAATAGACCCCTATATTTCGGGGATTCGGGGACGGGGCAGATCGGGGACGGGGTGGAGCGGGGCGGGGAACGGATTCGGAGCGGATTCGGGGCGGGGACATGCCTATCTCCACCCCCTATCCAATCCCCAAACATTTTCAAAAAAAATCCCCATATCCTATCCAATCTCCAAACAGATCTCCATATTGCCGATCCGTTCGGATCGGGGATCGGATCGGATTCGGACGGGGCGGATTCGGACGGGGCGGATGAAATGCCCAACCCTACCTTCTTGTTTATATTATCCAGAAATAGTCTTTGCCGTCCTATTAACCGCGAATTGGGACAAATTTTTGGGTGTCAGGCGGGCACCTCGTTACGTGCCCGAGAACTCATTTTGGTCGTCCAAAACACTTATAAACGGTCCGGATTTTAAAGAGAGAAAGAGAAAAGGGAGAGAATGAAGAAATCTGAACTATCGAAAATACTTTTGGACGATCGGGATGGGCGCTCAACGGCCACGTGGTGCGTGTCCGGTACTCAAAAAAAAAAATCGTGAATTGGTGACGCAAATGTCGGGAATATTTATGGATTCAATTGACAATTTGGACATGCTGATTCAATATGACTCTTGTTTCTACTAACTTTGCACTTTATGACATACTCCTTTTTGTTCTTTCTCCTGGTTGGATTTTTTATTAGAACATCAAGCTCAATATAGTTTTAATCGTACATCTGAGCTATCCGTTTCGTGCATCATCAACTCAGATCTCACCTTGCCAAAGTGTATCTGCTTCGTCCATTGTTTGATGAGACCCAAGCCGTTGACTAGCGAAACAAACAGCGCGGATGGAGTTGGTAGGACATGCCGACCCCGCGGACAGTAGGCTCCCCCGGGTTCGTAATTTATGTATTAAAGTGGACCATATGGTACATACATACATATGGTGAGGGCTAGCTAGGAAGTGTCCCTTCGGGGACATCCGATAAAATTGGAACGATACAAAGGGCTAGCTAGGAAGTTTGGATCTATTGAAAGAAGTGGACGTGCTAGGTTTTTTCCAGGGGTTAGCCAACAGATCCACCATTTGTTTATACTTTCTATTTTTGGAAAAACTGCAAGGATTATTGCAGAGGAATCCGAAAAGAGATGCTGTTATAGAAAATGCAAACTTGATCCTATCCACATGGGAATCTAACGGCTAGGATAAAATAAAATAAATACTAATAATAGACTATCACATTCTTAGATCTTTTTTCTTAATATTAGTTTAACGTTTAAGCTCGAAAAAAAAATAATAAAGTAAGTCTATTGTCACATAGTTAGGGGAGAAAAAGTATCCACATCTATGTCACATAATGCACGAGGTTAAGCGTGAAAGCATTTTTTTTATAACATCTCAAACTATTAAAATTTGCGAGAGCGAGGGATTGAGAACGGAAAGAGAGATTCGAAAGCGGAATTGGAGGGTCCGGCCTATTGAACGATTAGATCTAAATTCACTTAAGTGTATTTGGGTATATACATCCATCCCAGTACACCACCCAATTAGGACTGACAAACATAGTACGTTAATCGAGTTCAAACTCGCGCGTGTTCACCTTGTAAATGGTTGTTTAAAATAGATTTTTCAAATAAATGATACACTTGTAAATTTTTTGAAACTTATTAAGCTATTAAATTAAGCTTGAACAAGAACAAGCCTGAACAACTCGGTTAAAAGTTAATTTGTTTGATCACAACGGCTCAACTAATAAACAAGACAAGTTGGAATATGACCGAAAAGTTCTCTATCGAAAATAATAAAACCTGTAAAGTTCTTTCAAAAACTGAAAATGTTTCTGGAATCAAAATAAAATAACTTTTATTATAAAGTTAACGAGTTAGTAATTACTCCCTCCGTCCGGATTTGTTAGTCCACAAACATACTTTTTCAAGTCCTAAAATGTTTGTCCATTTTCAAAAGTCAAAGCATAAAATATGAAAAATTTACTTTTTTGCCCCTTTTCTAAAACTTAAAATAACAACACAAAAACTAATTTTTTAAAATAATGTGTTTACATTTTTGATTTTTTTTACACCGTATTAAAGTTCTCAATGAGATCTATCAAACAAGATCCATATTGATAAAAAAAATAATTTTTGCAACTACATTATTTTTTAGTTTGAAAATTGCACGTAGTTTCGTAGTGGACTATCAAATTGGAATGGAGGGAGTATTAAATGGAGGGATTGGGGGTAAAATAGTAAATTAACAAACTCAAAATGTAATGGAAAAAAAGTTGGAATCCCCAAAACGGACCAACAAATTCGGACGGAGGGAGTTTTTTTTTGTGAGACAAATAAGGAGGCAATTAAGTACTTTTGTTAATGTGTCAGATGTGAATGTTTATGAGCCGTTAGCCATGAGAGTACTACTGTCCTGTCCTGTCCTGTAGGACCTGTACTGTAAAAAGGGTCCCCTCCTTTTCATTTGATGGACATTTTGTTTTCCTACTTCTCGGTGTGGTGGTGCTATCAAATAATTAAGCAAAGCTGGCAACCTAACGTTCGAAAATGAATCAGCAGGGCATTAGTGAAAATGTGAATCAGCAAAAGTGGAGTAATTAGTGTTTGACACGAGGTCGCATGTTCGAATTTCAGAGAGGCAAACTTTCCTAAACTTTGGAGTTATTGAGGGTTACGTTCAATCGTTACTTTCAGGATCTCGGAAGTAGTCGAGATATTATTATCAAATGCTATTATATAGCTTTCCCCTCGTCATTTTTCTCTCCCTTTCGTTTATCACAGTCTTTCCTGTTTTTTTTTTAATTATTGACAACGAAGAATGTCCCGATCAACTTCTTGTCATTGTTTCTTTCTTTCTTTTTGATGAATCTTGCTTGTGAGGTTTTTCATTTTGAAATGCCAGAACACTAAACTTTCATCATTTAGGTTATAAATAAAGTTTTTTCATACCCTCTTGTGCGAAATTAAGCATAATAATTAAGTCCTTTCAAATTAAAATATTCTTACCATCATTATTTTTCAGTCACTTGCGATAAGGCCTCGTATTACTTCTCTTGAACGTCGAAAAACATGCCCCGAGATGTGATTGGAGTGGATGGGACGTAATTATACAATTCCATTAGATTATCTTACCGTGTAGGGATTAACAAGATTTTTTTTGTTACATCTCACGTTTTTTTTCCTGATCGGAAAGTTATAGTATCTCACGTTTAATTGGGTGTCACCATTGTGTTAGGGGGCCAAACTTTTATCCAACCATAGTGGATTTGGCAGTTGTATAGTTTCACATTGACAAAAGTATTGCAAAAACTCATACCACATTTTGACAAATAAATTTGACGTGATCGGTTTTCACATAATTAACATTACATAATCTGTGTCGGTGTAAATACTCCGTCTCAAATTGGATGTCCATTTTTGAAACCCGTGTCATTTTCAATCGCTTCTATCTTTCAATATGAATCTCTAAAAATATTCAATATGGAACTTGTTTGATAGTTCTCGACGAGTTCTATAATATAACAATCAAAAAATGGTACGGGTTTTCAAAATGGACATTCAATTTGGGACGGAAGGAGTACCTAAAAAACAGAAGGAAGCCAATCGTCTACTATAGTGAATGTTTCGATCCGTATCTGACTATCCGATGCAATCCCCCTTACCAAAACTCCAAACACATCTCTATAAAAACAAGAACTCAAAACTCATTAGGTCACAGTCACCAATTTTGTTCGCCCTCTAACATAAATCACCACCCTTCAAATTTTGTTATTTTTGTGCGTGTTTGGCGAGGGTCGCTAAATTGTATGCGACATTTACCTAGTACAATTTTTTCGTGCAATTTCTTCTTTCAATGTCAGCATGCGAGATAGGCAAAATAGTTAACGATGTAATTTTAGAAAATGAGAATACGGAAAAAGAAAGAAAGAAAGAAACAATAGTAATTGACCCCAATTAATCCCGATATGAACTCGGGGAGTGTCAAAATTAATTTCCTTGACTTATTTTCTAAAATGTAGGTTATCAACTGCTAAAAGAAACCTCATTCAATTGTAAGGAAACAAATAAAAATATGGAAACACCACAAAATATTCAACAACAAAAAAAAAAAAATACTTTTTGGGAAAAGCATTTAATTTCAGAAATGCCGTGTTTTACTGCACAATCTTTAATTTCATTGTTTCACTCTGGGAAAAAAAAAATTTAATGATTGAACATTGCTCATCATTCGCCAATAGGCCCCACCACACCCAGTTAGCAGACCCTCGCCATTTCCGCCTCAACGTTCGAATCTGGTTTCAATTATCATTACAATTTGAACGCAAAATTAAAGCTTTTAACACATTTACACCTCCAATTAACTTGAATGACCATTGACCAATATGTTTTCATACATTGTTGTGAAACAATTAATTTTGCTCCCATTTTTGTTCTCTCTCTCTCTCCCCTTCTCTTTTGTTACAATCTTGCTTAATTGGGAGAGAAAAAAAGTGGAATCTGGGGGAGGCGTTATCAATGCTAATTTTTCAATTGTAGGGAAACAAATAAAAATATAGAAACAATAAAATTTTCTTGAATGACTTTTGGAGAGTTAATTTTATTGATTTTAGGGTTCATTTTATGGGATTTGTTCACTCTGGGAGGAAACAATTTAATGGCACTTTGAGTTTGCTTTGGGTTTCCCCTTTGGGTTTAGGGTTTAGCAGACTCGGCTTTTTCTTCTTCCAAACAAGGTATTTCTTTTGTCACAATCTTGCGTTTCAATTATCATTTACAATTTGAGAAAACACCTTTAAACACCCACCCCGAATGTGAATAGTGGCGGTCGGAAGGAACGTAAGCGGAGACCCACACCGAACGACGAAGTGTAGTGTTTTGGAACTTCCAAATTAAATCTTGACAAGTTTACTTTAGCTCTTTCAAATTAGTTTTTACCCTAATCCTTCCAAATCATTATTTTTTTTTTTTACAATAATCCTTCCAAACTTCATTATTGTCCAATTTTGCGAAATGCCACTAAGTGTGAATATCTTTTTACAATCCGGACAATAATCCTTCCAAACTCTGAATCATTATTGTCCAATTCGGATTTCTTTCAAAATTTTTCCTTCCTTCCAAATCACTATTTTTTTTTACAATAATCCTTCCAAACTCTGGATCATGATTATCTCTCCTTCGGCACTAAGTGTGATTATCTTATCTGATACAATCCTCAGTTACCAAAACTCCAAACACATCTTTACAAGAACTAAATACTTGTCAGGTCAAATCAACATACTCGTACTCATAATTTTATTTACTTCACAGCGTGTTTGGCGATTGTTATTAATTTGTTCGCGACGCTTACCTAAGATTTTTATCGTGTGGTTTCCTTCTTTCAATGTTCACATGCGATATATATGCAACGTAATAATTTTGGACTGTGAGAATATGGAAAAACTAAAAATAACAAGAAATAGTAAATGAATTATTAATTATTCCCTAACATGTAGGTTACCAACTGCTACAAGAAAACTATTTTTTTTGGGAAACTAAGAAAAAAGGTTTGGAAACACCATAAAAGATATCCAAAACAAACAAAAATACTTTTTAGGAAAACATTTATTACTTTCAGAAAATAGATGGTTTTATTTGCGTGTTTAATTGCACCACCTTCAATTTCCTTGTTTGACTCGGAATTATAAATGTACATCAGGAAATTATAAATAATTGAACAGTAAAAAGTAAAAACTAGGCATATTTTGGTTGAGCAATTTTTCAGTACCAAGCAGGTACAATGTGGTACATATGAGCGATTTGAGCGGTCTATTTCAGTTTTGGATGGTCCGAATTATGGAGAAAAAAGTAGGAGAGAGAAACGGGAGAGAGTGGAGGAGAGAGGATTTTAATCTGACCAGTCTAATACACTTTTGGACAGCTCACATGCAACGTTCGTAAACGATGTAGGCTCAGCCACATAGTACCCATTCGGTAAAAAAAAAATTCCTTGTTGGTAACTTGGTGGTTATTCGCCACTAGGCCCCACCACACCCAGTTAACCACTAGCTACTTCCTCCTCAACGTCCCCCATTTTCGCCCTCCTATTTCCCCACTCACTCCTCTCTCTCTCTCTCTCTCTCTCTAAAACAGAGCCAATACTCTATATATATCACGACACAAAGAGAAAAACAAAACACGAAATTTCCTTCTCTTCTTCTTCTTCTTCTTCTTCTTCTTCTTCTTTCTCATGCTCTGTTTCTACCAGCTACAGAGCATGGCATCCATCACCTTCCTCCCCACCCTTTTCCTCTCTCTCCTCCTCTCCCTCTCTCACTTCCCCAGTCCTTCACTCTCCGATACCGGTTCAGTCGGTATCAACTACGGCCAAGTCGCCGATAACCTCCCTCCACCCTCCAAAGTAGTCCAACTCCTCAATTCCCAAGGCCTCAACCGTGTCAAGCTCTACAACACCGACTCCACCGTCCTCACCGCCCTCGCCGGTTCTAATATCACCGTCACCGTCGCCCTCCCTAACGAACAACTCTCCTCCGCCGCTTCCGCCCAATCATACACCGACTCCTGGGTCCAATCCAACATCGTCCCGTACTACCCCAAAACCCTTATCGAGGCCATCGCGGTGGGCAACGAAGTCTTTGCCGACCCCAAAAACACCACCCCCTACCTCGTTCCGGCAATGCAGAACGTCTACAACTCCCTCGTGAAATTCAATCTCTCCTCTATCAAAATCTCCTCTCCGATCGCCTTATCGGCCCTCCAGACTTCCTACCCTTCCTCCGCCGGTTCGTTCAAGTCCGACCTGATCGAACCGGTGATCAAACCCATGCTGAGTTTCTTGCAAAAAACCGAGTCCTACCTCATGGCCAATGTGTACCCGTTTTTCGCCTACACGGGTAACACGGACGTCATATCCCTAGACTACGCCCTGTTCAATAAGAACCAGGGCGTAGTCGACTCGGGAAACGGGCTTCGATACAACAGTCTGTTCGAAGCGCAGATCGACGCCGTTTTCGCGGCGATGAACGCGCTGCAATTCAACGGCGTCAAGTTGGTGGTGACGGAGACGGGGTGGCCGTCGAAGGGTGACCAGAACGAGGCGGGTGCTAGTGCGGCCAATGCGGCGGCGTATAATGGTAACCTGGTACGCAGGGTGCTTACGGGAGGTGGGACCCCATTGAGGCCCAACGAAACTCTTAACGTCTTTCTGTTTGCTTTATTCAATGAGGATCAGAAGCCCGGGCCCACGTCGGAAAGAAATTATGGACTGTTTTACCCCAATGAGGAGAAAGTCTACAATATACCGCTCACAGTGGAGGGTTTGAGCAATGCTAGTTCGGAGTCAACGCCGGCCAATGGCACTAAGACTCAGGTGCCGACGCCGGAGGCTGGTGGAGACGATGCGTCGGTGTCGGCGGCGACGGCGGGGCAGACGTGGTGTGTGGCGAACGGGCAGGCTGGGGAGGAGAAGTTGCAGAAAGGGCTGGATTATGCTTGTGGTGAGGGAGCGGCTGATTGCCGTCCGATTCAGAAGGGTGCCACGTGTTATTATCCTAACAAGGTTGTGGCCCACGCTTCGTACGCGTTCAACAGTTATTATCAGAAGAAGGCACGTGGGGCCGGGACGTGTGATTTTGGTGGGGCAGCTTATGTGGTTACCCAACCCCCCAGTACGTATTTCTCCTTTCTCCATTATATTGTTTTTAATTTTTTTTGAGTAATTAACAAATAAAAAATAAATAAATAAATAAATAAATAAAAAGTTTAAGAATATAATTTAGAAAATTTAAGAATATAATTTAGAACACAAGTACGAAAAAAATTGTGTTTTCATTTGTTCGATACATTTGAGCCTTCATCGGTTCAAGACATAATTATGTCTAGAGTTATGTTCGTAGTATTTTTTATTAATAAATTTATACTAAGATAGTGAATAAACAAAATATATTTGATATATATGTATAGATCAATTGGTTGTCAATAAGGACAGTGATAAAATAATGAGAGTTCCACTTTTCAAATGTAACGCAAAGAACAATTGCAAATTTCTAGGAACTTTTTACAATTTCTAAGGTACTTTTTACACACTTATCGAGTTTATTTGACTTAAAATTAGAATTTTTCCAGGTACAATCATACGTATTTTTGTATTTTCCCATTTTGGTTTTTGTGCTTGGCTTTTTAACATTTTGTCATTTTTTTTTTATGTTGCAGAATTCGGCACTTGTGAATTCCCCACAGGATACTGAGACAGAGATTGGATTCTTTGGATGAAAAAGCTCAGAGAGATACAGATTTACTTAGGGCTTTGGGCCATTTTTTTTTTCACATTATTATTTTAGTATAGATAGATATATATGATATTATGTATGTAGGTGGTGTGGTTGTTCTTGGCTGGTTTGACTATTTCTATCTGTATTTATGAAATTCATGTTTTTGGTTTTTCTTCTCTTTAGGGGGTCGAGTAGAGGAGGTTCGGTTCATATTTCATAGCTTAGAATATCATGGAGATTAATATATATGATCCCTTTTCTTTATGGTTGTCCCTTCTCTTTCAAGGTTCCTATGTATTGCCTAAGTTTTTGGTTAGCTACTTTAATTACATGACATAGTCAATGGCTCTCTAGTAAATGTTAACTTGCAAGAAAAACATTTGGCCATTAAGTTGTAAAGCATAACTACCAACCTACCCCAAAGATCCCAAAGATTAAAAAACCACTTTTGCAGCCTCTGTGGCTGTGTAGGGATGGCAAAATGCCCCGCCCCTAACCCGCCCGATTAGGGCGGGTTTTTTGTCGGATTTTCGGGTACCGGGGCGGGTACGGGGGAAAATTAGAAAAACCCGTACGGGTTCGGGTCGGGGTTAGGTTTACATTACCCCGCCCCGAAATATATTTACATATAAAATTATACTTTTATTTTAATCCAATTATCATTATACTAAAGATATTATATTTTTTCCCTAATTTTATTATCATTCTACTAAAATATAACTTTATTTATATGTATTTTCTTTTATTTTGCTTTTAGATTAACAAATTTTTAAAATTTCTTACGAAGCGGGGCGGGGTGGGTAAACCCGTCCCCCGATCGGGGCGGGAACGGGGGTAACCAAAAAATACCCGGTCGGGGTCGGGTTTATGTAATAATTTTCGGGTAGGGTCAGGTATGACAAAAACCCGCCCTGCCCCAATTCCCTATGGCTGTGCCATGCTCAATTTTGTTGCACAATGAAGAAAAATTCTTTCAACTGTAAAATTGCAAGACTACAAAAGGGAAGCAGGGGCGTGCTAATGTCCCTTAAGGAACGGCATGAGCATTTGTGTTTATTCCATCCAAGTCGTTCATATTCAGTGATTAACAGCCCAGATTTGTTCGGATCCAAACAGATCTGCACCGTCTATTACAGAAATGATTTGGGCCATTGATTGCTAAATACGAACGGCCTGGATGGGGTTAGCATGCATGCTATCTCTTTAGGACAGACATAGAAGAACGTCTATTGTTACTCCGGTACAAATTTGGAAAGGATATTCTAAATTCTAACCACTCCGCAACGTGTGATTTTTAAGTAAGCAATGAACCCAACTTATTTTTGTATCTTAGCTAGTGCATGTCCGTGCCCGTGCTCATACCCGTGTCCTTGCCCGTTCGTTGTAGTCCTTCAAATTTTAGAGAGAGGGAAGGAGATGAGGTGGTGAGAGAATGTGGTTTGAATTGAGAGAGAGAGAGAGAGAGAGAGTGAGTTTTGAAATTTTGGGTGTAGTGGGCCAGTGGAGGAAAAGGGTAGAGAGAGAGAGAGAGCGAGTGAGTTGGCATAGAGAGAAATAAAATGTAATATGATGACTGAGAAAAAAAATATGACTAGGAGAAAAATCGCTCTTCGTTGCAATATAGGTATATTGCGGGAATTTCATGACAATTTTACCTTCATCTAGAGTCAGGGCTGCAAATGAGCCCTCGAGACTCAGCTCGTTTACTAATTGAGCTAGTAAACGAGCTGAGCTCGAGCTCAAATTTTTGGCTCGGCTCGTTTAAACGAGCCAAGCTCATCTCGCAAAAACTCGACTCATTTTATAGGCTCAGCTCGTTTAAAGAGACTCATTAAGTAAATTAGTCTGATTCGGCTCGTTGAGGGCTCGGCTTGTTTACAACTAAGCCAAGCTTGAGCTTGAGTTTTGGACTCGTTAAGCAAACGAGCTGAGCTCGAACATTGCAAAGCTCGGCTCGTTTGCAGCCAATTCTAGACATTTTCATATTGGATATTTGAGGACGGACGCTCCTTTTCCTTCGTGTATTTTCTTAAATCTCATGTTTACTTTCCACAAGATGTAGAAAAAGAGGGATTGAAGCTAGGGGTGAGCATGCCTGACACGATACATAAAGTAAATCTATATAATCTATATAATTGAGCTAAAAATAAACATTTTTATGAGTAGTTTTATACATTAGACATTAGTTTGATAAACTACCAAGTAAAAAAAAAATAAAACTTTAGCTAAAAGTATGACTTTTTTACATGACATGACAACACGAATCCGACGCAACCCGAAACACGACACGAAAATTCGATGAGTTGGAAACTGTTGTGGGAATTCATAAATAAGATTCTGATACATAATACAAAAATAACACAAAATTACTTATTGCCCACAATAAGATTCTGAAGCTGGAACTTGGGACAGGTTAATGGATCACCCTCTGATCTAATCATGATTGTCAACTCCGGCTCAGCCCAACCCACATGTTAAAAGTAGATTTTTTTTCTGAGTGGGCTGTCCGCACTCAATGGTCAGCCCGAGATTATCAAAAGAAAAATGATCAGATTTTTGGGCTGTCCTCACTCAATGGTCAGGGGCCCGAGATTATATCGAAAGATCCTCAATAAATCCCACGTACATATTAGTGACATGCTTTCTTATTCGGAGGCCGATCGAAAAAAGTCCCTCAATTTCAAATTAAAATATTTACTTCCAAAATGTAGTTTCAAATTAAAATATTTACTTCCAATAATGGTATCCAAATGGTTTGTTTTTTTTATATATATGAATCCTCCAACCGAGTTTACACAAAAAGGCAAGTTTATTCACTTTACGGACCTCATATATCCGTGTTTGACACATGTCGGACCCGGACACTTATTAGCACGCCTAAATACATTATAGGAGTATAATTTAGGTGGACACTACCATCTTTAAAATCTAGCACTATCATATTTTATGTGACTTTGCAAGCACGACAATGTGTTCGCCTATTAATTGCATTCACAAATCCTTTGGAACAGGGAAAAAAATACAACTGTGACTATAATTCTGTGCAAGACACTACATAGCATATGATACTTGTTAAATCTGTGAGCTTTTTGTTGCGTTTTTTATGATGAGTTTGACCATCAATTTGCTCATGGAAGAGAAAAATAAAAGAAAATTATTTTTATTTTTCGTTAGGAATATAAGAAGAAAATGAAGTGCTTGTTCTAAAATCTATTTGTTGGTTTGCTTATTCATATCAAAATCAACACATTTAGGCTATGTTTGGATGATCGGAATCTTGAGTAGGAATACAAACACAATTATTGAGAATCAAATTCCTAATTTTTTTCTTGATTAGGAATATATGAATATGATTACCTGGAATAAAATTCATTGGAGTTTACATGGTGTAATTTCATTTTAGGGATTGAATTAATTCAGTAATCTTATGTGAGAAATAATTTTGAGAAATTTATCAATTTTAACTCTTTTTTTTTTTTTCAATTTATCAATGCTAAAGTCTCATCCATCATTTTTGTCTTCTTGTTGAAGCAATATCCACATAATTTTGTAGATTCAGGGAACAAAAATTTGAAAAATCCACATCTCAACATGTAACTATTAAAAATCCTAAAGAGTAACTAAATTTGAGCCTTTAATTAGGTATAATAAAATTTAAGAATTATATAAAGAAATATGTTTTTTAGGGATTGGCCCACGCGCAGTAACTTTGAGCCTTATGGTCGAGACTTTGATGGCAAAAAGCCCACTGGATGGTTTTCCAATGGTCGAATTGCAACAGACTTCATCTCAGAGGCTTTCGGTCCCAAATCAACAACACCTGCTTACTTGTACAATGTGTCAGATTTCGCTTCTGGAGTTTACTTCGCCTCCGCTAGAACTGGTTATGATAATGCTACCTCAGTTGTGCTAGTAAGTCCTCAAAATATATTCCGAAAGGAACTGTTCTGTGCTTGTTCAATTATTTAACTGTCAAATAAGTAATATATGATACACACGGGATCTAATCCCATACTCGATACACAATGTACCTATATTCTTTGTTGAAAAAACTAGAGTAAAAAAGGGTTCTAAATCACCTGATATCATATTATTGCAGAACTTGTCAGATATAGAAACTTATTTATTCCGTTCTTCCTCTCACAATCATATTCTCTCCTTACTCTCTCACTACACCTTTACACAAAAAAAATTGGGGGCGACGATACAAACATGGAAATCGACCCAAAAAGTTCAGCAAGTTAAGGTTCACGAAATTGAAAAAATTGAACAAGTGGAAAACTACAGTCGTTTGGTAAGTACTGTATGGTTACCCCTTTTGGCTTCAAACTTCTAGTAGCCATCATCACCTAGGTCCCTGGGTTATTCACCACCGGCGGGTTACCCCCCGCCGCCTCAGGCAGGACACCAATCTGGTGTGATATGTCAGCGGGACGTTGAACAATATGTCCTCTTTGCAGCCGTTTTTCTTGAGTTTCCTTTAAACACAGTAATATTGCAATTCTGCTTTCTTAAGAGAGGCCAGATACCCTGAGAGATACAAAAAAATCCAGTTGATCCGGGTCGGAGGCACCACAGCCCTCGGCGTACAGTAGCCGCTGTTGCAACGTGGGCATACAGGGTAGGCGGGATTTGTCCAGGTCACGGGGCGGGTTATAATTTGATCCATGATGCCCTCGTGCACGTTCAGGCCAACACTTAAAGGGAAGGTTGCTCTGCATCGGTCACACAACATATCTTCCGTGAATTGATTGAGGCCGAGCCCAATTAGCTCTTGGTATGATTTTATTTGGCAGGGTAATCCGGTCCATCCCGGAACCCGATACTGCTCTGGCGCTTGGTGATCTTGTTGCTGTTGACAATCAATAATTAGTACTCGTAATGTTTCCTGTTCTTGATAAAAGAAAGAAGAAAGATTTTCAAATAGAATTGAACCACTCCCAATCGAATCATGTAAACATCTACCATGGGTAACTAGTGTTGAGTACAACGCAGCGGAACAAACAAAATCTTTTATTGTATATGCTAACTCTTGTACATGCACTTCGCACTCACTTCACTTGACAACACTCACACGAAGATACATATAACTCTCACTTGACACTTACAATATCTAGGCACACTCTTTGTGCTCACTCATTAGATGGTCTCTCCCCCACTTGGGTACTCTCCCACCCAAGGGGTGCTTTCTTCACCACCAAGGTGGTACTTCCTCACCACCACATCACAAATGAGGCCTTCCACCCTTTATATTGCCATCCACCTCCTCAATGGACGGCTAAGATCATTCTCATCCAACGGTCCATATTCTTCATCTAGAATCCTCCTAGAAAAAATCTTCTCCTCCTCACACCTCCACAACATTCTAGAATTCTCCACACAAGTCTAGCATGTAGTGGAGTCTTCCATAACCTTCTTGAATATTCCGGAACTCTCTAGGTTCCTCCACTTCTAGAATCTTCCAGAAATATCTAGAACATTCTAGACCATTCTAGATTTATCTAGATTATTCTTCGACCTTCTAGAGAGTTCTCCATTATTCTAGAATTCTCTAGAATACTCTCGAACCTTCCGGACAATTCTAGAATTCTCTGTTCTATTATGGAGGATTCTAGATCCATGATCTATGGAGAGTCAAATGTTGACTCTCAACAACTAGTTTCAAGAACACACACAACATTTTCTAGTTTCAAGAACACACAAAATTTTCAAGAGAGAAAATAAAGATACATACCTGCGGTGGAAGGTCTGGGTCAGGAAGGCGGTAGTCGCCCCCGGGGAGGGCGACCAACCACATGCAAACGTGGGATGCCATTACCCGATTATTTGGTTCCAGGGAGAGGAGGCAAGGTTGAAGGAGAGTCGGGGAGGGAGGTAGAGAGAGGGTTTGAAATGAAGTTTAAAATCTTGATAAAAAGTATGTATGATCAACGGTACAGTAGATGTAAGTAGACGTTAACTGTTGAGAGTATATGGAATACTTATAGGTGAGGCAAATATTCTTGGGCGCCTTGGCTAAAAGGACTAATTACGGAGTCTATCCCAGTCCATCAAAAAATTTAGAAATAAGAGAAAATCAAAATGCTTATTGGGAAGGGGAGAAGTGGTCTTACCAGACTTTAAGTCTAAAACCTTTTGAGTCTAGAAACTGATGTGTATGGATATCACACTAGATTTTGGTACATCCAAGTCTAGTATTTGAATATACTCTCCTACTTCACTAAAGCCAAAAAAATAAAAATAAAAAGAATGTACGCCTACTTCCAAGCTAATAGTTTCATAATTTATGTGCGTGTGTGTGATCACGAGTATGAAAGTACACTATATTCGAAAAACATCTCAACTCACTAAAATCCATAAGAGCAAAAAATTATGGTATCTGTGCTTGTATTTTTTGCATTTTATTCTCTGTATCTACCAAATAACATGAAAAAAATAACTATCTTAGTAAAAACAATAAAGAGATAAGACTATACCAACTGATCCAATCTATGTTTCTAAAATAAAATAAAATGAGATAACAGTATCTCAGCTAAAAGTTACAGTCTCTATGTACAGAGGGGTTCGGAGTTGGTGATGTGCACCGTACACAACATGCATGTTGTGCATGATCCCGCCGTCCGTTCGGCGATCCAATGGTCCAAATTGAATTCGAGCCTTGCGACATTCAAGCCGTTCATTGCAAGTTTCAATCTGGGTCATTGGATCGCCGAACGGACGACGAGGATCGTGCACAACACGCATGTTGTGCACAGTGCACATCACCAACACCGGACCCGTACAAAAGTAATGTAAGAGATAACACTATCTCAACTCAAAAGTCTCTATTCTACAAAAATAAATCATGAGATAATGGTATCTCAGCTAAAATAAATCATAAGATAATAATATCTCAGCTAAAATGTATAGTCTCAATGTAGAAAAATAAAGCAAAAGATAACACTATCTCAATTGAAATAGTCTATGTTTCTACAAATATAGAGTATGAGATAATGATATCTCAGATAAAACAAGAATAAGATAACAGTATTTCAACCCAAACAGTCTCTGTTTCTGAAATAACAAAGCATGAGATAATGCTATCTCAGCTAAAATAAATCATGAGATAATAGTATCCCACCTAAAATGTACAGTCTCAGTGTACAAAAATGAAGCAAGAGATAACACTGTCTCAACTGAAATAGTATATGTTTTTACAAATATCAAGTATGCGATAATAGTATCTCAGCTAAAACGAAGCATTAGACAACACTATCTCGCTAAAATATACAATCTCAGTATACAAAAATAAGGTAATAAATAACACTATCTCAACTAAAATTGTCTTTTTCTAAAAAAAATAAAGTATGAGATAACATTTCATCCAACCAATTTTCGTCTTCCAAAGTGAAATTCTCTCTCTTTCAAGGGAGTTGACAACACCACAAGGGCGCACAACACGGGATTATTTTCCACTCTATTACCATCTTTGTACATGGACCAGAACTCATTCATTACATGGGCCAATTTCATTTCAGCATAAAGCGTTGAGTCTGTGTTGGCAGTTGATGCGTCCGATCATGCTTTGGTTTTGATCTCAGCCATTAATCTCTCTCTCACACTCCCGTGCTGCGCCACACCTGATCATACTCCCTCTTATTTGGCTGCTTTTCCAACTGATGCAGTATGTGCCCTGTATATGTCTAAATACCCAGAGATCAGAGCATCTCTAGTGGACTATCTAAAAGAGTATTTTAAAGTGCCCTAACTAGTTGGCTAAGAAAAACTCAAAAAATGATCTCTAGTACTAGACAAAAAATGACTCCCTAAAATCTTAGATGTCACCTTTCACTCCCTAAATGCCCTAAGTCATTATCTGAATTTGGGGAGAGAGAGAGAGAGAGAGAGAGAGAGAGAGAGAGAGAGAGAGAGAGAGAGAGAGATAGAAGGGAAGGATGAGAGAAAGAATGACTTTAAGGGGAGAGAAGAGGAGAGAGAAGAGGAGAGAGAAAGGAAAGACTTAAAGTTAAAGGAAAGACTTAAAGTTAATGAATATATATTTATAGTAGCCCACTAAAATACATTCTTCATTAGCTAGCTAACTAAGTTCTTAGCACACAAAATAGGACATGTGGTGTACACTTCAGCAAACCTTTTTAGGTAGTCCACTAGAGATGCTTTTAAAACCTCAATGTGGTTGCTAAAATCCGATGCCGGGATAACAAAGACGACGCCTTCAATGCCCCAATCATGTGACCTCCGACATGCGCACTTCCTAACTTTGAACTCGTAGATCCGGAAATAATCGCATGAGAAGGCGTCCATCGAACGTCACAGTCGCCGTCGTCAATCTAGAAATCTAAAGTGTTCGACGGAAGGTAACAGTGGAATGCCGTTAGGGGGTCGATTGTGATGTCACCACCGGTGCGACCGATGGCGTTCCAGTTGAGATTAACAGAGATGGTATTGGTGAGTGGGAATGGGAAAGCAGTTTTTATCGTGGGATCGTCTAGGAGGAGGTCCAACAGAGGGACTTGAACGGTCCGATTTGAACGAGTAGTGGTTTCGCCGTGCATCATCATTCGTTGGTGTTGATAGGCGTTGAAGTTGAATTGCATAGGGAGTCGATGAAGAAAAAAGAACGGGTGGGTATTTTTGTCCACAAAAGGACTTTAGACAGTAAGAGCCCATTTGGATGAAGTTTTAAAGCCGCGACTGAATCATCCTCCCCCTCCTCATCCCAGTCCCACCCCATATCCATTGTTTGGGAACACCAAAACCCCTCCCCGACTAAATCATCTACCTTCCCCTGGACTAAACATAAGCGGGGGTGCTTATGTTTAGTCCGCTTCTCATCCGGGACCAAATGACCCGAGTACCCCTCGGTTCAAGCACAAGCACAAACCACCATTTTTCTAACAAGTTTCAAGCAAAAAATTCCTAAAATTTTCAGATCTAGGAATTTTGAAAAATACAAGCGATTAGGGGAAAAAAATACATATCTAGGTGAAATTGTTGACCACCACCTTCACCATTGCCGTTGTTGCCGTCGGATTGGCCATTGTTGCCGCCGGATTTGCTGTTGTTGCCGTCGACTGGTGGTTCTGGACTTCTGGGTTCTTCACGAAGAAGAAAGAAAAGAAAGAGAAGAAAGGAAGAATAATAAAGAAAACAAGGGACAGTTGTCTCTCTTTCCTGCGTTGGAGTTTATTTTAGTGTTAAAATTACATTTTATCCCCCTCTATTTTATTAGGCAATTCCCTCAAACCCTAAATTATGACCCATATGATTTTTTTTTATAAAAAAAACCAGTAGCTATAATAAAATTAGTTTTTTATTTGTTAGAAACAAAAATATATATACATGTAATATTTAATATTCTTTATTTATATAAAATAATTAAATTAAGTATTATATAATTATTTTTTGGGTTTATATAATTATTTAAATGTATAATTTAATATGGGCATTCACAAGGACAAAATAGTCATTTGACTGATTTTTACATCATCTACCCTCCTCATCCCTTATTTTTTATCCCTCATCCAAACCATGTACTATTTAATCCTCCCTTCTTAATTGTCACATCAATGTGGGCCCACCCAATTCTTCTTTAATCACCCCTACTCGCATATTTGACCTTTGGTATCATTTTCACCCATGTTTTGACTTGAGGACTAAGGTTTTACAGATAAAATGCCGTTTTTGGTCACATGAATGTTGGTTGGTTTTTTTGGAAAGCGTGTGTGGGTGTGTGTGCGTAACCTTTTTTACCGAAGGAGGTGAAAGGTGAAATGAACTTGGGAAAAATGAACTTGTTACAAAAATTGAATGGAATGTTTGGGAAATGAGATGTTTCAAACCAATGACATCACTTGGTGAAATTTTTGTAAAGGCACGCGGAGCCTATGAAATCCGGCAGGGGCACGCGGAGCCCATAAAATCCGGCAGAGGCACGCGGAGCCTATGGAATCCGGCAAAGGGATTTAAATCCCTAGTATTAATGAAATGATAGTTTTCTTTAATGAAAGGAGCGAAAAATGAGATTTTTGGACTATCCATTCTGTTTTGTCGAAACTCGATATGTAAACTTGATTTTTGACTTATGTGATCAACTTGGATAGTTGGGTGTAATAAAGTGGATTTTTTACTTATGTCACCAATCTAGCAAATTAAAAAAAGAAAAATTGATAGATTGATATATTTGATTCAGCAATATATCTATATATCATTGTTGCATCATATTTGATATATTTGATCCAATATTCCTTTTGATATATTTTGCCTCATGGCAATATATCAAAATATATCAATATGCATCATATTCATACATCAGTGTTATATTGATACATTTGTACAATAAGAACATATTCCATTCAGTCATCGTTTTTCCAGTTTGAGCCCATGAAGAAAGCAGAAACTTATGATGACAACATAACAGATAGCTTTTTTAAACTGTTCAGCAAATTTAAATTTGATTTTGGGAGAATTTGTCAATCTAGGTTTTTTTATCTTATTGACAATCTTGTAATTTCTACCGGAGTTTAGCCTTTCCTTTGAATATTGGGAGTTTTCTGAACATTTGATAGTGGGAGCCAGTAGTTGTTTTTATTTTTAAATCTATATTGACTTATTTATAGCATTAAAATTACTTTTATTTATATTAGCCAAATGAGGTGTGCACAACAGCCTGGAAAATAACCAGAAGGGATATTCTTGATGCAAGCACTGGATAAAACTCCAAATCTCTGGGAGATTTCCTACCTAATTGTTTCCCACCAAACAGCGTGGGAAAGAGATGGTTGATGTATCCCTCAGTTGGCGTGCTCCACATTCCATATTCCATCCAAGCTAAACTCTAACACAACAAATGATCTGTCATTTCGATTTCACAGAAACTCTAAGAAATAAGGTATCTTATTTTATATGCCATGACAGGAAACATCAAGTATGTTATCTCTCATCTAATCTCTACATATACTTGTGTATGTATATCACATGGAACAAGTATAAGGATTGAATTTTTTTTTTCCCATGGAAGATAAGAATCATGGTCATTTGACTCTTTTAAATTTCGGCAAATGGGATTTAAAGAAAAATTGGGGCATTCAAATGGGATTAGGGAAATTGAACTTAATTATTTTGTATTACCGTCATGGTTGAATGGTCATCATGTTTGATTACTAGTGTTACAAAATGGATTTTAGTAGTGTTAACTTTCTTCATTTAGATCTCTTGTTGGTTAGGGTTATAATGATGGAAAAGATCTTGAAGGGTCCCTAAAAGAAGATCAATCACCCTAAAAAATGCACATCAGTTGTTGGCATGGAATTTGAATAAGAAAACCTAAGTTTTGTTTCTACAATGAATATGGAAGAATTATGGGTATTTCTTTGAAGAGTTTATCATAGGCCATTGTGGGTGATGGTCTTATGAAATACATGCTTGTTTGTTCTAAGGAGGCTGAAAAGAATTGAAAAGTTCAAATAGTGCCATCACCACCACGCACTGTAACAAGAACTTAAATGCAATGTGACAATCTTTGTACATATCATTTTGGACAAAAGATATGTAAAAATGGATTTAAAAGTTTTTGATGGTAAAGGTCATCTTTGCTCTTCCAAAATTTGCTCACAAAAGAAACAAAGAGAAATGGATACAAACAGGTGTAAATCCCGCTCTCATGTCCAGTAATTATGCAACAGAATCAGCACCTTTTCTCGTATACACAATCAATGGAGGAAATGACTGTCAACTGGGCTTCACACTAGAAGATCAAAAAAACTTGTGAGCTAAAAACACTTGAATCAATGGAGGACAGGAGATTGTTGCTTTGTTGCATCTTCAAGTGTGGAAGATTGGCAGAAGAAAATTGAGCACATAGGTTTTGATTAGTCCATTTTTTCCTCAACTCAATTGACGTTGATGAGAAAAACTAATTCAAGTTTAGATACAAAAAAAAAAAAAAAAAAATTTAAAACTTAAAATGAAGAGCGGGGTTAAAAAAACTACTCATGCATTTCGGATAAACAAAATTCTAGAAATTTCTGCACTTTTTACTATTCTTTCATCAGATGATCCTGGAAACTTTGTCTTCTTGATATCTTTTGATTGGTGAAAAGTATTGGATGATAAAACTATTCCTTCAAGATCTATTTGAAATATGTTAAATGGCAATTACTTATCAAGCAAAAAAAAGATATGTTTAACCGGCAATAAAAGAACAAAATGAGGCAGGAGAGTACAAATATTTTGAAATATCACTAACCTAACTCGTCTATGGGCAACATTATTTTTTTCTAGACTTGATGCAAAGTCTTTAAAGCCTTTAGGGAATCTTTATTCAAGGGTGAATCAAGATTTGACAGAGATTTTAAAGCTTGCGTTTTCAACTATGAAGAGGAAAATCAGTTAACTGAAGCTTGGAATGCTTTGATTCAGAATACTTGTCATGATCAGATAAAAAAATGAAGGTAATTTTTCAAGTGTGACAAGAATGGTGATGGGAAGCTCTCGGAAGTGGTCATACAAGGAGGATGAGATAAGACTTGACATATCTTGTTAATACCTCCTTTTCTTGTCATTATTAAAAAATGAATATAGCTTAAAATGGAACTTTTCATTGAAATTGTTATGGAAAAGGTTTTAGCGATGACTGCCTCTGCAAATAAGCTATCGAATCTCAGGCAACATGCGGCATCCTATATTCCTATGCAGCTTTAATCATGGAGGAGCAGCAGGAGCTTGATCCTGACCAGTTAGGATATATTGAGGTGAGCTCTCATAAAATAGTGCTTCCAAGCCCACCGAACTCCAAAATGTTTCAAAAGAGGATCGATTCTGTAAAAAGATGAGAACACATAGAGGATCATACATTATAATTAGCTACACTTTTTTAGGCCCCTGTGGAAGGTACATATATAAAGGATCAGAGTTCCTACAAGACCTCACCAATTTTGGTGCGAGAAATTAAATGGACCAATAGAACCTACCATTTATTTTAAATTCACAAAGTTTCTCAAATGTGGGATTACTAAATTTTCCGCTTTAACCAGGTGTGGCAACTCGAAACTCTACTAAGAGGTAGGGTGAGCTCTGAAGAAACCAACAAACTGGCGAAGAAGACACAGATACTCGCAAGAACCATGATTCCTAAACAATACAGAACCCTCATAAGCAAATTCCCCTCTGGAGAGCCAGAAAAGATCCATTAGAACTGGAGGAAGATATGGTTAACCATACACCTAATCCTCTTTGTTTGGAAGCTCAACCAATACATACACATATTCAGTATTCAGCAATTAAAATAATTGGCTTTAGCATTACACCTTAAGTAGCAAATATAATAATAAAGAAAGGCTGAGAAGATTTAAATGAAGGCTTAATGGAAGTTTTAATTGAAGTATGCGTAGCGGTTGTACCCTCAACTCTTTATTTTGTATAAGTGCAGTTGTAGTCTCAACTCAAAGACTCCTACAACTGTAAATTTCTCAATTGTTGGGTTGTTTCCATAAGTTCTGTCCATAGACAAACAGAAAAACTCAGACACATATTAGGTGAAGATACCTATTGGTCAACAAATCTATTGCAGATATTTGATACCTCCATTATGCCCTGAATCTGGCCTGAATTTTGACCGAGGAATAGGTAAAAGAAGCCACCATAGCTATGGGAGATTGGCAGCTTAGCATAAATTGTACATATCAAGATTATTCAGTAGAAGATTGAGTTCATACCAAAATCATGAACAGATGTCACTGGGGAGACTGTAACCATTGAGAATTTGAGACCACCTTCGGCGATTGAACAGTCACCATTGACAATGGGTTTCTTCAATTTGTGTTTATTTGTGAACTGAAACACAATTCCCCCATTGCTCGACCATGCGAGCTTCGAATGAGCGCAGTCGGCGTCTTTTCGATGGACCGGAGCCTCTAAGTTGTCGACGGACGGACGATTCTGGTCGACGGGAAAGGTACAGGGTAAATGGGAAAGGTACAGGGTTAATACCTCCTTCGGCGATTCTGGTCGACGATTCTGGTCGACGCCGGACAGGGAGGTAGTTTCATCGTTGACGACGTCGTTTCTAAGGGAAACGCGCGAGACTATGTGAAACCGGGTATTATGGTTTTGATTCAGTATAGCCAAGTCTATTTTAAGAAACATAAATTCATTTAGATCAATTACTAATTCATTTTCAAATAATGTGAAATTTTTATATGATTAGTATTTTTCTTTTTCTACAATATAAATGTTTTAGATCATTAAAATAACACTCATATAGATAGAAAACGTACTTAAAGTACCCAAGAAGAGTTGATATGGAAAGGGATATGATTCAATGTATCTAAATCCATTTTAAGAAATAGAAATTCATTTAGATTAAGTACTAATATATACTTTATTTAAGAGATATTCGTACATCATATGTGTTATAATAATTTTTACAAGAAGAATGTCTCGGATCATTAAATAACGGTCGATATAAATAGAAATCGCCTTTGTAGAACTCAAGAGTTCTTAGAATTAGAACGGCGTCGTTTAGGGGTCATGACATAGGTTCAACCTATGTCATGACGTGGAAAATATTTTTTACCAAAGCAAAAAAAAAAAAAAAAGCCAATTCGGAAACGTCAAAATTCATTTTCGTTCGATCTGTACAGAGAAGAGAGCGACGCCGACGACCACCACCACCGGCAGCGCCTCCCGCCTCCCTCTCCACCTCCACCTCCACCTCCGGCAACGAACACCCCATCACCGAGAACGCGGCGAATGAGAGGAGCACGAACGCGGCAAAGGTCTCTCCCTCTCTCTCTATCTCTCTCTGCTTGTTAGGGGAGCATCCATTCCTAGATAGCTCAGTTTCATTTGTTTGTTGCCCAAGACATAGTCAGCCTAGAAAAGAATAGAGCAAGGTTATATTTAGTTATTTTTGTGTCTACACTGTTCACACCGAAATCAATAACAATGGGTGCCTGTAAAATGGCGAAAGTTCTGAGATTTGATGGTCCAAATGATCACAAATATGCAATATAAAAAACCTTATGCTCTCCCCAACACAGATTCCAAATTCCTCCAGCTGCCTCTTCAGTGACTATTAACATATTCATTGAACGAGCCAATTTCGCGAGAATATAGATTCCCCCTTCTTCTACTAGAGCTTTCGCAACATTCACATTGAGAGACGAGTTTGCTATATCCTACACTTCAAAAAGATTAAAAATTGAACCAAATATGTCCCATTGCATGTGAAAAAACAAGTCGAAAAAGAAAACTGTGATGAAAATTGGTTAAATCACGTCTACAGTGATGCACTGTGTTTGGTTTAGAGTTTTGAGAAGAAATTTTTTGAGATAGTGTTTGGATGAGTTTTTGGAAAAATTTTTAGAGAGATGTGTAATGATTGGAGAAAGTTGAAAATAATGATTGGATGGAAGCTCATGAGTGAACAGAAAAGTGATTTTGAAACATCTCAAAAGATTGGAGAGAAAGAGATGGTATCAAAGGCAAATTTTTTGGTTGTTTTTTGGAAATGTTTTGCAAACAAACACATTTTATATTTGTATCAAATGCAAAGAAAGAATCATCTATCTGAACTTACACTAAAAATGATGAGAGAGACAGAGAGCATACTTCACATTTGCAGCGGATATAATAACATATGCAGCTACAAGCTCTCATTCAAAAACACTCCACATACTCATTTGAATAGATGTCAAAAGAACTCGATATCATATTTTGCCATGTTCTCCTGATCTTTTTGATATGTTTTAATACATTTTTCTGTCTTGACACACTAGGAAATGGAAACGTTTCAGCTGCTTCAGTGCAAACGAACAGAAGTTTTGGTCTTTGCTGAACCAAATTTAGTTAAGGTAAAGACTACCTTTAAACCATGATGGCCAGATGACTGCCTTCACAAATATTACCTTTGCTGCTTCTGACTGAAGCCCCTCCCGGTTCCTGCCATGACCTTGCAAGGTTTAGAAGAAGGCATATCCCACCATCCTTCATAACTGCTTCAGCCCTTCCACCATCAATGCTAGCATTTTCATTATCAATGACAACAAAGGTTGCGAGTCCTGTGGCTGCCCTTTCCTGCACATCCTCTTGTGACCTCTCCAGACATCCCCGCCCATACCCCCAATGATTGGGGACTATTCTGGTTCTGTTATTGTTTTTGCTGTATCTCATTTAGCTCCTTCATACCTACTATAACTAGTTATAGTAGGTTTTATATAGGTTTTACTCTTTTACTCCCCTTTCTATCTACATCTTTTGCCCATCTCTTTGGCATTAAGTCCCCTTTTTGTTTCTTGTTTGTGTTGGAGAAGACAGAGCTGGAGTTCTTCCTGTTGAGCTGGAGTTCTTCCTGTTTAGCTAAGCCACTTTATATGCAGACATGTCAACTTCGTAGGATTTGTCTTTCTTGCACATTAAGCTTCATCGTTTTCTAGGAGGAACACGTTCCCCTAGTTCTACATCATAATGCGATATTCTTCTTGATAGGGAATTAAGTTTCATTATAGAAAACAAATCACCAAGGCTATAGAAAACCCCGAGAGAAAAACCAAACTAGTAGATCCAACGGCGACATTGTATCAGCTATGATGTTTGTTTCAGGTGTAAAGGAGTTACACTGATTCTCTAGTTCATCCACTTTTCCAAATCTCCATAAGGGAGGCAAATGAACCGATAGGTTCATAAACAGCTTGAGCTTGACTTATTTAATCTCAGTTCGTTAAGTACATCTGTACATGAACAAGCTTGAGTCTTATTACTAGGCATGAGCCCACCCATGCTGACCATAGCTCAATTGGTTCATCCTTACAAATTCCGCACACTATTCATTTGGCATTAAGGCATTTTGATGCATATGCTGTTCGGGTAGAATCTCATTCGAAAGATTCATAGAACAAAACTACAAATGGGAGATGGTTATTGAAGTTTGAGTGCATTGCTGATTTCGGTGTATTTTGCTTGCTAGGGAGCAGGATTTTGTCATTGATGAGGCAGATCATATGCTGGATGTGGCATTTAAGAAGGCATTGAATCCAACAGTTTCACAGCTAGCAAACCACGGACAATCTTTTATTTTCTCAGCAACTCAGTCAAAGTTAGCATCTTACAGAAATGAGATACGTTGTGGAGCTTTACAAAGGCAAATCTTGATTCAAAGATACTTGTCTTTCTTTCAAGCTGCAAACAGGTAACCTATACAGCATTTGTGTTTTCCTTGATATGGCAGTAGAAAGCATGTGACAATTATAAAGTGTTTGGTGGTCTTTGACAATGCACCAACATAAAGCTTTGCACAAATTTTCAGGACTCTTAGGTATAAGAATTCTTAATTGGCTGGGCTGCCTGGGCATAAATGGGGCTCCAAAAGAGCCCAACCAGCCGTTTGAGTTTTGGACTGTTCAAGCTCTTCTTGGATGTGTGTGTGTGTGTGTGTGTTTTGGGCTCGGCAAGCTCGAACCAAGTTTGAACCATATTTCTCTAGCTCGGCTCCTCACGTTTTCATTAAGCTCGAGTTATGCTCTAGTAGGCTTGCCTATAGAAGTCACTCAATCTCCCCCAGTCACTTAGTTGTCCGTTCATATTTAGGAATTCCAAGTGTTCCATGTCTTCAAGGCGCCAATGTTGGATGATTAGTATCACAATAGGTAAAATCAACTAAAGAATGAGGTTGTTTTAATTTTTGTATTATAAGACTCTGCCATTTCGCGTCGATCTAATCAAAGATGGATGAGCCTTCCCACTATGTATGCAGGGGCGGCAGCCTTTGTTTGATATTCTTTGCATCATCTGCATTTTCATATGTTTTAGTTGGAGATTCCAAACATATGCAAGGATGGAATGGGGAAGGACATGTCCTGATAATCCATCTCTCCTAGACTTGGAAATAAAAAATTTACTTGGAAGTGAGAGAATGTTGAATTATTCTAGTCTTGAGATAGGTTCAAGAAGAATGTTTACCCACTCAAGCCAAGCAATCGTTGGCTGATAGTCGGCCTGAAAATATGAATCAAGCTTGTTTAGTTGGAATCGAGCTTATTGAGCTCAAGATGTTCATAAAATACTTGATTCATTTGCATCCTCATAATTACAACAAAAGACAACAACTCCAATTAGTTATGAGGTAGGAAATTAATGGAGAATAAGAATTCTTGCATCCCGATGGCCCTGCATTCTTTCTGTCCAGCTCCTTGCTTAGTTCTTCTTGCCTTTTTCTTTGTTCTTGTCGTGTATTTTTTCCTCTCTTTTTGAGATTTTGCAACTATTCTATTTGAAACATTCAAGAAGCTCCATCCTGGAATCCACTTAAATGTCTTCATGAAAGGATGAAGCAAGAGAGAACAATGGGAATCTATCCACTGAAATGTATGGCCTGTCAAAGAAGAATGGGAACCAAAGACAGAGTTGCTTCATGGGGTACTATTAACACCACCTCTTATGAGCCACGTGAGGTTGCAGTTGAGAATTATCACCGACTGTTTTTTGAATGCCCCTTTTCTGGATGGATTTGGAAAAGTTTGTTCGATCTGTGTGGGTTTGTGAGGAGACCTGCAGGTTTTGATCACGAGCTGGATTGTGTGATTCAGAGATGTAGCCATAATTCAGTATCTTGCATTATGATCAAACTGGTTTTTTCACCTGTTGTTTACTTTATACTTAGGGTGAACGAAATGCTAGGATTTTTCAGCATAAGAGAAGGGATAGATCTCTGGTGTTGAGGCATATTACTGAGAATGTGAGGGCTTGCCTTTGTGGCTGGAAGGGTATTAAGGACACTCCGGAATGGCATAGAGTAGGTGCAGTGTGGAATGTAAATCTTTTTTCAGTTCTTTGTACTTAGTTTGTTTTTTGCTAAAATGTAGTTTTGTGGTGGTGGTGTCTGTTTGTTGGGGTTCCAAGGCTAGAGGTCTTGACTCTCTTTTTTGTGTTGTTTTCAATAGACCATTAGAAAGATTGAACATGTTATAGTTGAATCTAATGTTTACATGGAGAAAATGTTTCTAATATGCATTTTAATTTCCTCACGGGCCACTCTTGGGGTTGCACCTGACAAGCCTCTTGATTCTGCAGTTCTAAGTTGCAGAAAAAGTCGCATGAGGCAATTTCCTGCCGTGAACAAGCCAAGAAAATGGCTCTCAGAGTAAGTCGGTGCACTGGAAACTCATGTCCCATAAAGGCTTCCTTTCATGGTTGCTTATTTTATAACCTGCTCATGATTGTTGATCCATTAAAGAAAAATGTATTTTTTCTTGCAGGTTATGCAGAGTATCTATCTGGGGAAAAAATTGCTGGCCTGAAACAAATGTTGAAGATGATAGACGCAGACAAAAGTGGTCAAATTACTTTTGAAGAACTTAAGGCTGGGCTGGAAAGAGTTGGTGTAAGGACTCTGAAATCTATGATCTAATGCAAGCCTAAGTATCAATCTATCAGATAGAAGTATCGATGGTTTCGTGAGCTAAAATGATACAATATAATTGCAATTCTTTCCGACAGAGTTAAGAAAATGCTGTTTTTCAGATGGTCAAAACTTGTTTTCTTTAACAATGCTAAACAGAGGTTTTGTGTTATCTAAACTTACATGGAAGTGTTTATTGGGGACCGTGAGGGTGGGTCTTGAGACCCAAACCGAACAAGGTGAATGGTTCTCAATGGTTTCTATCGCCACCAGCACTCCAACTTAAATTTTGGCTGATCCTACTGCGTATTATGAAATCGCAGGCAGATGTCGATAGCAGTGGAACAATTGATTAAGGAGGACGGAAGTAGTTATATCACCCAGGATTAGCTTCAACAAGCAAAAAAGGAGTTTGGTCTAGACGATGTCTGATTGGAAGAAATGGTCCGAGAAGTTGACTTGCTCTCTCCCTACATGTTTGGTACCTATAAATACAGAGTTGCAAGATAGAAAAAAGCTCCGACCAACACACAACCAAAAGCTCTGACTTCAACAATTATTTTTTTGTCGGCTCCAGCCACATTATGTTTACATTTTTCACATTTCAATTCCAGCAACTCCATAGTTGCGTGTACTATCTATTATTATTTTTTTCAATAATTGAAATCCCGAGTATTTTCATTTCTACAGCGTTCTCTACGTTCGAGCACCGCGCTCGCTTCTCTTGTTCTTGTCTAAATTGCTTGAGAAAATGAGAAGTGCTCTTCGCTGAGGCAAAAAAGAACCGGCAGTGAATTTCATCTATTGCGCACAAATCACCCGCCTGTTCGGAAGTCAGTCTATCCGACAGCCAAGCTGTAGCTTCTCTTTTTTGAGGGAAACACTGTTAAACGAATCAAGAAGAATGATAATTAACCTTCAGTTAATTAGTAAGCATGAAACCAAAGAAGTACGAAACAAACGAATCCCTGTATTCTTACCTCAGCTTTCCAATGTATGTGCTGCTAGATCTTGAGATATTATCAGCATCCATTGAAATAACATACTCTGTGGAAGTCGTTGGTCAAGCTCTCTTAGCAGGAAGAAGGAATTTTCCACTTCCAACAAGCAAAGCTGCAAAACCTAGTAAGTATATTTAGTACGAAAAACAAGATGCCAACAGGAAAAACAAGATACCAAAAGACATATCACTCTTGATTCAAAGCATGGGAACCAAAATACACATAAAAAACCAAAGGCACCAGTCTCAATTTACAAATCAACGGCCCCCGGAATAGATCGACGAAAATGAAAAAGAAATATAAGCATCTCAGAGATGAAACTCCCTAGTAAACAGAAACTTTTATACTGATTTTCAACCTCTAAAGGATGTCTTACCCTCTTTTTTTTTTTGGTGTATCAGAAATTCAAAAGGATGTCTTATCCACATCTAGCGAGAACCACAGGGCACAGCTATATGGCCAGTGTTACGACTTCCTTTAGAATAACAAATATGTACATACCAATAAATTCCATATACGAACATTTGCCTACGTCTTCTCTCGAGACAACAATAGTCACATTTCAAGTATGATACGCAAACATATATTACCTTAGTGAATGCAAAAACAATCAACTATTGAACTCAATATGCAGAAAGTAACAATCATTCATGAAAAAAGCTAAACCAGGAAAAGCACTTGATATGAGAATTTTGGAAGCATTAACCATATTAAACCATATAAAAGCAGCTTACTTGGCAAAACCATTTCCACACAAACTAAGCCCAAACAAAGGGTCCAAACAGAATGCTTACCTGGGCTAAGACATAAGAAAAGGTGGTATGTCAAGTTAGATTTATCCTCTTGATGAACACGTGATTCAGTTCGCCGTCACCTAGGATTGGGTTCAATTTGTCATCGAAAATCTGCAAGATTCATATTTTTGGATACAGTTAGTTTGTAAACTCTATTTTCCTGCTTCTCTTCTCCCTCATATGGGGAGCGGAGGATAAGATGGTTTGGTCTGCAGCTCCAAATGGTTTATACAGCTCTGCCTGCGCTTGGAATGCTGTCAGGAGGACTAAACCTATAGTGGATTGGTTCAACTTGGTTTGGTTTAAAAATTAAACATGTTCCCAGGTGGTCAATTATTTTGTGGATGGTTTGTTGGGGAAGACTGCCTTCTATGGATAGGCTGGTGAGTTGGGGGGTGGCCCAGAGTCCAGAATGTGTTCTTTGCAACACTAGGTTAGAGAGTCTTGCTCATCATTTTTCCGAATGTCGTTTCTCTTCTCAAGTTTGGGATGTCTTGGTAAGAAAGAATGGAGGTCAGCAGGTTTCTAGGAGGATTGAAGATCTTAAATCGTAGTTGCTGATTAACTGGAGCAATGCTTTTGTTGCAAGCACTGTTTGGAAGTTAACATTTTCAGCATCAATCCATCATCTTTGGAGGAAGAGAAACAATCACATTTTTGCAGCAAAGCAAATGGATGAATCTACTGTTGGTAATAATATTGTTAATGATGTTCGAGCTTGTTTGTTATCTTGGAAGAATATACCTGTAAATGATAGTAATAGGATGCTGTGTATAGAGTGGAATCTTTGTAGGAGTCCTTGATTTAGGAGGCTTTGGATATTCCCTTGGCCTTGTTTGTTTTGGATTCCAAGGATATTCCCTTGGCCTTGTTTTGGTGCGATTCTTTGCAATAAAGAATGATCTTACAAAAAAAAAAAAATTGGTCGTGTAGACACATCCAAATTACTTGTTATAAAAATCAGTTCGCATGGTTTAAGGAAAGCAGGAAGTGAGTGTGATATCCAGGGCATTAGAATTTAAAAGTTAGTATGATAAAGGAGATGCAAGTAGGATGAATTTCAAATACTTATAATTGAGAGGTGAAGAGGTAAATAACTCACAGTCAGATATGTATACATTGTATAGTTTATTGTCTTCTGTATTCCACCCATGCATAACTCTTTCTGGATTGTCGTTTAGAACAGAAACATCAAATATCCACTTGCGATAACAGCCAAAAACTATCTTGAAATAGGAAGTTGGACCAGTTGTCTCTGAAATTGTTCTTAATTAAATGGACAGGCCAAACTTTAACACCGTTTTACAAGAGAATCCAAAAGCTTTTGGTTTCTTGATTGAAGAATCACTCAAATCCCAATGGAACTCCCTGCAGCCGTTATCAAATATTAAGTTCTCTAGCTATCACTTGATGACTTTGAGTCGATCAAATTTTATGGTATATATTTATAAGGCTTTCACAGCTTACCGTAAGTGCATAAGGATTGGGCCCCGGGATATTCTTGACAAACCAACACCGCAAAACTCCTAAGCAAGTCATTGGTAATCAATATAATGTGTTTGGTTATGTATGACATGCACTTTACTGTAGCACTAAAAGCTTACTCTTGGAGTACACAGTTTATGGTGAAGAATCTATTTAGAGTTGACCTTGAACAACCTTAGAAATGATCAAATTTACCTTGTACATTGTGAAGTAGGAATGAGTGGTACACAATCGAATCAAGTCATGCAAATAGCCCTGCTTTGTGATCCCATTTGTAGACGCTTCCTAGAGGGATTACAGCGGAATATTTATTAAGAAACTCAGGCCGAGCTTGATAAACAAGACGTGGATTTACTTCGTTTTGATGATACAGCTGCTATTTCTGCATGTCCACTTGCAGTGTGCAAATAAAACAAGCCTCCATCGGTTTTGAGTTCAGGTGCATGTTTTTCAAAGAAAATGTGCACGAAAGGTTGATTCATCTCCATTGAACTACGATAGAAACATAATAATTGACAAAATGCTTTCATATTCGAATACACTTAGACGATGCCAAAAAGTAATTTAACGAAATGAGCATTGTAGCGAAGATATAGAACTCACTTGCTTGAAGATGATTTCTCTCAGCTTGGATTTGAGGCTGATTTTCTACAGTTACTTGAAATTGTCCTCCATTTCTGATCAATCAAGTTCAATCTGAGTGAACCCACAAGTTCCTCCATTGTACATAATTATATATTTTAAAAATTGCGCAATACAATAACTGGATTATCAAGACACTGCATTGGTCAGCTATCCTTGCTTCAAGGAAAATCTTTGGTTGTGCTACAATACGCTGATAAATGGTGCAATGCAAAGGTAGGGATGATGAATCAAACCAAAATCTGTTGGAATGTATACGGACATAGTTCAGAGATATCGAAAGCAGTCGAACCACGACCTGCAACAAAAAGTTTGGAACATTTATTGCATAAAGATTCAGCCTTGAAATCCAGCCCTAAATACTTGATCACCAAATTCATGCAGAGACTTGCCTTTTATATGGATTTGTCTCGGCAAAGCTTGATTCATCACAAGACGGGTTTTTTTTTTTTTTTTTGCTAAGTAAAGAATTTATTAATCTTTGAATACAAATTACAAAGATTAAAATGGCCCGAGACTAGAAACGCCAAGGACCCAAAAAGTGGAAAAAACAAGAAACAACATGGACCTGAAGATTGGACATTAACAAGAAACAACATGGATGGTAAGAAACCAGCCACTGCACCGAAAAAGAAAAAACACTCAAGATGACCAAAAACACAAAGGACCACAAAGCCACCCCAAAAGCTACAGCTAAACAAGAAACATCATAAGAGGCTCCTCCCCAAAGGCCATCCAAGAAAAGCAGAAACCAGAAAGCACCAAAACCCAAACCCCCACCCCAAAACACCGAAACCTCCAAACCAGAAAAACTGCCGACAGCGGGATCTGCACCAGATATCACAAGTTGAGTTGATTCACAAGTAGTATCACGACAAAACGATAATTGATCTGAAGCAAAGCTATTTACAACATTAAGTACATTCTTGGAGCATATATGACAAAAGGATAATTGATTTGCTACCATCTTGAGACTTCCAATAATGCACATTCTGAAATAATCAAATGTGCATCAAGAAAAGGCAACAATTGTTAAAGGTAAATGGTAGACTGCCCACTAAAGCTATAACACAAGTTGGAATGGAGGTTGTGGTTAGTTGAATCGTTGGAGACCTTGATTATGGCTCTGCGCTGATCATTATTCAAACTTTTCTCAGATCATATTTACGATATTGCACGGTCTAAATTGTGCATATCATAGCTATCAAAATAGGCAGATTCGCATAAATTGTGCATATCAAGATCATTCGGTAGAAGATTGGGTTCATACCAAATTCATGAACAGATGTCACTGGGGAGACTGTAACCATTGAGAATTTGAGACCACCTTGCTCGACCAACGAGTTTCGAATGAGCGCAGTCGACGTCGCTTCGATTGACCGGAGCCTCTAAGTTGCCAACGGACGGACGATTCTGATCGACGGGAAAGGTACAGGGTAAATGGGAGAGGAGAGGGAGAGGGAAAGAGTTTCACCGCTGACGACATCGTTTCTAAAGGAAATACGGGATCATGTGAAACCGGTTAGTATTATGGTTTTGATTCAGTATAGCCAAACCTATTTTAAGAAACATAAATTCATTCAGATCAATTACTAATCTATTTTCAAATAATGTGAAATTTTTACATGATTTGTATTTTACTTTTTCTACAATATGAATGTCTTAGATCATTAAAATAACACTTAGATAGATAGAAAACGTATTTAAAGTTACGTAAGAGTTGTTGTATAGAAGGGGATATTATTCAATGTATCTTAATCCATTTTAAGAAATAGAAATTCATTTAGATTAAGTACTAGTATGTAATTTATTTACATGATATTCATACATCATATGTTTTATTGTAATTTCTACAAGAAGAATGTCTCGGATCATTGAATAATGGTTGATATAAGTAGAAATCGTCCTTGTAGTCTTAGAGTAAAAACGACGTCGTTTTGAGGTCATGACATAGGTTCAACCTATGTCATGACGTGGAAAATATTTCTACCAGAGCAAAAAAAAAAAAAAAAAAAACAATTCTAAAACCTCAAAAGCCATTTTCGTTCGATCTGTACAGAGAAAGAGAGGGGGAAAGGGAGAGCGACGATCACCACCGCGAAACCCACCACCACCGCCAGCGCCTCCCGCCTCCCTCTCTACCTCCACCTCCACCTCCGTCAACCAACACACCATCACCGAGAACGCGGCGAATCAGACGAGCACGAACGCAGCAAAGGTCTCTCCCTCCCTCTCTCTCTCTCTCTCTCTGCTTGTTAGGGGAGCCTCCATTCCTAGATAGCTCAGTTTCATGGGTTTGTTTCCCAAGACATAGTCAGCCTAGCTAGAAAAGAATAGAGCAAGGTTATATTTAGTTATTTTTGTGTCTACACTGTTCACACCGAAATCAATAACAATGGGTGCCTGTAAAATGGCGAAAGTTCTGAGATTTGATGGTCCAAATGATCACAAATATGCAATATAAAAAACTTTATGCTCGTCCCCAACACAGAGATTCCAAATTCCTCCAGCTGCCTCTTCAGTGACCAACCTATTCATTGAACGAGCCAAGTTCGCAAGAATATAGATTCCCCCTTCTTCTACAAGAGCTTTCGCAACATTCGCATTGAGAGACAAGTTTGTTATATCCTACACTTTAAAAAGATTAAAAGTGAACCAAATATGTCCCATTGCATGTGAAAAAACAAGTCAAAAAAAGAAAAAATGTGATGAAAATTGGTTAAATCACGTCTACTTGACACTGAATGGATTAACAAGGGATTGCAAATTTGTTTTGGTTGTTTTTATAAGCTCAGAAAGGTTAGGTTTTGCAAACATTTGAACAACATTTTAGAAACATCTCAAAAGTCTAACCTGAACACAAGGGAAGTGTCAAAAGAAAGAACAAAAAAACATATATTTGTATCAAATGCAAAGAAAGAATCATCTATCTGAACTTACACTAAAAATGATGAGAGAGACAGAGAGCATACTTCACATTTGCAGCGGATGTAATAACATATGCAACTACAAGCTCTCATTCAAAAACACTCCGCATACTCATTTGAATAGATGTCAAAAGAACTTGATATCATATTTTGCCATGTTCTCCTGATCTTTTTGACATGTTTTAATACATTTTTCTGTCTTGACATTCTAGGAAATGGAAACGTTTCAGCTGCTTCAGTGCAAACGAATAGAAGTTTTGGTCTTTGCTGAACCAAATAGAGTTAAGGTAAAGACTGCCTTTAAACCATGACGGCCAGATGACTGTTGTTTGATTTCTTGGAGGGTTCCAACCTAAAACCAATTGGCAATAGGTGGAGTAGCCTCTAGAATTTATTAACCAAGCTTGAATGGACTAGATAGGCAATGTGGGACAAGTCTTTTAACAACTGCCTTCACAAATATTACCTTTGTTGCTTCTGACTGAAGCCCTCCCGCCATGACCTTGCAAGGTTTAGAAGAAGGCATATCCCACCATCCTTCATAACTGCTTCAGCCCTTCCACCATCAATGCTAGCATTTTCATTATCAATGATAACAAAGGTTGCGAGTCCTGTGGCTGCCCTTTCCTGCACATCCTCTTGTGACCTCTCCAGCCATCTCCGCCCATACCCCCAATGATTGGGGACTATTCGGGTTCTGTTATTGTTATTGTTGTTGTTGTATCTCATTTAGCTCTTTCATACCTACTATAACTAGTTATAGTAGGTTTTATACAGGTTTTACTCTTTTACTCCCCTTTTCTATCTACATTTTTGCCCATCTCTTTGGCATTAAGTCACCTTTCTGTTTCTTTTTGTGTTGGAGAAGACAGAGCTGGAGTTCTTCCTGTTTAGCTAAGCCACTTTATATGCAGACATGTCAACTTCATAGGATTTGTCTTTCTTGCACATTAAGCTTCATCTTTTTCTAGGAGGAACACGTTCCCCTAGTTCTACATCCTAATGCGATATTCTTCTTGATAGGGAATTAAGTTTCATTCTAGAAAAGAAATCACCACGGCTATAGAAAACCCCGCGAGAAAAACCAAACTAGTAGATCCAGCGGCGACATTGTATCAACTATGATGTTTGTTTCAGGTGTAGAGGAGTTACACTGATTCTGGTTTTTTTTTTTTTTTTATCAGCCACTGATTCTAGTTCATCCCACTTTTCTAAATCACCATAAGGGAGGCAAATGAACCGATAGGTTCATAAACAGGTTGAGCTCGACTTATAGTATTTAATCTCAGTTGGTTAAGTACATCTGTACATGAACAAGCTTGAGTCTTATTACTAGGCATGAGCCCACCCATGCTGACCATAGCTCAGTTGGTTCATCCTTACAAATTCCGCACACTATTCATTTGGCATTAAGGCATTTTGATGCATATGCTGTTCAGGTAGAATCTCCTTCGAAAGATTCATAGAACGGAACTACAAATGGGAGATGGTTATTGAAGTTTGAGTGCACCTTTGCTGATTTCGGTGTATTTTGCTGGCTAGGGAGCAGGATTTTTGTCATTGATGAGGCAGATCATATTCTGGATGTGGCATTTAAGAAGGTATTGAATCCAACTGTTTCACAGCTACCAAACCACGTACAATCTTTTATTTTCTCAGCAACTCAGTCGAATTTAGTCAGCATCTTACAGAAAATGAGATACGTTGTGGAGCTTTTACAAAGGCAAATCTTAATTCAAAGATACTTGTCTTTCTTTCAAGCTGCAAACAGGTAACCTATACAGCATTTGTGTTTTCCTTGATATGGCAGTAGAAAGCATGTGACGATTATGAAGTGTTTGGTGGTCTTTGACAATGCACCAACATAAAGCTTTGCACAAATTTTCAGGACTCTTAGGTATAAGAATTCTTAATTGGCTGGGCTGCCTGGGCATAAATGGGGCTCCAAAAGAGCCCAACCCAGCCGTTTGAGTTTTGGACTGTTCAAGCTCTTCTTGGATTTGTGTGTGTGTGTGTGTGTGTTTGTTTTGGGCTCGGCAAGCTCGAACCAAGTTTGAACCATATTTCTCTAGCTTGGGTCCTCACGGTTTCATTAAGCTCGAGCTATGCTCTAGTAGGCTTGCCTATAGAAGTCACTCAATCTCCCCCAGTCACTTAGTTGTCCGTTCATATTTAGGAATTCCAAGTGTTCCATGTCTTCAAGGCGCCAATGTTGGATGATTAGTATCACAATGGGTAAAATCAACTAAAGAATGAGGTTGTTTTAATTTTTGTATTATAACCGATACACCTGCCATTCTGCGTCAATCTAATCAAGATGGATGAGCCTTCCCACGATGTATGCAGGGAGGCAGCCTTTGTTTGACATTCTTTGCATCATCTGCATTTTCATATGTTTTAGGCGGAGATTCCAAACATTTGCAAGGATGGATTGGGAAAGGACATGTCCTGTGAATCCATCTATCGTAGACTTGGAAATCAAAAATTTACATGGAAGTGAGAGAATGTTGAATTATTCTAGTTTTCAGTTTGGTTCAAGAAGAATGTTTGCCCACTTGAGCCAAGCAATCGTTGGCTGATAGTCGGCCTGAAAATATGAATCAAGCTTGTTTAGTTGGAATCGAGCTTATTGAGCTCCAGATGTTCATAAAATACTTGATTCATTTGCAACCTCATGATTACAAGAAAAGACAACAACTCCAATTAGTTATGAGATAGGAAATTAATGGAGAATCAGAATTCTTGCATCCCGATGGCCCTGCACTGTTTCCATCCAGCTCCTTGCTTAGTTCTTCTTGCCTTTTTCTTTGCTCTCGTCATGTATTTTTTCCTCTGTTTTTTTGAGATTTTGCAACTATTCTATTTGAAGCGTTCAAGAAGCTCCATCCTGGAATCCACTTAAATGTCTTCATGAAAGGATGAAGCAAGAGAGAACAATGGGAATGTATCCACTTAAATGTCTTCTCGACTGATGCCGCCTCAAGAGGCCTTGATTTTAATAATAAGGCAGCTGTTTGTCTAGGTGAGTTATTGGTTTTTCAAAAAAAAAAAGAAGCAATATTTCACATGTTTCGGCCCTCTTCAGGTCATTAATCTGATTGACCCTGCATATTTAGGTAGATGGTCCAGACGATGATGCAGCTTACATACACATAGTTGGACATACTGCTCGTAATCTTAATGGTCGAAGGTCGACACTTTTGCATGTCAAAGCAACTACGATTTGAAATGAATGAAAGCTTCTTGACATAGATGTTTCTCCAAGAAGATTTCCAGCAGTGGATATCAGGCAATGGAGGAAAGGGGAGATGAGCATTGCAAGTGGTATGCAGTTCGAGGACTTACAGCCTCAAGTTTTTCTGAGTAGAAGGAAAATGCAAATTAAGCTTCATGTGATTGAAAGGAGGGTCTTGGAGATAATTATAAAAAAACTCATAATCTATCAAGGACACTTTTATATAGAGTATTTGCCTTAAATAAACTCTAATCGGTTATAATGACGAAGCTTGTCTTTTATTGGCTTATATGATATTGAAGTTTCAATTGTAACAAACATGCACTAAACGTGGAGTCTTAGTGGGCCACAAAACGTGAGAACAATTTCCAAAGGAATGGATTCTTCGGATTTTTGCTTTGTACAAATAGAATTGCTAATTGTATTCTGGATCATCAATACAATTTGTTGCCCGACGATCAAAATATATCCTAGTGAACTCATAATTTGAACAGAAATATTTTTTTTTTTCAAACAGCCTCCTCATACAAGTGATTCCTCCAACATATCAGAGATTATAGATACTATATGTAATCTCATAGATAATGAGATGGATGGACTAGGCAATAAGAGTGAAATCAAATTTGTCCAACCGTCCAAGTGATAAAAGTTTTTTTTTTTTTTTACTTCTCATTTTCACTAACACAAAAAGCCCTTTCGCATAAATCTCCTAGTACACTTGTCGCAAAATGCATTTTGCACAAAGAGGTGACAATCCTGTGCCCAGAGTGACGGATCAGGGGAGCGCCTTACTGAGTTACTAGGGCGTAGTGAGTTATGTGAACTGTTGGATGTGTTTTCAACGGTCCAGAATATTTTACAAGTAAACTTAGTATCTACCGGTAGGATAATGTATGAAATCTTAACCATGAAACCACATATGACAGTCCACATGGAGCATATAGAGGCGCGCCTATATGGAGCTGGTCCACACAACGCACTACAGAAGCGCCTGTAAGGAGTGCACTACAGCACCCCGTAGTTTAAAAAAAATAGTTTTTTTTTAATAATTAAAAAAAAACATTTTGTACAAATTTCTCAAAATGCAAAAAGTGCACTATTCCCGGATTGCCATGCAATGAGTTTAAAATCTGTTGAAATGATGCTACCACCCATGGGAGAGTTAGTTGAATCCAATTGTTTTCGTTTAGATTGCGAGAACGGAGATTCATTTATCTCCGATTCTCGATTGATCACTCTAAATTTTTTCCTATACTTTTCTCAGATTTCCATTTTTTTTTTTTCTAAATTTTTTCGATTGAAAATTCTGTAAATGCCAGTTTTGAATTAAGGATAAATGGAGATTGATTCGTCTCCGATAAGCAAGTGCTCTAAAGAGCACCAGATGATCTACCAGGAATGGTTCAATTACGCCGATTTAGGTTTGTCTATTTCCATACATGCATATATGAATGACCCTGATCACATGCAGGTTTTTTCTTAGTATTTTCTTATGATTTACCCGTTTACTGAATTTGATTGATCAACGGGTTCAATTCAGATGGCGACGGGCGCATCACGGGCACGGATGCACTCAAGTTCTTTGCCATGTCGAATTTGCCACGAGAGGATCTCAAGCAGGTACTACATGCTTCTCTCTTCTCTCTGGTCGTGCGTTTTTGTTTTGTTGCTGCGAAAATAGAGTAAAAGAAAAGCGCAATTCTGCAGACTAGAAAGCGTGGGCACGCGCGATGCGTGTTTCTTTAGATTATTCTATCCAAGTTTTCTTCTTTGTTTGCTCTTGTTAACAATCAATAAGGAATGCGGAAACGGGTGGTTCGGATTACCTTTGGCGAACTTTTACCGAACGAGATCTTTTGGTGGATGGATTACATACTCCAAATCACATACTAGAACAACAACAATCTTCTCAGATGGAGTGATACTACGATGTTCGAGTATCACCCTCTATTTCACGGTGCAAAAGCTTTGAATCGCTCCTTAATGATAGAGAGTGAAAACTAGGGAGAGAGTTTTCTAGAACTCAATGACTAATAATATTGTATATATACTATTAATATCATGTAGGAATTATATGGAGGGAGCATCCTAGATGCTATAGAAGTCTTATAATCCTAAGAGAATAGGATTACACCAACATGTTGTATCTTCTATGTCCAAGATAAGATAGGACTCTATAACAAATGGGTCACCGGCTCATGCCCACATGGCCGACCTAATTTGGTCCCGGACCTGGCCCAAATTCCAACAGCTCTCAAGAATGTGGGTATATAGAAAATTAAAAAAAAAAAAAAAAGGTAGACCTTAAATTGGGTCCCACTGGAGCGTTAGCTTATTTATTTTTTATGAACCAAATGTTGGTGATTTCTTCAATATTGTGATCTTTTTTTACCTGAGACAATTCACCCAATTATGCCCTTGGGCGTCGGGTATGAGTTGTGTGATATTTTTGACTGAGAAACTAATGATATACTTAACCCCAATGGATTGGCTTGCTGATCAAGGCCTGCCTTTGGTCTGGCTCAAGTTCAAAACCTGGAGAGGCTATCAACTCTTGTGGTCTTTGTCCCGGCTTTAAAAGTCCCTTCCAATGGACGGTAGGATTGGTCCCTGAGTATTAGTCCAGGTGCGCTAGCTTAAGTTGGCCCAAACACCCTGAGTTAACAAAAATTGATGTACTAGTTCCTGGGACACGAATTCACCATCCACTAATTGTAGATGTTTAAGATAGTGTCAGTATGACTATAAATCTGATAAGTTACTTCTTTTTGCATCTTCTTATGGCTATGAGCCTATGACTTTTTTTCTAAATCACAAGCTAATTTTTGGTTTTTTTTTTATATGTTTTTTTCACTCTGCGAGGGAGTGGAGTGGTTGTTAAAGTGACAGTGTCCTGTACTAGGAAGTAGGAACATCTGTTTTTTATTTGAAGGAAAAAAAATCACGGGGTAACGAACAGGACACAATTTAATATTAGTTCACATGTATGACTCAATAAATGCACTTGCATATACGAGCACAAGAGCATTTTTCTCTCATATTCTTGTCTTTGTTTTTCTTTTGCACCAACAAATAGAGATTTATGCTCTCTTTCGTTTTACAGTTGTTTTTCCCAATTATGCTCACGTTTTTCCGAAAATATTCATCAGAAATTATCTTTATCCTCGTCTTTTTCTCCTTAAGGTATGGGCAATGGCAGATTCCAAAAGACAAGGCTTCCTTGGTATAAAAGAGTTCATTGCTGCAATGCAGGTATAAGTTCTTTTTTGTTTGTTCTTTAATGATCGATTTGTGATTGTGTTGCCTTGACTTATCTTTTAGAAGCTGACTTCTCTTGTAAATTGCAGTTAGTTTCTTTGGCACAAGGTGGACATTTGCTAACTAATGATATCTTAAGCAGTCAAGGTAAGTATAAGTTAGTTGTACTAGTCATTGGATGCTTGGGGTGGTTTGCTGCAAGTTGATCACACTCTAGGGTCTCTTGCAGTTGTCTCGGGAGATTTAACGCCCCCTCGTATGGAAAATTTGGATGCATTACTAGCTGTAAGTATTGTAATGACTCTTAATTTTATGGTGGAGTTGTTCCATATGTGCTGACTTGCTAAATGATAATGTTCAGAAGAAGAAAAAGAAGAAGAAGGGTGTGCATAAGACAAGTGACCCTGAACAGAATGGTAAGACAGGATTTTCCTTTATCTATGTTAATGTTAATATATCTTTTAATTATCTTCACTGATTAATAATGACGCAGGTAGTTCTCAACTGCAACTATCTCCATCTGCTCATTGGTTTACTTCTTCAAAATCCGCAAAGAAGGTACACGTTGCAGTGTTTCACATGCAGTGTTTAGTCATTTAAGAGTCAAAATAACTCTTAACCTCGAAAGCTCTTGGCTACTTGTGCATTTTTTATGGTTAGGAGAGCTTATGTGGTTAAATTTTGGGGGGGGTTTTGACATGTAACCTTTGGGTTTATTGAGATATGATTTCTTCATTTAGTCCTCCTTCATGTAGAATATATGGTTCGTGTTGATCATTGGTTTGCATCGTTCTTTGTTGATACTATTTACTGCTTTAAGTAACCATGAACTCCATGTCACTACTCTCATTGAAGAAACTCAAAGAACACTAGAATAGATGATTGTGGACTGTCTTGTTACCATGGTTTTCAATAACAATTACAAGTTTTTGACACTCCCTTCCTCGTGATTATTTTTTTCTTTGGAGGACCAGTACTCACTCCAGTATGGACACAAGCCCACTAAAAATGACTTGATTATTTGTTTATCTTATTAAAAATGATAGAATTTAGTTCCCTTATCCTAAAAATAACAGAATTTAGTTATGTATTGTCCGTCATCTCTTAGTTATGTATTATCCGTCATCTCTTCTTGAATTTGACTGTTCTCTTAAATTGTCGATTTGCATTTGTTACATCATACTTCTAAATGCTCCTTTCTTTCTCTAATGTGTACTTGTATCAGGTTCCTTTATCCTCTGTTACCTCAATCATCGATGGCTTGAAGAAGTTATATGTACAGAAATTAAAGCCATTAGAAGTTACATATCATTACAACGATTTTGTTTCCCCCTTATTGGTGAGTGATAAGTGCATATGGCCTCAATTTTCACGTTAAGTAGATGGTAGAATTATCTTGAGTTGAGTTTCTCTTTCTCTGCCTTTGACAAACTCTTAAATAGCTCTATTGCCTCTCAATGTAAGAGTGAAGATATTTTGTTTCACACTTTCTTTTTGTGTTGCTTGAGGTAGACAAACAGTGATTTTGATGCCAAACCAATGGTTATGTTGTTGGGCCAATACTCCACAGGAAAAACAACATTCCTTAAACATTTACTGAAAAATAGTTATCCAGGCAAGTTTTTTTTTATTTTTAATTTTTGTCTTTTTGCTTTTCTGTGTGTGTTGAATGGGTATATTAATTTTACCTATCATGTCTTATTTTCAACAGGAGCTCACATTGGACCTGAACCTACAACAGATAGATTTGTCGTTGTTATGGTACTTATCTGATCAGTTCTTTTATTGTTAATTAATAAGTAGCGAAATTCACTTTCCTCTTGTTTATGTGCTGTTCTTGTTACTTCTCTTTATGTTTCTAATTTCAGTCAGTCTTTCAATGGTCAGTGTATCCTTCTACTCTACTAACCGCTTTAGGTTTCTAATTTGTGCTTTATGCATTCTAATGGCTAATAGTTTGACTATCATAACTCATATTTCTCACAGAATGGTCCTGATAATAGAAGTATACCAGGGAACACTGTTGCTGTTCAAGCAGATATGCCATTTAGTGGTCTCACAACTTTTGGAACTGCATTTCTTTCAAAGTTTGAGTGTTCTCAAATGCCACATCCGGTTAGTAATTGCAGTAGATTTCCGCTAAACAACTGAATTATCCCTTCCTATATATAATCCTAAAAAGATTTTTGTTTTTGAATATATGAAGCTGTTGGAGCACATAACGTTTGTAGATACTCCTGGGGTGTTATCGGGAGAAAAGCAACGAACACAGAGAAGCTATGATTTTACTGGTGTAACATCTTGGTTTGCTTCGAAGTGTGATCTCATTCTGCTGCTGTTTGATCCACATAAACTCGATATCAGTGATGAGTTCAAACGTGTGATTACATCTCTACGTGGCCACGATGACAAGATACGCGTGGTTTTGAACAAGGCAGATCAAGTTGATACCCAACAAGTAAGATAGTCCACTGTGGTACAAAGCATTCAATATCGATCTATGGGTATCACTGTTTGGTATTGGCAATTTAATATGCATACTGAATGCTTCGCTTTGCAGCTGATGAGGATATATGGAGCACTGATGTGGTCGCTTGGGAAAGTTCTAAATACTCCTGAGGTTATGCGTGTTTACATTGGGTAAGTTCTCAAGCTTTTGTTTTTTTGCTTCAGTTAAAGAGATCTAATATAAACACTGAAGTAGTTTCTTTATTTAGTCAAAGACTCGAAATCATGCTCAGATGTTTCATCTGTTATATTCATCAGAAAGAAATGTACATTCACATAATTATATAAGGACATGATAAATAAAGTATTGGGCTTCCATAAGAAGAAACAGTGTATATCGCTTCTCATGTTTATTTCAGTTTTCTGTTAAGAAATACGTTGCGATTTGTTATCTTGGTTCATGCTTCTTTTTTCTATTTGCACTTCCCTCATAATTTTCGGAGTATCAAAATGCTCCTATGCTCAATAGTTAAGCTGTTATTCCTGACTTTTGGCAGGTCATTCAATGACAAACCTATAAATGAGGATGTTGCGGGTCCTCTTGGCAAAGAACTTTTTGAGAGAGAGCAGGACGATCTTCTTTCTGACTTAAAAGACATACCAAAGAAGGCTTGTGATCGTCGAGTGAGTCTAATACAGTTACCTCCTTTGAGATTTTTAATTCTTTTCTTTTCTTAGAGTAATTTTTCAGTTTTTTTTTTTTTCACATTTAAACACGCTTAATGATATATACAGATCAATGAATTTGTGAAACGTGCCAGAGCTGCAAAGATTCATGCTTACATTATAAGCCATCTTAAGAAGGAGATGCCTGCCATGATGGGCAAAACTAAAGCTCAACAGAGGCTGATCGATAATCTCGCTGATGAGTTCGCGAAGGTCCTCCCCCTCTCTCTGCCACACACACATTCACACAAGCACGCACATACACACACACACGGCAATACAATTTTTGTACTGATGCTCAATATAAAAGTTTTCTTTTTTTACGTTGTTTTTCCCGTGGTAGGTCCAAAAAGAACACCATTTACCAGCCGGAGATTTCCCAAATGTGGACCAATTTAGAGAGGTTTTGAGTGGTTACAACTTTGACAAATTTGAGAAGTTGAAATCTCAAAAGATCCAAGCTGTTGATGACCTGTTGGCATATGACATTCCTAAACTCTTAAAGAATTTCCAGAATCCCTATGGCTAAAACTTTCTGGAGGTTGAGAGATGATGCTTGCCTTTTTAGCTCATTCATTAATGTATATTACACTTTGTCATCTCCTTTCCAAGTTTCAACCAATTTTTGCTAACTTTCCGGGGCGTACCAGTGTATTTTGTTATGTGAAGGCTGGAAAGCTAATATGTAATTTAAAAACCATTCCCATTTGTATAGAAACTCTCATTCTTTCTGAATTTGTTGCAGAGAATTGTGTACTCATTGTTGTTTTGTTTGTCATGGCAAGGAAATCAGGGATTGAACACTTTGATCCTTTAACCATAAGAGATTATTAGATCCTTTGGAAAAAGATGGATATGCTATCCTCTGTACAATAGTACATTTACAATTGTAGGAAGTCCGTATTAATTTGCTGGCTTATGCAATGATTCTAATAAGTAATACTTAATAGAAAATGATTTGGGTACACCACAAAGTGCACCCTATATGTACACCACCAAATCCCGATCATCCAAACGCTTTCAAAGAGCACTTTAAATATGGAACGTCGAAAAAAGCGTTTAGACGATCGGAATTTGGTGTACATATGGGTACCCATATGTGGTGTACCCATAGCATTATTCGTCTTTGCTTCTTTTTCTCCAACCCCAAAGAATACTTTCTACAATCCATGATACTAGAATTTATGATAGAATTTCAATAGGGGTCTTGTTTCATGTGTTTGTCTTTGTTTTCAACCTATAAAAGAAAGTAGTAATTAGAATGATTTAGTGTACAAAATTAGCCAATTTCTAAAAAAAGAAAGATACAAATACAAATTTTTAACACTCAAACACAATTATTATCTTCATGTTGTATCATTAGAGGACTCAATCGATCAATCTAGGTGATTGCTAGCCACTCTGATGATACGACACCCAACCATTACTATCTTGACTTTGAAGTCAATTCACAAACCATTATCCAATAACTCAAATTCAAACCTCTTCCCATTATAATATGGTGTTGTGTCATATATTATTTTTTTGATCGCTAATCAAAAAAATTAGATTGGTTTGATTCTGTATATTGAAGCGCATAAAATTGTCATTTAGTGTGATTATTTGGTTTGATTGTGAATAAATTACTACAATTTAGTAATTTGTAACAAGTTGAAGGGTCCTCTACTATAAGTAGGAAATATGGAGGGTTGACGTCGTTGTGAAATTAAAAGTCTTAAAAAATTTGAAGTGGAAATACTACAAGTAAGTAGAGTTGTTTGTGACACGGATGGAATTATAGGGTATTCTATGTAATTACTGCAAGATATACCCAGTTCCCAAACAAAGTGTAATCGAGCAGTCACTCCTCTCGAGTTCGATAAAAACAGGTACCTCTCTCTCTCTCTCTCTCTCTCTCTCTGTGGCTGCTGTTTTTATGGGTAATTTTGATGCTTAAACGCAATATGTTTGTGGTCTAGTAAAAAAAAATCAGGAGTAAGGGGATGCCTTATCCACGCACCAGGTGTTTGTTAAACTCCCCTGAGAAATCATGTCTTTTAAGGTGTTTTTTTTTTCCCCATTTTCAACAGTAAGATTCTGATTCGAGTATAATCTGCCATGCTGAGAAATTGGAAATTTTAAGTTGAAATTAGTTTACGGGTTAAAGCCTAGAGCTGTCATAAGACTTTAATTGAGCCCCGCTAGTGAGGGGCAGTTGGAAGTTACTGTAACAGTACGGGCCCAGTGTTAGTTGCTATCAACTCTTATAGAGCTGTAAAAGACTTTAATTGAGGCCCGCTAGTGAACGGAAGGATTGGTTTTCAAGAGGTGCAAATTAGCTAAGTGGACACCCTGAATTATAAAATAAAATAAAAACTAGTGCAAGAGTTCCACAGTCAATTAGGCCGCCGGATTGCACGACACTTTTCAGGTAATCTTCATCTGGACTTAGCAGATGGGTTCATTGATTCTCATTTTAAGGAACTTAGACTCAATCATACCAAGGCCATTATTGATATGCAATGATCAATTTCCTCTTGTGAACTGCAAATCTTGTTTAGGGTAGTCAGATTCTTTTCTGCACAGGTGTGGGGTTAAACCCTGATATTGGTTCATTGAGTGATTAAAGAGAAGTAAAAGATGCAAATTTTTGCAGGACGTTGTTATGTTTTGGCCTTGTGCTTCTGCTGATGATGTATGTTTTCCCCCTCCCCAATAGATCCAAGGATCATACTTTATCTTTGTCGACAATAAAGATAAAGATCCCTGCTAAGAACACTCTATACAAGAGGATATGTCAATTCAGAAAATCATAGCTTCATGCGTGAAGTTGCATCCTAGAACTATGTTGCTGCCTGATTTGCAGCAAGATATTTACTTAAAATAAGTAGCACTGTTTCACAGCTTTTACACTTGCAATAAATCCATGAAGGGCTTAAAACAAGTGCCATCGTAGGGGAAAGAGCACTTGTTGCAGGAAAAGCAACGTGTTTCTGTGTTTTCTGTTTCTGGTTAATTTTGGTTTTCAGGATGAGGTACTTTCCTGTTAAATTAAACTACCAGTTTTTTGGCCTGTTTGCATGCCTAGTGTGGATCACATGTGATTGCTCAAAATACGAAACCAGAGAATTTAGGCAGATTCTCATATTTTTATAGGTAGAGAATTGGAAAATTAGACCCTCTAGTACTCTCATGAAGGGAGAGTTAAGTAAAAGAAAGTGGCGGCCTTACATTTCAATCACACGGACTGATAGTGTTATTGGATTTCAATTTGTAGGAATATATCAAAATCAAGAAAAATGCTGCCACAGCGGATGAAGAAGGCCATCACTGAGAACCCAAAGAAACTCTCCAACTTGATTGACCTTGTAAATCTTCCTTCAACACTTCGAGATTTTTTGGGTCAGTCTCAGATCTCTCGTTTGGGCTGTTTTATGCGTGTCTGGTCGTATATCAAGGTCAACAATCTCCAGGTCCCATTTCTATCTCCCTCAAGTTAATATATTAAGAAAAAGCATTGTTTCCTTACTTTATATGGTTGTAGAAGATTGATTAATTATTTATTATGCTTGTACTACTCGTCATAGCTTTTTGCTATGTTACATGGAACGTTTATGAATTAGGCTCTGTGATTTCAGTTGGGAAATGAATAATAGTAAGTTCCTGGTTTAAGAGTAATGATCTTTATATATTCTAACAGTATGTATATAAATTGCCGAGTCCAAAACAGTGTTATCACTTGCTTTTTGTGTGCACATGGTATTTTAACCTCTGGTCAGATCATCGTGCATAATCTGCAGTACCTAACTTGTAGTTTTGTGGCAATTATTGACGAGTCCTTTTTTAGTCACCACTCTACTGATACATTCTGTTTTTCAGCCTCTGTTGCCTGGGGTTTCAGTAACAAAATGTAAACTTTTTCTGCCTTACTGTTATGATCTTAAAGAAATATTAATGTTTTCCAATATGCTAGGGCCTGGAATCACATCTGCAAGAGTTTGGATGGTTTATTATTATAGTATTATTAGTTTCCTTAGACCCTGACTGAAAGCTATTTTTGGCCTTGCTCAGGATCCAAATAACAAGAAGGTAGTGAACTGTGATGATAAGTTGAGAAGCATTTTGTTGGGTAAGCCTCAAGTTGAGCTTGCTGAACTTCCTACACTGATCAAGCTGCATTTCCCAAAAGAGCCAAAATGATATGACCATTTGAATTTAGGTGCCTATCTTCTTTCTCTTTAGACACATTACCAGACACTGTCTGCTTCATGTTTTGGTACTTAAGAAGTTAGTATTCTTGGGTTCAATTTTGTTACTGGTTCAATGTACAAGCTTTCAATTACTTTGTATCTTTTTTGTGCCAGTTTCTAATCTCAAGATATATTCATCTGGCGGTAGAATCTCCATTGTAGTTGACAATGTTCTATCAATTCTGTCTATATAAATCTGATCAGTGTTTATGATACAATGCTTGGTCTTTCTTATGTTTAGTAGCTCAATTATTGGCAGAGATATACCATGGTTGGTGGCTAGTGCCTAAAAGCAATTACTCCATTTTCTTGTTCTTTTGAGTATGGTTGGATTTTGGAAAGCACACAGAGACTATCATCGGTGGATTTATCAGTGTTCTAAAAGTCAGCCGCCTAGGCCCTAGGCAGTGGTCCAATGCCTATATTAGGAAGCCGACTAGTTGGCGCCTAGGCGCCACTTCTCCACCCGACTAGCGTCTAGCGAGTTTTAGAACGTTGGGATTTATACTCTTGTCAGAGGGATGTCTTCTTTCAATAAGTTTGCTGACCTTTATCTTTGCTGGTTTGTAAAGTCACCTTCATATCATCTCAACAGAACACTGAGTCATAAAAATCTCTCCATATACATGTACACACGTGTTCATGTATATTTGGACGAACTATGAAGATATAAAAGCTGGTTTTGTTTACTGCTGCTGAGTTACATATTGGGAGAGTTATACATTTTTGGAATGTAATCTTCATTTACTCCCACTGTTCCAAAATGGATGTCCAAAACTACTATTCGCATCTCTCAAAAAATCATAAAAGTGTTATAAATTACAAAATATAGATGATTTTTTGAAAAGTGTAAATAGTGACTTTGGACATCCATTTGGGACGGAGGGAGTATTAGTTTGTAGTTTGCTGTTTGCACAGTAATTGAGTATATTACAAGGGGATACAACAGTTGCGATTTCAAGCACTACAATACTTATGAGGAAATTATTGGAATACAGAGAGCGAATTCTTGACCGCGTCATCTGCAACAATACTGTTTGTTCTCTCTGTAGGGTGGAAAGAATCCCAAAACACATATTTTGTGGCGTCTGAGCAGGTGATGGGGTTCAGTTTGTTGCACATGTAACTCATCTCAATCATACCAGTTCCACAACATGCCATTGCTGCATTGTCAAATCCTGTCGTGATGAACCATGAGTCAATAACCTTAAATTCTAAATGGAATGCAAATGAAAATGTTGAGAATTGAGGTGAATCCTGAAGTGTACCTTACTTAAACATTTGATTCATATAACTCAGACTTACTAGAAGAGCAATGACTTGGGACCAGAATTGAGGGAAGCGAAAGCTTGGCTTGACTGAACAGGGGAGGGAAGGGGTTAAAGAAGGAAAGAAAGAGCAGAGGAAGAAAGAGCGGAATAGGAGAAGGAAGGGGTTAAAGAAGGAAAGAAAGAACAGAGGAAGAAAGAACCGAGTTGATTTATTTACCAAAAGCAATGCTCAAAACATTTGATTACTTTGGCTTTGGCTATAATCTTTGATGGGATAAAATTAGTAAACTGTTAAAGCCTTTAAGTGATGAAAAAGGTTGCTTTAGAGAACAACTACAAAAGAAAAGAAAGAGGAACGAAATTGTCAAACTACTATATGAAGCTTGTGTGGGCGAGTGAGTAGTTTCTGCTATCTGAGGTCAGGGTAATGACTAGAGCATAGTTGCCAGAAGCAGAACTGGAAGCGGGAAACTATAGGGGAAACAGAAGAAAGGAATAAACCCAAAAGATTTAGGGGAAATTGATTAGGAATGGATTGGGAAACACAATGGGTCTTGGTTCGAAAATTTTGTTGGACAAAAAGGAAACCTTCATATTCATGGAAAAAATTTCACAAACGAATCTTCATCTATTTCATTAGGTTTCCTAGTTGTTTCTTTAGTGTTACCAGTTTCCTTTTAGTTTTCTCGGAGTTCATTTCTTCGCTTCTCAGAAGTAAATAAAAAGTTATCCCATAGTATGACAATTTCCTGATATATAGAATAGTTTTCACCTGGAAATATTAACCGAAGTGGTTGGATAGGATTTTGATAGGTGTTTGGTGACCTTATTCTAAGCTGTTTTTTGTTACACATTAATTCGCGTTATGGGTAATGGGAAAAGTTAATTATCTTGCGCATGAACCAAAAGGGAACAAAAATGAAAAAATTACCGAGTGGTAACATTTTGTACTAGGTCAAAGTTAACTGCTGGAACGACCGACGCAATGTATGTCATGGTATCAGGTTACCTGCAATTAAGGTGCCAGTGTCACGAAAAACTTACCAAAATACAGAGGATTCTGAATGATTTCTGAGAGGATATCATACGTGTTTGCGAAAACCAAGTGGACTTCAGCAAAATCTTTGTTCAGCTTCTCAATCAATCCTCTCAACTTCTCATTGAAATCTAGGGCCACGTTATTATACTTATCTGTACATCTGCTCCCAGATAACATGTTTGTGGTCCTCTCCAATGGCACGCACCCCATCGGAGGAAGCCCAGCTAGAGCTATTTTCCGAGCTCCAAGCTGGTAAAGCTCTGTTATGAAATCTCTTGCAATTCCCACAAGAAAATCCTGGTAGTCTCCAACGGAATACTTTAATGATTTTCCTGGATTTACATAGTAGTTCTCTAGGAAATCATTGGTTCCCAGGCTTATCAGATATAGCGCTTCAGTAAGAACCATGTTAGCCTTCTCTTCGCCCAGATAACCTCGAAGCTGCTTCTGGTATTCCTTGTAGTACTCTATTTCTTTCCACAGTGGTATTACAGACTGTAAGGGAAATGAAGTAATCAAAGTTAAGTCTCTAGGCCCACTCATGTTCATGTTCGTACCTTGTCCAGTTGATTCGATTCAACTTTTGGTTTATAATAAGTTTCTTTATCTGACAAGTTCTGCTATAATATGGAAGATCAGGTGATTTAGAACCCTTTTTTACTCTAGTTTTTTCACCAAAGAATATATGTACGTAATGTATTGAGTACGGGAATAGATCCCGTGTGTATCATATATTACTTATTGGACAGTTAAAAGTACTTAATGAACAAGCACAAAACAGTTCCTATTGGAATATATTTTGGGGACTTACTAGCATATCTGAGGTAGCATTATCATAACCAGTTCCAGCCGAGGCGAAGCAAACTCCAGAAGCGAAATCTGACACATTGTACATGGGATCCAAGTAAGCAGGTATTGTTGATTTGAGACCGAAAGCCTCTGAGATGAAGTCTGTTGCGATTCGACCATTGGAAAACCGTCCGGTGGGCTTTTTGCCATCGAAGTCTCGACCATAAGGCTCAAAGTTACTCTTCAGGACTGTTGAGATGTGGTTATTGTTCCCTGAATCTACAGTGGAATCTCCGAAGACAATGATGGATGAAACTTTAGCATTGGTCCTGAGTATCTGGAGGAGTTGAAGTAAAAGAAACAGTGGAATTGCCTTGTGTGCCATGTTTTTGATGTTTTGTTTCATTTGGTTGGAACAGGATGTGGTATCTTGATTGGTTTAAGCAAGACACAAAAACATGGTGCTGGATTTGGGCTGGGAGTTTTTGCTGTTATAGTTTCAGTAAAGTTCTCATCTTGGGTAAGGAAATGAAGAAGGGTGAGGTAGGGAGGACTGTTTTGACTCTGCAGCGGTCCCGTAAAAGGACATCAGGTTCCCAACTTTGTACTATGTTCTAATTTAGCATGCGTTTATTTCTTTACGGCAATTCAGTGCACGAGGCTCCTGCACTGCAGTTTGTCTAGTGTTGACGTCTCTATTATTTGTTAACGAAAACAAGAAGCCCCCATGGTCGCCGCAGACGATATAGTTTCGTTGCATAGCTGATAGTACATTTAAAAACTTGCATTTTATTTACCCTTCCATTTGTCATGGCTCTGTTTTCATTTTTCCTTTGAAACGTGAAGAGGGAGGTTTCAGATGTTTCATCCGCCTGACTTTAGGTGCGTTTGGCGTGAAGGAAAAATCTGTGTTGGTTGCAACGACCAGGAAAAGTATTTTAAGGATGTTTAGCATTTAGCCTGCATCTCGGAAATTGGGCTAAACTGAACGACATATCATGGGCCAACTGAAAATGGGCCTTCTTAGTTACTGCTAGAAGATGTTGGGCCTTGGGTTGGCCTGGTCCTGGGTCAGGCTTGGGCTATGCCATGGGTCTCTGATCTGGCCTGTCGCACAAACTTGCTATCCCTATGGTCGAAGTCATAATTTGGCTAGATATCTCGTTGGGTGCTAAAATGAATGACATTGTCAAAGTAATTTTTTAGCTCGCTACAATGTCAAAACTCAAAAGTTCAAAAATAGCAATTTGCGCCAGTTTGGTTTCAACACGATTTCAAAATGAAGCCATTGGATTAAACCCATTTCGTATTTCGATGCAAATCAAATGGTTTGGATAAAGTGGCAAGTTTCAAATTGTCAAAATTGATGTCGAAGTTGGCACCAAGAATGACACTATCAAAATTTGAGTCTGAATTTGACACAAGATCAAGAGGATCTTGCGGATTCGGGGGCCTTGCTGTGCACAAGGTGCATGACACCGTGTCATGCACTCCATCCGAACATTATTATTGAATTACGAAGGGAATTCTGGCTCAAACATTACCAAAAAAAGAAAAAGAAAAAAAGAGCCAACATTGATAAATTTCTCAAAATTATTTCTCACATAAGATTATTGAATAATTCAATCCTGAAATGAAATTACACCATCTAGTAAACTCCAAACCACTTTAATCATGTAAAATTACGAATTTGCCCCCTTTCAAACCCCTTATCCTTTAGGTACAAGGGTAGCTTGGTAATTTGGTAACACAACTCAAAAACCAAAAAGCTAAAAAAACTAGGTAGTGGAACTAGTTGATTTTTTTGTAAAACTAAAAATAAGAAAGAATAAAGAAAACAAGTTAGTGGAACATGGCCTTAGTGGAATAGGGCCTGAATCTTGTATTTTTATGCGACATTAATGGAGGAGCAGCCCGTTGTACAACTGATACCACCGTCTCTCTCTCTCCTCTCTCTCTCTCTCTCTCTCTCTCTCTCTCTCTCTCTCTCTCTCATTCTGATAGTACGAGATATTTTTCCGGTTCCCCAAAAATATTTGGTCCTAGGAATTTGATTCTCAATAATCATATTTGTATTCCTACTTAAGATTCCAATCATCCAAACATAGCCTAAATGTGTCGATTTTGATATGAATAAGAAACCCAAAAAATAGGTTTTCGAACAAGCACTTCATTTTCTTCTTATATTCCAAACGAAAACTAAAATGAATTTTCTTTTATTTTCTCTTCTCTGAGCAAATTGATGGTCAAACTCATCATAAAAGAAGGCAACAAAAGATCTCACAGCCAAAGTATCCAGCAGCAAACCAAGGTTTGATTAGATTCAAACTCTAATAACCTAGATGTAAACTGAATCTATTACAACATGAATTATAATTTAGCTTTGTACAAATCATTTTGACAAATTCACTTCATCCTCGTCGAACGAAAATACTCTCTACAGTCATTGCTGCATACTATTGATGCCCGATTGAGACTGTGACTCTAAGAAGAGTCTCACGGTTGAGAAGATGAGAGAAGGCTCAGCCATCGCACCATTTCCATAATCACCGCAAGCTAGCCTCTTCGACACTGGTGGGATGAGCGTAATCCCCAACTCATCAATTAGCATAAGATGTCGTTCAGTGAATGGATTGTTCCACATGAAGGTGTTCATGGCTGGGGCAACAAAGAGTGGTTTCGTGTAGTCCCACGCTCTCACAATGCAAGTTAGCAAGTTGTCGCACAATCCTCCAGCAATCTACAAGAGTACAAGAATAAAATTCTCATTACACAATCACATTAGACATAAAGGTAACAACTTTGATGAGAACTCGGGATGCCCAAACTAAGTCAATCACCACAATAAGCCATGCCGCAAAAATCTTGTTATACATGCATAATCGTAATCATTCAACTAATGCCTTGACCGAATTATATAGGTGTGAAAGAGCTTTGAGCATTGTACAAGGACGTACAGTAGGAGTTACTCATAACGTTATGGGTGAAATCACCACAACAGGAATATGAATCTACAAACTTCTAACAGAAAGGAGGTGGATTATAAATGTTTAACAGATTTTAGTAGATAACATCCACCGAGCTGAACTAAAAATGTCAGCATGCGAGAAAGAGAGAAAAAAAAAAAAAAATTTTGATGAGACCAATCAGGAACATGTATAAAAAGAAAAACAGCCATATGAAAAAAAATAGGAAATGATACTGTCCCATAGCATATTATTTTACTTTGCCTACAGTGCTTCTGGATTTCACTAGTACATTTGAGTGCTGCATTTGTAAAATCAACTGAATTTTATCTTGAAACCATTAAACAAGGAAAGCCACTTAACCCTCTCTCCTGTTTCCCAAGAGCCATAAGGAGTGTCAAAGCATAACATTTCTCCAGAAACATTGCATTTTCCATATGACTAAAATGTGCAGTTCTCACACAAATGCACCCTAGGTCTTGAAACAAGTGTATGTAATATCATAAGCAAACACTTAACGAGATTGCACATTTTTGTTACCTTGCCAAGTGTATTTGCTGATAATGGGGCAATAACCATGATATCGGCCCACCTGCGAAGCTCAATGTGTAGCACACTATCACCAATCTTTGACCAAGTGGACCATTCATCCTCATCGGTGTAAACAACTATGTCCTTAGGAAGGGATGCTCTATCAATAAAATGCATAGAAGCCCTGGTGGCAACTGCCCTTACCTCTGCCCATTCCGAAAAAGAATGGCAAAGATTTCCAAACTTAATAGCAGCTACACTTCCACTAGCAGCAAGTAGAATACGTGGTTTCCTGGGGGGAGTGTTAACTTGTATTGGCTTCCTGTCTGCACTTACAGGTTCAGAGTATGCCATAACCTGTTAATTAAAACCAACAATATTTACTCGAGAAAAGGGCGAAAAAAAAAAAAAAAAAAGACATTGGCGTTCTTAGGATGCCTTAACCTACAGTACACAAGAATTTGCTTATAAGCTCTAAGCAAAAAACCATCTAGGCAATGAAAGTTAAAGACGCAATTGGTAACCTCTCTAACGCATGGTGTGTGTGAAGAAAGTTCAAGCCACAACAGTAAGCAAAAAATCTTTAATCTATATGAACCATAAATCAAAGTCAAGTCACCAGAAAAGTAAATGACAGCCAAACACTTCTTGTCACACAATGAAAGAGGAAAAGGCAAATACTTGAACTCATGCGTATTGTCTTTTGTTTATTTTTGCTCAGCCAACATAAGATGAGGAGAAACGCGCGCGCTCTTTTCCTGCATAAAGTCAGTCAGGCTTTTCCCTGAGGGATCTAATTTGTTGAAGTCAATAAGTGTGAAACCTGGATTGAAAACCTAGCTCAATAAGTTAGTTTGCTTCCCTTGCTGAATAGAAGAGGAAGCTTCTGCCCCTCTCCCTTCTTTTGAGTCTACGCGCTTCTGCTTAGTATGTCGTTTATATGCTCCTTAAGCCAGATGCCGCCCGGGCGAACAAACCAACGAATTCCAGGGGCAGCCCGAGGTCGAGAGCGAAAGCCCGGGAACAATAAAACAAACTAAGTGAATACCGAAAAGAACTAAAGATGCAAATATACTGCTGAAGTACATGATGGGAATAAGACGAATCACACCAGATTAATCTAAGCAGAAACGAGAAGCCTTAGCTTGCAATCACCATTTTGGAGGTGTCCGCTATAAGCCTATAATTCGTCCAAGCATCTATAATGAAAGCCATTTTACAATGAAATTAACGAAGACGTAAAGATCATGCTCATCCTGTAAATCCATAAACTCCAGTATCTGATACCTAGTTCCACTGATTGCTTCAAAACGAAAGTTCATTGCATCATTCACAAGAAGAAGACTAAGTCAATAATCATTTACAACTAGCTACGATTAACAGATTTTCATCAAAACCCATTGGGGAATCTAAAGTAGTCCAGCTCAAGGACAAGTTATGGCTGCCAAAAAGAACTCCTACGAGAACCAAAACCATTGGAAGCATCACAAAGGGTCCACTGAGTTTCCAAGACTAAAACCAAACAGAATGCAGAAGACTTGTTTGGTGGAGAGTTTTAGAAGCCTGCCGACGAGAGGATTGTTTGAAGCAACCCATTTCAAGAAAACACCAAAGAGAAGTTTCCAAAATCCTCGAATTCTATTTCCGCAAAAAAAAAGATCTGGAAACAATTTTTGTTTATTCTGTGGAGATAAATTGACAAAAGAAACTAAGCAAATAGAAACCCATAAAGATTTCTTGGGCTTTGCAATGATTTCTCCACTAATTGAGCTTTCTCCACATTTGAAAAAAAAGAATTGGGAAAATAGGGCTTTAGAAACTGGTGATGGAGAAAAAAGTGAGGAGGAGATACTTTCAAATTACCTTGGTGATGACTGGTCAAGCTGCAAAGGAAGAAGAGAAGATAGCAAGAGTCTGGAGATCGTATAGAGCACGAGGGAGAGATGAAAAGGAAGAAGAGAAGCAGCAAACCGAAGTGGTTCTTGATTGAGAACGAAGAGTGATGAAGGAGGGTATAATAGTCAATCAGGCGATATTGTCGTGGCACTAAACAATACAGTCGTGGCATTATCACCAGCAAAAATATTACTAGGAAGCACTTTCCTCCCCTGAGGTTTCTAATAAATACAGAAGCCTCCCACATACTTTCTGAAATTCCACTGTCTTCCCCTGTATTTTCTGAGGTATGGAGACTGTTTTTTTTAAGTGGTTTGTTTTCCAACGTACCTGTTACACACTCTCACACATGCATTTGTCACTTTGGGGCGAAAAGGTGATTTGGAGGCCTGCAACCTGCCTAGGTGGAGGAACCAAAGCATCAAACTCCCCCTTCCCTTCAGATCAAATTGAGCTGGTTTACTCAAATCGCATGGGAAAAATGATCTATCGCATGGGAAAAATGATCTAGTCTCGAACGGATGCATTTATTTTCCTGATTGATGCAAATTAGATTGCTTGTTGGCATTGTTACTGCCCTTATAGGACTGGTAGGACCTTGCCAAAACTGATGTTTTTCCATTTCGTTAGGACGCGGTCTGCTTATTTGTTGTGAGAGAACAAGGAATTCTTCTTAGTTCTTTCTTCTTAATCCTTATGATCACTGGTTATGTGCTTGTTTGTGGTATTCCTGTTAATTATTGGGTAAGTACCATTGTATGTAGTAGTTTAGATATCCAGTGGGTTTGATTTTGTGGTGAACGAAACTGATTTAGTGGCAAAATTCTTCCAAATTGAAGATGGTGGTGCACCTTCTCCAAGCAAAGCATATTCCACTGAATACTACTTGAAGATAACAGAGGAGCAGCTGAAAGCAGCTGCTGCCCTACAGCAGGCACAAGCATCCCCTCCTGGAGAAAGCCAGATAGAAACGCAAAATCTGTTATCTGCCACAAGGTTCATAATCGTTATGGCTGCCACATGGTTCGTAATTGTTCTCTCTCTGTGTGAGATCTTTACTTTACTGCCTAGAATTTTGCAGCATATCCTGTTCAAGAAGCTGCTCGTGCGATGCCCATAGCCCAGAAGCCTAAAAGTGAGACATGAAGCTTCAGTGAAAGAAAAGAGGAATTACCTCCAATTTTCCTTTCAAATGTTGATTAGCCTTAGATAGTCTCCGAGCGCATGTTTGAAGAATTAAGAAGTTTAGAATTTGTAAGCCCGTTTTGGAGTATGCATTTGTATACTATAATAACCATTAGGAGAGAGAATACAAATACTATATCTGGGCCAGTAGGGTTTTTTCTCTCTCAAGTGTATAGGCACATTTTATTCTGCCGTAGTAAGTCGTGTTAATGTATGCTACTTAAATTATCCAATTACAAAAGGACTTCAATGTCCCCTCCATTTATGTGAGTTTGGAACAAAATCACAAATGAATAGTATTATTACACAGGAGTAAATGTTCAAAATTTTGCTATGACATTTAATTCTCCATTGCTTCATAATTTAGGTAATCTCCATCTGTCAGCCCATTGGAGGCACATAACCACATTTGTAACCCTGTCCTCTGAAGAAGTATTGCCACGGCCTTGATCCAGATGCTCTCCGTTGAAATCTGAGGACCTGGAGCTGAATGACTAGAGCTACAAGCTTCTTGGTTTAAGACAGAGGGGAGATATGATTTTGAGGCGAATTCCTCATTGACCTTTTGCCACTTCAATTTGCTGTTGTAATAGAAATGGACGACGACTGCTGTTGCTGGTGTTGGTTCTTCATTGGTGATCTGGGACGAAGAGCCTCAATTTCAGGGGTGGTCACAACAAGATGAGGGGCTTCTGGTGGTGGGTTTCGCCCTCCCCCTCCCTGCCATACTTTCCCGTCCTTGTCAGCGAAGTTTCTCACATATGCCTGAAAATATTCCAATTTCTCAGTCAGAAACCCAGTAAATAAAGACAATAAGATGCCAGTAGAAAACTGCATGTACAGCCGAACTAAAACCAACATTGATTACGGATCACGATATGTGTTTTGTTAGCAGCTAAGAAAAGAACTGTTGGAAGAATTTCTTCCTTTCCAATCCCAGTCCTGGGTATTTTATCACATAGTGGGGGGAAAAAAAGCACCTACTCCCCTCGATCCCAATTCCACGATCTAGACCACTCTATAGAGTTTTTCCTCTATTGCAATTGTTGGCACCGACTTTGCAAAAGACCATAGTTCGACAATTTGAGGTACTAAAAAAATTAGCTGATAAAATGCTATCGTTGACCTCTGCCCCACCATTAGACAAAAACTAGAGATCCCAGTTTTTGTATTAAACTGTCACTATTTTGACTGAAACAATGAAGCCTAATCCCCACGGAAATCAGTTATTTACAGGGAAGGAACCAGCTGATGCCCAACAAAATTTCCAGCGCCTTTTTTCCCCTTCCTGGTTTCCTTGTACAAATAACTGACAAGCCTTTGTACCTTAGAATCAAAGTTTGATGAGGATAGTCCTTTGCCAACAGTCAGCCACCCAGATCGAATATTGTGGTCTTCACCAAAGAGCTCAAGCCTCCTGCGGCCTAATGCAAAATGCTCAATTATGCGGTACATATCTTCCGGCTTTGCAGTTGAACCTACAATTCCATCCAGAAAAAGTATGGATTTTAATCACAATAATGCTATAAGAACTGCATCTCCGAAATTTGAAGGATTACCAAAATTTACTTTCATCTTATTCCTACGCAGAAACTAGATTGTACAAAATGTTCGTTCACGAAGTATTTTGGATTGAATGTGTACATTCAAACACTTGAAAATTCATGCCTAAAGCTGACCAGACAACCGACATCTTTTTCTTTTTGGTTATGCCTACAAATATCATATTCAGAAGGCGAAGAGGGAATTGGGGAGGGGAAACAACATACCAACTTGCAAAAATTTAAAGTAGTTGAAACTTGAAAGGCCATGCAGGAAGGTAAAACTGACCATAAGGAGGCTCCTCAGCAATAATAACATCAGTGTCAATATTGGCATGGATTATATGACCATCAGTACTCCGACGAACAGTTCCCTTAATGCCCAACAAGCAGTGTTCCTTTATTAACAACAAGACAACAGACAGTTCAGGAGAAAGGCATTTAAATAAGAACTGAAGTGAGAACACTGGTAATGAACAGGTGAAATGGAGGATCAAAATTAACTACCAACCTTTGAGCGTTGAAACAAAGTATGAGAATCATGGCGCAAACCTGGGGTTGCATTACTTTTATTTGTCTTCACCCAACATATGTCCTCACACCTGCGAAATCCCCACTACAGGGGGAAAAAAACACAGTTGGGAAGCAAACTCAATGGAAATCAATTACACAAGATTTCAAGGTAAGCACGAAGGTGGATATAATTATAAGTTTACACACTTTACACTAAATTTCATCAATGCTTCAGTTGTATACCTTCTTTAGACATTGCCGGCCCTGCTCAAGGCCAACTCCATCACCAACCCAAAGAAAAATAAAAGAAGGCGTGTCGGCTATTGCCTGAAAGGACACAGAGCACATGGTTAACTTTACGAATGAAAAGGAATATGTCAACAAAAGATTGCGTTCAGGATCAAGCAAAATTTTTAGCATAAATCCAGCAAAATATTTTTTAAGTAAATGATCTCTACATTAGCTAGATTTAGTTTTCATAGACTAGAATTGAGGATAAACAAATTGTTTTGGCAGGTCATTTCGGTTAGCCAGGAAAAAGAAATGAGAAATGTTTGGCATTATTTTGGAAGCTACAAGAGATTTTGGGACCGTACAATAATGTCCTCATTAGATAGTCCCCATCTACCCAAAACAGCCCTATGTTCGGTGTGTTTTGTACTACTCCGCTGGAAACCTTGGAATTTTGGGTCTCCGTTGATGTCTTGTTTCGGTTTCCTGGGAACAGAAGCATTTTGGTCATTTTGATCAAAACAAACAAAATTTTCCCCCTTGCCTAGGATATTAACAAATCCACATAATCGACTACGTCACAAATTGAAGCACAAGCAGGGGTGGCTCCAGGAATTTATTTCAGTGGTGGCAAAAACGCAAAGAAAATTTTGGTATTATTTTTGTATACCACAATCTACATAAAATGAACATATTTATTTTGGTTGAAATTTTATTGGGCCTAGTTCATTTTGTTTTGTTGAACTATATTATATACTTCCCCACAAATTCAAGTCAATTTTTTAAAGCCGAAAATATTAAAGAAAATTCAAATTACATGTAAAACAGTAAAAGAATACGAAATTTTTTCATGCATTTTTTGAACCCAAGGGGTTTGCATGAACCCCCTCAACTCTTAGTGCAGCCACCCCTGAGCACAAGCAAATAATCATTTGATGTAAATTCAAGAAAGTACCATCAGTGATGACGCCAGCATAGCACCAGTGGTGTCAGATGAACCCGCAGGATTAAAATTTAGTAGAAAATACTGAGAAGATATTTTGTGTAAAGAAGGTTCAATAGACACTTGACACCTGTACAAAACCCCATTGAGCCCATATACAGATCAGAAATGCTAAACAGCTTGACTCCTAGACTAGCAGTCCTAGTATATTTTTGTGTTATTATTACAAAATAATGCTCAGTGGAAAGCTATGGGGACAGCTATTACATGGCACTGGACAGCATTAACCTTAGTTCCTTCATCAAATAACAAAATAACCCTATGACCTTCTCATTACATTTTTAGTTTGGCCAACTTAACAGGTATCTTAGGTGAAAAGAAAATGATTTTACGCTCCCTTTTTTTACTAATGCACACCCTTTGTTGTCCTTTAGTAAAAAAATATATACATAGAAATTTTACTAAAAGAAAATTATAGGGTGCATCCATAAGAAAAAAGGAAGTGAAAAAATCATCCGCCCAAATAAAATTATTGAATGACACCCCTACACATAATTTCTGGAGTTGCCACTGAATACCATAATACGTACCAAACTAAACAGAATATCAAGTATCATGGAGACAACAGTACCTCAATCTTGAGATTCATTATTTCTTCAAATGTCCAGTAATCCATATGGTCAGCGACACCAGGTGCTCGGTGAACATATTCCTCCCAAGGAGGGTCCACAAGGATGACATCAAATTTGGATCCAAAAAACTCTGGTGACAGCTCAAACTCACGCAGGTCGCACTTATAATACATTGGAGCAGAAGCAGAGTTCACCACAATCTCATCCTTCCTTTGTATGAGATCCCTAAGCTTAGGGTAGTCCTCCACAACACTAGTGAGCTCTAGTTCCCTGATAAAATTCTGAGGTCGCATTCCAGTGTCAACAAAATTTTGGGAGTAATCATTCTGCTCTCCTCTAGAAGGAGCTTTACCAGCCGCCGACCCATGAGTTCTAGGAGGTATCCAACCCCCAGGGCCCACAGGTTTATCCTGTGTCTGTCCACGTCCAATTGGGACCATAGTGTTAAAGCCTGGGTTAGATGTGTTTGGATTTGGAGGAATTCCTCTTCCAGGACCAGGGTGATTAAAAAACACAGCATTGTTTGGTGGAGTCCTTACATCAGGAAGAAATCTTGGTCCGAATGTTCCAGAAGAAAGAGGTGGGAGAGCTAACATATTCATGTCAACAACCCGAGGTCCAGGCCAAACAACAGGAGGTGAAAATGGTGGAATAAAAACATTTGGAGATATTGGGGGAACGGGAGCAGGTGACATGCTAGGGTTTAGCGGTTGCATAGGTCCATGAAGGGGCATTCCAAGCGGTCCAAAAGGTGAGCCCATCATGGGCACTGGGCCTCCGGCCTGTTGGGTGTCTCTCCCAGTAGGCCTTACCCATCCTCTCCCAACTCTACCAGAGGTACCTGTCTCTTGGCTTCCATATGGAGGCTGTGAACCACTTCTGGAACTCTGGCCACCAGTAGAACGATTAAGTAAACCTTGCTGGCCTCTTCCTACCCCTGACTGAGTATCAACATCGCCGCTGTAAGACCAGTCTTCGTTTGGTGCTGCTTTCGTATCAGATTCCTGACCCAATTCGTTTCTTCTGGAGAAAGCGGATGCAGAATCATCTCTTCCATAATCAAAGGGCTTGGTTTGGATCTCTATGACATCATAATTCTCCGTCGAAATACCGTATTTCGACGAGGTTTTCACAGCATCGGTTCTGTTTCCGTCTTTTCTACCCGTGAAACGACCCTGAGGCCTTTCACCATCGGTCCTTTCACGACCGCGCTTCTGCATCTCCCACTCTCTGCCATGATCGGAATAAATATCCCCGTCTCTTGTATCCTTGTCATAATTACTTCGTTCTCTTCTTTTCCAACTGTCTTTGGAACCTTCCCAGTCCCTACTTCTGTCACTCCAGCCATCGGCTCTTCCTCTTGAACTATCTTCACCGTAAACATCCCTTTCTAATTCCTTCCGCTTGAAAGAATTGCTTTGCTCATAATTCATGCCTGATTCATGTTGATGCCTCCCGCTCCTCTCAGGTGTCTTGGACCTGTTGGAGTAATCTAATTCTCTCATTTTGTCTCTTGACCCTGTATTGCCACCCTCCTCCACAGTCAAAGAACGTTGCTTGTTGCCTTCTTCCATAGGTTCTGACCTCCCCTTGCCCCTACTCCTTTCAGAATCAACTTTTCTACCTTCCCTGTGAAAATAAGTTGCATCCTTGTCACCAGTTGATTCAAAATCCCTATCCCCAGACTTGTCTCCACCATCATGCCTTTTCCCTATTTCTCCCTCTTGATACCAATTGCTCAATTTCTCCAAAGTATTATCCTCTTGGTTCCTCCTCATCTGCTTAGTGCGCGACTTCTCTCTAGTTACAAAGTCCTCTTCATCACTACCCAGTCTGCTTGAATCACCTATACTATTCTGGCTCTCAATTCTATGGCCGACGCTTCTCCTTGTTCCACCACTGTGTAATCCTTCAGACTCCTCTCCAATCTGAGGCTTCCTTGACCTTTGTTTCCTCTTATGATCACCTTCCCATACTTCATCCTCTCTGTCACTATCAATCTTCACAACTGAACTCTCCTCTGTGTCCCGTTCTACGTACCTCTGACCCCGTTCAGGTGAACTCATTACACTAAAATTCTTCAAATGGTTTATTACTGTTCAGTTTAAGTTCACTCAACACATCCTGAAACCAACTAAAGAAAAATTAGAAGGAAATTACACAAGATTTTCCCTTTCTCTTAAGTCTTCCCGAACAAAAATAAAAGAAATGCTACATAAGACTAACTGAATCAGATAATATCACTTCATCATTGGAATAGGATTATGAGAACAAAAAAGGGAACAATCTGAAAACTTCTGGTGAAAAATGAAAACAATGAGATCCTTACGACAATATATTAAGAAGCACGAACATGGATACAGGATATGGACACGACATGACACGGATAGCGGACATGTCATTTTTTTCAAAACTTAGAACACGGTCACGTCAAATGGAAAATGTATTGTATTATAGAGGTATATTATGAATTCATATAATCGTTGGAGACATTATTTCTGTCAACTAAGGAGCAATACTATGAAGACACAAATCAATGGCTTGCATATAAGCATACATTTTTGGGTAAGAAAAAAAATGTATACACCTGTAAGTATACATAACTCTACATCTGTGGAAATCTTCACTCCAGCCCAAGTTTAAAAACATAATATTTTACCCTTTTAATGCGTCATTGGCATGTTCCAAGAGTGTAGCCAACGTGTCCTAGGGTATCGACAATTTGTCCCAGTAAAAGAAATATAATAGAACACTGGAAAAGTATTTAGGCATGCCCAACACGTGCCTGGACAGTGTCGTGTCGTGTCCTTGATAGACGTGTCGGACACAGATATGTAAGGCACATAGACGTGTTCATGCTTCTTAGACAATATAAAACACTGAATGCCAGTAATTGAAGCACATCAACATTCATAGAGGCAAATTTTTTATCGTTCAAAGTAATGTCAAAACAAAGCTACACATGACTGGAACACCAGTGCAAAACCACTATGGGCTCTTCAAAGAGTAACCTTAGTAGGAATTTGAAGTTTCTTCGTATGAATAACCCTTAGCCAATAAACACAGAATGAAGGATTTAGTTCACCCTTTTTTGTCCATGCTCCTATTAACCTCCCTCCTATTGGTTGAGGTAGCGTGGATCCCACAAAAAGTAATGTAATCCTTACCAAAAAGTGTACTGCAAGGGTAAGAACTATACCAGCGACCTACCCCATTTATTCCTGACATATCTGACTGGCTGTCTTGTATTTTTCTTGAAAATAAAAGTAAAAATGGGGAACGAAACAACAAACAAGCAACATAATTTACCAAATCTAGACCTAAGAGTAGTCATCGAATTCCCAAAATACAAATAGGGACCACCTCAAGATTGTTGTTGAGGTATGCTACTCTAAACTGAGTTTGACCATTGGCATGGCTTCCTTTGGAAATAGATTGCTACTCCACAAATACACCCATTAATATGCTTCAAACAAGCTTGAGTCCACCATCAACTTCTTAACTGAAGTTGATGAATCACTATCCAATTCGTATTTGGTCTAGAAAGGAAGAGAGATTCACAAAGGTTTTGTTTCAATTAAATGTACATGAAGTTTTGAGGGTACAAGGAACCTATGAAGAACCAACAGCCCCAGGGGTAACCGTATTGCGGTGTCAGGACACAGGAACACGGGGACATGTGTCCGGACAGGCCACGTGGAGGGGGACATGGTTTAATTTAATTTCTTTTGGGGGGGGGGGACACGGTGGGGGTCGAAATGAAATTTTTAATTTTACTGGGGTAAAATCATAATTACTCAAAAGTTAGGGAATAAAACTGTAATTTTACAATATAAATATCTCCCACTTATGGATAATGGATGTCTTGTTTTGTTTGCCTTTTCTAAAAAAATAATATTTATATAAATAAATACACACGTGGCGTGTTCCCGTTGTGTCCGTATCCCCATTTTTCTAGAATTCCCGTGTCCCCGCGTCTGTGTCTGTATCTGTGTCCGTGCATCATAGCAAGGAACACACTGGACAAAGGAAATAGGCGAATTTGAAACTCTTAATAATCCATGAGAGGAGAAATTAAAACCTCAAAAGATTTTCTTTCTCCGGAATTGATACACCGAGAAAATATCTTTGTAATTTTCCCTTGGTTTCTGTCACTTTCTTGCAAGTTGCAACTGTTCCAGTTTTCTGCCGTCAATTTGCCCTAGCTTGCTATGTGAATCGGAAGCAGATTTCTACTCTGCCGATGAAGAAAGAGAGAACTTAACTGGTTAAAACAAAATCAGCTGGGCTCAAAATCACTGTGTGCACTTTTAGACCAAATACGAATTGGATAGTGATTCATCGACTTCACTTTAAGCAAGTTTGAAGCATATTAATGGGTGTATTTTGTGGAATGCAACTCTAAACTCAGTTTGACAATTGGCATGGCTTCCTTTGGTTCCTTTGGAAATGCATTTTTACCGGTCAAAGAGAACACTCTGACCGGTAACTCCGCCAGTGGACTGACCGTGGAAGAAAAATTAGTAGATGATTCATACGGTTGAGATGGTCATAAGGTTGAGATGGTGACAGTGACAATGGTTGTATATCTTCCAAAGACTGCATTCTTTGTGCGAATTTTGTAATTAGTATTTCTAGACAAAACATGCTTAAGCAAAATCAACAGCTCCATCAACGGCTTCATCGACTGGCATTGGTTATCAATTTTTTTTCTATTCTAATAAGCGAGCATTCCGTCCCAAATTCCAGGGCCGCATTGATCACTAAAGAAACCACTCGAAAAACGGAACTCCTCGGTCGATGGAACCTATTATTCTCTGCTTAAAAAGGCGGGCCTTTTCTTTCTTCTTTCATTCGTCGAAGAAAAACTGTGCTCTAGAGCAACACAGAAGCTGGTCTTTTCGGACTTGATTGAATACTGTTGAAGATCAATCACTTTTATACTGAAGTCTTTCATTCATTCGCAATTACTACCACAAGAAAGTAGCCCCTCTCTCCTCAGGGGCTTATGCACTCCGCTTGTTGACCGTCTTTCACTTGCTTTCGAACTCCTTCGTACCCTTACTTGATCCCATCTTCTCGAATAGGAGAATAGTCAGAGTAAAGCCCCTTGCTCAATAAGGGGGCAAAGAGCTCATATTCCAGAGGGGAAGGTGAATGAGAGAGAAAGTCAGAGGAAAAAACACGTTCTTTCTTTGTGAGATCCAAACGTGGAGAACGCATAGCATTCTATGGGCACATAGGATCAAATGTCTCACTCGGTCGAGCTGGTAAGGGATGGCTGGCAGAGGTCGAGCTGTCCGGAGTCTCTATCGCCCTCCTTTAGTGAGAATTCGCGAACGTCGTCATAGAATAAAATGCCACTAGAAAAGAAAAAAGAAGTCCTTCAGGCACTCCCTACTACTGCGACTTATATTAATTATTATGACACTCAAATCCCACAACATCTAGATAGATATAGGGTTTCTGTCATTTACATCAACTACAGTACTATCCAATAAAAATCCAATAATCCAAATAATCTAGTACTGACCTTATAAATTCATCCTCTAGCTACAGGGATAATAAATGATTACAGTATATACTGACAAAAGGCCTATAAGTTAACCAAAGTAGGGTACATTTTCTTTAGAGATTGTGCTACTATAGTCACTGGATTTTCGGGTGTAAAAGGAAGAAGATGAAAAAGTGATTGGAGGATGAGGCGGCAGTGGCGGCAATGACTTTCCCTATGCTTCAATTTCATTACCTCGGCCCTAACTAAATCCAGTTCAGCCGGGAGAGAGAGTAAACCCTAGTTTGTAAAGAAAACCCTAGTTTCTGGTTCGTCGAACGAGAACGCGAGAGAGAAAAAGGTGTGAGAGAGAGATACCTTGATTGTGATCGAAATCGATGGACGTCGCTGTCGCAAATCGTTCGTCGTCTGCCTTGCGTTCGTCTCTTCTCCCTCTGTCTCGTCGATTTGGAACGCTGAAGACCTGGAGGGGAAGGGTTTGGGGATTTGGTTTCCACCCGATTAGGGGGTTTTACCCGCGAAATGGGTATAACCGGTCCCTTGACCGGCGAATGGGTTTTAAGTGACCTCCCTCGTCTCAGCCGTTGGATGAGATCCAACGGCCACAAATAGACTCCCACACTTTAACTAAAATTGTGAGAACACCCGTTCGTATTTTACAATTTTAGTATCCATTTAAACAAGATTTAGAATTTTAGATAATCACAATATAACACGGAACAAAAGTATATCGATAAGTGCTTGATCCAAACATTTCCAAAAATCTTGACGGGAATTAGTGTTCTCAGAATTGTCCAGTGCTCTAAAACTCGGACTACTCGGTCGAGTACTCGGAGAGTAGTCGCTCCTCGGTACCCAACCGAGGCGACTATACCCAAGTCGGTGGAGTTAGTTGGTGGAAGGTCTAACTCGGAAATTAGTTGGGTCGCAATTAATCGCCTACTCAGCGAGTTGGAAAGAAGACAGACCCAATCGGAAAAAGTCGGGATGAAAACAAAAAATTTACAAATTTGAGGGGGTTAAGTGGTATTTACGGTCACCTTTATACACAGAACTTAGTCTACTCCTTGTCAAATTTGAGGGGACTCCGATCGTCGTCGCCGTCGGCTCACTCCTTGTCGGCGTCGTCTGCTAATCTGCTCATCTCCGACAGTTGTCATCGTCATCGTCTCTCTCTCTCTCTCTCTCTCTCTCTCTCTCTCTCTCTCTCTCTCTCTCTCTCTCTCTCTTCTCGTTTGGTCTCTCTCTCTCTCTCACGAGCATACAATACAACCAGTGTCGTCGTCTTCAGTAGCTGGCGTCATCTTCAGTAGCTCTCGCTGTCTCTCTTGACTCTCTCTCTCCCTCCCTCTCTATGTGTGTGTAATTATGTATGTATCACGTATGTCGTCTGTATGACTGTATCTACAGGAGAAGTGGAGGACAAGTGAATAACTTTATCAGTTATCACTTGTGTAATTTTTTTTTTTATATAACTAAAACGTGTATTATATGTACAGTGGCCAGTGCCAGTGGCAGTGCCCATGGCCACATATATGACATGTGTAATGTGTCAATCTTTATATTCATTATTTTTTTTTACAAAGTATAGAGTAATTGTATACATAAACTAATTAATTATATAGTGAACAAATTACAATCAATTTATAAGTTTTTTTTACAAAGTATAGTCAATGTTTATATGTTTTTTTTTTACAAAGTAAAGTTTATATGTATATATAAACTAAGTATATTTTTTTCTCTAATTATCAATGGCTCAATCTCAATTGTACATGTCTCTACATTGTCTACAGTGTCTATATATTATAAAAAAATAAAAAAACCGAGTAATTTCTCGAAGGTCGAATACTCTTCGAGTACTCGGGCTGAAAGCTCAAAGGTCCCAGGCCGCCCTAGGAGCGCCTAGCGAGTTTTTGAACCTTGGAATTGTCTGGATCAAGCATTTACTGATATCTGAATGAGTAAATTTTTTACGGGTATCTTTAAAAACATATTTGTGACCAAGTTGAACGGATTGGATTATTACCGTGAGGCTTCAAAACATTGTGTTTATTTTTGTGTTTTTTCGATCAATCTCGTACCGGCAAGCATACCGTTTTCTCTACTGGAATGGTACATTCCGGTACCGGTGTGTATCTCGGAACCGTTCCGGAGTTAGCGTGTGTAATATTTTATATGTTATTAATATACTTTGTGAGAATAAGAATTATAGAATACTATAAAAAAAAATCCTAAAAAATACCTAATAAGCACTTTATTATTCACTTGTGTACGTACGTATACAATTGGGAGTAATAAGTACAAGAAAAAAAAAAAGTGAATGAAGAGTGAAAAAGTAAATACAACTGGAGCACATCACTTTCACCAAACTCGATCAAGACATTCAGAAGCAAAAACTTCATTCAAGTCTCTTTCTCTCGAGGGATCAAAAAAAAAAAAAAAAAAATCTCTCTCTCTCTCTCGCGAAATGTATGTATATACTCCATATATGCATACTCAGATCTGGGTTCCCATTACTCTCTTCTCTCCCGAAGGCAAAAAATAGAGCCATAGAGGCACAGAGCATGAGAAAAAACGAAGCTCATCTCCCATAGTCCCATGGTAATCGATGAAGCTCAAATGGATCTCAAATTCGTGTCTCTGGGTGGAGATGCAACCTCTTTCTCTTCTCTCATCTCTGTTTTTAACTTTCGTTTCCAATCTTCAAGGCAGTTCGGATGGAAAAACAGAGCTGCTGTGTACCGGACGAAATCTGGGAAATGACCGGAACAGCCGGAACACGCCGGAACGGCCCGAAATGGCCGGAATCTAGCGGTATTTAAGCCGAGACGGAATAGAGGACTGAGTGTTCCGTTTTTCTCCGGTACGGTATATCTTGGCCGGTACCGGCCGAGACGGGACGAGATTGATAACTCTGATTTGAATGAGTAAATTTTTTGCAGGTATCTTTAAAAACATATTTGTGAACAAGTTGAACGGATCGGATTATTAGCGTGAGGCTCCAAAACTTGTGTTTATTTTTGTGTTTTTCCGATCAAAATTTCTTAATCCGAACCATCGTCCGTCAGAAACTAATACGGGAAGTTCACTGGTGAGAAGTCCTTCCTCTATGGGCCAATTAACCGATTTGCGTTTTTTAAAAACTTTATTAATTAAAACAGATGTTTTCAAACTTTATTCCCAACATACGTGAAAACGATATTAGAAAACATGCTTTTAAAAAATCGTGTTTGTGGAACACGCTTTCATCATTGATTAAGCCGAAAATTAAATTAATCCTAAATCACCTAAAAAACGTGTTTTGCAAACACGATTTATAAAGTCGTGTTTGGAACAACGTTTTACCTTTTAATAGTAACAGTTAGACTTGTTCCTCTTTTAAGTCTTCTTCTTCCTCATCTGCGTTTGGGAACAACGTTTTTTTATACTAACAGTTAGCCACTCCCACAGATCGTCTCTCTCTCTCTCGTCCAAACCCAGAGACCATCGTACGAGCAATCACTCCAATCGATTAAAATGGTTCTTGAAATCGGATGAGATGGATTGATTCAATTTAGATTTCACAGAGCGAGTGAGAGAGATGGTGAGGGTACTCGGTGTAAGGAGAAATTGGTGGTTTGGGTTTCCATTCTGTACTTGGCGGCAGCACTCAGATGATTTCGAGTAACGATGGGTCTTGAAGAGATTCATGGAGGAGAAGAAGACGACCTGTGCTCAAAAGCAGTCTGAGGTTTTATGATGATTTCGAGTAAAATTCCACACTTTGTATAGCGTGTGCGAGAGGGAGAGGGATGGTGGGTTCCAGTGAAAAAATCAACTATGTAAAGAAGCAAAATTTTCTCGCTGCGAAAGCGTGGTTCAGAATCACGTCTTCTAAAAACGTGTATTATAACCACGTTTTTGGATTAAGTTAATCCTCCTATTTTGAACTGATTAAGTAACTTAAAGGCGTGTTTCGCAAACACGTTTTCACGTAGTTTGGGAATAAAGTTTAAAAAACCTCATTTTATTTAATAAAGTTAAGAAAAAACCGTAAAACAGTTAATGAGCGTCCCTCTATGTGAGTCCAAATTTCAAGTCCGATTCTAATTTTCTTTTCCCTTGGTTAAAGTCAATGTAAGCATACTACATTTTTAGTTGCGTTTTAATTGCTTGAGAAAATGTCTCAACTCCCTGGTTGTCCTTCATTCACATTTTATGTACTCACAAACAAGAAGGGAAAAAAAACTGAATTTAAGTTTTTGGATGTTTGCATGTATGACCATACATCACAAATTATATTTCAGGAGAAGCGAAGGTTGATTAGTTGTAATCAATTGTGTATTGGGCTGATTGATTCCGTTTGCAACCAATTTTGTTAGCCTCAAAATTCAATGATCTTGGACGGTGTGTGTTTTTACAATAAGTTTTCCACCTTTTGTAAACATCTAATTGAATTGTCTATCAAGTGTTGATGATAAAATGTGACAACTACAATACCCGTATTGTTTCATTCGTATTTTTGTCCTTTGTTGTACTTTCTTATAAGAAAGCATAGAATTGCGATTTTGTTAGTCGTTTCTGATATGAGTTTTTTTATATGTAAGCTTTGATTATCATCAAGTTCGATTTAGAGGAATAAGTGGGTTATGAGTGAAACTGTTATTTATGTGCCCTTCCTGGGATGTGCATGATTGACGCACACTGGTTTATGAAAAGTTGCAAATGGGTCATAATATAAACTTGCAATATATATTTAGGGTCATAGTTAAGACGGGAAACTCTCACAGATTGCAGTTAAATAGCATGTTATCTTTTGTTGGATGCGGGTTTTAGTCTTTTGGTTAATTAAATCTTTGTTTCTTACCAAGACTTTTAGACCAGGGCTCTTCATGAAATCATGGATAATAGTACTACATTAAATGCTACTCGGACTCTCTTTTTTCGGATAGAATGTACCCTCGGGCGAATTGGGATTGGGATCTAGGAAAATATCGGAGTTATTTGGCCTCATAATATAGAAAACATTCTTTTCTCACCTATTCTTTCCTCTCCTGTGTTTGTTAAACTCAAGAGGCTTAGTTCTTTCCTTGTTAGTTATGTATTCCTGTGGTTTGTTCCTCCAAATGGTCTTCTCGAGGTCCCTTTTCTATCTCCTTCAAGCTAATAAATTAAGAAAAAGTTAAATTTTTTCGTAAAAGTATTAGGGGCGACTAATAATGGAGAAACTTATAAGACCTAAAATGTTTGTCAAGTTTATGAGTGAAAAAGAGTGACAAGTATGACTAAACTAATGGAGTGAATTTGTCTTATTAACCCAAAAAATAGTGTTAATTTCTCAATAAATTTGGAACACAGTATTTGCATTAATATAAAAATAGCATCTCATTTAATTATCAGTAAAATAGTACCACAAAAGCATATCATACATATTTATAAGCAAAATATGGTGTCAGTAGTATATATTATTTAAAGATTTTAATATGATATGGTGATCAGTATTGAGCACGAGCAAAGCAGTTATCCAATGCTAGTATATATAAATTGCCCAGTTCAAAGAGTGTTATCAGTTATCACTTGCTTTTTGTGTGCACATTGGGTTTTAACCTCTGGTTGGATCATATTGCATAATCTGCCGTACCTAACTTGTAATTTTGTGGCAATTATGGACGAGTCCTTTGTTAGGCATCACACTACTGATACCTTCCACTTTTCTGCCTCTGTTGCCTGGGTTTCGGTAACAAAATGTAAACTTGTGTGCTGTTTCTTTGCCTTACTGTTGTGATCTTAAAGAAATATGAATGTTTTTCAATATTATTGGTTTCCTTGGACCCTGACTGAAAGCTGTTTCTGGCCTTGCTCAGGATCCAAATAGCAAGAACGTGGTGAACTGTGATTGTAAGTTGAGAAGCATTTTGTTGGTTAAGCCTCAAGTTGAGCTTTCTGAACTTCCTATACTAATGAAGCTGCATTTCCCAAGAGAGCCAAAATGATATGACCATTTCATTTTAGGTGCCCATCTTCTTCTTTCTCTTTAGACACGTTATCAGACACTCTACCTGCATCATGTTTTGGTACTTACGAAGTTAGTATTCTTGTGTTTAATTTTGTTACTGGTTCACTGTATTATCTTTTAATTACTTCATATCTTTTTTGTGCCGGTTTCTAATCTTAAGCTATATTCATCTGGTGGCAGAATGTCGATTATAGTTGACAATGTACTATCCATTCTGCCTGTATAAATCTGATATCAGTTTTTGTGATAAACTAGGTCTTTCCTATGTTTAGTAGCTCAACTATTGGCAGAGATATACAATGGTTGGTGGTTAAGCATACTAAAAGCAATTACTCTATTTTCTCGTTCTTTTGAGTTTGGTTGGATTTTGGAAAGTCCACAGAGACTAGATCATCGAGGGAATTTTTTTTTTTTTTGATAACCGGATGTCCGGGCCAGCTTGTGCGCATCTCAACTAATTCCGGGACTCTGGAGGTAACGACCGAGCATAACCCCCAATGGCCTCTAGAGTTTGCTGGCAAGGGGAATCAAACCTGAGACCTTAGGTGGGAGCAAACCTCTAAGTTCCAAGGCAAGACCACTTTGCCAAACCCTTGGGGTTATCATCGAGGGATTTATACTCTTGTTACAGGGATGTCTTCTTTTCTTTCAATAAGTTTGCTGACCTTTTTTCTTTGCTTCTTTTGTAAAGTCACCTTCATGTCATCTCAACAGCACACTAAGTCAACAAAGTCTCTCCATCTATATGTACACACATATTCATTTATACTTGGACATACTATGAAGATATAAAAGCTGGCTGTGTTTACTGCAGCTGAGTAACATATCCGGGAGAGTTATGCATTTTTGGAACGTAATCTTAATGTATTAGTTTGTAGTTTGCTGTTTGTAGAGTGATTGAGTACATGACTAGTGGAAAAAACACTCACGATTTCAAGCACTACAATACCTGTGAGGAAATTATTGGAATACAGAGAGAGAATTCTGGACCGTGTGATCAGCGACAATGCTGTTGGTTTTCTCTGTAGGGTGGAAGGAATCCCAAAACACATATTTTGTGGCGTCTGAACAGGTGAAGGGGTTCAGTTTGTTGCACATGTAGCTCATCTCAATCTTACCAGTTGCACAACATGCTGTTGCTGCATCATAAAATCCTGTCATGATGGACAATAACCTTAAATTCCACATGGATATGAGCATTTGTGTAATAATTTGAATCCGAATGGAATGCAAATGAAAGTGGTGGTTGAGAATTGAGGTGAATCCCAAAGTTCACCTCATATAACTAACAAGGTAACCAATTTACCTAAAGCAATGCTCAAAACATTTGATTCCTTTGGCAATAATCTTTGAGGAGATAAATATAGTGAACTGATAAAGCCCTTAACTGATGAAAAACTGTTAGAATCGTAGAGAGAGAGAGAGAGCTTCAAACGTATTTTCTCATTTACACTTAAAACAAAGGGCAATACATCGATGTATATAAGAATAAAATAACTATGACTAAACTACCCCTATGAAATATATACATAACAAAAACAACCTTAACTCATAACTTAACACTCCCCCTCAAGTTGGTGCAAAGATATCTATCAAGCCCAACTTGAACACAATGGGATGAAAATTTTTGCTACTAAGACCCTTTGTAAATACATCGGCCAATTGGTCTTCGGATCTCACAAAAGGCATGCATATCAAACCGTTGCTCAGCTTCTCCTTGATGAAATGCCTATCAATCTCAACATGCTTTGTTCGATCATGTTGAACAGGATTGTGAGCAATGTTTATGGCTGCTTTGTTATCACAATAGAGCTTCATAGGACTACAATCAGGAAATCCCAAATCACGCAAGAAGGTTTGGAGCCATAAAAGCTCACAAACACCATGAGCCATAGCTCTGTACTCGGCCTCTGCACTGGACCTAGCCACCACGGACTGCTTCTTACTCCTCCACGTAATCAAATTCCCTCCAAGGAAGGTGCAATAACCAGAAGTAGATCGCCGATCATCAATAGAACCAGCCCAGTCAGCATCAGTGAAAGCTTCCAATCTCAAGTGACCATGATTAGAAAACAGAACTCCTTTACCGGGGGCAGATTTAAGATACCTCAAGATACGATAAACAGCATCAAGATGACTCGTACGAGGTTCATGCATGAACTGGCTCACAATCCCCACAGCATAGGAGATATCTGGTCTAGTGTGAGATAGGTATATCAGGCGACCCACAAGTCTCTGATATCTCTCCTTATCTGTAAGCTCCCCCACATTGCTACCAAGATGATGGTTGGTCTCAATGGGAGAATCAGCTGGCTTACATCCCAACATACCAGTTTCTTCCAGGAGATCAAGGATGTACTTCCGTTGAGAGATAAAAATGCCTCTGTCAGATCTAGCCACCTCCATTCCAAGGAAGTACTTCATAGACCCCAAATCTTTAATCTCAAACTCTTGAGCAAGAAGAGCTTTAAGGCTAGCAATCTCATTAACATCATCACCTGTCATGATTATGTCATCCACATAAACAATAAGAATGGCAATCTTACCATTACTTCTCTTGATGAACATAGTATGATCAGCATGACTCTGCTTGTATCCAAATCTCAACATGGCTTTGAGAAACCTGTCAAACCAAGCTCTAGGAGATTGCTTCAAGCCATAGAGTGCCTTCTTCAATCGACACACCTTTCCTGCGGTCTGAGATGAAGCAAAACCCGGTGGAATGGCCATGTACACTTCCGCCTCTAATTCGCCATGGAGGAACGCATTCTTCACATCAAACTGGTGAAGAGGCCAATCCAAATTGGCCGCACAAGAAAGCAATGTCCGAACAGAATTCATCTTGGCCACAGGAGCAAAGGTCTCCTCATAGTCAATACCATATGTTTGAGTAAAGCCTTTGGCAACAAGTCTGGCTTTGTATCTCTCAACTGTCTCATCTGCCTTGTGCTTTACAGTGAACACCCATTTGCATCCCACTGGTTTCTTTTCCTTTGGAAGAATTACTAATTCCCAGGTGTCATTCTTTTTCAATGCTGTCATCTCCTCTACCATAGCTTCTTTCCACTCAGGTATTATGATGGCTTCTTTCCAATCCTGTGGGATAGATATAGAAGAAAGAGAAGAGACAAAAGCACGATACGAAGGGGATAAACGGGAATATGAAACAAACTGAGAAATAGGATGTTGGGTACAAGTTCTAACACCTTTCCTATGAGCAATAAGAGCATCAAGATCATCAACAGTAGGGAAAGAAGCATTACCAGATGAATCAGCGGGAGAGTCCGAAACTGGAGTAGGTAATGGAGATTGGCAAAGTGGCACTGCACATGTAGACTTGCCTTTATTCCTTCGAGAAAAGGTCTGCAGATTTGACCTATCCAGTCTTTCCCGATCATCATGCTTTGCTCCTTCTGCAGGTAAAGGTTCTTTCTCCCCCTCACCATGACAAGGTAAAGGATAAGACCACGACTCAGGAGTATGAAATGTCAACATCTCTTCCTGTCTATCATTCTCCCCCTGAAGAGATGAAGTGGACAAAGGATAAAGGGATTCTGTTTCCCAAAAGGTGACATCCATGGAGACATACATTTTCGAGAGTGCGGGTCATAGCATTTATAACCCTTCTGAGTGGGAGAATAACCAAGGAAAACACACTTGCGGGCTTTGGGATCCAGCTTACCACCTGGGTGCTTAGGAGCATGAACAAAACACACACAACCAAAGACTTTGGGTGGGAGAGATGAGACCCGAGAACAACCTAAGAGAACCTTAATTGGAGTTTGGAACTGAAGTACACTAGACGGCATGCGATTTATAAGAAAAGCTGCAGTAAGGATAGCTTCGCCCCAAAAGTGTTTAGGAACATTCATGGTGAATAATAGAGAGCGGGCTACCTCAGCAAGATGGCGATTCTTGCGCTCGGCAACTCCATTTTGTTGTGGAGTGCCAACACAAGAAGTCTGAAAAAGAATGCCACAGTCATTAAGATATGCCCGAAAAGTCCCATCTATATACTCAGTCCCATTGTCACTACGGAGCACTTTGACATTCGCATCAAATTGAGTACGCACCATTTGGTGAAAAGATTTAAAGCACGAAAAAACCTCATTTTTTGCCTTTAGTAAATACACCCAAGTGACACGAGAATAGCAATCAATAAAGGTCACAAACCAACGATAACCTGACAAAGATGTGACAGGAGAAGGACCCCAAACATCGGAATGAATGACCATAAATGGCGAATCACTTCTTTGATTGACCGGAGCATAAAATGAGCGCTTATGTTTCGCAAGCTCACAAGCTTCACAAAGGAACTGACTCCGAGAGCATTGTTTAGCTAAAGTGGGGAATAATTTTTCAAGAATCCCAAATGAAGGATGACCCAATCTACGATGCCATTGGTGTAACAAGGAAAGAGCCGAACCCGTATCTGCAGCAAGAGCTTGACCACATGACAAAGGTGGACAAACTGGATTAGGTTCAGACTCCAAGAAATAAAGGCCCTCATGAGCTTTACCACTGCCAATCATCCTCCCCGTATCCAGTTCCTGAAAGACACAATGTGTAGGAAAAAATGTTACGGAACAATTTAAGGATTGGGTAAGGCTACTAACAGATAGAAGGTTAGTAGAAAAATTTGGAACATGAAGCACAGAAGAAAGGGAGATGGTTGGAGAACAATTAATAGAACCTTTCCCCGAAATAGAAGATAGAGAACCATCAGCAACTTTGACCTTATCCTTACCGGAACATGTAGAATAAGAGTCAAAAAGGATGAACAACCTGTCATATGATCAGTGGCTCCATAATCTATTATCCAAGGAGTAGAACTAGAGGCAAGTAGAAGCACTAGCATGTATACCTCGTGAGCAAGGAAATCGGCGAAGTGGAAGTAGAAGCTATAGTAGATGGAGTGTCAAGCCTAGCTTGAGGCGCCCGAGAGTTTGTAACTCCCCCTCGAAAAAAAGGTCAACTGATTGTTTTGGAAGTCTCCATCATAGCAACAGACAATCAACAATTCAAATTGCTAAAAATACCATTCACTAAGAGAACTTAGCAACCAAATAACAGTCCCAAAAATACAAACAATATCCCAACTCCACAAATCGGCCTTCTAGACACTTTGTGAAAATGAGCCGGAAGTACCCAAATAGGACAAAACAAAGGTGCTCGAACGGTGACAAACAAAAGTACTAAACAAGCGCGAGAAAGGAGTCTAAAATGATCTGAATCGGGATTGACAGGTAGATATCATGCATTTCGAGGCCCAAAATTAGAGGATTTGGGTTTGAATCACTGCATTTGACCAGAAACAATGTTGAACAGAAAAACGAGCACTGTACGGTGGTTTGAAGCTCCAAACAAAGAAGCAAAGCTGCATTTTCGGTGGTAACCCAAAGAGCTAACGAAGTGTCCATGCTAACCGATTGCTAGCGATCCTAAACCGATCGCTATTGAGGTGACCCAACGTCGTAGATCTTTGACCCGGTACAAACGACGTTGACCTAGTTGCTTATTGAGCATAACCTCAGTCGGAGCTCGCACGAGTTGGTGGTCGCCGGAGGTAGGGAAGGTGGTTAAACAAGAAGTTCGAAAGATCTAGTAGGTATCGAGTAAAAAAGGAACTTACCCGGTCAATTTCGAGCCCTATATATTACGGTGATCTACGTATGATCGTCGATGGTCGCAGCGCTCATCGAGCTCGTCGGAGTTTGTGCAGTACACATCTAAGGTCGTTGGAGCTATCCCTGCAGATCTCGTATGTAACGCATTGATACACGAGATGATACACCAAAAACCTTCGTGTACAAGGCAATACCATTTACAAGTCTACAACACTCGATCGACTGTGAAGCAGAAGCAATGATCGAAGCTCTGAAGCTCTGATACCATGTTAGAATCGTAGAGAGAGAGAGAGAGCTTCAAACGTATTTTCTCATTTACACTTAAAACAACAGGGCAATACATCGATGTATATAAGAATAAAATAACTATGACTAAACTACCCCTATGAAATATATACATAACAAAAACAACCTTAACTCATAACTTAACAAAAACGTTGCTTTACCTCCTCCTCAATGGAAAACAAAAGAGAACAACTACTAAAGAAAAGAAAGAGGGACCAAATTGTCGAACTACTATGTCAAGCTTATGTGGGCGAGTGAGAAGTAGTTTCTGCTATCTCAGATCAGGGTAATGAAGAGAGTATAGTTGTGAGAAGCAGAACTGGAAGCAGGAAACTATAGGGGAAATAGAAGAAGGGAATACACCCAAAACATATATGGGAAACGGTAAGAGGAAAATCAATTAGGAGAATCTATTGGGAAACACAATGGGTTTTGGTTCGAAATTTTCGTTGGACAAAAAGGAAACCTTTAATATAAATGGGAAAAATTTCACAAACGAATCCTCATCAATTTCATTAGGTTTTCTAGTTGTTTCCTTAGTGTTACCAGTTTCCTTTTAGTTTTCTCGGAGTTCATTTCTTTGCTTCACAAAAGTAAATAAGCAGTTATCCCATAGTACGACGATTTCCTGATATATAGACTAGTTTTCTCCTGAAAGTATTAACCGAAGTGGAAGGATAGGATTTTGTTAGGTGTTTGGTGACCTTATTCTAAGCTGTGTATGGTTACACAATAATCCGCGTTATGGGTAATGGGAAAGGTTCATTATCGTGGGGCATGGACCAAGAACACTGAGTGTTAACATTTGTACATTTGTACTACGTCAAAGTTAACTGCTGCAAGGACCGATGCAATGTATATCATGGTGTCAGATTACCTGTAATTAAGGTGCCAGTATTTCGAAAAACTTACCATAAGAGAGAGGATTCTGAATTATTGCTGAGAGGATATCATACGGGTTTGAGAAAACCAAGTGGATTTCAGCAAAATCCTTGTTCAGCTTCTCAATCAATCCTGTCAACTTCTCATTGAACTCTACGGCCACGTTATTATACTTCTCTGTACATCTGCTCCCAAATAACACGTTTGTGGTCCTCTCCAGTGGCAAGCAACCCATTGGAGGAAGCCCAGCTAGAGCTATTTTCCGAGCTCCAAGCTGGTAAAGCTCCGTTATGAAATCTCTTGCGATTCCCACAAGAAAATCCTGGTAGTCTCCAACGGAATACTTTAATGATTTTCCTGGAATTACATAGTAGTTCTCTAGGAAATCATTGGTTCCAATGCTTATCAGATATAGCGCTTCAGTAAGAACCATGTTAGCCTTCTCTTCGCCAAGATAACCTCGTAGTTGCTTCTGGTATTCCTTGTAGTACTCTATTTCTTTCCACAGTGGTATTACAGACTGTAATGGAAATGAAGTAATCAAACTCTATTTCTTTCCACAGTGGTATTACAGACTGTATGGAAGATCAGGTGATTTAGAACGCTTTTTTACTATAGTTTTTTCACCAAAGAATAAAGGTACGTAATGTATCGAGTACGGGAATAGATCCCATGTGTATCATAGATTACTTATTTGACAGTTGAAGTACTTAATGAACAAGCACAAAACATTTCCTATTGGAATATATTTTGGGGACTTACTAGCACATCTGAGGTAGCATCATCATAACCAGTTCCAGCCGAAGCGAAGCAAACTCCAGAAGCAAAATCTGACACATTGTACATGGGATCTAAGTAAGCAGGTATCATTGATTTGAGACCGAAAGCCTGTGAGATGAAGTCTGTTGCGATTCGACCATTGGAAAACCGTCCGGTGGGCTTTTTGCCATCAAAGTCTCGACCGTAAGGCTCAAAGTTACTCTTCAGGATTGTTGAGATGTGGTTATTGTTCCCTGAATCTACAGTGGAATCTCCAAAGACAATGATGGATGAAACTTTAGCATTGGTCCTGATTATTTGGAGTAGTTGAAGTAATAGCAGCAAAGGAATTGCCTTGTGTGCTATGGTTTTGATGTTTTGCTTCATTTGGTTGGAACAGGATTGGTACTTGGGGTATCTGGATTGCGGCTGTGAGTTTTTGCTATTACAATTTCAGGTAAGTTCCCATGTTGAGTAAGGAAATGAAGAAGGGTGAGGTAGGGAGGACTGTTTTGACTCTCCAGCGGACCCGAAAAAGGAAATTAGGTTCGCAACTTTTTACTTATGTCCTAATTTAGCATGCGTTGATTTCTTTAGGACAATTCAGTGGACGAGGCTCCTGCACTGCAGTTTGTCTAGTGTTGACATCTCTATTATTTGTTAACCAAAACAACAAGCCCGCTATGGTCGCCGCAGATTATATAGTTTCATACTTTCATTGCAGAACCGACAGTACAGTTAAAATTTTTGCATTGATTTACCTTTTCATTTTCTCTTGGGTTTTTTATATTATAGTTAGCAACATGGCTCTGTTTTCATTTTTCCTTTGAAACGTGAAGAGAGAGGTTTCAACTGTTTCATGTGCCTGACTTCAGTCTTCAGGTGCGTTTGGCGTGAAGGAGAAATCTGTGTTGTTGCAACGGCCAGGAAAAGTATTTGAGAATGTTTAGCTTTTAGCCTGCAACTTTTTTTTCTCTTTTCTGTTGGGTGGTAGTGATTCTACACGTGAAACGTCCGTAGGAAAGGTACCAGCGAATCACAACTCGGAAATTGGGCTAACTGAAGGACATATCATGGAAACGGGACCTGTAGGGCGTGTCCGGACTGTCCAAAAGTATTTTGGACGGTTGTTAACTTTTCTCTGGAAGAGTTTTATTTAAATCCGGACAGTCGATTGCGGAGATGGATGGGCACATATGGACCGTCCAAAAGTGTTTTGACGGTTAACTTTTATCTAGAAGAGTTTTGTTTAAATCCAGACTGTCGATTGTGGAGATGGACGGTTTGGACCCGACGGGACCCCAAGTCCACATATCACGGGCCAACTGAAAAAGAAAATTGGGCCTTCTTAGGTACTGCTTGAGGATATGTTGGGCCTTGGGTTGGCCTGGTCCTGGGTCAGGCTTGGGCTATGCCATGGGTCTGTGCTCTGGCCTGTTGCACAAACTTGCTATCCCTATGGTCAACGTCATAATTTGGTTAGATATCTCGTTGGGTGCTAAAATAAATGACATTGTCAAAGTAATTTCATAAGGTTGTAATCGGAATAGAAAATTCAAAGAATGATTAATCAGTGCTCATATGGCTGTGCTCAAGGAGCTTTTTCGCACACACTTACGCATTCTGAGTTCTATACATTTAACACCTGTGCGAATGTATGGCGATAAAAGTCCTCGGAGCATCATGCCCCGGTGCTCCAAGAATAAAAGTCCTTGGAGCATCATGCTCCGGTGTACCAAGAATTATGCCCCGGTGCTCCAAGAGTAGAGTAATAATTTTCCTAGTTCCAAAGAATGGGTGGCACGCATCTTCATTAAAAAACAGGGAAAATGATGTGAAGATAAGATCATAATTGACACATTATTACGGGAACGCAGGTCAATGACCCTAAATTATTGGCACCTTATGGGTAAGATGTTTGTCGTTTTACAATTTTTTTTTTTTGGGCAGATTCGAATTTACTTTTTCAACTACCGTTGTTTTTTTTTTTTTTTTTTCAACTACCGTTGTTGTCCCTGTTTCATCCAAATTGCAGTGGACTATATTGATTGATACTTACTTCTTCTCTGTAGAAGACTTGGTTTTTTCTCCCTATTTCAATGGCAGGTTCTAAGATCCAAGCTTTCTGGAACCACCCTGCTGGCCCTAAAACCAGTTTGCTCTCTCTCTCTCTCTCTCTCTCTCTCTCTCTGACTGATAATAAGTTCATATCGTTGAAATTCTTGCTTGTTAATCTGTCAGTATTTGGTTCAGTATCAGTATTTTAGGTAATTAGAGGTGTTTCTTGATTGTGGGAGTCATCCAAAAACACTAATCTTGTTCTTCTTATCTGCTTATTTGTGTACTGTAGAGTGTAGTACTTATTTGCTGATCTGGGTAAGTGGATTAATGTTCTTTCCATTGACGGAAATGGGTTTGGGCGAAAACGGGTGAATTAGAATCAGACAGTAGAAAAGCGAATTTTAGCTTCGCTTGTGAATTCACTAGTACGTGTTGTGAGGAGGTCCTTGTCGGTCCTGTTTGGTAATCATTTCCTGGAAAAATAAGCTGCTTTGTTTTTTCCCCAATGGATAGGAAGAAAAAGCAATGGATATTCATCATGATTTTGGGATTGCTTTCATTTACGTGCGAAAAAATTCGTGTTTGAAAACCAGTTTGAGACTCTTTTCTTACAAAATGGGTGTTCTTTTGTAAGATTTTCCTAGCAATGATTTGATAAATAAACTTTCTATTATGGACTTTATAAATTAGTGAATCACCTAATATCATGGCAACCTTTGTACTCTTTTTTGTTGATTTTTATTTTGGTGGTTATATGGATCCTTTGAATATGGCACCATCACCAATGAACCTATACTCGAGGGAGTAGTAGGGTACATGAAGAGATTCCTGGAAACTGTCCAGAACAGAGAAAACAAGGTTCAGAACCTTACGCAGCATAAATCTGGATTATTAATTTCTCTTTCTTGGACAATTTCGGGAAAACTCTTCATATATCCTAATGTTTTCAATATATGCTGTGTAAGGTCTAAACATGATTGAAATTTGATTTTGATTCCTCTCTTTCTCTCTCTCTCTCGCGCGCGCTTGAAGAAGTACCACCATGACTTCTTAGTGTTTAGCATATTCACTTGTTTACCTTATCTCTTTTGACACAAATGCAGTTCACTTTTGGGCTCCAACATTCAAATGGGTGATCAGCATAGCTAATGTTGCTGACTTCTCAAAACCACCTGAACAGCTCTCCTATCCTCATCAATCAGGTACTCTCACTTCCTAACCAGTAACGTACTAATTAGTCTTCAGATTTGTACTTAAGTAGTATTTATCTCTAAAGATTCAATTCTATGAGTTCTTCTTTTTCTTTCAAATTTGTAGTTGTTGCAATCAGTGGACTCATCTGGTCTCGCTACAGCACGCAGATCATCCCTGTAAGGCTGACCCTCCCATTCTAAAATTATTGTGCGACCGAAAAGATGTTTTACAGCAAACCTTTTGTGTTAGTGCTTGGAAATTGGTTTGGGTTGAAGTTGCAAGAACTACTATTGAACTTGAAAAACATTCCGCAGACAAAACAAGTGAAGTCCAATGCAGCTCTTGTCAAGGTTTTCCTTGAGGAGATGCACGGGATTTGGCAATTTGCCTACGGGGACACATGGAAAAAGAAAAATACCTCGTAAGCAATAAAGACTACTACAACACTCAAAACTCAGCCACCCTTACTTACCCTTTCTCTCCCGTATAACAACCCAACTCAGAAATCATAACAAGTACCTCCAAAATCCTACTCTATGCTCCGAGGAACAACCCTCTGACTCTGTAGGCTGTTACATATATCAAAGAGAACACTACTACTAAAACGGAAGACTACACACAATACAGCATAGGAATTTGGAACCCCATTTTACGTTCTTTTACATGATAAATATCCCCTTCCCCTTTCAAGGAGAAAAGGCTACAATTGAAAGAGGAGAAAAGCTATGTGCTCCTATCCGATTTCCCACGTGAAAAATAAACATTATTGTTGTAATATTTGGTGGTGATTACAGTGGAGGATGAGATTCTGATCCTCTGAAAATGGAAGCATGATCATTTGGAAGATTTCTATACTATTGTCATCTTGAAAACTATGGCACCGTGTGGTGAGGGGTATCCGGCCGTCCATTGCAAAAATGTGGCTCGGATTTAATCCGAGCACCGTGTAAATCCGAACCGTCCATTGCTTGGATCAAATCCAAGCCGTACATTTTCACAATGGACGGCCGGATCCTCGCAGGTGCACAGCACGGACCCTTGATACCCTTTCTCTGTATAACAACCCTACTAAAAAATCATAAGTACCTCCAAAATCCTACTCTACGCTCCGAGCAAGAGCTCTCTGACTCTGTAGGCCGTTACATGTACCTAAGGGAATACTACTACTAAAACGGAAGACTACTCACAATACAGCATAGGAATTTGGAACCCCATTTTACGGTCTTTTACATGATAAATATCCCCTTCCCCTTTCAAACCTTTGCTTCGATTTTGTTCCAGTGTTTATAACTTGAAACAGTTTTGCAGCCTCGATGGTGCTGATACGTAGCATAAACAAGAAACTGTAAGGGATATTGATTATTTTGTTTTGAGATTTCAGAAAAACTGGAATCTTGTTAGTGTCAATCTTACAATGGCTGCAACAGGATTTTATCAATTGTCACGCAAAATTCAGTGAGTTCGGATTAGATTCATTTCTATGACTACACAGTTGTTGGTTTTTCATTTCATTCGTTTCATAACTACCACTATGTATTTCACAGGCATGATTACTATCCTGAGGCTGAACCAGCTGAGGCCAAAGAATGATGATGATGAAAAATGTGAATAAGTTGGAAATTTCCCAAGTACATTTATTGGTGATGCATTGTAGATTTGGAAAAGGAGAAAAAGCTACAATTGAAAGCTCCTATTCGATTTCCCACTTGAAAAATAAACATTATTGTTGTAATATTTGGTGGTGATTACAATGGATGATGAGATTCTGATCCTTTGAAAATGGAAGCATGGTCATTTGGAAGATTTCTATACTATCGTTGTCTTGAAAAACTATGGCTCTCATTACCTTTTTTTCTTCTGCATAGATTTCTGGCTTTGTTATTAAGTTGATTATGCTACAATCCAAATCTGGAAGTACCAAAATGGGGTTCTGAATTATCAAGTTTTAAAAGCTTATATCTTAAGAACCTGAAACTATTGAGCATGTAATTTTGCATTGCAAGGAGGCCAGGCCAGGAAGGTCTGGAATTTATCCTCTCTTCCTCTCAACCTCTCACTCTCTAGGTAACACATGAGTTTCTGCCAGTGGTGGGTATCCTTACATCATGGCCCACCCTAACTCCGGGGGATATGACTGGGAACTGGGAAGTAAGAGAAGTTATGTGTTTATTTGTTGGTATATTTGGAAGTCTAGGAACCAACTAAAGCCTATATCATGACAGCATGCTTTATATTACACAACATGATCATTAAGGATGAACGAGACTATAATGGAGTGGTTGATCTCAACTACGATCCATTGGACCATACCCCTCTTGTAGAAGTTTCACACGAGAGAACTACCGACCTTGTGAAATTCATTGGATGCCATCATCGAATAAGGGACAGGGGAACTCATTCTCAACTCCAAGCAGATGTAATTGAACACCACGGGCAAATTTATAGCCAATCATAGTAACTTGTGGTTCCATTTGAATTCATTTATGTACTTTAATTTGGAATCCCAGTAGTCTATTTAGTCCTCGGTTCTCACGTTTATTCTTTGCAATTTGCAATCCGACTATTGCAGCATTTTTATGTATATTGAAGATGAAATGGCCAATGGATCAGTTGTATCAATGCAAGGAAGCAAATGTATACTCTGAATTGAGAATCTGTTAACCTCCATTTCACACATCTATCTCGTACAACTCTGCAAAATACTTCATGTACCAAGTTCTCATAGAATGACCTGCTTGGTGGAATCACATTGATAACAACAATTCCATGGTCTGAAATAGCCAATCTAGCAGCATGAATAATATACTTCACCACAAACAAGGCAAACCATGGAAATATGAGCATACAAAATATGCCAAAAAGAGGTTCTTTTACTTGTACTTTCACTTATCAAATCACAAAATGGATAAGCCCCGCAGCTTACTATTCAGGGCTTCCTTACAATTCAAAAAATAGAATTCCTGCTACAGTTTTAAACATCAAAACAAGCAACTGAGATACAGCTACACCTTTGAAGAACAAAAAGTGAGAAGTAGCTATACATTTGCAGCACACAAAACTGAGTTTTTGCCACCCCAACGAAAAGATTACTTGGACCCTTCTTCTTTCAAGGATTTCCATCTGCCGCTGCCTATAGAATTCTTGTTGCTCTTCCGACCAGCCATTGAGATCCATCATCATTACTCTCTGGTCCTCTTTGAATTGATCCATTTCAAGCCTTTCTCTCTTAATACAAATTTTCTCTTGCTCTTGATCATGAGTTTTTCCAAGCTTCTCCAATTTCTTGTCAACTGGAGTAACTTTTTTTTGCATTCATTTATCTCATCCAAAGCCCCAGAAATTTGAGCCGAACTTGTGGACTTATGCCTACAAATTTGTAGGAGAGATTTCATGTCCACCAGAAAATAACATAAGTCCACTGCCAACAAACACAATAGTATTTGTTCCATTTGTTTAATGTTGGTAACCTGAGACATATTTAGGCATATTGAACAGTAATTAAAGGTTGAAACGTGTTGCCTTGGAATAAATAAATGAGTTGTTGTTCACACATATGCACCAAGGTGAATGATGCATAAGGGCAGTAGGGTGTCAAATGGTCCCAATACAGTTGAGTTTGGGAACTCATGGGTGGACTTGCTCTAAATCGATACTAATCCAGTTTGTAATGTCTAGGGATTAGCTAAAAATGAACTGTTTCTATAATATAGTGCATTGACTCGTACCCAATTTTCAGCTTCACTTGACTTCTTTCTACAATAAACCAGTGACCCCTTTGAGTTTAGTTCAGATTCGTAGCATGTGGATATATCTACGCAAACAGTCCCACCAAGTTACTATCCCAGAGAATGTTCGCACGGATTAGGGAATAATGTAATGGGAAAAAAAAAATACACATGTACCTGCATATGTGTCTAGAAAACATGGAATCGATATTTCTGATCTCACTCGGTAACTTTATCAAACAGTTGGTGAGCTGTTTTCTCCAACAATTGGTTCATACACCGATACACATGACTCCTAACAAAAGCTGTATTCTTATCCACAGAAAAAAATTTAGCAGGTATTTATGCATAACAACTAAAGAGGAGAGTGTCACCACTCATCTCTCAGTTCGAAGTTTGGTTCATACAGAGTTCGACGTTTTTTTATTTTATCTAAATGCAGATTTCCATGCTAATTCTTACCATATTTGGGCGACACTTGGAAATGTTTTGGACTCGTGTAAAATTTCAGGCTTCAGCTAAAGCTTAAACGGAAATCTGATTCATCAACGTCCACCATGAATCATCATCAGCCCGGCAAGGAAACTATGACTGAGAACCCAAAACAAAAATCAAATAAACCAAAAGAGAACTGCATCTGGATCATCAGCAGAAGCCCGACAAAGAGAAGGTTGAGTACCAGGTTCTCTCTCTCTCCCTCTCCCCCTCGTAAATTTCATTTATTCCCGCTCAAATTACCTTCTCTGCTAAAAATGATTTTGATCCAGTGTAGACAAGTCTATTACCAGGGAAAAAAATTCACTTAAATCCTTTTCGATTATGTATCATTCAATAATCAATTCACATAATTCTTAACATGGTTTATCATCTTGAAAATATCTACAACATGAACTAATCAGATCGTATTAATAATCTTGTAACGAATCACAATCGAGCAATTACTCAGTTGACATTATTCTTTTGCAGAGGGGTTGGATCAAATGTGGCCATATCTATTTTCATAAAAAAAAAATTGAACAAATCATCTCTGATCATGCACCAATAAGAATTAAATTTGTATAAAAATTAACAAGATTTATCTTCTTGGAAAGATCTAAATGTTGAACAGATTCGATGAGATTAATAATTCCTGAATAAATCTCGAGTGACGAATTAAGTTGCATTTCCATATTGGGAAGCAAAAACTGGATACGACGTCGTTTTTGGTACATGACATATGACATAGGTTGAACCTATGTCACGTACCCCAAAACGACGTCGTTTTGTGTGGCATCTCATAAACGGCTCATCCCTTATAAACGGCTTGATGAACCTGTGGCGTGTACCCAAAAACGACTTCGTTTTGTGTAGCATCGCATAAACGGCTCAGCTCTCTTATAAACGGCTCATGCAGCCAACACTCTCTCTCTCTCTCTCTTATAAACGGCTCAGCTTTCTTAATCTCGAGTGACGAATTAAGAAAATCGATTTCTTCTTCCCCTTGCAGCAATCCCGTACTACCAGATGTCGATATACAAGATTACAAATGGTTTTCAGAGGACCATCTTAGCTCGCAACTCATTGCTAGGTTATGCTTGCAATGAATTCAGCTCTCTTCGTGATCAGCAAAACAAGGTGCGCCCTCAATCACAACTCTGGACTTGCACTAGGGTTTTGTTAGGGTTTAAGGCCTCTGTTGCGTATGTGGTTCTGTGAAGTTGTAGACTCGTAGTATTTTGTGTATCATTTACTACAAAATCTCGTGGCATCAATAGGGTTTGTGGCATAAGTTCTTATATGTTCCTATAAAGTTGTAGTCTTTGTGTAGGAGTATTATTTACCCAAAAAGATCTTGTGGGCAACTAAGTTGAGGTTTTGAAGTTTATGCACCACACAAGAATAAAAATTCTATGTTGGAGCTGAAGTTCCCAATTTTTTTTGTCTATTTGTGTCAAGGATGAAAGTTTCATAGTTTCGGTGGTAGACGCAGAATTTGGACTTAATAGGAGCCAAATCACATGTATTTCTACATTATAACAAAAAGTACGTGGTATAAGCATAAAATCATAAAATGTGTGTATATACGTAACCCTCATTTAATTTTACACGTGTGACCAAAAAATGGTTGATAACTCGATATTTTAGGGGTTTTTTTTCCACGCACATGAGAATTTTAAGAATTTCTATGCACCCAAGGGGCTTACAGGGAGCAAATCCCATTAAGTTCTTCCAAATTAACTTGAAAAAATAGTACGACTAGTGTGGATATTTGTAGTTGTGCAGGGGCCCAGACACCCCCTGGTTCCCATAAAGTTTTTTCAAATTAACCTGAAAAATTAGTACGACTAGTGTGGAAATTTGTATTGTGTAGGGGCCCCGGCACCCCTGGCTCCCCCATGTTATTGTACTATCGTATTTATTTTTATGGGTTTTATTTGAAAGTTGTTTCCGGTTTTATTTCAAAGTTGGTTCTTGGAATCCAGGCGTTTCGCAATTCTTTGGTTCATAAGTAGACCAGAATATTGTCAAGGGGGGAAGATTGGATTCTGACAATATGTGACACCACATATAGTTGGAAATTTAACGATGACCATGTATGCCAAATTTAAGAATGGTTTGGGGAGTTGCCATGGTCTTCTCCATTTCACATTTTTCTTTTCTAATAGTTGAGATAGAGTATGTAACAAACATATTTTCCTTCATTAGAACTTCGTGTTAGGACTTGGTTGAAGTTATGTAGACCCATTCAGTATTAGAATTTACGACAGGGTGTCATCTATTAGTTAGACGAGCCAACAACGTCTGTATGGTGCGACAATGCTGAGGATGACTTGGGAAAGATAGAAGAGCGGTCTGTACTGTGCCAATTGCACAAGTTAGTTAGCTGGCTTATTGAAATGTGTGATGTAGCCTCAAGTGCCATGGGCAATGTGCATTGTACCTCAGTTCCTATGGTGCTGATGGTAGGCATAAGTCTTGCGGACTCAAGTTCTTGGAGCTTCTGGTTCTCGTACTGCGAGGGAAAGTTGTTACCACAATGGATTGGTTAGTCCTCTCGGAGGGGGTATCACGGTTTGGATCCCTCAGAGCCACGTTGCATGTATGTAAAGTGCAATATGTTTTGGAGGTTAACATAACTGATTCTTGAGACGTAGCCAGTCCTCATTGTATTCCTCGTTTTCCTTGGTGAGTGGTAACATATCATCTAGGCAAAGTACTGAATGTATAATTTTTTGGGTTCCACGTGGTTCCCAATCTGGTGTCACTATTACAGCACTCAACCCTCAACGCATCTGCTTTTCGACGACTTGGGTTCTGGTCATCCCCGTCTCCTGAAAACAATGGTACTCGCACTAGAGCAAGTGAAGATACCACTCTTCCTGATAAGAAAGAAGCTTCCAGTTCTGAAGATATAAATGTTACCAATAAGAAAGAAGAGTCAGATTCTAATACGGAATCTCAATCTGTCAAAAGGCAGAGAAGACGTACTAAACGAACTGCATTTTCTGATTCAGATTCTGAGAGCGAGTTATCCATGGAGGATCTGGTTAAAGTTCTGGCGGAAAAGGAAGAACTTCTAAGAGGGAAGGACAAAGCGATTGAGGTAATGCAAGAAAAAGTTCTCCTGGCTGTTGCTGAAATGGAGGATGTCAAGGAAAGGACGAGACATGAAGCAGAAAACTCCAAAAAAATTGCTATACAGGTTTTTGTCCTTTTAAAAAATGTTGTGTACTTTTAAGTTGGTCCGACCCTTAGTATTTCTTGTGCTTTGGCCTGATTTGTGAATCTTACTTGCTCTTTGTTTGCAAATTATGGCGCAGAGTTTTGCAAAGAGTTGACTAGATGTTGCAGATAATCTGAATAGAGCTGCTTCTGTTGTTGAAAACAGTTTCTCAAAGATTGATGCATCTAAAGACACTGCTGGAGCAGTGCCCCTTCTCAAAACACTTTTTGAAGGTGTTGACATGACCGAAAAACAACTTCTAGAGGTATATTAAATTCTCTAGATTGTTTATTGGATATTGCTTCAAAGCAATTATGGTTGGATGTACCCTTGCATGTGTGTTTCTTTGTATTTCCTGCATTCCGAACTAGCGGCTGATAATTTCTTGCCCATCCAGAGAACTATATTTGTTGCCATATGCTATCATTTATAGTGGTTCAAATTTGATTTGTTTAAATGCCGTATAACAGTTGTATGAAGATACAATTTCTTATTAGGCTTGTTGAATGTTTGGTTCAGGTTTTCAAAAAGTCCGGAGGGGAAAAATATGACCCGACAAATGAGCAATTTGATCCACTACAACATATTTGGCTTTTTATAGCATTAGATTATAACGTTTTTTAGAAAATGCTATAATAACAAAGCAATTATAACGTTTTGTGATTAAAATGAGAGGACCTAAAATTCTATAGCGGTGGAGTTCCCAACTATAACGTTCATTGCTTCTTCAATAGCGTTGGAGAGAAATATAGCGCCAAGCCTTCACGCTCCACCTCTTCAATAACGTTCCAGGAAATCTTCGCGCCCTACCCTTCAGAAAGTTTCTAATCTACGCGCCCTCCCCTTCAGAAAATTTTGAATCTATTCCGCCAAATTGGTTCCAAACACAACTTGTTCGATTGTTCCGTAGTGGTAGAAGAATCAAAGCACCGGCATAAGGAAACGGCGGTTAGTTTGGGAGAGAGCCCTCACCAGATTTCGAGGGGTTTAACGTCAGTATCAGGTTTGTTCCCTACTGATTTCTTCGGTTTAAATCTTCATGTCTATTCTCTAGTTCTTGCCCAAATAGAAAGATTTGGAGGGTATTCTAGGGTTTTGTGTGGATTCATTCCAAAATACTCCGTATTTGCTTTTGGTACTTTTTTGTTGATTCATTCAAAAGATATTGGGACTTTTGTTCTGATTCATTCCATTATGGTATTGTATCTTGTTATCTTCACTAAAATGCCAAATACTTTGAAAATTCGTTAAAAATATGATTCACTAATTCACTGAAGGCAGCTTCTCATAGCAAATGATTAGCTTGATTAATGGGTGGAGTCAGCAACAATCGAACTCTTTAAGCCTGGTGGTGGTGTTTTTCTAATTCAACACTTACTGAAGTATCTAAGAGGAACATAAATGAATCAATTGGAGAAATATTGTGTCTGAGACTTATTAGTTTAAGCAAACAAATTTGAGATTTATCATTTTGTATGCAAAGTGCCGAAGGATTTACGGTGAGCTCTGTCGTCGAAGAAATGATCTTTACACAATTGCTTATGACTGCAACCTACATATGGAAAAAATAAACTCTAAACATGCCATGTCCAAAAGAACAAAAAGTATTACGAGCTTCTTGCGCCTGTTTCCTTGTTATTAATTTAACCTCTTTCAGCAAATTTTAATGCTAGAGCATTTGACTTATTTATAGACAGTTTGTTTTACATACAGATACATCTGAAGCTTTCAATCACTTGTGGATAGTAACATAACACAAATGGAGGGGAAGAGCAATCTTAACTTGAAAACTTTGACCAATTAATAGTCGCCTATTTGGTAAGGAACTATGAATGTAATATTTTTGCTCAGAAAGCACTCAAACCGTGTATCATTGGTAATATGCCTTTGATGATTTATATTTTTTTGGTTGCATTTCATTTTAGCTTGTAGTAATTACTTTGATAAACTGATAATACTATAGTAATTATTGAAATGCAGCTGGCTGAAATTGATGCTGTACGATAAGCTTTAACCTTTGCAGAGAAACACTATCCGGGTTTCTCTTACTTCGCATAAAATATGTTCACTTTTAAGTTCTATCATAGATTGCTCCCACTCGGGCCACTACCTAACTGACCCAATTTCCCTAATGGCTATTTTCAAGAAGTAGGCTATTTTATTTATTTTTCTCTCCAGGACTTGTACCTCATCGGGCTTGAATTATCTTGCAGAGAAGCATGGTATTGAGAAACAGCCTTTTCGACTTCCTCATCTTATTGCTGCTACAAGTATTGAGAAAATCAGACATGTGAGCTTACACTGGTTCTCTTTGTACTTGCATCATTTCATGGTCATTTCTCGTCTTTTAACTGCCTTTTGCTGTTGTTATAAATAACAAAGACGATGTTACCTTTTTCTTCCTTAAGTTTTAGCCAGATAATAGTAACTAGCGTGGATGGTACTATCTGAGTGAAAAGTTTTAACAAATGACGCCTTTACATCTCATCGGGTAAAGCAAAGGGAGATGAAAGCTAGGATGTTATCATCCTCGAGGTTAAGGCAAGCCTCCCGTTAATGAAGTAAGTTCCACTCTTTTATACTCTGTATTCCTGTTCTGGTCTTCATTGTTTTGTTTCTTTATGTGCTATAAGCTTATGTTCTGGCCCTGGCCCTCCTGGATGGAAGCTCAGTTTACCTACTTTCCCAAGCCAAGTCAGTAAAAACATGGGATGTGATGGGTTTGGATGACTGTCATTGGCTATGGTTTGAAGTAGGAAGGGGATGGGAGTGCAAAGGGACTGCTTTATGCTCACTCTAAGGTACGGAAGGTGCCATAGGAGCTGATGAATGTCATTGTCTATGGTTAAAAGTTAGAAGGGGAGGGGAGTGCAGAGGGGCTGCTTTCTGCTCACTCTAGGGTACGAAAAGTGCCTTAGGATCTAGTTTTAAAACTTTGTAGGCAACTTCTGTGAAGTGAAATGCTGAAAAGAGTTATGTGCTGAAAAGTGTACAAGTGTATACATCTCTTTTAAGGTTACTCTTTTTCATATTTAAGAAATGAAAAGGAAAAAGAAAGAAAAGAGTTGTGTTGGAGCCTTAAGGACTTGGCGAATCAAGTGGAAGTTACTGTCAAGCGTAAAGTAAGAATGGGTACTCAGTTAAGCAAGTTGATCAGTCAACCCAAAGAGTTCTTTGGTAGAAGGCGTGAAATAGGAATGAAGGAGATTGCTAATAATAAATTATTTTGTCACAGTTTACTGAGTTCTGCTCCTATTCTCTTTATTAGAGACTTGACTCCTGGATCCCCAATTATTAGTACAAAGGAATGAAGGACAATGCTGCTTAGTGCTTCTTAACCAAAATCCTAGTTTTAGGTGCTATGACTATATGTCTTTAAGACTAGTCAGTAGGCACTGTACAAGTCTTGATGACTAGGCCCCAAGGCCTGTGGGGAGAAGGTTTACGGGTCGTAGTGTTCATTCTGGACCGGCACTGTACAAGTCTTGATGACTAGGCCCCAAGGCCTGTGGGGAGAAGGTTTACGGGTCGTAGTGTTCATTCTGGACCTCTGGTTCAGTGCATCTGCCTTTCAATTAGATCTACATGTATCGAGAGAGAGAGAGAGAGTAATGCAGCTTCTTCGTAGCTTGGATTATGCTTCCTGAAGTTCAAATACAGTTATGTAGCTTTAAAGTGACTAGTCATTTGTATACGGTTGAGAGAGAGCAAGAGAAAAGAGGGGGGGTGTGGATCAATCATTTGTATACAGATAAGACGAGGATATGGTAGGAGGGAGGATTAATATACAAGGAGAGATTATTTTTATACTCGGTTTGGTTAATGTTTTTGTTTCCCTTGTCCAAACTCCAGACTCATTCATATGTTGGGTATTCCAGTTTTTCATTGAGAAGGTTAGCCAATCTCAAGAATGTCCAATATGTTCTAGATTATGTTTGGGGGTTAGTTAATTAAGAATGGAGAATAATCTTTGAAGTTAAAGTTGTTTGTTTCTTTGAGGAAGTCTATTGGTACAATGAAGGGAAATTACAATTTCTCAGGTTCCATGTTACTTACTGAAATACTTGTTCTTTTGTTCACTTATTTGTGTGTTTCTTTCATATGCAGATATCAAGTCACCTGGGGACCCAAAGTATATGGACGCTGTTGGTATGTTGTTCATTTTGTATGCTTTAGAGTTTGTTTAGTGTAGTTTACCACGGCATGTTTCTATAAAAGCTACGATGCACTGATATTCTGAAACAGTATTACTACCTTATATTGGCGAGTAAATTGCAATGTCCAACACTCTATTGAGGGATTCTCGCTGTATAAACTTATAGGACGCTAATCACCTCAGATAGATGTGACCTTCCTGCAAAATTTCATTATTTCAAACTTGTCCTTAGTCATGATTTTGTTTTCCTTCACATTTTTGGTCTTCCTCTGGACATCCAAAATGGGAGTCAGTTGCTGTTTCTGTGCTTGTTCCCTACTAACCAAGTACAATCAAACTACTTAGTTTGAACCAGCATAAATCATGTTTGCATATTATGTCATCATGAGAACCATTTGCAGAATGGCCCAATGTGTATTCTGTGAGATCCTATTCTGTTGTTAGGAACACTCAAATATGAAAATTTGTTTAAACTTTTGTCTATTCCATTATATCATCCTATTCCACGTAAAAACCTTGCTGAACATAGCATTAGGAATCATTCAATTTCACAATGAACCTAAGTTGAACTTTGAATTCTTTTTTCCCTGCAGAACTGAGTGCAGAAGAGTCTGAAGATGTTCTTTTCAAGGAGGTATGGGATTTCTATCTTATTTACCATTGCTTGTACTATCACACTAACTTGAGAGATTTCACATTCCTCAAGTAGCTTGCCAAAGTGCATGTTTCACTTGGTTATAAAATCTGTATGGTATTTTTATTTCTGTATTTACTCATGTTGTTTAGTGGGTAGAAGCAAACTTCATTTTTCCGTGTAACTATTGCTAGGATTCTGATAAGATATATATACTTGCTATGAACTATGTAAGTAAATTGAATCTCAACTGAGAAGCTGAACAAAGTAAAGTTTCATACTCTCTAGCTGCCTTGTCAACAATATGGATATTCTACATCTCTTCATGAGAAGAGATGTGTTACATGTGGAGATTTCTTTTGTTTTCAGCGCTATTTCCATTCCTGAACTCCATTAATTTTCTTGTAGAGAACATTTAATTTAAGAGTTCTTTAACAAACGATGACCTCAATTGAGGTTTTATGCATAATTTTACTTTTCTGGTACTATCATTTCTGCACAACTGATTTTTATGCTAAACTGATTTTCAAATCCTGAGGACGGGAATCTTGTTTATATCCCTTTTAACTGGCTCAGGCTTGGCTTACTTATTTTTGGAGAAGAGCCAAAGTCCATGGTATAGAAGAGGAGATTGCCAAAGCGACTTCAATTCTGGATTAGCCGTAGTGTGCTTTCACCATCCACTCATGACTCTGTTGATGGTATGTTCCTTGACTATAATCTCCATCTTTACATGCGGTTATGGATTGACTGTTTCAGCAATGCCATAGTAAAAAAAAAAAAAAGAAACTGAAGGTGAAATGTGGACTTGATTTATTCATCTTATAAATCCTTCACCACATATTTGGAGAAAAATGCAGAACATTGATACTGCAAAGAGGTTCATCACATAGGACATGTTCGGAGGGTTCAAGAAGCATGCCGAAGTGTTGGTAAAGATTCAATTGTAGGAATTTTTAAAAACATCACATTGAAGAAGACATGCACCTGATTTTAGAAGCATGTCGGTGGTTTGGAATGGCAAATATTCCACTAAATGGAACTGCTATTATGACCTTATTGGTAATACTTCATTGGGAAGCAGACTCAGAAACTCCCTGACAAGGGTGGAAGAGGAGCATTGTACAAACCTGTGTTTGTTCTTTTCAACTAAATTCATGCTAATGACTGAGTTGCATAGGAAGGATTAATTGTACATTTTTTCCTTTTTCCCCTAGAGAAGTGCTATGTACTGAATTGTCGCCTATTTCTCCTAGAAAAGTGCTGAGTAATTGAAACTTTGGTTTATTTACCTATTTCTCTTCCATGTGATAATTATTCACTTCATTCGAGTTGAAATGTTTCCTTCTTGTACATGTAGGTTTATCGGTTGAAAGAGAAGATCGGTGTGCGAGTGCCGGCTGGGCTTAGTTGAAGACTTTTCCAAGACTTATATTAATTTCTTTTCGCTGTCAAGGCTTGTAGTCTAGTTTTTGGCATAAAGATGTTTAGGGTGGACATGAGTTTTAATGAGTTCCTTCTATTTAGAGTTACTTGATGTTGAAATATTTTGGACATATGGTTAAGGAATGGATATTCAGTTCTCTTTGTAGTTTTGCATGCGCTTGATTTGATTGAGATTAATGTTATTGAAAGTGTTCTGAACAGGTTGCAACATGCAATGCACAAAACATTAAAATGCTATAAAGAACCTCTTGGACATTTAGAATTCAACGCTATTTAAATAACCTAAACACAGCATTCCCAGAATGCAATAGAAGCAAGTTAAATGCTATTAAAAACAGTACAGAACATAGCAACCCAGGAATGCTATTGAAAACCGTACCAGATATAGCATCCGAAAAATGCTATGGAAAATGCATTGAACATAGCATTTTAGAGACGCTATAGTATGCCTAAACAATAGCATGCCAAAAAGGCTTTGGAAAGTCCTAGACTTTTTATAGCGCCGGCTAATATAGCATTTGCTAAAACACTATATATACCTTTCCATAGCATTTTTGGCATGCTATTGAAACCGACTTTTGTTGTAGTGATCCTAATAGGCATAATGCAGCATTCCAAGTTTCAGATGCTTCCAAGCCCCCTGGCACAATAGCTATCGTTTTGAAAGTAAACTTCTTTTCTCCCTCTTTGCGATCAATAAATTAAGACTTGCCAATTTCTCTAAGACATGAAGCATCATCCCTTAATCTGTTAACTATGTGATTGGATGGATGTTTCGTTTTTCTATTCTATTACATTCACGGGAGTATCCACTACTTTATCTTTTGAAAGGGCACTTTTGGATCTTTTTGAAAATGAATTGCTCGGTAAAACCAGTCACCTGCAACTTCCTCTGTAGTTGCTTGTGTAGATTATTCTCTCACACTTCCTCTCACAACCAATTGGAAATTTTCGTTTAGTACTTCAGAAGTTGTGTACAAATGGTCAAATAACAAGCAAAATGGTATAACGTGCCTTTTGTGTTGCAGCCGGGATACATGCTGCATGATCGAGTTCTTCGGCCAACTGAAGTAGGTGTAACAGTAGACATGGATACTGAGACAACGCAAGGGTCTGAATCTTGAAGTAGGTGTAACAGTATTTCACAGGCATGACTACTATCCTGAACCAGCTGAGGCCGAACCAGCTGATGCCAAAGAATGATGATGATGAAAAATGTGAATAAGTTGGAAATTTCCCAAGTACATGTATTGTTGATGCGTTGTAGATTTGGAAAAGGAGAAAAAGCTACAATTGAAAGAGGAGAAAAGCTATGTGCTCCTATCCGATTTCCCACGCAAAAAGTAAACATTATTGTTGTAATATTTTGTGGTGATTACAGTGGATGATGAGATTCTGATCCTCTGAAAATGGAAGCATGATCATTCGGAAGATTACTATCTTATTGTCATCTTGAAAACTATGGCTCTCATTACCTTTTTCTCTTCTGCATAGATTCCTGGCTTTGTTATTAAGTTGATTATGCCACAATCCAAATCTGAAAGTACCAGAATGGAGTTATCAAGTTTTTAAAAGCTTACTAGGTGGTTAACTACGTGCTACGCACGTACGTGTCAACTTGTTAATGTCAACCCGTTAATTATAATTATTTTTTATGAACATCAATAAAATACCATTAACACCTATTGGTGAAAAGTGGCAAATGCATCAGTGTGTCAGAAAGAAGGCTGTAAATTAGCTATTAGTTCATTTTCCACTACGGAGCAGTATACCCGCTGCAGAAGGCTGCAAATTAGCTAAGCTATCAAGTGGTGTTGGCCTAATGAAAGATGGAAGTGATATTCAACTTGGGTTGGTCAATTCCACCATAGTTGTAGTTGTAAGCCTTGAGATACCCGTTGCATGGTTTTAGAGAGTTCATTTAAGTATGAGGCCGTTTTGGAGAGTTCATTAACCAAATCGACAGTCCATTGACGAGTTCTACCAGACCTGCACATAGAAAGACCAATCGATCAATGCAAAAATCGGAACCAAAATATGGCACCAAATAATGACCCAACCGAAAGAATCAAGTAGATCTCAAAAAAAAAAAAAAGAATAACCTACAATATCCAACCTATAAAATAAAAAATGAAAAAAAGGCCAACCATCAGCTAATGTCTCTCAAAGATCAACAATTTCAGCGAAGGTAAGATGCCCACGAGCTTTCAAGAAGTTAAAAAGATATTTATGGTTCTAAGCAATAAAGTTCGACTATCAGTGTACATAGCTCATAGCAACGCGAAAAGTCTATTCTACCCAGCACAATTACACCCACAGGTGAGGATGAAAAGGACTCAATTGGAAAAATCATGCCAATGTTTTAGGGCCGAAGGAAATTAACTTAATTTCACCAAAACACAATGGAAGTCATTCCGGCGAAAAAGCAAATATCAACACAAATACCTAATGGTGCATTTCTGCCCCCATTTATATATGAGTTATCAATGAGAAACAAGGTCAAGAAACAATGATGGTTTTTAATCTTGCTGGCAAATCTACGATTTACCATAAGTTATATGATTAGTGTTCTATTACCGAAAGAAATCATCCAAGGTTCTTAAGACCACCACTTCTGGGATGTTAAAAGCTTGATACAACTCATCTCAAAACTGGTGCACTGTTATACGTGACAAAAACTTGCCTTTACAATATGATACTACAACAAGTTCCAAACAAATAATCAGATCAAAGCACCAATTGGGGGAATATATACATTTCATCCGAGTTCTCTCAGGGTTCCTTCAACAGTCCTCGCTCCAGTCAACGCTAATCGAAGTGAACAAAATCAACAATAGAAGAGGGCTACAAAGACACAAATTTACAGTAATTAGATTTTTTGTAAGAGAACCCACACAAAAATAGATCTACAAAAGGGAAAAGGTGCTTACCTTTGCATACCAGAACTAGCCGATGTTGAAAGCCTCAAAACCTGGCACAAGAAAAGGACAGCAAAACTCTATTAAACGTCAAGTTGTAAAAGCACGACATGCTAAAGGGATCAGAAAAATTACTCCAACAAAACGTAATAACTAACGTAAAAAAAACTCTAGAAATCAGATAAAAGAACAACAATACTGGTAAAGAAGAGAGATACAAAGGCACAAATTTACACTAATTAGATTTTTCAAAAGAGAACACACACAGAAATAGATCATACAAAAAAGAGAAAAAGTGCTTGCCTTTTGTCCTAAGGAAGTGTATTGCCGTCTCCAATCCGTCTCTCTCTCTCTCTCTCTCCAGAGATCGCATCTTGAGAGAGAGAGACCTTAGGGTCAACATCGAAAATTGATACGCTCCCCCCCTGACATAGCGCCCCCCCACGGCCCCACCCCCTGACACGCGCCAAATGACTGTTTTACCCCTCCTCCCCTCCTTCAATTACTTTTTTATATTAATTTTGTTATTTATATTAATTCATTTCTTTATATAAATTCATTTAATTATTTAATTCATTTCTTTAAATTAATTCATTTAATTATTTAATTCAGTTTTAAAAATTATTTATTGATTTATTTATTCAATTTTTTATTTAATTATTGTTGATACCCCATTTTGCCCCGCCACTCCGGATTAACAAAAAAGGCCTACTATTTTTAAGTCTGATGAAGCGAGACGCGTGAAAAGACATCGGCAACCTCGTATAGTAAAATACGCGCCACTACATAAAAAATAACATATCCTGGGATCCGATCGGACAACATCGACCGTTTGTTTGAGTCTATACACTACATCGGAATTATTGGTAGAATGGGAAAAAAAATACTGTCACTTGGCAACTTAGCACATTTATCCACTACACCTTTGTTTGATTCTATACACTTAATACTGGATCCCACAAATGTGTGGTGGATAACGGCTTAACACCACTTGGCGGTGCCCCAAGACTGAATAATTTTTTTCAAAGAAAATATGTCTATTTCTATACTCCTACTTCTATAGTTTTTTTTTTTCACACTAATTTAAAGATTTCTATTTGCACCCCAAAAAACTCCCAATGTTTTTAATCGGTGCATAAGCACAAAAGTTCTTCAGTTTTGCTGCCAATTAACCACTCAACTTTGACAAATTGAGAAATACTATATATGAAACAAAAGGGAGTACAGTACTAAGGTTAAAACAACCATCTATTCCAATATGACGAAAAAGAAGGAAAGGAATCAATAAAAATAAAAAAATTGAATCATCAACAAACTCATTCTCAAAATCTCAATGCAAACAATTATCTCAAAAAGCACCCCTTTGTTTGGTTATTATACAATTCATAAGCAGATAAAATAATGTACTATATTGCTCACTTCACAGTTCCAAAATTTCTCCAGCATACACTCATAATCCTGTTTACATATATATAAGAAGCAATTTATTCACATAGTTATTTGTTTCCCAACCTCTCCAACGATTGGATCAACAACAACAACGAATACTGCGAATGACACACAACACAACAAATCGAATCAGAGACATATGAAGTATGAGAACATTTTGGGTATGGAGAGGGTATTGCCACGAGATGCTCGGCATCCCCCGAGCCGTCCAAACATGTTTTGGACGGCCCAGATTTTTGGGGGTAAATTTGCTCCCAAAATATACCCAAAATTTTCTCATGAAGTATGGCCAAAACAATACAACCTGCAAAACGCAAAGTACACGCATAATATGGAGGGGAGAGAGTCAACAATTTTTTCACCACACTAATTAAATAAATAAAGTTAAAAGAAAAAAGAGAAAAAAAAAGAAGAAGAAGAGAAAATTTGGGCCGAAAAGGTGTTTGGGCCGAAAAGGTGTTTGGGCCGAAAAGGAGAGGGGTGGTGGTGGTGGAAGGGTATTGAGGGAAAGGAGAGTGTGGCCGGTGTGGGGGGATTGTCAGGGAGGGGGGCATAACACCTCTCGTCAACATCAATGCCGGAAATCTCCCTTGCCTTCTAAATAAATTTCTTTAACTCCGGATCAGGGTTGGCCTTGCGTTTATCATTGTAAATGTAGAACCCTCTGCGAGTAGCTTCACCTCAACCAAAGTGCCAAGTCCAAAGGCATTCATGATCTAAATAGAAGCCCAAGAAATAAAGTAACAGGAAACATTAGTTGCCCATAAAAGTATCATCCGACAGAGAATTCTACCTGCTCTCTTCTCCTCCTGCATGATTGGAATTAGCATTGATTTATACGTTCTTTCAGTAAAATTCTGAACATATTGTGCACCAGTTGCAACCGCAACTCCGAAACCAACCAGATCACACAATTCGTACATGAATTTTAAGGCAGTTATGGATTTGAAGCCAGCTCAATGTAACACATTAGGCAAATTAAAAAGGCCAGGTTAAAAGAAGTTGCACCATATTTGCGTACCTGAATGGACCCATAGGCATTCCAAATTTGGTGATTGCCCTATCAATCTGATACACAACTGCACCACGTTCAACAAGCAAAATGGCAGCCATTGTGTAGGGGAAGAACATCCTGTTAACAGGAAAGCCAGTGCAATTCCCAACTACAACTGGGGTTTTCTTTATATTTTTTCCAACATCGAGTAAGTCGACAATTGCTTGTGGAGATGTCTTCTCAGTTCGAACGATTTCCAGAAGCGGCATTACATGAGCTGGGCTGTGTCACAAGAAAACACCATTGGTTTAACCCATGAAGTTACCAAAAGAACAATCAAAATGACAAACCAGAAATTGCCTGAAGAAATGGGCCCCAATAATCCGATCGGGTGACCTGGTCTTCTCGCCAATCAGGTTTAAGTCAATTGTGGAAGTGTTAAGTATGCAGTGTGGCGGGCAGTATTTTTCAAGATCAGCAAAAATTTGTTGTTTTAAAGAGACTTTCTCAATAACGGCCTGTTTGGGGCAAAAAAAAAATCCACAAACAAAATGAACTTGAGGGGGAAAAAACATGGAAACCAAACACTGACAAACTAAACCAGCAAATATTTGTTGCTTTTTAAAGAGACATTGTCGTTTTCTGGAAAAAAAAAAAAAAAAAAAAGAGAGGAGAAAAAGAAGTAAAAAACAGCCTGTTTCAACCATCAAGAACAAACTACGAAACTTCGGAAAAAAAAAAAAAAAAAAAGAAAGGGAAACTGAAGACTGAAAAACTGAAGTAACAATATTTTGCTTACCTCTATGACCATGTCTACGTCTCTAAAGCTTTCATAGCCAAGGACACCCTTGAGAAGAGAGAGGGTTTTTTCAAACTTCTCGAGTCATTTTCCCTTTCTTAACACAGCTTCGCAAATTGGCTGAATAACCTGGAATAACCATTTGGATTCAGAACACATACATAAAGAATCGCGAGTTTGAAGAACTTAAGCACAAAATGCAATCAAAACACAAAACTCTGGCCTCACCTCCAACTCTATCATACCAGCCTGCAGGAATTTCTCATTCACTTCTTTCAGGACTACAGGATAGTTACCACTTACCAAGAATCAATGCTGTTGCTATCCCAGAGCCCATTAATCCACCACCTAGAATAGCAACCTTATTAATTTGTCTTGGCACTAGACCCTGATCAGTGATTCCGGGAACCTGTTCAACATTGCAAGCACAGGGTCATGGGAAATTAAAACAGAGAATTTTTGCACTGTCACCTTAGGTAATGCAAAGACACTAACATATTTGTTCTGTCCATCAAACCAAAAAAAAAAGAAAGGGGAACATCCAAACTGTGACATGTAAGAAGCAGGGATACGGATAACGGTTACGGACACAACACGATACGGACACACAGATACGTTATTTCTTCAAAAATTAGGACACGGACACGTTGGGGACACGTCGAATATAACATGTCTATTTGTATTATGGGTCTTGCTAACGTGTGCCCAATAGGCACACAATAAGCACACAAACAAACAAAAACAACACACACTCCAATACACCTTTTACACTTTTCAATACACTTTCACATATCTCTATATACTTTTCACGCATTTCAATACACTTTTTCAACCTTAACGTGTGCCTATTAGACACAGTTTAGCATTTTCCTTGTATTATAGAGGTATGTGATGAATTCATATAAATGACGAAATCTTTATTCCTATCAAATTTAAGAACAACACATTGAAGATAAATTAGTAGTCTGCATGTACTTATACATGAACTATACATCGGTGGAAATTTTCACTCATGGCTGAGTTTTAAAAATTAGAGTTTAACCTTTTATGTATCCTTAGCATGTTCTAAGAGTTGTGCCAACGTGTCCTAGAGTATCTACAATGTGTTTGAATAAAAGAAATACAAGAAAAAAAAAATTAGACAATTTTTTAAGCATGTCCTACAAGTGTCCGGAGAGTGTCGCGCCGTGTCCGTCACCGACATGCGTCGGACACGGATACGTGAGGCCTGTAAACTTGTCCGTGCTTCTTAGTGTGACATAATCTACAATAGCTTTTTACTAAAATATGCAAGGTAAAACCAACCAACGATACCTTTTTATTTGGCACATACTATTGAGAACAATATGTTAAGCTCTTGTAGAAGTTCTTAATCTCTTCCAAACATATGTTCCAAAACTCAGAATCAAGTTGGAAATATTGATTTTCTTTAAGTGTAAATAACTAACATTACAAGTATGTTTCAACACCATCAAGTACCAGGCACCAAACATAATTCCTTTAATGGTTCACTGGGCAGCAGCATTCATCTTCCTTCTTACATGCAAAATAAGCAAATTCAAGTAGCAGGATCAGACCAATGACAACTTCTTTTTTTCCTCGAATCAATAAACCAAATGAACGAATCTCTTCTTCCATGAATTTCAAAATAAAGAAGCTAGTTCCAAATTTTCCCCACAGGTCCACAACTCCACATTAATTAAAGACTCAAAAGAGTAGAAAAACATTAATGATCCTTCTATTGATAGCCCACTGGCTAACAATAAGCAAGTAGAAAGGCAAAAAAAGAACACTCTAGTGTACTTTTTACACTTTTTAATACACTTTCACATACTTTTATACACTTTTCACATATTCCAATACACTTTTCAACCTTAACGATAGCCCTGTGGGCTGATTTTAGAATCTTGCAAACATTAATTAAGTTGATATTTTCATAATTAAATAGCAAACACCTCAGATTCAAGAAATGCATCAGCAGGAGTGTGATACAAGTCATAATGTTAAACCTCATTTCTAAGTGAAGGACTGGACATTTGGTGTCATCTATCAAAAGATAAACATATCACTTACGCTATTTAATTAAAATACAAATACAGTGGCATCAATTTTGGCAGACCCATGAGGTTCCACGTTGAGCAAAGAAGAAGTGGATCAAGCTCTTGCACGTTTCTGTATGTACAATCCCTTGGCTCTCTTCAGCTTCCTGCCAATATCACATTAAATTACTGCATGCTACCAGTAATTCTGAAGGAAGCAAAAGAGAACTGAGGGAGTTCAGAACCTTCCAAAGCCCAGCACGGGGACCAGAAACTATACCAGCTTCAATAACATCAATTTAACTATTGGATGGTCAAGATTGGGAGCTTGTTTCCGGGCCTGAGCTCTAGCAAACTTAAGTATTTCCCTTGCTTCACCAAGAGACTCTATCTTATCAGTCCTGTGAAGGCTAGCAACCCAAGGTCTTCTACGCTCCAAAATATCAAGGGCCCAGCGACGTGCAGTGTTTACCCATTCATATGGTGAGGCTGTGGCATCCACTAGTCCCAACCTGTGAGCTTCCTCCCCTTTAACTGGTTTTGATGTCTAACACACACACACACACACACACACACACACACGGAGCAAAACACTGTAATCTGATTACAGCCAGTACAACACTACTCACTTGGGTAAGTAAGAAACTATGATCAATTTCATGTCTTTGATTCTAAAAACATTAAAAAGTTCGAAAACACTCAATTTCCATATAACAAGCTTCCAACATTTAGGGTAGTTTTCAGGAAATATTCCTGAAAGCAGTTTTTGGAAAAGTGAGCCACCCAAGTATTGTGCTTTCCAGAAAATTTGTGCAAGAAAGGAAAAAAAATGGAAATGACATTGAATGGCCTCATTTGCTGTTAATCAGTTTATATACCGTATCCTCAGTAGTATCAAACTTCATGAGCAGAATTCCATCAATCAGTCTGGGATTTGGAGAGTTTGAGATGTCGGCTAATTTCTGATTTGTGGGGCACAATGTAAGGCAAGAAACTATGATTGACCGCTACTATGAGTCTCACCAAGCAAGAAATTATTACTACATTACCTATGATTTTTCAACAAATGGGATAAACAATATATATCTAGAGTCACAGACTGAACCTGATTGAATTTCGATAATTGATCAATGACATCATTCCCAACCAGTGCCTCACCAACAAACAGGACAAGATCTGGACTGCTTAGGTTTATAAGCTTTGCCAGGGCTCTCATTAATGGTTAATTATCCTGTAAAAGAAAAGCATGAATTCCAAAACTGCAAAACCAGCAGGAAGATCTACAGTAGAAACCCCTAGTCCATATGGACAATATGGTTTACTGCATATTAACATCACTTGCAACAAGCCTTGCTCAAGTAACTACGGAGGACTCATTCAAGGATAAACTCAGGGCCTATGAATCCCTTCACTTATGCAGTTATGCTGCAACAATATTGCATTCAAAGCCAACAGTACATTAGCGTTTAATAATGGGCTTAAATAATATGGGTGTACAACGAACCATGCTGCTAGAGCTTAACTTGTGTTCAACAATATTCTAAAAGCTTTTAAGATCAGTTCACTAACTAAGAAGTGCAGCTTGACCATATTCTAAAACTCGTTAATTTTGTAATCTTGACAATTCCAAATTTCTATTAAAAAAACCAAGTCGCTCGAGCTTGGTTGAAACTCGTTTAGATCAGGTCAAATGATTAACAAGCTAATCTTAGGCCTATTTTGGCTAAATGAAATGGCTGGACTTTTTTTTTGTCTTTACTTAATTTTCTTTTGCATTTGTTTGTTTTGCATTAATTTTTTATAGATGATTGATTTGTCTCAATGAGAGAAAAGTAAAATATTATTAAGCAAATTTTTTTTTTGACAAAGACAAATAATCCAAGAAGTCTGCCTGTATAGGGTTATTTTTGTTTCTAGTGAACTTTTTTAAGATTTTGAACATATTAACTTTTAATTCTTCTTGTTGGGCTGAAATCTGAACAAATAATTCTGAAAATATCAATGCAAAACTAACAAATTCAATTTTTTATTTATTTTAAATTTAGGCAGAAAAATAATCCTAACATTTTTATGTAGCCAAAACAGGCCTTAGAGCTTTAAACATAGCTTGAACCCCGTTAAGTTTTCAAGGCAAGCTTGAACAACACACTATCACCTCAAATATGCTAAAATACAGCCACAAACATAAGCTTTAAAGCAATGATATTACCAGCATTCGACGGCTGTATCAACAAGAACCACTTCCGAACCATTTTGAGAGGCCTCCTAGATCGCTTCCTTTGCTACAATTGCAGGATCTTTCTCATAGCCCTTCTCAAAAATAGGGATCTGCAAAAAAAGATAGTTACAGCAATTTTCAGTCAAGCTCATGCAAATCATACTTTCAGAAGTGTCAAATCCCTAACCCAACAGACCAAAGAACAAGAGCTGTACATAATTCTGATACCTGAACTCTACGTGCATGAGTCCGCAACTGTTCCACAGCTCCAGAGCGGAAGGTATCACATGCAGCCATCATAACCTTGACATTATGCTGGAGAAGCCAGTAAGCAGTCTGCAGAATCACCTTCAAAGATAGCTAAAATTACGTCTTAAAAAATGTCGAACTTCCAAATGCGCTGATGCAGTTAAGATCTACCTTAGCAAGGATGGAAGATTTTGCAACTCCATAAACTCCAACAAAACCCACAACATATAGTTTTCTTTGGTACTCGGCAGCATGCATATCCCTCAATATGTCAATCGAGTGTCTAGGAGTTAAAATTTGGACATGGGCTTCTTCCATTGCTGCCTGTAAGTTGATCAATTTCCAATTCTTAATATTGTCTCCTTTTCCAGTAAGTTCATTAACTAGTGGCCTTTCCACACCTAAAAATGCATAAGAAACCACATACTAAATAATGCCTTGATGGCACACATAAGCGACCAGCTAGATAACAACAATCATACCTATCCAATCAAACGATCAACTCTCCATACATGCACTGTCGAAGATATCCTTGTAAAGGAAGCAAGCTTTTTAACTTCCAAACTTGCTGCCACAGATTCACAAAGTTATTCAGATATCTCCTCAGCCTAAGACTGCCATAAGATGAAAATTCCCATGACCGAACGTAAGATTGAGAACACTAAATACATCAGAACTGACAGGAAGCAGCAATAGAGTAATATGCAAAGGAAGCAGAAAACAGGAAGCATAGCACATTCTTGGTCATGAGCCTGTCCTTACGAGCTTTCAAAGCTGGTTCCAGGTCAGCCTTCTCTAAATTGGCTTTCCCAGCAATACCGAGCATAGTAAAGTGTGAAAAGGGTGATTTCTATCTAAGAAGTTCAAAAACTCAGAAATTCAGTACCATAGTAATCAGCCATTTGACCGCTACATACCGGAAAAAAAAAAGGATACAAATCAGCCATCTCATTAAGAAACTTCAATCGGCTTGATCCATGATTAACGATGGTATTTTCCTCTCTTCTTTTCTTTTGGGGACAGAAGAGGGTAGGGTACAAGCACAATCACAAATATAGCTCCTATAAGGACCAAACAATTTCAGCAAGTTTAACAATCAGAATTCGCAACACTTTCAATGCTGAGAGAGTCTGAATACTCGGTGCCATATTTGAACTCTTGGCCAAATCATCAAGGCATATGCATTTGCATGTCCTCATGTCCATGTTGTGTCCTGTGTTCGTGTTGGTGCTACATAGAGTTTTTCCATATCCTAACACAAGGTCATAAGCTACCACCTCCATCTCAATATTTGCCAAGCTAGAACAAGAACCAAACATCTACAAATATTGCAGCAGCCTCACCAGCACATAAACTAGTAAACTTACAGCCATCCAACATATTAGAGCCAAAAAACATATTAGAAGAAAAATGGTGGTAAAAAAATTGCTAGTGTGGAAACTAAGAAATTAAGAACCTATGTAGCACGGACACCGACACAGATGCGGACACCGGACACTGAAATTCCAAAAAATTGGACACAAACATAGCCGGGTACACGGCAAAAATAAATAATTATATATGTAAATTTGTCGTATAACTAATGCAATAACAATTTATATAGATAGATATATACACTTTTCTTTTGATATGTAACATATCTACACTTTTATATACTGGTATATAAGTAGCGCGCACACATATACGTAAGATACACACCCACAAATCAACGAAAATATATATACCAGTACATACATACGTACATATATAAATATACATAGCGAGAGAGTGTATATAAATATGTGTCCCCGTGTCGTGTCCGATACGTGGACACAGCGACCTCTAGAAGCATCGGTGCTTCATAGCTAAGAACAAACCAAAGCCTAGAGCCACAATAAAAGAAACACATCATCACGATTCACGACACACAATTTGTTAAACAAGCACTTCACCCATTTATATCTGCACATGCTAAATACCCTTGGAAACCTGATTTTTAGCACTTCATACATCCAAATCATTTATCCAACTTAACTTGGGCATTCAGGGGGAAAAAAAAATGAGACACCAAATTGGGGCTCCCTTTTTATATTAGAATAGCTGAATTTTCTTTTACCTTTCTTGGTTTCGCTGGAGGTAAAGCTTTCTGTTTTGCTTTCTCATAGTCATCGGATTCCATCCTTCCCATGTCTTTGAACGGCTACTGCTCTTTACTAGTGAGGGCCTTCCGTTGCCCCCCCAATTTGTCTCTTTGCCTACATTGAAGTCGATATTGCTTAACAAGTAATGCAGTAAAAGAAATTAAAACTGTAATGGCTATACCTTCAGACTTCAGTAATGACTGTAATGACTCACTCGTACAAGAGAAACAATACGGTTTCCTAACAAATAGTTAAAAGAAATTAATCGAATAGTACAACAGAAAACTTTAAGAATGTGAGGAGGGACATATATTTTTGAGATTGGAAATAAACAAATTTTGAACAGAAGATTCAATATCAATTGTGCAGTGGTTTACTCTTCACTGACTTAATCAATTATCTTAAACAGGTACACAACCAATTAGATAAGCATACAACCAATTAGCTTGGGAGATGCAAACCACAATCTGATTAATCCTTTAGCATATATTCAAAAGATAAGAGATTCTTGATTATAATTTTTCTAAAGAACCTCACAACTACTGAAACAGACCCAATTGAAAAACATAGAAGCCCTTGAATCAGATATTCGCCATGTCATTTAGGCCAATGATGACCAAGTCATCAAGGTCCTTATGGTGCTCCATATGAAATCCTAAAGAACCAGTTCTTATTTTTTGTTTTCTTGCCAAGTTGCAATGGGATACAACATGGCCAAGAACCAAAATCCTAGACCTCAAGGTGGACTTGGTTTATGTTGCCACAATTGAAAATCGTAATGGCTATTCCTTTAGTTTTTATAGGTTAAAAAAAGTGTACGTATTGAAGAAAATAGATTTCAAATCAAAATTACAGATGATACATAAAGTAAACAAAACATTGTCATAGAGAAAAGCATAAAATAATATGCTGGAATCCTTCAAATCAACATCACATGATGAGTTCATCTCCATAAAACGAAAAAAATGAACAATCCCATTATTTCTTGGGGTTCTCATTAAACAAACTTTTAAGGAATTTAGGGAGAGTATCATGGTGAGAATGATGCCAGGACATTTTAGCTATGGAAGGAGACTTCTTTTTGTGTGGAAACATCAAACACGTATGATAGGATAAGAGAGGTGGAGATAGAGGCTGATAGAGATTCATAGTGCCAGAAATAAAACCAATTTGAGGAGAAAGCCATCTATATTACACCGGTACTAATTCGGTGTCTTCTATCATGTTAAAAAAAAAAAAATCGATGTCTCTCTGACTCCTAACATCTGAAATTTGTGCGAGGGCTTTTCTAAAAAAGGAGTAAAATAGGCAGTTTCCTGCTGCCCTGTTCCAATAACCGTAGCAGTTATAGAAGTTTTTCACTATCTATATCATAATCTGCAAACAAACATACGGATTTTACTTGAAGGAAAATGAGATGTGAACAAAGTCTTGCAAGAGATTCTTGATGATTCACACATTTCATCGAACATTTGGAATGCTTAAAAAGACATGAGCAAACCAGAACATTTGTGATAATAGTGACTTGTGCGACACTTGAAATGTTTTGGACTCGTGTAATTTCAGGCTTCAGCTACAGCTTAAAACGAAAATCTCATTCATCAACGTCCACCATGAATCATCATCATTCATCAGCCCGGCAAGGAAACTATGACTGAGAAGTGAGAACCCAAAACAAAAATCACATAAATAAACCAAAAGAGAAGAGACACTTACGATATCAGAGTGTGTTCCATTGACGCACCCCATACTGCATCCGGATCATCATCAGCGGCCCGGCAAAGAGAAGGTTGAGCACCAGGCTCTCTCTCTCCCCCTCTCCTCCTCGTGAATTTCATTTATTCCCGCTCAAATTATCTTCGCTGCTAAAAACGATTCTGATCCAGTGTAGACAAGTCTATTATCAGGAAAAAAAATTCACTAAAATCGTTTTCGATTACACATCATTCAATAACCGATTCACTTGATTCTTAATATGGTTTATCATCTTGAAAAAATCTACAACATGAACTAATCAGATCGTATTAATAATCTTTTAATGAATCACAATCGAGCAATTACTCGATCTAATGGCAGTTGGCTTTATTCTTTGACAAAAGGGTTGGATCCAATGTGGTCAAATCTATTTTCATAAAAATAAATTGGCACTAATCATCTCCGATCATGCACTGATAAGAATTAAATTTGTATAAAAATTGACAAGGTTTATCTTCTTAGCAAGATCTAAATGTTGAACAGTTTCGATGAGATTAATAATCCCTCAATAAATCTCGAGTGACTAACTAAGCTGCACTTCCATATTGGGAAGCTTCAAACTGGATACGACGTCGTTTTTGGTACATGACATAGGTTCAACCTATGTCACGTACCCCAAAACGACGTCGTTTTGTGTGGCATCTCATAAACGGCTCATCCCTTATAAACGGCTCGATGAACCGGTGGCTTGTACCCCAAAACGACTTCGTTTTTGTGTAACATCTCATAAACGGCTCAGCTCTCTTATAAACGGCTCATCCAGCCAACACTCTCTCCCCCCTCTCTCTCTCTCTCTCTCTCTCTCTTAGAAAAGCGATTTCTTCTTCCCCGTTGCAGCAAACCCATAGTACCAGATGTCGATATACAGGATTACAAATGGTTTTCAGAGGACCGTCTTAACTCGCAACTCATTGCTAGGTTATGCTCGCAATGAATTCAGCTCTCTTCGTGATCAGCAAAACAAGGTGCGCCCTCAATCACAACTCTGGACTTGCACTAGGGTTTTGTTAGGGTTTAATCTCTTCGTGATCAGCTCTCTTCGTATTTTGTTGGTTTAGGGTTCTGTGAAGTTGTAGACTCGTAGTATTTTGTGTATCATTTACTACAAAATCTCGTGGCATCAATAGGGTTTGTGGCATAAGTTCTTATATGTTCCTATAAAGTTGTAGTCTTTGTGTAGGAGTATTATTTACCCAAAAAGATCTTGTGGGCAACTAAGTTGAGGTTTTGAAGTTTATGCAACACACAAGAAAAAAAATAGTACGACTAATGCAGATATTTGTAGTTATGTAGTGGCTCGGGCACCCAGTGGTTCCCCCATCCCATAAAGTTTTTTCAAATTAATCTGAAAAACTAGTACGACTAGTTCGGATATTTGTAGTCGTGTAGGGGCCCGGGCACTCCCTGGCTCCCCCATTTGTCCCCCTCTACATATTGTACTATTGTAGTTTATTTTTATGCGTAATATTTGAAAGTTGTTTCTTGGAATCCATTCATTTTGCAATTCTTTGGTTCATAAATAGACCAGAATATTTGTCTAGCGGAGAAGATTGGATTCTAACAATTTGTGGCAAATTTAACGATGACTATGTATGCGAAATTTAAGAATGGTGTGGGGAGTTGCCATGTTCTTCTCCATTTCACATTTTTCTTTTATAATAGTTGAGATAGAGTATGTAACAAACATATTTTCCTTCATTAGAACTTCGTGTTAGAACTTGGTTGAAGTTATGTAGACCCATTCAGTATTAGAATTTACGACAGGGTGTCATCTATTAGTTAGCTGAGCCAACAACGTCTGTATGGTGCCACGATGCTGAGGATGACTTGGGAAAGATAGAAGAACGGTCTGTACGGCGCCAATTGCACAAGTTAGTTAGCTGGTTTATTGAAATGTGTGAAGTAGCCTCAAGTGCCACTGGCAATGTGCATTATACCTCGCTTCCTATGGTGCTGATGGTAGGCGTAAGTCTTGCGGACTCAGGTTCTTGGAGCTTCAGGTTCTCGTACTGCGAGGGAAAGTTGTTACCGCAATGGATTGGTTAGTCCTCTTGGAGGAGGTATCACGGTTTGGATCCCTCAGAACCACGTTGCCTGTACGTAAAGTGCAATATGTTTTGGAGGTTAACATAACTGATTCTTGAGACATAGCCAGTCCTCGTTGTATTCCTCGTTTTCCCTGGTGAGTGGTAACATATCATCTAGGCGAAGTACTGAATGTATAATTTTTTGGGTTCCAGGTGGTTCCCAGTCTGGTGTCACTATTACAGCACTCAACCCTCAACGCATCTGCTTTTCAACGACTTGGGTTCTGGTCATCCACATCTCCTCAAAACAATGGTACTCGCACTAGAGCATGTGAAGATACCACTCTTCCTGATAATAAAGAAGCTTCCAGTTCTGAAGATATAAATGTTACCAATAAGAAAGAAGAGTCAAAGTCTAATACAGAATCTCAATCTGTCAAAAGGCAGAGAAGACGTACTAAACGAACTGCATTTTCTGATTCAGATTCCGAGAGCGAGTTATCAATGGAGGATTTGGTTAAAGTTCTGGCGGAAAAGGAAGAACTTCTAAGAGGGAAGGACAAAGCGATTGAGGTAATGCAAGAAAAAGTTCTCCTAGCTGTTGCTGAAATGGAGAATGTCAAGGAAAGGACGAGACGTGAAGCAGAAAACTCCCAAAAATTTGCTATACAGGTTTTTGTCCCTTTTAAAAATGTTGTGTAATTTTAAGTTGGTCCGACCCTCGGTATTTCTTGTGCTTTGGCCTGATTTGTGAGTCTTACTTGCTCTTTGTTTGCAAATTATGGTGCAGGGTTTTGCAAAGAGTTTACTAGATGTTGCAGATAATCTGAATAGAGCTGCTTCTGTTGTTGAAAACAGTTTCTCAAAGATTGATGCGTCTAAAGACACTGCCGGAGCCGTGCCCCTTCTCAAAACACTTCTTGAAGGTGTTGACATGACCGAAAAACAACTTCTAGAGGTATTTTAAATTCTCTAGATTGTTTATTGGATATTGCTTCAAAGCAATTATGGTGAGATGTACCCTTGCATGTGTGTTTCTCTGTATTTCTGTCCGAACTGCATTCCAAACTAGCGGCTGATAATTTCATGCCCATCCGTAGAACTATATTTATTGCCATATGCTATCATTTATATTGGTTCAAATTCGATTTGTTTAAGTACTGTATACCGTTTGTATGAGGCTTGTTGAATGTTTGCTTCAGGTATTCAAAAAGTCCGGAGTGGAAAAATATGACCCGACAAATGAGCAATTTGATCCTAATAGGCATAACGCTGCATTCCAAGTTCCAGATGCTTCTAAGCCCCCTGGCACAATAGCTATCGTTTTGAAAGTAAACTTCTTTTCTCTCTCTCTTTGCGATCAATAAATTAAGGCTTGCCAATTTCTCTAAGATATGAAGCATCATCCCTTAATCTGTTGACTATGGGATTGGATGGACGTTTTTGTTTTTCTTTCACGGGAGTATCCACAACTTTATCTTTTGAATGGGCACTTTTGGATCTTTTTGAAAATGAATTGCTCGGTAAAATCAGTCACTTACAACTTCCTCTGTAGTCAATTGGGAATTTTCGTTTGGTACTTCAGAAGTTATGTACAAATGGTCAAATAACAAGCGAAATGGTATAACGTGCTTTTTGTGTTGCAGCCGGGATATGTGCTGCATGATCGAGTTCTTCGGCCAGCTGAAGTAGGTGTAACAGTTGACATGAATAATGAGACAAACCAAGGGTCTGAATCTTGAAGGAGAGATTGTTCACAATATCTGCAAGGCCATATGACCCATATCAAGAGTTTGCATCCGCTCATGAACAGAAATGAAGAATGCATGTTTCCCCTGTTAGATAATCTTTAGCTGATGTGCCTAGTCTAGTACAGAGAAGTGGGGGAAAATAAAATTGACCCAGTTTTTTTTTTAAATTCAACTAGAGTTTTTCCCATGTTCGGCTCCGTTTTTGTTGCTCATGTGGATATTAATCTGCACAAACTGAATCAATCAGGATGCTTAGAGAGGCTAATTCTCATTTATGTGGTTTTGTTTTGTAATTTTGTAGATCAATGTGGTATTTTTTGCCTTACCCGATGTGTTTATTGGAATTGAGCTCTGCTTCCTGGTTCCGTTTTTCTGCAAAGGGTTCATTGAGGCTTATGTTCATCATCCAATCTTCTTTTAATTTTCATTCTCCATTTCTTTTTTGCTGAGGCTGCTCCTTTAGAATATTGTTTTTTTAATTGATGCTCCAATTTTTGGTATACGGAACTCTATATATGAGTGAGATGTATAATAATAGTACAAAGATATCGTATTATTACTCTCATCACTCTTTTTATAAATGGTGTCTTGCTAACCTCCACCGTATGTATATAATGACAAACTAGTTCGGATATTAATACACATTTTACATATATCAATATATTTTTACGTATCAATAATACACGTTTCTCTAATATCTATACACTTTTCTACTTATTATCCTCCTCCACCTTCGGACTGAAGTAAACATTTTCCTTACAAAAAAATTGTCACTAAGAAATAATATAATTAATTTTTTGGCTAAAAAGTCATAATTAATTTTTAAAAAGTGACTGTTCGATTAGGCCAACCCATCAGGCGATACTGGGCCTTGGAAGCACTAGCCCGTTATCCTTCCACCGTAGAGAGCGGGAAGTATTCGTTGCTCTGTGAAACCAGCCTTACGCGTTGCCCTCCACTCTAAAGGCACCGAAGCCCAAGCCTTCGCCCGGGCCCCGAAGCCCAACTCACCACTTGGAGCGGGCGGGCCAGTAAGTAGCAACCATAGACCCAACCTTCTGGGTTAGGCCCATGTTCAGTCACCCTGATGCTCCCACTTGGGTCACAGGCTCTCGTGAGTGAGCCCAGCGATTCTTACTTCCGACTCCCAAGTTTATAAAGGAACAAAGATTGCTTTCAATGCTCGATGTGGGACAAATGAATAAGTTCTCCCCTCTCTCTCTCTCTCTCTCATCAAATGACAGGAAAAAATGAAAAGGTTCAGGCAACTGTGTAACAATTTTCTTCCAGCCAATTCGGATTGCGAATCGCATTTCCCCATCCTGATTTCCACTCTCTTATTGATTATGCTCCAGTGTTTTCTTCGAGCCGATAAAATGCTTCTCGTTTATACAAGAATTTTGAAATTTGGGTACGAGAATTGGGTTTGCCAACATATACGTACAGATTGCTAGCGGATGAAAATTCAGAGTTCGGAACAATTTCTTTAGCTTTGGCTGCATTCGAGCAAGGCAATCTTAGCTATATGTAACTTCATACGTACAGTAACAAAATGTAACATTACAAAAAAAAGTACATAATTACCACACCAAATAAATTGAGAAGAAATTATTTCAATGGTTAAATAGATAGTTTGTCTATAATGAAAAGTTGTATGAAAAAAAAAAAAAATTTAATAGGGCAAAAAAGACATTCATATACATTACATCGTTGATTACGATATTCCACGACGATTCTTCATATTTTATTTGCCGACGGAGAGAGAAAAGAAGTATTCCTTTCAATTTTTTAGTATTTCCACATTGAACCAAATGTTAGACAACCACTATCCAATGTTTAGTATATAATGGGTTCTCATAATTGGGTTAGGCTTGTTTTGTTTTGTTACGGCTATAACAATTTGATTCAAATTTAGTTTGAAACATTTATTTTAACCTCGCACGAGTAACCCAGCGCTGACAATACTAATGAAAAATTTATTTATATCTAAATTTTATTTTATTTTTAGTGCAGTTTTTGAACCCAGCGAGGTCGTTTGACCTCGCTGGGACAATGGTGGAGCCGGCCCTGCATTTGCATCATTGGTGAATCTCGAGAAAATGGTGGTTGGAAAATACAGTATTTTAGCCTATAATAATTTCTTGAGGGTATGAATGTAAATTGGCAAGATATGGAGTCGTGTCTTTTCAATGACTCCTTTTCGCCGTTGACAGATGCGTCTTTTTATGGACAAATGTGTTTGTTTCTTTAGTAACTATTCAAAATAGTCACCAATTGGTCTATATATATAACATTCTTCATTCATTTTTAAAAAGTTGATTTTTCATAGTATTTTTTATTGAGTCAGAGTCTTTTCATACGAGAGAGTACAAACACAAGATGGTTCGCCAATCCCTCTAATTGTAATGTTGCTTTGGAGGGATTCCGATCAAGCAATGCTAAGAGGTAGGCGTCCAATGTAAACTGTAAACACTGTAACGGTGGCGAAATCTATCTCAAATACAATGAGTAATGAAAATAAGGATCTCTGTTTTTTTTTTTATGATGGACTCATTTTAGGATCCCAAACAAAAAGAAAAAAAGACCTGAACTTATCCGGCGTCCAGAGAAAAGTGTTTCAATTATTAATTAAATCCTGGTTAATAAAATACTGAGAACAGGACAAAAGAAGAATTAAAAAAAACACATGTGAAGCTTTTTGGCCGTTTCAATGCACCCAAAATCAAGTCGCATAATGCCTAGGCTAAATCCAATCCACATGAAGCCAAATTTTTTTTTTTAGTGCAAAAGCATCTGATTTCTGAAGGTACCGACAGTAAAAAGTATGTTTTTTGAGGTTAACTTTGGCACATCTCGATTAATTTTAAGGACATAATCTTAACTTTCATTTGCAGAGAGTTCAATTAAAATTTAAACTTGAGCATAGCTCCGTGTATACTGAGGTGGTGTTCCACTAACTTGGTATTTTTGGTTTTTTTTTTTTTTTTTTGGATGTTTTTAGTTTTGGAAAAAAATAACTTGTTCCACTAACTAGTTTTTGGTTTTTAGTTTTGCAAAAAAACTAACTTGGTCCACTAACTTGTTCCATTAAACTAGTTTTTTTGTATGTTTAGTTTTACAAAAAAACTAACTTGTTCCACTAACTAGTTTTTTTGGCTTTTTTGGTTTTTAGTTTTGCAAAAAAACTAAGTGGTTTTTTGTTAATGGAATGAGATAGTTTTTGAGTTAAAACAAAACTAATTTTTTTTTAGAGGAACGGGGCCTAATTCCAAACAAGCTACTTCCTCTGTCCCAATTTATTTGTCCCTTTGGGAGTTTGTGCCACTTTTCAATTGATTACATTGTTTTATGTGATTTCGAAAACATTGTTTTATAGGATCAATTGAGATCTTTCAAACAAGATCCATATTTAATATAAAATTCATTACCAATTTGAAGATATAACTAATTTTTTATCCGGTTATGGTTTGGGTAAATTGAAAAAACTGGTTTTTTGGTTTTGTCCTTATTAAAAAAAAATTGCATTTGTTAGTTTTCGGTCAATTTTTTGTGATTTCTTGGCTTGTCTCAACGAGAAGAATCTAAAAAGTATAAAATTATTAGCCAAACTTAAAACTTTGTGAATAAAGACGAAGGTGACATCCAAAAAACCGATTTTTTGAATAATTTTTCGTCTTTATTCACAAAACTTTAAGTTTGGCTAATAATTTTATACTTTTTAGATTTCTCTCGTCGAGACAAGCCAAAAAACTACAAAAAAATTGACCGAAAACTAACAAATGCAAAAATTTCTTGAATAAAGACAAAACCAAAAAATCAGTTTTTTCAATTTACTCAAACAAGAATTCTGATATCAAAATTTGGGGACGGAGGGAAGAGTAGTTGATAACACCGGAGAAATTTCGAACCTGAAGCTTTGCAGAAAACGAATCCTGATTAATCCCAAAGTGTAATGATTGCGTTTTAGGACAATGTCCCGCACCTGGAGTCAAAATCGGCGGCCCAATCTGCAGTCAACGGTCAAAATTCATGTAGAGTACGAGTAGGGGTTAAGGACTAGGAAGAATATTGAAGTGGCATCCATGTGAATCCCTAATTTCAATGAACATCTAATAATGTAAAGTGTAAACATCTAATAAACACTCAGTGATTTGGCTAAAAAGAAAAAATTGGTTTTTGGTTTTTTTTTATTCAATTTTTTTTTGCATTTGTTAGTTTTGAAACGAGTTTTTTGGTTTTTTTTTTGAGAGGAATTTATTTTTGAGTTTTGCCGGTTTTAAAATTAAAAGTATAAAAATTTTTATTTTTGAATAAAGATCGAAAAATAATGAAAACGTTTGGCGGCGACGAACGAACTTTATTAAAAAAAACAAAACGGTGGCTTTTGACCATAATTTTATCTCTTTGGATTAAAGCCAGGAGATAAATTCAACACAAAATCTGATACGACCTAAATTGATCCACAAATATTCATCCCGTTCCACCTATCATTTAAAAGCACATTAGCATTATTCAATCTTTAGCATTAGCATTAGATCAACTTTCTCTTCACTACTATATTATTATGAAGAAAGTAGATTTTGGATTCAAAATCTAAGTAATCATCATTGTTATGCTAATATCTCGTGCATAGAAAATTGGACAAAAAAAAAAAACCTATTGAAATTAGAAGTCTTAGGGAGAAGATTGTCTCGACAAATTTTGCACCATAAAATGGGGTAGGCTAAATTACTGCCATCGAGGATTTTTACCCAACAAATTTGTGATGGAAAAGGGACCGAACATTTCAATATAAAATTAACATATTTTTAAAAATCTAATAAACACTCAGTTGATTTGGCTAAAAAGAAAAAATTGGTTTTTGGCAATTTTTTTTTATTCAATTTTTTTGAATTTGTTAGTTTTTCGATCGATTTTTCTCAATTCAAATTTTTTATTGCCGATTCGATTCAGAGAATCAAAAGTATAAAATTAAAGCCAAACTTAAAGTTTTGTGAATAAAGCTCCACGTGTAAAAATAAAATGGAATAATGGGCTGGTTTATTTTAGAACGTTTATTAAAAAAAACTACATTATCCTTTTTTATGATCCACCGAGTTATAATTTCAAATCAAAAACCACAGGGAGGAAAATTCCACGAATTCAAATTGATCCACAAAATTCATCCCGTTCCACCTATCATTTAAAAGCACATTAGCATTATTCAATCTTTAGCATTAGCATTAGATCAACTTTCTCTTCACTACTAGTATTATATCATAAAGAAGTACGAGGGATTCAAAATCTAAGTAATCATCATTGTTATGCTAATATCTCGTGCATAGAAAATTGGATTTTGAAAAAGAAACCTATTGCCATAGAAATTATTAGAAAGTAGTTAGGACAATTTTGATTGTTTTCTCGACATATTTCTGCACCATAAAATCACTTAGGTTACTGCCATGCGAGGATTCTGAACCCAACATGAATTTGAAGTTGATTTGGAAAAGTTTACTTTGATTTATCACCACTTGTTTCTTTATAAAACTTTAAGATCATGACTTGGTTACCATTTGGCAAATGAAGGACATAAAGAAAAATCCCTAATTGAGGTAGTTGAACCAATAAACACAAAAACGCATCCACTGATCCACCTTCCGGCTTGGTTTTCAGTTAATCGGGGAGGAGATCAAGGTCGGATTAAATCCAAACAATTATTTTATTATAAATAAAGTTGAATTTGATCCGAAGCAGTGTATTTTTGTAACAGACGGCCGGACGCACCTAGTGTGGAACACGCCCACAAATCCATTATTGTCCATGAATGGATGGGCACTGTATAAAATTTCCATGGTCTATATATCCGTGTCGGCCCCACGGCTGCCCCATTTTCCCATCTTTCATACTCCTCTGCTCTGTTCACCACCACTGTCCTTTCAAAAGTCACAGTGCGCCCCTTCGTTACAAACCAGCAGCCCACTCACTCTCTGAGACAAATACTGCTTAGATCTGATTACACAAACTTCGAAATCTCTAGCCCCCAAGTACGATCTCGGTAAGCATTCGATTTGTGCTCTGCTTTTTTGCTACGGTTTAACGTGGGTTTACGCACATTGATTACGGAATCCATTACATTTTTGGGGGTTTAAATGGTTTTGATATGAGATCTGAGACTTTTGAACTTCACATTGCAGTTAATTGTACTAAATGGTGGGTCTAAGGTTAGGTATTGGTACACATTTCTGTGAGAATGAGGGTTTTGGGGGTTTCTTTGTTTTCACCTTTTTATTTTTTCGAAACCCTGTTGGTGAAGTGAATTATTGACTTTGGAGTGATTAACCCTGTTGGTGAAATGAGGGTTTTGGGGGTTTCTCCCTTTTCAAAATTTTTGTTTTTTCTTGTTGGGTGAAGTGAATTTCTGGTAATTATGACTTGGTAGTGATTTATAGTATTTGTCCTGGAGATTTTTGTTTTTGACGTAAGTTTTGTTGTCAATGGAAGTGCAAGTTTGCATTTGACGCTATTGTTTGGAGAATGAACTGGGCTGGTATGAAAATGAGCGCAGGTTAAACCTTTAACGTGGGTGCGGGAAAGTATTTTGAACTTCAAATTGCAGTGGAATGTACGCAATTGTGCGGGACCGAGGGTTTTGGGGGGTTCTTTTCTTCTTTACTTCTTTTTGTTTTTTATTTTTATTTTTATACAGCCTCTTATTAGTGAATTGAACTCATAACCCATACTTTGGCGTGTTTCTAATCATGCTCGGTGGAGCTAATTATGCATTTGATGTTTTGGTGGGTCGTAGCAAATTAGTGCAGGTTAAACCCTTAAAAGAGTGCGTGGGCTTGGGATATAGTTTGGTGAATTGGAAATGAAAGTTGGTATGAGGGAAATGCAAACGAGAATAGACAAATGGATAAACAACAGAAGTACACAAAATGAAATTAGGAGGGTTTCTCCAGTAAGATAGCAGCATTCACATTAATGTAATAGCATTCGTAGCTGACTTCAATTGATTGGGAGTCTGAGACTTTAGGCTTGCTTGGTTTTCAATTTTCTTTCTATTTATTTTAAAGTCTGTTCTAATCCCATGAGATCTCCTTTTTGAATGCTCTGTGGTGCAGCGTAGGTTCTAGCATTAGCGTAAATGGCGGCAGTGGATGCTCGAAATCCTCTTCTCGGAGACACTACTTGTGGTTCTCTTCTGCAGCAATTGCAGGCAATCTATTTGAAATTTTTTTTTTCTGCATTCTGCCATGTCTTTAGGGGCTTATGAGATATGGTACCCGTGCAGCCAAAGCTATGATGGTTGTCATATGTGGAAGTATGAGCTGTGAATTCTATGATTAGTTAATACTCTGTGTATTTATGCAGAAAATTTGGGATGAGGTTGGTGAAAGTGATGAGGATCGGGACAAGATGCTGCTTCAATTAGAGCGGGAGTGCTTGGATGTGTACAAGAGGAAGGTTGATCAGGCTGCTAAGTCTAGGGCACAACTTCTTCAGACATTGGCAGATGCCACCGTTGAACTCTCCAGTCTTCTATCTGCTCTTGGGGACAGAAGTTTCCTTGGAATTGTTAGTATCAACCTTGTCTTCATAACATCATATAGATTTTAAACTGGATCTTTCAAGGATGTTGCTATTGTTGTTTAGACATAGGTACAGCTTTCTTATGTATTTTGTGGGAGTTTGGCTAATGGGCCTCATAGAAATCTTCGGTTTGATTTGCAGCCTGAGAAGTCTTCAGGAACAATCAAGGAACAACTTTCAGCTGTCGCACCAACTCTGGAACAGCTGTGGAAAAAGAAAGAGGAGAGGATAAATGAGTTTTTCGATGTACAATCACAGATACAAAAGATACGCGGAGAAATTGTGGGAACCAGTGAACAAGCAGTGAGTCCTGTGGTTGACGAGGCTGACCTATCCCTGAAGAAGTTGGATGAGTTTCAATCTCAGCTCCAAGAACTACAAAAGGAAAAGGCAAGTATATTCATCATAAATGTGTGACGAGTTTGATAAATTGTACCTAACAGTTGACACTTGACACCTGTTGGTTGTTTCTTTGATCTGGCAGAGTGATAGGTTGCATAAGGTCCTTGAATTTGTAAGTACTGTGCATGACCTCTGTGCTGTCCTTGGGATGGACTTCTTCAGTACAGTTACGGAAGTTCATCCTAGCTTAAATGATTCTACTGGTGTGCAATCCAAAAGCATTAGCAATGACACGCTATCAAGGCTGGCTAAGACTGTCTTAGCACTAAAAGAAGATAAGAAGCGGAGGTTGCATAAGGTAATTCCATCGAATCCATCCTTGACATTTGTAAGAGACCTTCAATAAGTTTACCATTTTGCCATACAGTTCTACAACAGGTACTTTGCATTTGTTATGAATCGAAGGTGTTTTATCTTGTGACACATATCACAAGCTACGAGAAGATGTCTCATTATCTATGACAGTTACAAACGAAGTAGATCTTATAATACTGGATTATGTAGATGTATGGCCTCTTCCGAGTACTATTATGCTACTAAAAGATAGCAAGTCTCTTTTCCATAGTGTGTGTGGCCTGCGAGCTTCTCTGTCCTCCATCAGTAGACATGCTTTTGTTTCAATCGTAGTATGTTTATGTGGTTATTGTTCAAAATCTCAGCACTTTGCTTTTGCTTTCTTCTATATGTTATTTCCATGAGCTATGTTATGTCCTTGAAAAAGGTTAAAAGCGAATATGGTGGATATAGTAGGATCAGTATACCATTATGGTTGTATGGTCACCGCCTCTTTATGTTCCAACAAACTGAATTTTCTCGTAATAAAAATCTTCCCCAACAGCTTCAAGATTTAGCAACTCAGCTGATTGATCTTTGGAATTTGATGGATACACCCGAACAAGAGCGGAGTTTGTTCGATCATGTTACCTGTAACATATCTGCTTCTGTAGATGAAGTGACCATCCTTGGGGCCCTTGCTCTTGATTTGATAGAGCAGGTAATGAAAGTTCACTACCTGGTAGAGGTTTAGTTGAAAACATAGAATGCATGCTCTGCTTATTTCTCAACTTGTTTTTATGTCAAGGCTGAGGTGGAAGTTGAAAGGCTTGATCAGCTAAAAGCTAGTAGGATGAAGGAAATTGCTTTAAAAAAGCAAGCGGAGCTTGAAGAGATTTATGCCTGTGCTCATATTGAGATTGATACAGAGGATGCTCGAGGCAAAATTATGGCTCTGATTGATTCTGGTAATGTCGAGCCTTCTGAGTTACTTGCTGACATGGATAACCAGATAACAAAAGCAAAGGAAGAGGCTCTCAGCAGGAAAGATATACTGGATAAGGTTGAGAAATGGATGTCAGCTTGTGAAGAAGAGAGTTGGCTAGAAGACTACAATCGGGTACTTCTCTCTCTCTCTCTCTCTCTCTCTCTCTCTCTCTCTGTGTGTGTGTGTGTGTGTGTGTGTGTGTGTGTGTGTTTGTTTGTTGGGGGCGGCCATGAACTTTACTCACGGACTTCCCAATTCCAGATACTCCACATAAGCCTTATGTGTTGTTCTTAAGCATACATTTGGTTTTCAAGGAATCAGACACAGGATTGAAGAAATGAAGATAAACTCTCTTTTGATCGTGAGATTTCAGATAAAGAAGGGTACACCAATATACTTAACGTGATTAAATATTTCTCTCCGGTGTGAGCCCTGGATAGAGGAAGAAGTCTGTGGTAAAGGAGGGGAAGGTTTTAATTATTATTAGGGCCCATCTATTTACCTCCTTTTGCTAATGAACTAGAGATGCGATGTCCATAACCTCCTATATCAGTTGGCTCAAATCTACCGCAACAACAGTCAACCATGATCCTCTCTGTATCTTTAGTCCTTTCAGTTAACTGAGAAGTGAAAGCTGTTAATGCCATTTTCTCTCTTAAAGTGCTTTGTAGACCTCATTGATCAATCTTTCCTGAGAACCATGTGAACTGCCAGCACAAAATTCTTTTTCTTTGGGTTTTTTTTCCAAATTCACATAATTACATTCTCAATTCTCACAATAGCCCTTTGGGCCTGTGAAAATATCATCTCTTGGTTGGAAATGGATGGCTTTTGATATTGCCAAATAATAGTGTTTTAGGCAGGGCCTTATCCGCTTTTAATCTTGAAGGTCTTTTTTCTGAAGCAACAAATGGTCATTGTATGTCTGATATTGCCCGTGTGAAACAGGACGACAACAGGTATAATGCTACCAGAGGCGCACACTTAAACCTCAAGCGAGCTGAAAAGGCCCGTGTTTTTGTCAACAAAATTCCAGGTATGCAGATAGTCAATATGCCAATTTATTTGCTTGTGTTAGTTGATGTTTGTTAAAGATGATATATATGTGCTTTATTCGTATTTAAGGATCTATTTTGTGATATTATTTCCCTTTCTGTACCACTTATAGAGCTATCCTTACTGTGGTTCTTGTTTAATATTACCGGCGTGGTTGGACTCTTTATTGCCTTGTTCGTTTTGAGTTTTCAAGACCCAGTTTTCTCCATTATTATCTAATCATTCCTCCTATTTTTAAATATTATTCATATTCTTCTCTCTATCTCTCTCTAATTATTAACCCCTATTTTTAATCATTATCTCTATTCCTCCCTCTAATCATTACAAAAACCAAAAATCCAAAATCCAAACCAAACACAACCTATATTATTGAAATCCTCGTCTTAGCCAGCAGAGTTGTATCTACCTGGCTTCCATGTTAAACATGCACCAAAAAGCTTTGTAGCTCTCTGAAGCTTCTAATGACTCTGTCGACATATATTCTCAAGCTGGTTAATGGTCCTATGTTAAAATTGCCACATGACATGAATATTTCAGTTTACATGTGGAATTTTAGCCAAGACGGTTTTGCTGGTATGCCTAAAGGTAACCCTTCTGTTGCGTGGCTACTAGTTATATGATATCACAAGTTTGCAGAACAGATAATTGGAGAGAAGCCCTAAAACCCTTGCTAGGGATACAGTCTTACCTCTCCAGATACAATCTTCTTGATTTGTTTCCCTTTTGAGCGCATATATCATTTGGTCTTTCATCATTTGTAGAAGCATTCGTGAACAAAATGGAGGCAACTACTGCTTCTTATTTTATGCAAAGGGCAACAGAGAACAATAGCTATTGACTGCTTTTTCGTTGATGTAGCTCTTGTGGAAACATTGGTTGCTAAAACCCGGACGTGGGAAAAAGATCGTGGGTTATCATTTGCTTACGATGGTGTTCCTCTACTTGCGATGCTGGATGAATATGCAATGCTCAGACATGACAGAGAAGAAGAGAAACGGAGGATGAGGGTAAGTCCAGAGTATGTGGAACTTTGTAATTGTTAACAAGAACAACCCCTTGTGGATACAGGATACCCTAGTGGGTTGGGTCACTGCCCCTCAATAAGATAAACCCCATTCTAGTCTCTGTCCCTAAAACTAAAGAAAGAAAAAAAAAACTAATTGTTCAAATCTTTGGTCTTGACAGGATCAGAAAAAGTTCCATGAACAGCTAAACACAGAACAAGAAGCTATATTTGGTTCAAGGCCGAGCCCAAGCCCCGCTCGAGCTAGTCTCGGTACCAAAAAGGTGGTTGGCCCACGTGCAAACGGAGGTGTGAATGGAACTCCCAACAGACGTTTGTCTATGAATCCTCATCAAAATGGTTCGAGGTCCATAAATAGAGATGGGAAGAGGGACAGTAATACCAGGCCTGTTGCTCCAGTCAACTACGTTGCCATATCAAAGGAGGATGCCGCCTCTCATATTTCTGCCACCGAGACTGTTCCGGCTTCACCGTAGTATAATTGACCGAGATCTGTTTAGTTTAAACATCCATGTGATATTTTGTTTCTGTCATACCAGCTTTAGTTGCTGCAGTAGGGAAACTGGTTTAAATTGTGAGTAATAGAGAGTAGAATTGGACTTGGTGGTTCGTATTAGATATTGCATGGTCAGAAGTTTTTTTTGCTGCTGGTATTGTCTTTCGTGGCGTTTTGTTGATTCTAAACTGTGGAAACCTGTGATATTGATCCAGAAAAGAGGATCAACATCTGTCAAATGAACTGTTGAGAGAGCTAGTTTACAGAACTAGTTTTGCCGTTCACCAAGACAGAAAGCACAAGAAATTCAAACTTCAATGAGCTGCTTTTTCAAGCAAATATGAACTTCATTTTGTGATATATAAAAGAGATGGTACAACAAAACGCATACCAACTAAACAAGACCGAGGTAAAAGAAAATGGCAAGGACTCAGCTACAGAACCGAATCAAACGCTCGCCCCTACAAAAAATATCGTCACCTGCAAAACAAAAGACTGGAGGCAAAGGTAAAGTCAATGGAAAAGCAAGGTGAGGATTGTGAGAATCGCCACAGCAATCCTTTATGACATGTTTGCGTTTACGCTTGGTCCGAATCTAAGTTCACTCGTTGGTGCCAAAATGAGAGTAAGTTCACTCGATGGTATGACTTAAGAGAGTAAGTTCACTCGTTGATGCCAAAATGATTTTGGTGTTGTACTAGTTTGCTCCGAGTACGTAAACTTGCATTTAAAAACAGTTTTTTTTATTTTTAAAAAAAATTAAATTAAATTCAGTCACCTAAACTTTCCAAACAATAACAAATGAATTCGGACAAGTTTCCCGTTTTTTACACCAATTGTTAAAAGCCAAATTTTCATAAAAGTGCTAAAATCTAAGTTTATTTCCCATTAGCTAAAAGTTAAGTTGTTAAAAGTCAATTTTCTCTCACGTATTTCTTTTATAAGGAGATTAAGTACAGTACAGAGAAAAAATCAAGAAAACGCACCGGACGGCGTGCACCGAACGGATCTCAACCTGGTCCGTTTTCCTGTTTCCTTTGTTTCTTCTTTTTTTTTTTTTTCTTCTCCATCTCTTGCACTTTTCTTTTTTTAGCAAACGAGAAACTTTTAGGAAATTGGATTTCTCTGTTACAGTAGTATAAAAACCAAAAAGGAAACCTTGGGTCAATGTGTAATAAAAATGGAGAAATGAAAATTTGAGAAAGCAAACACCCAACGACGTCGTGGTAGGCAATAAAATATATAACCGGTGTCGTTTGAAGCCTAGACTCGTCTTGCTTTAGGCTCTCTCCTTCGCCGTTCCTCTCTCTGTCTTCTTCTCTCTCTCTCTCTCTCTCTCTCTCTCCGTCTTCTTTCTCTCTCTAAAACGATGGCCAACGAAACTGAACCCGCGAAGCTTCTTCTACCGTACCTTCAACGAGCCGATGAGTTGCAGAAACACGAACCCCTCGTCGCCTACTACTGTAACTTTCTCTCTTTCTCTCTCTTGAAAATTTCAAAACCTTCACCATTAAGCAACTGTAAACCCTAATTGCGATATGCCTCTTGATTTCATTTCTGGTTCCTTGTTGTGTTCCAATTGGTTTAAGTTCAATTGATCCTATGTTTTCTCAGGTCGATTGTACGCGATGGAACGAGGGTTGAAGATTCCACAGAACGAGCGTACTAAAACCACTAATTCCCTCCTTATTTCCCTCATGAAGCAACTTGAAAAGGTCTAAAATTGTTCCTTTTTTGATGTTTGTGTATGGTTTTGGTTTCTTTTGTTTGGTGACCTTCAGTTTGAAGAGTTTTAAGACCCATTGGCCTGGTGGTCTTAAAGGTCCTGTCTATATGGATCTTTGTCCTGGCCTTAATTGGACCTCGCTATTGAATGGTGGGATTGGTCATAGGATTAGATTATGTTCACGACAGCCGGTCCAGACTTGAATTATTAATACAAAAAAGTTAAGGTGTTTTTCATGAGTTCAGAACTATATTTCTTTGCTTTACCTCGGTTTTGCAGCAAGCAAAACAGCCGTAGTTTTTCATAATTTGAAATTAAAAAGGAGGGTTACTCCCCTTAAAAAACAACAACAAAAGAACAGCTATTAAAATTAGGTTTCTTTTAGGTCTATGGTGGTGAACATTTTTTTTTTTTTTTGAGCATTACAAGGAGTATTTTACTTCACTTGTTGGCTGTTGTGGTCTTTCCAAGTTTCAGGGCTTTGATCTGGGTCAATCCGACCGTCTTTTTCCTATTTCCTTTGGACACAAATTTCATGCAAAAAGTCTAGGTTCAATGCATGTGAACCTACTTGCATTGAGCGTTATGTTTTAATGGTTACAAACGCAGTTGTGTCTAGAGTTGTATTTTAAAGTTGTGTTCCTAGCATTGCTCAATTTGATTACTGAGGACTCAATGCATTTGCGTCAGATTGTAAAGTCTATCTTTCATTTAGACGTCCTTTAATTGGTATCTTACCCTGCCTTGAACATTTATGTTTGGGTTGAGTTGTCGTGTTATACTGGTATGGATTTAAAAACTATTTGTAAACTAAGAAACAACAATGCTTTATGAGTTTTGGATAGAGAGTTTGCACTTGCACTGTAAACGGTTATGTACATCTGCGATGATTATTACTTTTTGCCTTTTCCTGTTTGGCGGATTTGAACCTCTCCCTATGCCATATTGCAGACGAACATGGTTTTAAAGATCTTCCCTATTTGGCTCTTCTGCAGGACAAGAAATCACTGCAATTGGGGCCTGATGACCACTTGCACGTTGAGGGATTCGCCTCAAATGTCTTTGCAAAGGCAGATAAGCAAGATCGAGCTGGTCGAGCAGATCTGTACGATTAGTTCTCTTTGCATTTAAATATGTTTATCTGAAAAGTATTAACTCACAGCTTCAGGTCTACATCTAGGTGTAACTTTAAAGTGTTTCTGATTGTTGAACATCTACATTTCAGTATATGATGCGAATTTGAAACCGCATTTTGTCGTTTGGATCTTTGTAATTTGCACCATGTTTCAGCTGAATTTTCTGTTGCTTGTCTAGAAAAGAAATTAGGTTCCATTGTTGATCTTGAAATGAACAAGCGTTCACTAATGGCATGTTGATGTTTTGTTTCTTCAAAGCAAAGTTGAGTTTCATGTTAATGTGTAGTTTGTTGCCTGAGGACATGCAAGAATATGGCCTTTTAAATTCCTTCAAGTAGTATTCAACTCCAGTGGTATACGTTATTATAACTTTATTGTTTCAGTTGCATATGATTGAAAAAGCCAGCATGCTATACACGAAAGTATTTTTTGTAGCTATTTGTGCTTTCAAAAGCTATCAACAAAAGATGTAGTTCTTCTTGCAGCTTATATTAATGCATCACGATGTATGTATGTTTTTACTGTTTTTGAAAATATATTATGTCATGGTTAAGCTTAAGTAGTTTAGGTTATATTTCATTGACTTTTGCAATATATGATTCTATTCACTCTTGAGACAAGATTTTCACTTATCTGCTTTGAAATCAACTGTACTTTGTTTTCTACACATTGATAATTGAAATCTTATTTGAGGAGGAATTCAGAGGTGGTAATGCTTGTACTTTTGTGCCCATGTGCCTAAATGTGTTTTCTGACTAATCTTTGAGATCCAAGCTATCCATTTCTCTCAACCATGACGTAAATTTTCAGTAATAATCTGAGAGCATCAATTTCTTGCCTTCTCACAGGAATACTGCGAAGACATTTTATGCAGCAAGCATCTTTTTTGAGATTCTTAATCAGTTTGGTGAAGTTCAGCCTGATGTGAGTCCCCAATCACATTACTTATTTTCAAGTACAGATTATTTGTTACTGAACCTCTGGGCACAGTTGATATATTTCTACGAGATTTAATGAATTGCTCGGCCCGCTTTTTTGAGTGAGGATATATGCTTATTTTTCTCTTTAACAGCTTGAGCAGAAACAGAAGTATGCAGTGTGGAAAGCTGCAGATATAAGGAAAGCTATGAAAGAAGGAAGGAAACCTGTACCGGGGCCCCCTGGTGGTGATACAGATTTATTCATACCATCGAGTACATCAAGTGGTGAATATGTAAGTAGAAAGTTTTTATCTACCTAGATCAACAATATGATAAGGTTTTCTACTAAAGCTAGTTGGAAGTTTTTTTTTTTTTTTTTGGCTCAGCAAAACTAGTTGGAAGTTGGAACTATTACCATTGGTCACTGGCCAGCCCCCAAAATAGGTGGCGATGGAATGATGTATTGGTCTTTGTTATTTGTTTTTTAATTCAACTCCGTTTGAAAGAAACTAATGGAACTGTAACAAGTTCAGCAAATATTTCTGCACAAAGTTCCCTTCAATAAGCATTTGTTGCATTTGTGATTCTTGCATAATTGCAATGCATTTGGTGGGTGTAATTCTGATAAAGCTCTAAGGACTCCGTAAGTGCACTAATCATCTATTGATGTACGGGAGACATTGGAATTGTTAGTGGGCACTATTTGAAAGTATCTTAGGACTCTGATTGGGAAATAGTTTACAGTTATTCATTTTTCAAAAAATTACGAGTTTTCTTTTTTTACAGGATCTTGAGCCAAGCAGAACCGATCCCACTTTCAAACCTGAACCAGAACCAGATCCTTCACCTCGTTCTTATGACGATGTTGAACCACATCACACCCCAGACATTCCACCATCACGTTCAAATAGTTCCCCATCATCTTCTCCTTACCCTTCAAATTATCCCACACATGATTTCCATCCACCGCCTTCAACCAACAACACATCCGAAAATTCCAATTATCCTCAGCCTTACCGCCATCAATCCTATCCACAAGACCCTCAACAGCATATTCCACCAAACTACCAGACTCAAGATATTCAGCCTGCTTACCAATATCCCAATTTCCAATCTTACCCCAGTTTTACAGAGAGTAGCCTCCCAGCAGCCCCATCTCATTATCCTTCTTACTACCAGGGCTCTGACGCTCCTTACTCTACTCCTTCCGCTCCAGCCACTGCAACTTATGTGCCACCTCCTCAATACACCAATTCAAGCAGCAGAAATGGAACTGTTCCAGAATCTATTCCGACTTCTACACCTAGTTACAAATATGACAGCAATTATCAGCCGTCACCTGAGAAAATTGCTGAGGCACACAAGGCTGCGAGGTTTGCAGTTGGGGCTTTGGCGTTTGATGATGTCGCTAATGCAGTGGACCACCTGAAGAAATCACTCGAACTACTGACAAATCCGTCAGCAGGTCAGTGAGTTAGTTACTTTTGATATTGTGAATTTTGGGGACAGTAATTTTTGAACTTGTTTATGGTTTGATTTGTATAGTGCATTGGGGTTTTTAATGTCTTTGTGATGAGAATTGCTGTATCCCATTTTGCCATAGTTACAAGTTATATGCAGTGGAATGTGTCTTGCAAAATGCTAAAAATATGTTGACCAATCAGTCGTGGTATTCCTGTACTCAAATGCCTTTGGTTTGGGAACTGGCCAAATTGCCAGCGAAATTTCATCCACTGAGAAATGGCACAAGGGGCAGACGCCCTAAAGTATTCACGATTGGTTTAGGGCAACAATCTGTGGTTCAGGGCAGACGCCCTAAAGTATTCCCTAAACAAGAATCTGGCGAGCTCCCATAATTATTCGGACGAATTATCAAATTCTAGCGGTTATTGCAAGGATTTCACGTAAAATTTATGACTTTTTTTTTTTTTTTTTTTGTGTGTACTTATCTATTGTTTTAGTACCTATAGTTATGAGTAGGTTTTAATTTTGTCCTTACATTTTTTACTATCTCATTTTCGTCCTCATAGTTTTATATAGGTTTCAATTTGGTCCTTAGATTTTAAATGTTTTCAATCTCATCCTTGAGATTTTTGATTTGTTGCAATCTGATTTTTTTTGCCCTAGTTACAAAGCTGCCCTTCAAGTTTACAAGGTTATAAAGGTTCTTAAACATTTTAAAGTTTTTTTTTTTTTGGATTGGAGTGGCGTCCTCCGAATTGTACCCTAAGTAGTAGATATAGGTGATACTAGGGATATAGTGACAAACTAGTTCGGATATCAATGAATGTTTCACAGATATCAATATAATTTCATGCTTTATTGTCTTTTCATGTTTTACGAGATATGTCATTCTCTTACAATATATTAACCAAAAAGTTTAAAAAGACAGTTTTACAAAAGACAATTTTACCCGTTGTCTAGGAACAATCGTCTCAATCAAAGGAAGAAAAAGCCTCCTAATTGTAACTGAAATAACCACCAAAGTCCAATCACTCTAACCTAACCCAACTCAGAAAAGGTGAATGGGTTTATGGTCAATTCAAGAATAATGGCAAAGGAAAATAGTTAAAAGTAAAAAAGAAGTGACTTGTAGTCTATTTCAAAAAAGCATTTCACACGTTAGAAGAGTCAATTTCTGATGAATACATTTGCTCCCATGTTCTCATTGGAACGTATATACTAAGTTAAATTAGGATGTGTAAAATAACGTACGTTGTGTGGGAAAATACATTTTTTTAAGAGGACGACTGATATACAACAGATCGCAGGTCGACTTTTGACTTTCTAAATTGTCAACCACAGAAATCGAGAGAGTGCGACTATATAATTTTATGTAATAGAAAGGTGAATCTATGTCGGTGTCAAATATGACTGAACAAAAAAAACACAACAATAATGCTAAAAGAAAGAAAGTATTAGCTGTTTTTACTGAGTTTGAAATAAAACAAGGGGAATTAACACCAAAATACACAAAAACCCATAAACACACACAAAAGAGAATGAAGAGACTGAAAGATTAAGCCTCTTTCTCCTCCCTTTTGGGTGTTTGCATTTTGTCCCACACATAAAAACACAATTTAAAAAAAAGAAAAAAGGAACAAAAAGAAGAAGAGAGAGGACCCTTGTACCCCTAAGCAAAAGAAAGAGAAGCAACAATGTGAGAGAACTGAAGCTGCTCCAACAGCACTTTAGCATGGCTAGTGGCTCGGCTTGCCACCCGCGAAAACAGCTCCTCGCTGAGCCGGTCACCAATGTGTGCATCGACTAGGACTCCACTCACGGCTCTGCAGCTGTTAGCCAGGGCTCGGCCCACCTCAGCTGCATCGTCGGGGCAGTTCACCACGAGTGGGCTCCCTCCTCTGAACAGCTCGAGCTTGTTTATGACGAATGAGCCATCGGCTTCGACTACCTCCTTGAACTCTTGTAGGCTCGGCGCGTACACAGGAATGTTGAAGTCGTCACGTTTCTCACTTGTTATGAGGCCCTATATATGAATTAATGTATTAGTGTAAGTCTATAAATTCGTCATTCTCTGAAAAACAAAAAAAAAAGGCACTAAAAATTTCGTTTGGGGATCCTGCAACGCAACATATGCGTTGCACCATGCAGTACACCAATCTCAACCATCTAAAAGTATTTACAATTGATTTTGATCGGTAAGAAAGCGTCTGCGAATCTGGACCATTGATTTTCAAGATGGATGATTGCAATGTGCGTTGAATGGTGCAGTGCACTAAGTGCTCTGTACGGTTCCCGGATCCTAAAAATTTGGTGTTGACGTCTAGAACAAATTTTAGGATTTTCTTTAGTGGTGCGACCATGTATACCAAAACAAACAAATTTGGACTATCTTATTTTTGGGCTTCCATTTTTATTGAACAAAAAATAGAGTGGCGGGCATGTATAATATAGAGATAAATAATTTATTCTTTTTTCAATATAATAATTCATTTTTCGAAAATCGACTATCTTATTGGCGTCCTTTATTGAACAAAAACTAGTGGGGGCATGTATTTATAAATAATTTTTTTTTCCTGGACCCGAAAAGCAGGGACCAATTTTGCTGTGGCCAAATGGGCCACCTTGATGGTATGGGCCAGAAATTTCAGTGGCCTACCACTATAGGACAATTATTGTGTGCTCTAAAGCATATGGGAACATATAGGAACAGTGGTCATTCTAGTAGGCCCACGTACCTACCATTGGTCATAATACTGCCGACATGATGATCAAAGAAATGGAAGAACAGATCAACTATTACGTAGTCAATAGATCCATCGGACGGTCCATAATTAGAAAAAAGTTGTAATCATAATGAAAGGTCTTTTGGAAAAAAGAAAAAAGCTCAACACTTTATATCATTTCATTCACCCTTTCTAATGTTGAATTTCTTGTTGTTCTCCTTTACAAGGGTCTTATCATATCCATTCAACATAAGAAAGTCGTGTGGTTCACCAAAATTTTGAAAGTAAATTAACAAAAGCTCACGGGGTCACTGTTGTCGTTAATGTTTAAAAAGTGTATTGAAATATATGAATTTTTTTGTAAAAGTATACTGTATTAAAATGTGTAAAAAGTACCCTGAAGTGTGTTTTTTGTCTTTTTGTTTGCATATTGTCAGTTTAGAAGGACTCCAACTTTGAAAACAATATTTTTGTTGTTTTCTAAATTTTGTATGAGTTTTTCGTCAATTTTTTTGGCGTAATTATTTATTTTGATGGAGAGAATTTTTTTTTTTTTTAAAAACTATGATAAAAAAAGCTAAAAATGCAATTATCTTCCTGTTCGTATTACAGAACTTTTTTCAACTTTAGTATGGATTTTCACACTTCTTCGATTTTTCTCATCGAGACGAATAATTAAAGCTTGAAAATTTTGACTAAAAATTATCAATTTTTTTATTAAACACCTAAAAATACCAACGGCTTTTAAGGGCCCATTGTGCCTATATTTTTTTTTATACTTTTTTCTATTTCTCTCGTTAAAACGAAAAATATAATGTAAAAATCTGACCTGATGGAGATTAAAATTTGGAAAATTGGAAATGATTCGATATGATTACCTCTTGCACAAGATCATCCCAAGCATCCTGAAAGTGGGTCCCGAAGAGGAGGCCAGCCCCACCTTGGTCCGTGGGGTCCACAGAGTTCCTCCCCAAGCAAACCAGGAACATGGACCCACCACTCTTCATCTCCTGCGATCGTGATCTTAGAAACCCGGCCAAATCACACCGGAACTGCTTCCTGTAAGCATTTGCTGTGCTCTCTTTTGCACCGTGGATGAAAATCTTTCCTTTGTTGTAGGCCGTTGATCTTTTGTCTACCACCGTGTCCGGCACCTGGACATATATATAGCCGGAGCAAGATTATAATTAAGGGTATGTTTTTAGTAGTTTTTTTGTCCTTAAATTACAGACAAAAATAAGAGGATTCGGGGAGGGATAGCATGTATGTTGAGCTGATCACGACCGTTCGTAGCCCGCTGTTCCTTCATGGACGGCTCAAATACCCAAAAAGTCGATAAAAGTAACAGGGCGTAAATGTTTAAGTGCTAATACAAAAAAAATTTGTAATGCAATGTCAGCATAAGACTACCCTGCCAGCAAAGTACATATCAGATATGCTGTTTTTGGAAGCATAGGAATTAAATTTCAAAGTGGGCCCTGCCCCTGGAATATAAAACTTTGATTTTTGAGCATTAAAAGTCAAATAATCCCTTCTTTTTTTTTGTTTTCTTATACTTTATCTACTCTATTCTACTTTAGAGAGAGAACGAAGACTTTGCGATGAGACTTGAACGAAAGGTCTTGTCTTTACAAAGGTGCACCTTTACCATTTTGTTATGTTTTCGTTATACATTGTTCTTTGGATAAATGTTGTATTGATCAATTGATCATATATATATATAAAGTCATTTTCTTATCCGGACCTCCCGGAAATAAGAAAATTTGTGTTGCAAATTGTTTTTGGAAAATCCGATCCGTCCAATGCACACAAATGAACTTTGAAAAGGTGTTTAAGGAAACAAAATATTTAATACAAAAAAATTGAGTTTTCAAGAAATCTTCAAAAAAAAAACCGGGAAGTGGTTGATCCAAGCATTTTTATATATATTTTGGGACACGTTGGATCCGTCAAAAAAAGCAGACAAACAGTTAGGGACGAAGGGAGTAAATACCATAAATGCAAATAAATATTTACACTCAAGTATACTCGTTTTGTCCGTTATTTTATGCTTTGTCACAATATTTAAAACGTGAATTAAGAACACAAAAATAAATACTAATAATAACCTGAGAGCACCAGTGCAAGGAAAAGGCAGAGTAGAAAACGTCAACCGATCCAGCCGGAAACAGCCTTCCGTAAAAAGATCCCGGAACAGCCGCAGCAAAGTAGGAGCGGCAGCGGCCATCGGAAGCCAAACACTCCTCCATGCTACCGCCGTCCTTAGCCAACGGTGGTAGCAGTTGGAAGAGTGTGTTGAAGTCATTCGACGGGAGGTCGGAGAAAAAAGCCGAGAACTCCGGCGGATCGAAACCCATTGCCTCGTACCTCTTGATCATGTGGTTGATGATAACCTCGACTATGAAGATGGTGTTGGTGCCGGAGGAGCAACCTAAGTCAGCAACGACGAACGGGACCGCGGGCCGGGAGTCGACTTGGACCCCGTCTAGGGTTTCTTCTAGCAAATGAAGCATCGATCGAGCATGTTGTGCCTGCATATATAAAAAGCTTACGTAATTTATTAATTTAATAAAAAAAAGAATTTACTCGGAATTATTAATCAGAGTCTTTTACGAGAGTGATAGTAGAGTAATTTTTAAATATGTAGACGAGTTTTTTTTATTTTTTTGTTTATTTTGAAGTTGGTGATAGGTCCACAACTCAACCATATGATCATTTTTGCACGCCAATTTTTTTTTTTTTTTTTTTTTTTTTTTTTTTTAATGAGAGATTTGGAGAAAAAATAGTACTGATGTGTATAAATAGAATTTCCATGTAGAATGACACGACCGGTGTTTTTCGCCATTCATTTCAAACAAAAATACGAACTTATAATACGCTTTTTTTTAATTTTCATACCATTTCTGAACGGATTTTTAATTTGCATGGAAATTTTTGTTTGTGTACCAATTTTTTCCGAGAGAAAAAAAAATTTAAAAAAAAAAAAAAACCTGAAAAGAGCCTAAGAAAAATATGTGGAAAAATAGGTGAGAAAATGGAGGAAGGAATTAATTAATTAATTAATGACCTGGGCTTGGCAGTTATTGGCATAGCTAGCCTCTCCTTTGCCTCCTTTCATGCTAAGCAACCTCTCAAGCTTGTTGCTAGAAACAACCACATTGTCTGCTGCTGGGGGTGCCATTATTCTGCCTTTGCTAATGTGTTGGGGAAGAGCTATATATTGATAGTGAGTGATCAGTGAGAGAGAGAGAAGAGGGTTTGTGTTTGTATTTATAGAGAGAGAAAACAAGGTTTGTGTATGTATGTATGTACTCTGGATAAGGAGTAATTATTCAGTGTTGTTAAGGCACTACCACGTGACCTGTAATTTTGTCCACAACCATTTATTCACCCCTTTTGTGGGTCCCATATGAATTCGTAATTATAGTGGGAATTAGAATGCAACACGTGATGGTGCTTCGAGACTATCCAAAAAATGTAACTGGATAAGATACAAAAGGGATCGAGGTGGTTATTATGATAAGTAAGAACCTTTCAACGCATTGTTATCTTCCAAGAATAACCCCAACTTCGAGAAATCCCTCTTACATTTTTGGGGGACACGGGGGTTGGTGTTGTTCCTTTGGGAACAACATGGATGCTGGCTAATCACAACCATCGTATCGTGCGTCGGTCGACATGATAACTTAGATTATATCTTGTCTAAATAAATTGAACGTCCATTCCAAAATGATTTGACCCGTCCCATGGCCGATACGGACGGCCATGATCATCTAAAGATCCATCCATTGTCCCCAAAGTGACAACACCAGTGACAGTCCATTTTTGTGGGTTAAGTTTTAAGGTTTAAGTTTGTAATTTACCAGTCTAATACAACTAAATAAATTCAGTTAGTTTAAAATTTTCGGATATAGGAATCTAAGATCCTTTATTGTCGTATCCCTGGCAACACTGCTGGCCCATTAAATTTATATTTTTGCTCAAGTTTTTACTAATTAAGCTAAAATTTAGTGGAAGCATGAATCGTAATTTTCAAAGGGAGATTACAAGAAAATCCCAATAAAGTTAAAAAAAAAAGCTCTCTTACGTTCCTAAATAATACAGTAATAAAAGAATTTATCTCTTCCAAAGAGACTAAACTGATTGGATAAACTAAAAAAGAGAGAGGTGAATATATAACGTCATAAATCCTACATTAATCCACACAAATGGGCATCACATGGAACAAGAGTTATAAAAGCAGTCCCACGATTGACGCCTCCTATTTTTGGCATTTTTACGCAACTCCCCCATTCTAATTGTCTCCCCCCATTCTAATTTGTCACCCTAAAGGCCGATTTGTCTAAAGTCCGAATTTGTCTAAAAAGACTAGCGCGCACGACACAACGTAATCTGAAATCAATCAAAGATGCCATGCAAATTTGCTCATATTTTCGTTTTTAAAACTAGCGGATACCAAATCAAGTCTAAGAACTGATATTTTATATATATATATATATAATAGACTAAAGTTCACAGTCCGAAAGTAAGGATTGGGACTCCACTTCCAAATATTTTTGACGATCCGATCCGTCCCAATGTGTTGAAGGTGTTTTCCAATATCACGCGGAAACTTCAAAAAAAAAACCGGGAAGGGCTTGATCCAAGCATAAAAACTTTATATTATAATTTTTTATAAAAACTATTAGATCAAAATTTATTTTTTTTTGAAGATTTTTATTGGAAAACAAGTTATAAAATTTTCATTATTTATAAAAACAATTTTTAAAAGCATCAAAACACCAAAAAGGTTCAATAGGAAACGGGAATCTTGATGAGATATATATATATATAACACTTCTAGTCCACAGGATAAAAACCCGGATTGAAGCATTTTGAAGCCCTTTGCAAATTATTTTTGTTTATTAAGCCGCCTTTTTTTCAAAGATGTTTTCAAGCGTTTCCACGAAATCTTCAAAAAAAAATACCGGGAAGGGCTTGATCCACGCAATTTTCGCAAAACCATAAAATTTTTACAAAATTTTTTGGATCAAGCCCTTCCGTGCCTAAATTTTTTTGAAGATTTCACGCGGAGGCCTTGAAAACACCTTTTGAACACATTGTAATCTGAAATCAATCAAAGATGCCTTCAAATTTGATCATATCCAAAATTTGATTAAACTATGGGATACCAAATAAGGGTTTATACAAATAAGAGAGTTCCTTTTTTTTATATATATATATTATTCTAGTATCCCACCTCAATGTTTTTAAAAATAAGAAAAAATTGATTTTTTTGTATTGCAAATTATTTTTGGAAAATTCGTTTCAATGTTAGATGTGTTTAAAAGGTGTTTTCAAGGTCACGAGAAATTTCAAAAAAAAATAGGAAGGGTTGACAAGCAATTTTCACAAAAACGCTATAATCGGAAAAATGCATGGATCAAGCTTGAAGTTTATTGTATTTTTTTGAAGATTTTCACGTGGACCCTTGAAAACACCTTCAACGACATTGACGATCCGATCCGGATCGGAAAACAAAAAAAATCATGGAGGTCAAAAACGGGAATTTCGGATTATATATATATTATATTTATAGCCCCTTCCAATAGGGACCCTTATATACAAATAAAACTATAGCTATCTAGCCTTTATTTTTGAAGATTTTGAAATATAGCTATTAATTTCAGTACTTGCATTTGATAAAATTAATGAAACAAATAAAAAGAATATTTGTAAAAGGATGGAAACTGTTTTATGAGCCTTATTGGCTACCTATAAAAGAAAATGGGTGGACATTTTCTAAACCAATTTTTGTTTCATGAGTCTAAGGACAAAGATGAGTGAAAATATGCGATAAAAAATGAAAGCCACCATAGAAATATTGATTCAAAACATCAAAACATGGACAAAAATGGGCTTAAATTTGTTACCTTTATGCTATTGTTGTTCTAAAACATCAAAACATGGAACAAAATGGGCTTAAATTTGTTACCTTTATGCTATTGTTGTTCTACCCACGAAGTTTCTAGCATTGAGATCCCAACAAAAAACGAAATCTCAACGGAAATCAATTGAATATTGATCCAATGAAAGTGCGTGAAATCTAAAATCATACTGACCTTTGGCCTTCCCAATAATGGAATGAGACTGCCTTGTTCGTAGAGAAGAAGGATGTCAAGAGCAGAACTAAAATTTGAACACACCTATATTGAAATTGGAATATTGACATCTGTTTTAAAAGTCGACATATAGGGAAATAGCAATCCATGACTAAAGTTTGGTATCCAAGACTTAATTAGGTCCGTTCAAAAAAAAAAAAAGACTTAATTAGGTCAAACTCTTCTTAATTAGGTAAAAAACTTAAGACCCATAAGTGCTTGATTGAAAAACGTTTTGAATTTTGAGCAGGAATGATAAGAACCCTTGGATCAACTGAATCATGAACTTAAAAATTCAATCACAGCCCTCCAATGTACCACAAAGGACACATCTGAGCGGGACATTTTGCAAAATCTTGTATAATGTAATACTATAGATTAGAGAAATCCACATTGCAAAATCTTGTGTACGTAATATAATATAGATTAGAGAAATCCACAGATAAAGTTTGGTACGAAAAATTTAATTAGGTCAAAATCTTCTTAATTAGGTAAAAATTTAAGACTCATAAGTGCTTGATTGAAAGAGGATTTGAATTTTGAGGAGAAGTGATAAGAACCCTTGGATCTGAATTATGAACTTAAAAATCAATCATAGCCCTCCAATGTGCCACGAAGGACACATGGGAGAGGGACATTTTACAAAACCGTTGTGTAATGTAATTTAGATAACAATCCACAAGTAAGTTTGGTATGCAAAACTTAATTAGGTCAAAATCTTCTTAATTGTGTAAAAAATTTAAGACTCATGATTGAAAGAGGATTTGAATTTTGAGGAGTGATAAGAACCCTTGGATCAATTGAATCATGAACTTAAAAATCAATCACAACCCTCCAATGTGCCACGGAGGACACATGTGAGAGTGACATTTTACAAAACCATTGTGTAATGTAATATAGATAGCAATCTACAGGTAAAGTTTGATATACAAAACTTAATTAGGTCAAAATCTTATTAATAAGGCAAAATTTTAATACTCAAAAGTGTTTGATTGAAAGAGGATTTGAATTTTCAGGAGGAGTGAGAAGAACCCTTGGATCAATTAAATCGTGAACTTAAAAATCAATCACAACTCTCCAATGTGCCACATGTGAGAGGGACATTTTACAAAATCATTGTGTAATGTAATATAGGTAGCAATCCACAGGTAAAGTTTGGTATACAACAAAACTTAATTAGGTCAAAATCTTCTTAATTAGGTAAAAATTTAAGACTCATAAGTGTTTGATTGAAAGAGGATTTGAATTTTAAGGAGGAGTGATAAGAACCCTTGGATCAATTGAATCGTGAACTTAAAAATCAATCACAACCCTCCAATGTGCCACGGAGGACACATGTGAGAGGGACATTTTACAAAACTGTTAGGTAAAAATTTAAGACTCATAAATGTTTGATTGAAAGAGAATTTGAATTTTGAGGAGGAGTGATAAGAACCCTTGGATCAATTGAATCGTGAACTTAAAAATCAATCACAACCCTCCAATGTGCCACGGAGGACACATGTGAGAGGGACATTTTACAAAACCATTGTATAATGTAATATATATAGATATCCAACCAAAAGTTACCAGCCGGGACGGAGTCAAAATTTCCAGTTAATATGGTAACAAACTAGAACCACATGCGACGTGTTTTTCCTATTACGTTAATCCAATAAGTAGGTCTAATTCTGAAATTTGTTTTAAAAAAAAAACTCAAGATCATTATTTGCGACGATATTGTTTTGTAAAAGTGTGTGTAACATACATAATCCTCCTGTGATTGGGAAAACAATCATGCAGAAGATTTTTAACAGAAGTCCAGTGTATTTTCTATATAGTATTCTGTTGTTATCTTTGCAGTTAACAGTTACTAAACAAATAAAAGAAAACAAAGAAAAAATAAACTTTTCTAGTCAATTTACAATTGGAAAAAGTGGGTCCAAATTTTCCATCGAACCCATTAGGTTGCATTTATAAACAGTACTGCTACATACCAAGAATGGGTACCCGAAAAGTACCCAGAATTTGAAATTCAAAGGTCCGGATACTGGACCGTTGAATTTCAAATTTTGGGTACCTAGACTTTCTGTTTATAAATGATGATTAAACTCGTCTAGTTAAGTAATATAGCATCACAAAAAATGCAATCCTGATTAGATTTTTGCTTTGTTGCTTTATGCAAAAGAAAATCATTGACTACTAAATAGCTAGGGAGGTAGAAGCTTTATTTCCCCCTTTAATCATGCAAAAAATAAAAAATAAAAAAATGCTTCTTTTGAGCTCGATCATCATACTTTATTTAAGTGATTATTAGAATTAATGTATTGTACGTTGAAGCAGTTTTGGCCGTAATTAACCCTATTTAGTATTTATAATGTTGTTGGATTTGTACTGTTTGCAGTACTGAGCAAAAGAGAGAACTTTTGGGGATGATAAAGATTAAGGGTATCAATTAAAAAGCCAAAAAGATGATTGATTATTGTTTAAAACGGTCATTCCAGAAATCAAGGTTCAGTTAGCTACCTAATAACCCTTTAAACTACTCATGACAAGGCTAATCATAGACTTTGTTGGGTGTCCAATTTAATTAAAACCACTATTCAAATAAACTTCTAGATGCCTCATTAGCGCGTGATTAGTAGAGAGATTACTCGGTGTTCTTGAAGCAATGTTTTAGGACCTTTCTTCATTTCACATTGATGTGTAGACCCTACATTTACGTGTGGTGATCGAGCAAAGCCCTTGGTGTCAGGGGCGGATGTACATTGAGGCTGGGGTGGGCCCTGGGAAACTTCAACCAACAGTGAGCTTTGGCTCAATGGCTTCCATCCTGAGTTCGATTCTTCCCAGGCGCACAACTTGGTCTTTTTAATTGCAACTATAATACTCGTCTCTCTCTCTCTCTGTTTGTAAATTTTTTTTATTAAATGGAGAGAAACATGACACCTTTGGACATTAAATTTTTTCCCAAAGTTTAGCATTTTTACTCTATGTTTCTTTACGGACTATAGTAGGAATTAATGTACAATAAAAATTAAATCACAAACATGTCGATTTATATAATTATATGAATAAATTACGGATTATTCATCTTTTTATATGTAATTATATGACTTCTTAGTAATTTTTTCTTCATATTTTTCCATACAACATGTAATTAGTTTTTCATTGAATGGTGCCACCCCCGTGGCCGAATCTAGGCTCTGTCCCTGATTTCCAGTGTCTCAAATTATCAATGTTTACATAACCGTCAAGCTTGCAATTGCAAAGCTAATTTGGCAACTGTTATAACTGATTTTAAAGGACCGAGGACGAAGGTTAGTCCTCTATCCGTAATGCCACCTATGAGAAGGCAATTATGGTCTCGTTGTAGGCATCGACCGAGCTATCAAATGCCTATAATACTAGAGGGTTTTTTTCCCCTTGCAGGGGCGACCGCCCCTACTGGCCCCCTTTGGCTCCATCCCTGGGTAGAAGTGAATGAGAAGGCATGCAGAGTCGTCGGAGGGCAATTTTTACTGTTAAGGATATGGAGTAAAGTAATAGTATTGTGTTTTAATCATGCATATATTATAAAACACTAAAGACCCGGAATCTTGTTATCATCTTTTATCCAACAGCCAAATGTTTCAACTCTCTCTCTCTCTCTCTCTCTCACTCTAGATCTCTCACTCTAAAGTCATCTGGCCGTGATAGTCGCCGGTTCACGTGAAACTAGGCCGGACAGTTAATTTTCCTCTTTCCTAGCTTTTGTCCCTTTAGCATTCAACGTCCACCCTAAAAGATTTTACTTACATTCAGGGGCGGAGCCAGGATTTTTGACAAGGGGGGTCAAAATTTGAACTCTTAATAGGTTTGGGCAAAATTTTGAACTCTTAATTGGTTTGGGCAAAAAAATGAGGTATGAAGTGAGTCAAAATAGAAAAAAAAAAAGGGCAAGTGGAGTCAAAATTTGAACTCTTAGGCCTCCTTTGGGTAAAAAAACCATTGTGGTTTTATTTTTCGTCTTTATTCACAAAACTTTAAGTTTGACTAATAAAACTTTTTAGATTTCTCTCGTAGAAAATTAAAACCACAAAAAGGACGAAAACTAACAAATGCAAAAAAAAAAATAAGGACAAAACCAAAAAAACCAAAGTTTCACCAAAAGTTTTTCAATTCACCCAAATAGGTTTGGGAGAAAAGGAGGTGAAAGAGAGAAATAGAAAAAGTTGAGACAAAACATTTATCCTGAACAAAAATTTAACCCTCCGGGTCTTTAGTGTTTAATTCTCTTTCCCTCCACCGTTCTTACATCTGTAATTTGTTTTCTCAGCGTGTCATGAGTCAACTTGCACGCCTTTGAACTCACCTCTCACGCTCCTTTTCACGGTTACACGTGATATGAGGTGACCTCAAGAGTTGTTGATAAAGAGAATCGAACATAAGACTTTACGAGGTCAGAGCAACTTCTAAGTTCTAGGCCAAGACCTCTGGGCCAACCGCTGAGTTATTTATATATATGTTTTTAAAAGACTTATGTCTGCATGTATACCATTATGAAGTCATTAGCCATGCTGATATGCATGCATAGATAACAGCGTGAGGGTGATTTTCTGCTATATTGCACGTTAATATGGCATTGGACTTGGCCTAGGCCTAATTTGGTGCACTCGTGAGTGTGACCATCCAATGCGTGAACATTTGTCGCACAATTTCAATTTATCGTTGATGGGAAATGCTACCATATATAAACACTTTGTATATTTGATTGTGTATGGTATGCACTCGTTGAATTATATACAAATTAATGTCAATCTTCAATTCATAACAGTTTATGGAAATTCAAAGCATTTGGTCGACATACATTTATAACATCAATCTTGAATTTGTATTTGACGAGTTTTCTTCGTGTAATGTATTTTCAATTGTCTTAATTTTTTCCCTTTATTCAATTTTCCCCAAATTTTTAGATTCTTTGTCGTTACTCAATTTTTTCTTCTTTAATTTTTTTCAATTGGCTTAAAGAATCACAATGGAAACTCAATTTTTTTCAAAGGATAAAAATTTGTCCGTTGGATTTATTTTTTTGAAGAACAAATAATAATGTTATTATATATTAACCTTTGATAAAGGTACAAAGATCAAATCTCGCTAATTACAACTAATACTACTAACTTTCGCCTACCAAAAAGGATATTTTAATCCAAAATTATCCAAATTACATCTTTCATGAGAAATTTGTCATTAAAAATAAGCATCAACAGATTTTGAGTTTTCTAAGAATTATGTGTTTTTTAGACTAAATTTATATACTAATATGAAAATCAATTTTCAACTTCTTATAGCAAACACGATCATTTTGGCAACAGTTTAAGAAAACAAGAAACAAAGAAGTAAATGGCCGTTTGTGGTGTCTTCCCGATTTTCAAAGTGTCAATTTTTTCTTATGAAACAAGAAACAAAGAAGGAAAGTTGTGAGTCATTTGGATCAAGCTTTTTGGTGTGTTATAGTAATAAAACTCTCACAAAATGAAATCAACAGAGAAATCCTCATAGAGGATCGGGATCCGTTTTTAAAGTATAATTTGTACGGGTGGAAATTAAACTTAAATAATTAGACAAGCTTCTGTTAAAATCGTCATAATAATTTTCAAAAGTTGGACTCACTCATTACCTGAATTTTGTCGGTTTGACATTTGAAGGTGTTTAAAAAGAGATCAACCAACAACTGATAAAAGGTATAGGAGGAGGAGATGGTGGAGTGGTCAAAAAAGATGGTTAGTTATGCTTCTTGTCACGAGTTCTTTTGGGTCTAATAATTCATTACCATTTATGGCCCCCACACATGGAAATCTATTTGGTGAACATAAATAAAAAAATTAAATTTAAGAATTTTTATAGAAGCCACTATTGCAGAATGTCCCGAGAACCCTTTTGTATTTGTTCGAGTATGTAAATAAGTCGCGAATACAGTTCAATAATTCATGAGTTCTTAGGTCTAATAATTCATTACCATTTATGGCCCCCACACATGGAAATCTATTTGGTGAACATAAATAACAAACATTAAACTTTAAGAATTTTTTACAGTCTGGTGGAGATTTATGCTGCCTGCTTTAACTTCTTTGTCTCCATAAAGGTGTAAAATAATACAGGTTTCAAGCCAAATGTGTGTGACACTGGTAAAATGTACTAGTAGTAGGTATTCACTGTTCAATTCCAACAAACAAGAGATATTTATGGTAGTATTTAATCAATGCTATACAAACGATTACACAATGGGTCGATCAAAACGATTCCTATACAGACGATTACACAATGGGTATATCAGAACGATTGATTGAAAAGTTATCCTGAAGGACAATTTGAATGAAAAGTTGTCTCAAAAGATGATTGATGACACGAGATCCATAAGGGATCTAGTTGGATGTACGACCCAGTCCACTTATGTACATAGTACGACCAACCATTCCATCTTCTTGGAGCATGCATCGTCACGTGGTGTCCCAACACTCTTATCCACCACATATTCTTGTAGGCCGGGTACAGGTTTTTTATGTTTAGGACTTGCTCGGGTCAATTTACAAAGTACTCCAAATTAATTACTAGGAGTACAAATTTCTTATCCTTCATAATCATGTATGTATAGGTACATGAGGACATTTAAGAAGTCTTTTGTAAATGTCATGTCAAGAATAACTGCTGTGAATTTTGAGCACTTTTTATATCCCAAGCATGCTAGTGTATAAGTACATACAAGGGAGCAGTCTTCCACTAATTACTGAAGCATGCATGCATGTTAAAATTGTTTTGTTTTGGATTCTTTAGGCAAAATTGAACATGGGGACAAATTATTGTAGCCATCAGTAGAGGACAAACCTTCAAGAAAATCTTCACTAGCTTAGGTTATAGACTCTTCTATTTGATTTGGTGCATGCATTAATGCATATAATGCTTTTATTAGTCGTACTTTATGTAGTGTATCATTCCTCATTTAATGAACCTAACCTTAGGAAGCTGAATGGGTCAATGGTTTGAGGATTATTTTACTCATAAAAGAATTTGGGAGCTTGTTATGCAGCGGATCCTCTGTCTGACCTCCCTGTCCCATCCATCTGTGTCGTCCATCCGAGCAACTAACAGCTCGAATTTCGTCTCGGCCCTGAACAGATCTGAGCCAAGCCGTTGATTGCTCAAATGAACGGCGCATGCTCAAATGAACGACGCAGATGGATGAAACAAGAAGGCCAGATAGAGGCAGATATTCAAGAAGATCTGCTACCACTTGTTCCAGTGACTTATTTTGCCTTTTTGGGTTGATGTACCAGAAGAATGATCTGTCTCGTAAAGCGCAATAAGTTAATTTTGGTACTGAACAGTTTATTCCTCGGTGCTCTTTTCTTTTTCTTTTTTGGGTCTTTGAAGATTCACTGTCATGTTTATGCAATTATCTATGCAGGGGACAAGGGTAAATTAGGCATTCTCATGCACGATGTTGGTAAAATTTAAATGGACCAAAATTTTCGTCTTCTTTTTCAATATATAATACTATATTTACTATATTAATGGCATGTTCTTTAGCTTTTTATAACAAGAGCAAAACATAATTGTTCCAAATAAAACATCAGAAAAAGATAATTAACAATCCAAAAGAATACCCAGAATTGAGATTTGTAGATAAGATTCATGTTCTAAGCATTTCAACTGCTTAAAGCTCAAATCTGACGCCGTCTAGCTTTTGTGGTTTCCACCGCCCGGGATTGTTAGCATGTATTTTGATTACATCTGCGCTATATCGTTGTACGGGTTTGAGCCGGGTACCTTTTGGGTGCTTAAATCGCTATTAGTTTGATAGGATTCATTTTACAGTCCTGGTGAGGTGTTATGTTGCCTGCTTTAATTTAGTGTGTTTTTTGTCTAGTGGCATAAAGGTGTAAAATAATCAGGTTTCAATCAAATTGTTAGTCGTTTTGGTGTCAATGTCTTTGAATGTAGGTATTCGTTCAATTCCCGGATGGAATTTATAATGGATTTCTTGACTTGATTCAAAAAAAAAAAAGCTCAAATCTGAACATCGTAATCCAATTACGATAGGATGAATTTTCTCTTATCTCATCGATCCCTTTCTATCGATTGGATGAATCCGACGAAAATTTAATTATTTCCAAAATGGATTGATTGAAGTTATGAAAAACACAAGCAAGCGTTCATGCTGTTGGTTTGTATAGGAATAGAAAGACAGATGTCATTATCATGTTCCTTGACTTTGAAATATAGTTATAGAAACTTGAGTTTGAGTTCAATGTTATTGGGAATGGTAGAAGGCATGAAATTTAGGGTTTCTTTCATATTATAGTCAAATGAGACATACTGTTTTGTGCTCCAGAAGTAATACCAATTTTTAAGTTTTTCTTTCTGCAGGTTTTAGTTATTGAAAATGCTAAACACAGAAGACCGGAATGTTATTAAGGTCTAAAAAATATGTTGAAATACGTGAAAACGTATTAAAAAGTGTAAAACATGCAAGATCCGTTTATTCAGTGACCTGTTAATAGAAGCATCCGTTTGTTATAGGCAATCAGCATAGACCATGGTTGGAAATATTTTGGAAACCACAAATTCACATGCTTTGTTTTCTTTATCACGTGGGCTAAACTTGAGTATAGATCCATTTACGAATTCATGGATGCAAAAGAAGAAAAAAAATAGAAAAAGTAAAGTGAAGTGACTAAATTTATTTACCTTATACCCATTTAATAGATTTTGATGTCCGATTAATCTAACTTTGCACACATGATCTTCTTAGCGAGCCCCACTATACAAACTCAAACTGTATCAGTCAACTCGGATTGGGCCCACTTTTCGACGGCCGAGATGAGCGCTGCGTACCGCCACGTGGTACCCAGCCGGCATTCAAGTTATTCTCCAAATGTATAGCCCTCAAACCCAGATGCATGCAGGAGTAATGTACTCAAATAAATGGACTGGCCCACTTTGGGGTAGTCCAGAGTTCAGGTGTATAATGTAAGATTAACCCCAGTCAACTTAAGCAACATGAAAAGGAAACATCATCTTTTTATTGACTAAATAATGGAATGTTGAGAGCAAAGCAAAAGATATGCCTTACAGGAATCATAAATGGAAAGAACAAATGCAACTCTGTACCAGAACAAGAACTACCAAAAAAATTAAGGCTGCAATGGGAATTACTGTATGGAAAGGTGAATACAAGTAGGCTACAGCTACATATTGAATTAAGAAACAAGTAATGGAAGCTTCAATTATCGTCTGCAGGGATCCGGATTTTCTGCCCCCCTTGGCTGCCCCCTTTTGCTGCCCCACCCCCCTTTGGTTGACATGTGTCCCCTTCAACCCCACTCCCTAACTCTGTTAACTTACCCCCTTTTTGCCGTTTCCCACTACTGTTGTAACAAAAAAAAAATTCTTTTTCACAATCAAAACTCAAAAGGAGCTTCAATTCCTTTAATCCCAGCAAAAAAATTGCGGGCATCTGTACCTCTGTTGATTCATGTATATATGTATATGTACATGTATAGAATAGAAGTTCGGTTACATACCTCGGCGTCGACATTGCAATCGGGAATGGGTGAGGAACAACCAGAGGGCAAAAAGATTGGGTAAATCCTTACGAGCTTGTTGGGGCGGGAATCGTTTCTTCATCTGGTGGTTTTTCCCTCCAAAATCCATAGAGATTTCGTGCCCTAGATCATCGGAGAGGATGAAGAGGATTTTCGTTATGTATATCGCTTATTTTTGGGCATTTCTATTTTCTATGAAGATCTATTTTCTATGAAGAAAACGGCAAAAGGGGGTAAGTTAACAGAGTTAGGGAGTGGGGTTGAAGGGGACACATGTCAATCAAAGAGGGGTGGGGCAGCAAAGGGGGGGCAGAAGATCTGGAGCCCGTCTGCAGTCCCCCCGGAAACAAGGCTACCTGCTGGGAATAAATTCTGAAGCATTACTGAAAATGAAACCAACAAAATGACAACAGGCATAAAACATACTGTGGGCCATTTTCTTTAGATAATGGCTTATATCCTCAGGATACCAATTTGCAGCATTCCACTCTGAAACCTTGCAATTTACTACTAAAGAGCAACACACAACCTTCCTAACAACAGAACTGGTTACAAATATTCCAACAAGACACGTAAGGGCAAACGTTCAGCCACTTGCCCTATGATGCTCGTGTGTAGTGGGCTGAACATACTGGGTCGGACCATAAAACTATTGGCTGTGGCTGGGCGAGCATGCGAGTCGCCTGCCAGCTCTCTCTATGGGCCGAACGTCAATAGACCGTAAGACTTCCCAAATGTTCCGTTTAGCCCAGTAAGGAGAAGAATATCTCTAACACCGAAGATGTTTAAGACCGTAACTGGAAGCCAAACCTGACGTACTTATAGTGCAGAGTCAGTTTTACAGTTGTGGAATGGTCCTAGAGTACTTCACCTCTCACCTTTTAGAATAGCGATACTAAGGCCAACTTTCTGAGTATAATCTTGTGAACATACAGAGAGACAAGAAATTTTGAATTAAAGATGCATATAGACAATCACCTCATTGCTTTCAGGAGAGCACGGTGCCCAACTGTTTCTGGCAAATCACTTGGGAAGGAGTACCGGTTTGCGGTAAGCCGGTAACCCACTTTGATCTATTTCCGTTATCCTCCCACATGGCCTGAAGTAAAAAAGCAAAGGCTTCTCCATATAAGATGCAAGTAACAATGAAAAAATAGGCTCACAATTAGAAAGAAAGTCAGTAATTTGTATGAGCCGAAATAAGAATATATCAGGCCTTAGGATGCACAGGAGGAAGGTTGGACCAAGGCTGAACAAGTGCATGCAAATCAGGCAAGGGTTTAAAGAGGTCACCTAGGCTCACTAGATTACGTCATCAGCAGGGTGTCAGGTTTAGAAATGTCACAGCAGGCTTAAGGGCTATTAGACCTCTAATACAGGACAAGATTTAAACCCTTGGTAGCATGTTGTAGCTAAGAAAATGAGAAATGAAACAAGTAATAAAGGCATCAGGAGCATACTTGTACACGAGCAAATTGCTAAATAGTGTCAAGACAATAAGTTACTTACCTGAAGCTTAGAAGGCATCAGTTTGTCATTGCTAGAATGGAAAAGAGCATAATCCTGCACTTTATACACAACCCCATGGATAAAACAAGAATGATAACGCGCCATTCCATCCACAACTGGAACTCTAGATAGTAATCGGCTACACAGAGCTGAGCAAGTTAGAAAAGCTCCAGGGTGTTCAACCAAACAAAAGAAACATGTATGATAGAGTGCTAGCAAACAATATTGTTGGGAACAATCATGGCTGAAGACTTAAGTTTCAATCAATTTATAAAAAGAAAGAAAGTGGGCTGGCATGTTACAGATATGCCCAATATGGACGCCTGCCTAGCTCTCAAAAATAAATAAAAGGCAAACAAACACTGTGGTATGTTACACATATTTGACATTCTATAGCAAATTACTTGTACATTCCACTACACTTTGCGTGTAATAGCATAGTCTAGTAATAAGCCTCAAGAGGATTGAGATAGCCTCGTGGCCCTCGTCCAAAGGGCGCAACATCAGTGCAAACAATAATCCTCGAATCTACGTAGCTGAACTGAGCATTGTGAAGTGTATAGCCTTTAACATTTGGCAAAGGAAGTCCTTTCCACAGGAGTACATTCACATACGGCAAGAGGACGGCTCTCAGAACAGTTCCGATCACTGGCTGCAAAAAGAAAGAAAAAAAAGAAAAAGGCAATGAAACAGGGAAAAGGGATTGGAAGAGACAATGAAAAGCACTGTTACGAATACCTGCAAACTATGTTCGATGGACTCTTCGGAATTTACAATGTACCCATTTCAGATACTCAACATTCACATAGTTAAGTCTTCCTAATGCAATAACAACTGAGAGACATTTGAACTTTACCTTGTTCCACTATTACTTCTAAAGTGAAATTAAAGATTGAAACGGGTATATACCTCTAGTAGATGCAAATGAAAGTCGCCAATGGTGCTCCACTTCAAAGACATGGCGAAGTCATTCAATTCGACCCTACCAGCTAGACTATTCCGCGAGATTTCTGGATAGCCTGAAAATGTGATCACCTGCACCGTTTCATTGATTTACATCATTTAAACTGTTATGCAACTCAATAAATGACCGCTCAGATTTGAAACCTGAACAAAGTACAATCACAGTACACATGATAGCATGTTACTAAAAGCAACGAAAAAATATTTGGAATTTGGCAACTTTGTTTATTATGGAATAAGGTGGCGAGGGGTATGCATAAGTTCCTTGACGTTGTACAATTGCATGCTTCCCTATAATAAGGTAACAGGGCTGGCTTTGGGCATGTGCCGAGGATGCTGCCGCATCGGGCCCCCAATTTTTTCCTATTTTCGGCACAAACCCACCCCCGCGCCCGCGACTGTTTTTGCCCTTGTATTATGTATATACATATAATTAGTAGGAAAATGCCCAATCAAACTTAGGGTCCAATTTAAGAGGAAGTTCAAAACAAAAGGCCCAAAAAAAAAATGGCAGCAAAACTTGAATATGAGAGTTTTAATTACTACTTTTGCCGTGAAATAGTGACATTTGAGTAATACATTTTAAATTAATAGGATGAAAATCCAGCTTTTTATTACTCCTTTTGAATCTTGTAGTCTTTTCTTCAAAGTATTTTATTTTTTTATTTGTGATTTATATAAAGGGCCCCATTTTAAAAAGTTGGCATCAGGCCCCTGAAAAAGTAGGGCTGACCCTGATATAAAAAAAGTGAGAAAGAAGCCAAAAATAACAAGAAATACTCCAATTAGCTGCATCAAACAAAAGTTTCATTGTGAACTAATGAATAACACATTGAAGAAATCAGGGCCGGCCCAAGCCTAAGGCCTATGAGGCCTGGGCCTTGGGCACTCCCAAATATGTCAAAATTTGGCGCACTCCAAAATATTTTGGTGCTAGGTTTGAATAGGAGTCTTTTTTTAGAGTCAAGAAGCCCAAGAGGCCCAAGGTTAATTCAAAATCATCTGCTCAGTCATGGTTTGGCATATCATTATTTGAGAATAAGTAGAGGGGTGGGCTATCAATTTATAATGTTCTTTGAGTTGGTTTCCCTTGAATAGGCGATGTGGGACTGAGAATTTGAGAACAAAAGTCTTCCTTTACACAAGTGCTCTTGTCCCACATCGGAAGAATATGGGTTGGAAGGCAAGTGCTTGCCTATAAATACTTCTAGACAACCAAAAATGTTCCTAAAAATGAATTTGAAGGCAATTGCTTGCCTATAAATACTTCTAGACAACCAAAAATGTTCCTAAAAATGAATTTGAAGGCTAACCAAAAACATAGTAGTGAAATTCTATGTTCCGATAGATAAATTATTCCACTCTATTATTTAGTTGGAAAAAATGTATAGGGCACTATGTGGCGATTGGGCCTCGGGCACTCAAATGCCGTGGGTCGGCCCTGGAAGAAATACTAATAAGCAAGATTTATTCAGAAACGGGTTTTGCCCTCTGAACTTTGACGCCAACTCTGAATTGAAGGACAATACGAAGTAAACTGGAGTGTTGGAAATGCTATCTTTCATAGGAAGCAGTGTGTGTATATATGGTTTCAGTCATTAGGTTCCGTAATGTATTCCAAGATTAACATCTGGTTGAACTGAACACATTATTTAGTCAAGATAAAAAGGAAAGATGGGTAAAACTGGATAAGATTCTGCTTTCATATATAGTTCTCAAGACTCTAATTGGCACTTCAATTAAGCTTACCAGTGAGATACATGCAACTGGTATTGTATTGCCAGCGTCCAAAACATCAATTGTCACGTCCGAGTAAATTTCTCCGTCGATGTTGTTCTGTGCAACTGTTATGACTGGTGGTGAAGTTATGGAAACGTTAAGATCCATGTCATCATTTGGGTATTGCTTGTACAGCTGCGGTAAAAAAAGTCTCCACTCAGCAGTGTTCAACAAGGACAGATCTGGTATCTTGTCAATAATCCAATGCATACGATCTGCCTGACCACGAAAATATGTTAAAAACTTTTTAACAACAATCATACTATCCAAATGCATCGTCATTGAGAAGCACAAAGGACTTACATTAGAATATACCGAAGATAACGAATTCAGAACATTTTCATGTATTGATATCCCACCCATCTTAGATGGACCTCCACAGGACAATGAAGCTTGTGAATTTATTGCATAATTGCTGAAACCTACAACTTCATCCCTAGCTGTGAACAACCCATTGATCCCAAGGCCAATGGAAGAATTACTGAAAACGAGGTCATTCACAAAAGTAACGTTCAGGGCAGCAATTTTATGTACTGCGATTTCTTTTGGAAGAGATCGCAATTTAGAGTCGAGCAGTAAAATCGCATCTTCAATCTTCTGAGAAATGCCATCTTCAACTGCTGAACGTATTTTCTTTTCAAAAGCAGCAACCACTCTGGAGAGTACAAAGAAGATGAAGACTTGAAGTAATGACAGTCCCAGAAGGCAGAAACACATAATTACGAACCGGAGATACAAGAAGACAAATTAGCTGTGAAGGAACAGACCATATTTCTATGACAGAAGCACCCCTTCAAGGGCTATGGAGCATTAAATCTATGAGTGCTCCAAAATCCATAAAACAATAACCCAAAATTCTTCATACACAGGAATATGTGGTTTTTTCACTAAGCCCTACTAAAGAAAGAGAAATAACTAACGAATCCAACTGTACTTTAAAGTCCTGTAAAAAACAGAAAGGAGCGAGTGAGTAATATAACATATACTTTCTGAGTAGATAGATTGTTAAAGCATCCAACTCAAAACCAATTGGCTATGAGTGGAGAGGCCGTCCAAGCTCATATACTAGATTTCGAGAAGATAATTAACCGATGTAGGACAAATTCCAACAGATATAGATGTGCTATGTATATCACACATTCAATGGTGAAACCTAAAAGAATACTTTCTCTAGCTCAGAAAACAAAGCATGTTGTGTGCCATGTGTTTTCCACATCAGGTAATATGATTGCGTACCCTTTGTACAGCCAAGATACTCCACCATCCAACTTTATAGAAATATCTTTCACATGGCATCCACATTCCAGCAGGGACAGTTCAAGAGTTCCTTGTTGGTTCTTCAACCCTACAGTAAGCCCAACCTCCATGCTTTCAACCTTAGAAGAAGAAGCACTTGTTAATTTCCTTTTGGTAAAAGAAATGTCAGAGATGGTCACCGGACCTCACTAAGAAAAACTGAATTCCACATACCAGTGCATATGATAACACTTTCAAGTCCAATATAAAAACAATAACCAATTCAAGATGTAGATGGAAGTGTACCAATACAATCAACATGTTATGCTAAGAATCTAACTGTTTTCACAGTTTAGGATCACAAGTTTGGAAGTGTACCAATACTATCAACATGCTAATTGCCATCCAGAGGTCCTAGTGCATGTTTCCCTTAAGTTCAAGCTATAAAAAGATACTTCTGTGTAACTGAAATAAGACAAATAGGTATCACTTGAAAAGAAGACTTCAACATCACTTAGTGAACATCAAGTTCGCTTGAGCACTATTCCACCAATTTTATGGAATTGAGATCTCTTATGCACTCTGCCTCAATTCTAGTAGCAATGTGATTAGTCATGGCAGATTAATCAAGAGGTAAGTAAATCCAACATTTTTCAACTTTTTTACAAAAATCTACTACCCTAATAATCACTTTGGTTTGTCAGTTAATTAAATGCTGAACTCTGGACTTAAAGTTTAACATTTCTACAATTGTCGTCCATGGTAGATTAATCAAGAGGAAAGTAAATCCAACATTTTTTAACTTTTTTTACAAAAATCCACTACTGCAGTAATCACTTTGGATAGTCAGTTAATTAAATACTGAATTTTGGAGTTAAAGTTTAGTTTGCAAAACATTTCCACGGGGCCTGTATGAGTATGCTACAATTACTGAGTCATTCTCTCTCAATCCCAACCCTCCTATACAGTTGTACTTGAAGCTGTGCATATTGTGTTCGAGAATCATGCTACCACTAGACATTTGGCTTTCTATTTAATATCATTCTTCCTTCTAGAGATAAGAATGAGAATCCAGTATCCAACTGAAAACTGTCTGCTATGATCCGAGGTTGTCAGTTTGAGGATCCGAGGTTGTCAGTTTGAGGATTTTGGCACCAAATGCAAATTAGGTACAAAAGCACCAGTTGTTCTCCAACAAACAAGCGGAGTGCAAAATTTCTGCAACTCCGGTAACGAAAAAAAGGACAAGATGCTCAAAATCAATTGGACCATCTCGATTTTGGTTTTCCATCTCTCCAAAATTCACTTAATCAAGCTGTCCCAAAAGCTCAAATTCATTTTCTCCAGACCAAACTCTTCGTGTATCCTACTAATGTCTTTTATTTTAAAGATTAGTAGCACTGTTACTGAAGTGGTTGGAATTGGCAAGTAAGATCTCTTGATTTCTAAGAACCATCCTTTTACTCAGCGCCAACTTGAATGTCCATACTAGAGCTAAAAAAATCCACTTCACCCTACTTCCCTCAACTTTCACTATGTTAAAGAGGAAATACATCTACTGCAATCCACTATCAGTAAAAGCAAATCCGTGCATACCTCCACAGATGCAACCCCTTTATCTGAAATCTCTGGGATTAACCAAGTACCATAGTGATAGCTCCAATCCATGCTCAAATATGCTTTGGCCCCAGAAACAACAAGAGCTATACCCGTATCACCGGATTTAACAGCCGAGGAATTGACATCGACCTGATAAAGAATTATGTTCGAAAGAGTAATATGGACAGTACCAATGAGTGGGATTTTCACTGCCTTCTCAATTTGGGGAACCTCAAGTGGAGTCAAGGAGTTGATTCCACTGTTTATTAGCAAATCTTTAGCATAATCAATACCCTTATCGAATATTTCTATCAATATGAAGCCTTCTTCGCTGGATTGAACGTGGGTAGATAAAGGAATGAGCAATAAGAACAGTACAGGATAGAAAACACTGCGTGCCATAAAATTTGACAGCAAACCCAGATGACAAAGATGATTGGATTGAATCATAGACCAAAAACTTTCAGCTGAAAAGGCCCTGAAAATGGAAACCTAAGCTTAAGACATAATTTCTTCTGCTTTCCATGAAATTTGACAACAAACTCAAATGAAAAACATGATTGTATTGAATCACAGACCATAAGCTTTCAACTGAAAAGCCATGAAAATGGAAACCTAAGCTTCGAACATGATTTCCAGTGCTTTCCATGAAAATTGACTACAAACCCAGATGAAAAACATGATTGGATTGAATCATAGACCATGTACAGAGAAATCCTAAGAATAGAGTAAGCTTAGAACCTGAACTCTTCTTGGAAATAACGTTGATGTTTCAATCCTGTTTGGATTGAAAAGATGAAGGCAGCGTGTGTAACGTGGGGTGGTTATTTATGAGGATTTAAAGAATGGGGAAGAAGATGGGGTTGGTTGAATTGAAAAGTATTGGAGTTTTCTTCATCAATTTCATTGATTGCAATGAAAACACTCCATATTTGAAAATGCAGCTGAAGTTTTAAAAAAAAAACCACCATCTCGGGTGAACCGTGTGCTTGCCACTTCAGTGATTGAGTTAGGAGGAGTTACCTACGCGCCCAGGATAGCGTGGATTGGTCGTTTAGATATTGCAGTAGGAATCTAAGCAAAATAATTCCAGATTCCTTGTTAAGATTGAGACTAGACTACTAGTATGATTGATACGATTTCATTTTCTTTGGATAAAATCGAAAAAGCTCTTGGTAAATGTACACCATATCACGTGGGACCGGTTTTCGGGTCCCCACAATGATGATCGAAGCTGTTTAATATTTTTAAACAGTTAATTTAAGAGTTCGGGAAAAAAATCAGCTCGTTCGGATATCAAGAACGGCTTGATCAATGTTCGTACATACGCATTTACCTTCGAATACTAATCAAGCCCTTCTCAATATACATACAAGCTAATTATTTTTAGGAACTCTTAACTTAATAATTTAAAAATATTGAATGACTCCAATCATTATTGTGGAACCCATAAATAGGTCCATATAATATGGTGTACATTTGGTGTATCCATAGTACTTGCTTTGGCGGCATATGTAGTTATGTACCATTTTTTTTTTTTTGATAACCAGGTGTCCGGGCCAGCTTTCGCGCTCCTCGACTAATCTTGGGAGACCAATTCTTGGTGTAGTTATGTACCATTACCAGGGAGGGTAAGTTTGGGAGCGGGTGCCCATAGCTCTTAGGAAAGGATGCACCATGCAGGCTGCAGCGCCTTCAAAACGATGTCATTTTAGTTTGGGGGTCACTCAAGAATAAGGTTTCACATCATCGTGTGGAGTCCATTTCGAGGTCTCGTAGAAACGATCCAAACTATTCAATAATTTAAAAATAATTATTCAAGTGATGTTGAAAAAAACCAGCCCAATCGAATATATCAATAGTTGATCTAATTCGTTCAATTTTTTACTTAGAATTCAGGTCTTAAAATCTGTAAGAATCTTAAAGAAAAGTTAGAGAACTCTTTGAATCTTAAAGAAAAGTTAGAGAACTCTTTGCTTAGTATCCCCTAAATCTGAATTGTAGATATCGTAAAACACGTTTAAAAGAGCATTGATTAAAAAATTATCTTAATCGGATATCGATATGTATCAAAACTATCCATATTTTTAGAATATTTTTGCATTTTGATACCTACCAAATCGTTGGTTTGGGTCTCGGATTGGGCAGATGATTGCTCCTTGAGATTGTTTCCTTGCTCATATTAGTCTTGTAACATTTTCAAGATTAATGAAATATTTTTTTTGCCGTTAAAAAAAAAAGTTGGAAAGGTGATGGGGTGGTTCTTCTCTCATTTCCAAATGCTGTATTGATAAGTAAAACTCACTCTCTACCTCAGCAAATGGCTTTGCATTTGCTCTTTATTTTCACTTATTTTACCAGAATGTCATTCAATGTAGACAATTAGATTGAGAAGGAAAAAAAAAAAAAACTTACTGTTGAATTTGGAATTTTGCCAACTCAATTTGATTATGTCATTGTGGAGTTCAACATTGCTAAACTTAATAATCCCTAAAGTTGTCCGTTTGAACTAACTTTTTGTGGGATTACTCGAAAACATTTCTAAAAATAACAAACGAATCAATTGTTCGTATAAGACCCCGAAATGGGCCACAAAGCAGTCCGTTCGCAATCCGTGCGCATAGATATGTTCGTACGGATGGCAATTCCCCCAAACCCGATGGATACTCACCCAGCCCCCGCTTATTTGGAGACGGATATTACTCGATTTTTCATCCAATAGGAGCGAGTATGGTAGAAATTAAAGAATCTCCAGTTGAAAACGGGGCGGGTATAATTTTGTGATATCCACCTCCGAATACCCGTACCCGCCCCCGTTTCCAATTGTATATGTATATTTTTTATGAATGTATGCATATATGCAGACATATAGTAGTATATAGATGTATATGTATGTGTGTGTATATATAAGTATGCATATACGTATAATTTGTGTATATTGTTCCGAATTAAAACTATATATGCTAAGTGTTAAAAAAAGTTTAGTGATGGTAGTTAAAATTTTATATATCTTGGTAGACTGCTATTTCTTTGTAATTTTCTATTCTTTTTGATGTAAATTGTTGTTTTTGTTATTATAAGACATATAAATTAAATCTTATCGTGGTGTTTTTTTTTTTTTTTGGTTCAACAAGTTTGGATATGGATTTACCCGAATATACCCGATCCCCAGTGGTAGGCGGGTATGGTGGATTGTCCACTATCCCTTTGGCCTTATTTGTTAGGGAGGATATGGGGTGGGATGGGATTTGGATTTGGATGTGGGTCCCAAAATTCATTGTTTGGTAACATTATTTGGGATGGGATTTGGTTTCCCAGCCAATTAATATCCCCATCCGTACGGGATATAAAATCCCATGGGGGATTTGGATGGGATTTGGAGTTTTTAGTGCAAAAAACCGGATATCCCGAGCACTATCCGAACACAAACACTGGATATGAATTTTTTCCATCCATTGATATCCTGAGCAATATCCCAAGGATTTCATATCCCACTCATATCCCATGGGATTTCATATCTCATCAATTTATCTCCGGCCAAACAAACGAGGCCTTTGGGTATGGAGGTGGGGATGGGGATGAAATTCCCAATTGGAAATCATGGGTAGAATAGGGTCTCCCGATCCATACTCTATCCCTTGCATGTTCGAATAGAGTTTCGCATGATGATTCTTATCACGATTACGGAATATCCACTTCGAGTGTCCAAACAGTTCCTCACAACCACTAAAACACAATAAAAAATCCAGGGCCACTACCGTAATTAACACAAAACAAAACTAGGGTTAGGGTTTTATCCATCCCATATCGTCTCCCTCTCCCTCTTTCCCTCTCTCTCCAGTCGCCATGCCGAAGAACAAGGGAAAGGGAGGAAAGAACCGCAAGAGAGGCAAGAACGAAGCCGATGACGAGAAACGCGAGCTGGTATTCAAAGAAGACGGCCAAGAATACGCCCAGGTCCAGCGCATGCTCGGTAACGGCCGGTGCGAGGCCACGTGCATCGACGGCACCAAGCGGCTCTGCCACATACGAGGAAAGATGCACAAGAAGGTCTGGATCGCGGCCGGCGACATCGTCCTCGTCGGACTGAGAGATTACCAAGACGACAAGGCTGACGTCATCCTCAAGTACATGCCCGATGAGGCGAGGCTGTTGAAGGCGTACGGAGAGTTGCCGGAGAACACGAGGCTGAACGAGGGGATTGCTGGCGGCATCGACGAGGAAGAGGATGGGGCTGGTGATGATTACATTGAGTTTGAGGATGAGGATATTGATAAGATTTAAATTAGGGTTGGTTGTGTTTTGATGAATAAGTTGATGGATTTTGGTTGAATTTCTATGGGGATTGTTATGTATTGCTGCTATCTTTATGATTTGTAATTTGGTGTATCATGATGTGTTTGTGATAAATTGATTGGAAGATTACCCAGTTGTATTCTCATCTCTATGCTCTGTAGGGCTTTACACACATGTATTTCCATAGAAGATATTTCACTGTTTTTCGATAATTCAGGTGTCCCGACTAGCTCATTTACATCCAGATTAATCTTGGTACTAATTCTACACATTATTTGGTGTTGATAGCACGTCATTGAAACTAGTGCTTGGCCCCCATTTGGACCGGTCTTGGTTCCGGAGTTGATTTGGTGTTGATAGCACCGGAAAGGTTTCCAGACTCATAGGAGCGAGCAAACCTAATCTTGGTACTAACTCTACTGGTTGCTAATCTTTGTACTAATTCCACTGTCAACCAGTAGAGTTGATTTGGTGTTGATAGCACCTCAACTGATTCTGAAACTAGTGCTTTGCCCCATTTGGACCGGTCCTGGTCTCAACAGAGTTGATTTGGTATTGATAGCACCAGAAAGGTTTCTGGACTCATAGGAGCGAGCGAACCTTTCGGATTTCCCAACAGAGTTGATTTGGTGTTGATTTCTATGGCGAGTTTATCCGTTCTTGGTGTTTTGGTTCTTTATCGTGATTCCCCAACAGAGTTGATTTGGTGTTGATTTCTATGGCGAGTTTATCCGTTCTTGGTGTTTTGGTTCTTTATCGTGATTCGTGGTGTTTGTTGGTGGTTGATCCATAATTTCATGGGCAACCGGAGGGGAGGAGTTGCAAGATCTCTTAAGTTTTTTTTTTTTTTTTTTTTGAGAAATAGATAAAAATATCATAGATAAACAAGCATACAAAGTCCCGATATCCAAAGGTACCTAAAGCAAGAACAAAATTAAACAACATTAGTTACAACATTAGTTAGGCTGAAAAGGTTGCGCGCCAGCATGTTCAGAGGGCTCATCTTCTTGTTAAGCATGCTCTGGCCTCTTTTGTTCCTCACCCGGACACCGGTGAAAATGGGTAATAATTGAGTGATGAAAGAACTAAAAGACTGTCAAAGTTGCACACGAAAACATCTCAATCTTCCAATTGACAAACTCAAGACAGAAACGCAGAGTATTAATCAACAGTGAACCAAGTAATTGCTTATCCTGTGTCAACTTTGCCACTCTTGCTCCCAGAGATGGGAGCCGACTGTCCTCGTACGTGAATGCCTGACTTATATTTCAATGCTTAATTGGCATATGACACAGTACGATACAATGTAATGCACACTATCGTTACATGTAAAGAAAATATCAACCAGAAAAATGAAGCCAACTGACACAGGCAACCCATCATCCGAAACTGATTAGGCACCCACCAGACTGTTGCACCCGTGTCAACGCCAATAATCAACTAGTCTGTCCGTCAAAACTGGAGACCATCTTCGCCATGAAGTTCTGTAATCACATTGTCGACCAATGCAAGCATACCCGATGTAAAACGAAGGTCAAGCTTCGCAACCTAATATCAAAGGAAATAATCTGGTGGCGGTTTTTTGGCAGGAGCCCCTCTTGAATCCTGCATTTCATTTTAATCTCTTATTGCAACCAAAAAGCCATAACAGAAGGTTTAAAATAAGAAAAATGCTAGTCCCTCCATCCCACTTTCATTGTTCCTTTTTGGCAGGCTGCGAAGAAGAAAATCTCGATTTTTTCAAAACTCAAAAGATCTCAAAATTTGTTGTTTCAAACAAAGTTTTGAAGGCCCTGTTCGTTTTCCAGTTTAATTTTAGTTTTAGTTTTGATGACATCATCATTTCCCTCATTTCTCTCTCTATCTCTCTCCACTCATTACACCTACTGACATCATCAAAACTAAACTAAACTATCTAACCAAACACAACCGAAATCATCTAAACAATAGTACTCCTAAATTAGAAAAATATAGTCCTCTTTCTGAGATGCCTAACGTAGTGGGGAGGGAGTCACCTATGTAGCACAGACACGGATACGGATACGAACACAGATATGGACCCGGGACAGGGATTTCTACAAAAAGGGACACGGACACAGCAGGGGACACGGCAAAAATAAATAATATTTATTTTATGCCAAACAGAAATATAGTTACATGTGTAAAAAACGAAGCTTCAATATATATAAACAAGCAATCATATACCCATCATATTCTACTTTCAACCCCAAATATTTGAAGTAATACACATTTACCCCCCAATTTTTTTACCAGTTGTAAATTTAACCCCTCGCGTGTCCCCCTGAAAAAATTAATTAAATTTATGGTGTCACATACGTGTGTGTCCTCATGTCCGACACGGGGACACTCCAACCTCTAGTGGTGTCGGTGCTACATAGAGATGTACTATTAAAATGGGACGAAGATAGTACAAGAGAATTTACGCCTCCGGACTAGAACCATCACAAGCTTTCACTATTCCTAAACTTTGCACAGGAAATCTGTTATCTGAGTTGGTCAAGAACAAAATACATATACATGCAGCCCATTCTTCCAACCAACCAATGAAAAAGCAAGTAATAAAAAAAAACCTGTGGTGCTGCATCAAACACACGAAATTGCTTGTTCAGATTTTCATCCAGTTCAAGAATTGCAGCAACGTTACCGCATCTGCAACATAACTGCACGTGAGTAAGGAGTTTGGCCATTTTTATTTTTACGCATGAGAAAACAGCTCAAATTAGAAGTAACCTGTAACAATAATTTGGAGCTGACCACACAGTAACAATCTGGCTGTTGAACATCCATTTATAGCCTTCCATTACCAATTGATGAGCACGGCAAATATAGTCGATGTTATTCGCATGGTTAAAAGTAGTGACTACGGTGCCACCAAATAAGAAACCAGCACCGCGGGGACTCAAGCCCCAACCATCGACTATGTCTTCGGGATCTGACCACATGAGGTCACACATGGCACCATCATGGGGTACTTCTTGCTTCCTATCAATTGTTCGAATCTGGCCAGTAGTTCATGTTAACCGCCTAGAAGGAATGTGCGGCAATGCGACAATACTAATAGCAAAGGTATAACAGACAAAAATGGAAAATGATAAACCACCATATAATGTAGGATGAAATCAGACCTGGTCCAACGTGTTGATAGAAGGAGAAAGACCACCATGAACACAAAATATCTTGTTCTCAATGAGAGCAGACAAACTGTAAGAATCAGCAACAAAACGCGAAAACTTTGAGTAAAGACATGATTAATAACGTTACTGTAGTCTGTAGTCAAGGTAGTGGTTACAAAACTTACCAAAAAGGTTGTGTTTAGAAGCAACTTGAATGAAACCTTAAGACTAATGATAATTTCCTCTTATGTATTCTAGAAAAAAGATAATCTGTGATCACGTGAGAACATCAAAGCAACTGGCTAAAGCTGCTCAATGAAAGCAGATGCAATTTCTTGCTTAAACATTTGCCTAAAATAGGATCTTCTACATGAATTTTGCAACAAAATGTTCAGTTGCAAGTTAAGATCACAGGCTTCCAACACAAGGACAATATGAGAAATCACTGATCAGGGCACCTGTAGAGTTGGCTGATTTAACTCTTTACAAAAAGCATGACATTTAGAGCAAGGGGGATATGCAGGGGTGCCATGGACAAAAGTACAGATACTAACCTAGCAAAGGAACAAGGAAAAAGCAGGACCATATCACAAACTATTGTTTTGAAGTTCTCCTATTCTTAGTCGATTCGATTTTACAATGACGTACTTGGGTTGGTGTTGTGCTTTGGGAATCGTTGGTTAGGCCATAAGAGCAATTGAATGCAGTAACGAAGTATCACTAGGTACCACCATCAACAGTTATCCTTTAGATTGACAGTGACCAAAAAAACACCAACATATTTAACCCAACAAACTTGCTGTTTTGCGCATTTCAGCAGGCAAGTGCCCTTATCATCGGTAGGGAAGCTGACAAACCTTAAGTAATCAAATATACCAGGGCAATATCTCCACACATTCACTGAACTATACTTGCGTAGACACTCGTGATAGAATCCATATAAACACCAACATATTTAACCCAACAAACTTGCTGTTTTATGGATTTCAGCAGGCAGGTGCCATTATCATCAGTAGGGAAGCTGACAAACCTTAAGTAATCAAAGATATCAGTGCAGTATCTCCACACGTTCACTGAACCATACTTGCGTAGACACTCATCATAGAATCCATATACCTGAGGATTGAGGAAGAAAAAAATTAGCAAAGCAAAAGAATCTCAACTTGACAGATTAATCAATTAGACTTAACCTGTGTGATCTGGCGGCTCTCATGGTTCCCCCTTATGAGTGTTATCCGATCTGGATACCTGACCTGTTGGGGAAAGAGGAAACAGAAGAATTTTACAACTACACAAGAAATTCAACATATGCATAATCAAGCAATACTAGGGAATTTTATTTCGACAAGTTAAACTCGAAAAGGAACATTGAGGTTGATAGCAGAATTTGAGTGTCTCCTCACGAAGACACTTTGAGAGTTTCATGATGAGTCAATAACAGTATGGAAATTAGATTTTCTGAACACATGTAGTAAGTATTGTAACTAATAGTCACATTCAGAACTCATCCCTCCTCTTTCCTGTGATTACTATCGTTCAAAGCTCTTCAACTTAAATACTGGAACTTGGAAGCTGAGCTGACTAAGTTGACCTTCATTATTTAACAGAAATTAATCCAACACCTTTTTCTGCAGGTTTTTTTTTTATTATTTAAAAAAAAGGAACACCTTTTTCCTGTAGTTACTATTGTAAACGACTTTTCATTTCCATAATGAAACTTGGCATCTAATAGCTTCCCAGTTAACCCTGCATTCTATAAGGTTTTGTAAATGTGACCCTGCAATAATTCAAAAGAGTTCCATGTTTCCAGAACAACTACGTATTACAAGTTCTCCAAGTTTACCTAGCAGCTTTCATGGGGGCAAGACTACCAACCTTACAACAATGTGCCTATCTAATCCACTTGAAAGAGAGTACTTCCCGTGCTTGATCCATGGATTTGACTTGAAAATCGCAGAAATGTGCTTTGCAAAGATGGATAAGCTTAAATATAACACGAGTTCGAAAGCTTCCACATCCCACTTATTAGATTCACCTAATGTTGCCTAAAAATACAAGCAAAAAATTGTAAAAACAACTCAATTATGAAAGATTTCATGTCCTATGTAGTATATCCACATAATGTTTCCCACAAACAAATACAAGAACCAATGATCAACATGTCACGAATCTGAAAGCTTCCGAGTCCCATTTATTACCAAACCAAACCGATCCTTATGTCCCATTTATTAGATCCAAAAAATGTTTCCAACAAATACAAGAAAATTTGATCAAACACACTATGGAACTTTGGATAAACTATAGAAAAATAAAGGCCAAAAAGGTCAGCAATAATACCTTCAGAGCTAGAAGAAGCAGAAATGTCTCAACAGAGTAAAATCCTCGGTCAACGAAATCTCCAAGAAACAAATAGTTAGTCTTTGGACAATCACCACCTACTTTGAAAAGCTCTTTCATGTCATAAAACTGCCCATGGATATCTCCACAAATCTACAAAACAACAAAACGAATTTTTTTTTATGAATAATCCACAATGGCGATGAACACAAATTAAATAAAACAAAAAGGAAATACCAAGTCAAAGGGGCAACACTAAGGAATTGCAATATCTAACACAACTTAAAAATTAGTCCTAGTGATTAGGCACTGCAGTTTCAAAAGAAACCAAATGAATGTCATTTTGTTGCTTATTGGACAGAAAAAGAGAAGGCAAGAAACTTACAAAGAACGGAAACATAAAAATTCTCAGTATCACGAAAGTGCAGGAGGGATTCTGTTTATAAAAGTTATTTCATCGGGGATTGCCTAAATGCAACAGGACCAGAATGAGACCCAATAAGTTCTCATTCCACAGTTTATGAGACTCAAAATGAGACCCCAATTAAAGGAAACTCCAATTGTTAGAAGAAGAAAAAAATTCCAACACCTTCGTCTTCTTTTGAACGTCTTGCTAAAAAAAATCCCCTAAAAAGTTACTTAAACCTAGATCGATTTACGCGTCACACCACTCAAAATCAAAACCAGGAAAAACAAATCACTACTTCCCTACTCCATTAGGGCAGCAAGATACACATCAACCGCGAGTAAACGCAGAGCGATTTTGACTTACGGTGACAGGCGCGTCGACTCTCTGAACATTGCTCTCTTCAACGAGGATTTCCATTGCCTTGAGACAAAGCGCCTTGACTTCTGATTCCTTCAAGGGCTCGCATCTCTTCAGCTGCTCTATTTGCCTGTCTAGGTCTGACATCTTTACCCCACCTCCGCACTCTCTCTCACTCTAGATTCCCTCTCTCTCTCTCTAGATTCTCTCTGCCCTTCCTCAAACGGACGGACGGGAGAGGAGAGAGAGCGGCCGATTTGGAATCTCCCTCTCGCTCCTCTGCATCTACTACACCACACTGTGGTTCACTCCCTTTCCGTGGGCTCTATTTTTCTGTTTGTTTTTGTTTTTTTTTGCTCTCTTTTTTCTTTTTTCTTTTTCCAAAGTTTTGGCAATTCGCGCTGCCGCCCCTATAATTTGGTTTATCTTCCCTTTGTCTACTATTTTCTCTTTTTGGTATGATCAAAGCTCCTCAATTCATTGAATAAGTAATGATAGAAAAGGTCCAAAGCTAAAGAAAACAGAATTGCTTCACCATTGGATGTTTTTTAATAGGAGTAAATTGTCTACGTCCCAAGTGGTTGAGGTTACAGATTTGATTCTGATTGGGTCTCATGTCTTTATTGTGCAGTCGTTTTGGGGTCCACCCCGAGTTTTATTGTTTGATCCGAATGTTCATTTTGTTTGATTCATTGAGTATGTTGTCCATGTCAAATTTTAGGATGGTCCATGTAAAGATTTAGGTTGATCACTATGTTTTTCAAACTCATTTTTCGTGGAAACGAAACACTAAAAAAAAAAAAAAAAACTGTTGTAGGCGTTTTTTTTCCCTATAAAACTTTATGCTAATTGGTCACCGATCAAACAGTTACAGATATCCAATCAATATGAAATTTATGTGGATTGCATACTCGGCGAGACCAACAAAATGAACAATTCAAATCAAACGATTGAACCTGAGGTGGGCCCTAAAGCGGTTGTACAACACCCGTGCTGTGCACACAGTCCACAACACTGACATGGGATGGGACCCCTAATTGCTAGTAAAAAAAAAAGAGAGAGGTTAAAGTAAATATTAATTTTAATGTATCGAGATTAGATGGGTTATAATAAGAAATCTTGCAACTCTATAGATCATAGGTAGTGCGGCTATCTGATTAGTTAAGATGGACCTATATTGATCCAAGCCCACTAGTGTGTTTTGCGCACTACACCATCCCCCATCCGAGTTATATAGGAGTATTAAGAAAAGGTTTGCCACTTAATAGCTTATAAGTAATCCGTTATCATAATAACTTAAAGGGCAGGTTACCCTGGACGACTACTCTACTCGATTTTCAGATTTGTATCAGCAGCTCCAAGACAAGATCAATATTATGTAATTTTTTTAACAATTTTGCAACTATACAAGGTCACTTGCCCAAATTTTTTTACTATGTTGTTCATCCAACTCACACTCAATTCTTGAGCATGTCCATGTATTAAACCCTCATGGGTTGACACCTCCGACTTAGTTGTTTGCTTTTTCCTAAGATATAATCATATCCGTTCAAAAACTCTAAAGTGTCATCATCTCTTTTGGGCGCCATCCTAATGGACGGTGCAATTGATCCTCCATAATTATTCGAGATCGGCATAAGCTAGCCTGTATACGCGTACGTATAACCCACTAACCCTATTGAGCCCTAATAATAAACCAATACTAGCTTAAAATGATTAACCAAATGAAGTACACAATATCACACTATTAAACCTTAAATGATTAACCAAATGGAGTACACAATATCACACTATTAAACCTTAATTTGTATTCCATCCCTTCTTTGATTTTGTTATTCCATTCCATTATAAAAAAAGCTAGGCAATAAGTAGTAGGGATTAGTATATTAACCAAATTCCTTGTAGATTTGGGTGGTAAATAATTGGCCCGAGTCCAACAGACTTGGGCAAAGAATAGACTGCTGACCGTTGACCGAACAGTACACTATCCTTTCTGCCCCCGGGTTTGGCTCGCTCGACCAATCCGAGGCTAACTCGGGTTTGGTCCTGTCACTCACTGACTCACTATTGTTCGTTACTCCTATTTTTAAGCATATTTTTTTGATCTAATTTCTCATAGTACGCTGTGACGACGACGATCCCGGGAAAACTCTACGGTGGTAGACGGTGTTCAGCTTTGGAAAATCGGTTGTAGAAGCAACGGCTGGAGCTTTTAGATTCGATTGACGTCAATTGCTGACAACACAATTCGGATCGTTGGTACGAATCGAAGAGGTAACGACCTCTCCACGACATTAATTTAGAAATCAACCGATATCTTTGGAACTGGATCGTTCGTTCGTCATTCTGATCTGTATTAGTGACTGTTACATTCTAGCTCTAGGGCGTTTGATATGCATCTTCCCCATTACACTGGCCACATATGTATGTTCCCATGTAAATATATGTACTAGACGCCCGCCAGGGCACACGCGATGCTTGTTCAAATCGTATTACACAAAAGAGGACAATCGTCAATTGACATTGATCTATAATGAAATATGATTTGTGAAAGAAGAAAAGAGAGGTTAAAGCAGTTTTTCCCCATCTTCTTGGAAGTTTTTTTAGACAGTTAAAAGGGGTAATTTAAGAAATAAAAGTGCGAGCCACGGCTCAAACTAATGTTCACACCATAAAATGATAGTCCCTTGATAATAGTAATACTTGCTAAAATAGAGGTGGGTGTAGTGTTACCAGCTCCGGACCCGGATTGGAAAGTAGATACACACGTGCAATTAGACGATTATAATCATTTCTAATGATGAATCATCGATGCCCTAATTTGGCATAGGTTTAGTTTGATATTAATTTGATTGTTGTACTTCTGGAATGTCATGCTCGAATTTGAATCCAGGAAACATAGGTTTGCATTATGTATTCGTTTATTTATAGTTAAATATTGTTTATCCATCGTGGTTAGGGGATAAGTTTTCTTTTTTATTTGAATGACCATTATGTGATTTGTTGGAGTGAAACCGAGGTTATGTGTGTTCGTTTAAATGTGAGAATTTGAAACCTGTTTCACCTGTTTGGCATCGGGAATGAAAGGCTTACATTGGAATCAAACTGGAGGGCTGGTATTCTAAGGTCTGACATTGGTGAATTTTGTCTTGCTTATTGGAGTACAATATTGCACCTTACTGGAGGCCGTTCGCAAGTATTCAAGAATGAAGTAAAATTGCTGATAAAATCAACTATGATGTATGCACACATAAGTTTACAGATCACAAGAAAAGGGTTTATTCAAATATTATGCGTGTTGATTGCATAATTGTAGACAAGATGCAAGGAAACATCTTTACACCCGTTTCTCATGACATCTGTGTTTCCCAAGAGTATAAGCGCATTTCACATTTGTCCATGGAACCTTGTGTTGTGTACTACTGAGGTCAGTCTTGCTACCAAAAAAATGCACAAGTTGAGTTAGGATTTTCTGGGGTGGAATGGAAACAAGCCACTAGTACCTTTGCTTCGTTATGGTTGGTGCAAGTGTTGTACAGCTTGTGCTAGAGTCTAATATGCTTTTAGCTGTAAAACTATACTACTTGTTGCTTGCATTTTTATTATGCCCTTGTCTGTCTGCTTTAGGATTTGGCGTGTTATGATGTCTATATTATCTTCCCTTCCCACTAAGAAAATGGTAGAATGTGTTTCCTGTTTCTGCAGATAAATGGCATCTTCGTCAGACTCATGGGTCAGAGAATATAATGAAGCAGTAAAACTTGCTGATGATATAAATGGCATGATGTCCGAAAGGAGTTCCCTGCCTGCATCAGGACCTGAAGCACAACGGCATGCATCTGCTATCAGGAGAAAAATTACAATATTGGGAACTAGACTTGATAGCCTGCAATCCCTCTTATCAAAGCTTCCCAGCAAGCAGCCTTTGTAAGTTGTCTCAGTGCATCACTGAAATAACGCTTTTAGATTTTCTTTTTCTTGCTAGTTGATCTTTTCCCTAATCTTGCCTTGCCCATCACGAATTTGCTCCCATTTTGGTAGCCCCCTCCACTACTAGTAGTCTGAGGGTTAGAGAGTCATTTCACAGACAAGTATTCATTCCAATGCTCCTGTAGGCTGTAGCCAAACCACAGGAACCACAACTAAGTATTTCTAGGCAGGACACCTTTTTCTTTTTCTCTTTAGTCCACATTCCTTGTCCTATACATGATCAAAGATGAATGCCTGATTAGGATGTAACGACTTAGTTATTCAGATGGTAATCTGTTGAAGTTACAAATTGTTCCCAAAGCTTAGATGCGAGGGCGCAACAATGTACAACAAGCTGCCGATCAAAATAAAAAAGCACACAATGCACAGAAAGCTATCAAACACTCTCCTTCATGTGTAACCATGTCTTGTCGGAGATAGGAATAAAAATGCATAGAGCGAAATAGAATGCAAAGGGAATGAGCAGAGTGCAAAAGGAGGGATTTGAAACCAAGATCTCTCAGCTATTAGAAAATGGGTCCAGGAATGTACATGAACTGGGAGCTTTCCAACAACATCATGTTTAGCATTTATGTCTCTTGCCTGTACCAATCATATCCTTTAATACATAAATTAGAGCAACACGCCTTTGAGTGGATGCTTGGGTAGTCATCCTTCAATCTAATTAATTCGATGAAATGCAGTATGAATACTAAAGAACTTATTGGTAGAACGTCTGGATGATAGAGGAATTGATTCTGGTCAGTGTTACGAGCAGTCCTTACAATAGGGCAAGAAGTTTTGAATACGCAGCTTCTCTGTTTAACCTTCTCTGCAGTTTCTTAAATGAGGATTGGCTCACAGCCTCACACTACTGAATGTTTATCTTGATATTTGCCTCTACAGTTTTACATCGATGTTTCAATTTTGATAATGTTGGGCTGTTTCATGAATACTGCCTCTTACCACAATGCTCCATATTATTGTTATTGTTTTCCTTGATTGTTGCTGAAGCTCAATTATTTTATACACAGAACAGAGAAAGAGATGAACCGCCGGAGGGATATGCTTTCAAATTTGAGATCGAAAGTAAACCAGATGGCAGCCGCTTTGAACATGTCAAACTTTGCCAACAGAGACAGCTTGCTTGGACCAGAAATCAAGCCAGCTGATGCCATGAGTAGGGCAAGTGGCTTGGATAACTACGGTGTTGTTGGCCTTCAAAGACAAGTAATGAAAGGCAAGTTGTTAACTTATTCATCCTCACTTTTTGCAATTTTTATTTGGCTTCATTTACACAGATTCTTCATGGGTATCCATTGAACAGAACAAGATGAAGGCCTTGACAAATTGGAGGAGACAGTGATAAGTACAAAACATATTGCTTTGGCCGTCAATGAAGAACTTGACCTACACGCTAGACTAATTGTATGTGTTTTTGGTTCATTTACTAGCATGCTTGTTTTCATCATTGACCTCATCGTCAAAATTGATTTGTTCATCAAAGTAATGAACCTTGATCTTGAAGCTTATACTTCCTCTTCCACTGTGCAGGATAACCTGGACCAACATGTGGATGTTACTGACTCCCGCTTACAGGTGATCTTCATCATTACGACTTACTTTCCAAATGTTATGTACTCTTGTTCAGCATGTGTTGACATTGTGGGTGGTGAATAGTGATGCACTTCCTGGGTGAAATTTTCTTTTGTATATTTGGTTCTTCAATGAATGGTAATGAACTTGGGAATTTAGAAGTTATGCTCAGTGGCGAGGGTGAATTGGAATAAATAGGAGTGATATCATGATGAACACAGGAATATTTGAGTATGATATACATTGAATTGCCTGAAGCAGAAAAATGGAGAATATTTATAGCAAGAGTCTAAGAGGTAATTGGCTCTGGCCGAATATTCTGGAATTGTATGAAGTATCAATCATATCCAAGCAGTTATGGGAGTAAACAATTATATGGGAAATAATCAGTCCATTTACATACTCCACTTGGTTGCAGAAATGAACGTTAGCAAAGCAGTTGGATAATTGGAAAAAAAAAAAGGAAAGAAAAATAAAATCAGAGATCTCCTTTTCATCTATTGGGCAAGTGATGGAATCATTAGATTACCCATCTTTTGTGCCACCTGGACCGCCATCCTCAGTTGTTGGTAATGCATGATGAAAAGATTAACCTGGGTTTTATTGATAGGTAAGGTTGGATTGTGAAGAAAATTCATGTGCACGGCGTGTTATATCGTACACTGCTTGGATGCAAAATATTGGTTGAGGAAGAAAATGCTCTATTATGAACGAAGCTTGAGCATCGAGCATATATAAGATTGGTAGTTGATCAGTGCTTTCATGTGATGCTCTATTAGCCACGTAGTATGCGGAAAATGCCTTTGGAAATCAGAGCTCTACATTGAGAAGAAGGTAGACGTATGACCTCCACGTAGTCTGGAAGTCATATTTCCTTGGTTCAAGCTGAACATCTTTTTTGATAATGCGGTATCCGGCCCAATGGACTGGCTATTCCGATGGACCAATCACATTGTTCAGTAGCTTGAGGCTCATTTAAGCCGGGACAAAATCTTGTATGGACTGCACGTCAAACGAAAAAGAAAAACCTCGTATGGACTGGTCCAACACATGAATTGATAGCATGTGTGTGGGAGTCAAACCCAACTAAAGGCTTCCCAAGGACCCTGACTGCCAGTTGAATACCCCTGTGCCAACCCCCTGTGGGTTAATCAGTTGACAACTTTACTGGTTTTCCTGTAGACCTTATTATTTACAATGGTGAACCTATTTTTCTTTTCACAGTGCTGCTAGCTAAAGCGTAGTGTTACTTATTATCAACGAGTTGATCTTTACTTATTGAAGAAGTCGTGACATTGTCTCCTCTCTTGATGAGTATTGCTTCATTTTCTTACTTGGTTTTGTTTTGTAATTTTCATTTCTTTGTGATAACAGCGAGTTCAGAGGAACCTGGCAATTTTGAACAAACGAACGAAAGGTGGTTGCTCCTGCCTGTGCCTCCTTTTATCTGTTGCTGGGATTGCGGTTCTGGTGGTCGTCGTTTATTTGTTGGTGAAATATTTGTAATACAACCACAACACAAACATCTTTCCCGCTATGTGCTTGTGTCTTGATGTGGAAGTTGATTTTATCACTGCCTTTTCAAAACTTAATTATTTGAGTTATGTGATTTCATTTGGTCTTGGCATTGTTTCTGCTGGACCTAAATCCAATGATTTTGTATACTAGAGGTTACAGACAGTTGCTTGAGTACCGAATTATTTATCTTTTTTCCCATCAAATGTTTGCCCGTTTGAGTCTGTTTTGTGTGCACTGGATCCTAGATTCTGAATGAAAAATTAATGCATTTGAGAGATCTCTTATTCTGGCAAGTAGAAGAACCTCGCAATTTGATTGTTAACTTCATCGTTGGTTTTCATTTGCCCCTTTTAGATATGTCAAAGTTTATGATTTCGGGGTGAAAAGTCATTGCTCGAACTTCATAAAGGACGGAAAATATGTTCTTAAATTCTCCATTACCTGGTATTATGGTTACATGTATGATGATAGCCTTTATGTTCTTTAAGGATTAGTAAACTGCAGTGCTGTAACATCTCCCAAACCAATAAGCCAGGTGTTGTGATTTTCGGATGACAAAGTTCTGGGTTGGAACCGCAAAAGAGTAAACAAAAGGGTTAAATTTCATATTTCTTAAACTCTTCATTGCTCTGTATTACTGGTCTATGCAGGATGATAGATTTCACATGATTTGTCGAAGCGAAGTTCCAAACGTTGAGAGAGAGGTAATTTCACATAACCAAGTTTGTAGGCCGTAGCATAAACTATCTCATAATGACGATGGGCAGAGAGCAACCGAGGGTAGAATACATGGGGGCGGAGAACGAAAGAAAGGTAGACCAAGGTAGCTTGCTTAGTGAGGGCGAGGCTTTGCTCGTGTACGTGCTTGTTAAAAGTAGATGTAAATGTGCCTGAGGACAACCCTAATCCCCTTAAATACATCAAGGCTTATTCATTCAAACTGGAATAAATCTCTTCATAAGCGATAATAACATACGTACATACAATAGGATACAATAGGATGTGGAATGACTCTATGGATACAGGTTAGCGTAATAAAACATGAAAGACTTATTCATCCTTGTCCACTCCTATACGAATAGTAATTTCCATTGTGGGATCCCTCTTCTTCTACCCCTAAATCCACAAGTACATGTAGATTTTCAATATGACAATGGGCTACTTACGACAAAAAAACTTATAAATTTGTTTTAAATTTAGACTAGAGTCCTCATGGGAAGTATATTGGGGGCTTCCAAACCAATCTGTGATGTAGAAAAGCCTCTTGTTGAGGCTACAAACGAATTAAGCCGCTCACGAGTAGCTCAAGACTCGGATCGTTATGACACGACATGGCTATATTCGACTTGTTTAGTAATCGAGACAATCTCAAGTTCGAGGTTTAAGTTCGTTTAGTAAATGAGCCAAACTCAATGCTCTGAATCTCAACTTGTCGGTGTTTAGAATTGAGCCCAAAACCGGGCTCAACTCTAGCTCGAAACCGGGCTCGACTCTAGCCAAACTCGACACTAGAAAGCTCGGATCGGATCGGCCCGGGACTACCTGGCCCATCACTTGGATATTGGACCAGACTAAGTCCAAATCACCCCGACAAAAAACGCAGAAGAGCTGGAATCGTTTTCACTCGTTAGTCGTTACCCGCCGGAAAAAGATCCCATAATCGCCGACGCCCTAACCAGAGACTCGAGAGAGAGAGAGAGAGAGAGAGAGAGGGAGAGAATCAGATCAGCGTTCGACAATTCTACGCTCTTTCCTTTCTGTTTGAGCTCAATTTTCTCGTTTGGGTTTATCAACGCTGGGATCAATGTACTAGGAAGACGTACATATGTTTATACAAATCCTTAATTTGTGAATGGAGGAGGAGTAAAGATGAGTATAGTGCCAAAGGAGACGATAGAGGTGATTGCACAGAGCATTGGTGTTAGTAATTTGGTTCCAGATGTATTGCCCGCCCTCGCTTCCGATGTCGAGTACCGCGTTCGTGAAATTATGCAGGTACAGATATAATCCATGGATTCATTCGAGCTCATGTTCTTTTGTTAAAAAGCACGTTCAAGACCGGTTTGTTTACCTAATCAAAACAAGCTTCAACATTTTTTTGAGCTCTTAAATTTTCAAACCAAGATTGAACTCCAGCTTATGATTAAAAAAAAAAAAACAATTTTCGGCTCGTGTTTGGCTCGATTAATGCTAGTTCGAGGTCGGTCTCCTAAACAAGCTCAGCTTGAACCTGTTCTGTTCTGAAGCTCGTTAAGTTTTCAACCAAGCTTGAACAACTAGATGCTCGACTCTTTGCTTGTTTGTAACCCCTATTCATCAGAAAACCTCTGTTCAATTTACTTTATTTCTTTTCTTGGGAGAAAACAGTTAACTTTTTCCCCGTAGCAGAATATCCATGTCATGGTTGCTTTGGACAAGAAACAGCAGGATTTGCTTCTTTGTGGTTGATTTTTGTCTTGGGTTGTTTCAATTGCAGGAGGCTATCAAATGCATGCGCCATTCAAAGAGAACGATTTTAACTGCAGACGATGTGGAGAGTGCACTTAAGTTGAGAAATGTGGAGGTAAACATCTTCACTTGTGGGTTTTTAGTAACTTCTTTCTTTTCATTTCATTTTTTGGTCTTTGTGGTGTTAAATTATATTAGAAATAAAGGGCACTTTGTAAGGTTAATTCATGCATTACTACTATGGTCCTTATGGATGAGTTGGGATTTTGGGCTACTTGAGTTGTTTTGGTTGACAATCATATGTGTTACCAGAAAATGTAAATGGCTTAGAGAATGCAAGATTACAGTCGGACATATGGTACAACTTCATTCTTAAACAGTCAACTCGGTGATCCAATAGGGTCCCAATTTTCTATTGTGTTTCTTAACATTTCTGCTAGGGGGAAAAAATCAACTCGAATAAAATAAGAATCCAGAGAGGGTGGAGCTTTTGGAAGACAAAATGTAAAACCAATTGGTCATAAATAGCCCTGAAAAGCGTTTACATAAAGAATTTGTAAAGCTATGCTTTGTTTTATCGTACATTTATTGCTTTGAAGAAGCACATTTAATTGCTTTCTGTAGAAGGCTAGAAGCCTTCCTTTATCAGATCCCAATAAGACATATAGTGTAGTAAGGTCCTGTTCCCATCCCTTGTAAGGGTATAGTTGGCATTCAAGCTAACAAAAGAGCAGAACCCAAATAAAGATTTATTTCATTTCTTTGTGATGCTGAAAGGTTGTTATATATTTACAAAAAAAAAAAAAAAAGTTGTCATATGGTTGTCTTGTTAAACTTTTTTCGTAGGTACTTTATAGAGAGAACTTCATCTATGCATCACTCTTAATTGCACACTTAGTCTTTCTTTTTGCTCCTTTTGCAATATTACTTCATATATGCTCCCTCTTTCATGTAGCAGTGTGCACTGCGTACAAGCATGTCTCTTCCAGTCATGTGCTCAACTGGTCATACTATTGTGCAGGCTTCTTGGTGGTTAATGTTTTTTGTTTGCGTGTGCACTGTAGTCTTGACCATTCAGTTCTATTATCTTCAGTTTCCATTCACTCTTCATTTACTTTCTCATCAACTCAGTCTATCTATGGCTTCGCGTCCGGTGATCCATTGCGGTTTAAGAGAGCTGCTGGGCATAGCGATTTGTTCTACATTGAAGAAAAAGATGTCGAATTTAAAGATGTAAGCAATTGAGGATCATGTGAGAAGCATCCTTCTCTCTGCATTGTGTGGATTACTCCTGCTTTGGTATGATATTCTACCCAATGCATTCAGGTGATTGAAGCACCTCTACCAAAAGCTCCACTCGATACTGCAGTTGTTGCTCACTGGCTAGCTATTGAAGGAGTACAACCAACAATTCCAGAAAATGTACCAATTGAAGGTATTTCACTAATCTTACTTGGTAATAGCCCAATTGCAATGAGGAATTTGGCCTCCTAGGCAAACATTTTTGAACTAAACCTCCTAGCCAAATAAGCCATGCAAAGGCATATATTGGAAGACAGCTAGTAGCATATGAATTTTAGGGGGTGTTCCACTAACAAAAAACTGTTTTTTCCAAACACCGAGACAGGTCATTCTCTCACAACGCATCACATAAAAATCCGTGAAAAACCAGTTTTTTTCAAAAAACTGAGTTAGTGGGACATCCCTTAGTTATCAAATCTCATGTGAGTTCACATGTTATTCTTGTGCTAGTTTGGAGTTAACTTTTTCTGTGTACTATTGTTACACAAATTTTTGTACAGTTAATCGTTTCTTGTTTCGTTACATCTTTGTTGTGGCCGTAGAAACAGTTGTGTTTGATCGCGCATGTTGGTTTGGTCTTTCTCTCTCTTATGTTTTAGTTTCCATCTAAGCAACACGTACACTTCTAAGAAGGTGGCATGCCAGACAACGAACTCGTCCGAAACTCCTAGTTGGATACTCGTTCAAATGCGTCCAAGTACTGTTTAACTGTGTTTTGAACTAAAATTTCCTTGTTTTTGTGGTTGTGTCTTCCACCATCTTTTAGTACATTGAGAACCCTCTTTAATAATATTAAATGGGCTTTGATCCAATTTATAACGAGAAAGTTATATGCGCTTCTGAGGACGGGAAGGCCGTGCGTTGAATGTTGGGGTGTTTCCTAAGCGAAATTTTGTTTGACAGTTCACTCTAGATCAGTGTTTTCAAATTGGGATTCGTATTGTGTATCGTTTTTTTTTTACATTGTATGAATTGTATCGGGATACGTATCGCATATCTTAAGATACGTTTGTTGGAGGGTAGGATTTTCTTTAGTTAGACAAAATATTGGAAGAGGGAGAAATATTTAAGACAAGGGTGGGGAAGGAGAATATTTCTTTTACACTTAAACTCAAACTTTTTTTGGGCTTGGTATAAACTATAAAATGGCTAGAACTCATCCCTATTTATATTACTCCATGGAAGACTCTAATCCAACGATATTTTCACATAAGATCAACTTTGAGGTAGATTCTAGAATTACACATTTGACTAATTCTCACAAAAAAATCTAGATACTTCACAAGGATATTCTAGAGCTTCTAAAAGCTAGATATTCTAGAGCTTCTAGAAACTAAATATTTATGTCTCCTTCAATAATTTGTTTCATTTTTGGACGTTTTTCAATTGAGCTTGTTTGACTTTACGTTCTTGGGCCAAAATACTAAATTTAGTTTATGCTTTAACAACGTTAACCATTATTAATATACAATTAAAAAATAATTACACCTAATAGCACCAACAAACTATGCTTAAATTTTTTTAAAAAAGAAGTTTTTACAATGCAAAATTTTCCGTCTCAATTTTTTGCTGCCTTAGTTATGGAAAGAAAAAAAAAATAGCCTTTATATGATTTAGGCAAAACACAATTGAAGTATGTTTTTATTATGATATACAAGCCCTATATTGAGATTGAATTTCTATCAAATGGTTTGAATGTCGCCATAGTTAGATCGAACGGCTTAGATTAATGCATTTAGGGTTCCGCTTCTTAAAGTAAGGTCCGACTTTTTCCCAAGAAGTAATCGTTGGATATGTACCATATGAGGATACACGGTCGTATCATAGGATTTCTATACAAAAAGGATACATGGTGAGATACATATCGTTTTCCAAAGGAGACGATACGGTTCGTAGGATACGTATCTTGTATTGTAAGTTTTTAACAACTATGCTCTAGATTTCTTTTTGTCCTTTTTGAATTGGTTTAATGGGCGCTGAATTGATGTTCTTTGGTACAACATTTGATTATTTTTTCATCATTACTTGTTTTGTTTTTAGCACTTCCTGTGCCCGCGGATCACAAGAAGAATGATTACAAAGAGGATGGAGCCCTTGTTGATATCAAATCACCTGTTAAGCATGTGCTGTCTCGGGAGCTTCAGGTATGTTTTTGAATTTTGATATACAAATGCTTCAACTCTGTTATGCCATACTCCTATGCTATGGTTTTTATGGTTGCTCTGCAGCTCTATTTCGACAAGGTCACAGAACTTGCAGTAAATAAATCCGGTTCCGTAATTTTTAAACAAGCATTAATGAGCTTGGCAACTGACTCGGGACTCCATCCATTGGTTCCTTATTTCACATGTTTCATTGCTGATGAGGTTCGTCATGATTCCACATTGTCATATTGTAGGGTTCTATAACTTCCTCTTATAACAGTCTTGTTTCATGCTATACTATTAGGTTGCGCGGAAATTGGATCAGTTCTCGCCTCTTTTTGCAATGATGCGGTTTGCTCGGAGCCTTCTGCAAAATCCGCACATACACATCGAACCTTATGTAAGTTCTCTGTCCTCAGCAGAGTGTATAGAAATTGACTATTGGAAGGATGTAATCACTTGTCCATGTCATTTATAATTCCAAAGCGAAAAGAGATGGAAACTTGAATATGCGTTTATTAGATATTCTTCTTTGATCCGTGTTGGTTGTGGAACCCTTAGAAATATTGTGCCAGCTAAGTTGACTCTGTTGGGATTTGAGAAGTATATTTCCTGATATACATTTCTTGTATTTGATGAGTTTTTCCCTCTTCAGCTACACCAATTGATGCCGTCGGTAATTACCTGCCTTGTTGCCAAAAGGCTGGGGAATAAGTATTCTGACAATCACTGGGAACTTAGAGACTTCACGGCTAACCTGCTAGCTTCAATATGCAAGAGGTGAGAACTATCCCCATATGATTGATGTAGGCTTAGGGATAGTAGTAATCTCCTGCTTGTTTAAGACTTCGTTCAAATATGTGTTCTTTGGTAGCTCTTATAGCATCTATGAAAGCTAGAATGGAATGAAACCCCTCGACTTGAAAGCTCAAGCTGAAACCTCAAGGCAACAGACTACAATTCAAGCTACTAAGCAGAGATCTTTGACTTTCGGCAAACAGAACTACATAAACCTCTGCACTTTTCAGGATTTGAGCAGCAATGTTCTTCCAACCTTGACTCTTCTTCAATATTCAGTAGAAATGTTCCAGGCAAAACATGTTTTCATATTAGCTTGCTATGTTTGCAAAGGTTACTCAAATATGGAGTATGTTTAGCTAGCTTAGTCAGGATTATCTCCTAAATTAATGAGCTAGAGGGAGTTAACTTCGCGTCATATGTTTTTACACCAATTTAAGCTCTTTTTGTGTTTCCTTTTCTTCCTTGTGGGCTCTCTAGATATGCAATTCTTTTTCCTTGTAAATGGCTTCTGAGCACTTTTTCTTCAATTTCTTGTGATGGGTTGGTTGATTGCATCTCCATCCATCTGATGCATAGTTCACCCTTAGCCTAGCTTCATGCCTCAATCAATCATCAGTACACAATATACTCACAAAACAAATAGACAATTTTCCCTGTTTTTGGACATGGCCAGTGAGTGTCGGTTGTATGACTTTGGCATTTTGATATTAGCCTTCCTATTTTCATGCATAGTTTGATCGTAGTGCATTAATGCTTAGGTCAGATCTGTACGCCTCTACCAATCAATCACCCCTTTGAGACCCTGTAGATGGAGGTTAAACTTCATGCACCTTTTGTTAGTTTGATTTTGGTGATTGCTCAATCCATTTCTATCCATTTCCGTTGCACTGCCATGTTAAAAACTTGAGAGGTTGAGATATAGCCACTTGTGGACGAAACCAAATCTTTTATTCTCATGCACTCTTATTATAACTATTGCAGATTTGGTCAAGTTTATCACAATCTTCAGTCTCGTGTGACGAGGACTCTACTCCATGCTTTCTTGGACCCAACAAGAACATTGCCTCAGCATTATGGTGCCATTAAAGGTCTAGCAGCCCTTGGACCCAGTGTGGTAAGCAACAACCACTTGTCATGTTTGGCGACCAGTTATTTAGAGCGGCAGTGCTGTACAAGTGTTCCCCTTTCCATCATGTCCACCCACGCACACAAGCACACACCGACACACCCACACACACGAAAAGAAAACGAAGTCCTCATTCTGTGAGATTTTCTTTGCACTTCAGTCTGGTTTATCCGTGTTGTGCGACATCTGAGTCCAATTTTGTTTGGTCATGTCAAGCTGTAGTATGAGTGCTTGTTCCCATTTTGTGTTTTCACTTCATCTTCAAACTCTCTTTGTTTGTTTCTGCAATTTGTAATGCTTTTTTTACCATTGACAGGTTTGTCTGCTTATACTACCAAATCTTGAGCCATATTTGCAACTTCTGGAGACAGAAATGCAACATGATAAGCAAAAGAATGAGATGAAGCGGCATGAAGCTTGGCGTGTTTACGGGGCTTTGTCGGTGAGTTTCTGTTGCTTCTCAACTAAAGTTTTCCCCCTATTTGAATCCCAATTTGAAGATTATGCAACAAAACTAACAAGGCAACACATCTCGTAGTGTGCAGCTGGTGTGTGCATGTATGATCGAATCAAGATGGTCCCAAAGGTTCTATTTCCAATTCCACGTTTGACCTTGAAGAGCAAAGCAAAAGTGCTGACAACCATGCCAAGTATGACTTTTGTTTACCTGTTTTTTTAGGTTATGTATGAGTAGCTTTCTTTAGTGATATAACTACAACTCACTTTGATGTCTTCCGACATTCAAACCTTTTGAGACATGAAGCATGGGTGCTTCAAAAAAATGGGGACATAGCAGGTATTTATTGGGTACTTCTACTTTGCATTGTACTTCTACACATGTACTCAGTTCACTAAATCCGAAGCCATTTTCCCTTGGGTGTTGCCGTACACCAGAGTTTACCTTGTATCTACTAAATATGTTCCTTGGCCAGAATAGGATTTTCTTTTGTATAAATAAAGTTAGCTTGACAAGATTTTTCCTTTACTTGGCATGCGTTTATAATTAAGCTTTTTTGTATGAGTTCTTTAGGTAATTATATTTAACTTTAGTCTATACTTTTTGGCTTGAAATTGTGTTTTGGATGTTGGATCTTGTCATCTAACTGTTTTCATTCATTCTCCACTTCAGTTTTTTTTTTTTTTTTTTGCTGTTAAAAAAAAAAAAAAAACTGTTCTCATTCAATATCTTATTAGTTATTACACAACACCTTTCTTCGAACTACGAAATAGATTTATGCAAGGGCGCATTCCAATTGTACATGTACACTAATTTCTTTAGTCTTGCACACTTAGTCTTTCTTTTTGCTCCTTTTGGAATATTACTCGATATATGAGCCCGTTTTTATGTAGTTATGCGCACTGGGCACATGTATGCCTCTTCCATTTGTGTGCTCATACTATTGTGCTGGCTTCTTGGTGGTTACATGTACACTGATTTCTTTAGTTGTTTCCATATCAATGATTGCCCCAGTATCGTACCCGTACACGTGCTACATAGCTGGTCAGAAAGAGACCGATAATTGTTCAACTGCCAAATTGATGCAAGTTCAGTTTTGGGGTATAATTTGGAGGTATCTCTGGAAAAAATGTCTTGGGCAGATTCATTGCAATGACCTGTTTTTTTGCACATGTTATTAGATGATCTGTTACTTACAAGTGCCATGATCTTATCAGTATATACTTTTCGGTTTTCTGTTTAATAACATGGTAGAGGGATGACTCATGTGATCAGTAGTACAGCTGTTTAGTAAATGATCTCAGATTCAATTTGAGGATTTACCATGAATGTTGCGCCAGTACTATTAGTATTCATATACTATTGTTTGATTTTTTTTTTTTTCTTTTCTGAATGTGGACGACTCTACGTTTGTGGTCTTCTTCCATTATTCTCTTCCTTTTTTTTTTGGGCAAATCTGAGAAGATAAACACAAAGCAAGCACAGATGACATGAAGCACCAACCGCTACTCAAGAAAATCGCCATCGAGGGATCAATGGGAGTACCACCAGCTAACTCCTTGCCAGGTGACATGCAAGGAGGATTTTCCAATGCTCCAATGGGTACCGATGCTGGTTTACCATCAGTTTCACGGCAGCTAACAAATGAGAGAACGTCAGGAACAAGTAGCAGAAGGGAGAAGGTCGGTGGTCTGCCTCCAAACATGTCAACTATTCTTGCTCAGGTCTGGAAGGAGGATATGGATGCAGGGAATTTGCTGTTGTTGCTAGTTGAATATTTTGGTGAAAGCATGTCATCATTTGTTCCTATGCCCGAATTGTCTTTCTTCTGCTGATTAGTAGGAGAGAATGGACGCTATACTTGATACCCCAGGAGGAAAATGTGTATTGTCTCAATTTGTCTGTTTAAATTGTATGAAGATTATTTAATGGGTCCAAAATGCAAGGAGGTCTTCCTGTTTGTTTCTTTCACGACTGTATGTAGGGGTACAGTTTTCATCAACGTCGCTGCACATTGAAAATAAAGCTATCGCCAAGTGCTCATCGCTGGATTACAGGTATATCTGCGCGCACAACTTCACTATTCACTTCTTTCAAAGTTATGTCCTTACCACCAGTAATACTATACACTACACCCATAGCAGATTGGATTGATGATCCAATCAGAGGAGCCAAAGTTGCTTGTTCAGCTGCCTCTTCAGCACAATTCTTGCTAGAGTAAACACCTGCTCCAAGCATTGCAGTTCCAGCGTCCTTCATAACTGCCTTTACATCTGCAAAATCCAAAACAATGCTTCAAGAGTGCTGCTATACCACAAAAACCTGACTCTAATCCCATCGTCAAATTTATGTGGCAGAAAAATGTGAGTAGGACTTGGACATCACTTGCAGAAAATTGGAGACCTGATTTGCATGGTTACAGCCCCAATATCCCTGCGGATTTACGGAATGACCATGTCAATGGGATGGCCCGCCAAAAGACCTGGCATTTATCTTGTGCTAGTATTCAGAATTTCAGATCATGGAAAAAGTGAGCATGGCAGGAAAACATGAAAATGTCTAAAAACAGCCAAAGAACCTGAAAACAACGCAGAAAGAAAACAAAATTACATTCTAAGAAAATCTGAGAAGGAGCCTCCTAAGCTGAAGAGTGCTAAATAAAACAGAGCTAATAAGCTCTGGATGCTAAAACAGAATCGGTAAAGGAAAGCAGTTATGCCACGCACAAATACACACACATGTACACAACCACTGTAGAAAAAGAGTGTTTTTTATTTTATTTTAATCAAAGTAGAAAAAGAGTGTTTGTTTATGGTTCTAGCACTTTTCAAATATGAGCACTATTACAAATATGACTCTATAAAAGTTAGTATTAAATTTTGAATTCATCGGCTGTGTACAAATCTGGCTAGTATATATATGTTGACGAAACCGAAGTACGATTTTGTATTTCTCATGTTCAATAACTTCAATTTAGCATTTTGGCAGTAGGATAGCCAAAAACCACCAGCAACTAAATAGATTTACACAATTCCGAACACAATTATCTTCGAAACCGTCCGATACACAGACAGTGTTCCTATAATATATTCATAGATTTATTAGTTGGAAGCATATGCCCAGCAACCATAGTAGCATTTTTAAGAGGTTCAAAATGTCCAAATGGTTCCTTTATCAAAGCATGCTCCTAACTCTTGATTAATGTTTTTTTTATCTTATGTTGTTTGTTAATCATCCTCCTAACTCTTGATTAATGTTTTTTTTTATCTTATGTTGTTTGTTTTTAGTTTCTGCTGTTTCCATTGGGACTTGTTGTATGTTTGGGCATTATCTAATGATATTTCTTCCTATTTCTCAAAAAAAAAAAAAAAAAAAAAAGCATGCTAAAAGTCTAGGCAAGTACCAAATATATATCAAATAAACATAAACGAGACACATAATGTGTGTGTTTTTGTAGTTCTTGGTTGAAGGAACACAGTTAGTGTGAATTGGTACACTATCCATCCAGTGTGTCATAAAACTATACACTTTGCATGATTTGAGCACTTAAACCTCTTCAATTTTATTTTTTTCCACTTTGTGGAGCATTTGATAAAAAAAAATAGATCCAATAATCCTGCGGTTTTGATACAATAAGACATTGGAGGCAATTAAAGCTAATTTTTTTATATAGGTGAAAATAGGAAATATGTTCTTGACAGGCTAGCCAATGGATCGGATCTTATCCGTAATACTCCCTCCGTCCCAAATTGTTGTGCCACTTTCACTTTTTAATTTTTTCAAACAATTATCTATATTTCACAATTATAATATTTTTTATAATTTTGAAATATGTGTTTAACAAAGTTAATTGTGATCAATCAAACAACATCCATATTGCATATAAAAATCATTATAGATCAAAAGATATAGACAATTTTCTTAGAGGTTCCAAATAGTGACATGGTACAACAATTTGGGACGGAGAGAGTATCAGAATCTGATATATTCGATTTCATAAGATCAGATTCGGATATATTTCCAATCCGAAGCAGGAGATGATCGAAAAGGTGCTGCTTCTCTATTTTCTCTCCCTAATTCTTAGAATCATTTAGCTCAAGGACATAAAGATTCAGTGGGTGACAAGATATTCTATTGTTGCCTTCAATTTTTATTTTTTTAAAAATGTTTTTAGTTTGTCTTTTTGTGTTTGTATTCTAGGAATTTTTATTTTTTTATCAAGAACAAGAACAGTACTAAGGGGTGAAGTCTTAGTTAATACTCCCCTGCAAGGAACCAAGCACCTCCGAAGGAATACCGCGTCCCCGGATGGAATGACGACTTACCATGCAGAGTGGAGCCTTACGCAGAACTCATAAGGCTTGGCCTGACGCAATTCACTGAAGATCTCTGCTGTGACAGGTGCAGGTCTACATTCCCATTGACAGTTGGCCTTGACAGTTGGCCTTAATTCCCATCAGGGAATCATGGAAAATGTCATCAGACATCCTGCGATGTGGATGAAACCGGCGTTTTCAGTTTTTTGTTCAATAACATGGTAAAGGGATGGCGTATGTGATCAGTAGTATAGCTGTTTAGTAAATGATCGCATATTTCAATTTGAGGATTTACCATGAATGTTGTGTTTGTACTATTAGTATTCTTGTACTATTGTTTGGTTTTCTATTTTTCTGAATGTGGACGAGTCTACGTTTGTGGTCTTCTTCCATTATTCTCTTCCTTTTTTGCAAATCTGAGAATATAAACACAAAGCAAGGACAGATGACATGAAGCATCAGCCGCTACTCAAGAAAATCGCTATCGAGGGATCAATGGGAGTAACACCAGCTAACTCCTTGCCAGGTGACATGCAAGGAGGATTTTCCAATGCTCCAATGGGTACCGATGCTGGTTTACCATCAGTTTCACGGCAGCTAACAAATGAGAGAACGTCAGGAACAAGTTGCAGAAGGGAGAAGGTCGGTGGTCTGCCTCCAAACATGTCAAACTATTCTGCAGAACAAATAGGCCGCGAAAATAAGGCAAGATCATTTGTACCAGAGACCCCCCATTCACTACTTGCAAAGTTTGGAATAATTCATTTTAGAATCTAAAGCAGCTACAAGTCCCATGACTTCTTTGGTTTCTGTCTCACGTAGACAATGGGTGGAGCATACCAGTAACAGTACAGATGGAAGCAGACTGTTAAAAATCCAGAAGATAAAAAATTCAAAGACTTGGTGAAGATAGCCCAATTACAAAGGTGTCTTTGATGGAAGGTGCAGCTGGCACAACAACGATTGCTGGGAACTCATCGCCCACCATGGAAGAGGAGAGAGAAAGGTGGTCGTATTTAGATTGGATGAGACATGCGTTTACGGTTTTAGAATTTTGAATCATCTATGTGTGACAATTTCGAGATTTTGTTAAGCATTATTTTGAATGTTTGAAATAACAATTTAGTCTCAATTAAATTTGATCATACGAACAAGTCATTTTGATTGAGTGCTAGTCATATATATATATTGGGTGCTACTCAATTGTGTTATTATCACAAGTTATTTGTGCTTCATGGTCCAGTTAATTTGGAATGGTGCTCTAGCAACAAAATCTCCTTGGAATAGCATATCAAGACCATTTTGTATCCATCACGCTGAAGCTCCAATATGACAGTTCAAGTAGTAATGGAATTCTTATTCCTCCAGAAAATTACAGGCATCCAAATTCGAGGAAAAGAACGAAGGTGCAAAATGCATTATGTACCGTCATTGGCAACAAAATGCATCTGTCCATTGAGATAAACTGTTAACGCTACCCAATTATTTCGCCATAGTGACAAGCTTCAACTCATCTGGTCAAAAAATTTGAATAAGATATTACAGCAGTTTTACAGAAACTAGGGCCATTCACGACATACAGAACCAATTCAAAGCCATTTGTACCACCAATCAGGAACTACATATGAATCTGGAATGAGAAGACTGCGGGTACTCAAGTAGGATACACTCTTATACCTCAAGAATGTAAGAGGACTATACTCATTTTCCATAGAGAACCTCACTCCCCTTCACTCAAAATTGGGACTATGAGTGGCTTCATCTGGGCAAGATAGACAATTGCCCACCTACACAAGCAAAACAAATATGCAATAAGAGTTCTAGCATTGCAAATGAATTTGCAAAATAGGAATCCCAAACTCAGAAGTTGGACATAAGTAATGTATCAACCTTGTGGTTAGAATGGTAAGAACCAGAAAACTATTCACTTATTAAGTCGAGAAATGAGCTTCACCCATAGCCAATCATATTATAGCAAGGAAGAACCAATGTTCGCAAAATACTACCAATGTTCTCCAATTGGTAGAATCAAATTGGATCAAAATCACCCAAATAAGATTACTATCCGCAGCAAGCTTCCTCTAACCTCTGCCATTTGATTTTTTGCAATGTTGCGTAAGATCTCCTGTTCTACGTAAATCAATCCTTTGATGAAATGTTTGGACCATGTTAGAATAAGCTTATATTAGTATTTGTCCCACATTGACTAATTAAGTCTTGTACTGAGATCCCTCATAATATAAATAAGAGTATTATGTGTTGGGGTTCATTAACACCCTTACACCTCTCTCTCTCTCTCTCTCCCCTAAATAACATGGTATCAGAGCCAAACATTGATCCACCTTAACCACCAGATTGCTGCCATCCAAGAAACCCTAAATCTACCATAGCCACCCATCCCTACTACCTTGTAAACCCTAAATCGAAACCCAAATCCCTACTACCTTGTAAACCCTAAATCGAAACCCAAATAAAAACCCATGTTTGAAACCCCTCTCCAATCCCAAAATTGACCTCTGAAAATACAAATCAAGACCACATTCGACCAATCCACGAACCCAGACTTCAATCACTGTTCATCGGGACAACTGTTCGCGCACTATTCATTGTTCGCGCACTGTTCACTGTTCATCGATTACTGTTCATGGGTGCACTGTTCATAGTTACTGTTCACCGTCGCACGTTCATCGATTACTGTTCACTGTTCATCGATCACTGTTCACTGTTCATCGATCACTGTTCATCTCAAGTTGGTGGTGATTATTTGTGTACTAGTATTGCATCTGTCAGTAGTTGTTCTCGTGGTGGTTTGACTATGTTGGTTTTCAGTTAGTTGGTAGACGAAGTTGATCGGTTGGTGGCTGTTCGTTACTGGTATTGAAGTAGTGGGTTGATTAGTGAGTTGGTTTGTTGGTGATCACTTTTCTCTCTGTTATTTGATAACATGTCTGAGGAGAAGTTTGTTTCTGGTTCTAGTTCGGTTTTTTTTTTGCGGAGAAGTTTGTTGGTGGCTTTTCTCTCTATTATTTGGCTCTCGGCGCTCAGTTGATTAGTTATTTGTAGTTGTGGTTGGTTTCTTCTGCTAGAGGTAGCGGTTGGTTGATTTATTGGTCAATTTTTGATTTGTTGGTAGATGTTGATTTCATACGGTGGATAGTAGCGAAGTTTGTTGGTTGTTTGGTTGCTAGTAGATTTCGAGTTGGTGTTTGGGTTTGTTTATGATGAAGTCTGCTTCAGTTGTTTCTGGTAGTTTTGGCCCTGGTTTTGGTGGTCGTGGTTCTAATTTCCGTAGTCGTCGTGGTTTTGGTTGTGGTCGCATGTCAGGGGGAGGTAGTTCTCGTCGTGGTAGTTCTGATTATGGTACCCGACAGTGTACCCATTGTGGGGGTACAAATCATATAGTTGAGTATTGTTATGATCTTCATGGTTTTCCCCAGGCTCAACCGGTTGCTATTTCTGAGGATGCTGGACAGTTTACTCATTCTTCTGCCAATAGTAGGGTGACTATCTCAGCAGAGGAGTATCAACAGTACCAACGCCTATTGTCACTTCAGACAAGTTCCTCCATTGCTACGTTATCTCAGACAGGTTCCTCCGTTGCTTGCATTGCGTCTTCTCATTCTTCTAATCATTGGGTTATTGATTCTGGTGCATCTGATCATATGGTGTACTCCTTCTATTCTTTCCGGTCATCAGTCTCTCAGTAAACCATCTCGTGTTACCTTAGCTGATGGTTCTACTACCAACGTTACTGGTTTGGGTTTTGTTCATGTTACTTCCTCTCTTACTTTGGACTCCGTACTGCAAGTTCCTCGTTTTCCATTAAATCTTATGTCTGTTAGTAAACTTACCAAGTCTTTGAATTGCTCAGTCACATTCTTCCCTAATGGTTGTGTGTTTCAGGATCTCAAGACGGGGAGGAAGATTGGTGGCGGTGTTGAGCGTGGTGGCCTGTATTACTTCACCGATGATTTCCACCCTAGCTTGGTTGCTCTTCGGTCATCAGTGTCACCATATCAACATCATTGTCGTCTTGGTCATCCATCACTTGAGAACCTTAAAAGGCTAGTGCCTTCATGTAGCCGGGTGGATGCTTTGCCATGTGAAGTCAGTGAGTTTAGCAAACATCATAGAGTGTCTTTTTATCCTAGGGTTGAGAGTCGTGCATCGCGTCCTTTTGAGTTAGTTCATTCAGATATTTGGGGTCCAATGCATGTTCCTAACATTTTTGGCTTCCAGTATTATGTTATTTTTGTCGATGATTTCTCTCGTGTTACCTACCTTTATCTCATGAAAGAGAGGTCCGAATTATCTTCTATTTTCGGTCATTTTATATGGAGATCAAAACTCGGTTTGATACTTGCATCCGCATATTTCGTTACGATAATGCCCGTGAATATTTTAAAAATACTCTTTCTCAATTCTTTGATGATCACGGTATTATCCACCGGTCCTCTTGTGCTCGAACTCCACAACAAAATGGAGTTGCCGAACGCAAGATTCGACATTTATCGAAGTTATGCGTGCAATGTTATTTCAAATGCAAGTTCCTAAGTCTTATTGGAGTGACGAGATTCTCACCGCCCGCTATTTGATTAATCGTATGCCCTCTAGTGTTCTTGGAGGTCGGATACCCCATAAGGTATTGTTTTAAAGTCGTCCCCTTTACTCATTACCCTTCGGATTTTTGGGTGCACATGTTATGTTCATGCTCGGATCCTAACCGAGCAAACTTGACCTCGCTCCATTAGGTGCATTTTTCTTGGTTACTCTCGAACTCAAAAAGGATATAAGTGTTATTCTCCATCTTTACGTCGTCCCTTTGAAGCGATGTCACATTTAATGAGTCACTCCCATTTTATTCGGAACTGTCACTACCAATGATCGGCTTGCATCTCGAGTCTGTATTTCCTATGTTTTGTCCTCGAGTCTCGGGTCCTCCACCAAAACATTTGCAGTGTATGTTCGCGTCCTAAAGTTCCACAGTGCCATCTCGGCTGAGCCACTAGTGCCATTTCAAGCAAGCACCATCGCAACCTGAGCCATCTGAGCAAACAGGCCCACCTTCGCCCACCGCTCCGTCTTCCCCTCCGTTGCGGGATCCAGATGATCTTGATCGTCCTATTGCCCATCGTAAAGGTATTCGGTCATGCACTTTACATCCTATTGCTCTTTGTTTCATATAACCATTTGTCACCATCCCTTCGTGCTTTTACTATTTCGGTTTCTTCCGTTTTTGTTCCTAACAAGCTTCAGAGGCCCTATCTGTGTCTGAGTGGCGGAAAGCAATGGAGGATGAGATGTCTTCTCTTCATCATAATGGCACTTGGGAGTTGGTTTCTCTTCTTGCTGGTAAAACTACTGTTGGTTGTCGTTGGGTATTCACTGTCAAGTATCATCCGGATGGCACTATTGAGCGGTATAAGGCCCGCCTTGTAGCCAAAGGCTATACGCAGACATATGGGGTTGATTATGCTGAGACCTTTTCCCCAGTTGCCAAGATAAACTCTGTTCGGATTCTTATTTCTCTTGCCGCTAATCTAGGTTGGCCCTTATTTCAATTGGATGTCAAGAATGCCTTCTTACATGGTGATCTGCTCGAGGAGGTCTATATGGAGCAACCTCCTGGGTTTGTTGCTCAGGGGGAGCGTTCTCGGGTTTGTCGTCTTCGCAAAGCTTTATATGGTCTGAAGCAATCCCCTCGAGCTTGGTTTGGTCGGTTTAGTGATGTTGTGCTGCAGTTTGGTATGCGTCGATCTCATTCAGATCACTCTGTTTTCTCTCTTCAGTCAGGGCGTGGGAAAATAGTATTGATTGTGTATGTAGATGATATCATTATTACTGGAGATGATCAGAAAGGTATTGATGAGTTGAAGCAATTTTTACAGCAACAGTTCCATACTAAAGATTTGGGTAAGCTACGGTATTTTTGGGTATTGAGGTAGCAAGATCCAAGGATGGAATTAGTTTGTCCCAACGAAAGTATGCATTGGATATTCTTGAGGAGACAGGTTTATTGGGAGCAAAACCTGTGGAGACCCCAATGGATCCTAATGTGAAACTTTGTGTTGATCAGGGGGAGATATTTCCTCATCCAGACCGGTATCGTCGCTTAGTTGGTAAGTTGAATTACCTTACCAATACACGTCCTGATATCTCTTTCGGTGTAAGTGTGGTGAGTCAATTTATGTCAGCTCCTCGTCTTCCACACTGGGAAGCTTGTCTTCGTATTGTGAAATACCTTAAGGCTCATCTGGACATGGTTTGTTTTATCGGTCTAATGGTCATTTGCGTGTTGAAGCCTTTACCGACGCGATTGGGCGGGATCACCATCGATAGACGGTCCACCAATCGGATACCGTACTTTTGTTGGAGGCAATTTAGTCACATGGAAAAGCAAGAAACACACAAGTGGTCGCAAGGTCCAAAGGAAGAAAGTATCGAGCCATGGCGCACACATCTTGTGAGATTGTGTGGTTGAGAGCTTTACTCAAGGAGTTAGGTTTTGATGTGGAGTTACCTATTCCTATGTATTGTGATAATCAAGCGGCGATTCACATTGCTTCAAATCAAAAGTATTCCATGAGAGAACAAAACATATTGAAGTTGATTGTCACATTGTTCGTGAGAAGATAGACGGTGGTGTGTTATCTACTCCATTTGTTCCTACAGGAGCTCAGTTGGCTGATATCTTCACCAAACCATTGTTTAAGCCACGGTTAGAGTTTCTATGTGACAAGCTGGGACTTTTTGATATTTATTTTCCAGCTTGAGGGGGAGTGTTAGAATAAGCTTATATTAGTATTTGTCCCACATTGACTAATTAAGTCTTGTACTGAGATCCCTCATAATATAAATAAGAGTATTATGTGTTGGGGTTCATTAACACCCTTACACCTCTCTCTCTCTCTCTCTCTCTCTCCCCTAAATAACAGACCACATGCTCGTTTCCTAAGGCATCAGCAAAATATTTCCAAAAAAAAAAAAAAAGGGACAATAACAACTGTTTTCCTTTGACGGATTCTACATTAAACCTAACGTCCAAGGGAACCTATATGCTTTTGCAGTATGGTCCTCCATAGCCATGTGGACTAGGTATGTGAAAGATCTGAGCAATGAATATGTTTGGACTATTGGATATTTTCTGCAAAAAGGAATTTCAACTAGAAAACAAACTTACATCATCCAGCAGCATACTGTTGCAGTAATAACCAATGTCACGTGCAACCTGCATCACATAATATGCATTAGCTAAACAAAGGTCAGGAAACAATATAACTAATTCGAATAGTGTAAGGCCCAAAACAAATTAACCAAAAGCAAGGGAAAGCAAATAAGGTCTCTTCCTCGACATTTTAGGAACCTCAGTAAACTTCACAAATGTCTCATTTTCAGGTTTTCAAATTTTCAATAACCAACATCAAATAGAGCATAGTCACATGTACATAGATATACATCTTCGTATGACATATGGACATGTCTACAAGGAGTTCACATCCACGATGCAGTTTGGTATCCTTGATCAGTTTGGCAGTTGAACATCCAAATATGAAGCAAGTATTTTCAGTTCATTCTCCACTCATATTTAAAGCCTCCATACCAGTCTGGCAGGATATTTTCAAAGGAAGGGCCAATGCTTGGTACAGTGGTAAGAGCTCAGGTTAGCAAGTGTGTTAACGCAAGTTCGAATCAGAGAGCAGCAGCTGAAATAAGGTATCCATCCAACCTTACCAGTCCCAGCACCCTATTAATGAGGGCCACTACTGGTCTTTGATAATGTCCTCTTGGAGTACTGCCCAAATCTAGCAGTTCACTAGTTCCTCAAACAAGGAAAGAGGGTTCTCAATCCGTAGTGGCCATAAAATGATTGAGGGACAATAAGTGCTTAGACAAACCAACATTCGCAACAGTTTAATACACATAGAAACTTGAATAAGCAGATCGTATCAAAGAAAAAGAGATTCAACAATTGAAAACGTACAGATTCGTAGAAGGCCCTCTGTTGAAGCAAATTCTGACACAGATAGCAGCAATGATTCCAATCACCACGAAAATTAGGGTCGTTACGAAAAACCCCATTTTGATTTGATTTCACCAACGGCCCCGCACAAGCTATTGAAATTCTGAAATCAAGATACTGACTTTAAAATAAAACGATACTATAGACTGCATCTGAAACTGTAACATCACATCGTAATTCGTAAACACACATATTGCAATTGCGGTCGCAAAACGTAAATCTGAACAACTAAACAAATTTGGAAGGACAAAAGCAGATGAAAAATGAGTAAGATTTGTAGAGAACCTGGAATTTCCAACGCGAAGCTCGTCGATTTCGGTTTTGCTTTGGTAGATTAGATCAATCTCGATTAACGAACTTCCTTCTCTGAATTTTACGAAAGGAAGTCGAGACTCGAGAGGAATGAATTTGGATTATTCATCAGACAAACACATGCTACAGGCCCAGCCCAATAAAAATGGAGACGGGCCTTGTTTCTCTTACAAAACATGCTAAAGGCCCTACCTGATATCCCATTTTTTTTATTTTACTTCTTTTCTAGACCTAAAGGTAAATTTTATTATTTTGTTTTTGGTTTGGTAGCGCCTTCATAAAGCGCTACCTGATTTCCCTTTTCTGGATAAATGATTTTCACACTCCCTTTTTATCCTCAAAAACTTATTTTTTTGTCTTTTTCACTTGAAAATATCAAATTGCCCTTCATATGGAAAAAATAACTCATGAGGTAAATGTAATTTGATAATTTCAAAGTGAGCAAAGACAAAAGGGGAATATTTGGAGATAAAAGAAGGTGTGAAAATCATACCTGATTTCCCTTTTTTTCCTGATGCATAGCAAGGAGAGAGATACAAATACAACTCAACACTAACAAGTTCAATTTTGTTCACCCTCCTTAAAATAAAATAACAAAATAAAGACCTAACTATTGCAAATCGTTAGGTCTTTCAACTTTTTCATTTTACTTTATTCAATGTCATGGAATTCAGAATAAATATAGATTATCGAAATGTGTGCGAAATTGAATAATCTGAGGGTTTGTCCCGATGATAAAAATGACAAAAATTAAGAAAGTACCTTGAAATACAAGTTGGTGGTGAACAAAGAGTTTTCAACATCTCAAGATATTCATGAACAAAGAAGAAAGCCACAACACAACACAATGAAAATCAACCGGATTCTGTATTCAGAACATTCTCAATGTTTCCCCCTTTTTTCGCTCGGCAGAACGTTCTCAATGTTGGTAATACATAAATGATACATCTGAAAGTCTTGCCATACAATTCTAATGGCAGCTCTTAGGGCCATCGACAGGCTTCTATGAAAAAAAGAAAGAAAGATCAATAGTAGCAGTATAATAAGAGACAACTCACCTCATAATTTGGTGAAGATGTCGAATACAACATGAACTCTCCGCCGGAATTAAATTAAAAAATGGAATAATTCTCAGGGGAGAAAGACATGGGAGATACAGTGGGTTAGCAGGTCCAACATGGGGAAGTATCCGGTTCTACAATTACTGAAACCTCAGAATCTAAAGCTGGGATCGACCTCCATTGCCCAAGTAAATTTTGCCAAAAGGGACTTGTTGAAAATCTGCGAAGCAAAGTATAATAAGCAGGAATCTTGTTTGGAAAAAAGAGACAAAATTACCTCCATGCCAGAATTATCCCAATTGGAAGGAAAAAAATGCATAGCGATTCACACCTTCTCAATTGGAACTTCATGTCGCTTGCACCAAGCAACGGTGATCCTAGGATCAAGGTAGTTGATCTTGGACGTGCCCAATGCCACAGTTTTCAAATCCTCTTTGGTGTTCTTATCCTGCTCAATTTTCTCAATCTTTGCATTGGTTTGAATAATTTTCCTCTCCAAACTGCAATGCATTATGAACTTCAGTGAGGAAGCATCCCAACAACAAGGCCTACCGAAAACACAAATAAGATTCAGTTCAGTGCTTACGCTTCAGGATTCAGGTTCTTCTTTGGCTTCCCATCAGAACTCTTCATTGGGGGCTTCCCTTTCTTTGCTCTATCCAAATCTGTTTTTAGCTCATCCAACAAGGCCTGAGAAGCAACAGAGATGATAATACCATAAGCTTTCTAAAGTACGAAGCAAGAGCGTCGCCAAGTTTAATTTCTTTCCCAATGTTCTACTTTTCAGTTTTCACAATCACTCTAGAATGTGCATGGCCGACACAATAAACCCTCCCAGGCCGTGCAAGCAAAAGCACCCATGCGTACAGAGAGAGAGAGAGAGAGAGAGAGAGAGAGAGAGGGGTGCCAAGGTCTCTAATTAGATAGCGTATTCGACTCCCTAAATTGTGAACAATCCTTCTCACTCAAGCCCAAGGCAGAGCAATGGTCCACCCCTGTGGGCAGTTGAGGGATCCATTTCTAGAATCCAAAAAGTTGTTATTACCTTTAATTCTTTTTTGATCAACTTTGTTAAAGCATCCAACTCAAAACCATTTGGCAGTAAGTGGAGAGGCCGCCCGGGCTCATATACTAGACTCAGAGGTTATAATTAACCAATGTGGGACAAGCTCTAACACTCCCCCGCACGTGCGACCCCTGACTCGCACATGGAGAGTTAAAGAACGGATCCGCAATATTGGGATCACAACGAAACAAGGTGCACTTATGGCACAAACAACGGGGTAATAACCAAGAGAGTCTTGTCCAAAATCCTCTGAAAGGCTAGCTCTGATACCATGTTAAAGCATCAAACTCAAAACCAATTGGCAGTAAGTGGAGAGGCCGCCCAGGCTCATATACTAGACTCAGAGGTTATAATTAACCAATGTGGGACAAGCTCTAACAAACTTATTACCTTTAATTCATCGATCTTCTCATTCAACCTTGCCATTTGTGCAGAGTGGGACTTTGAGACAGTACGTTGATGATTACAAATTATAGCAACCTGCAAAAAGACAGTAGCATCAGAATTCGCCGAACTCATAAAAACATTGGCTAGCTCATCATCTTCTAGCAATAGACTTCCTTTTACCTCCTTGTTTGCGTTCTGGTAAACTACAACTTTCTGAGCTAAATCTCCATCCTTAGTTTCCTTATTCAACTGCCATCAGCCAAAACAAAACGAACAGATCTCAGCAGAAAATTGAACAGAAACATCCCAGGCAAAATGCAGAGGACTAAACATGCCATTAACAATTCAAAGAAAGCAAAGAAATCCTCGTATTAAAACTTTCTACATCTGAAATACAAAAACACAGACGTAAATTCCATGTTTGACTCCAAACCAACAAATATTCACGTATCATACTAGGCTTCAGAAGATTCCAAAAAATAATAGTCCATAACTCATGACAGGTATTTTGTTGTTTGGGGGTTTTTCGGCTCCTCTAGTTGTTTCGGTGCTTCTGGTTCTGCTTGTTTTTTGTTGGCTTAGGGGTTGGAGATCTCTGGTTGTTTCTTTTTCTTGCTTTTTGGGTGTCTCAGGTGTGGCTTTTTTCTAATTTCTGTTTCAGGTTGGTTCGTATCTAACCAGCCTTCTTGTTTTCCCCCCTTTGGGCCCTTGGCGTTTTCAGTCTTGGGTCCCTTTAATCTTTGTAATTCGTTTTCAAAGATTAATGAATTCTTTGCTTAGCAAAAAAAAAAACTCATGACATGTATTTTATTTACTGTTTACAAGTTACAACCTATCATATGCTTCTCAAAACTGCTGATGTCATACATCTAATGGGTTGTATTAACTGTATGTATCTAATACTATAACAGCTTCATTATCATCAACGCTAAAAATGATGTAGCTTCACATCAAAGTGACACCATGTGCCACTGCATGCCAAATAAGTGATCCATCTAGGTGGCTATAATACTAGGGACAAAGGTCTATGACCATGAAAGTTCTTGAAGTAAATTAGCTACTTCTGACTACCCAGAACAGTATCATGATGACAGAATGTCTTCTTCTTTTCTTCTTTTTTTTTTTTTTGACGGAAACTTGACAATCATCCACTTTGTTCATCAAAGAGACATGGAGACATCGTTCTTCCATTGGGTCAGGAATTTCTATGTTTGCGAAGTATCATGCTCATCCAGTAAGACGGCTTACTACCTTTTCTAAAGGACGATATCAATTCTAACAACTGATTGCAGAGGTGATCATTCACACCTTTCAATTCGTGAATTTAAAACTCAAACCAGGATACGGTGTCCACCCAATGCTATACTAAGGCTGAGCATAATCGGAAAGCGACTTTGTTGCATCAGCCGTTACTGAGATATTTTTCAATTGATGAAATGCCACTTTAGGCACACGGAAAAGAATTAGAACAGGCCTGTGACCAGATATTCGCATTCCGCATAACAACATTTCATAAATCATTCAAATTGCTCTCCATTTCAAAGTCCATAGCACAATAGTGGATAGTTCCAACAGCTATATAAGTGACTTATGACACAATATCCATCGCCTTCTGTTCCAATTGCTCTTCTGTATGGTGCACACAATAGACAGATTTACCTTCGCTGCCAACTGTGGTTTCAATGGGCGGTTTGAAGCATCCAGAACGAGGAATACCGGTTGTTCTTGAAAAGAGCAGTTACTACATCTGTACTGATTTGGCACAGCAGAGAAAGCTTGGGGTAGCACTTAATAGGCGTGGAAACATGGTTTCAAGCTTGGGGATTGCACAATGAGCTATTAGGACCAAAAGTTAGGTGTGCATAGCACCCTGGATTCAAAGGACCAACACTACGAAATGGCTGTTCCTAGAACCCACACAGAAACTATACATGCTGGTTATCACTCATCACAAGATAAACTACATCAACAGACTTGTTCTTTGCCTCAGATGAACTTGCTAATGAATTGTACTTGGTGCATTTGCCTTAAAATCTCCCTGAAATTACCTTCGGGGTCGAAGAATGGAATCCTTTAACATAAGAATTGTGTTAGAACTCCTTGCAACAAAATGAAATGACAACAATATCTTTTCGACATGAACGAAAACATACTTGCACAACTCACATTCATGAGATTTTTGCGCCTTCACCCTAGTACCACGTTTTCAAACAACCCCAGTGGCCCAGTATCTGATTTACGGATAACAACTAGTTGGCAGTGTCCCATATTTTACCAAAAAATAAAAAAGATCCCAATGTGAACACTCCACCACTTGTGTACCCAACTTAGATTGATACCCTATGTTCCAGCAAAACTTTCTCTTCTTTCAATTGTGGGCGCTCACGAAATAAGCAAGCTTTAAGAGATGGGGGGAGTCTGTTAGTCAAGCTTCAAAGGATTGGCTGGTTAGGGCTAGATCCATGGCAGGTGCTTGTCAGTAGAGCAAATAACTTTGAGTTTGAAAAGCAAAGTATAAATCTTACCATCTCATCCAAAAGGATAGATGCATTATATGTGCGGAAAACTTTTGCTGTGAGGCCAGGCATGAGTTCCTTCAGATGAGCATTCAATATACTGGTATCCAGCTTGTCAAATAGATCATCACCGCCACTTTTTCCTGTTAAACAATATGAGGAATGAACTCACAGGTCCCGGCTGTAAGATGCAGAAAGAAACATTTTGATACACAAGGCCATAAACTAACCAGTTCTGAACTGCTGAATTGCCTTAAACACAGGAATTTCAACTTCAACCTCATTCTGGTATCTTATTGAATCTTTACCCAGGAAGTCAAACTGGAAAATGAGAAAAAAAATATAGGTTGTCAATTAAAACTTCAAATTACTCCACAAACTAATTCTAGTTTCATAGCATAAAGGCCATCAAGAGTCATTTAAAACTTTAAAACCTCTATCATAACCTCTCAAACTTGTAATATTAGTTTCACTTCTGCTGCCACTAAATCCAGCCTAGCTATCTGAATGTTATAATTGTTATACCTTCAAAGTGTTTGGCGGTATTGGTTCGACATTTTCCACTTTCAATGTGCAGCAACCAACAGTATCAGCTTCATCATCATCCTGTAAAACAAACCAGATAATGATATCTACATGTATCATGAACATAAAAAAAAATAACACACCGTTAGCATTCGTCAAACGATTTGCATCACTATTTTGCCCATACAGTGAAGGTGTTCCAATCCAATCAACAGAGGCAAGCCTTAACCAATTATCCCATGCAGACATACTCATCTATGAGTCTATGATGCATCAGGAGGAAAAGTAATGGGTTTTCCATGAACAAACATATATCTGCACGAATAGAAGTAGAGATTTACGCATACCATACCTTCTCATTGCCAGCCCTGAGAGCCAGCTTATCAATAAGATAGGTAGCAACAGCTATTTGCCGTTTTGTGACATCCTTACTTGTAAAGTCTTTTGTGTAGACTGATCTGATGCCGTGTATGTAATCCTACAATCGGGTGACGAGTATTAGACATGAAGGTTCTGCTATTTTTATAATACAGAAACTGACATTCATTGAATAATTATAGGTGGAAGTTTATAAAAGAACCTTCAAAAGCCTTGCTTTCTCATACTTCACTTTGTCACTTTGCCCTTTCATGGAACTGCTAGCTGCCAAGAACACGTATTTAAATTCCTTTGGATTGATTGGATCATTCCAAAAAGCTAGCCATGTAACCGTGTTGTCATGCCTTATTTCTTTCCATCTGCAAACATCAAATATTTGTTAAGTTCATTCAAGAAGAAAACATCTTAAACAAAAACGGATTGTGCCAGAAACCACCTTTCACCAGGGATGGGGCATTCTGGAACTGGGGCATCTTTTCCTATATTTATAGTGATGTCCTTGGGCCGAATGCGTCTTTTCAGTTTACCCATCTACAAAAACCAAAAATCACATCAATTGAATTGAACTTGATAACCGTTGGAAAGTATTGTAGATACAGCTACAGCGTGTCAAATATTCCATATCACAAAATTTAAATGCTTCAGCATTTGTATAGAACCTTTGGGTGCTCTCCACGTCCTCGAAACAACCCAGGTGGTTCGACTCTAAAGTTCCCAACCTGCATTTGGGAAATGATCAGGAATGCTATGAGGATAAGGAGAGATACATCCAAACCAATTCCACAACTAGCAAACTGATACATTTCACAAGGATCCGCGCCCCAATGTACACAATGGTATGTTTTGTAAGGCAGGTTTCGCAGAGCATAAAAGGGAACCCAGTACCAACTACCAAGAATTTCATCGCTAGTAATAAGATTCATGAATCCACAGTATGTTTTTTGGACTATGAAAGATTCCTTTATGGGAAGATGGTCGAATTGAAAATCTTAGGCTCCTGTTTCTTTTCTTTCCTTTTTGTTAACAATAGAATTCTCTAGCCAACCAGAGAAACAACTCTTGAATACTCTAAGACGTGAATCGTCTCTACTCTTTCCATCCAAACATACCATTACAACCTTAAAATGAGGAAAACATACTGGGACTTCCTTTGGTATACAAAAGAAAAATGCAAATCGTAGATAAGGGAAAGAAATAAAATCATGAAAACATTTCCAGATTTTACGAATCTCAGGACAACATCACTTGTCTATCGTGCAGTCGCACTCGCATGGTATCAAGTATCAACGCTGTAATGCCTCTGCTTCATAAAAAAATGTTGAGGGAGCAGACATAAAAACAACTTTAGGGAGAAGGAAAAAAGAGCTAATTAGGCATGACATGACAGAAATCCTCCAAAACTACCTAAATTACAGGATGTGTCCATATGTACTCATTAACAGTCAGCACACCCAAGTCTTCTCTAAAATGGTTAATGGAATCAACTAAAATTACTGATGTTGATGGAAGCAAATCTATCATATAGTTTCTGAATTTTTAACACAAAGTTTGTAAATTTCATATTTAAAGAAGGCATAACCACTCCATATTCCAAAGCAAGATGCACAGTCAAAGCCAGCGGTAACCTTCTCTTTGACACCATCAACGATAGCCCACATGTACTTCTCCTCTTGTTGCAGTTTTTCTTCTCTCAAGGCCTTCTTCTCCTGTATGAACAGAAACTCTCACATTGATAAACACTAAAAGTAAACGTCAACCAAATAAATCCTTCTCTGATTGGATAAACAATCATACCAATGCCCGCAAGTAGTAACAATAGTTATCATGTGAAACTTTTTTTACCAAGTATCTGAATCTACTAAACAGTAGTAAGGGGTCATTGTGTAGGCTATGGTAACAGGCATCACTAAGTTAAACTGAACAAAATACTTGTCGCAAACTAATAGAAGAAAACACTGTCAGAGTTCAATCAAATAGGACATAAGAATTAGGATGATATTACTCAGGGATTTGAACTAGATAGGTCCAATTGCTGATGTAGATGACTAAAGAGTAGTTTCTTATTGACATTAGGTATTAGCTTTTCAATCAAAAACAGAAAATGTATCTACTAATTCTGATTCTCTGAAGTATACTGTTTGTCCCCTGTACAAATGTGTTTTGGCTTGGTAAAGAATAATGATTCTACAGTCATTGCTTTGTGCAATGTTAGATGCTTGGATAGCCAAGTGTTGGAACATGCATTCAAGCCAGAGAGCAGCCATGGTGCGCGACGCGAATAACCCCTAAACTGGGTTCCTGCCCAGCCTAGGCAAAGAGATGCTAGGAAAACAGCAAATGAAATGACAAATGAACGACTATAACTTGCCACTGCAAGAATCAGAACCAAGAGTGGTTCAATGAAGCAGGGGAACCAAGGGGCTCAAGTTCATAAAAGCAAAATCATAAAATTTACAGAGCCCACACTGAGTTTGTTAAATGGTGAATTTTCGGAAATCAGAACAAGAAAAGTAGGAGTATTTTGTTCCGATCAAGATTTAAAAACAACTCGTTAAATTAGAGTTCCAATTTCTTACAGAATTCCAGCACCCTTTTACATCACAAAACCAGAAAGTTCTCAGGAAGGAACTTACTTCCGCACTCATTTGCTTCTTCTTCTCCTTTTCCTTCTGATGCCAGTCATGTATCGGGGTGAAATCACAATCTTCCAACCTCCGAATTATATGATTTTTCCCAAGTATTTTTCTCCAGTCATTCATAAAATTCTCTTTGAATTTAGGTTTGGTCATGTACTCTGTATCTAGCATCACTGCAAACATAGTTGCAACCTGCAAAATAAAATTCATAATCAAAACAGACAATCCGGACCTGAGGAAGAGAAATTTGAGAAAGGATGCGACAACAGAAAAACATGTATGCAAAACTAAGTAGAGACCAAAGCAATGAGGAGAAGTAGGTAATCTATACAAGACCACTGAGAGAGAGAGAGAGAGAGAGAGAGAGAGAGAGAGAGAGAGAGAGAGAGAGAGAGAGAGAGAGATGAACCTCCTCTTGTTCAGGAATCAAATTAACTGGCTGGCCCTTGTAGAGCATTTTAACCCCATGAGGCTTGTATGGAGGTGGGAAAATGACACCATTGTGAACCAAGGTAGTCCATTTTTGGCCTTCACCAGAGCCAGGGGGTGCCTTTGACGACTTGGAGAATTTTGAATTTTTCACAACTTTCTTGTACTTATTACTCTTTTTGAACGAAGACGAAACTACTTTTGTCACCTTTTGTTTTGCAGATGGCATTTTAGTGCCTGATGAATTAGCCTTCTTCAATCTCTCGGACATAGGAATATAATCATCATCATCCTCATCTACCTTTGATTCTGCTTTCATGGATGGAGCAGATCCATCACCAAGCTTTGGTCTTTTAACTGAAGACTGACTTAAAGATTTCTTGCCTAATAAAAGTGCCATCTGCAACCTCTCGGAAATAGGAACATAATCAGTGCCATCATCATCTGACTTTGATTCTAATTTCATGGATACTTGCTTATCAACGACTAGAGCAGATCCATCAACAAGCTTTGGCCTCTTAACTGAAGACTGACTTGAAGATTTCCTGCCTGATAAAACTGCCTCATCTACCTTTGGTTCTACTTTCATTGATACTTGCTTATCAATAATCGGTGCAGATCCGTCAACAAGCTTTGGCCTTTTAACCGAAGACTGACTAAAAGATTTCCTGCCTGACAAAATTGCCATCTGCAACCTCTCAGAAATAGGAAAATAATCAATATGATCCTCATCTACCTTTAATTCTGCTTTCACTGATACTTTCTTTGCAGTAGATGATCCATCAACAAGCTTTGGTCTTTTATTTGATGAATTACTTGAAGACTTAATCTCAGCTACAGGTCTCTTGTTCAAGATCGTAGAAGATTTTTTAACTTGGTTGTCTACCATGGTAGAACCATTCTGCTTGGATGTTGGTGGCACAGGTTTATTTTCATCAAACTCATGGGGCTTGCTACCAGATGGTCCTGCATTTGACTTGGACTGATATTTTAATGACAAAGGAATTTCATCATCCGAGTCTTCACCTTTGACTATTGGTGCTTCAAGTGGTGGTGAACCCAGAGTAGATTTGTTTGGCTCTTTGTTGGTCTTGTTTGGACTTGCCTTTGGTAATCCAGCAGAGAATCTAGCACTCAGTGGCTTATTATCTTCCGAGTCCTCAGAATCACTATGTGGTTCTCCACAAGAATTAATCATCTGCTTCTCCTTCTTCATAGCAGATGATGTATTTTGTTGCGACGTATGGTTTGACCGATCAGCTGCCAATGTTGACACTTTTGAATCAGCCAATGGCTTCTTCACCAGTGATGCCTTACCAGATGAAATTGAGGTTTTTGTGCTGGCTAAAGGAGATTTTAGTGCTGACTCCTTGGCCAATGAAGTTGATTCTTTTGGGCTTTCTGCAGGAGATTCCACTGGCAGTGCCTTTTTGGATAGAACTGGCATACCTTTCTGGGAAATGGAGTTCTGACCATTGGAAGAAGTTACTTCAGAGACCTGATTCTTTGACTGTACACCGTGCCTTTGAGATGATGACTTCTTTGTTTCTGAGTTCAAATGATTTTGCTTTGATGCGGTGCTACTGCGCCTGAAAACTATGGGCTCATCGTCATCATTCTCATCCATCATCTTCGGTTTCACACAAGTCTGAACAGCCATTGTCCAATTGGCATGTTATGTCGTCTTTTTCTGAAAGCACAACCATTATTTTTGTAATAAGGGCAAAGAAGTAGTGCTCAAAGAACAATACAAATTATGCAAAGTTTTCTCTATCCCGAGATAAAATATGAAAAATCACAGACCAAGAACTTAAACTGACAATCTAAAAAATCAACAAAGGAGGACAGAGCAATAAAATCCAAACTGAAACGAAAAACATTTGTGGATGATAATCTGATTTTCAACTCAAAACAAAATATCAGACCCCTTCTTCCTTTTTTGTTGGTTAGACCATAAAACCAGAGAAGCTTATATATTCTGTTAAATGATAAACATTAGACCATTAATACTGTTGCGCATACTTAAACACCATGTGTCATGAAACACATCACACGCAAGACACTGCTTCAGGTTACTTAATCCCACCCAAAACCTGACAAGGACTGAACTCCTTAGGAACTGTAACATGTTTCTCAAAGACTCTGTTTGGTTGTTGATTGATCAGCCAATTGACAACATGTAAAGTTTTGCAACCTATAATCAATATCTCGGCTATAGATATGTCTACTTGTTTCACTTGATATAATGCAACCTCTACTGAAAAGTTTTCTGACGGAGGATTCCAGATTTTTGCCATTTCCAACACAGCAGCATGGTGCTACCTTGCCAAGGGGCTATTTCAAAAGCAAAAAAACAAATACTCCAATCTTATGTAATTGCAGACAGTTTGAAATCAGATTGGTAGAAAGTGCAAGGCAATCTCAAGGTTCCATAACTACAAGCGAGGGGATGAAGTTACCGATCTCATAATATGCCTAACAAAATGAGCATGAGTAAAGGTGATTCTGCTACAATTTCACCCAAAATACGTCGATATCGTTGCAGGGTTTAATACAAACAGAAAGAACTTCAAGCAAAGAAAAACACATAGAGCTCGTTTGATAGGTCAGAATACGCATAAAATTCCATAGGCACTGCATTTCCACAAATCGAATACAACATGGGGAAGGGACAAAGATCGATCAGACATCCAATCCCACAAAACATGGAATACGAAATGCATATGCTTTGGCAATCCACTCACTATAGTGGGGTAGGAATACATATGAGATTAGATTAATTACCCTGATGTTGATTCGAGCAATCAAACATGCCCGTGGAGGAAAAATCCCTGCTATATATACACTCTGATAGACAGTGCTCCAATATGAGTATTTTTTCTTTTTTATAGCTCAGGTGCCCGGGCCAGCTCACGCGTACCCCGACTAATTCAGTCTAAGGATGATAATTCATCTGTTAAACAAAATTAGTACGTCACTACTTCAACTATCCAGATATAAATTTGACGTCAACGCAAATAGAACACAATGTTGTTTTTCACAAGGTGACAAGGATTCGGCTTTTTTTTTTTTTTGGATAACTTAGTTGTCCGAGCCAATTTAAGCACATAGTTCATTCATTCAGAAACAAATTAATGTATCGCTACTTCAACAATTCAGATATGAATTTGATGCCTATATCTATATACGATACGTAAGCTAGTTTTCCGGTTATCAAGAAACAAACCCTAGAATCGAACACAAAGTTGTTTTTTCACAAAGGTGACAAGTAAATATCAATATAGACATAGAGAGAGAGAGAGAGAGAGAGAGAGAGAGAGAGAGAGAGAGAGAGAGAGAGAGAGATTACCAATGCGATACAGATGAATTGAGGGGAATAGGTTGGATCTATAAAAAGGATAAACAAAATAGAGACACTGATGAGATGTCCGCTCGAAACAGGAAGAAAGCGGAGAGAGAGAGAGAGAGAGAGGAAGGATGTGATGATGGTGTAGTTGCAGAGAGGGAAAGGGGTTAAGGGTGAGCAGATGAAGTCCACAAGAAATCAACTCAACCCACGAGAACTCTGAAGAGTAGAGATAGGTGCAGTCTCTCTCTCTCTCTCTCTCTCTCTCTCTCTCTCTCTCTTCCCCTGCGTCGTTGTCTCAGGGATGTCGGGACGCCGAACTTGACCTGACCGGACCGGACCACGCCAACGCTGTTGTTCGAACATGTTATTAGACGTGATGCGCTTGAGTTCTCAATCCTCGCTTTGCGTTCGGGCTATCAATCCTCGTTTTTGCGAATTTTAAATTGGGATGTGTTTCAAAGAGAAAATTTTGTGTGCCGGTGGCGGTAGCCGTCAGCACATCCGAGCCTTCAAATATGTTTCAGATGGCTCAAATTTGTTGGAGTAAATTTGCTCCCAATATTTATATAAAATATTACCCTCAGGGCCTTCCTCCAACAAATCTGGGCAGCTCGGATGCGCCGACTAGTACCAAGTGGTAGTATCAGTTCGGCACACAAAATTTTCTCGTTTCAAAGCCACTTTTCACATTCACGCTTGCGCTTCCACTCCCGCACTTGCACTTGCACTTGCACGAGGAATTACTATGTGACTTAGCCCAGACCCATTAACCTTACGGATTTGGACACTCTCCTGTCCAGTTATACCCGCAACTGGTTAAGACAATTCGGCCCAGATAAAAGTTTGTGCTTCATGGTCCATTTACAGATAAAATTTTGGACCTAAAAGATTGTAGTTTACCATTTTTTCTCTTTTCTTTGTTGAGATTTTAATATTTTATTGAAGTTTAGCTTGTCACAGGTTTTAAAGTGAACCAAATATTGAGTTGTTCTGTTTCGATTGCAAAATTATCTCAAAATAAAAAAAAGTCTATGAATCAGTTTACGACGACGGAAACAACCATTTACGGAGCCATTTGATGAAAGGTGGGCTATATGTATCGAACGACTCCAGACACAATTATTTACAAAATTGTTTTCTAAATTGTATTTCTAAGGCTCGTGGAGAAAAACTCGAAAATGTGATTCTAAAATGTACTTTACACACGCATAGGGTTAACAATAGCAATTGTACTCAAACCAAGACTCTCATAAGTAAAAGGACATAATCACATTTGCTTTTCTACACATAATTTGAGTCCAAATTTCATTAAGCTTGTAAAAAATTAATTACAAATAATCAATTAGCTTACTCTTTATGAAGTCCACAAACATTTTGAACTCTTCAATGGCTCTCACGTCCACACTATTCCTAATCAACGGTGGGAAAAACAACCAAAAACTAGTAGCCACCACGAACCCAACCGTCAACGGTCGCAAAATCGCTGACTGCAACCGCCACTGGCTGGGAAACGCCCTCTTTACAAACATCTCCGCCGCGACGCACACCCCATGAAGCACGAAAAACCCAGTCATCTCCCATGTGGGACTTGCACCACGTGTCACGTAATATAACAACAGCTCGTGCATTAAGCCTGATACGAGAAAAGTCGATAATACCCCTGCGAGTTGGGCCCACTGCCTGCCCAATACCCCCACCGTGGCTGCCCACACGGGTTTATGTATGGTGTGTCGCAGCGTATTCGTTACGGTGAGGTTCCACCTCCTCCCCCAGAAATCTTGGAGCGATGTTGCCAAGTAAGGCTCATCGGACGGTGGTTCGACCTCCAGCCCCAGCCAAACGACGACGTTCGAAACTGCAAAAAGAATATCCACTAACAGAAACACAACCAAGCAGTAAAGAAGAAGAAGAACCAATACAATTCCATGTTGTAACCTCTCTCTGTAATCATGTAAAAAACCCATCAATATAGCAAGAAACACAACTTCAATGGCTAAATTGAGAGCCAATTTTCTGGGTTTTTTTGGATTTTGAAATGATGGGTGGTTGTGATTTTGGTTGGTGATTCTAGTGGGGAGACAAGCAAGGGTGATGAAGAGAGGGAGGGATTTTGGTGGGTCTGATGAGAGTGGGCCAAGGTCGAAGGAGAAGAGGAGGAGCTTGAAATTTGCAAGCCAAGTGATGGCGGCCGCGACGATGGCAGTCGGGAAGACGTAGGTCAGGTGGAGAGGGAGGATGGTGAAGAGAGAGAAGATTGGGAGGAGAGAGAGGAGTCTGTACTTGCCTTTGGGGATTCTTGAAGGTATGAAGTAGCAGTAACAAAGTGATGATGTGATTGTTAGCCATATCTTGATTAAGTTTTTGATCTCTCCTTCCATTTTTGGACTCTGAAGACGGAAACTTTAGAGGGGGCTGTTCTTCGCGCGCGCGGGGGAGGAATCGGTACAACGATTTATTTAACGTCCCCTCATATGACGTGGATTTTATATATTTATAAGTCTCGCCCAATGAAAAGGGAGGCGTTACAAAATAATCGTTGTTATATTGAAAATTTTCATGTTCTTCTTCATTATCATAGTTTAAGGGGGTGTTCCACTAATCCTGTTTTTTTTTAAAAACTAATTTTTCACGGTTTTTTATGTGATGTGTTGTGAGAAAATGACTTGTCTCGGTGTTTGGAAAAAACTGTTTTTTGTTAGTGGAACACCCCCTAAGCCGTGCAAGTTATTGCTAGATTCCAAAGTTTTGAATGCATCTCCACCACTGGTTATCAAAATTATAATCGATGTTCGGGCTGCTTGTATGCATCTCGACTAATTCCGGAGCCCTGGAGGTAATGACGGTGTCGGACCGTTGTTCCACCATCTCTCCTAAAACCAATTGGTGTTAGCTAGGAAAGGTTTCAATTAAGTTTTTTATGGCATTCGACATTGCACCCGAAAGTCTGTTTTTAAATCAGTCGCAGGGAGTGACATTGTGTAACTAAATCCATGAGGTCACTCCAGGCCCAACAATTCGTCATTCACGATGACGCTCTCTCTTGTGACACCAGGCCACTGCCCCTTCTCATGACTCGTTCTGTCAAGGTCGCAAGAGCGGATAAGCTCAAGTGACCGCTTAACCCAAGTTTAAAAATTTCCTTACAAAAATATATTAAAAATTTTACAACTATGTAGATTCACTTGCCTAACTAAATTTTATTGTAATATTCGGCCAACCTACACTCGAATCTTGCGTCCACCCCTGCCACTGAGTACCATCAACCACGATTTTATGGTTTTCATTGCCACTGACAAGGAGAGCAGCTCAAGTCTCCTCCAGAAATTCTATGAAGTTGCGTTTGACAGTAACATTCTCAAACTTTATGAAAAACTTGGTTTTTTATGTAAATTTGCTATATTCTTTGTCTGCCACATACTCCCGTGGTGGTGCGTTATGGAAGAATAAAATAAGTAATGTATCTTTAGCATTTACCCCCAAAAAAATGTATCTTTTAGTCAAACTTATCTGCTGTAGTCAACTTGGGTCCCTTGGCTAAACGTTGTTAGGTTTTGCACCACAGAGGATGGGGAAAATTGTGCTTGTGGACCAAACCTTTTGTCTATATTATACTCCTTCTGTCTAAACAAGAGAGAGAGAGAGAGAATTCCCATTATTCTAGTTGTCTATATTTTTTATTTTTTTTATAAACAATATGAATTTCGTTTGATAAATTTTAATTAGTTATATTAAATAAAATTTTGAAAATTAAATAAATCTTTAATAATTGAAATATATAAATAAATTAAAAAGAACACAAAATTTCGAAAGTATCTAAATTATGAGACGAAGAGAATATATTTTTCTCTTAGTTAATGGCTAAAAGTAGTTAATAGACCAAAAAGTAATTGGTGAAATTAAAGTCAGGCTACTTCAGTACCAAGAAATCAATCTACTTTGTTCACAAGAAGAAGTGTCATTCAAAAAAAGCTCGATAGCACTTGCATAGAATTTCGTTAACTGCATAGATCAACATGTGAGTCTCTCTTTCTTTTTTGCATAGAATTTCGTTAACTGCATAGATCAACATGTGAGTCTCTCTTTCTTTTAACACATATTGCAAAAACAGATCGAGGCCGAGTTAACCAATGGTGCACGTCAACCAAAGTCAATCAAATTTGGCATATTAGGTTCAGAAATCTAGATCAAATGAACTAAAGAAAATCTAGGAACTGAATTCGAGGCACAATCAACAAAAAAATCAGATCTTGAAGCATTTTCTCGAGATAATTTTCCCAGGAAATGGAAAGGGAGAACAAAATGGATAGTGAGATCAAGAACTTCTTGAAGGTATGGATAGTATCAATTGCATCAATTTGTTACTGCTATTTCATAGCCAAACACATCCCAAAAGGCTTAACCAGGCTCACCTCCCTGTTGCCTATCTTCTTGAAGGTATGAAGGTTCTTAGTCCCGGGTCCGTTTAATCTTTGTAATTCGTTTTCAAAGATTGCCCCCCACAACCTTCTACCTTGTTTGGCTTGCCAATTTCAAGCTCCTCCTATTATCCTTCGATCAAGGCCCCTTATCAGATTCATAAACCAACCCATCAAATTCCCTCCTCCATTTCATCTATATTGCACTCTTACCCATCAAGATCAAACAAGACCCACATCCAAAATCACCCTCAAATGCAAAATCCAAACAGGACCCAACTTCAAACAGTGCAAGAAATGGGCAGGGACCAGCTCTTTTGCCTATAAAGGTGTTGCTTTTGGCCATACTGTTTCGTACATACAAATACAGGGAATATTTGCACCCTTGTATCATATGGGGTTTATATTGTTGCAACTTTTTTGTGTGTGGAGGTTATACTAGCAATGGGTGCAGTCCTGGCTCGAGCCCTTCTAGGCCTTGAGCTCGAGCCGCAGTTCAACGAGCCCTACTTGGCTACGTCGCTGCAGGACTTTTGGGGCCGCAGGTGGAACCTCATGGTTACGAGCATCCTACGGCCCACAGTTTATGGCCCAGTCCAGAGTATGTCGACTCGGATAATGGGTCAGAGTTGGGCCCCTCTACCCGCTATGGTGGCCACTTTCTTGGTTTCGGGTCTCATGCACGAGTTAATTTTCATTTACTTGACTCGTGTGAGCCCCACGTGGGAGGTGACGTGGTTCTTTGTCCTACAAGGGGTGTGCACGGCGGCAGAGGTGGTGGCGAAGAAGGTGGTGGCCGGCCGATGGCGGTTGCATAGGGTGGTTTCGGGACCGTTGACGTTGGCGTTTGTGGCGGTGACTGGTGTTTGGTTGTTCTTCCCACAGCTCACAAAGGAATGAGGTGGATCTGAAGGCCATTGGAGAGAGCTCAATTCTGATGGATTTTTTCAAGGCCAGCGTCCAGACAAGTATTTCACTTCCTAGGGGCTTGTTTTAGAAATTTCAGTATCCTTTGGTAGAACTAGAACCATGTAGCCTGAAAAATAAGGCAATACTTCCAGGCATCGAATAATTTATCCTTTTATAGTCATGATCAATAGAAAAAGCCGCACACCAATAGACGATAGCCATCTGATAAAAAATTATCACCGTCTATTTTTCCCAAGATAAACAGTGATTAGGTCAACTACCTTTGGATATATTAACCTGGATTTCTACATGGATTGTTTGCTCAAAGGATTCTATGAAATAAATACAGAAATATGGACATCAACAAAAATGCAACCGGGGTGGGCGTGGGCCCCAGTTGCAGAGGAGCTGGATTTCATTTTTTACGCTCCAAGACTTTTTCCCGTTTGATGGGTCGCCAAGTTCCAACTGTGAAGTGCAGAATAGTAAGCCAAACCTTTCTACTCAAAGGTAAAGAACAAACCGAAAGTAGCAAAAAACCCCTATCTACTCGTTAAGCCAGCCGGATGAGTTCTACTGCCAAAAGGGCCCATAAGCACTGGGGGGATATACGTATCCATTTTGGGTAGCACGAGGATCGGGGATGTTATTTCTACCTGCTGTAACTGGCTCATACCACGAAGTGTTTGTTCTTGTATGGTTAAGCTCATCCAGTCGTGGTGCATACCTCTGCATGGTAGAGATGTTCCTGGTATTGTATGATGAGTCTGCTGCCAATAAACCAGGATGCCCTGGACGTTGTTGACCTCCCAAAAAACTGGTGCTTTGACCGAGAACACTGGGATATTGTTGTCCGTAAGAATGAAAATCAGGCCTATATTCCCTATGGTAGAGTCCAAACTGTCCCCCCAGGTTACCGCCCCCCACATAGCTGTTTCCATAGCTAGTTGCAATGTCGCCAGCAAAAGCAGGCCCAGACCCCGTTCTGAAGTCCGAACGTGATTCAGTTACACGTTCAGTTAAAAATTCTCTCCCATGCTTTCCTCTATTCCGCTTCCTCTTCTTGTTTGAATTCTTGTTAGACTGATTTTCCTCGTGACTATGGCTCCCGGGGACTTCACTTTCACCACTCCCAACAGGGAAACCTTCTGTTTGAATTTCCGACACACTAGCTCCTCTTTCTTGGAGTGGTTCATGGAGTTCACTTTGTCCAAGATCACAATTCGCCACCAATGGTTTACCATTTAGATCATGATCATCTTCCAAATGTCGTTGTTCTCGGGCCCTTGATAGGTGTCTGTGCTGTTGAGCAATCGCCCTGTGTTTAGCAATCCAATCAGGGCGACTCCAGAGGTAGAGTGGTGGTGGATCCAAATTCCAATCCTCCAGTTCGTTGTTGTTGACATCAACAGATCCAGGTAAATAAAACGACTGAAGGAGCAAAACCAGAGATTAAATTACCAACCAATTAGGTAATACAAGTCACATTTAGCCACATGGGAACTGCATAGAATGTCTCTGTTTTACCTTGCCAGCAAGCATGGCAGCATCCTCCCAAACCAGATCATAAGGAGTACGCTTTTTCTCCAACCTGGGAAAGGCAAGTGGTAAAATAAAATCACACACATTCTCAGAGAGAGAGAGAGAGAGAGAGATGAACAAGTAGCAAGTATGCACGCACCTTTCTGTCTCTGCAGGAACAATTAGAATGAGGAGCTTTGGCTTAAACGCAAGTGCCTTATCAATGAACTTATTTGCAAGAGCGGCATTTACTCCAAAAGGAGGATTAAGCCCCATGATCTACTCGAAAAAACAGTAGGAAGGGTTCTATCAAGCAATCATTTATAACCAGAACTTCAAACATTTCAAGTTCAAAAGAGAGAAAATTTTCTGACCAATTGCGACCCAAGCGACAATTCTTTTTGCTGGACGCTCATCCAATCCCTCTTCTCAAAGTTAAAGTCATTCTGCCAAAGAAAGGATCAACCAACACCAAAATGATAATGAGAGGGAGGGGGTACAGAGGGGGAGGGCCTTAGCAACTCAATCTATGAAATAGATCAACCAAACCTAAATCTCTTTAAGCAATGTCATATGGGGAAAATACAAAACAAGGGCAAGCATCTCTGATCACATTTCTGGAATTATTTATGAACACCGACCCCATCCACGCATGAATGCAGATGAAAACAATTGCAGTGTTTGAGAAAGGATCTCTAAATATAAGCTCAACTGCTCAACTTAAGTTGTAAAGTATCCAAAGAATGCCAAGTCATTACAGAAACAGAGCTAGACCCAAATGGCAATGAGTAGAAGATTGCTAGCAAATAATCATTGTGTAAAGAAAATCTCCAAGCCAAAAAGAAAAAGAAAACACCACCACAATGATTTTGGGTCCCTCTTTTAGTTGAGTTAAATTGGATAACAATGTTTGAGAACTGAGACATGACGCCTCTGAATAATAATCTTACAGTCGACTCGTATTAAATATAAAAAAAGATCAACAATGAATCAGTTGAAACCAACAGGAAATAAGAACTTGAATGTTCAACAGACAGATTATACGGGCTTAAAAAGACAATCAGGGCATTGAACTTCGTGAAGCGCAAACAAGATAATCTAGAAATTCGTAGACATGTTCACATAGCTCGGAACAAATGAAACCTAGTCTATATAATGCACGGAAAACAAAAGACATACATTCCGTGGTAGCTAAAGATAAACAAGCCAATAATTGTCGGTACACCAAGGCAGAAGTATCAACCAGGAGTCACACATGCAACTATTTGAAATAGTGGTTGACTAACAATTATGACTTCAAAATTGCATCAATGTATTACCATACTCATTTGCCCAAAGCAAGGGATGAAACGAAATTTTCCACATCTAAGTTACTTAAGTGACATAGTCCCTGTGTGATACCTAGCAGATCCAGGATATTTTTTCCAAACTGCAAAGCAGATCCTGGATTAGCACACAAATTAGGGAAGTAGGCACAACACAGATACAAATTTTGCGGATTATGATGGTCAAACTCCGACCAGATACAAATGCAGCATAAGTAACTGCACCCAAAAAACTTTAAAAGGGAAGGGGAACAAAGCAACAAGAGACAAAAAAACAGAAACAGAAACAGAAACAGAGTTCCTTTTGCACGTTCTAAGGAAATAAAGAGGTCATCACAACCGGTACCCAATCGGCAGAAATTCCTCATTAGGGAACCTACAGCTTACCTTTGCTTGTAAAAGATCGAAGTTTTTGTATAAGCACTTCTTCCCTGTCTCATCAAGCTTCTTCTTCACGAGCACACTGAAATCATTAGCTCCGCAACAGAAGTCAACAATCTGTTTAAAGGTGCAATAAACAATTAGGTTCTCCAAACTAACTTATAATGCAACCAAGAGTAACTAGTGGATGACATTATAATGATGCCCTCTCTACTATGTACACTGAATTATTGTAATGAGATTGAATCCTGCAGCATCACTAGCGAATTCAATTCCAACCTCCAGGAAAGAGGGACAACTGACAACCGTTTAGTAACACAGTTTCCAAATCAGGATATGAATCCCATTTTTCTCAATTTATGAATCGTATTTGGGATACTTATTGCGTATCATAAGATTCGTTACAAAAGTTAATAAACGATTAAAAGGATTTATTCTATTTAAAAACTAAAAATCTATAGCATATATGAAAAAAGACGTTTTTATGATGAAAAATTCCAAGTTTCCCAAGTGGGGTCTATCACATTGAGGCTTTCTAGTGCCTTGGTCAAGGGAAGAGAAGAAGAGCCCTTATCCGATTGATGCAAAACATGATTGAAATACGTTCTTCCTTCTATTCGAGCCCTAATGGATGAAGGTTGGGTGTTCTTCAATGGTTTAAACGTGGCCATGATTAGATCAAACGATTTAGAATGCGTTTCGGTCCGCTTCTTAAAATAAAGTCTGGTTTTTCCAATAGGTATTCATAGGATATATACCGAATCAGGACACGCAATATACCGTAGGATACGTCATGGTATCGTGTTATTTCTATACAAAAATATACAAGGTGGGATATGTATAGTTTTTTGAAGGAAGCGATACAAATCATAGGATACGTATCTCGAATCAAAAGGTTTTAAGAACCATGCCCTCGACCACAACAATGCAGCATGTTTGACAGAAATTTAGTTACAACTGAATGGGCACAATTCATTTTCTCAACTAGCCGAGCAAACCATATGGTCAGAACACCACATGCAGGATTCGCCGGATGTGAGGGCTGAAGTTGGGGTGGCCAGAGTTTGCCATGGCAGAGGAGGAAATGAGCAATTGTTTCCAAACAGAGGGAAAAAACAGCTTCTCTTTATCTTACAGAATTTAGTCATTTGACAAAATGTTTTAGTTCATTTAGAACCAAAAAGTAGATTTCAAACATGTATGTATCACAAGTAACAACATTTTCTGGAAACAAGAAACACATAGTATGGTCAGGCAAATCTTTCGACCAAAATTTTTTTTCCCTGCTCCAAGCTTTTGAAAACAGGCAGCTGAAACATGTCATAGCATGGTGTTTTCACTGAGAAAATGTCCAAGCAATTACAACTATTTCAGAAAATTATCAAGAGATGAGAGAGCACAAACTCTTACCATATCGCCGTCTTGTATATACCAATGGAGCTTATCAACAATCTGCACATTGGAAATGACCTTTCAGGATTTACGAATTCAGATAAGTGTATCTCTAGTGGTTATGCATATCCACACAGATGGGAATCTCAAAATAAAAATACAGAAAAAAACCTTTAAGAAACATAAAGTCTTAAAAACTCAGATTTCAGAAGTTTAGATTCCTAACTGGCATTTTGATATCTTCCCACTTATGGGATCTCCAACAATTTCATATCACACTTGACCAAATATAAAATGAACTCTATCTATTGATCTATTCTACAAGTCAGGCCCAAATGACTGCACCACGAATCAGCAAAACATAACTACCTGACATAATTGTCCAAAACAAGGATAATTTCTGTTCAACCTATCAGCATGGATATTAAATGCAAAATCATGATACATATTTAACTAACCTCTTTCAGCTTGTCCACTTTCGTGAAATGGCGTCCATACGACGTATAGCGCACCCCATGGAGAAATGGTGCAAGGTACACTCTAAGCTTGGTCTACGGCAATATGAATCAATAAAATCCATGGAAACATCAAAGATATCAGATATCAATGAAGCAGATGTGAAAAGATAATTCCATTTATTTCCAGAATCATGTGCATGCTGGTGCAGTAAACTTCAAGCAGAGTAAAATGCAAGGGCAAAACAGCCAATAAAAGATGTTGCAGGAGGATGAATGACCACTACCACCTAGAAAATAATTTTTGTAATTTCAAGAGGAATACCCTTGGATGAGATATTCCAAGCCAAACACTTAACTAAAAAAAACCAATGCCTACGAAGCACAGATACTCTATAAGGGAGTCACTTCACCTCTGCTGTAACAGCATTGGTATAACTCCGCCGATAATCCTCAAATTCCACGGCATATGTATCTAAAACTTCCTAAACATGTCCGTAGATGAAAATTAATGTTTTTACATTTTCTGAAGTGGGGATACATTTTTTGATACACCAGATGAAATTGGGATGATGGCATTTTCTGCATAACAATGGAGTGCAACTGTCAAGAATAATTACATGGATAGTTTGCTTCCTACAGAAGAAGAAAAAAAATTAGATCAAAGTAGTATCTCCTTTTTTAGAATCTCATGAAGTAACATACCCTCATCACTTCAAATGAGTGTCCGAAAGCGGTATCCATACTTTTCATTTCTTCAAAATATAGAGCTTGATATTCAAATGAAATCTTTAGACGACCTATTGAAAATGAAAACATTAAGTCTACCAAACTAATACTTTGTTCCTAAATATTGGTCTTGTCCATCAGAAATCAAATGCCTTCATAATATATGCACTAATAGGAATGTATCCTAGATGTACAAATATCCTATTTTTCAGTTATTTTCACATCGTCGTATCTGTATCCCATTGGTCCATACTTCATAGAGCGTAGCCATACGATCTGCAATAGGCCTACCAGCACCCCTTAGGTCTGCAGAATGATCTCATCCTGTGGCCTTTACTTGTAGTAGAGATGATGACAGTATGATTTATGCCAACCAGACAATCTTTCACCGTTACCAACAAGAATTCAATCCAAGAAAAAGTGGGGACAAACAGATCAAGAGAAGAGGCAGTCCTAGAATGAGCTTTATCATTACTATCCCGAACGAAAACATATCACCAAACCAAGCCTGGAGTCTCAATCAATTGCGGTCAGATACTTAACATATCAATGCATCAACAACCCCAACCCCTCCAAAAGAAAAAAAAGATGGCGAGAGAGAGGTGTTTACCAATTGCGGTAATGGTAGTTCCACATTTAACAAGCGAGATAGATGTTTGGCAATAACAGCCAGTCCTTTTCTTATTTCTTTATTGGCATGTTAAGGAGACTCAACTTTGAAGCTATTTAGTCAGAAAATGCAACCTAAGTTTCCAAGGTATACTGTAAGAAACATCCTCTTATCCATCTATATTACTAAGACAGTAAGTACTTGAACCTTTTGTCAACTGTGATGTCACAAAATTTATTCAAGGCTATAGTAGGCAGAGTGACATGGGTGGGGGCGATTCTTCCATGCTAGATGCATCACGTGTGAAACTAAACAACAAATCTTTCAGGCCAAGTTGACCAACCAAAGTTGATACAATGAACAGAAAAGCAAGGGTAAAAAAGAAGCTAATCGATTAACTCAATTTTACTACAAGAGATCAAAAGAAACCCCACGAAAAAGTGTTCAGGATAGTAAACCGAAAATCACCTTCCATCTAACCATCTGATGGAGAAGCCCAGGCTCACAAACTGCTTTCGCATCTTCCATGCTGCAACCTTCTTCTAGCTTCTTTAAGGCTGCATGAAGAGCCTGCAGATGCATGTTAGCTCAAGAGCGAGACACATAAAAGGTACTTCACGGATGTGAAGCCATTGAAAGCACTGCATACACAGGATATTGTAGGTAGATACCTCAACAGAACCCTCCACTTTTCCCAATGTAGTCGACTTATCCACTACATGCTTCGGTGATACGCCATACATATTTGATCCTCTATGCTTTTTTATTATATCCTCCAGAGTGATTGAAGATGTAGCATGTTTCATTAAAGCCAATATTCTACATAGCAGGAAATAAAATAAGACCAAGGAAATGTACTAGCATTCAAGTCGATGACTGCATCTAAGGCCGCAAAATTATCAACACCAATTAGAGTAAGAAAAGCATTAAACCAACACATCCACAGGATATTAGAGGCGATGGAACAAATATCTGTTACCTCCGCTTTGCATCATCATCTAGCTTCAGGGTTTGCTTACGTTCACAAGTAAGCGTGCCCTTCTGTCTAGAGTTAATTGACCCAGGACGCATATTGCTTGAATCAAGCCACCTCTCAGTGGTGGACTTGTTGACTCTTGTAGAGGTAGTTTTGTTAAAAGGCTTTGAGGATGAATCACCCACTTTTTGTTTCTTGCAAAAATCAGGCTCATTCGATCTTTTCACTTTCTTCTTTGAAGAATCAACCTCTTGGATAGTTGAAGATAACTCAACACCTTTCTGTGCTTTGCTGAGAGTTCTCTCTCTGGGAGCATCTTCACGTGCCAGACTTCTCTCTCTGTTAAGAATTTTATCTCTGCTTGGGAATTGATGTGATGCTTGTTTCGCCTTTTTTTGTCCATCACCTGGAAACTTTAAGTGGTTTCTAATTGGAGTTTCCATATCTTCGTCAATTGCATGTTTTCTGGTAAAAGGACAAATGTCAGTTCATAATCTGCAAGCAACTCTGAATATCACGAAGAAAAGGAGTTAGAAACGTAAGAGCACGTACAAGCAGTATATCAAAATACGGTTGGGAATTAGATCTCCCCAAGCCCTTTGTACGATGCCTTCGTCATCCAGATCTTCAAAAGCAATTTTCCTGATGACAACAAACCAAGCATCGGCCACCAGAGACCAGAGGTTAAATGTAGGTGAAAAGATTTTATAACCTCATTCAGGAACAACAAGTGTCCACAATTAAGCAGTACCTAGGCAAGCATTTTCGGTGATAAGACTTGGGACACCGTCTGCATACAGCAAATTGCAAATCATGATCCATCTTATCTTCACCCTGCTTGCAGACAATGCATTTATGAATGGGACATGTGAAAGATTCCCCTGCAGCAATCTTCAGCTGAGATTCTTTCACGTCAGCAGGACTCTCACGGTGGAGCATTTTTGCAACGCAATGTGGATGATAAAATCGGCCACAAGTTGCAGAAACACATGGGAAAACCTGAAAAAGTATTGTAAGATGTAGAAATTTGACCAATTCAGAAACAAATCCAATCACTGTCCACAACAAAGCGAAAAAAGTGGTAGGTATAGACACCCAGCTCTGCCACATGGCACCACTTGCGCTAGAGATGTCTTGGATTCCCCCCCATGGTTTGGTCAAGAGTTCTCGAAGCGAGTAAATATCTCCTCCCTCCCTTCAAATGTTAGGGCACACTCATATTCCAAATCTTGAACGTGGTCTCCAAACAGATAAGTAGTTCAACTCGGAGATATGGACTGTTGACATTAAATAAATAGTCCAACTTTTCAGAAGGAATCATACCTCAGCACCAGACAACTTATCAGAAGAGCCTAATTCCCCACAAGAGAAGCACTGGTGCTGCTTGTATTGACAATTTTTACAGAAAAAATTCGGCATTGCCTGCACATACATTTATGAATTTTCAAAGTCTGCTAAAATCATAAAAGAAATCACTGCAATAAAACATCATAAAACCTCATGAACCAAGCAGAACAACGAAAACCATCAGGTAGAAAAATGGAAGAATAGCGTACTTTTACTTGGTCACTGGAAAAGCCGAGAGATTCACACTGGGATTCAGAACCAGCTTCTACTGTAGCATGAAATGACCTCATGCACCTCCCTTCACAACTATATGAGAGAAAAAATAAACCATAAATTTCATTTCCCAATTTTTTGGGAAGAAAAAAAAAGTATCTACAATAAATATGTCACCCAAACTAGAATATGTATGCAAAATCAAAGTAAATACAAAGAATGAAGTAAACCAAAGGTGCAGACCTTTATAGTTTATACATAGAAACCTACTGAGCCTATTTAAAATGATGTCTAAACACAATATGCCACGTCAAAACAACCCAAAACCAACCAAAAAAGTATGCTCCTGCAAATACTTGTTCATTTTCAATACAACAAGGACTTTTTTTTTCCCAAAAGCATGTATAGAGGACGGGAGGAATGTATTACCATTAGCACATAAACAATAGCTCAGAGTTATCATTCTCTCAATTACAAAAAAAAAAAAAAGAAAGAGAAAAGAAAAAAGAATTTTGAAGGCAATACATCATCCAAATTCTGTGTCTCCAATTCGTAAGTAAAAGCATACTACGACTCTCAGTTTTCAGACATCCGCATAGATGGTAAAAAGGCGGGGACAGTCCTATGGTCAAATCTTGCGAGTCAAGCAGCTGAGAAGCACGGATGCAGAACAGCGACGCGGTGGTTCTACAAAAATATGAGATGTCACGTGATAGATACATATTCCTTCCAGTTTACATAGTACATCATAGAGGTTTAATGTAGCATCCCCTTTTGATGACTTTTAGATTATTCATTTCACTTACAAGAAAACACAATACTGCATGTTTTCCTCCAAATTTTTTTTTTTGGGTAATTCCTTCATTTATTATAGAATCTTAGTCATTGTACTCTTTAGTGGGTTCTGTATAACTCCTACTTTTGTTGCCGGGATTTTCATCTCTTTTATTTCGAGCTATATACTATTTTTTTGGACTTTTACGACTGTCCTTTATAATCAGAAAATGGCACCAAAATAAAATAAATGAATAAATAAAACAGGAGAGACGAGACCACTATAGATGTGACATGAATGGCGACCGAGAAAATATTATCGTAGTTTAACAACAGTGCAGCCAAAAAAAATTGGCCCAAGAGTTCAGAAGAAAACACTCAAAAGAGAATGCATACCACAAAAGATCTCCACCATTATCACAAATGGCGCAGACAGAATCAAATAGGTCGTCTTCTTCATCAGATCCGTCATCTTCTTCAATCTCATCCATCATATAGTCATCGACAATAAACCCAACATTGTCCTGCCAAACCAGTAAATAAACTCTGAACAAAATAAATGTATACACAGACAGAGAGAGAGAGAGAGAGAGCGCTCCAAAGGAAGATGGGAGCTTACTGTTTCTTTCCGGTCGCCGTCGTCGTTCCCTGGAGTCGCCGACGTCGGCTCCGTCGTCTTTTTGTCTCCGATTGGACTGTTGTTCCTCATCGCAGTCGTCGTCGTCGGCTCCATCTCTGATTGTAGTCCTAAAATGCCAAAACCACATAAGCTCAAGTAGGCGGTTCAGTCCTAAAATGCCAAAACCACCTCGGAAATTTTTGCCACACTCGAAACTTAATTTTGCTATCACTACCTTTCTCTGTCCAAAAAACAAATAAACCACATGGATTCATTCAATATACCCACTGTGTTTTTTGCGGATTCGACGTCCATGAAAAACTCGCATTGATAAATAAAAAGGAAAATACAAAAATTCACAAATATTCCGTTCGAAGTTCAATAAAAACAAACTAATTTGAGGGTCGAGATAGAAAAATTCACTGAAATTTACGAAGAAGAACGGGTGCTTACCTTAAGTACAAACCCTAGAAGAGGTACCGAGATTTGCTTACGCCCTATTTCCTGAAATGCGCGCGATATTTGTAACGAGCACACCAATATCTGATTAGGATTTTGTACCTCGTTTACTTTTACAATCGCCCAATTAAAAGGCTTCCTTCCTTGCGAGAAAAAATAGCCTCCTTTCTCAAATTTTGGTCTCTCGTTCCATTTTTGGTCCTTCGTTCTATTCTAACGGGATAAAAAATTGATTATAACTCGCGGTAATAAATTTTATATTCCATATTGATCTTGGTATATCTCAATTACTTTTGTAAGACGATATTTGCGAAATCACGTAAAACAATATAAATTACTATGAGATATAATTAATTGAAAAGTGGCACGAACTTCAAAAAATGACAAATAAATTGGGACGGAGGGAGCACTACTTCCCATTAAAAAAGAGCAACGCCGCTACAGGTACAAATGGGGGTGTCGACCATGTACCAACTGAGCTCGGTGGGTCTCACATGAATGACCCGAGCCGTTCATTCATCTTAAAATGATTTTCTAAGGGACTCCGCTATAAATCAGCTTCATCGAACGTGCATAAGTAGTTATCCAAAATATCCTTGTTTCATTCAGAACGAGTGTACGATCCACAGTGGGTCCTTGAGCTAAATCGGTACATGGTCAGTACCCTCCCCATCTGTACCTCTATTTACCAAAAAAAAAGAGCTTCCCAAAGTAAAACCATTCAATGCCCATGAAGCACCCGGTGCCCAAGACCCAACACCGCACATTTACATGAGCCCCGCGATTGCTTATATGGGTGTCGGGTAAAAAGCCCATAGTAGAACACTTGATGAACACTAAATATAAACCAGATTATATGAAATATATTTCAGGATCCAACATTAATAATCGGTATTGTTCAATTCGTTTAAGATATTACTTGAATGGTCCTTGCAAAAATAAACTCTTTTAGATATCGGTAAAGCCATTTTATCAATTCATTATGTTTTTGTCCCTTTGGATTTATGGACGAAAATAAATCAAGTGTTTATGGAAACTCGAATGAGCTGATTTTTTCATAGACTCTCAAACATGTTTTAAACAAATTGAAGGACTCCGATCATCAGTTGGGTAGGACCTCAAGATGAATCCCACGTGATTTGATGTACATTAGGTGTACGCGAAATCAAAAATGATACAGACACACCCTTTCAGCCACACTCTACCACACCCTCACTCACTTGTGGAATGGTGTATACCAAATGAACACCGCATTATGTGGGACCTATATTGGAGTCCCACGCAAGTGATCGAAACCGTTTAATTTGTTTGACAAATATTTTAAAAGTCTTTATAAAAAGATCAATTCACTCGAATTTCGGTAAGAGCTTGATCAATTTGTTCAAGTTTTAGCCCCTGAATCGAAGGGACCAAAATGTTAACAAACTTATCGAGCCCTTATTGATATCTGACTAATTAGATGTTTTTTAAAATTACAGGGATCCTTCAAAAATATTAAACAAATTGAGCGACTTTGATGATTTGTGTGGAACTCAGAGATGGGTTACACACAATGTGGTGTGTAACTGGTGTACAACAATTGGTGTACCTTTGAGATTTGGCTAATTTGAAACAACTGGTTTTTTGGTTTTTTTCGTTCCGTCCTTATTCAAAAAAAATTACATTTGTTAGTTTTCGGTCGATTTTTTGTGGTTTCTTAGCTTGTCTCGACGAGAGGAATCTAAAATGTATAAAATTATTAGTCAAACTTAAAGTTTTGTGAATAAAGACAAAAAAATAATTAAAAAAACTAGTTTATTTTGGTTTATTTTCGGCTTTATTCAGAAAACTATTACTTTTGACCATAATTTTATACTCCTTGGATTCGTCTCGACGAGATAAATCCAGAAACCACAAAATCTTGACGCAAAACTAACAAATGCAATTTTTTTTTAATAAAGAGAGAACGAAAAAAAACCAAAAAATAAGTTTTTTTCCTTCAAAATGAAACGGATGCTTCTAGTACTAAAAGCCAAGAAAAAGAACAATACTATATGTATAACTATATCATTTGGAACACCTCACATACATGTGGGGCTCACATACAATTATGAGTATAGATCTCACGTGTATGTGAGAGAATTATAAATAGTTGAGACCGAAATAGTTGTACAAGAAGCATTTTTTAAAGAAGAAAACCATATTTGCATATCGAAAAGATTCACGACAAGTAATTAAGATAGCACATAAACATGCACGATGGCAACCGCTAATGTTGCCACAATGCCACTGTATTTATCAAATCGATTTGTTCGTACCATTTTTTCCTACTTCACTTTTGAAACCTTATTTATCTCAAATATTCATTCCGTCTCGAATATCTTGTCTATTTTTGACACGCGTGAGAATTTTCAATTATGTATATTTTTCAATTTATAATTTTTTTTACAATTTTAAAAAACTTTGTTTAATAAAATCAATCAAGAACTATCAACCGAGACTCATAGTGACTATATATAACATTATACATTTAAAAATATAAATATTTTTTTGAGGTGTCTTGAATAATAAAAATGGACAAAAAAATTTAGAACACAGAGAGTAACAAAACTAACCGTTAACATAATTGCTCTGAGTAACTTTTCCATATTTTATAACCATGAAATAGTAACACCTACTCCCGTCCCAAATTTCTGTTCTAATTTTTCTGGACAACTCAAAAAATTGCTTATATTTCAAAATATAAATATACTGCTTTTTTTTTTTGAGGAGCCCTCATAGAAATTCTTGTATATATATATATATATTTTTTTGGCAGTATGGATCTTACGTATTTCTATTAAATAAAGTTTTCAAAATCATAAAAACATTATAGATTGAAAAAATAATATTAAAATGACACGCATGCCAAAAAATAGACAAAAATTTTGGAACAGAGGAAGTACTACAATAACAAGAATGAAAAGAATGGTGAAACCATTCTCAAACTAAACTGCTAAAACTATACAAAAGAACCAACTTGACTAAAACTATACCAAAATTTTTGGGACATGAACAAATTCCCATTGTTTAAAAGAAGAAAATAACCAACTTGGCTAAAACTGCTTATAGCAGAAGTGAAAAACAGGAAAACAAAGAAAAAAAAAAAGCCAACATGTCTGAGAGGCAAAAAGAAGCAGCAACAAAACTATACAAAAGTCAGTTTTCTCTTTTCTTGTATCACAGGCACTATATTATACGGTTGTATATCTTTGTTTGAGAAAAGTATATTCCCCATCCTACCCACCTAACCATTGTCAACTTAACTTCCTTTATTTATCTCATTTTCTCTTCAGTTCAAATTTTTTCCTAATGTCTAGATCCTGTAGAGTGAAAAGACCTACAACTTGCAAAGTTTCATTCTTCGACCGGAGTTCCTGTCCAAGATCAGAGGGGCCATGACTGTCCACCTTTTGTCCTAGTTTTCAACGAGTGACAATACTGTATACTCGGACGCCCCGGAGGTGACCTCGTATTCGACCTGCGATGAGACTGTTGTATCGGACGTTGCGTCATCCATGGTCAAGTTAAAAACTTCTCCACTCGGAGAACTCTCACATTCTCCATTAATAGAAGCAGCAAAAGAAGGGGATAGTGATGGTGATGACAGGGACTCTTCAACTGGTTGTTGAAGGCTCCAGTACATTATGCTGGCTGTAAGCGTTAGGATCATCTTTTGATTTACCTGTCATTGCATAACAAAATTGATTGTCAAATGTAATGTTATTTTGCACTAGTATGCCCTGACATATCCATTTCTTGATTTTTTTTTCATCAAATTTTGCAGAAGGAAATGCACAACTCCGAAGCAAATATGATCAAGGGGACTAGAAGGTGTAACCCAGTACTCGGTATGTCCCAATTATTCGTTGATCCTTCTCCGGAAGTTGAACTTTATTACTTTACATGTTTTATCCCTCTATAAGTTGTTAATCAATTTATCGGTTGCAAAAGGCAAGCGTAAAAAAGTGAGGGGTGCACTGCTAAAGAAACACCTAGCGACAGTGAACCAATTTAACATCATCAAATATGGTGACTTGGCTAAAATAAACAAAGTTTCACATCAAAACATGAACTTAAGGGACACGCAAAAAGGCAAATTCAACACAATTGCAGTCTCACCTCCATGATGTCTTCGGGCAACAAGAAAATTGAACATCCAAGCTTTCGTGCAACACTGATTATGTATGTGGCATTCAATTTCTTCTCCTCATCTATCATAATAATAAGAAGAAAAAAGATCATTTTGTTGCTTCATAGCCACTTATCTCAGAATACAAGATTTCTCACACAAACTTTGAGTGGCAAAATGCATACCACTTTCACCCTTGGTTACAAGGTTCCAATTGACAACCCTTGGCTCAACAGCACTGAGAAGTTCAAGGAAGAATAATCCATTCGAAAGGTTCTTATCCTGAATAACAGTCCACAACAAAACCAGTCAGTCATAATCTGTATCGAAAGGAATTGATAAAAAATGAATGTCAACTTACTAACCTTAAAACTATCTATATGAGAAGTTCTTCCCGTGGTCTTAACTTTTTTGTTGGCCCAATTTAGAATATCAGCGTCCATAAACTCCTTCCCTTGATAGTGGGATCTCAAGTTTTTCAGGAGTTGAAGCATATTAAACCGCATCAACTGCCACAAGAAGGCTGAAAACAAAGGTACAAGGACTTCAAATTTCTCGCAACAAGGAAATCCACTTAGGAGTTTAAGACAGACAACCTCAGGATGGTAAAACAGATAAAAGGTCCTGAAGTAAAAGAACTAAAATAGACAAACTCCATCTTTGCAAGAATTTTTTTAGGAGCAATGGAAATTGGAAACCTAAGTTAACACTTCACAGAAAAACATTTCATCATAACTGATTGCGACATTGCCTCTTTGCCGTAATTTGGCACTATGTTCTCCATTTTTTCCCCCCTAAGGAAGGTGTATTGTATGTTGAGTAGTAAATAGAGTAACTCTGACAGATGATTCAAAAGTATCGATGATCTACATTTGAATAGCAATATTCTCATCCAATTGTTGACCACTCACTAGCTGTGTATCTCAGCGGTCATCATGCCGCTGATCTTTCCATCTTTATATCTCATTATTTTGTTATAATTAACCCAGTGGCTAGATGTCATGAACATTTATCTTCCACAAAAGACCGAAATTCAGTAAAGAAGCTCTCATTTGCTTCCTATTCCTGTACAGAAACAAACCAGTAGCAGACCAATATCATCAGCGAGAACGGAGGAAGAAAACAATAGCAGACCAATATCGTTCAACTCAAAAAATTGGACCTCAATAGCTGAATGATGCATCTATCAAAAGCAATAAAACTCAAGAAGTTCAACCTAAGCTCAAGGCCAGAAAAGCAAGCTAAGTGGGAAAAGAAAGGAAAGGAGAGGAGAATAAAAAAATTTCCTCTCCCTTTGTTTGGGTTGAAAGGAAAAGGGGAGGAAAAATAACTAAACTATTTTAACTAAAAATTTCCCTTTTTAACTTTCCTCACTCTTTCCTTTCATTTTCCTTCCTTTTATTTTCCTTTCTTTTCCAGGGTACCAAACATAGCTAATAAAGGGAGAGAGATCTGAAATCAATCAGGCAATGGGAAAGAGAATACCATAATTGCCCCATATTATAAGAGTAAATAAAAGAGAGCAAAATCTATCCGCTAAATTTGCTTTTAATTGCAAGTGGTGGCTAGCTCATGCGATAGAGCTCTTGGATGCCCCACATTGCATCCCAGAATCGAGTCCCATTCCCCCCTCCCCCCATGTAATAGATTAGGAATGACGAATGACAAAAAAATAATTTTGCTTTTAATTGCACTACAACACCTTCATGCATTGAAGAAGAATAATTAGCAACCAAGAAAAACTAAAAGGTTGCACTTACGCAGTAACTTCTAATAGCATATGATTCCCCAATTTAGAAAGTAGTTATAGCTAGAGATGGTGGACATTACCAAGTAGGAGCTTCTTATTCCCTCGTACAATATCGTTTCCTGCAACATTCACCAGGGACAATTTCAGTTGCTTTCCAATCCTAATAACTTGGTTGCAGTTCTCCACTTTTCTGAATGGCATTTTAATAGGAGGTTTGGTTGCTTGTTTCCAGTTAACTGACCCTGGCGAGACTTTGTCTAGCACTTCCAAAAGAATCCATCTGCATCTATGTGGGTGCACATTGAGTTTACACTCCTTGGAATCATGTCAAAAAACATACCCATGAAGGACTAAAAGAAAAGTAAAGTACACAATGTCTGGTGTGTCCACTGTCATTGCAAAATTAACCAGTATAGGCTGCATAGGATTGGTACTTATGCAGATCTCACAGAGTTATCTTGAAAAGCAGAGAGATAGTTACGGTGTAGAAATTGAACATTTTACCCATTTCTGACATCCTCGAACAAGTTATTAACATAAACCGTAATCCCAAGACTATTGATCCATAGTCGAAAACATCTTTCTTCTCTTGATATTTGCTCATCATCTGTCATCATCTCTGCAAAAGAAATCTTTCTGTTGTTTGCAGATAGGCCATTCCTGCAAGAGAAACCGACATTTATGAACTCTTCTGTCCTCCAACTAAAATATACAGCCAAAACCAGTATAAGCATAGACATGAAACTACATTGTTGGATCTTGATTCTTTAGTTGAAACATAAGGAAACTAATTTAGGAAAATCCCCAAAAAGAAACATCTTCCAACTCCTATTCTAAGTGCTATAAAGCATATGAGGAAATAATCTGTCTCATTCATCAATCGTGAAATTGGTATGACTTAAGAATGTCCATGTTCAAGCACCACCAAAATTGCTCCACAGGCCAAGGTACGCAACACAAAGAAGTCACGCAATCAGAAATGAAAGATCAAAACGAAAATATTACAAGATGCTATCCACCTCTGATGGAATATCTGTGCCACAAATGCAAGATTCAAATTTGATGAGCCTTCAACAATGTCCTTTGGGGTTAAGTATCTTTTGCAGTCCATTCTCTCTGCATGCTCAAGCACCAAATCAGCCCTTTCGGCATAATCCTTGGCATTTAAAGTGGCTGGACTACAATGTTCTGGTGCAAGAACATTAAGCAGATAAGCATAAGCTTTTCCATCCTGCAATGCATAAACATATAAATTGGGACATTAGGACATATGACGAATAACTATACAACTAATTCCACACAAGAACTTACAAGGTTCAGGAGAACAAAATGAGAATGCCAATATAACTTTTTTCTAGCAAATGAACAGAGATCATGTTGTCCATAAGTGGGAAACCAATTTATATTAACTACAAAGCATGCTATTAGCCCGAACAACAATTCTGACAACTTCCATTTTATATGATACCGGTAGTGCTACAAGATAGAAGTACTAGATACCTTCAAGTCAGACGAGAAATTTGTTACAGTTTTCTTGTAGCCTGCTTTCTTGAGGTGGAAATTCATCCACTTCAACAAGACCTTTTCCGGAGCTAATCCCATAAGCTCCTCAACATCCTGAAAAATAGATGATGTATAATGATGCCATCTTGCCCATAAATTAAAAAGAAACGCATAGTTAGAAAAATTGCAATTGATTACATTGTTGTCTTCCACCAATTCCAAAAGTTTTGGCGTCTTCCTAAGATTGAGATCTACCAAGAGTTGGATCTGAAGTAGACACAGATGATACATTAGTAAAGGAAGTTAAAGAAATAGTTTGAGATTGCAATGAATCTTCTCAAGTTGAAGCTCTATGCCTCCATAGAAATAGTGCGATGACTTCAACCTTCTAGCACAGTTCTCATTTTCTTCTGAAGGCCAAATTGAAAGTTAATTGAGAGAATCGAGTCTAAAGCGCACCTTTATAATTTGACTAATCAACCCAAGCACCAAATGAGGCTGCAAGATTAACAAATAAAGAAAAAAAAAGTCATACTTTTAGTCTATACCAACACGATTGATGGGGTTGATGAAAAAGTGGAACTCACTCTTCCTTCAACCAAGTCTTGGGTACCAATGTTAACTACTGTGCAACCAACAGCCTTCGCAGAGTTCAGACAAAGGGTATGATTTTCATTCCTTTCCCAGGGATTTAGCACCCTTTTGGTGTTGACAGCTCGTTCGTCTATTGTACCAGGCACGACGACATTGATAAGCTTACTGCATCAAGCCCTCAAATACATCAAAACTACCCCAAACTATAGGACTCCATTAACAAAAGAAAGTAGAGCACTATAAACCAGACCGTGATTAAGTACCATAAAAGAATTCCATCTTTAGCAAGATCAAATAGGGCATTTGTTGCTGGGTCTATAGGAAGAAATTGCTTCAGAAATGGATCATCTCTGAGATAGTTGTTGATATGAGCAACATAAGATGCTTTCTCCGACTCGCTGATAGTGTGAAGGAGGGTGGTTGTGGTAGCCTTAAGGAATGAAGATGGGCTCCTCGGGCCACCCAATTTTGCTGCAGCTCGAGCTTGCAAATTCAAATATGCCTACCCATTTAATGCATTATTAGCCATGCATTTGTCAAGCAATAAGCTCCACTACAAGTATAGCTCCTTTTCAAATAACTATATTTGATTCGTTGAACACGAGATAGATTCTCCATCTGTTCCTTGTTGGTCCTTTCGGGAATTCTAACTTGTAAGTAGACATGTAATGATTGCACATAATTTAAATTTTACAACATCATTTCCATAATTGTACATATGTTCTTGCTACTTTGCAATACTTACAGTCACTTGTGAAAAATTTACCAAGTTTAAACTTTGACTCTTAAAAAGGAATAGTATTTTGGATTGGACTAACAATTAGGAACGGAGGGAGTAGAAATAAAATCAACTGAGGCAATGTAGAAGAGACATCACAACAACTAACCCTCAAGAAGCCTTCAAAATCGATCTCGTCATCCTTATCAGAACCAGACTCTCCCAATATTTCCCTAATCTCCTCCTCCTTAAACATCTCTGTAAAATCTTTAAGCTTCACCATTAAAGGTGGCAAATCTCCAATTGTAACTTTCCCATTTTGTTTCTTTGTTGAAATAAACTACACACAACAAAAACCAAAACAGAAACAAGAACATATTAAAGCATAAATAACTAAATTCATAACGGCATGACCCACAACAACCATCAATTTCACTTCCTCAAATCAAAGAGTGAATAACTCTCCCTCTATCCCGTAAAGTTAGTCCTCTACGAAATTGCATGTAATTTTCAAGTTTAAAAATAATGTATTTACTGAAATATTTAGTAGATACATCATTTTTAAGTTTGAAAATTGCATGTAGTTGTGTAGGGGGCCAACTTTATGGGAGGGAGTAGAATTCAATTACAACCGAAACAATTTAAAGAGAAACATAGCATGACAAAGGGAATAGAGAAAGTTACTTTGGAGTTGAGGCTGCGAAGTTCGACTTGGGTGAATTGGCTTTGAAGCCATTGATCAGAAACATGAACACCCACAAAACTAGACATGTCCTTCTGCACCTTTGGGGAAGAAACTGAATCACCCGCTTTCTTTCTTTCCCTAAAATCCACTTTATTTAATGAACTTCAATTAAAAACTACCATAAACCCAGATTCAGTACCAAATATTAAACCCATTAAAAGAACTAGAAGCAAATAAAATTAAAAATAGCACACAGACAGACCAATAGGCGCTGTCAGCAAAGCTTACAAGAATCTCCAATAGAATAGTAAAATCACAGAAAAGAACTAAAAACCCATTAAAATATTCTGCGTTTTGCGTGCACCGAATGGTATAAAAATGGTCTGAAACCCAGAAGAGAGGGCGTGAGATTGAAGAGAAATTACCAGTAGAAAGAGCAAAGATTTCTCAAATCTCAATTACTTCCGTTGCAACAAAATAAAAAAAAGATTTTCTCAATTGGTTTCTCTTTAGTCTTGACTGTTCGTCAATTGCTATGTTGCAAATACAGAAAGGAGTGATTTTTGCTTCTTGGCAGAGAGAGAGAGAGAGAGAGAGAGAGAGAGAGAGAGAGAGATTACGGGCTGTGGACACGCAGAGACCCATGAAGAAGGCAATGAAGAAACTGATACAACGTACGCGCCGGTGTGGAGGGAATGAGTAGACGCGCTTTACATGATCGACAACTCATCGTCTGTGATTCCATGTGTGTCGCCACATCAGCAACTTCGGTGTCCTTTTTGACAACAATGAAACGTTGTGGTGGAGCTATGAGAAAGTGGATCAAATACACGCAGAGCCGCAGCTCAAGCGATCCTGAGTGCGATTTTACATTACCCTCTCTCTCTTTGATTGAAATGATATAGATGTGTCACGTTATTGTGTGAATGAGTGAGATCTCAGGTTCAAATTGATAGAGTGACGTTAGCGTGCCATAATAATTTAACTCTACCAAAACATGTATCATATAGTATGGCAAAAAGGAGAGAAAAAAAACAAAAAACGCGGATCAAATACGGATTTCTTTTTTTTTATTTTATGAATTATCTCAACATATTTGGTGGATAATTTCGTGGGATTCTATTGCCTATTTTTATTCATTTCGGTGTTGCCTTGGAATTTACCCACGAATTGACAATACACATGTCCCACTTGGGAACTGATTAGGAAAATAATTTTCTCATTCCTTTATTTATTTATTTATAAATGCACTCTTTTTTAAAAAAAAATCTTTTGGTATTTGTATTGTGTGTACGTTTTGAATACTGAAGGCAAAATTTTAAGGTGCAATTACAAAAGAAATCTAAGTGCAAAAAATCATTATCATTGCCTTTTATTAATGGGTAATGGTAACGTCAAAACTGTTTTTGTTAATGCCAAAATTTAAATACATAAAAAACTTAGACCACCTGAAAGGTACAAGACTCTTATGCACTACAGTTTTGACATTAACAAAAATAATTTTGACATTATTATTTTTCCTTATTAACAATGTAAAAAGTCAACTAATATATTCAAAATGTTGAAAATTATATGTAAAAGTGCATTGATGAGTGTAAAGTTCATATTGGGAGTCAAGTTTTAGGAAAATGCTACAATACACACCCCTTATTTAGGTGTGTATCATACACATCCCTATAAAAGTTACGAATTTTTTGCAAAAGTTACGATTTTTTTTTGTAAAAGTTACGATTTTTTTTATAAAAGTTACGAGACACACCAAAATGTTACAAATCATATTGCTGAAATGTTACGAAAACTAAAAAATGTTACGATTGTCGATGAGGTGACACAATCTGGACCATACAATAGGTGCATATGGTACACCCAAATAAGGGGTGTGTATTGTAGTCATAAGCACATTTGCTATCATTAATTGGAAGTTCACGGCCCTTTGCCAACTATTTCTTTCGTCCCTTTTTCATCGTTGAATATTCCATTTTGTGTTATCCCTTAATAAATGTGTATTTTGAATAGTTAATGGGTAAAAGTTTGTACAATTATTGTTTTGCCCTTTTGAAAAGCTAATGGGTAAAATTGGAAGATAATTTTGGAAATTAGAAGTAAAAATTGATGTAAAAGGTGTAAAGTGGAAGTAAATTGATGTAGAGAAATAATGATTATGTTTTTTAATAAGTTGAATTTACAAAGCAACACACATAAAATAGCGACGGAGGAAGTAAAAGAAAAAAAAAATGTTACTAGCTCGTTTATTAATTTTCCTTTTGCTTAATCCATTTAGTCTTACAATAGCGAGTTTTTTTTTTTTTGATTTGGCGGTCAGGGGTCAGGGTATCTGGATCAGCTAGCGCCTCTTTTGACATGCGAACCTGTATATCACCACACTTGGTAAGGTACTTGTATATAATTTCATTACAGAACGTGAATCGAAAATAAGAGACTGGATCTCTAAAGACAGTGGGTTGACCTCTACGCAAATGGAGTCCAAAGCTGTCAATAACAAAGGGGTCAATGTGCTATGGACGACAAAGTCGATGAATTAAACAAAATGAACGGTTCCAATTACACTCATAGGCTCGGGGTAAGAGCCCATATGACGGGCACAGAACCTGCAGGGCCCAACTCTGAAGCGTCAATCGCAAGATACATGTCATGTCATGTAATGCCATGCCATGTTTCGCCAAAGCATAAGTTTTTGTAATATCGAACACCAAATTAAATGTCAACATGAGCATTCGTCCCCTGTCGTTAAGAAGACCGTAGTCATTGCACAGTCATATGTCGACTGCCGATGGATGTTGATCAAAAAAAGAACTGCTGATGGATAACCTATACAAACAGCTTAGGCCAAAAGACGTACTTTTAACGACTAAGTGCCTGGTACATTAGTGCGAAACAAGAAGAGGAGAACCAAAAAAACAAGTTCAAATGACAATCCAATGTCTCTAGCTCCTGCTTTCTGGGGCTTGTGTTGCAATTCCAGCAGGATTCCAAGTGGTAATTGAAAGTGTGGGGGATATTCCTGGTTCAGTCCAGCCATTCTTTCTGGATACCGAATGTGTAGTTGATTTCCAGGTAGCACTTGTCGTCGTCATCAACAAACTGCATACAGGTGCAAAAGCAGTGAGAAATGGGAATGAATTCAGGCTCGGCTTGATAAACATCACACAAGCACCATTCTGTTTCTTACTCCTATTTGATTGCCAAGTTTAAATTTTAGCAACTTAAGTTGCTGCCAAAGACACATAAATTTACAGAAACTTAAGACGATTTTTCCAATCTCTTCTGGGTGCGTTGGAAGTGTAGAACCAAAAGAAGATAACGGAAAGAAGGTTAATTTCTTACCTTTGTTCTTGCTGCGTACGATCCTCTTGCAAAATAACCAGAGGGGGTAGTCTCTTCTGGCATCTCATGTATGTAAGGCTCTGGCTGAGGACTGAAAGTTCCAAGCATCTCCTTTGAGCTATCAACTGAAAGCGAAACATTTGTCACCATCTGAATCTACTAATCAGTTGATCAAAAGAATGGAACTTATTTCTCGGAGACAGAGAGAGAGATAGTTACCCTTGAGACCAGTTTTCCAGACAGTGTTGGTATACCTCAGGCCCGAAACGATATTATTGCTGACCTTAATGGAGAATCTCAGGTGATAATGGGTTCCTTCTTTCAGGGTAAACCACACTCCTTTCGGGTCCCCAGAGTCAGGAATCTCAAGAACAATATCTGGTCTACCGGGGCACAGTATAGTAAGGCTCAAAATCTTGACATCTGGTTCTAGAGTTTCTATAGAGAAAGAAATAGAAAATAGAACAGTTAAGAAGAATCCACTAACGAAGTTTATCACACATTAAGATGTGAAAGGAATAAAATGTTGGCTGGCAATAACAAGATGATAGGGACACCAGGTAGTTCCAAATGCCCTCTACATTCCCCAATCATCATACTAAAACAGATAGAGAGCTTTGCAGCGTTGAAAATAGAAGACAGAATTGAGCTATGTGCATAGTTTCAGTTACCAACGCCCATACGAAGGCAGAAGATAAGTATGGAGAACAGCTACTACTTCTTATTCTTTCTCGAATGATTTCCAACTAACGTTAACATTTAGATCATTTTATATATGCATACAGTGTATTTGGAGAAATCTTTCGTACTAGTTTGTCAGGTCCTGTTTGTTTACTCATACACGGGTAGATGGACGGCTGTGATATGCACAGTCCTACGCACTAAGTGTGCAACGCAAACCCCGTACCCATCTCGAACTGATGTACCTTATTTGTTTGTCAGGCCTAAACAGTAGTTGTTTTACATATTCCTAATCAACCCAAATAGAAGCTTGAGATCAAATTCACGCCCACAACACACAAAGAATGAATCTATTTTTTTATAACTAAGGGTTTCCGGGCCAATTTACGCACACTTCGACTTGAGAACCAATCCTACACCTACTAGTGGGGTACAAAGCCTAAATCTAATTTCTGTGGTTCCATTATATATATATTCAACTTGTTTCAAGCAAGAAAATTACCACCAACAGAAGCGACATCAACACTGCCGAGAAGCTGTTCTTTCCACCGCCTCAAACTCTCATCGTCCTGAACAAAACACATAATCACAAGATCAAAAAAACACCACTTATCTTAACAAACCGCTGATTTTTCTTCCATGCAAAAGCAAAAAGAAGACAAACAAAAAACAACCTTGTCCTTTTCAAGATGTTCTTTGATACTGCACTTGGGACCCAACTGCAAACGGGCTTCTTCTTCTTCTTCCTCCGTTGCATAACAAGAAGCTTCACTCGGCTGCCTGCTTAGCCTCTCATCACCAGAATCTTCTTGGACAACAGAACTTCTTGGCTGGTTTAATTTTGTTTCAGGGGTTTCATTGTCTCCATCCAAACCCATTGTTACAAACAGCTCCAATTGTAAAAAAAAACACAAGAAAATCACAAAGTACAGATAAAAATAACACAGACCCACTTCGTCAAACAATCAAAATCAAAGAAAGAAGGGACCCACGAACAATTACAAAAAAGAAAGAGAACTTTTCTGGGTCAAAGAATCCCAGAAAGGGAAATGATTAACCATACCGAAGGAGAGACAACAGAAACGTTATCGGTCAAAGGGGGTGGAGAAAAGAAACAGAAGGAAATTACTGGTTGGTGGTGGTGATGATGATGAAACAGGGCAATGGGTTTGTGGTGATCCGGATGTGAATGGAGATATATGGAGAAGCTGGTGGGGGAAAGTGAATTCGGGTTTTCCTTTGCAAAAATAGCCATAATTGTTGGCCCTGAAACTACAATCCGAAGCGCAATGTTGGGCGGAAACGACGGCCATTGAAGCATTGACCCCTTCTAGAGGAATTGTGTTAACTCCCAATTATGGGCATTTTGCTACAATGGTTACTTCCGGCATTGAGCTCCGTGTGTTTCTGGGGGAAAAGGCAATGGAGGGAGGAGAAACATCACACATTTTTGCCATTTTGGTCCTCACGAAGTATTATAGCAAACTGTCAATTTAACCAATTAGTTTCCGATGTTTAAAATGTGTGTCAAAATGGTCACCAATGCTAACACCGTTGCATAATTCAAAAAATTTAATGCAAAACGATCAAATGCAAACAAATTGAATAAAAACAAAAATACAACCTAACGAGAAACAAATGCGAAACTCTACTAGTAGTTGTGGATTATGTGTTGGCCTCGATGAGAGGAATCGAGCAAATAAAAATTTATGATAAAAACCCATTTTTTTTAAATAAAGACAAAAAAAAGTCATGAAGACATATATTTGGGCTTATTTTTGTCTTTATGCATAAAATAATTAAGTTTGGATAATAATTTTTACTGTTACAATAAGATAATTTTTTGGCTATTTTGTGGATCATTTCTTCGTTTCGATGAAAGGAATAAAAAAAGTAATTTTTTTAGACACAAACTCAGATATTTGAATAAATACAAACATAAGCCAAAAATAGAGATTTTTGGTTTATTTTTATCTTTTCAAAAAATATTGAGTTTGGATCATAATTTTTTACTCATGCAAGAAGACATTTTGACACACATTTTAAACATTGGGAACTAAATGGTTAAATATCTAGATTGGGGTACAAATTGGCTGTTAGCTAATACTTTGGTAACCAAAAAGGTAAATAAACCTAAATTTGTTGAAATAAATGCGCGCTAGATGGTGAAATACCAAGACTGGTCCCCATTTTGATAGATACAAGTATCAACTTTAGGACCGGGGACCATTTTAAACATTAGAGACTAGTGTCTAGATTGGGGACTAAATTGCTAGGTCGCTACTATTTTGGAGACCCAAAAGACAAATATACCTTTTTCTCCCTTTCTTTTCCTACTTCCAGACAGAGAGATATACTTTGTATTTGGAATAACTCAAATTTTTTGGACAAAATTATTTTGTGACTGGAGTGTAAGGGTCCATTTGGGAGCGTAATTATTTTTGCATTTTATATTATGGATTGTGAGTCTTGATTTTGGATTGTGGTTAGAATAGATTAATCTAAATGTTTGAGAGATATGTGCAGAATAGATTTTGTAACAGAGTAGTGTTTGGAAATATAATCACCAAAATAGATTATGAATTGATTTTTTACCATGCCCTTCGTTATTTATTATGACATACTTATAGGGTATGAATTACTCTTTAATATTCCTAATTAATTGATAGTATTTTAATTAACAATATTGCAAAAATATTCATAATTAATTCTAAATATTATTAACTAAAATATCGTTTGCAATATTATTGACTAAAATAATTTGAATAGATTTTGCAATGTATCGATTTAGTAATTATTAATTGAAATGTTATTAATTAAAATACTTCGAATATTTTGTAATTATCAATTAAAATATCATTTGCAATATTAATTAAAATATTTCGAATAAAAAATTCAGTTATTAATTAAATATTTGAAATAGTTAATACAATTATTAATTAAAATATCGAATAAAAAATATTTGAAATAGATAATGCAATCCATTAATTAAAATGTCGAATAAAGGTGACGGGGTAAAGGGTAATTCCATTACAACAAGATTGTCTAAGCCCGTGTGACAAAATTAATATCCCCTCTTAAAAATAATACCTATCTTATATATATGAAATTTTAACACTATCCAATCGGGGCCTTACTATATAGAGTTCTCTAATCAGTGAGATAGAGAGTAAGCACTCAGAAGTAGTATTAAAGAGTCATCATCAAGAGTTAAAAAAATCACAGCATCAAAGTTTAACGGTTGATTGTGTAAGTTAATCCAACAAACCTCCTCCCACGGTAATGGTAATCATACGATAGTTTTAGAAAAGCGTCACATTAGCTTCTTCTCGCGAGTAAGGCTGATAAATGAATCAAATTGTTCGAGTTACAACTCGCTTGTTAAAAACTCATTTAAAATTGAAAATAAACTAGACTTCAACAATTTTTTAAAGCTTGTTGAGCTTTCACAGTAAGCTTGAATAAAGCTACTGCTCGGCTCGTTCAATGTATAGTATTTTCAAAAATTCAAACTACGCAAGAAAATTTTGTAGTTTGTTCGATTAAAGTCCGTGTGAGGTGTGATCGATTCATCTCATAAACAAGTCAAATTAATGGAGTATATAACATTAGTATATACTCCTATATTTTTTGAACAATTGAAGAGAGAGAGAGAGTGAGCGCGCGAGAGAGAAGGAAGAGAGAGACAGACACAGAGGGGGAGAGAGATACTTTGTTTAGTCCGTTAATTTCTGTTGATGTATAAGAATGAGCGAGAGAGGAGCAACGACAATGGTGTCCGACCACGACATAGCTCAAGCCATAGACTCTCTTCTTCACCAGACAAACCCATCAACCAACTTAACCTCCCTAAACGGTGTCGTCCAGCAACTGGAATCCAATCTAGGGTTAGACCTCACCCACAAGCTCGACTTCATCCGCAACCAGATCCACCTCCTCCTCCTCCAATCTCCGCCGCCCCATTTCCACCAACAACCACCTCACCAAAACCCTAACTTCCATGCCACTCCTCCTCAACTCCCTCCTAATTATACCGAATCGTTTGGTAGAGATGTGGACACTTCAGCCGCCGTTGATACCCCTGCTGAATCTTCCGAAATCAGGTATCTTTACCTCAATTTCCTCTGGCTTGTTAGGAAATTGAGGAATCAATAAAAAAAAATGTATCTTTGTGTTTTTCTTTTAATGCTTATTTTTTCCCCTTTCGATTGTATTTCTGATTTATTTCCCGAAAAGAATGAAATGAGAATTTCTTCCCTTGTTAATGTGTTTGGAAGTTGTGGAGAGAAAGAGAAAAGAAGAGCAAATTGGAAATTTTTTTCCCTTTTCTTGTGGTTGGTAGTGGAAAGAGAGAAGGAAAAGGAAAAGGAAAAAGTAGAGAATAACAAAAAATTTTCGCTCAATTTTCTTTACCTTGTCCTTCAGTCCTTTTTAAATATTTTCTCTCTCTTTCTGTCTTCAATTTCTTATAAAGACTAAAGAGGTAGAAGATTCAGCAATGAAGGAAGATTTGAATTTTTAGTTGTTTATCTTGTTTGTCACCAATTCGGTGAGAAATGGTAAGATTTGGTGAACCCCCGTCCTCTTTCTTTTCTAATCCCTTTCTCACCATCCAAAGGCCTTTTATCTCCCCATTTCTCAACATCCAAAAGGCCGTTAGCAGGCTAAATCGTAAGCCAATGGTGTCTTTGGCACAACGTTATTTTTATGCCAAAATTTGTAATTTATGACGAGAAAATGATGTAGAGGTTGTGGGAAGTTCGAGAACAAGGTTCTTGTAGGCAGGGGCTAAGCAAGAAAAAATTGGGTTTAGTGGGAGCAAAACTCATTCCTCCTCAACTCTAAGTCTCTAACTAGTCTTTTCGCGCTCCTCTACTTTGTCTGTATCTCTCGTTTTTTCCCCCCTCCTCCTTTTTTCCCACTACCAGTAATGGCATTGTGCTAGAAAAATTGCTGCAAGTTGGCTGTAGCATCAAAATGGTGCACAGGCTTGCACATGGTTCAGAACTAGAAATGTTAACTCTTGTGTGTGGCAAAATCTATATAGGTGAATTCTGCCTTGGTTTTACGACTATCTATGTTCTCCTCTTCCCCTTTCCTGGTAATTAAGGACACACTTATCTGCGTCTTTCTTCCCTTCTGATTTGGAGGAGTCTAAAGGCTTTCGCATCTCCAGAGTGGGCTGATAACAGTCTAGCAGTATGTGCTCAGGGACATTATGAGGTAGTAGAATGCTCTCACCAATGACGTTTTGGATTCTGGGACACCTTATGGAGTGTCGTTTTCTAGCCTATGGAAATCATCAACAGCTCAAATTTTTAAACCCCTGCATCTCTCAGTTTTGTCCCATGCATGCAACCCTAAATCACGCAGGCAGTTGTTTTCACCCCATGTTCTGAGTGGAATTATTCCCTCGGGGTTCCTTTTATCTAATTATTTTTCTACTTGACCTTCTCAAGCCTAATTGCCATTCGAGACATGGAATTATCCCCGAACTGTTTATTAGTCAGCATACTGAATTCTTTTTCTCCTTTCAATTTCAGATGTCTACATCTTTGCAATCTCTTTGGAATGTGTCCTTTCACGTTTGACTTGTTTTGATCATGTTATTTGTTCTCTTCACAGTGCCCAAACAGGAAGAAAAAGAAGAGGTGGCCCAGGGGGACTAAACAAGATATGTGGGGTTTCACCTGAACTTCAGGCCATTGTTGGGGTCCCTGCACTACCTAGGACCGAGGTTCTGACTTCTTGATAAGATAATGTTTTCAATTATTGTTCATTATTGGGAACGTTACTTGCTCTAAACTTGTGTTCTTTTTTGTTCCAGATTGTGAAGCAGCTGTGGGCTTACATAAGGAAGCACAATCTTCAAGATCCAAGTAACAAAAGGAAGATAATTTGTAATGATGAGCTGCGTTTGGTGTTTGAGACAGATTGTACGGACATGTTCAAAATGAATAAGTTGCTATCTAAACACATCATCTCTCTTGAACCTACCAGTACGTATCTGTTGATACCATGTTTTTTCTTGTTCCCCTTTTGATTTATTTTTCTTTTTCTTTGCTTTTATAATTTTGCTTTCTTTCTCATGATTTGAAGGTTGTGTGGACTAAGAACCGCAATGTTTTGATGCTTTCAGAAACGGTACGTCAAAATTCCAAGAAACCGAAAGTTGAAGTGGAATCAGGGACACACAGTGCCGAATCTGGTCCAATCATGGTAATATCTGAAGCAGTGGCAATTTTTTTTGGTACTGGTGAACGGGAGATGCTGAAGTCAGAGGTCTTAAGACGTGTTTGGGAGTATGTGAAATACAACCAACTCGAGGTGGGTATCCATGCTAATGGCTCTGTTTGATTTCTTTAGTTAGAATTATGTCTTATATTATTTGCCTTGTTGGCTACAACTGGCTATAACATTATTGACATGCTGATTAGTCAATACAGTGGTAGGATCCAGTTAGCTGTCTTTTTTTCTTCATTCGTTTTGTTTCCTTTTTTATTTTGGGGCTACCGTGGGGAGTGCTTTAGGTGAACATTCGAGCTTGGTTTGATAGTTATCTTCTTTTGAGTAGGTTTTCTCCTTACCTTATCCCTTTGGGGAGAGGTATATTAGAGTCCTTGTTAACAATATCTGGGAAGGTACTTCAAAGAGAAGTTCTGAAGTATGTTTGCCGAATTTGTGAGAGCATCTAATACCATGATGGCACACGTATCGCACCTGTATATGTGCCTGCTATCGGGAACAATTAGCTCTATAAAGTCTGGCAAAAACTACTAAAAAGGGAAGTTTTGTTTATGGATAATGTTTGGTTCAAACGCAAGGCATATTATGGTTAACCTGCAGGTAGATCTTTGATTCTCAAAATTCATTTTCCTGAGTTCGAACCTGTATGTTCAAGATATCTACTTGTAAACAATGGTAGTCTTCGAACTTGTATGTGCAAGATATTTACTTGTAAACAATGGTAGTCGCAATACTATCCCGGTTTCGGTTGTAAAGAGGCTTGAGAAAATACAAAGAGATTTTCTATGGGGAGGAGTGGGAGAGGAGTTTAAATACCATCTTGTTGATTGGGATACGGTATGTACTCACATTAGAGAGGGAGGGTTGGGAGTGAGGAGGCTAAAGTTATTTAATCAAGCTCTGTTGGGAAAATGGCTTTGGAGATTTGCATGTGAAAGGGAAAAATGGTGGAGGAGGGTGATTGTAGAAAAGTATGGTAGTGGGTGGGGAGGTTGGTCCTCCCTTTCGGTGCGATTGCCGCATGGAGTGGTGCTTTGGAGGGGTATTATGAATGGATGGGAGATTTTTGACAGTTCATTCAGTTGAGGGTTGGCAATGGAAGAAGGGTGAAGTTTTGGGAGCATGTTTGGTGTGGGGATGAGAGTTTGCGGGATGCTTTTCCAAGCATCTATCATTTGGCTTGCGACAAGGAAGCTTCCGTTTCTGAGCACCTACAAATTGTCGAAGGAAATATAGTTTGGGATATCCGCTTACGAAGGGAAGTGCTTGATCGAGAGATGGAGACTTTGATGGCTTTGTTTTCTAGGGTGTATGGATTTCATGGGATCGGAGAAGGGGAGGATGAGATTTGTTGGAAGCTTTCCAAAAAAAGGGAGTTTCAGGTGAAGTCTTATTATCAAGCTTTATGTGGGGGTGGTAGATCTGTCTTTCCATGGAAAGCTATTTGGAAGACGAAGGCCCCTCTAAAGGTGGGTTTTTTTGTTTGGTGTGTGGCCCAAGGAAAGATTCTCACTATCGATAATTTGATCCGTAGGCGGGTAATCATTGTTAATTGGTGTTATATGTGTAAGAGGGATGCATAGACAATTGATCACCTTCTCATTCATTGCCCACTGGCATGGGAGTTATGGACGGCGGTGTTGTCTTGGTTTGGTATTCAGTGGGCAATGTCAAGAAATGTCATGGAACTTCTTATTGCTTGGAGAGGTGGAAGAGTGGGTATGAGAAGGAAGTGTGTTTGGAACATGATTCCTCTCTGTGTGATGTGGATAATTTGGTGAGAGAGAAATCAGAGATGTTTTGAAGGAGTAGAAAAGCCCTTGTTCAGAATCATTAGTTTTTTGGTGAATAGCTTGTATAGTTGGGACGAGAGAGAATGTTATCCTTCTCTTGACCAATTTTTTGATTGGTTTGAGCTTTTATTTCCACGTGTTGGTGAATAGGGCCTTTTTGTCCGTGGCCTCCTTTTGTAATTGGGTAGCATCCCTTATGCTCTTTTTAATATAATTACTTATCAAAAAAAAAAAAAAAATACTTCCAGTGTTGTCAAAGTGCTTCCACTGTAACATCTTGATGCAGTGTTATCTAGACTTGGATTGTTTTTAGATTTTCCTAGAAGCAAAGAGCAAATTAATGCCAACCAGTTGGTGATTGATGCAATTAGTAAGATGTGATGACCTTTTATAAATCAATTAAATGGCTATAGACAAAGTTGAAAAAGGTGATATTCGTGGCAGATACCTAGAGGGCTTCTTGAGTGTAGGCCCATAGGCTTTAGTTTTTAAATAATTTGGGACTTAAACATGTTGTCGTCGCAACTAACAAGTGGAATGATCCGATCAACTGATAATGTGCTATGATAAAATTGCCGTATGCGTGCTTAGAAGGAAAAACATAAGTTCATTTTCTCTTTCTAAATTCCAGTCTTGATGAGGTTGTGATGCAATGTACCACATCGCCCAGTTACCCTATTTATGTGAAGTATATAAGCATGAGGATACCCTCACTTCAATAGCTAACTTTTGGGGTTGAGTTCTACTCAAACTGGGTAACATGGTATCAGAGCTCTGGTTGAGAGAAGTTTTGGGTTCAAGTCTCTTTGTTTGCATTGTTCCTCTTTTGAATTCTGCTTCTCCCCTTCGCATTCTGCGAATCTTCTTCTTTGCTACTTCCCTCTCTTTTGAGCTTACTATGAGTAATGGTTCACTATTTTCTAGTTTCTCAGTATTAATGGTTGGGGAGTCGCAAATATTTTTGCTTTGTGATCTGCAGTGACCCCTTTCTTTTTCCCAACTTCCAGGATCCTATAAATCCTACAATGATTCTATGTGATACAAAGCTTCAGGAACTTTTCGGATGTGCACAAATTTCTGGAGTGGGGATATCTGAGATGTTGGCACGCCATCATCTGTTCGAGAAACGATGACGAGAGATCGCCCTCAGCTGTTGCTGGTTAGTGTATTGACTATTACTTTCATTGCTCCCATATACACAAATTTGTTTATTTTTTTTTTAGGAATTGATGCTTGATCTTGAGACCGTTTTATCAAGAATCTTATTTGAATAATAGATTTAATGCAGTGTGGGCATGAAGTTGTATGTATTGCCTTCTCTCAAGTTTTGCATTGCTAGAAGTTGAGAAATTCAGCAGATAATGGATATTAGATTTATGCTTACTATGTTATGGGGCCTATGGGATTCTGACAACTATGGATGGCTAGCTCGGTACAGATGCGTCAGGAATACACGTGGGGGCTTACCCGTGAAGAGTTCAAACCTTGCCCTATGCAGGAGTGTTGGACCTACACCAATTGTTAGTGGATTTTATTGCTTGGCAGTTTGGAGATGCACAGTTCTTGTATAGATAATATCTGTCCTCTTTGCTTTCCCCCTCCTATGCTCCGAGAACGCCATAAAAGAAAAACTTTTAGTGTCTCTTAGTTTTAGGTGGCTGTGTAAAAATAATTGCAGGCCATATAGGCATGCTTGAATAGTTGTATTGAAGTCGGTATGGAATTCGAAGAAGCATTTTGGTTTCGTTGACGTCTCATTTTCTTAACCAAAGTACCCATCATGGTATTATTAAACCTGAAGTACTGAACCAAACGTATTTAGCTCGAGTTCATAGCCATACTAATAGCATGTAGACATTGTGATCCTATACTAACGGATTACGTTATCTATCGCAGATACGTACGTGGTGCTAATCTAACTTATTGCTTCCGACGTAGCAAATACTAACTGCAGAGTTTTCATTGGCCTATCTGAAGATTTCTATATTCTGTATTCTAGCTATGTTGTGATTGAATTGAGAATGTCAGGTGCCAAGGGTGAGTTGTTATGTAGCAGGCACTTGTCATAATGCTATCTTATTGTTGTTTGCATCTTAATGGAAGAAAATATCTGTTGAAATTTCAAACACTTGTAAACCGCAGACGTTAATGGAAGAAAATTTAAAGCTCCTAAATGAGCCTACATTAGTAAGTTAATAGTTTTCGACTAATTGGCACAATCTGTGTTTCACCGCCTGCATTAACTCGAAACGGTTGAGATACATATACCGGCACGCAATACAGCCTCTTTTGTGTTCTGCTGTAAGAATAAAAGCATCCTTCTACAGAGAATGCGATATCCCTATCACAGATGCCACCATTTGCAAATTTACCAGAACAAGAGAGCTGAAAGGGGGATTGTATAAATACATATCGAAACAATCCAATCTGCATAAAGTTTTTGACCTTTAAATTGTACATTATGTGTAGGTAAACTCAAACTAGCAAACCTAGGGGATTGTATAAATATATCAAAACAATCCAATCTGCATAGAGTTTTTGACCTTTAAATTGTACATTATGTTTGTTTAGCTAAACTCAAACTAGCAACCCTAGGTTCCCCTGCTTCCCTGCTTGATCAGCTAGCTAGTTCAGGTAACAGTTGGAAGCTACGTGATACCAGATGCCAGATTTGCAGAAAATGAGCAAGAAATAATCATACAGCCTCCATTAGTTTATCGGAGTTGCAATTTCTCCAAGAGTCATAAAACAACCAACATCCACTGCGCATAACATGAGAGTTGCATAGTTCATTAAGACCTGTTGCTGCGGGGGCTGCCAAATATTGGTCGCATGTAACAATCATCAAACTTCCTCCAGTAGTGGTGGATTGTGTACACGGGACTTTCAATGAGCATTGAGAAACTTTCCTTTGCGCGGGCAATATTAGTTGCAGTGGATTCATCATAGGAAAGCAATGGAAGGGTTAGGTCTTCTTTTGGGCATGTAGGCTCCCGGTGAAGAATGCTGTCATGTGGATGTCGGGGAAGCAAACAGTTTATGAGTGGCTTGGTGAGCATACCAAAAACCTACAGTGGAAGAAGTAGAAGACTGGCGTATGTCAATAATGTTTCTGAAGTTTGAAGGGTAAAGTTTGAAATTGTCAATGAAACAAGCTGTGGCCTTGTCGTATAAGGCTGAATTTATATCAATGTGAACAATTCAGGATGTTTGAGAGCTTCCAACTTTTTATGTTTCAATGGAAACTGATGTACAACTGAAGAGCACTACTAAATTAACTTACTATCGTACTGAAGAGAACAATGATAATTGTGATGGTAACCATGGTCGCATTAATTGGATCCGATGTAACACCCGAAAATGTAAACTGCATGAGACCAATAATAAAATTTCGCCACGTTAGCGCATTTTCCTAAAACATGTGAACACTTTGCATACCTCAAAACCATAGACCCTGATAGTGAGAAAGGGAGGAAAGAACAAACCTGTTTGAATGCCAAAGCAATCGAGACTGCCCCTCTCATTAGACCAGCCCACCATATTACCACCTATGTAGAACAGACTACCATCACAATGGATATGGGACATTGTCCTCGTTGGTAAAAAGGGACATAACACAGATATTTGACCAGTCACCTGGTGTTTGAATGTGATTGTTGATGATGAAGTGCCAGCGTTTCGGTTCATGTAATTGGAAAAAGCAGAGAGAGGAAACACAAAGGCTGCACGCCCAAGACAAATCAGAAGCATCAAAGTACTGCAAATGCCCAACGAAGTCCCAAACCTACAACAAGCGACGGGATTCAGCTACGGAGGCCTTATAATTTAGCATACTGTAAAGGAAAGTGGATCCTAATACCCTTATGCATCTGACCGGCTGTGAAGAGTAAACTTTTGTAATCCTAAAGAGGTTAGAGCTTCTCATTCAGTTTTCTGAAAAAGGGTGTTCGAGTTAACTGTTAGTTTGATAAAAAAAAAAAGAAGAGGTTAACTGTTAGTCAATCGCTTGATTTTGCTCACATTGAAGACATGAAAGCAAAGAGAGACCAAAATAATTCGGGTTGTCTGGGCTCTAGTCTATTACTCCTACTAATTAGCTGGCAATATGCATATGGAAGCAGAGTGCACTTGCGTAAAACGTAGGAAAAGAAAATGCAACGCACACAGATATGAAATAAAATATTAACTCTAAATGATGAATTGATGAGAATGAACAAAATAGATAAAGGATGATTTATAGTTACCTCAACTTGCTCATTTTCCATTTTTCAATGTCCAGTGCATCCATTCCCACGTAGAGGAAAATGAAAGTTTCTGCTATAAAAGACATCGCAGCAAGTACATGCCTGCATTCGCAACAAGAGTTCAGCGAAGAAATTGGAAAACAAGAGTTGAGTGAAGTAATGATATACTCAAGTGGAGAAATTGTATCTACCTGTGGAAGACAAAAATGTAAATAAGATAAGCAGAATCGATACTAGTTAAATCCCCGAAAAAACAATCAGTCCAACATAATGTCACCTAATTTAAATCTATCATTGCGTTATTAGTTCATACATACTTGGTCGTAATTCTTGAACTCTCAGTTATATTGTGCCATGCATAATGAGACATCACAATCCCACAGAAGAAGACGGACAAAATCCCACTAAGATGCATCAGCTGTGGAAAGAAGAAAAAATGTGAATAAACAATGGACCAAGAACTCCACAAGCATTTTAGGCATCTACTATTCAAATTAGAAAAGCTTTAAGCTGAAGTCAATAAAGTTTAAAAATTTGTAAGCAATAATTAGGGCTTTCCTGTTTTCAAGAATTTGTTTGCTGAAGTGGATGTGATACCAAATACAAACCAAAATGACTTCCTAGTTTTTACTGATGCTGGGAAAAGGGTGTTAGCCTAAAAAACAATGGAACAAGAACTCCACAAGCATTTTAGGCATCTACTATTCAAACAAAAAAGCTTTAAGCTGAAGTCGATAAAGTAAAAAATCCGTAAGCAGTAATTATGGCTTTCTCATTTTCATGAACGTGTTTGCTGAAGTGGATGTGATACCAAATACAAGCCAAAAAGACTTCTTATTACTGATGCTGGGAAAAGGGTGTCAGTCTCGACCCCAACAACAACAGAAATTCGGGACGCAGTCTTTGCAATGCCCTAACAGCCTTACTTAGCCAACACTGGAACCCAGCTATGCAATTACATTCATGCAACTTTTATAAATACTAGAAAGTTGCAATGCTCTGAAGGAAATTGGCTTGTTTTGGGTCTGTCGGGAATTCCCATCTGGACGGGTTTGAGAGAGCCACCAGGACGGTCGGGCCAGTGAGGTAAGTTTTTGTTCCGCTTCAATTCTGAACAATCTGTTAAATCCGTCCGGACGGTGGTTAAGTCCGTCCAAACGATCGATATGCGCATAGTTGCATATTTAAACTGTTTTTAGGGTTTCATGCACCTTGAATTGCTTTTATAGCAGCTTTTCTGTGAGAGGCACAAGAGGAACTTTGAGGGATCTCATATAGCCCTTTGGGCATCTGTTCTCTTCTGCCTAGTGAAAACTTTTTACTTTTTTTTTTGGAAAGAGGGAGGGGGGTGTTAAATTTGACTAGCGAAACCCTCGATCATGTGACTACCCGTGGAGTAGGTATTCGTTGCCCAACCACGTAAAATCTCTGTGTTCTCTCTCTCTCTCTCTCATGCAAAACATATTCCTCATACTACATTCTTCTAGATAGTCTCTCTTCCCCCCTCCCTCTCTCTGGCTTGGGATACTTCGTCATTGTCTCTCACCTCTTATTGCCCCTTGACACATACTGCCACCTCTACTTCCCTACCAAAGTCACTCCATCCTGTCTCTTTTCCTCCCCTCATCTTCCCTGCTGAACCCTTTAGTATTCAGTCGGGAAAAGGCCACAGATACCCCTATTTCCTTTGGGCTTCCGCTACTAATTTTTCCCTACGGGAGAAAGCATAATTGCTACAAGTAAAATCTGATAAGGCTTTTTTTCCCCCTCCAAAATCAGATTTATGTAGTACCACGGATAATATAGTGAAGAATAATTTTGACCCAAGAAGTATAAATTCTGTTAATTGAATTTATTAGGTAAAAAAACTAAGGCTAGCATTATTACCTCAGCCAACATGTATGACAAATATGGCATCAACATCATTAAAGCAATTTCACGAACACTTGAGTGCCTGCAGAAAAAATGACGATACAGATTCTAGTGATTCTAGAACCATTTAGCTATTATCAATTGTCACATAGGTTATGATCCATACTTGCCAAAGTACAAGCCCTTTAAGACGTATGATGTTAAAAGCCCAGCCTGCGACAAAAAACAAACAGTAATGCCATATATTTCTGTTATAGTTGAGCTTGAAAGGATGGTAAGCAGATTAGCGCTTAAGAGAGCTTAGATCAAGCAGTTATTTTTTTTTCTTGTTTTATAAGTAACTAAGATCAATTTGTTACTTGGTAGCAATTTAGTACAATTGCATCCTACTATTCTACACACCCCCCTGTTGATGTACACTGACATACGCATGAAGCATGCCACAGGATTCAAGAAGAAAAAGGATACTTGTAGCTGCACATTGCAGGAACAAATCCAGGCTTGGAAATATCACATTATTGAGGCTTCAATTTTTTTGAACATCAATCCCATAAAAAATAAAAAAATTTAGTTTCATCCTTTTTTTCTGCGTAATTATGTGCAATTCCATACCTCCCTACTCTGATAGTGTTCACGAAAACGGCAATAGTTGTACCCAATTAAAATGATCCCCAAATACCCAAGCAATTAGTGCCAACTTCTAGCTAGAAGCCTCTATGGTATAGAGGTCGCTAATTGTAACATATCTTTTGGCAATCCCATTACCGAGTGAAACACGTCTTATGCATATAGTAAGCTTCCATCACAGTCAAATTTGAAAAGCTTAATCAGACTATCAAGAAGAGTGAAATGGTGAACAAGAAAGGTAAAGTATTGCATCACACGTAGTAAAATAGCTAGCATGCCAATTAGAACCCACACTGGAAAATGAATTGATCATTGTACAGAATAGCTTCAAGTTTTAGAAACACAAAAGCTTGATTAACGAACATCCAAAAACATGAGAATAGTGCTAGCTTCAAGCTTAATCAAACTTACACCAACTCCGAGAATAGTGCTAGTGGCAAACAAGTACAAGAAATCTCCAAAAACATGAGCAGCTGCCAAGGCATCAAGTCTATTTACGTCAAGCTTCTGAACTGCATTGAAGAGAACAACAGCTGTCGCATCATTCACCACTCCTTCCCCAAATACTAGACTGTACAGCAACGGAGTCTCATCTTGATGTAGAACCTACATACACGTATAAGATACTTTGGAAGGCCACCAAAATGGCTGGTCATAATCATGAAATTGAAGCGGTGAAGTCAAATATACCAGCATTAACCAACCTGCAGCGTACACACTGTATCCGTTGAGGAAAATATTGTTCCAATCGCTGAACCAAATCAATAACAAAATTAGGTTACTCCGAAAAGTTTTATGTTCAAATTAGAGTTAAAAATACACATTGATGGCCTGGTAACATAATGTTCAAAGAAGATGAGATGGATAGTGTCTAACCAAGATAGTCACGGGGAGTCAAACCACCAAACCCAAACCTAGGGAACAGCCACCAGCTGCCTAATAAGCATAATATTCAGATATCAGATATGATTTCATGAATTTAGCGACTGAGAGCACACGAGTTATAAAATAGGAAATCTGATATGGAACTAAAAGGAAATATAACATAAGAATGAAGAATATATTACCAGCTGTGATAATGACGGACGATATGAAAATGCCTACTACTCCAAACAGCAGGATGGTTAAGAAGTTATGGAAGAACTGTTTCTTCTTGACCTGAAATCTGTTGAAAGAGTTAGAAAATAGCTAATCTGTTTTGATTTGAATTCGAATATAACTCACAAAGAAGTTGGCCTTACCCGGCATTAAATATTATTGGTGGAAGGAGATATATAAAGAACAGTTCTTCATCGAATCTTAGGATGTGAGAACTTCTCCAGTTGCTTACTAACAAGATAATTATACCACTAAGGCATCCCTGATTGTGATGAACGAAAAAGTGGATTAGAGCAATGAAAGAATGGGAGGAAAAACTAACTGAACTTGAGCCAACATTATAACAAGAACGTCGTAAAAGAGATTGCATTCAAAGAATTAGCAAGGTCAAACACATCATTATCTCATGCCGAGTTGGTGTATATTTATTGTGCTTGTTCTAGCCCTCTAGATCCTAACTTGGGTTTACAACATACTTCGAAGCGAACAAGCCAAAATGGGAATTAACGATAATTATCAATATTATGCAATGACAAGATGGTTCCGATCGCACAAAAACATTGCATTCAAAGAATTAGCAAGGTCAAACACATCATTATCTCATGCCGAGTTGGTGTAATTTATTGTGCTTGTTCTAGCCCTCTGGATCCTAACTTGGGTTTACAACATACTTCGAAGCGAACAAGCCAAAATGGGAATTAACGATAATTATCAATATTATGCAATGACAAGATGGTTCCGATTGCACAAAAACGCAAGAAAGACAAACAATTGCCTAAGTCCATGGCCGAGGGAGGGGAGAAAATCCAATAAACACTTCACCGGTTAAAATCCTCGGAACAACCTCGCTTACTCCCACTCACTATTGCAAAAAATTATGGGTAATGTTCCACACTTCATCATGAATGATAAATCATTCTTCTCTATTCTACTCCAAAATTACAACAAAAATCTTTTTAGCGAAAATTTTAAAGAAAATAAATAAAACTCTGGATGAGATGACAAATGACTCTCAAAGCATATTTTTTGCGTAGTCTCCTAAAAAGTGAATCTAGACAGAATGAACGGTTTTGATCATAGAATTAAGACACATAATGAATATAACCTCATCGAAGGTGAACAAAATTGCCCTCACGCGGCTCTCATTTTTTTTCCCTTTTCAAATGCAGGAGCTTAATCAAAGTTCCTGCCACCCATTATTTTAACAATGTGAATCAAAATGGACAACGAGAAAGAAAACAGCCAACATACATTGAGAGAGAGAGAGAGAGAGAGAGAGAGTACGATGAAAATAGCAGTGATGGATTCGTTAACCCAACGGTTTTCTTCGAGCAAGTGGCCGATGATCAAACAGAGGCAGAGAACTGCGACGAACACCGTAATCGGGACGACACTGCCGTGCTCGTTTCCATTCTTCATTACTGATTCATAGAAATAATTATAGTACTCCATCTGAAAATCTTAATTCTCACACACGAACTTTTTCGAGCTTCTGTGAACTGTCCTGCTAGAGAGAGAGAGAGAGAGCGTTTGCCCGGGAAGTGAGACCGACTCGTGATTGAATTCCACGTGTTTGTAGGAAGCGGTGACGCGTGGCTCGGAAGCATGACGTGGATTAACAGATGTCCACTTCAGCATGTGTGTCGCGTTTCTGGGGGTCGTCACTCTCGACCATGCAATTTCTTCCTTCCCGCGTAGGCCCATGTCGTGTTTTGCCAAACGGGCTGAGTTGAATAGAGTGGGCCTTTTTCTTTAAAATTTTACGTTTTTTTAATTTCTCTTTGGTAGTAAAGCCTGATTTGGCTAAATTGAAAAACTGGTTTTTTTTTTGTTTTGTTCTCATTCAAAAAAAAAAATTCATTTATTAGTTTTACGTCAAGATTTTTTGGTTTCTGGATTTATCTCGTCAAGACGAATCCAAAGAGTATAAAATTATGGTAAAAAGTAATAGTTTCTTGAAAATAAAGCCGAAAATAAACCAAAATAAACCAATTTTTTGGATTATTTTTCGTCTTTATTCACAAAATTTTAAGTTTAGCTAATAATTTTATACTTTTTAGATTCCTCGTGTCGAGACAAACCAAGAAACCACAAAAAATAAACCGAAAATTAACAAATGCAATTTTTTTGTTGAATAAGGACAAAACGAAAAAAACCAAAAAATCAGTTTTTTCAATTTAGCCAAAGGAGGTAGTTTTGAAAAAATAAAGAAATATATATGTTCAGTAAAAAATTAAAGGCCAAGCCCTGTTTTTTAGCTTCTTAGCTTCGCTTGTTTTTAAGCTTCGGTTTCATCTCAACCCTTAATAATGTTTCCGAACTTGAGTAGGCGCAGCAAGCCAGCAACAATCCGTACTTTTCATTCATTATTTGCTACATCTTTTAATTTCTATTTTGTTAGTCTTGAAGGGAAAATTTCAAAAAAACACCTGACCTTTCACTCCAATCACAAATAGACACCTGACCTTTCACTATTGTCAATTAAGCACCTGTACTATTTAAAAAGTCATCAATTCCACCCCTACCGTCAACTTCCGTCAATTACACTAACAGATCTGCTGAGTTGGCTTTCTGTTGACAAATGGGAGGGAAAAAAGACACTTGGAGGGAAGTTACCCGCCAAAACCCACCCCACTTCTCAGTCATTTCCCTCCCATTATATAATATCACCCCTACCTATAAAAAAAACCCTCTCTCTGTCTCTCTCTCTCTCTCTCTCTCTCTCTCTCTCTCTCTCTCTCTCTCTCTCTCTCTCTCTCTCTCTCTTCGGAAGCATGCTCAAGAAAAATGGCCTCATGTTGCCACCATTAACTTAAGACGTCCACTCTGCCAGCTCATGTGTGGCGACGTATCATCCAGACCTCCTCGCGTTTCAGGCGAAGGTTCATCTCCCGCCCCAAAAATGAGTGCGATGATTTTGGGTGGGTTGATCCACCCATGTGCAACAGTACCCAAATAATCTCTCGGGCCTTGAGAAAGATCAACCTCGAGGGCAACCTAATGGCATGCAAGGCAAGGGAGAGGAAGCTCGGGCTGTGATGGTGGTGGTGTCTTGGGTCGTGATTGCCATTGTTTGGTGCCTCTAGTAATGGCATGATAATCTGGGAAGGGTGCTAGTAGTAATGTTATTTTGGTAGGGAGTAATGGTGTTTTGGTAGTACTAATGTTGTATTGGTTGGTAGTAGTAAATTAATGGTCTTTTGGTATGTATGTAATGCCAAGGCATGGCTTCCTATATCAATATATGTACTGCTTTCTTCCTAGACAGATAGCACAACAAACAGATAGCACAAGACAAAAAGAGACAAAATTGAAAAGTACAAGACAATATTGAAAAGCAGAAGACAATATTGAAAAACAGATCCCATTATCATAACCATAACCAAAACAAGCCATAACCATAAGACCATTGTTTGCACAATCAAAGTACATTCATCCATAGGTTGTCATAACTACCAACTATTCTTTCAGTTTGGCAAAACCTGGCCATCCATAAGCTATTACATTCATCCATAGCTTCCCAACTATGCTTTCTTGGGTCCCAACATAGTTATCCACATCCTTATCCTTCACAATATAAACACTGACCTCCCTAAATGCATTCAACAATGAACCCAAACCCATAGCATCCCTGTCTGATTTCAATCTTGTAAACCCTCCACCAACCATAGTGTAGAAATCAATGGCAACAAATGTCCCTACCAACTGACGAGTCATAGTGCAAAGTTCAATTAGGGATATTTCATCAATGTGACAATAGTCTAAACAACCAACAGTACCACCTAAATATGGTTTTGAAGCTTCAGATCCCAACACACCCCCATAAAACATTTTTATGGTAAAGTGCCCAGATGATCCATCTGTTGAAAACAAAAACACAATGAAAATCACAATATTGTACTGGTAAAATGATTAAATATGATATCACAACCATTAATATGCAAACAAAGCACATTCCAGGTGAATAAACAAAGGAAAAAAGGAAAAAAGCAGACATAAAAAGTGAAGACAAGAATGGTAGGTGTGGTGTGAAGACAAATGCATGTGGTCCTGTGTCAGCGTGTGGTCCTCTACAGCATCTTGACATTCTCGTGTAAAGGGAAGGAAAAAGGCAGAGCTTTTACCGTAGGTTGGAGGTCCTCCATCAGCATCCCTCAAACGCCACGCCATACTGAGATTTCTTCCAAGACCGCCTTGTATTTCGTTCGATTGAGCAAATGATTGAGATTTCCAGAGAGAATCGAAGATGAAAACCACAATCACTCCCCAAACCCTAATCGTTTTTTAGAGAATTTGGGAAATGGGATTAGGGTTGTTAAGGGTATAACCAAAGAAAGTGTATTTTGGCGCTAAAAATCGAGAAACTTCTTACACGTGGGCTCGGGTGGGGCATCAAGTGGGACCCTCAAACAGATCTGTTAGTGTAATTGACGGAAGTTGACGGTAGGGGTGGAATTGATGACTTTTTAAATAGTACAGGTGCTTAATTGACAATAGTGAAAGGTCAGGTGTCTATTTGTGATTGGAGTGAAAGGTCAGGTGTTTTTTTGAAATTTTCCCAGTCTTGAAAAATAAGAAACATATAGGTTCAGTAAAAAATTAGAAGCCGGCCCTGTTTTTTAGCTTCGGTTTCATCTCAACCCTAAATAATGTTTTCCAAACCTGAGTAGGCGCGACAACAAGATTTCCGTACTTTCATTATTTACTATTGGAAATTGATATTTGCACTCTCAATTTTGATGCAGGGGCTCCAAGCTACAGTAATTTTTCAAAATTACCCTTTTGCAAGTTCCATGATTTACTTCAAGCACTCCAAAAAAATCTTTAATCTTCTCCTTTACTTTAGGCACTCCAAAAAAGCAAATATATATATATTTTTTTTATCAGAAAAAACAGGTAGTTGCTCAACTCCTTTTACTGCATGTCACAGAATTGCCTATTTTCATATGTAATGTTTCCTTAGTAGAGTCTTTATGTTATTGTCTCCATGTTTTGCACTAGGACAACTTGGACAAGTGGTCTTCGACCTATGATTGTAGAACCCTCCTTTTGTCCATGCAAAGTCTCTTGAGAGTTCTGTTACTTTACCTCTCAAGAGTTTTCTAACTTTGGTGACGTGCTTTGTTTGTCTCGCTATGAGTTTTAAAATGTAGATTTGTGGTCGTTATGAAGATTTTGAGGGAAAAATGGTAGATAATGAGTACAAAAATATAAAGATCTTGTGTCCCATCCGTTATGAAGAATTTGTAGCATCAACATTTTCAATTGGGAGCTGTTTATTTTGGAGAATTCTAATAATGTTTATTTATTTATTTTTTTTGTGCAATGTGACATCCCGACTTTTGAAAAAATATATTTATATATATTATTTGATACAAATAATTAATTTTCTTTTCCAAACCTATTTCTAAAAAAAAAAATTATTGTTATTGAGTACTATATATTTATTTTGAAAATTCTTTTCAACTCAAATAACTTACTTTTTATTTTTATCCATATAATATTGGGTTATTTTGAATGTGTAGATGTATATGTGAAAATATGTTGTAATTATTGGGCCGGTTAGTTTTAATGAGTCGGGCTAATTCCTAAAATTTCATAACGGGCCGGTTAGTAATAGTATTTAATTAGAGAGAGTTTCTAATTAACGTTTAGAGCTAGGTTTCTTTTTATTTTAACCACCGTGGGTTGGAGAGAGTGTTCTGCGGCATGAGAGAGAGAGAGAGAGAGAGAGAGAGAGAGAGAGAGAGAGAGAGAGAGAGAGAGAGAGCAGCGACATTGGAGACAGTAGCAGTATTCTCGAGAGGTATAATCCCTCCTGATTTCATAGTTTCCTAGATCTATTATTTATTCCGTTAATGGGCGGCTGCATATGAAGTTTCTGGCTGGACTTTTAATGAGAGAGGGACTCAGTGCTTGCATCATGGATGAGGGTCGGTGTTTGCATCATGGGTTTCATGGGTGATGTTTTTAGCTTATGCATGTGTTAAACTGTTCTAAAATATTAGTATATTAGAGATCTACATGTGTGTTTGTGGTCCAATACATACAATATACTAATTTTTCCTTAGCATGTAATATACGGCAATGGTTTTGGCTTTTGCTAGACAAACAAAATAGGCTTTTGCATTTTTGTCATGTTATGCATGTGTGTTCTATTACCATACAGGATGTGAGGACAACATTGAATTGCCGCATGGGTAAGGAAAACGTAGAATTGACTGATGGTGTAGAAAATTTTGTGATTAGATTAGTTATTAAGCTAAGTATTATATTATTATTGCTATAGTTTTAGTAGTAGACTAATAACAGTACCTATAGTTCTATTATTGATTTTATAGTTATTTATGAGAATATGTATAGCTTATGTGCAACTTTTATTGTGATTCAGATTAGTGGACTATTTATTACGCTCCGCATTCGATTGCATTCTTTCGGACCCCAGGTGAGTGGTTAAGCATGTGATCCCTTCTTTTGGAATCCTCTTGAGCCTATCGCTTCTTGACATATTCTTTAATTTGTTGTGATGGATAATTGTATTCTTATCTGTTGATCATTTATTGACAATTGACGTACCCTTCGGCATACAAGGTTAATTGATAATATTTTTGAATGTTTGATTGCTCTCATTTCACTTGTTGTTTATTTGTTGATTCCATGATATCTCGAAATGCCATTCTTTCGTGTCTGAGACCATGTATATATTTGTGAAAGTCCAAGGGAAAGTCCTAGGCGCCATCCTGTGGTGACTTTGGCTACTAGAGAAAAGACTTGTGAAATACCCTGTGACTCTAGTGCTCAACGGATAGGGAAAAGACTTGTGAAATACCCTGTGACCCTATTCCGGATCGGCTTAGGGAAAAGACTCAGGCGCCATCCTGAGGTGACTTTGAGTACGATGTTGGATCCAATGGGCTAAGCCCTGAGAAAATAATTGGCATTTGGCAATGGTTATTATTATTATTATGGTTCCCACACAATTTGAGATTTCTATTTATTGTTGTTCGCCGTTCTGGTATTTTTGGACTGACTGATTGGTAGGAATGCATATTTTTGTGAATCGATTATTGTTCTTGTTGTTCGTTAATCTGAAATTCATCCCCTTGATACCACTTGTTGAGCCACCGACCTTTATTATTTGAAACCATTTCTTTGGAGCTCTCGCTATTATTCTTTAAAATGTATGCCACGTTGTATTCCAAACCCATAGCATGCTTAATTACTCATTGAGTTGTGAGCTGACGGATTTATTCCACATTCTTTTCAGGTTAGTTCGGGGAGCATCATAGTGGACTCTGAGACAGTGTCGGGACCCACCTTTTGGACCTCTAGGGCATTCGCATTATCATTTTCTTTTAGTTTTGTTAATAGCTTCCGCACTTTTGTTTCTTTAAAATTTTTGTTAATAAATTTGGAGTATGGATAATTTGAGATATTGTTCACTGGCTACAAAAATGTTGGTTTTGGTTTCCAATTTAATTTTATAATTCAGGATTTTGTTTGATTTATTTGGGTTGTGAAAAATTATTATTATTATTTTTATTTTTTTTGTATAGGCTTCGTGTTCCAAGAATTATTTTCTGGTTCACGGCCGGTCATGCTCCCAGATTTGGGGCGTGACATGCAAAGTTGGCGTGAAGCAATTTGACATAGATGCATGTTTAGTATTCGGAACCTAATGTTTATGTTGTGGATGTTTAATGTTTGGAACATAATGTTAATGTTGATGTTTAGAGCCTAATATTTATGTTTGGTTTTGGTTTATTTTTCCGTTTGGAGTGCCTTAGTAAATGATGAGATAATTTGGGAGTGGAGTGCATTCCACTAATTTTTATATCTTAAAAATGGTAGTTTTGTAACTTCATTAAATATTGGAGTGTCTGCATAAAAAAAAGGGAGCCCCAAAATCAGCACCTTTACTATTTTTCCTTTTTCTTATTTTTTTACATTAGAAAGTTTAAAATGTCATAACTTCCACTGTACTGTTTTATTAAAATTTACTCCTATATTTTCAGAATCTACTCAATAAGATCTATGAAATGAGATTCATAGAATGAAATTATGTATAGATAACAAAGCTAAAAGGCCAAATTTTGAATCCAAATCTAATCCAATTTCGGTCGAGATTGCATCAACAAAACCTAATCTATGGTTGAGGATTTGATTGAAGTTTCAAATGTCATAACTTCCACTGTTCTGTTGCTTAAAGTTTTAACCTTTTTTTTGGTAAAAGACAATATGAGGCATGTGATTTAGAAAGTGATGCAATCCCAGCCCGGCAAAAAAAAAATCAACCATTCCGGTCACATACGATACCTTTAAGATGAGTTTGCGTTATGGTATTTTCGGTCACATACATACCATTCCGGATTTGATTGCGTTACGATACCCTTTAAAAAAATAGTAACGAATAATTAGAAGTGAAGGAGAGGCCATCAACTATTTACTTTTGCATTGGCAAAAAGCAAAAACCAGTTTTATGGTTTAATCGTTGTCTTTATTTAAATAAATTTACATTTGTTAGTTTTGCGTTAAATTTTCGTGGATTATTGATTTGTATCGACGAGACAAATCTAAAAAGTATAAAATTATAGTCAAAACTAATTTTTTTGGGAAATAAAGCCAAAAATATGTGTATTATTAGATTAATTTTGGCTTTATTAAAAAATAATAATTTTGACCATAAATTTTTAATTTTTTAGATTCTTCTCACCGAAAAAATCAACAATTCACGAAAACTTGACGTAAATCAAACAAATGTAATTTTTTTCAATAAAGACAAAACGAATAAATCAAAAAATTGATTTATTGCTGTTTTTCCAAGCAAGTATTTTGACATTATATATTTGGAAAAGTTGGGGACCAAAAACATTAAGGGCGCATTAAATAAACTCTTTTCTATCGGCAATAAATACTATGGGGTTGCTGCTGTGCAGCTTCTGCACAGCAGCAGCTGCGCGCAATCCGAGTCGTCCGTTGTTGGATGAACGGCCTAGATTTCATTCAAACAAAAAGAAGAATTGTTCGCGCGAATAATTTGTTTTTAATCTGAACCGTTAAAAACACTTGTGAATGGCTGTGATTGTGCGCAGCAGTTGCTGTGCAGAGGCTGCACAGCAGCAATCCCGCGTCCCTATTTAAGCCTTGTGTTCAAATATGAGATTAATAAGTTCAGTTGATTAATGGAAATGGCAAAACACCATAAACATCAAGCCAGCTAGAAAATGAGCGTTTAACCATCCGAAATCAATCAATCAGTGTGGTCCTTTAACAGTACTACTCTTGACTCTTCCCCTGCTATTGTGGCCAAAGCCGCGAAATTATTGGATAGTTATCGGGTCCGTTCGTACCTCCCAACTCACTTGAGTCTCATGCGTAAGGATGGGCATGGGGACGGATCGGGGCCGGAGAGTACTATCTCCATCCCCAATTCCCAAATCCCTTTTCCATAATTATCCCCTACCCGATCCTCAACGAGGCTTTATTTTCATCCTTCATCCCCACTCCAAATGAGGAACGGAGATCCCCACGGGGATTCGGGGACCCAATCATTGTTTTTCAAAAAAATAGATTATTAGAAATCTAGAATCTCAGTTACAAATTAAATGCTAAAATCAAGTTACAAGTAGAGGTGTCGAACTGCCCGGGCCGGAACGAGCACGGTACGTTTATCGTTGGCACGACACGGCACGGTAATCATGTGTAAGTGTAAGTGTTTGTCAGTTTCAATTCAAGTTGTATCAAGTATCAACTGGATTTCTAATTTGAAAACTAAAGGAACCACAAGCAAGATAACATAGAAGAGTATTTAAGTAGTGTGATCTTCAACTTCATATGGAGCACTAAGATAAAGTAAAGTACGAAAAGTAAACTCAATCGAGAAGAAACTTTACACAGTTGATTTCATCAATAGGAACAACAAAATCAACGGCTCGATTGGAAAAATATTGTTTTTATTTTGCATTTTTTTGTGTTTATTTTAAGGAATGCATATGATTGATAGTTGAGTAGATGTCAACCTAGTTGGGATGTATTCAAATTATAGTGATGCATTTCTTATTTAATCACATTTATTGTATTACAAAGGTCAATTATCAATAAAATGTTTGGAGAAAATTTAGTGTGACTCTATGTGTTTGGAGAAAATTTAGTGGGACCCAAAAGTTTCATAACTCATGAATAGACCCCTATATTCGGGGACGGGGTAGAGCGGAGATAGATCGGGAAACGGATTCAGAGCGGATTCGGGCGGGGACATGCCTATCTCCACCCCCTACCCAATCCCCAAACATTTTCAAAACAAATTTTCATATCATATCCAATCTCCAAACAGATCTCCATATTGCCGATCGTTTGGATCGGGGATCGGATCGGATTCGAACAGGTTGGAGGAAATGACCAACCCTACTCATGCGGTAGAGAAGAGGTTTGGGGCCTAAGACAGATAATGAGCGTGCGCGAGCGTGAAAGTGTCATTCATTTCAAAATACAAGTTCGGGATCTAAGACACATAATGAGCATGCGCGAGCGTGAAAGTGTCATTCATCCTAAAATGACAGGTTTAGGACTTAAGATACTTAATGAGCATGTGCGAGCATGAAAATGTCATTCTTTCCAAAACGACTGTTAATTCGCAAAAACAATACGTGATACTTGAAAGCGTGAGCGCATATCAAGGAATGAGAACGAGTGCGCAAGTCCCGGTCAATGATTATGTGACTAAAGATTGGGACTCACTTGAGCCATGAAGCATTGAATATTAGTAACTCCTCTAAACCCCACCACAGTGGAAGGAAGGCCATTTACAACTCAAAATGTCACACCATTTCATTTCCCTCTCTCTCTCTTTCTCTTTCCTCGGTCCCCCTTCTTCGCATCTTTCTCACTCGTCTGGTTGAATATTTTGATAAAAATAAGAGAGAAAAATACAAAAAAAAAATAAAATAGTTTAATTGACTCTTTCCTTTCTCACCTTTTTTTTTTTTTTTGAACAGCTTTCCTTTCTCACTCAATCTCACAAAAAAGAACTCTCCTTCTCACCTCTCCCTTTCTCACCATCCAAACTAGCTGTAAGTTTGGAAGTTCCCATTTTGGCAAAAAGATTCCCCCTTCAACTTCTCAAACCAAAAATTCATCCGCGAGCACTTGTAGTATCACCGCCTTAGGCATTTTCCGGCAAAATGTCTAAGTTTTGGTCAATTTGGAACATCTTACTATTTCTTCACTTGGCGGTGCTGGCTTCTGGCAGGGGATCAAGGAACAAAACCAGTTTGTGGAAGACACTGCACGGTAACTCTTTCCCCCCTCTCCATTCTTTCCTTCTAGTAGTGCTCTCTTGGTCTCTGTTTGGTAGCTGAGAAACCTCTTGGGAATCATGAAAGAAAAGAAGATATGACAATAAAAGGATATACCCAATTTTTGTACTGTTTTCAGTTTTCCAAAAAGAGCTCATTAGCACTGGAAATTCTGTTGTTAAGGACCCAAGGTAGCCTCAATTAGCCTACTTACTCCGAGGGAGGAAGCAAAATTTTACACCCCAAACATCTATTTTGCTCACCTGATTGATAACTTCAAATTTTAGCAAATTTTCCCACCCATATAGGAATTGAGTTTTTTTTTTTTTTTTTTTTTCCACGCAAGGGGCTTGCAGGGGCCAATTCCATAGAATTTTTCTACTTTAACTTGAAAAACTAGTATAATATACGTGAACATTAGGAGTTGTGCTGGGGCCCGGTATCCCCTTGTGTCTGCCACTGCTCTTGCATCCTAAAATTTCAGCATTAGTGTCTGAACTTGTCATGGTTCTAAAAATGAGCATTAAGAACATTGCAAATTGGGAGCATACTTTTGTCTATGCCAATGAATTTTAGTCATCCGATTTTGCACCATACCAAGCTGCTGATTAACCTTATGAAGTTAAAGAAGATGAATCCACATTCAACTTCAAGGAAATCTTGGGATAATCTTAAGGTGTCTCAAGTGCTCAGAATGCTTATAAACTACTTGTGAATGTTAGTCTGGTAGACGTTACAAACTTCGTCACACATCTTTGTTTCCTTTTGGTTAAGTTAATACTTTACATTTATTGGTTTTCGTGCAGAAGTTTTTTCATTCTCTTTATTCATTGAATGAAGTATAGGTGGTGCTCAATGAGATTTTCCTTCATCCGTCCATTTAGAAGACTCAACTATTCTCCTTATTTTGAGCTATATGATCCACAAACATATTTGTTTTGGGTTTTCTTTCGCAGGAAATGCCCCTTTAGTCGTAGCTCGTGGTGGATTTTCAGGGTTATTTCCTGATTCCAGTTCCGATGCCTACAATGTTGTTGGACTGCTTGGGTTGCCTGATGCGGTCTACTGGTGTGATGTACAACTGACAAAAGACGGAGCTGGCATCTGCTTTCCAGGTCTCAGGCTTGAGAATGCTGCTACCATATTACCCGGTCTAGAAAACAAGAATAATACCTACCTTGTTAATGGTGTATCTATGCAAGGGTGGTTCACTGTTGATTTCACCTTCAATGACCTGGGAAATATCAGTTGTAAGTTTATTGTGACCTTATTTATGACCTCACATTCTTATATGCCGCACGATTGTATTTGCCTACCCAAGTCATGATGGGTAAGCATAATCCTTAATTTTTTCGAGTTCGAAAAGTAGAAAACTATTCTGTCATAATTTTTACATAAATACTTTTTGTGTTATATCATCGGGGTTTCTAGACATATAAGCTTTTTACATTGTCAATAGTTTTTTTTTTTTTTTGGGAAACTGACATGCGATTACCAATGTGTATGTGGTTAATGGTTCGACTGAATAGTCTGCTAATTTTATGTTATACTAACAAATGCCAATTTCTATAAACTCGTTTTATGGATATTTTTCTACTCCAATTTCTTCTTCTTAAATTTTTTTTTTTTTTGATGACTCTATTACCAAATTTTGTTATGCTTGTCTGCTCATTCAACAAGGGGAGATGATGAAAAAGAAAGATGGGTCAAGGGGTTAGGGTTTATTTTAAGTCATAGGGAATCGGCGCTTGACGAAAGCTCACTGAGCCTACTTTTTATACGGGACAAAAACAATGTTCTCCTTTAAGATACTATTTCATTTTGTGTTGACACTTCCGATTAATGTCTAAACAGTAAAACAGGGAGTTTACTCCCGACCCGATAAATTTGATGGAAATATCTACCCAATTCTTACTGTTCAAGATGTGGCTAATTTCAATCCATCAGGACTATGGTTAAATATCCAGGTAATTACTTATTTGTGTTTTTCATCTTACCGGAATTTGGTGCCTTCTCCCAATGAATTTTTCTTAACCAACGTAAACTACTTTGTGCAGCATGATGCATTCTTCAGGCAGCGAAACTTGAGCATGAGAAGCTTTCTACATTCTGTTTTCCGAAGTGCTATAGTTGATTATATATCTTCACCAGAGGTAAACTTCCTCAGGAGTTTATTGGCTCGGAAACCAAGCAGAACAAAACTAGTCTTCAGGTTTCTGGGACAGGATGAAGTTGAGCCTTCAACCAACCAGACTTACGGTTCTCTATTGCTTAACCTTACGACTATCAAGACATTTGCCTCTGGGATTCTGGTTCCCAAGTCTTATATATGGCCTGTGGACAAAAATCTTTATTTACAGGCTCATACCTCTCTTGTCTTTGATGCTCATGCGTTGGGTCTAGAGGTCTTTGCTTCAGATTTTGCAAACGACGTTTCTTTTGCCTACAACTTCAGCTATAATCCTGTAGCCGAGTATCTTTCTTTTATTGACAATGGAGAATTCTCAGTCGACGGTGTGATTTCTGACTTCCCAATAACTCCAACAGAGGCCATATGTAAGTTATTCACTCTTATTATTTTATAGAGTTGGTACTTGGTAGTATGCGAGTAAAAACTGATTTAGAAACTGCTTTCGTATGTATGCGTTTACTGGTTTAAATGACACAAGATCCCAATCTTTTCCCCTTTCATCCACAGAGTAACTTTCCACTGAGGTCTCCTACATCAGCTTGTTAGTAGCTGGTTACATTTCCTGATATATGTCAGAGCTGATTTGGGCGCTTTCCAGCCTAAAAGCATGAATATACGCTTTTGTAGTGATGTATTAGACGTATTCCATATTCCTTCATACGCAGTATATTATCATATTTTAGCACAATAAACCTCCTCAAAGAATCTTGTTAACTGGCAGATATCCATGAATCTAATGCACAACTAGTTGCTAACTGAAAATGTAGTAAAAATCATGTAAAAGGAACTCCCAAAACTTTTTTTGATTAAGATTGTTCTCCAGTTTTGTTGTTTTGATTAATTAGGGCTATGATAGTGTGAAGCATCCATCTCAGGATGTTATCAGGATAGACTTGCCACGTGCTCCTTCCTTGATCACATGTTAGTCTATTGTTAGATTTGCTTTATCAAAGCTGCAAACTTTTACACCCCTTCCAAATCACTTTTGCTACTAGTGCCCTACTAATTGCTCAAGTTTAGAAACATTTTCTTCTGATGTTAACCTTTTTTCTTTTGGTAAATTGCAGCATGTTTCGCTCACATAGACAATAATGTGTCTGGACAAGGTATGTCGTCGTTCTTAGTGCACCATCTGACATGGCACATTCATATTTATCGGTATAAGTACATAACGGTCCCTCGTGAATTTCATTAGGATCCAACCATTATAGATGTTCCACATAGATGCTAAACAAAATATGGTAAAATATATAATGACCTAACCGTAGCATGGTCGCATCATGAGCTAGTAATTGATTGATTTCATATGACATGTCCTTGGTTTCAGCAAAGCCTCTGGTTATATCATCCAACGGATCAAGTGGGGAATACCCTGGTTGTACTAATTTGGCTTATCAGGGAGCTATCTCAGATGATGTAGATATTCTTGACTGTCCAGTTCAAATGTCGCAGGATGGAGTACCGTTTTGCTTAGGATCCATTAACCTTATCGATAGCACAAAAGTTGCTCAATCAGAATTTAGCAACCTTACAGCATCCATTCCTGAACTTGGTGTAGTCAATGGAATATTTACCTTCAGCCTAACATGGAGACAGATTCAGAGTTTGACACGTAAGATGAAACTGGTTCTTAATTTATTTTTATTGTGTGTGTAGATTCTTCATCGTGTTGCTTTATTTTTTAAGGTCATTTTTCTTCAGCACTCGTTTGTATATGTGATTGCGATGGTCTGTATTTTGTATCCATGCCTCCTCAAATCGGTAGAGGTCATTTACTCAGTCCAGCCCTTCTATTGGGGTTTTCCCCTGCAGAATATGTTTGATGGGCACCGTTTTAGTAATAGTTCGGTGGGGGTTGGATAATATTGCTTTGGGCTTCCCTTTTAAACGACAGTTCTTTTTTCAAAAGTTTTTTGGGCTCGTACCTTGTTGAAATTTATTTCATCATTTTCAGTTTATTGTGTTAAAATTTGAGAACACGCTACCTTTATTCTTGAGGAATAAAAGTAACGACAAGGCCGCGCACCTATAGAGTTCTTGTAACTACACAAAACCATGAGACTGTTTACACAAAGTTCTAGAGAACAATGAATTTTTTTGTATAAACACAACTAGACTATGCAAAACCATTTGTCCCAACTCCCAAGCTAATTTTGGGATTATAGCAAATAGTTTTATACAAAACATGAAGTGAAAAATAAGCACGACACAAAGGAGAAATGTCTCATTTCCACTAGGTCTTTTTGGCTGATTACGGTACTAACCTTTCAGAAGGGTATATTTTCCTAGTCAGATGTGAGATGCTTCTTGGCTTATATATCTGTTTAACTGACAGAAACATTATATAGATGTGCATGATATACAAAAGTGGAAAAAAATAGGCAGTTTGAAGAAAACAGCACGTGCCATTGTCTGAGAACCATTGTCCACGCATTTAACTTCTTGGCTTTCCTATGGTAGAAGCATTGCTTATATTGCACTGTCATAGCTAATAGTCACATGTCATGCTTATTTCTTCTATACGTTGTTTCTTACTGCAGCGGCAATATCAAATCCGTATGCAACTGGTTATCGTTTGTACCGTAATCCAAATTTCAAGAATGCTGGAAAATATATGGCATTGGCTGATTTTCTGGCCCTTGCTAACGCCAGTTCTGTTTCTGGTGTATTGATTACTATAGAGGTGAAGTTGAATTTATACCATCTTTCTCGGATCATACTAATTTGATTACATAATATGCTGCAGCTCTGGGATACTTATGATAAAGGATTTCTAACTTGAAATATTTTGTCGGAAATTCTAGTTTTGTAGTCCTCAGAACAGCTTGCTACAAAGAAACTTCAGCTGTTACTACATATTTGGTGACAGAAGCGTTAGGATTTGAAAGCAAGTTTGAGCATCCCAAATCATGGATAGAATAGAACTTAGGCGGCATGGGGATGTCTAACAAAAGCATCTTTTCCTCTGAATCTTTTCCTCCTTTTCTTATTTCAGCTTCTGATTGAGATAAATTGAATTTTCATGTTGTCTTTTCTAGAAAAAAAAAAAAAAAAAGATGAATGATGCAGTGAAATGTTTAGACCAGGAACTTAAAGTAGTTCACTGAAGACAAAATATCAGAAGAAAGCTCAGGTTCTTAGACCTTGTAAGTCCTAAATATATTCTTAGTTGACCCCAATAGATCACATGAATTGATATACTTGGCATGTACTACGTCTGTATGAGAGAAAAGTTTCATATTCATTGTGTAGCACTACACTAACTCAAATCCTTTATGCTGCTTTTTTTCCCCCCTTGCAGAATGCAGCTTATTTAGCAGAAAACCAGGGCCTAAGTGTAACTGATGCTGTTCTTGATGCGTTAAAAAACGTTAGCCTCAATAATCAGGCAGTAATGATTCAGTCCAGCAACAGCTCGGTTCTGATCAAAATCAAGGAGGTAAGCAATTATGAGCTTGTTTACAAGGTGGACGAGGACATCCGTGATGCAGATACCTCTACCATTAAAGAGATCAAGAAGTTTGCCGATTCTGTAGTTGTAAGCAAGGCCTCCGTATTTCCTACTGTCGTGAAGTATCTTAACGGCATGACTGATGTTGTGAAAAAGCTACAGGCATTCGAACTCAAGGTGTATGCAGAAGTTTTTCAAAATGAGTTTGTGTCTCAGGCATGGGATTTCTTCTCAGATGCAAATGTGGAAATCAACAACTTTGTACTGGGTGGGGGAGTTGATGGCATAATCACAGAATTCCCTAGAACCGCTGTTCAATACAAGAGTAAGCACATATTCTTATCTTTAGTTATCAATCGTCTTTGCTTTGTTGATCAATAGTGTATTTCTTGGGGAAAACTTGTACTGGTTTGCTTCATAACAAAGTGTTCAACCTCTGTTACATGGATGAGGTCCATTAGGATATAAGTTTCGGCTGCAGGTACATGGATAAGTACCAGATTATGGATATAGGGACACACCAAAAGATTGATGATACTTCGTATGTTCCTTTTACATTGTAGGTTAAATTGTGTTTACTGGGTGCCTTTGGGCTTTTCATGCATAATACCGGGTTTCTTTTATCCATAAATCGGGTTTCTTTTATCCATAAATCCTAGTAATTGAAAAGTTTCTAGGTTAATGTACAACTAATTAAATATGAATGTCAAAAATTACTGATTCTCTCTTGTCGGAAAGAGGCTAATCTTACTGGTAAGAGACTATCAGCAAATCCAATCCATTGATTATATAACTGGACGATTGAGATTTTGGATTGTTCATTCTAATCCAAATTCACGATTGGAGAGGATCCAATTCCTTATCATAGATAGCCAGGTTAAGTGGTGAAAGCTTGATGTCTTTGAGTTTTATACCCTTAGGATGAACATGAAAAGAAATTTGCTTCACTAGAGCCACATGAGGCCTTAGCACTTCTTGAAACACTCTTATCAGTTTCCCACTCAAGTACTCAAGGTAATATATTGAAACTCATTAATTCTGAAGTTGGTTCAACAAGCTTGTAATTAACAGCTCGTTACAGCAGCTTAATTTCGTTTCATCACTACGAAATTTTAGGGGGAGTTTGGTAATGTTTTTGTTTTAATTTTTTTTAAAAAACAAAAAACAAAAACTGCGTTTGGTAATTTATTTATGTTTTGTGTTTATTAAAAACGTTTTCAAATTTCTGAAAATTTTCAAAACACAAAAAAGGTGATTTGCCTTGTTTTAAAACAGGGTCGTTTAAAAACAAAAATTATATTAACAAACATGTTTTTTTGTTTTATGATTCTACTTTTAGTATTTTAGAAACAAAAAAGAGAGAACAAAAACGTTATCAAACTTCCCCTTAGTGTATACGTTGTTTATCGAGCTTTTGGCATTAATTATAAAGTTAACAAGAACTGGTGCTTTGGCGGATTGCAGGAAACAAATGTAACTCAGGACTGAGAGGAGACAAGATCCCACACTTCATGTCACTTGTAGATCCCAATGGTCTGATTTCACACATATTTTATCCTCAGTTATTGCCACCAGCTCAAGCTCCTAATCCAGTCTTGACCGAAGCGGACGTGGATGAGCCACCTCTACCGTCAGTTGTGTCAAAAGCCGCCCCGCCTCCTGATACAGGCTCAGGGTTTATACCATCAGCTCCAACCTCAACAACAAATGGACATCCTGAATTTGTGGCATCCATCTTCCTGTCTTATCTGGCTGTTCTCCTGGCAACTCTTGCCTCTTTCTGAAAATTGCAATGATTTTGCTTGCCCAGTTTTCCACTTTACCACACGGCGAGTTGAGATTTTCTTGTATGTAGAAGCAGTCATATTAAAGACATTCCCCTTTACTATAGTTGGCAAAATAAGATTTCGAAGCGAAAGAGGATTGGATCGGGTGCCATTTTCCCGGAAATGACGGACGGACGAGTGAAATTTTGTCGGTTCTTCGCGTGGACGATTTTACTTCTGGTGACGAATACTGTTCTGTTCCTCGCGGAAGAATTGATGTGTTGTAGTGTAGCTAGTGTAGGTATGTTCAAAGAAGGGAAAAAAAAAATACTGCCAGTTTGATTCTTTGTCTGTTAATGATGATGATTATGTGATGTGTATATGCATCAATAATAAACATAATAACTTTGACAAGGCAGTGTTGTCTGTTAATAATGATGAATATCAGATTATGTGTGATGTGTATTTCCAACTGATGACTCAATATACTCAATATATCTTGTAACTTTTGTAGTACAATAATCCAATTCTACATGATATTAATTTTTTTTTTTTTTTGGGAGAATCACAATAAAAGAAATTGAGAAAATTTTACATGACAATGTGAAATAACTTTAATATCTAACTAGATTTTTTTAAAGGGAATTTCTGGCTAGATTTTAATTGGGGCGGTCACCTACAGTGTTCCACAATTGGGGTTTGTGGATCCGCTTACGCAACTCGATTTCTTTAGAAGACCAACTTAAACACGTCTCGACATTTTTTAATACAAAGGGTTTGTTTGTCGCCTAACGTAGAAATGTTTCAGAAACCTTTATTTATACGTTCTAGTCAATTAAAAATCATGATTACGTTTTTTTATTTAGAAATGTCTTCACATTTTTTAATACAAAGGGGTTGTCTCCTAACACTTTGTTGGACACTCTTCTTAATTCGAGTTTGAGATGGACTTTGATTGCTTAGATCTTTATCCTTTAAATATATTTTAAAAATTTATCAATAAATATCAGCGTGTCTATTGCCAATTGGGTACGCGCAAACCTATGTATATAGTGATAGAGAGAGTAGATACTAACCAGATTTTTCATAGAAGTAATGAACATTCTCAAAATATATTTTTTTAGGATGTGCTTGGTATTCAAAGGTAAAGAGAGGGGGATCAAGCGAACAATTACGCGTTTTGGCTTAATATGTAATGGCCTAGATTTTCGCCTTATTTTTTTTCTCCAAATAAAATATTTTAATCAGTAATATCTCTATTTTCAATTTCTTATTATTATATCCTAATTTTAGTTATTACACTTTAGACCCCTAATTTATCAAAACCTACAAATAGGACCCTAGCTATATTAAACCCTAACGAGTTCATCCTCTCCATCATCACCATCCCATCGCCACATTACCCCTCTCTCTCTCTCTCTCTCAAAATCTCCAACACCATCATCACATTCCGACACTCCTAATTATCTTTTCCAGTTTCCCCTTCTATTACAACACCTAAATCCACTCCATCATCACCAAATCTTCTGTCATGCCAGCCTCTTACCTTCTCCTTATCTTATCCCCTTCCACCCTATATCATCCTAAAGCCATCCAATAATCATTTCACCACCTCTCATCACCTAGCCTCCACCATTATCGCTCCTTGCACCCTATATCTTCCCAAATCCGACCCCAATCCACCGTATCTATGTCATTACCAGGTGTATACTACCTCCTACCTCGTCCTACTCCATCCTTCAACCTTTATCTCTTGCACCCATCCAATCACCCATCTCCTCTCACAAACTTTTCCACCCCTATATAAAGTCAATCCATTCCACACTTTTCACCATAGCAAAACACACACACACACACACACACACACACAAAACAGCAAGAGAAAGAAGAGAGAGAAAGCTCACCTTCAATGGAGGTCCAAAGAGAGAGTAAGAGAGAGAGGGAAGTGGGCTTCACACCAAATCACCACCACTTTCAAATCCAAGCTACCCAACATTTACCACACTCTCAAATCCAGTACAGTACGTGATTCAAACCCTTGGGTTAGACTTGCTGCTTGTGAGCGTGTACAATTACGTTATACTATTATTTACTATATTTTTAGCCTTTTTGGATGAAAAGAAACCAAAAAAAAAAAAGTTCCTTTCTAATTTCCCACATATTCAACTTTTTTTTTATCTTTTAATAAAATTTCTTTGTCTTGGGGATTTATCCCACAAGTTTTTTTTTTTTTTTGGCTCCCGTTTTATCACACCACTTGACAGTGTTACTGTTCCATGAGTAATTAATAATTTTGCAAATTTTTTTTATTAGCAAGTTGAACACAATTTTTCCAACCCGACTATGGGTACCGAACCAAAGGGGTGTCAAAAATGTACGACGGCTTGCTGGGCCCGCTTTTGGGTCTCACACTAATAATATGAATCATTCAATAATTTTAAAATAATGTTTCAGCTGACCTTGAAAAAAATCAGCTCAACTGGATACGTCTAAATGGTTGATCCAAACTTCAATTTACCATTCAAAATTTAGGATCCTAAATTCTGAATGAGAAATTTGACTATTGGATCACCCACTTGCGCATACCCAATTGAGTTAAATTTTTGCAGGGACACTCGAAAAATTAGTTTAAAATTAATGAACGATTTGGATTATTTGTGGAAAATCCAAATTGGGCCCCATAAGCCGTTGTACATGTCGGTAACCCTTATGTACCCTGAGTTTTATTGCAATTTTCCCGAGTTGAAGATAAAGTTTTTTGATAATACTAGGGACTCAACGTCATGTGTGGCACTACATGATTTGTAATGAGAGAACAAACACTTTGATATACTTGTTTACAACAACTAATCATGTATTGCATGTTGGATGTTGTGTCAGAGAAAAATTTGGGTGCAAATAGGGTAAGCCAGCACGGTACACGTGGTGCCCGAGCGCCAATCTCGACAGTCTAAAAGTGTTTTGGATGGCTCAGATTTCTCCCGCCCTCCCTCTCTCTCTCAAATTTTGACTGTCAAAACACTTTTGAAATACCGAGATGCGCGTTGGGTATATTGTGTCATGATGTTGTGCACGTGACATTATTGAAAGTTTTTGGCACCAAGATTACGTCATGGTTCGTTAATGGGTAGATCATCAAAGTGGGGGGCGGGGAATGTGGACCACCTTCCGAATCCGAATGAGGTTTCGAAAAGTCCAACACGTTATTATACTATCTCGTAACTCGTATGTATCAATCTCAATCGCCTGCTTATTATCCTCAGACACAAAAAAAAAAAAAAAAAAAATTAAACTCAAAAATATTTTTATAATTTAGCAAGTCACTTTTTAAAAAACTCACAAAATCAGACTTTCTATTCTAACTTCACTATATTAAACTATTATTTCTTTCTACTCCTATTTCCCAAACGTAATAAAAAATAAAAAAAAGTGAACAGTGTCTTTGGTGCGTGAACAGTGTTGCACCAAATTTGTTCAGTTACTGCAGCAAAATTAAACAATCTGTAAATTGGTGAAGCATTTGAAAGTTTTTGGCACCAAGATTACGGGGTGCTCCACTAACAAAAAAACTGTTTTTTTCCAAACACCGAGACAAGTCATTCTCTCGCAACACATTACATAAAAAACCGTGAAAAATCAATTTATTCAAAAAAATTGAATTAGTGGAACACCCCGTAAACGTCATGGTTCGTTCATGGGTAGATCATCAAAGTGGGGGGTGGGGAACGTGGACCACGCCTTCCGAATCCGAATGAGGTTTCGAAGTGACAATCTCAATCGCCATCTTAATTACAGTTTTTGGCAAGTATGACTGTATTTCCTTCCTTTCTTCCAGGAAATGTATCTCATTTTGCTGTTTTAAAATCAACGGCTACCAATGCGTCATGCTCTTGTCTTCGTGTCGTCATTACTCATTACACCTAGAAAATTAAATGCACATCGAACCCTAGGCTGGTTGGCTCATGTTTCGATCCCCACCTCTCATCTTCATGCCCCACCCCCCAAGAACCATTCCTCTTTTTTAAAAGTCTTTTGATTAGATGCTTTCGATTCTCTCCCTCTCTTTTTAATTTTGGATAGATTTGGAGACGTTTCGAACTTGAGAAAATCGGTAAAACAACGTGCACCGACTACGTACCGCGGCGTCTCCAACGCCGTCATGGGTCTCATCCGATCGATCTGAGCCGTTCATCGTTCTTAGAATCAAATTCCGAGTGGGCCTACGTGGGAATCGAGGCAATCGGATGGTTGTATGAGCTCGATCCACTCGGAATTTGATTCTGAGAACGATGAACGGCTCGGATCGATTGGATGGGACCCACAACGGCGTCCCCGACGCCGTCAGTACGTGGTCGGTGCAGGTAGAAGGTTTTTGAGTTTTTCACTATGATATTTTTTATACGTACAACATTTTTTGAATTACAAGTTGTCAATCAATTAATAAATGCAAGAAAAATGACTCTCTGATTTGATAACTTGTAACTCAAAAATATCGAAAATATCATAATGGAAACTCAGCCTTGGAAAATATGAAAGACAGAAACTAATTGGCCAAGCGTGGTCTAACAATTTTTCTTTTTGTAATTTAAGGTGTCCGGAACATCTTTCGTTTTGTAAAATGTTGCCAGGATGCCACTAGTACAAAAAAAAAAAAAAATTTCCTTGCAAATGAGCCGGATACGAATTGTTCAACTTTGTTTTAAAAACTTATAATTAATTTTAAAAATATGTTCAAAGCTTTGATTTGTTTACAAGATCCAACTTATCTCAAACAACGAGCTGTAAATCAAATCGATTAATTTACAGGTAACTTAAATTCTTAAACATCATGAGTTGACCGAGCCGAGTATACTTGACTAGGCTTAGTGTTAAACCAAATTTCAATGAATAAATTCAATGGGAAGTGTTTTTCAAACTCTTAACTTGTGTAATTTAGAATAAAAATATACACACGCCCCGCGTACGAATAATGCACAGACGGTGCATTTTGACCGTCCGTGCGTGTTTTCGACAGTCTGAATTTAAAAAAAAACTCTTCCGTGTAAGAGTTTTTTTTTTAGTTTGAACTATTGATTTCTGAAATGGACAGTCTAAAATTTGTTCATGTGTGTAAGTACATGCGTGTATGTACGCATAGACGCGTAGTTACAGGCTGATAGCTCTTGTAGTTCTTGTAGGAGTACTTTTGAATCGTGGCATCATGTTTACACAAAAGGAAAGTGTGGAAGTTTTCTTGACCAATGGGGGAGACAGCTTTTTGTGGGGTTGTCAAGAAATTATTTTTGGGACCAAGGGGTCAAAACAATTGGAGTGGAAATGTGGAATGTGGACAAGGTATTTTGAATACACCCCAAAATGCATCATTACCTTAAAATTGGATAGAATGTAACTTGTAATGCTTGGATCCTTTTCTTGTGCTGGAGGAATTCTGTGGTTGGTTCAACTATAAAGGGGTGAAATTTTAACAAACTTAGAGGCTTAGAGCTAAGGTAGTTTGATCATTTTCAAAAGATAGATTCACTTTGATAATACTAAGGCCCTATTTGATACGAAGTTTTGTTTTGTAGGGATTGATAATAAGGTGAAATTATTAATGAGGAGATAAATCCTTCCCTCCTGTTTGATACATTCATTTTGACAATATTTAAGGCCCTGTTTGATATGAAGTTTCGTTTTGTAAAGATTGGTAATGAGATTGATAACGAGGTGAAATTATTAATGAGGAGATAAATCATTCCCTCCTATTTGTTTTGCACAAGCTAAAATAATTTGTTTTCAATTCTACACTTACATGAAAACAACATTTTACTTAGTTTCCAAATGAATTGCCCTTAGACCAAATTCAACAAGAGCCATTTGATCATAATATAGCATATTTATTTGGAAGCGCATTGTTTTTTTCACATTTCAAAGGCATGCATACTCTTGAGGTTGAACTCTTAAAACAAATAAAGAATAAAAAATGTCAACTCAATAATCAATATGGGAAATGAAGTAAACACCCTTTCACCCGCAATTTGAAAATCAATTGTTTTGCTAGCATCCACATACCCGACATTCATGTTTTTCTGTCATTCCTAGGGAAGACTACCGTTGTTTGTAGAGAAGCAAAGTCGTCGGTGTGTGTCTGATTTGTGCTGGTGAGCCCAGAAAATGGATCGCCAATTTTCTCTCTCCCACGGCCGCTCTTTGCAGAATACAGTGATGAAGTGGTAGACAGTAGGGTTTTTTTTTACGTTATATATGCAAGAGGGTAATTGTGACAATAGATAAAAAAGAAGAAGTTATAATTGTCTTTAACCACTCAATACCCGGGACAAGTTTAACAATACCCAACCCCCCTTGGGCTGGCGAATCTGGAGAATTGGTGGGTTTCACAATCCCTTTGGATCAGCAATCCCATAACATCGAAAAAACAAAACAAAGACCACGGTTAGAGTCCCACCATCTTCACAATCCCAATCCCAAGCTTGAAGCCTTGTATCAAAGATTGTCTTATTGATGACTAGATTATAACCAGTTTTTTGGATAATTTCAGTGTAGAATTTTTGAACACTTAGCATTTTCCTAAACCATAGTGCTAGGGTTCAAAGGCCATATATTAAACAAATAACTGCGCGAATCTCACCCGGGGAAACAAAAATAATTGTAAAGCTAAAATATGGCTTTGAAACCGTCTGACCGGTTTAACACGAATTTTTTTTACAAAATAGTAGCAAATTTAGAAATAACTTTTATATAAATAATTTGCTCTAACAATTGGAGATGCCACAATGATTAATGTTTCAACTTACAGACTAAAAAAATGTAAGATTCTATAATGGGTCCACATATTTTTCCCCTTGTAACGGAGGATCGATTTAATTTAATTAATATCTTAACCCGAAGGAAAAGGCAAAATGTGTATGAGAAAGTAATAAGCGCTTGATTATGAGGTCACATGTTGGACTCTCATAAAGACAAGCTTATACCAAATCTTGGGGCCACTAGTGATTATGCCCTGTCGTTATCTTCAGAGCTCCGCAATTAGTTGAGGTGCGCTCAAGCTGGCTCGAACATCCGGTTATCAAAAAAAAATTAATCAAAATTTTGCATAGGTCTTTCTATTGTCAACCCAGCAAATAAGAAGACAGAAAAAAGAAAAAAAAAACATAAACTCCAATATAATTTTTATACTTTTTAAATTATATTCACAAACTTTTATACACATTTTACTACACATTTTAAACCCACACCTATTTTAGAATTTTCCATTTTTGTATGATCAGAAATGATGTCACAAGCAAAAGAAACCTATGGCCTCGTTTGTTTGACCGGAGATAAATGGATGAGATATGAAATCCCATGGGATATGAGTGAGATATGAAATCCTTGGGATATTGCTCAGGATATCAATGGATGGGAAAAATTCATATCCGGTGTTTGTGTTCGACGGGATAGTTCTCGGGATATCCGGTTTTTTGCACTAAAAATTCCAAATCCCATCCAAATCCCACCCCCCCCCCCATGGGATTTTTATATCCCGTACGGATGGGGATATAAAATCCCATCCCACCCCATATCCCATCCCAACTAATGTTACCAAACACAGGATTTTGGGACCACGTCCAAATCCAAATCCCATCCCACCCCATATCCTCCCTAACAAACAAGGCCTATGAGAATTCCGGTTCATATTCGTCGCGTGACTTTTGACGTTACAAAACGAGGTATAATCCAACGGCTAGGATACGACGACCCCAACAGGCCTCATGCTAACGCTATGCTGACGTCTTTTTAACAAATTCGTTTGTTACCCAAAAAATTTGATCATATTATTATATCCAGCGAATCCCCTTGATCGCAAGGAAACTCCCCAGTCCCCACCCTCCACGTGGGTCCCCCTTGGCCGCCAACAATGTCCCCTTTGACCCTCCAAAATACTACTATGATGTACTACGAATTAACGAACTCTCTCTCTTCTCTCTCTCTATATCTCTCCGTCTTCCTATAAATACAGATTGATTTCTCGCCTTTTCTTCTCACATCTTCAAATCGCCCCACAGAGTAATACATACAGAGTGATTCAAACAATACAGAGAGAGAGAGAGAGAGATGACGGGTGTTGTAAAAGAGCTTCGGCAGGTGGTGAGAAAGTTTCTGGCTAGGCCACAACATGAAGGGGTTGGAGCCATTGTTAGAAGAAGCATAGGAAGGTAAAAACCCAAGATTGAAATTTTGTTTTTTCTTTCTGTTTTCCAATAAAGATTTGATTTTTTGAGTTGTTTGGCTAAATGGGTTTGTGGGTATCTTGAAATTTTCTTCAGGTTTGAACTGAAATACTTCGATCCATTTCTTCTTCTGGACGAATTCTCAAGTGGGTTTTCCTCTGTTTTCTTTATATTTCGATAATCATTCATTTTTGTTAAAAATAAAATAAAATAAACTAATCTTTTGCAAATTTTTTGGTTAACGAAATTGCAGTTTCTGCTCCTTCTGGATTTCCTGATCATCCACACAGAGGTTTGATTCTTGCCCCTTTTGACGAGAAAAACTTGGGTTCATGTAGGGTATCACGTTGTACCCGTTGCGCTCCATCACAACCGTCCGAAAGTTTTTTGGTTTGTTCGAATTTTAAATAAACTTTTACCGGTACGAGTTGATGTGTGCTGCCAGACAGCACCAAGTTTTTCTCCTCTTAAACATTTGGATTTTTGTAGAGAAAAAGATTGCTCTGTTTTCGGAGATATTAACATTTGGGTTGTTTTTTTTTTTTTTTCCTTGTTTTTATTTGACAGGATTCGAAACAGTCACCTACATGCTTCAGGTATAAAAAAAAATTAATTACAGTATATTTCTCCACCTGTCGAGTTTCTCATGTTTAAATTTCTTATAAAATATGACAAAAGGGCCCCCATATTTTACTTGTTTATTTAAAGATTCTTGCAACAATTGACATACAAGCTAATTCATTTACGGAAAATTCTACGATCAAACCAGTTAAGGTTTAAAAAATCGAAACTCTTCCGTATAAGAAATAACTATAGACTGACAATAGAAAGACGGTTCATTTATTATAGTTGTTGGGAATTAACCAGTTTGATGTGATTGTGCAACTTAAAGGGAAGTACCATTCATTTTGGTGGTTTTCCTGTCACGAAAATGCAGATTTTAATTAAAATGGTGGGATTTATTTATGCCGGGGTGCAGCCCAATATTTGTAGTATACTATCATATAAGTAGAAGTTTGAGATATATTCGAATATCATAAGAACGAATTTAGTCTCTAAATAATGAATAAAGTCAAGATCATAATAGTTTTATATAAAATACTCCATCATAAATGAAAAGAAAAGAATGTATAACGAATGATAACGTACTTTTGTCGATAAAAATCAGTTACTTATAAGTAATTAGGCAGTCTTACCTTCACTTTCATGTAAAAGATAGATTCTCGTGCGTGCATGAACTTTTTTTTCCAAATTGCTTTGGCTTTAATTGTTTCCCCGTTCATGAATTGTGGGGTTGATCCTCATGGTGAGTTGAGGAGCACATAAGTTGGCCGAGACAGCTCAGTAAAAAAACAAAAATCTTTTTACTCCCAAAAGAATGTATAACGTACTTTTGTCGATAAAAATAAGTTACTTATAAGTAATTAGGCAGTCTTACCTTCACTTTTATGCAAAAGATAGATTCTCGTGCATGCATGAACTTTTTTTTCTCAAATTGCTTCGGCTTTAATTGTTCCCCTGTTCGTTGATTGTGGGGGTTGATCCTCATGCTGAATTGAGGAGCATGTAAGCTGGCCGAGACAGATCAGTAAAAAAACAAAAATCTTTTTTGTTCCCAAATTGTGTGAACTTTTTATGAGATGAATTAATTAAAGAAATTGCTATTCTCACCACCCCAACTTGAAATAATTAACTTGTTTTGATTGGTAATTAAACAGGGTGCTGTGACACATGAAGACTTTGAGGGACACAAGGGGACCATAGGAGCTGGTGATTTGCAATGGATGACTGCTGGAAGAGGGATTGTTCACTCTGAAATGCCTGCAGCTCAAGGAACTCAAAAGGGTTTACAGTTGTGGATCAACCTCTCCTCCCAACATAAAATGTAAGTATATTTTCTTTTGGGATGTCCCATATTACTTGTCGACTTTGACTAGTCATGAAGAAAAAGGTAAAACTTTTCGATTTTTACCCTTCCTCGTGAATTTCAAAAGTGGGGGAAAAGTACATTGAATTTCAAATTTATTACCACATAGAATGAATTTGACGAATACCTCAGGATCTTGACTTTCGTCTAATTGTAATGATGATGTCTCCATAAAATGTTGTATTCTAAAAATAAAAATAAAAAGATTAAATTTTGGAATGGATAGAGTATTTGTTTTGGAATGGTTCTTTTTGCCAACGCGTGTTCTTAAGAGTTTAGACACCCATGTTTTAATGTTTTCTTCATGAAATTAAATTAATCTATATCATTATGGGACGGGGAGAGTACATCGAATTTCAAATTTATTACCACATAGCTGAAGGGTAATTTTGGAAATCCATGTATTAGGAGGAGTAATGATGATGTCTCCATGGAAATCCATGTATTAATCTATATCATTATGGGACGGGGAGAGTAATTTATAAAGCACATGAGCCATGGGAACAAAAGATTTTTCCAAAGGGGTTGGAGAAAAAAGAGTACATGATTTTTTATCATATAGTAATCAAAAGTCAAATGGCTTCTTTAATACAATGCTATAAATCCGGGATGAGTCGTATGGCTGCCATAATTTGCCATCATCATTGATTTCCAAAAGTGCTTACAGCTCAAAGCCAATGTGCTTCCAACCCCAATATGTCACACACTTTTGGAGTTTATTTAATTATTATTCTCAAGGGGGTAAAAGCTGTGATAAACATTATCGGTAAGTGTGTACGGCATACTATTTTTAACTTGCGTACATAATTTTATTACAATGTTTATGTCTTATGGGCATTTATTTTGATGTCGTGAATCTATGTAATTGTTGCGAAATTTCTACATATATAGTATTGAATTTCTATACAGATTTTACGAATTTAAGACAATTCAAAGAAATGCATATCTTAGACACTAAAAAAAGGGGTGTGTATTATAGAATTTTTCATAGTTTTAAAATGTTATCAATTTCTTAATTACGTGTAGTTTTTTTTTATGGTCTAATTTACCCCCATTAAATCACAGGATTGAGCCAAGATATCAAGAAATGGCAAGCAAAGACATTGCAGAAGCTTCAAAAGATGGGGTCAAGGTCAGAGTCATAGCTGGAGAAGCCTTAGGAATCAAATCACCAGTATACACAAGGACACCCACAATGTATTTGGACTTCACTCTCAAGCCAGGGTCCCACTTGGAGCAACCAATACCCAGCTCTTGGAATGCATTTGTCTATGTTTTGGAAGGGGAGGGCATTTTCGGGAATTCAAGGTCTGTCCCTGCCACAGCCCACCATCTGCTTCTGTTGGGCAGTGGAGATGGGCTTGAGGTTTGGAACAAGTCCAGTAAGCCCATGAGGTTTGTTTTGGTTGGGGGTGAGCCCTTGGGTGAACCAGTGGTGCAAGTTGGGCCTTTTGTGATGAATAGTCAAGAGGAAATTGACCAGACAATTGAAGATTATGAGAATTGCATCAATGGGTTTGAGAAAGCTAGGGATTGGAGATCTTGAGAGGCCCTCTTCTTCACTGTTAGATTTCTGTTGTTTTTGTTATTTTGGCTGATTGTTTTTTTTATTTATTTCAACTTAGATTTGTACCAATAAAAGTTGAGGTCGCAAATTGTACTACTAGCATTGTAACTTATTGCAATTGGTATGAGAAAAATAGAAGGAAAAATTGTGCACTTGACAAGACTCAAAACAAAACATCATTTTTTTTATTTTATGTATTTCAGAATGTCCGAGACCATCTTACGCGCACCTCGACTAATTTATGTGGAGCAATCCACTGTCGACTAACTGGCTGCCCTTATAAAGTTGTAGCAAAATTTTGTAATGCTTGGCTCCATAAGAGTTAATAGCACCTGCTAAGCACGCTTGATTGTCAAAGTTTTGTTTTAGAAATGACCGGTTAAGATGAGATAAGGATGGGGATAGATGTGACAAGTGGAACCCACAAGTTAATAGATGGGCTTACATGAATACTGGAATTAGTTATCCTGTAAGAGTGAGATAAGGGAATGAGAATTATTTTTGACCGTTGGATGAGGAAGAAACCTAATCCGATAGGAATGGACTTAGGGCCGGCCCTGTGGGGGGGGCTGGGTAGGCCCAGGCCTAGGGCCCAACGAAAATGGGCCAATTTTGGGGCCCCTTCTCGTAGGAAAAAAAATTATATATATATATATATATGATGGGCCTCAAATTGAGGATAGGGTTGGGGCCTCGAGAAACACAGGGCCGGGCCTGAATGGACTAGTTAATTCGGGAAATGACTGGCCGGTCCCATTTTTTGTGTTTTGTTCCATTCAAGCACTTTAAAGTGTTTCAATTCCCAAAAAAACCCCACACGCGCGCGCACCCGCCCACTTTCTCTCTCTCTCTCTCTCTCCGCGTGTCACATGATTCTCTCTGTCGCTACAGTGCCTGACACATGCATGCAATGCATTTATTCTACATTTTTACTCTCTCTCTCTCTCTCTCTCTCTCTCCCTCCGTCCCTTTTCTCTCTCTCTCTCTCCCCCTCTCTCTTATTTTAGATTTAAAATAAAATAACTTTTATTACACATTTATTTTTTATAAAAATTATGTATTTAAAATCTACTCGATGAGATCTTTCAATCAAGATCCATTGTGAATATGAAATTGTGTACATAAAAAAAAATTTATAAGTACCAATTAATTAAATGCAAAATTCACACCCAAAAAGAAATTGTGCTATTAAGGGTGTGAATTGTTGCATGGGTGTTAATTGTGTGCAATTGGGGGTGTGAATTGTTACAAGAGATGTCAATTGTGTTGCATGGGTGTGAATTGTGTGTTATTTGGAGGTGTGAATTGTTGCATGGGTGTTAATTGTGTGCAATTGGGGGTGTGAATTGTTACAAGAGATGTCAATTGTGTTGCATGGGTGTGAATTGTGTGTTATTTGGAGGTGTGAATTGTTGCATGTGCGTGAATTCAGTGAATTTGAGGGTTGTGAATTATTTAGAAGGGGTGTGAATTCTGCATTTGAGGGGTGTGAATTCTATCTTTTTGGGGTGTGAATTGTGTATTTTGGAGAGTGAGTTATAATGTATGTGAATTCTGCATTTCGAGTCTGCGAATTCTTTCATTTTAGAAGGTGTGAATTGTTTATGAGGGATGTAAATTAGTACATTAATTAATGGGTCTAAAATAGTTTTTTTACATGTACACAATTTCATATTCAAATGGGATCTTATTTGAAAGATCTCATCAAGTAGATTTCAAATATATAATTTTTATAAAAAATAAATGTGTATAAAAAAAGTTATTTTATTTTGAAATCTAAAAAAAAAAGAGAGAGAGAGAGAGAGAGAGAGAGAGAGAGAGAGAGAGAGAGATAAATGCCGGGAAAAAGAAGTCTGACAGTAGGGGAGAGAGAGAGAGAGAGAGAGAGAGAGAGAGAGAGAGAGAGAGAGAGAGAGAGAGAGGTAATAAAAGTGGACTTGACTGCCCATTTATTGCCGAAATGGGGAAGAGAGAGAGGGTAATGAATAATGATGCGTACTAGGTAATAAACGGAGGAGAGAGAGAGAGAGAATAGAGTGACGCGCGTGGAAAAGAGTAAAGAAATCATTTGACGCGCGCGAAAAATGGTTTAAATGAAAGAGTATGACGCGGGGTCTAGATGGAAACACCCTCCCAAAAGAGGGCCAGCCTGGAAGAACCCCTAGTTAATCCATCCCCTAGTGGTTTTAGTTGTAACCCATGTGGGGCACTATTTCATTATCTAGTCCCCCTATCTAGTGCCCTTATCTAGGTCCGTTTTTAATATAGTGCGAGTCAAACACCGGAATCCAAATAAGGGAGAACATATGAGTCCCCTCCAATCCCACCTTTTAGTCTTTGCAATCAAACAAGGTCGATGGATTTTGAACCTTAGACCTTAAGAAGTAAACTACTACGTCTCAAATTTCGACCACGAGGAGATTCACCAAACTTCATCTTTGTATTGTCTTTACATTGTGTTTGGAATTTGGATGTTAAATTTGTCAAAATGAAGAAAAATGATACTACAAAGGAGTGCCGAGTTGACTTCTCACCCATTTGCGTATACGCGTTAACCAACTACTAGAATAGAGGAATCTTTGGAAGTCTAGGGATGGGGCAAATTGAAATATGTTGAATTTCGGGACAACCAAAAAAAAAAAAAAAAAAGAATACAAATTTCTTTGTTCAGTCTGAAACGCTTCCAACACAAGACCTGAGGATGAAAATGAATAGGCAACTTTGCTTGAATTATAGGAGTATACCACTTTTTAGATTAAGAGATTAACAATTATGTATAAAATATCTAACTGTTCTAGCGTCATTGGCTTAAGGATTTTTTGATTTTTTGATTTATTTTGAGTTTGTTAGTGTCTTTTCTTGGATACTTTCCAAAATATTTGAATAAAAATCATAATTTTACCCAATTACGATTCCTCGCGTCGAGACGAACTTATAATACCAAAAGTTTGATGCAAATTAAACTAACAAACGCAAAAAAAATAAAAATAAAAATTGAATAAAGACAAAACAAAAAAAATCCTTGAGCCAATAGCACTGGAACATGAGCTAAATCTGCCATTTTTTGTTCATTGGATTTGGTATTGATATGAATAAAATAGAGGAAGGAGAAATTGTGCAGCTTGAAGTGATAAAAGAATATATCTCTAAAGCGCAATATGTTTGTTTTGGGTTTTAAAGATTTCCCCCCCTAGAAATTGGTTCTCAAAACCTAAATTATCAGTTTTTTTTCCCGTTTAATTTCATTGTTGACTGTGTTTTTTAGCCATTCTAGCTCTGTTTTTGTGCTTTTTCTAGTTCCTGCGTGAACTTTCCTATACCTCTTGTGGGTATTGTTCATATGTACTCAGGGCCCGATTGGCTGCAGTTGCAGCGTGAGGAGGTATTAAGTTAAGTTATACCCCTCCCCTTATCCCGGTTCCACAGTTTTATACTTGGTTTGACAAAAATTTGGAACCCGGATAACTTAATACCCCCACCCAAATAATACCCTTCTATACCCCTTCCCCCTCACTAATTAATAACACCCCTCCCCCCTATTACTAATTTATACCCCCTCATACCCCCCTACGAAATTACCCACATACCCTCCCTTATACCCCTCCCCTTACCCCCAGTTTTTCTTTTTACTGTTTTTAAAAAGAAACCGAATAGAATTTTAAATGTTTTACGAACTCTTGCGATTTCCTTCGGATAAAAAAATGAAGTACTTTTGTGGATAATTTTTTAATTTTTTTTGCACCAAATTAAACTACTAATTGAGATCTTTAATTTGATACAAAAAAAAATTAAAAATTTTATACTTTAGAATTTGACATTGTTGGCTTGCTTTGCAATATCCTTCGGATAAAAAAATAAAGTATTTTCACATTAATTTTTTTACTTTTTTTTGCACCAAATTAAACTACAAATTGAGATCTTTAACTTGATACAAAAAAATTTAATTTTTTTTATACTTTAGAATTTTACATTGTTGGGGAATAACATAAAAATTACTAATTAGTTATTATTAAACACGTATAACTAGAACAATATTATTGAAATGAATAATAAAAAAATTAAATTTCATCCACCCAACTTTAAACTTCGAAATATTATTGACACCCCAAAAGTTATGGTACTTTTACCCAACCTAGGGCTCTAGATTGGGGTTTGTTTGGCCCACCATCTTTTTGTTGCCTTCAAGCCTAGGGCTCTAGATTGGGGTTTGTTTGGCCCACCATCTTTTTGTTGCCCACCATCTTTTTGTTGCCTTCAAGCCTAGGGCTCTAGATTGGGGTCTTTCAAAGATTTTTTTTTTGGGGTGTAGCATTTTCTTTGTGTCCATATATATTCTCCTAAATTATATAGTAGAGAATTCAAAAGGAAAGCATGGAGAAGACAACACCTCTACTTGTAACCAAGACAACACTAGTTAGAGTATCTCCAGTGGGCTCCTAAAATGTTTCATATTTAGCTCTTAGATGACATGGATAAGGTTAAAAAATACTTCTTCATTTTCATGCTCTAATGAACTCTCTCTACAGTAGCTCTTAAAGCAGGCTCTCAAGATTGATTTATAGTTGGTTTGCTAAATTTAAAGAGGGAATTGGGAATGAGGAGAAGAGAGAGAAAGAGAGAAGAAGAAGAGAGAGTAGGAAATATGGGACACACTTATATTTTTGTGCATAAATAAAATATGACACACTTTAAAAGTCAATTCTAGAGAGTCCGTTGGAGTAATCTCCCATTTCTAAATTAGCAAATCTTTAGCAAACAAAATTGAACCCCACTTTTGTATATAACAGGTCAATTATCGTTAGAAAGGGGCTATTAGTTGGGTTTAATTTGACCATGAACCTATGCCTAACCTAATGCAATTGTCATTTTATCACTTGTAATAATAAAAATTAATTAATTCTAAGAGGTTTTGATGATCAAGACTTGAAAAATTAGAGATTTGCTTCCTTTTAAGCTTTCAATTTTAAAACTTGAAGATGTTATCAACTCTTCCGGGAGCAGTTTGTATTGCTCCTGCTTCAATCGTCCTCCCCTGCTAATAAATGTCGAAATTGATCTCCAAAATTAATGAAAGTGCACTACAATCTAAACTGACCGATATTATAATCAATAAATTACCCGACCGGTGAGTCAATGACAAACCCACCCAGTAGTGCTCCACAATCTACCTGTCCGTTTTTCAGTTGGTCGGGATCAACCAAAAATTTTATAATAAGAAAAACTTTTTCACGGAGGGACCGTGAATGGTGTGTTTGCACTGAGTGGACGGTGGATTTTGAGATTCAATCCCTTAGAAAATGAGCGGCATTTGTTTTGTTTTTTTTTCCTCCGACATGCTTTTAATGAGAAGAGAGAGTCGAGCCGTTGAATATTAGAATTCACGGCCCCTCCATGAAAAAGTTTTTCTCTTTATAATACCGATCAAACAAAGCAAGCATACTCCTATTTTACAGCTTTTTTAAACATCTCAACTTTTTTTAATATCTCATCTATCTAGTCAGTTCATGCGCATTCGACTAAGAAAAATTATGGCCGGACCAAATTTTAGTCGCATAATTTTGCAATACGATTTTTCGCTCCAACTTTCAATCCTGACTTTGGACTTGCACTCTCAATCCTACCCTCGTAAATTTTAATAATTTTAAAATTTTCATACATATGTTTTTATCTCGCGCTATTACAAATATGGACTTAGGGGGGGTGCTGTGCATGGGATGCACAGCACCGTGCTGTGCAGCCCCACGGTGGGCCGCGCCGGCATTTTTTAGATGATCGGAGACATTCACCACGTAGACCTCGTCGAATACTACAAGTGTAGAAAAAATCAATTCGATCGGATATCTTTAAGTACGTCATCGGAACACAAATACTTTGAAAACAAATGGAACACAAATGGACACAAACACTGGATCAAAACCACTTTTTCATGTTATTTGTGTGCCGATGAGGCACTTAAAGATATCCGATAGAGTTGATCTTTGGCAGACTTGTAGTATTCGACGAGGTCTACGCGGTGAACGTCTCCGATCGTCAAAAAAATGCCGGCGCGGCGGCTCCGTGGGGCTGCACAGCACGGTGCTGTGCATTGGGATGCACAGCACCCCCCCCCCCCCCCAGGTTCCTACAAATATATACACACACATGTTACGTGACAATATTTCATATAAATTGATCTCAAAGAAAATTTATAGCAACAAGTTTCGAACATCGAACTTTACAAAAGCGTATAACCTGCCCAGTTACAGATAGAAACCAACGAGTATAGCAGGAAGAGAGAGAGAGAGAGAGAGAGAGAGAGAGAGAGCCCGGAAATTATGAAGAGCAGGTACCTGAAAATCCTCCTCTCTCTCTTCGCTTTCAACTCATTATCTCTCTACCTCTACTTCACCTATTACCCCGACAATTTCCTCCACAAGCCACCCTCCTCCTCCACCCACCGCTCCTCCACCACCAACAACCGCTTCACCCTAACCCAACCCCACCACCACCACAAAAAACTCCTCACCAAGCCCTGGCCTATACTCCCCTCCTACCTCCCCTGGTCTCTAAACCCTAACCCCACCTTCCGATCCTGCGAGGCCTACTTCGGCAACGGCTTCCGTAACCGCATCGACGTCCTCAAACCCTCCGTTGCCGGCAACGGAGGGTGGTTTAGGTGCTCTTACAGCGAGACGCTGCGGAGTTCGGTTTGCGAAGGAGGGAGGATTCGGATGAATTTGGAGAAGATTAGGATGGCGAGTGGAGGGGAGAGATTGGAGGAGGTGATCGGTAGGGGAGAGGATGAGGAATTGCCGGAGTTTGATTTCGGAGCTTTCGAAATCGAGGTTTCGGATGATGATATTGCCAACAGTTACAATAATAATGATAGTAGATCGAGTGGTGGTGGTGATCGGAAGCTTGTGGATTTGGAGTTTCTTAATCGGTATTTACAACAGGGTGTGATTTCGAAGCACACAATGCGTGGTTTGGTGGATTCGATTCGGTTAGTTGGAGCTAAAGACTTCCAATGCTCTGAGGTTATTATTATTTCTTTTATGGTTCTCTCTTATTTCTATTTATCATAAATGAGTTGTTTAGACCAGCATAGGCGCACCTAGGGTGATAAACGATCCAAACAAATGTAGCATGTCATTGTTCAAGATTTTTTTAGAAGTAATGAGGTTCAAAGTATGTTCGAGCTTAGCTTGCTTATGAGACGAGCTGATCTTAAACAATCTTTAATTGCGCCACAGATGATCCGATCTCGAGTAGCTTAGATTTTTATGTAGGAGCCAAGTAGTAGTTTGTTCAAGTGGTTTGAAATTTTAACTAGCTTTAGAAAATGTTCTAGTTTTGTTTCCTTATGTAGCAAACCGATCTTGAATAAGCTCTTAACAAGGGAACACGAGAAGGCGGGCTCGAGCTCCCCTAGCTCCAAAGGAGTTCACCCGGAAGGTCTCGAACATAAGAGGTTAGGAGGGGCAATTCCTAAGTAGTATTAGGCCTTGACCTTTTTTTCATTCTCTTAGTCATTGAAGTGATGGACTATTTCTAGATGCAGATGGTGACTTGGCACTTTTAGTTCAGGTTTTGTACGATTTAGGTTTTCCAGGTACATTAAACAATGATCATTGAAGCTGCTAATTATGCTTCAGATCAGATGAAGATATTTTAATTCACTAAAGTAGGAAGCTTTTATCCTAATTTGGGAAGTTGCGGTTTGATTTTAGCAAATTAATTATGAAGCCACTGAATAAGTTGTCACTTAGTGTGTTTGATCAAGTGAAGTTTCTAGTCTTAAAGTATGCTTGGTTGGACTATTCTCAAGGGTCTGTACTTTTATATATTTCGTTGTTTTCTTCTTCGATAATGAGTGGAAAGTTCTAGTTAGGATTTGTCTTTGCTAAGTCCAAGTGAAGTTATAACCTTCTAGATATTGTCAATGTTGAGTCAGCAGCAATTTAGTTGTGTACTGTAATCTGCCTCCTTTAAGTGCACCAGATTTCGTATTGATGACCTGCTTATTAAAGAAATTTGATTTGGATTACGTTGTATGGGGCTAAACTAATCAGTTGGAATAAATGACATTATTGCTGTCTGCTGAAAGATGAATCTTGTTATCCTGATATGGAAAATTATTCAATGTGCGCCAAAAGGAGATTCCAAAAAGCGCTTTAAAGTTCACTTCCAGAGTTTCATTGCCTTCAATGGCTAATGAAATAGGTTACGTGTTGGATTTACGTCAGTTCAATTGCCTAGTTCGCATTTGCCGCCTTGACATTGCCTAGTACCTGAAATTTGGAGCTTTTCTTGTTGTCGGTCGGTAGTTGTTGAAATATAAATGGTTTTGATGGTAATGCCATTTCAAACCTTGTCCTTGCTTTATGGATGAGCATCTCAAGAACACTGCATGAGTAGGCTTTTGTGAGTGCTCATGAACAAGTGGAGTGTGACCCCAAGCTCAGCAAGGCCTATGGAACAGTTGATGCATTCTTTCTGAGGAGCGTATTGAATGAGGTTTGGTAATGTTTCCCATGTGGTTTGGTTTTTATCCGGTGTTACTCGATGTACTGTGACTGCAAAAAAAAGGAGATAAGCTACGTTGATTTGGAGCGTCATGCACATTCACAAAACCTTTCAGATTTTTCGTTAGAAATTAAGCAATCGATAGAAGTGGGAATTAGTACAGTCTCATCCCGACACCTGGAAAATCTAAATTTATAATGAGAGCTGTGATGAATGCAATAAGATGTGAAAATTTGTAGGGTCAAATAGTTTGTAGTGATTGTAATATTATGTTATCCTTTCTTGGAAACTACATTAAGGAAAATACTAAACCTATGCCACCATTAAACCTTGTTAAACGTGGCTAAAAAAGGATATTTTGAATCATGGAATAGGATTTTATGCTCTTTGCTTTCCATAGAACACAGGCTGCCAGTTGAGTTCTGAAAATTTTGCTTGTTTATGTTATCATAGAAAATTGATTGTTCAATCCTGTGTTATGCATCCTAATTTTTTTCAGTAGAATGTATTTTGTTATCTCATTGCATCTCTGATACGGAAGTATGTTGCTGCAGTGGGTTGAGGAGCCGACACTTCTTGTCACTCGGTTTGAGTATGCAAATGTTTTCCACACGGTTACAGACTGGTACAGTGCATATGTGGCCTCTAGGGTTACTGGCTTGCCTTATCGACCTCATTTGGTTTTCGTTGATGGCCATTGTGTGGTACGTGTGCCCAAATTGATATTACCTGTATTAGTTTTATGTGGATCCAGAGCCCCTGTAGCGCCCCAAAGCACTACAGGGTTGTAGCCCCCGATCATAGCCATCCCAAAGTGTTTTGAATGGTCCAGATTCGCAAATGCTTTTTGACCGGTAAGACGCTTTCTTACCGATCAAAAAGCATCCATGAATCCAGACCATTGATTGCCAAGTTGGACGGTTGTGATGCATGCTACAACCTGTAGCACTTTGGGGCGCTACAGGGCCCCTGGATCCGTTTTATGTAGGGTGGGAAACTGATTCTATTGTTGTATGGTACTGCTTTGTTCAGCAAGTCACGGCGAAAACCGTGGAATTAGGGGATTGAATAATTGTATAACTCAGTTACATGATACTTTGATGAGTCATCAATGACTGTGGTCCGAGTATCCTGAAAATACAGCTATTCAAACGTGACTTATATCTGTGGCACTCAATTGAAAACCTTTAAGGTTGGCTACATGGATAAATTTTTCAGTTTTGCTCCATTCAAGGCCATATGTTTGGTTTAATAAGCCAATTTAAAAAACATGATCAGTGGATAAGTGGATGACAGGATGAGGATTAAAGAGGAAATAAATAAATAAAAACAAAGATGATGGATTCAAGACCTTAAAAGGCACTGCAGTCTTTGCTATCAGATATTCGTGAAATGAGATCAAAATTACAGAAATTGCGTTTACTCACGGAGGGCTTCTCGTTGTCTTAACTGGACTGATGATTTTTCTCATTTGGTCGCAATGTTCTCCTTTGAGTGCTTGTAGTCTATTTCTGTATTATTCGTTTTCCTTTTCTTTGGCTCCTTACCCCTGTTTACTGTGTCATGTAGGAATCTTATTGATTTTTTAGTTGTCTCATTCTTCACATGAATGTAGCCAGTGATGAGACAACTTTATTTGTTTACACATTGAATGAATTTAAATTATGCGCCCCAACTGCTGCTTGATACTAGTAGGACTTCGATTTCGTCTCTGTTGTTGCGTGGAACTATGCTTCAATGAATTTGCATCCTCATCTCTCTTTCTTTGCCAAAATTTTAGCAGGCACCCTTGGAAGAAACATGGAGGGCATTGTTTTCAAGCCTTAGATATGCCAAAAACTTTACCGGTCCAGTCTGTTTTCGCCATGCTATTCTCTCGCCTTTGGGATATGAAACAGCTCTATTTAAGGGGCTGACTGAAGACATCAACTGTCACGGAGCTTCTGCGCACGATTTGTGGCAAAAACCTGATGACCGGAAAACTGCACGATTATCTGAGTTTGGAGAGATGATTAGGGCAGCTTTTGGATTTCCAGTAAACAGACATCACACCTCGAAGCCAATTTCAGGTCACAATGTACTCTTTGTTCGACGCGAGGATTATTTAGCTCATCCACGACACGGTGGAAAAGTCGAATCGAGGCTTAGCAACGAACAAGAAGTGTTTGATGCTTTAAATAGCTGGGTGTCAAATCATTCTGAATGCAAAATAAACCTAATCAATGGATTGTTTGCACACATGCCGATGAAAGAGCAAGTACGAGCGATTCAAGATGCTTCGGTGATCATTGGTGCTCACGGGGCAGGCCTCACTCACATAGTTTGTGCAACTCCGAAAACAGTAATTCTAGAGGTCATTAGTAGTGAATATAGGCGTCCACATTTTCAATTGATTGCCAAGTGGAAAGGGTTGGATTATCATGCTATTTATTTGGCTGGATCGTATGCCAACCCTCCAGAGGTTGTCAATAAGCTCAGCAGCATTTTAGAAGGCCTTAGGTGCTGATTACATACACTGTAAAGACTTGAAGTATTTCTACACGTAGTTGCTTGAAAGTATAAGGGGTCTGACAGGACATCCTGGGCACACTCAGAATCTGCGACTCACCCTCGTGGGTTCAGCGTAAGTGTTTTTCGTTCAACACGGATTTTAGGTTTTTTGTGCTTCTGCCATTTTACTCTAGAGAAATGAAGATGGGAGACAAAGATTCTCTTGAAAGGACTTTGACTTGCGAACGATTGTAGAGAACTTGGTTACAAAAAATTGGTGGGCATACCGAATGAACTGTTCTACCGAGGTGTCAAGGAAAGAAGATCGTGACGGGAGAGGTTGATAGGTTTTTTTAGATTGTTTTAGTGTATTTCTTCACATTCCAAAGGTGTATTTCAATCTTCCAATTCTTTCCTGTTGTAGCATAGAATAGTTCTAGTTCAGTAGCTGGTTTTCATTTGCCCATCAGCATTCCCAGTCCCAGATCAATATTCTCTTCCATACAGTCTGATGGTTAACGCACGGAATTGGCTATTTATCACAAGGATAGGCCAAGTTTTCAATCCATTTTTTAGCAGTCCATATTCTTGTGCTATGGCCTTGAAAAAAAACGTGAATATCCATCTGGTATAGTCTATGGAAAAGAGGGGGAAAAAATGTTAATTAAGTAATCTACAGATTTTGGAAGATTTCCAACCTAGGTCAAAACTAGTGAGAGAGAACATAACTGGCACTCTGGTGAGATTATAGTCAGAAATATCCTTCAGAAACCAACAATGGCTAACACCTACGTAAATTTATTATCAGTTGGGAAATAGACAGGGAAAAGCTACAAATAGCGCTACAAACGGACCGAGCTGCTTGCGAGCAACTCATGGCTCGGCTCGTTTAGTAATCGAGCCAAGCTCAAGCTTGAGTTTTAGGCTCGTTTATATAGGCTCAGCTCGAGGCTCGTTAAGTAAATTACCTTGGCTTGGCTCATTAAGGGCTTGGCTCGTTTACGAACGAGTTGAGCTCGAGTTTGATTTTTGACTCGTTTACTCCCCTAGCTACAAACGAATGAAAGGAGTTGCAAATGTAGATGGCTTAAATGAAACATACTTACCTTTAGAACTACCCCAAATTCAAACAAATGAGTAAATAGATTAAGGAATTCAGCAGCCAAGCAACCATTTCTCTCTTTAATCTCCATTCTGACACATCACCCAGAGGCAATGCAACTGCATAATTTTCTACAAAAGATGTTGCATTGCCTCTCTGTAACATTTGTTCTCTAAATTTAAAAATTAATTTTTTAAATGCCACAGCTTCAGGCTGTCCATCTGTTTTGGGGGTTGGATCGAAAGGCAAGGGTAGAGGAGGCTCATCCACATCAGCTTCGGTCAGGACCGGTTTAGGAGCTTCAGCTGGTGGCCTGTCCTGAATTTTGGTATCTCATCTTCACTCAGTCCTGAGTAGCATTTGTTCCCTGCAATCCGCCAAAGCACCAATTCTTGTTAACTTAGAACTATGCCAAAAGCTCGGTACACCAAATTTCGTAGTTCTGAAACGAAATAAGCTCGATACACCAAAATTTCGTAGTTCTGAAACGAAATTCAGATGCTATAAGAAGCGGTTGAATAACATATTCATCATGGTATTCATCATGGTATACAAGCTTTTTGAACCAACTTCAGAAATTCATGAGTTTGGTTATATGGCCTTGAGTATTTGAGTGGGAGACTGATAAGAGAGGAACTCTAGAGTGTTACAAGAAGCGCTACCGCCTTATGTTACTCTAGTGAAGCAAATTCCTTTTCATATTCATCTTAAGGGTATAGAACTCAAAGGCATCAAGCCATCAGCCCTTAACCCTGCTATCTATGATAAAGAATTGGACCCTCTCCAGTCTGGAATTTGGATTGGACTGACCAGTCCAAAATCTCGATCGTCCATCTAGACAATCATTGGATTGGATTTGTTGATAGTCTCTTACCGGTAAGATTAGCCTCTTACCGACAGGAGACTCACAATAATTTTTTACATTGATTTTCGAGAGGGGCAGACTCTACTGTCTGGTGAGTCCCAGATAAGGATCAGAGAGAATAAAAAATCCCATGATTATTGGCAGACACTTGACCTTCAGTTCTTAAGGTTATGGAACCTGTATCCGACTTGTGGATTTGCTCATTAACCTAGAAAGCATGTTCAACAATAAGGACTCGAAGGGATTACGCATAAGAACTCATATATTATGCATGAAAAGCCCTAAGGCGCCTAGTACCTACGAAGTAAAATGAAGATATTAGGTAACGTCAATCTTTTGACGTGTCCCTAGATCCTTAAGATAAATTAGATGAATCTGGCACTTAGCAATGTATTTGCAACTGATACCTATATCCTAATGGACGAAATCCATGTAACAGAGGTTGAACACTTATTATGAAGTAAACCGAAACAAGTTTTCATAAGACAATGTCCATTGATCAACAAAAAGAAAATGATTGTTTGATAACTGGAGATTAGTATATGAGCTTACTCTTGCATTGAACAACGGTCCTAGGGAATTCTGTGATTATGCCATCAACACCCCCACCCAGTACAAAGTTGTTGATTTCCACATTTGCATCCGAGAAGAAATCCCATGCCTGTATACACCTAACTTATGCATACACCTTGAGAGTTCGAATACCTGTAGCTTTTTCACAACATCCGTCTTGCCAGTGAGATACTTTACAGAAGAAGGAAGTACAGAAGCCTTGCTTACAACTACAGAATCAGCAAACTTCTTGACCTGTTTAATGCTGGAGAGGTATCTGCATCACTGATCTCCTCGTCCACCATTTAAACAAGCTCATAGTTGCTTACCTACTTGATTTTGCTCAGAACGGAGCTATTGGTGGACTGAACCATTAGTCCGATGATTGAGGCTAACGTCTTTTAAGGCATCAAGAACAGCATCAATTACACTTAAGCCTTGATTTTCTGCTAAATAAGCTGCATTCTCTTACCCAAAAAAAAAAGCAGCATGGAGGATTTGACTTAAACTAGTTCACTGAAGAAAAAAATATCAGAAGAAAGCTCAGGTTCTTAGACCTACTAAACATAGTCATAGTTGACCCCGATGGATCACATGAATTGATATACTTGGCATGTACTGCATTTGTATGACATCAAAAAGTAAAGTAACACGATGAAGAATATACACACAACAAAAAGAAATTAAGCACCAGTTTCAACTTACGTGTCAAACTCAGAATCTGGCTCCATGTTAGGTTAAAGGTAAATATTCCATTGACTACTCCAAGTTCAGGCATGGATACGGTAAGGTGCTGAATTCTGATTAAGCGCTATCAATACGATTAATGGATCCTAAGCTAAACGGTATTCCAGCACACGACAGCCAAGAACATCTACACTGTCTGAGATAGCTCCCTCATAAGCCAAATCAGTTCAACAAGGGTACTCCCCATTTGATCTGTTCGATGACATAACCAGAGACTTTGCTGAAGCCAATGACATGTCATATGAAATGAATCAAAGAACTAGCTCATGCTGCAACAATGCTACGGTTAAGTCATTACATATTTTTGTTCAGCATCTATGTGGAGCATCTGTAAGGATTGGATGTTAACGAAATTCACCTGGGACCCTTTATGTACTTATACCATACATATGAATGTCACATCAAATGGTGCACCGAGAATTATGGCATACAGTGTACTGACACATTGTTGTCTATGCGAGATAAACATGATGCAATTTGTGAAAAAGAAAAAATGTTAGCATCAGAAGAAAATGTTTCTGAAGATTAGCAAATAATAGGCCACTAGTAGCGAAAGAGACATGTAGAAGTGACTCTAATACTCCCCATTTGATCCGTACCAACGTATAATCATATAACATATCGTATTAGAATCTCAAAAGGGTCATCTAAAACACTAAACTGCCAGAGCAAGGAGTGACTTCGATATATATATTCCCAGGCCTCCTCACGTGCTTTCAAGCTCTCCTTTGTGCTGCCCTTCATACTACATCAAACAAGTGCAAGTATTGTCAACTACTACTCCTTGATTGCGGGCTCTAATAACATGTTAAGCTAACTGAACCTACTTAGTAAGTATTGATTAGAATAAGTAGAAATCCAACAATTGCCCTTTCCCAAAAAGCAACAAAGAAATGATTTTGAATTACAATAACATGTTTAAGTTTAGTGTATAAGTCTCGTCCAAGTGGTTACAAAAGGGGAGCTCTCGTCCACTTTCTCTCAATAGAATACAAGATACCCTCTAAACCACTAATCTACTCTTTTTGTACGCACTACAAAACTCCTCTTACAACTTGATTAACAAACCTTACAACTTTTACCGCGATTAGCAACAAACTTTTCCGCCAAAACGAAACCGCTTCCCTGGGTAGGACGACTATGTTGAGAGTCAACACTTGACTCTCCATAGATCATGGATCTAGAATCCTCCATAATAGAACAGAGAATTCTAGAATAGTCCGGAAGGTTCGAGAGTATTCTAGAGAATTCTAGAATAATGGAGAACTCTCTAGAAGGTCGAAGAATAATCTAGATAAATCTAGAATGGTCTAGAATGTTCTAGATATTTTTTGAAGATTCTAGGAGTGGAGAAACCTAGAGAGATCCGGAATATTCAAGAAGGTTATGGAAGACTCCACTACATGCTAGACTTGTGTGGAGAATTCTAGAATGTTGTGGAGGTCTGAGGAGGAGAAGATATTTTCTAGGAGGATTCTAGATGAAGAATATGGACCGTTGGATGAGAATGATCTTGGCCGTCCATTGAGGAGGTGGATGACTATATAAAGGGTGGAAGGCCTCATTTGTGATGTGTGGTGAGGAAATACCACCTTGGTGGTGAAGAAAGCATCCTTTGGGTGGGAGAGTACCCAAGTGGGGGAGAGACCACCTAATGAGTGAGCACAAAGAGTGTGCCTAGATATTGTAAGTGTCAAGTGAGAGTTATATGTATCTTCGTGTGAGTGTTGTCAAGTGAAGTGACTGCGAAGTGTATGTACAAGAGTTAGCATATACAATAAAAAAATTTGTTTGTTCCGCTGCGTCGTACTCTACAGACTAGCAGTAAGGTGCATGCGTATTTTCTGTTACATTTCAATAGTTTTCTTTTTCCGTTGAGAACTGCCAACTAGCTAGTCCACTTGGTGGGAAATTTTGTTACAAAGAATCTGTATATGTATATGTATATATATAGAGAGAGAGGGATGTTCTGACGTTGAATTTGTAAATGAGTAGGTCGGTTGTGAAATTCAAGAACTCTCTCTGTTGGTTATCAACTTTCCCTTTCTCCTTTCACCCTCTCTTCAAGAATTGAATTGCCAAATACCTTCTACCATGGCTGACGAGCAAAACATTCCGGCGACGATGTTGGTCCCAGCAACAGTCATAAGTCCTTTCCTCTTCACCATGTATCAAATACCCCTTAGAATGGGTCGGGTTACTTTGTGGCACTTGGGCCCTTTGTCGACAAGCCCATTCGCCAGTTGGGGTCCGATACATGGTGAAGAGGAAAGGACTTATGACTGTTGCCGGGACCAACGTCGTCGCCGGAATGTTTTGCTCGTCAGCCATGGTAGAAGGTATTTGGCAATTCAATTCTTGAAGAGAGGGTGAAAGGAGAAAGGGAAAGCTGATAACCAACAGAGAGAGTTCTTGAATTTCACAACCGACCTACTCATTTACAAATTCAACGTCAGAACATCCCTCTCTCTCTCTCTATATATATATACATATACAGATTCTTTGTAACAAAATTTCCCACCAAGTGGACTACCTAGTTGGCAGTTCTCAACGGAAAAAGAAAACTGCCGAATTGGGTGGTTCGATTGCCCAGTTTGCGAGAGGTCTTTCCCCTTCGGTGTGCCATTGCAGAACCACCGCGGAATCAGTGCGTATATCGAGAGGAAACGGGCGGCCCTGAAGAAAAGGGCGCCGCCGACCTGGATGAAACCCATCAGTCCCCTCTGCCCTGCTTGTGAGGAATCCTGTGTCCGCTACAAACCGGCGATGGAAGATCGACGGATAAACTGGTTGTTCCTCTACCTGAACGGGGCGTTGGGTGTCCTGACCAAGAAGTAGCTTCAATACTTCTGCGGCCACCGCATCCTCAACAAGAGTGGCACCAAAGACCTTCTTCTCTACTCGGTCGTCGTGGACATCGAGGAACAACTTAGTTATGTGCCGCCGGCTGCGGTGGATCTCGTGGATGGAGCTTGAGGGTGAATATGCTCTCCTAGTTCTTGATAGGTTCTTGATAGAGTTTGGAAACCTTTGTCATTTGAGAAAAATGTTCATTTGTTTGTGCTTGATTTTTGCAGAGAATTTGAGAAAAATGTTCATTTGAATGCTTGATTTTTGCAATTTTTGCAATTTTTGCGGATGAGTAAGTGCGTTCTGTGCACTCCAATAGTCACGGGATATTTTACTTCAGTTTGTTTCTGTAATGTTTGCTGAATTCTAGTGCTTATCATGCCAAATTGTTTGGCAGGTATTTACTACAGAATATTCTCTAATATCTAAACTTCACGAGTACCAAAAGCCCTATATGTGCTTCATGGATGGTACAACAATGGGCTTTGGAATTGGCCTATCTGGTCATGGTCGCTACCGGCTCATTACTGAGGTTATTGTCTTTCCTAACAGATATAGTCTCGAAGTGGCCTCCACTTTGTATTGTGTCACTCTCAATTTGCTCAGTGGGGGATAAGGTGACATCCGTGTGTATTAACTGCAAACTAGTATTGTGCAAACTAGTATTTAGCTCAGGCCAAATATACCTCTAGATGTCGTATATTAGCTATATACTTATCACCCAAATGGAGTGTCCAACAAATCACCTTAAGGTAAGACACACAGTTTATGTATTATATGTTTTCTTTTGATATGTCTCTGTTTTAGTGATTGCCAAGTATTTGATTGGGTGTGTAGGATTAGGAGCAGGAGGAGGAACATGGAGAAATACCCAAAAGACAGTGGCTATTGCTGTGTTAGGAAGTGGCGGGGTTTAGGCTTGGGATTGCTTTTTTATTAGTTCTAAAATCTGCGTTCAAGATGCAAGAAGGTAAGTATGGAAGCTGAAACTTTTTACTAATAAGGCCAAGCAAAAAAAAAAAGAAGAAGAAGGCATTCCTTGGTATTATTATTTGTTATTTGTCTCCTTGGAAGGAGGCATTCCTTGGTATTATTTTGGAACCAGGTTTTGTTACTTGTCTCCTTGGAAGGAGGCATTCCTTGGTACTCTTATGTCTTTTTGATGTGTCTCCTTGGAAGGAGGCATTCCTTGGTGTTTATGAATATGTGTTTGTTTTAGTCTTTAAGCTCTGCCATGCTCACTTATGCTTTTGACCATCCATGCTTTTTAGATAAGAAACACAACGGTAAACTAATTTTGGTCTATTTTGGTCTTTTTCTTTTTTTCAAATTGGTTTTGGTCCTTTTGGAGATTATATCGTATACGAGGTATGATTAGAATCCAATTCGACGGCATGGTCTTATTTTCTATGTTTTTCAAGTAACTTTGAATGATTTTTCAATCATATTTTAAATTTTTTTAGGTGTGAGTGATTGGAAACACTACTAGAGCCTTGATGGAATTGTTTATTCAATTATCGTCATCGATTCGATGGACTCTCTTTGAACCTTACTTGAAAAGAAGGATAATTCATTTTAATCGTGTTTGAACTAATCTGAGAGCTAACAAACTGGAATTTGAGAAGGTAGACCACAATGTAGTAATGCACTAACGCATGTAGTTAATAAATAAAAAAGTACTTCAACTATTTAAAGAAAATATCTGAATTTACAAGTAGTGAGTCATCCAAACTCTAACACGATAAGAAGGCACGGCGTCGGCAGACACGACTAAAAAAACGCACGGCACGACACGGCCCGCACGACATGACTAAAAAAACGCACGGCACTACACGAATAAGGCACGGCACGGCGCGAGTCGCGCGACAAAAAAAACACAACACGGCACGACAAAAAGGCGCGGCACGGCACGGCACTCCACGACAAAAAGGCACGGCACGATAAAAAAATGAACGGCACGGTACAACACGAGTAAGTCAACGGCACGGCACAACACGGCACGATTAACTAATCGGGCACGGCACGGCACGTAGCACCCCATGGCACGGCACACCGTGGCACGATGAAGTAAATGGGCACGGCACGGCACGACACGTAGCACGGTTGGCACGGCACGTCATGGCACGATGAAGCAAATAGGCACAACAAGGCACGGCACGAAGCACGGCACGACACGGAAGTTGAATGGCACGGCACGGCACGGCACGCACGTTTGACACCCCTATGGCTTATGTATCTTGAGCTAATCAAACAAACACTGATGAAACTTTGCGACCACCGCCTCAAGAGTTATTCGTCCATTTTTCCTCCCATCGCTTCACATCTTTTACTCCATCAACGTTACGCATGAAAGTTGAGTACAAAAAATGAGGCAGCCTTTAAATAGATTAAAAAACTACTAACTATTTCCGTTGCTTGATTCAGTGGATGTTATGGACAAAATTCTTATAGCCGTTAGTTCCGTGGCTCCAAAAAATAAACCCCCATGGCAAAAAGTTATTGAACTTAAGGAGCCTTGGACGGATAAATAGTCTTTACGGGTTATTGTTTTGCCAAAATGCCTTGTGTTCGTTGACCTGGTTTGGGGCTCCATAATAACTTGAAATTGTAGAGTACTCTAATGTTGAAGAATTGGGTGATATCGCGTACTTGTATATTATTTGTTGAATGATCTTTTTATTGCAAGAGAATATATGGAGCATTTGATCTCACATCTCTCCCACAGCAATTACCTAGGTGTAGGAAAAGGCTTCCTTGTGTTCATTTTTGTTGATCTCCTTTCTCCTGTATTCTCTTTGGCAACTCAAATTTTATTTGTCGGTTACAAACTGATGGGTCCAAGAAAAATCTTGTGTTTTCCAGGTGGCAGAGAACTTGATGGTTATGAATCTTCATGGCTGCTACAACCTAACTCCTATTCCTGATTTATCCAGCCATCACGCGTTGGAAAAGCTGATTCTGATGATCGGTTTTGCCACAGTTACTGTTAGCTTCATAAGGGATCAGAAGACTTGGTCGCCAGAGCACGTGCATCGCACGTGCCCAGTTCTAGTCATCTGATAAGTAGGAGTTTACATTGGTTTGTCTGGAGAATTTAGATACAATGCCTGTTTAGGGCATTCTGCTTCAAGAGTTGATAAGCTTTTTAGCTGTTCAAAATTAAACCAAATAGGAATACAGCTCAAACAGGTTGACCTTTCACCACATGGGCAAACTTTATATTAGGGCATCTTTAGTACACTACCTAAAAGAGTACCCCAAAGTGTCTTACCTAGCTAACTAAGAAAAACTCAAAAAATACTCTCTAGTGCACAAAAATTGAATCCCTAAAATCCTAGGTGACACCTCTCACATTGCTTATATTGGATTGACCAATTGGTTGTGCGATTACTCTTTTCCAAGAGAGTATTGACCAAGAATAGAAAGGAAGATGTAAAAAATGTCTATAAATTTTTGCATAATTTATTAGGAAGGGGGATGTTGGCCACTGCCCATTGGACGGTGGATACCCTCGGTATGCCTTTAAAATGTATTTAGAAATATGGGAAGATGTTAAAAATGTCTATAAATTTGTAGAGTTTACGAGGATATGTAAGAAATGTCGATTGAACTCTGAACCTTTTTTTTGGCATTACAAAAATGTTGATTACTCGGTTGATATGTTTCACCATGATTCAAATTCTTAATTTAACAATTATTACCACGTTTGCAAGTGATTAATTTTTTTTACCATAAAAACCGTGATATGTGATGATTTTTTTTTTTATCATGGTTCGTGTTCTAAAATGATATTATATTTACAATATTTTTTACTAGTTATAACTCATTTCTCACTAAATTTTACCATGTTTCATTTATTTTTTACCACGTTTGTTTTTTTGCTTTTATTAGAACCTTATGTGATGATTTTTATTTGGTAACTGATATACTCAAATATCCCACCACTTAGAATTCATGCCATAAATTTTGGGATCCACACTTGCCTAAAATCATCCCTAATGGCTATCAGAATTTTGAACCTGTGAACTTTTTGAAATTCCTTGATTTTAGGTCATTTCACCATGCATTGATTTTAGATGATAAGATGAAAAGAAATTTTTTGTAACTAACAATATTTGGAAAATCCATTATTCCCTAAAAAAAAGGACTAGATTTTAGGAAGTCCTTATTTCATTGAAGAAAGGGTAATTATGACAAATCACATTACAAAAGGATGAAAACATAACCCCGTAAAAGTAGGAAGATGAAAACGTACGTGATATCCAAAATCTGAATGGATAATTAATTACCTCAAAAAATGAACTCTACATGAGCCCATGAAATCAGGGGCGGCCCAACCTTTTGTAGGCACAAGGCGAAATTTAGGGTAGTAATAAGGGAATTTTTTTAAAAGTCCCTGAACTTTCTGACAATTTGCAAAAAAAAAATACCTGGACTTCAACCGTCAATAAAATTACACCCAAAGTTTATATTCCGTAAAAAAAAAAGAATTTTTTTTAAAAAAAAAAACCCTGAACTTTCTGACAATTCGCAAAAAAACACCCGGACTTCAGCCGTCAACAAAATCACACCCGAACTTTATATTCTGTGAACAAAAAAACTCCTGTCGTCCTATTCCGTCACGTTTTTAACAGAGGAGACGTAACAGATGGACTTAACAGAGGAAACGTTGGGGTTCCGTTAAGTGCTCAAAATGACATCGTTTAGGGTGGAACTAAAAAAAAAGCCCTCCAAAAAACAGAGCACTCCCCCTTTCTCTCCAATTGTATGCCCTCCCTCTGTGTGTGTGTGTGTGTTTAAAGTCGTTTTGTATGAATCAGTATTTCAGTTGTTCAAGATCACGTATTTGTATGTCATTACAACAACATTGGGGATACAAGGTTGGTTACCTGATGTGATATGACTAGTGGGATTCTACAAAAAAACAGAGCACTCCCCCTTACATGTTTGGACAGTGTTACATAATGGCATTCATTCATTTCTTTGTGAAAGGTACAGAGAATGAGGATAATGCTCTGTCTACTAAATATTGGGTGTTTCAATTGATTTTAAATCGTATGAAATACAAGTACTGCAAAACTAGGATAGACAGGCTGCCTCTTTTTATCACTAAACATTTTCCAAGCACCGCAATTCCGGCAGCCTACACAAGTCCAAACATTAATAGGTGTCAAAACACTAAAAATATGAATTGTTTTGATACGTATCGATGTCCAATGAAGATAAATTTCTTTTACTAAATGTTATTCTCAACGAGCCTTGCAAAATCTACGGTTCAGATAAATGACTTATTGAGCGCACAGTAATGTAACTTTTCTTGAAGATTCTTTCGAATTATGGGGTCCTAACTTCTTAATGCAAATCGAAGAAATTTGGTCAATTACGTATAAAGATCCGGTTGACCTGATTTTCTCGAAGTTCACTCGAATAATTCTTTTAAAATTATTTAATGGTTTCGATCATTTGTGTGGGAACTCGAAGTGGGTCCCACAACACCACATTTGGAAGCCCTCGACGTTTTGGGGGCTGCACGTGCAAGTGACCGGGAGGTAGTACTTTGGCAGGTGAGGAGAGAGTGACTTGGCAAACTGTCATTGGGGGCTGCAAAAAATTTATTCACGGATTAGCCGTGAAGAAGTTTTAAGATTTTCTCTTTTGTTTTATTGTCAAAACACTCTAAAGAGAGAAAAATTAGTGAAAACTACTCCGGTAAATGGAGACCCGATTATTCCCTGATTCCCGGCACCACCCGGATTTCCTCCGCTCCGACTCCGATCCAATAAAGAACGGAGCTGGGACGGAAGGAACATACTACACTAGCTAGAAATTAGAGTTAGAAATTCCCTTTAGAAAAATCTAGTTAGACATTAGAGTTATTTTACATTGTCATGTAAAATTATCTCAATTTCTTCCGTAGACGAACATATGAACAAATGAACGTAGCGTTGTGATTGTCCATAAGAAGAATAAAATAATAATCATGTACAATAGAGGAGTATTATTGTACTATAAAAGTTGCATGATGTATTTTGAGTGCATTTTCACATAAAAAATACTTCTCTTAAATCGGCTCCCTCAAGCCAAAATTCTAGCTCCGCCATTAACAAATCATAAATAATACAAAAGTTATGCATAGACGAAACAAGAATACTTTTGAGTACAATATATAGATATGGATCTTTCTATTGTCCGCCCACTGGGCAGACGATAAAACACATTCTTACATGGAAGAGTTATAACTCTTACATGGAAGAGTTTTCACTGTTTGAATTCTTACATGTAAGAATTCAGATTTATGCACCTTACTATCCTATTGGGCCGACGGTAGATTTTTCCTATAGATATTGCAGTTGTGAACAGGTGATTTCAACATTGCATCATCATCTTTAACAGACAAAGAATGAAACAGGTAAATATATATATTTTTCCTTTTGAACATTAGGTAAATAATTGATATGCACAGAAAATCTCCAATGACATTTACCCTGGAATTGTCTTCCCAAATTACATAGTGAGGAAAGGAATGAAATGAACATACCCGGTCACCTACACTAGCTACCCTATAACACGTCAAGTCTTCCGGGAGGAAACAGAACAGTATTTGTCACCGGAAGTAAAAACCGTCCACGCAAAGACCCCTTAGCGATGAAATTTCACTAGTCTGTCATTTCCACACAAATGGCACCTCCAATTCTCCTTCGCTTCGAAATCTTATTTTTGCCAACTATAGTAAAGGGGAATGTCTTTAATATGACTGCAGCTATTTAAAAGAAAATCTCAACTAGCCGCGTGGTGAAGCAGAAAACCAAGCAAGCGAAATGATCTGAGAGTTTTTCAAAATGAGGCAAGAGTTGCAAGGAGAACAGCCAGATAAGACAGGAAGATGAATGCCACAGCTTCAGGCTGTCCATTTGTTTTGGGGGTTGGAGCTGATGGTACTGGATCAAAAGGCGAGGGTAGAGGAGGCTCATCCACGTCAGCTTCGGTCAGGACCGGTTTAGGAGCTTGAGCTGGTGGCTTGTCCTGAGGATCCATGATTGACATCAGACCCTTGGGATCTACAGGCATCATGAATTTTGGTATCTCGTCTTCACTCAGTCCTGAGTAACATTTGTTCCCTGCAATCCGCCAAAGCACCAATTCTTGTTAACTTAGAACTGTCAAAAGCTCGATACACCAAAATTTCGTAGTTATGAAATGAAATTCAGCTACTATAATAAGCGGCTAAATAACATATTCGTCATGGTATTAGTAAAAGAAAAAATGGGGAAAAAATACAAGCCTGTTGAACCAACGTCTGAAATTCACGAGTCTCATTTTATCGACAGGAGACTCGCAATAATTTTTTACATTGATTTTCGAGACGGGCAGAGGCAGACTCTACTGTCTGGTGAGTCCCAGATAAGGACCAGAGATAATAAAAAACCCTATGATTATTGGCAGACACTTGACCTTCAGTTCTTAAGGTTGTGGAAACTGTATCCGACATGTGGATGTGGACATTAACCTAGAAAGCATGTTCGATAATTAAGATTGACTGGAAGGAATTACGCATAGAACTCATATATTATGCATGAAAAAAGCCCAAAGGTGCCCAGGAAACATCATTTAACCTACAAAGTAAAATGAACATATAAGGTAACATTAATCTTTTGGCGTGTCCCTAGATCCTTAAGATAAATTAGATGAATCTGGCACTTAGCCATGTATCTGCAACTGATACCTATATCCTAATGGACGTTATCCATGTAACAGAGGTTGAACACTTATTGTGAAGCAAACCGATACAAGTTTTTCACAAGAAAATGTCCACTGAATCACTGATCAACAAAGAGAAAATGAGTGTTTGATAACTGAAGATTAGTTTATGAGCTTACTCTTGTATTGAGCAGCGGTCCTAGGGAATTCTGTGATTATGCCATCAACACCCCCACCCAATACAAAGTTGTTGATTTCCACATTCGCATCCGAGAAGAAATCCCATGCCTGAGACACAAACTCATTTTGAAAAACTTCTGCATACACCTTCAGTTCGAATGCCTGTAGCTTTCTCACAACATCTGTGTTGCCAGTGAGATACTTTACATGAGAAGGAAGTACGGAGGCCTTGCTTACAACTACAGAATCGGCAAACTTCTTGATCTGTTTAATGCTAGAGGTATCTGCATCACGGATGTCCTCATCCACCTTGTAAACAAGCTCATAGTTGCTTACCTCCTTGATTTTGATCAGAACCGAGCTGTCAGTGGACTGAATCATTACTGTCCGATGATTGAGGCTAAAGTCTTTTAAGGCATCAAGAACTGCATCGGTTACACTTAAGCCCTGGTTTTCTGCTAAATAAGCTGCATTCTGTAAGACAAAAAAAAAAAACACCATGAAGGATTTGACTTAGTGTGGAGCTACACAAGGAATATGAAACTTTTCTTTCTGTTCTCATACAGAAGCAGTACATGCCAAGTATATCAATTCATGTTATCTATTGGGATCAACTAAGACTATGCTTAGGAGCACTAAGAACCAGAGTTTTCTTCTGATATTGTCTTCAGTGAACTACTTTAAGCTCCTGGTGTAAACATTTTATAGCTCTGGTTCGTCTTGAGAGGAACCAAAATTTTCCAGTGTTTTAGAACTCTTTTTCTTTACCGGACTTTTTCCAAATGTGATACATCGTTTTTCTAATTTCCTAAATTTTCTAGACGGAAAAGTCAATTTGTCTTAATCAGAAGCTAAAATTAAAGAGGAAAAGATTCAGAGAAAAAGCTACTTTTATTACATCCCCAAGCAGTCGAAGTTCTACCCCTGATTTGGGATGCTCAAACTTGTGTCATTTTCTCTCACATAATTTTCACATGTTCATATCGTTTTCTAACTTTCTGCCTTCCAAGAAAAGAATGGTGAAGAGTCCTGGCTTCTATTTTGCATTTGCTTCCTAACGCTTCCGTCACCAAATATGTAGGGACAGCAGAATTTCCTTTGCAGCAAACTGTTCCAAGGTCTACAAAACTAGCATTTCCTACAGATACTTCAAGTTAGAAAATCCTATATCATAACTATCCCAGATAGTTGATCTCGAAATCTATGTAGGCAGTTGGCACTTCAGCTGCAGCTTATCAGGTAATCAAATTAGTATGATCCAAGAAAGATGGTATAAATTCAACTTCACCTCTATAATAATCAATACACCAGAAACAGAACTGGCGTTAGAAAGGGCCAGAAAATCAGCCAATGTCATATATTTTCCAGTATTCTTGAACTTTGGATTACGGTACAATCCATAGCTTGCATACGGATTTGATATTGCCGCTGCAGTAAGAAACAACATATAGAAGAAATAAGCATGTCATCGAACTACGAGCTACGATAAAGCAATATAGGTAATGCTTCTACCATAGGAAAACCAAGAAGTTAAATGCATGGACAAGGGTTCTTTCACTTTTGTATATCATGCACACTGCTGTAATGTTTCGGTCACTTAGACAGATATATAAGCCAAGAAAAATCTCACATCTGACTAGGAAAATGAACCCTACTGAAAGCTTAGTACCGCAATCAGCAAAGAAGACATAGTGAAAAATAAATGTGACATTTCTTCTCTGTGTCGTACTTATTTTTTTCATTTAGTGTTATATATACAACTATTTGCTGTAAACCCAAATTTTGGGACACATGGTTTTATTCCTTAAGAATAACGGTAGCGTGTTTTCAAAGTTTAACACAATAAACTGAAAATTATGAAATAAATTTCAACAAGGATGAGTCCAAGTCCTTTAAAAGGGAAGCCCAAAGCAAATATTAAGCACCAGTTTCAACTTACGTGTCAAACTCAGAATCTGTCTCCATTTTAAGCTGAAGGTAAATATTCCATTGACTACACCAAGTTCAGGACTGGATGCTGTAAGGTTGCTGAATTCTGATTGAGCAACCGTTGTGCTATCAATAAGATTAATGGATCCTAAGCAAAACGGTATTCCATCACCCGACATTTGAACAGGACAGCCGAGAACGTCTACACCGTGTGAGATAGCTCCATAATAAGCCAAATCAGTACAACCAGGGTAGTCCCCACTTGATCCGTTCGATGATATAACCAGAGGCTTTGCTGAAACCAATGACATGTCATATGAAATCAATCAATCAGTAGCGCGTGATGCAACAATGCTACGGTTAAGTCATTATATATTTTAACTTATTTTGTTTAGCATCTATGTGGAGCATCTGTAAGGATTAGATGTTTAATGAAATTCACTTGGGACCCGTTATGTACTTAATACCACAAATATGAATGTCATGTCAGATGGTGCACTAAGAACACGACATACCTTGTCCCGACACTTTGTTGTCTATGTGAGAGAAACATGCTGCAATTTGTGAAAAGAAAAAAGGTTAGCATCGGAAGAAAATATTTCTGCAGATAAGCAATTAGTAGGCCACTAGTAGTGAAAGAGACATGTAGAAGCGGTCTAAAAGGTGCAATAACAGCTTTGGTAAAGCAAATCTAACAATAGATTAACATGCGACCAAGGAAGGAGCACATGCCAAGCTATGAAGCACCGGCTCCTAGAGGCCGGTGTGTCCCTGCGTATTTCGCGACATGTAGAAGGGGTCTAAAAGTTGCAATAACAGCGTTGATAAAGCAAATCTAACAATAGACTAACATGCAACCAAGGAAGGAGTATGTGCCAAGCTATGAACCACCGACACTCCTAGAGGCCGGCGTGTCTCCGTGTCGGACACGCCGGGGACACGGCACAATATGTATAGGACATGCCACGCAATGGGTCCAATAAATTTAATTAACTTTTTTAGGGGGACACGCGGGGGACACAGCGGGGGCATGGGAGGGACAAGGCGGGGACACAGCAGGGGTTAAATATGCAATTTTTTTTTTGAGGTCCAAATGTGTATTACTTCAAATATTTTAGGTGAAAAGTATAATATGCTGTATATATGATGTTTGTTTATACATATAACTATATTTCCATTGGTATAAAAAAATATCATTTATTAATTTTATTTATTTTTACCGTGTCCCCTACCGTGTCTGTGTCCCCTTTTTCTAGAAATCCCGTGTCCGTGTCCATGCTACATAGGTGCCAACTCTATATTAAATCTTTTGGCCTGATTACACCCTGAGACAGATGCTTCACACTATCATACTCCTACTTCACCAAAAGAACAAAACTGTAGAATAGTTTTATCAACAAAGGTTCAGGAGTTTCTTTTACGTAACTTTCACTACATTTTCAGTTAGCAACTAGTTGTGCATTAGATCATCTACTGAGTGTGAAGGAATAAGGAACACGTCGAATGCATCACTGCAAAAGGGTATATTCATGTTATAACGCTAGAAAGCGCCCAAATCAGCTCTGACATAAATCGGAAAATGTGACCACCAACTTACAAGCTGATGTAGGAGACCACGGTGGATAGTTGCGCTATGGATGAAAGGGGAATAGATAGGAGATCTTGTGTCTTTTAAACCATTAAACGCGCACAAACAAAAGCAGTTTCTAAATCAATTTTTACTTGCTTTCTTTGACCAAGTACCAACCCTATAAAATAAGAGTAGTGAATAACTTACATATGGCCTCTGTTGGAGTTATTGGGAAGTCAGAAATCACACCATCAACCGAGAATTCTCCGTTGTCAATAAAAGAAAGATACTCGGCTACAGGATTATAGCTGAAGTTGTAGGCAAAAGGAATGTCGTTTGCAAAATTTGAAGCAAAGACCTCTAGACCTAAAGCATGAGCATCAAAGACAAGAGAGGTATGAGCCTGTAAATAAAGATTTTCGTCCATGGGCCATATATAAGACTTGGGGACTAGAATTCCGGAGGCGAATTTCTTGATAGTCGTAAGGTTGCGTAATAGAGAACCATAAGTCTGGTTGATTGAAGGCTCAACTTCATCCTGTCCCAGAAACCTGAAGACTAGTTTTGTTCTTTTTGGTTTCCGAGCCAATATACTCCTGAGGAAGTTTACCTCTGGTGAAGATATATAGTCAACTTTAGCCCTTCGAAAAACGGAACGTAGAAAACTTCCCATGCTCAAGTTTCGCTGCCTGAAGAATGCATCATGCTGTAGAAGTATTTGGACAAAGTAGTTTACATTGGTTAAGAAAAATGCATTGGAAGAAGGCAACAAATTCATGTAACATGAACAAACAAATCAGTAATTACCTGGATATTCAACCATAGTCCGGGTGGTTCGGACCCCTCAACCACATCTTGAACAGTAAGAATTAGGTAGCCCCTCCCATCAAATTTATCGGGTCGCGAGTAAACTCCCTGTTTTACTGTTCAGACATATAAAGAAAGAGTAACTTCGAAATGACACGTCTAAAAGCAGAAAATTATTTTTGACGCATAAAAAGTAGGCTCAGTGAGCTCTCCTTGAGCACCCCAATTCACTATGACTTTAAAATCAAACCCTAATCCCATGACCCATCTTCCTTTTTCACCATATCCCCTTGTTGAATGAGTCGAAGAGCATAATACAGTTAGGTTCTAGTGTCATCCAAAGCAAAAATACACAAAAGTAAGAGGGAAGAAATTAATTGTAGTAGAACAATGTCAATAAAGTGAGTTCATACAAATTCGAATTTATTAGTATAACATACAGTTAACTGACTTATTCAATCTGATCATTAACGAGAAACGCTTTGGTAATTGCGTATCAGTTACCAAACTATATACAAGAACAAAAATATATTGACCATGTAAATGTGTATACATCTAACCGTTTGAAAGAGTATAATCTCCAAAATTATGACAGAATAGTTTACTACTGTTGGAACTTGAAATAATAAAGGATTATGCTTACCCGCCATGACCTATGTACGCAAATACGATCATGCAGCAGATAAAAATGTGAGGTCGCAATAAACTGCAACAGAAGACCATCAAATGAATAAACTTACAACTGACATTCTCCAGGTCATTGAGGGTGAAATCAACAGAGAACCACCCTTGCATAGATACACCATTAACAAGGTAGGTATTAGATTTGTTTTCTTGACCGGGTAACTTATCAATGATAGAACCATTCTCAAGCCTGAGATCTGGAAAGCAAATGCCAGCTCCATCTTTTGTCAGTTGTACATCACACCAGTAGACCACATTGGGCAACCCAAGCGATCGGACAATGTCATAGGCATCGGAACTGGAATCAGGAAATAGCCCTGAAAATCCACCACGAGCTACGACTAATGGTGCATTTCCTGCGAAAGAAAACCCAGAACACGTACGTTTGTGGATCATATATCTCAAACTGAAGAGAATAGGTGAGTTTGTGGATCATATTTTGGGATGTAATCCTGATATAAATAGGATAAGAGCATCTCAAGCCATTACCCTTTGATCGACGTAGAGCCAAAATCTGAATCACTCCAATCTTTGACTCAAAACATCGATACTCCAATTTCTCCTAATATTAAGGAAGACTCAAATTTTTACTCAGACTTCACAACTACGAGGCCAATTATGACATGACATCAATGCACCAGTCACTCAAATGGGTCGTTCTATTGACCGACTATTGGGCTGACAATAAGACAACAAGAACAAAAAAAAAACACACACACACACAATTCAGTATAAATTTTCTTCATTTTTTATACACTTTCACAAATTCCTAGCCACTTTTCAACATTTTAATACTCTTTTTAAACGAAGTGAGCTGATTTAAAATTTTCTTTTCTCTTGTTATCGTATCTTCTTTTCTTTCATGATTTCCAAGAGGTTTCTCAGCAGCCAAACAGAGAGCAAAAGCTAGAGCAGTACCAGAAGGGAAAAAAAAGGGAGGGGAAAGAGTTACCGTCCAATGTCTTCCACAAACTGCTTCTGTTCCTTGATCCCTGCAAACCAGAAGCAAATACCACCAACTGAAGAAGTACTAAGATGCACAAACGTGACCCAAACTTGGACATTTCGCCGGGAAAAAGCTGCCGGTGGTGAAATTACAAGAGGTATCTGATGAATTTTTCAGGTTCTGTTGTGCAGCTGGCAAAATATGTGTGAGTAGTTCAAGATGGAAACTTTTTCCTACTCTGGAAACTTGCAAGCTGTGTAGAGAGAGGGAGAAGGGGGACTGAGGATAGAGAGAGAGGGAAATGAAATGGTGACATTTTGAGTTGGCCTTCCTTTTAAAGGGTGAGCTAGCCTCTTTTCGAAGATGATAGATACCAGAAAACTTTTCCCGAAAATGTCGAGGAAAGATAAATAAAGGATTCAAATTCATTTCTCCTCTGGACATTTTCGGGATAACTTTTTTGGACCTACTACTCCTCGCTTCTTTTACTATGGTGGGTTTGAAGTATGGTTGCACAACAAAACCGGTGGACCACGAAACCGGTCCAACTCGAACCAAACATACGAGTTGGTCCATATCCATAAATTTATCATCAAGACACGGATTAAAAAATTTAAAAACTGTAATATGTACAGTCCACGGACCACAAAATTTGGAAACCAAATTTTTCCGAAGAAAAGCAGTAGGTTACATGAAAATTATCTCCGAAATTGTCCATGAAAAAAAAATAATGGTCCAATTCACATTGAATTCGGGAAAAGTTTTCATGTATCTTAACATTTTCGTTTTTCAATTGTGGAACCTTCTAGCTGGAGAGAGAGAGAGAGAGAGAGAGAGAGAGAGAGAGAGAGAGAGAGAGAGAGAGAGAGAGAGAGAGAGAGAGAGGCCGAGTTTTTGGCTTCTCATTTTTTCATTTTGCTTGTCTGAGTCTCCCCTCCCATAATGAAATCCAAGAAAATGCGTATTTGGTTTGTGATAAAGAACAGTAAAATAGGGAGAGAGAGAAGTTTTTTGACTTCTTATTTTTCACTTTTTCGATTTTAGTTACTAACATAAAAAAATTATAGAAAGTATTATGAACGTATTTCTCAAACACTATTTTTATTGTAAAATACATTATGTATATTTCTCTCAAATCATACATATCAATACATTCTGATCATAATCTAAAAAATTAAAAAATGTAAAATGCCAAAAGGATAGGCTCTTAAATTGTTCAGTGGTGGGTTTAGATGAGTATTTATTCTGTGCTTCGTGCCTCAAGTGGGTCCCAAGACTCCAACCCTCTTCTCCACTGCATGATAATGGCTTATTTTTTTAGCAGCTTGTTTAATAAATACTAGGTGGTATAGCTCATGCTATGCACGAGTGTTATGCCCGTGACTCTGAATACAAATTGAGTTTTTACTGGTAACTGGGTGTAAAATCTATAATATCCGCAATTCAGATCATGAGAATATCAAATACACGGTTTTTTTTTTTTTTCAAAATTCATTCAGTATTCAGGATTCTAAATTTTGAATGAAAGATTTCAAGAATAGATCGATCGTTTACAATTATTTAATTCATATGATTGTTACAAGATCATCCAAATAATTATTTTAAAACTATTAGACTGCTCGGATTATTTGTGTGAGACCCAAAATTGAGCCCCACACAATCATTGAGACAATATGAAAGCATAAAACAAAAAGAGGAGCAAAAAAGTATAGCCATAGACCAAATCACCCATAAAACTAAACCTATAGCCCAATTGGAAGAGCCAAAACTGGAAAAATCAAGCCAAAATTGGCAAGTCACCAAATCAACCCTCTCTTTTATTATACGGTATTGATGTCAAATGCAAGAACGTACTTAGAACTTGTCACGTATTTCATTGTCATCAAGACAATCTATTACAAGTCGGCTCGGTAAGTTTTGGTGTTAAGCTCATTAAAAACTCGTGCAAGATCGATTTGCCAAATGAAAAGATCAACACGTAAAACATACTACTACTTATTAAATTTAAAGCTTTTTTCAGGTCAAAGTATAGTACTCTTTTGTCAACTCTGGAAAAACGGAGGAGAAGTGAAATTGTCACATTTGGAGGTGGCCATCCTTTTTTAAGGCAGCTCTTAAATACATGGACTTGAATGCTAATTTCCTAAGATAAGGAAGCCAAACGGTGTTTTGCCATTTCCATTAATCAACTGAATTTTTATTTGAACACAAGTCTCGTTTATTGCCGATTATCATGATGCTCCGTCTGTGTTTGTTGGTCCATTTTCGACATTCATATCATGTTTTAAATTGTTTACATCTTTCAATTTATAATGAGTTTTAAAATTTTGAAAAATTTCGCATGATAGAACTAATTGAGATCTATCAAATTAATAAGATCCATATTACATATTTTCGGAGATTCGTAGTAAAAGATATGTATAATTTTTCAAGCGGTGTGGAATAGTGAAATTGGGCAAACAAAAACGGACGGAGATAAATATTTTGTTGAACACCTTTTGTTATTCTAAAAAGATTATTGTAACGCTTCGAATTTCGGAAGCATTATTTGAATTATTCAATATAAAAAAATGCTTAGACAAAAGAATTTTCTTTAATAGCAACAGAAATAATAAGTTTGACAATCAGGTTTACTGAATTCGATTACATCATTCAAAATACTAAATTGGGGATTACATTCATCCCAAATGAACTACAGCAGCAAACTAGAGGTTTAAATTCAAATTCAGGCGTCAATAAGTCATTCGTCTGGTAGTAAGGTTCCATTCCTTCACCTATAATGCCTGAAATGATATGTCAGGGCTGATAATAACACCATGGGCGATCATCTAATCGTCCTTTTGGATTCATAATATTCAGGGGTGCAAGCCAGCTGAGCAAAGCTTTGTGGCGTTTGAGCTCCGCTCGTTTATTAAATGAGCATAAAACTTGAGTTTGAGCCAAACTTTAGATTGTAAACTCGCCTAATTCGCTAAACGAACCGGAAACTCAATCTCGAGCACAACTCGTTTAGTAATGAGGTCAGTTCGTTTGGAGCCCTAATAATCTGTGAGAAACACGACCTGGTGTCAATCCATCGGAATCTCCCCTAGCCAAGCTCCGGCCACCGATGCTCACACTGCCTTTAGGCTCTCACACTGCCTTCGCTAATGCCAAATGATGCATTTTCCCCCCCTTCAAAGTCTCAACGTTAAGATACACCTCAATTGTTTACAAAAATAGCTTGTTATTCTACTTCCTTGTTTATTCGATTCAAGCTCTCGTTTCGGGTTTTAAAGAATTTTGACCCCAAAAATTATTGTGTCTCGGGTTAACGAGAACTTTAAACCGGTTTTTGAGATACAAAACCGTTATTTATCAACATGTTTCGATGATGGATTAATGATTTTTGGAGATATTTGTCTCGTTAATTAGCCAGTAATCTCAAGAAGAAGAGGAGTGAACTCTAATTCATATCGTGTGACAGTTTTTGTTGGAAGTTAATTTGTATTTTGCCTAAGAGATATCTTGCTAGAATAATCTGGAATGTTAGGCACATGAAAGGTCAGTCAAAGTTCATTATAAGTACCTTGGTGATTGTAAAGGGCTAGAAAGGATTAAGTCTAGGTGCATCCAATTGTTGGTATATAAAAAGGTCAAGTGTCAGCAATGTAATGCAATCATCTAACTTCCACAAATCAGAAAATGCCTTCGTGCTGGAGCAGAAGGATTCTTGTAATTCAGCCCTTAATCTAATGAAAATTTCAGCATTTTAAATTACTCTCTCTTCTTTATATTCTTCTTGCACTCACAAATTCACTTGCACTTCTGCTTGGCCCCAACAAATTTGGTATCAGAGCTTTATCGATCTATTACTCATCATCTCCCGTGTTTTCAAAAATTGCGTCATTGGATCAAATGGCAGCCAACGTTCCAACCATGTTCGCGTATTCTCCAAGCCAAGTTCCTATTTTTGAAGGAGAGCACTATGACTACTGGAGCAGCCAAATGAAGACCTTTTTCATCTCCCAAGAGATTTGGGAAGTGGTCGAAAGCACGTATCCAGAACCGAAAAGTCTACCGATTGACCGAGGCTCAACGAGAAGACATACAAGGAAAATCTCGGGAAAGATGCAAATGCACTCAGACACATCCAACAAGGGGTAAGCAAAGCCATCTATCCTCGCATTTTTGTCTTTGAAAAAGCGAAGCAAGCATGGGATATCTTGAAAAATGAATTTCAAGGAAGTGAAAGGGTGATCTCCATAAAGTTACAATTTCTTTGGAGGGAATTTGATAACATGGCAATGAAAGAAAGCGAAAATGTTCAAGAGTTCCTCTCCAAAGTTGCTGAAAATGTAAATCGATTCGGAGCTATGGAGATACGATTGAAGATAAGAAGATTGTTCAAAAGGTTCTTCGTAGCCTTCCTCCGAAATTTGATCATGTGGTAGCAGACCATAGAAGAATCTAAAGATCTTTCAAAGATATTCCTTGCACGAACTCATGAGCTCTCTCCAAGTTCATGAGAAAAGAATAACAGTCGTCAAGCCAACCTTTGGACCAAGCCTTTCAAGCCAAACTCAACTTCCGGGAATAATAAGGGAAACAAGCAGAGCAATGGAAAAAGGAGGCTCGTTCCACAAGAAGGTAAAAGGCGTGAGAATCAAAATGAAGGCGAAGGTAAAGCAAATGAAAGAGGAGAAAATCCGCAACAAAGAGGTAGTGCTTACAATTCTAGTTGCCGCATTTGCAAAAAGTCTAATCACGAGACGAAAGACTGTCGTTTCAAGTGCAAAAAATGCAAGAATCCTAATCATTCCCAAAGGGATTGCTGGTTTCAACAGAAAAAGGGAAGTGCTGAAGCAAATTTCACAAAAAATGAGCCCGAGCAATTATTTTCCTGTATGAATGTTCAGCAAGAATTTCAGAATGTTTGGTATTTGGACAGCGGCTGTAGTAACCACATGACAGGGAATCGTGATATCTTTGTGGAGCTTGATCAGAACTTCTCTTCACAAGTGAAACTTGGAGATGGAAAGCTGCAAAGTGCTGAAGGCAAAGGAGTCATTTCTGTCTGCACTAAGGGAGGTAACATTAAGCTTATTAGTGATGTTCTGTATGTTCCGAATCTCACTCAGAACCTCTTAAGTGTTGGACAACTCTTGCAAAAAGGCTATTCAGTAATTTTTGATGATGGGAAATGCAAAGTTTTTGACAAGAAAAATAATCTCACAGTGGCGATTGTTGAGATGAGTCCCAACAAAATTTTCCCTCTAACCATGGCTTTTGTTGAGAAAGTTGCATTGAAAAGTGAAAGTCCTGATATGACGACCTTGTGGCATTTGAGATATGGCCACTTGAATAATAGAGGGCTGCATTTACTCAAGCAAAGAAATATGGTAATTGGACTTCCTCCAATTGAAAGGCAAAATCAAGTTTGCGAAGGCTGCATTTACGGGAAAATGCATAGACTTCCATTCCCAAAAGCTTCTTGGAGAGCTAAAGCTCCATTAGAGCTGGTTCATTCTGATATATGTGGTCCTACGAGGACTGCCTCTCTTAACAATAAAATATGGTAATTGATATTCACACCCCCCAAATTGATATCCACACCCCTTTCTTGTCTTTTAGTGAAGATTTTACACATAAAAACTTCACTAAAAGACAAAAAAGGGGTGTGGCTATCAATTTGGGGGGTGTAGAAATCACTCCCCTAAAAGATACTTCATTCTCTTTGTTGATGATTATACCCGTATGATGTGGATTTTCTTTCTTGCTCAAAAGTCCGAGGCATTTTCTGCTTTTCTTCACTTTAAAGCTCTTGCAGAAAAACAAAGTGGGCATGAAATTAAAACTCTACGGACTGATCGTGGAGGAGAGTATATCTACACTCCATTCTTGGAGTATTGCAAAGAAAATGGAATTCAGAGGCAGCTCACTATTAGAAGAAGTCCGCAGCAAAATGGCGTTGCGGAGAGGAAAAATCGGACCATTGCTGAGATGGCTCGGAGTATGTTAAAGGGCAAAGGACTACCCAACAAATTTTGGGCTGAAGCTGTTAATTCATCAATATATATTCTCAATCGATCACCGACAAAAGCTGTTCGCAACAAGACTCCTTTTGAAGCATGGAACAAAAGGAAGCCGGTGGTGGATCACTTCAAAGTTTTTGGCTGCATCGCTTATTCTTTAATTCCATCTAAAGATAGAGAAAAATTTGATGAAAAAGGAGAGACTCATTTTCATTGGCTACAGTGATGAGTCAAAAGGATACCGGTTGTTCAATCCAAATTCAAACAAGCTGGTTGTTTCAAGGGATGTGGTGTTTGATGAAATGGCAGCTTGAGTGGGAAGGGAACACCTCTCAAGCACCAATGGTATACGAGTTTTGGAACCGGCAAGCAAGTCAAGAGGACATGGAAACTCAAGTGAGACTCAACTCCTAGTCCAGCAAAAGTAACAACACCAAGTTCTTCTATGGATGACAGCCCAAAATCGCCACCGAGAAAGGTGCGTTCTTTGAGAGACATTTATGAATCATGTGATATGGCGTTTTTTGCTTGTGAACCACAACATTTTGAAGAAGCCTCTAAAGAAAATGTGTGGAGATTAGCAATGGATGAAGAAATTGCTACCATTGAGAAGAATAAAACTTGGGAGCTTATGGACTTGCCCGAAGGAAAAGAAGCGATTGGATTAAAATGGGTCTATAAGACTAAATTCAAAGAAGATGGTTCTATTCAAAAGCACAAAGCAAGGCTGGTAGCAAAGGGCTATTCCCAGCAGCCCGGAATTGACTTTAATGAGACTTTTGCTCCGGTTGCTCGCATGGAGACTATTAAATCTTGTTCTTGCTTTGGCAGCCCAATTGGAACTAAATGTATTTCAATTGGATGTTAAATCGGCTTTTCTCAATGGAGAACTTGAAGAAGAAGTATATGTGGAGCAGCCTCAAGGCTATGAGGTGAAAGGAAGAGAATCTCAAGTGTACAGACTTCGGAAAGCGCTCTATGGCTTGAAACAAGCTCCTAGAGCTTGGAATAGCAAGATCGATGGATATTTTTGTCAAAATGGATTCCATAGGAGCCTGAACGAACCATCACTCTATGTGAAGTATGAAGGAGATGACTTTATCATACTATGCTTGTACGTTGATGATTTGATCTATTTGGGCACAAGTTTGAATAAGGTTGAAGTTTTTAAACAGAAAATGATGGAAGAGTTCGACATGACTGACTTGGGTCTCATGAAGTATTTTCTTGGGATTCAAGTGAAACAATCCAAAGGACGGATTTTTATCTCTCAAGAAAAGTACACTGAAAATTTGTTGAAGAAGTTTCATATGAGCAAGTGCAAACCAGTTTCAACACCAATGGCTCCAAATGAGAAGTTGCAGCAAAATGATGGTGCTGAAAGAGTGGATCAAAAATCATTTAGAAGCCTTGTTGGTTCTTTGATTTATCTCACAAATACAAGGCCGGACATTATGCATTCAGTGAGTATGATTTCAAGGTTCATGAGTGAACCAAGCAAGCTTCATTATGCATCAGCAAAAAGAGTGCTAAGATATCTTCAAGGAACAAGGAAGCATGGGCTCTTATATGAGAAGGAAGAGGACAGTAAGCTAGCTGGATTTACTGATAGCGATTGGGCTGGTTCGTTGGATGACAGAAAAAGCACGTCAGGTTATTTGTTTTGTCTCGGTACATAGGTGATTTCTTGGTGCTCTAAGAAGCAAAAGACTGTTGTGTTGTCCTCTGCTGAAGCTGAGTACATTGCAGCGACGGACGCAGCATGTGAAGCCATTTGGCTTAGGCGAATGCTCTCTGACTTGAAGCAATCACAACAGCAGCCAACTACCATTCATTGCGACAATATGTCTGCAATTGCCATGACAAAAAATCCGGTGTTTCATGCACGGTCAAAGCACATTGAGCTGCGGCATCATTTCATTAGAGATTTGGTGAATAATGGAGAAATCAATATGGAGTTTGTCAATACCAATGATCAACCTGCAGATATCCTCACAAAGGCGGTTACTATCGAAAAGTTTGATAAATTCAAGAAGCAACTAAAAATTACAAATTAAGGAGGGGTGTTGGAAGTTAATTTGTATTTTGCCTAAGAGATATCTTGCTAGAATAATCTGGAATGTTAGGCACATGAAAGGTCAGTCAAAGTTCATTATAAGTACCTTGGTGATTGTAAAGGGCTAGAAAGGATTAAGTCTAGGTGCATCCAATTGTTGGTATATAAAAAGGTCAAGTGTCAGCAATGTAATGCAATCATCTAACTTCCACAAATCAGAAAATGCCTTCGTGCTGTAGCAGAAGGATTCTTGTAATTCAGCCCTTAATCTAATGAAAATTTCAGCATTTTAAATTACTCTCTCTTCTTTATATTCTTCTTGCACTCACAAATTCACTTGCACTTCTGCTTGGCCCCAACAGTTTTACTAGTATGTAGTGCAGTAAACCCACATGGTGGTCTATTTTATGATTAAATGATTCTATTAAATCTAGTCTACCCCTAACCACATCCATTTAATTATCAGCCATCAAATCAAAACAAACGAAATTGGAAAGATCACAGGCTTTCCCTGTGTCTCGTGGGACTGAGATGGACATCTTGTTCTCTTTACCTCTCGTAGGCCAACTGTTATGTCAATGACTCAATGAAGAACTTAAATGTGATTTCAATGTTCATTTCACCGATACACTATTAACAATTGTTCGATCAAACATGTGATAAAAGTAGCGACAAATTTGCCATTTTTAATATTACAGTAAAAGCATTCCCAACAAGTCTTAGCAAATCTTGAGCCAAAAATATAGTGAGTAGTGCTTTACCAACTCACATCATTTTCAACAGTCCAACAATACTACCTATTTTACCTATCAACTATTAAATAGGTGTTACCCTTTTTAATTATTACAAAATATTACCTATATACAAGAAATACATACAGTGTAATATATATTTATATATATAAACTTAGATCAATGATCAGAAGCCAACCAGTCGTCGTCGATCAGAACCTGGGCTTGACATTGTCGATCAAAACAAGGGCTTGACGTCGTCAATTAGAACCTGGGCTTGACGTTGTCAATCAAAACAAGGGCTTGACATCGTCGATCAGAACCTGGGCTTGACATCGTCGATCAGAGGTCGCCTGTTGATATCGTCGATCAGAAGTCGCCAGTTGATATCGTCGTCGATTGAAACTCATCGGACGTCGTCGATCAGAGCTATGGATTTCGATCGGCAAGGAGAGAGCCAGAGACAAGTGGTGGCTAGCTCATGTGGAATAGCTCTTGGATGCTCATGTGGAAGAGCTCTTGGATACTCACACTGCATCCTGGGATCAAGTCACATTCCCCCTTCAACCATGTAATTGATTAGGAATGACAAATGGCCACAAAAAAAAAAAAGGACAGAGCCTGAAAAAAATGAATAAAAATTTAATTGGGAGTGACAGTAGTCCACAAAAAGGGGGGCTTTTTGTTAAGTTACTGTTCATCCATGTACTTTAGGGAGACTTTTGTTGAGTCTGTTGCGATAGATTTTGAGGAGAAATAAAATAGGGAGAAACCCCATTTATGGAGCTTTGGTCACCCCCTTTTCTTTTCCTTCCTCATCCTCTTTCCGTCCCCCTGCCGTTCTCTTCTCTCATTTTTCTTTGCTTCTCTTTTCTTCATGGTTCTGTGGTAGTTGAGACTCTCGTTCTCAGGCGAGCTCCCAACTCTAGCCCTGAAATCCAAGCTCAGAAGCCGGTTTTGTGGGTTTGGCGGTGGCACTTAGCAGCTGTGTCTGCGATGGGATGAAGAGATGTGGGGCTCCGAGCGGATTGGTGGTTCTATCATCGTTGTTTTACAATTTCGCGGCTTTTGTATTTTTTTTCGTTTTTCTTTGTTTTCTTGTATTTTCGGACCGGTAGTGTCCTTTTTTAGTTTATTATTATGGAGTGAATTTTTTTGTTTAAAAAAAAAAACATTGAACTTAAACTGGGCCAACAAGTGGTGACTAACTCATGCGATAGAGCTCTTGGATGTCCCACACTGTATTCCGGAATTGAGTCTCCGTCCTTCCTCCCATGTCCTTCCTCCCCATGTAATAGATTAGGAATAGTGAATGACCAAAAAAAAAAAAAAACAAGGCCGTTAAATGTTCAAAATACCCTTGGTAGTTTCCTTAAATTTCTTTCCATGCCATCTTGCTCATCAATGGCATCACTGTTAAGCATGTCGGAAACCCTATTCCATGGAATCTGATTACAACTTGTGTAGGAATCTGAGCTCATAATTACAACTGATAACAAATACCCATTGACCAAATCTTGGAAAAGATCAGTCTTTCTGCTTCAGCTAGCTAGAAGATCTTCTGATGGGGTTTTCAGCGGCTGTTACATTTGGTCCTCATACTTTTTTCACGAATTGCTATCAAAAGGCTTCAAATTTTCTACCTTTTGATCAGAGAGAGGGTTACAGCATGAATTTCAAGCTCTCAAGGTTTAAGCCTCGTCCAAGAAGGATTTCAGCTTGTAAACCTGAAGTGTTCGAGTTTGAGGAGAGAACAAGCCCAAATGAGGTAATATCCCATACTTTGATTCTTACCAAGAGATGTTTTTAATGGTTGTTTTAAGTGATGGGTTACAGGCTTACAGCTATTTGCCCAACATGTTTGGATATTCATTCCATGTGCTGGATGTTAATAGACTCGAATTTGATCCCCTTTTTCTTGCTCCTGGATATATGTGGAATTACAATGGAGGTGTTAGATATGAGATTCTACTTGAAAAATGTAATCTTGTGTAATGTTCTGTCTTGGATTATGTAGAGAAATTACAGATTTCCTTCATCAAAAACATAGGTTGAGGGTATGGTAAATGTCATTGAGGCTAGAGTGATTAGGCAAATCCAGCTTGGTTAAAGCTTAAAACCCGAAAGCATCCCATCCCTTGCTTCCGAACAATTAGCTTATTGAACTACATACGTCGTAGCTTGCTATCTAGAGGAAGCTGTACAAAAAATGCGCACAGAATCCGAAAGCAAAAAGAAATAGTAAGCGGCTCTTTTTAGCTTCAGCAGACACAGTGATAGTCTATTACACAGTTCCATAGCGAAGGCTTCTACTCAAACAGCATTCGGTCGTGTCCAACTAGACATTTAAGAAAAACATTGTGCACGTTGACAAGAGGGTTTCACAAGTTTAGATGAGTTCATATTCCTCATCCTGATTGCTGTTGACTGATGAGGAATTATAGACTCGGAATTAGCAGTTCAATTGTTTTCTACACCATTCTTTTAGCATAAAAGCAGTCTCATATTAAAATGAATAGAGTCCTAAGAAATGATTGCTTGATTTTGCCATTGCATGTGCCATTATAGCTACTTCCTCTACTTTATTACTCAACTGGCCTGTATTTGTATACACTACGTACTCTGCCATTCAAACAAGTTTGCAAAAAAATAAAAAATAAAAACTCTTTACTAATATGATCTAATTGAACGAAAGGTCAAGAAGGAGATAAGACAGTGCTACGAGCTCATTCACAGGCTGGGAAGGGGAGTCGTGTATTTGGGTTCTTCGAGGATGGGACCAAGTCATCCACATTACTTGCAGACTCTAGATTTGGGAAGAGAGGCAAGTCAACACTCCATATAACAATATCTGAATATATTCAAAGCACACGTCCACATATGTGCCTTTTGTTTAGATGAACAGATAGTGTAGGCGCAGGGGAATAATTCAAATTTGTTCTGCAAGAAATTGAAAAGATCATATGAGATTATGGGCCTTCTTCTTTTCGTTTTCTGCAGATCGCAAATCTTTTGAATTGTACTTCATGGTCAGGGGTTGGTCCAGGTCTCATGGATGCTGCTACTAAAGGTGCTTTGCAAGCAGGAAAGCCTGTTGGTGGATTTAAGATAGGTAAAGAAGCTGATGAATGGACAGCTACGAATTTCCATCCATACCTACCTTCGGAAACTTATCTTACGTGCAGGTAAACTATATGTTGGAAACTCGCCGCCACACTTATAGATTTTGTTTGGATCATGAACTTCTGGATGGATTACCGAGTTAAATAAAAAGGATAGGAATCAAATGAATAGATGATGTTAGCTTCGCCATGTTGTTATCTTCTTATTCCTTTATATTTCTTTTCCCTTTGTTGTTATGGTGTATTTGGTTCTTCTCTCTCCGTCTAATGCGAATATAAACAAGAGATAGAGGGATAAGAGGATGGGATTTCATTTCGGAAGCAACAATTTGAAGATTTTGCAAGATCTGCAACAGGAAAGCAAGTACTACCAAGTTACTAACAGAAATTAGGATGATTGAATCTATTTTTCGGGAAACTTTTTTCAGAAATTAAAGAAAGGGATCCTGGGAAGGCAGGATTTTTTGTTCAGATTAACTACTATTCCACAAATCATTGATCCAAACACACACTTTGGTTGCCCTGTTGAGCAAAACTCGAATGAAATGCAGGTTTTTTTCTGCAAGGAAGCACGGGTTGGTGGATGCTGCAGTTAGACTTAATAGCTCAGACAAGACTGCTGTAGTAGCTCTTCCTGGTGGTGTTGGCACTCTCGATGAGGTGTTTGAGATTCTAGCCCTAATTCAACTGGAAAGAATTGGATCTACGTTTCCAGTTCCCTTCCTATTAATGAACTATGACTCCTTCTATTCGAAGCTGCTGGAATTTCTTGATGTTTGTGAGGACTGGGGGACTGTTGCCAAGGGAGAGGTTTCATCGCTATGGAAGGTGTGTGACGATAACTCCCAAGCTTTGGCCTACTTGCAAGAATTCTATGATCTTTCTACTGAAAAATCCAGGCAAGGCGATAGATCAAAAAGTTCACATAGAACAGTTTCTTAATATGTTGTCGTGTTGGTCGTAACAAGAAGAAAAGGAGAGAAAGAATGTTGCACTTTCAACTCTTTAGAGCAAGAGAATATAGATGGATGTTTTTTCCTCCATCTATACAGCGATCAATACGACCTGTTAATGTTACTTTTTCCTTGTCATAGTTGATTGAATTGAACAAACCCTCCCCTTTTATTAGACTTGGGAGTTCAACATGTAAATTTCTGAAAACATGAAGAAGAAAAGGTATCACCAAATAGCAGTCTTGACAGTTTCAATTTGGATTACTGTAATTTCTATAGAAATTCCGTTGATCCGGAGATTCCACCGGAAACTGGCAATGAACCTGCCCACCTATGAGAAAGAACTGTGTATACAAGCTATATGTATGACCAATCTTGTACAAGTACAAAAACATGCAAGAAAGGGGGTTCAAAGATAGAAGCTATGTATTTATAAACCCAAAATTAGTGGGTATTAGAAGAGAAATGGAGAAAATTTTGCATACGGAGAGGGTAGGGACACGTGGTGCCTGGAACCCCATCCGAGCCATCCAAACATGTTTTGGACGGCCCCGATTTGAGGGGATAAATTTGCCCCCAACATTTACAAATTTACCCCCTCAAATCTGGGCGTCCAAAACATATTTGGACGGCTCGGATGGGGTGTCGGGCAGCACGTGTCCCTACCCTCTCTTTATGCAAATTTTTAGACATGAGTGCATTAGACAAAACTCAATTCAAGGTAGATTACTTGGATAACAATCACAAGCCAAATCCTACCATTTATATTCAACATGAGTTCGAATTCTAAACCTTCTCCTTATCAAAAACTTTAAAGAGAAGGGAAATCTAGACAACCTTAAAGAGTTCTTGACCTTCTCCTTAGCAAAAACTTTAAAGAGAAGGGAAATCTAGAAAATTATCAGGAAACCTCAACAAAGATTACTAAACATTCACGGTGCAAACTAAAAGCATGCTTCTGCATCCATCTCACATGATACTGCAGCATTGTTTTACAGCCACTCCACTTTTCGGTTCATTTTCTGTTTCCAGCGCCTTTAGATCTGCCTGACCACCACTTTTCGGCTCATCATCGGGAACCGTTCCGTGAGTTGCATCCGGTGGCGCCTCCAAGGCTCGAAAAGGATATATCGGCTGAGGAACGAACCCGTATCCCCCATATCCACCAGGACCACCACCATATCCGTGATAACCGCCACCATATCCATAATAATCATTAACATGTATTTCTTCTCTCTGTTGAGGTTTCTCTGCTTTGGATTCAGGCATATATAAATTGCTATGACACTGTCCATACTGCCAAGAGCATAACTGTAATATTTTCCCTGATTTTTGTAGCGTTTGTAGGAGCAAGTGCGGATCAACTGTGCCCGATACCGCTATTTTTCCTTCTCCATCCATTGTGAAATGCCTAACTCCTACCACCAAAAAAAAAACAAAACAAAAACTTGCAGATATAACAAAAAAAAAATACAAAAATCAAATCATACACAAGAAATTGAACAAGTAGTATTTACCGATAGTAGACAACGCTTTAGAGAGTATCTTTTGCCATCCCTTTACCCGGATGTCGACTTTTATAATAAAATTCTGCAGATTTATGCACAGGGAAAAAAACCCATGATTATTATGACAAGCAACATTTACAAAAGTTTGTGGAAGGAAAATAAAACAGAGAGTGCTAATAAAAACTTATTGGGTTGGCAAAAAAAACACAATTTCCGATGCACCTTTAACACTTTGAATCCGATGAAAAGGTGCATCGGAAACTGCGTTTTTTTTGTCTTCCTCTTCCCGAAAATGGGTTGTTATTAGCATTTCCCGTATGTATATGTATATTTAAATGATTGAAATACAACCATGAAAGGGTAGTTTTCAGCTCCATAGAGGGGGACAACCATTGCAGACATTATGATGGAGACTAATAAGTGTATTGGAAGGATTATTTGGTTAGTTGACAGGGCTAAATTTGTGTTTGGAGGAAAATGAATTTGCTGAGAGGATTGGGAGATTTTATAGACTAATAAATGATGAACTAAATGGGGAAATAACTCGTTTAGGAAACAATAAAAAGAAAAAGAATCCGCAAAAAATCCAGGAAATAAATTCCATATACCATAGGGTTATGGTCTATCTTAAGGTATTCTTAATGTTCTCAGATTCTCTTGTTTATTATAGGAAAAATGAAATTTTATTCTCCTCCATTTTCCTTGTGTGAAGAAAATCTTTCTATAAGCATATGGTTCTGATTTTGGAGGAAGAAATATGAAAAATAGAGAGAAGTGAAAGAATTACGTATTTTGTTGGGTCGGTTGGTAATGTAAAATCGGATTTTTGGATTGGCTACCGAAAGAAAAAAAGGAATTATTTCTGTTACGAAAGTTATTGTTCAAAAATGTTAACGATAAATGAAAAGTATCTCCGGAAGTGAAAAGAATACTTTTCATTTAACCTACTAACCCTCAATTATTGTTAACTAAATGGGGAAATTACATTTTAGATTAAAATCTATTTATTGGAATTTTACATATAAATCAATAAAACAAGCAACACAGAAGTGGAGGAACCCTCTTCGCGGATGTACTTCTATGTGTCATATTTAGGGGCGGATGTACATTAGGGCTGGGGTGGGCCCTGGGCCCCCGCACTTCAAAAAAAAAATTGCAACGAATAATATAAATATTACAGTAGGGAAACTTTCAACCAGCAGCGAGCTTTGTCTCAATGGTTAGAGTTTCTTGCTCCACACTTCCATCCAGAGACCGACTCTTCCTAGGTGCACAGTAGGGCTGCACAAAAAAACTGGTGAACTGTGAATCCGGTCCGGACCGAACCGATCCGTGCTTTTTGGATTTTAACCGTGGATTAATGGTCCGGACATGGATTGAAAAAATAGTAAACCGTGACTCGCGCGGACACGGATTTTGATTTCGAAACCGTGGATTAACCGATCCGGACCGTGAGATTTTTATTATATACTCCCTCCGTCCCATTTTAAATGCTCCCTACGAATATCCGTGCCATTTTCAAACGTCTATATCTTTTTATTGGTAATGTTTTCAAAGTTTTTAAAAATTTTGTCTAATAGAACTAATTGAGATCTATCAAATAAGATCCATATTGCATATATAATACATTATTGAATAAAAATTACAAGAGTTTTAAAAAGGCACGCATAACCGTAGGGAGCATTTAAATTGGGACGGAGGGAGTATATATTTTTAAATATACACACACACACACATAATTTTACAAAAACTAGGGGGTAAACTGTAAACTCTTTCAAAACTTAGGGGTTAAACTGTTACCCTTACTTTTAATATATATACTTTACTTGTCTGTTAAACCTAATTTCTACCGCCTCCCTCAACTTCACTTCCAAAGTTCCAGGTCTAATTTTCCAGTTCGAGAGTTCTCTCTCTCTCTCTCTCTCTCTCTCTCTCTCTCTCTCTCTCTCTCTCTCTCTCTCTCTCTCTCTCTCTCTCTCTCCATACCGATTACCGAGAGTTCCAGTTCGAGAGTTCCTCTCATTCTCCATACCGAATCACCGATCACTCATCAGAATACCGAATACGGATCATTATGCTTGTGTTCATTAGCTACTGGGTGTATTTTTATTGATGTGAATCTGTGATCATGTATGTGAATCTGTGATCATGTAGCTACTGGGTGTATTATGTTTGGATGTGTATTTTTATTGATAACCAGCTATTGGGTGTATTTTTCAAGTTGAATAATGTGCTTTGGGTTTGGGATGCTTCTTGATTTTATTTTTAATTTTTATGCTAGATTACGACTACCGTAAACAAGAATGTCTTATATAACATGTAATCCGTGGATAAAACCGGAACCGATCCGTGACTCGCGTTTCGGATTGGAACCGAACCGTGAGACTTTTGGTCCGGACACGGATTGTATTTTCTAAAAACCGTGACTCGCGGATTAGGATTGGATTCATGCCAATCCGATCCGATCCGGACCGTGTACACCCCTAGTGCACAGCTTTGGTTTTTTTTTTAATTGCAACTATATATAATACTCATATCTCTCTCTCTCTCTCTCTCTCTCTCTCTCTGTTTGTAAAATTTTTTTATTAAATGAACAAAAACATGACACCTTTGGACATTAAATTTTTTTTGTTTAGCATTTTTACTCTATGTTTCTCTCTTTACGGACTATGGTAGGAATTAATGTACAATGAAAATTAAATCACAAACATGTCGATTTATATACTTATATGAATAAATTACGGATTACTCATTTTTTATATGTAATTATATGACTTCTCAGTAATTTGTATCTTCATATTTTTCTATACAACATGCAATTAGTTTTTCATTGAATGGTGCCACCCCGTGGCCGAATCTGGGCTTTGTCCCTGATTTCTAGTGTCTCAAATTATCAATGTTTACATAGCCGTCAAGGTTGCAATTGCAAAGCTAATTTGGCAACTGTAATAACTGATTTTTAAGGACCGAGGATGAAGGTTAGTCCTCTATCCGTAATGCCACCCATGAGAGGAAAATTCTGGCCTCGTCGTAGGCATCGACCGAGCTATCAAATGCCTATGGCTAATGGCCCCCCCGGATTGAAAATCTTGGCTCCGCCACTGGCCATATTATTTGCTCTTTTTTGAACATCTATCTATATTATACAACAAAACAGTTTTTTCTGGGGGTGCTCACGGTCCGGTTTGGCCCGGATTGGCATGAATCCAATCCTAATCCGCGAGTCACGATTTTTTGAAAATAAAATCCGTGTCCAATCCAAAAAACTCACGGTTCGGTTCCAATCCGATCCGCGAGTCACGGATCGGTTCCGGATTTTTACCTTATTCTTAAAAAATAAAAAATAAAAAAATCATCAACTCAATTTCAAGATTTTGTCGGCTAGAGGTGGGTTGGAGGTCAGCCGGAGGTGGGTTAGTGATTTTTTTGAATTTTATGTTTGAAATTAGAATTTTTAAAAATTAGTGACATTTCACTAATTTTTTGGTCGCCGGAAGTGTTCGGCCAACAATGGGGTGGTGGTCATGTACGAAATTAGAACTTTTAAAAATTAGTGACATTTCACTATAATTTTTTTTTGTCTTTATGTTCGATTGCAAAAGTTTCTTGTCCTTCTTTAAAAATGTTAAATGTTTTGAATTTTTGGCTTAGTGGCCCAAATTAAAATGCAAACAATAATTGTACTAATATCATTTTCTCTATAATGAAGTATTCACCTACCATTTAAAATTTCTGTTAACTAAAAAAGTTTTTATGATTTTTTTAAGATATAATTCACCTTCCGTGACCACATTGGGTGACCATTTCGGCTAGAATAATTAGCATCTATTTTGTTATTGCTAACAATATTAAGACTTTTGACATCTCAGTCCACAATTTGTCATGCCCTCAAATTTTAAATATAAATAAATAAAATTTTCCAAAAGATAAGGTCAATATATTTGTAGACACCCCAATTTGCTCCTACTACTCCTCCTACACACTACCTTTCTGGCCTTCATCAAAAAACCATTAAAAACCCTCTTAAAAATCCTCCAAAATCCAAAATATTCCTAACTCACTGCTACTTTACTCCTTTGTTACTTTCTCCCCCATCCTTCCTGCTACTGTTACCACTAATACCCTCCCTTATCACCTTCCTAAACTCCATCACCAAAAAATTCTCCCAAAAAAAAAAAAAAACCCACTACAACCTTGAAATTTTTTCCTAAAACCAGGAGCTATAGTGAAACCAAATCTTTCCAGTACCTCAACTGAATTCTACCACCAACAAATATCCACAACTTGTCCAACATTTGCAAAGGACTCGGGGGAGGTGTTGTGCACCCCTCGGCCATTGGATCGAGTTTTGGATGGCTCGGATGAGTTTGTCAAAAAAAAATTAATTTTGATTTTTTTTACCGGTAAAAAATCAAAACACATCCGAACCGTCCAAAACTCGATCCAACGACCGAGGGGTGCACAACACCATGCACAACATGGCCGTGCACAACACCTCCCTCGCTTCCATTTGCAAACAAGTCCAAAGGGTGCATTTCAAAGAGTAATTTCAAGATAAAATATAGTTGAATCCTGAGGGAAATTTCCTCCACCTTGCATTCCAGTAATACACACTGAAAATGTAACCTGAGAGGAACAAAATCATTTTTTAAATCAAAAATACAAAATTTTCAAATATTTAATAAACTGGGGCGCCCTAGTTCTCCAATTCTGGGGGCACCCTAGTTCACCAATTATGGGGGGCACCCTAATTATGCAAAAATTGGGGCACCTCAGTTCATAATTTTTATCATTTTGCATGTTTTAAATAATTAAATGGTATTTCAAATCAAAATAGGATCAAATTTATTATTTTCTGTTATTTAAATAATTTCATAGTTACTTTGATTTATTTTCTCCAGTTTTAAATATTTTCTTGTAAATACTTTTTCTTTTTGAAAAAAATAATAATCTCTCCTTTTTCAAACCATGATTTTTCTTAAATTAAAACCCATTTTTAAATTGCTAAAAATAAAATTTCAAAAAAATAATATCAGAATCAAAATAAAGGGGAAAATGGATTTTAGTAATCATTTTGAACTAGGGCGCCCTAATTACCTCTTATTTGGGGCGCCACAACTCTCTGTAAATTAGAATTAATTTAGTTATTTCGATTTTTTATTATTTTGTTGCATTTCACTGTTTATTATCATCATTTTATGCATTTTATTTGCTTGATTATTGCATAAAGTTTCATTATAAAATATTTTGCAAAATCCCACGAATATTAAAGTAGAGACCGATCTTGTGTCGGGCGAGAGAGGTGCCGTAAAACCCTTCCCCTCTCATAACCTGGCTCCGAACCCAAAATATTTTTGGTTAAAATGATCAGTCACAAAGCCTTTTCCAAAATAATGGCACGGAAGTCGTATTTTTATCAAAAATGGTTTCTCGGGTTATTTTCCGCAAATCCGGGTGGCGACTCCAAAAATCAATTCGAATTTTCAAATCCGCGAAGTCGAGGGCCCAGTGGCAGCGTCCACAATATTCCTTAAACAATTTTCTCAAAGTCTCCTCACGAGTCATAAGTCGTACAAGTAATCAAATCAATCCGTACCCATACCCCAAAAGCATAAGTGAATAAGTGAGAGTTATTACATCATTTCCATAAGTCAAAAGAGATGAATGAATATGAAGTTACAAAATCATCTTTGCAAGAGAGGTGATGTTCATAAGATGATATGATAACTCCGTCTGGGTTAGATTTCAAAACATGCAACACACGTCAAGCATCCCACGTCATGCTCCTCGTTGATTTTCTGAAAATAATAGGTTGAGCTCACTAACCCAGTAAGAAAATCTCGTATATTATCACTAAATGCAAGTGGAATAACATGAGCATGAGTAAACAATAAGACACGAGGTTAGCATGTAAGAGAGGGAGAACCAACTTAAGATCAAGTAATATCAAGTGTCATCAAAGTGTCCACTTAGACATAAAAATCTCTTTCGTCAATGAGAAACCTCATTTAAACATTCAAAGTACTCACGCACACGAACTATTCCATTTCTTTCATAAATTTCCAAATTCCTCTTGGTTCTAACTTCTCATAACCAATACCATGGGGACTTGGATCCCTTCTCTACCCCTGCCGAATTTCACGGGCCTCGCTACCCATACGGATTTACCGAATGGTGGCCCTAGTAATCACAATATAATCTCATTTCCATTCTCTTTCATTTTCTCATAACGTTCATGTATCATCATTTAGTTCAAGGGAGAACTTGTCCATTGTCTATTGTGTTGTGTCATCACGTGTCATATTCGGGGATAGGTACAATTGTCATCAAATTTGAGGAACAATCAACGATTGAAGTAATGAACAGTGAATGAGTGTCATGACTGAGGAAATAAGCTTAAATGATCAATATTTCAAGTTCACAACAAGATCAAGATTTCAGAACATTGGGGTACCTGAACCCCAAAAATGGGGTACATGTACCAGTCGACTTTTTTAAAAAATAGCAAGTTTTGGTACCTGTACCTCAATTCTGGGGTACCTGTACCAGAGCATTTTGAGCAGGTTTTCTGACGAATTTCTGTGGGTTTCAATGGATAAGTATATTAAGGAATTGATGAAACTTCTATAAAACATGGGAATCAAACAACTTTCACCAAGATCAATCAAGATTTCATCTAAAAATTCAAGATCAAGGTGGGTTTCCAAAGTAGTCAAGACATACATGATCAATCAAAAGGCGTATGCAACATATCAACCAAAAACACTTAGAAATAGGAGAGAGAAGTCCCTATCTCAAGAGTTTAGCTCCAAACAAAACCCAAATGTAAAACCCTAGCCTTCAAATCCCGAAATCAACCTTCCCACGTGAATACCAAAGAAACTCGAGCTCCAAAAGTATGTAGATGATGGATTGGGTGAGAATTTTGAGAGAGGAAGAGAGGGGAAGGGCCGACCTTTAATGGGGGAGGGAGAGATGTAATTTTCTCTCTCTCCTCATTCTATTTATAGTCCCATACACATATATCACATGACACACCCCTCTAGTTATCAATATGCTACCAACAAGACCACATTTTTCAATTTCCCCGCATTAACCCACAATCTAATATTTTAAACAATTTCACACAATTCTCCAACTTTATCTTTGAAAAATCTTTTAAAATTACAGACACTTACACAACCTATCCTTCTCCACATTTTCAACCACCATTTTCAATAATTATATGGTACTTCACGCATGGTAATTTGATGAACAACATTTTGTAGCCCCTTGCTGGTAGGGCTGTAAGCCGTTCATGAACTATTCGAGGCTCGACTAGGTGAAGGCTTGTTCGAGTTCGATTCGGTTACTAAACGAACTAAACCTGAACCTCAATTTTAGGCTCGTTTAATAAACGAGCCGAACTTGAACTTGACAATATTCGGCTCGATTAGGCTCGCGAACCTAAAATATATACGTATATCTCATAAGAATTTCATATATAACCTTGAATATGTATAACTTTCAAATATACATAATGAAAGTTTTATAATTTGTACATGTATAAACTTATAAATGTATTGTAAACTTAAATTTTAGTATGTTTTTATAATTTTATATATGGATAGGCCTCTTTATGTACAAAATAAAAAATTTGTTTGTAGTTCTAGACTTGTATGAGAGCATAAATATCTAGTATTTTTTACTCGCTAAGGCTCGTGAACAAGTTCGAGTTCGACTCAAACCTCGGCAAGCTCACCTCGAACTTGGCTCGTCAAATTTTCACAGAGTTCGAGCTCGGCTCGAGTTCGTTTAAAAACTTAATGAACAAACCTGAACATTTTGGCTGTGTTTGGTTGCACAGTTTAGTTTAGTTTAGTTTTGATGATGTAAGCAAGTGTAATAAGTGGAGAGAGGTAGAGAGAAAAGTGAAAAAGGTGATGATGTAATCAAAACTGGAATAGTGCCAAAACCGGAGCAAAGCTCCCAACCGAACAAGGTTTAAAAGCTCGGCTCGATTCGACTCGTTTACAGCCCTACTTGCTGACCATTACTCACTTGTCGAAACACATTTTTAACAGCATAAATTTAGGGGGAAATAGTGAGAAAAAGAGTCATACTTAATTTGATATGTACAATATGTACCTCGATTTTGTCACATATGTGCATCTATTGTTTTTGAAGAATTCCTAATCCAAAAGTGCGTGCGTAGATTTGTGTAGTGTGCGTAATTATTTGTGTAATGTGTGTGGGGCTTGATTTTGTCATAATGTGCATCTATTGTTTTTGAAGAATTCCTAATCAAAAAGTGCATGTGTAGATTTGTGTGGTGTGTGTAAGTATTTGTGCAAAGTGTGTGGGGTAATTGATAATTAGAACACCACTTCTATTCCAAACTTGTATTTTTTTAGAAGGAAAAGATCAACCAGTAAATTTTATAACGAGATCCCGGGTGCCTGTAGCAAGGCATGGAATTAGCTGGGCAAGTAAAGTGATACGTTAAATATCGTCACATGGGGCCCAAAAGTGGGCCCACACAAACTATTTGAACTGTTCAATGCTTTTAAAATAATTATTTGAGAGGTCTTGTAAAAAATCAAACTCATCGGATATTTGTACGTAATTGATCTAATTCATTCAATTTTCATTCAGAATTCAGGACCTTATAATCCAAAAGAATCTTAAGAAAAAGTTATACGATTGTGCGCTCGGGAATCCCTTGATATGAACTGTAGATGTCGCAAGGCTCGTTGAGAAGGGCATTCTGTAAACAAATTATCTTGATCAGACATCGATAGGTATCTAAATAGTTTATAATTTGAGCGTTACTAGCGGAAAATGAGTTGGATAACAGCCAAAGCATCCGTTTGGACTTCCAAGCTGTTAAGAGCATCCATATTAGTCTCAACTGATTTTGAGCTAAATTACAACTTAAAAACCAGATTTTCTAATTTAGCTTGCACATTTTTTGACACCCCCACATTAGCCTCGCTGTACAAGTCTTGTTCACCCTTTCCCAAAGAGGGTGAACGTTACCCTCCTACCTCCGGTGCCGACATCGATGCTTGGACCCGTTCAAGTTGTTCAGAACAATTTTCTAGGAGGGCATACAAAATTTAGCTAAATCAGACATCGGAAAGTAGTTGAGTTTGGAGCTCCAAAACGCAGATTTTTATTCTTTAGGTTTTAAAGAACAAAAAATAGACATTTTGAGCTCAAAAAATAGACATTTCACCCTCTCCCAAAAGGGTCTTTCTTCAACAAGGACATAATATATGGGTCAATCATGGAAATAGGACACAAACTAGTTCTTAATGCCAAGAGGACAAATCACCCCCACATTATAAAAATGCCCCCACTAGCCCATAAAAGTGCCTAAATCCCCCAAAGCCTATGAAAGTGCCTGAACCCCAAACCTAATGAAAGTGCCTAAATTTCAAAAACCGTATGAAAGTACCCAAACTTCTAAAACTCTAAGAAATCGTATGATACCGTAAATGCCTAAACCCAAAATGCCTAAACCCATTATAGCCGACCCCAAAAAGCCTAATCTCCATAAAATTGAACCCAAAAAATTGAACCTATCCCCAAAATTGAAGGGAGAAATTAATTTTACCCCATGCCATCAATTTTGTCCTACGCATGAGATAGAGAGAGAGAGCATCAATTTTGTCCTACGCATGAGAGAGAGAGAGAGAGTGACGTCATCAAGTCTCTCTAAAATAGCGACCGTAGTAGTGTGTGCGAGAGTGGGCATTTTTGTCTAGTGTTGACCTTGAGTCCTCAAAAATTTCCCTTCAATGAATTGAAAATAAGTTAGGCTATGCTAAAAACCTTTTAAAGCTCAAAACTTGGCTATTGGCGAATTTTCCGATTCTTCCAAAATTGTCTCGTAAGGGTCTCATTAAAACAATAATGCTACTCTTACACCCATCCGACTACAGGTTACACCCCACTTTGATTTTGACACGTGACATCCCTCTCAATTTCTTACACTTTGTTTGGTTGAGAGTTTTGAAAAGAATATTTTGAGAAATATTTTTGAGATAGTGTTTGGATGAGTTTTTGGAAAAAGTAATAATTAGAGAGAAGTGTAATAATTGGAGAGAGGTAGAGACAGAAATGAGAATAATGATTGGAGAGAGGGGTATGAGTAGAGAGAAATGTGATTAATGATTGGAGAGATGAGAGATGGGGAAAAAATCTTTTTGGAAATTTTTTTAGAAATGTGAAGTGAACAAAGTGAAACACTCTCTCTTCTCTCTCTCTCTCTCTCTCTCTCTCTCTCTCTCTCACCGCCCCTCTCACTCTCTCTCCCCGACTCTCTCTCTCTTCATTACTCATTTATTTCTCTCTCCTCTACACACTCCCCCACTTAATTTTCTCTCACTTTTTATTTTTTATAAACTAAAATGTTCATAACTTTTATTTTTCATATCCAATACTAACAATATATATATATATACGAAACATTTCTAGTGAGCGAGCCCTCACAAATTTTATGCGGGAGAATGATTTCAGCCGTTGGATCGCTTATGAGGTATGAACGGCTGAGATCTAAAAATTCACACGCGGGTCAGAAGTCGGGTTAAATTAGGTTCACGGGTCAAGATCCGGGTTTAAACCCCATCCGGATCCCTCCCCTCTTCATTATCTTCACCCCGATCGACGAAGAACGATCGAAATCGTGAATAAACCCGACCAAAACGAAGGTATAATTTCTCTCCCTTCTCTTCTCTCTATCTCTGGTTCGTATTTCTTCGATCTGTACTCAAATCGTTTTCTGGATTTTTTGGGTTTTCAACACGAACAAGAGAAGAACGAACGAAGCAATCCCGGTCTGATTTCTTTGAAATCGAGAAGGTATCTCTCTTGTCTCGAACTCTCTCTCTCTTCTTCGTTGTTGAACCCGATTTTTAGGGTTTCCAGAAGAGAAGGAAATTGATTTTTGAACTCCATTTTTGTTTGATTTTTAGGGTTTCCAGAAGAACAGAACAGAAATCAAAGAAGAAGAAGAGGTACATCAAAGGTATTATCATGCTACATTTTGGGGGGGTTTTGCTATGTTTTATGGGTGGTTTATTTTTTTAACGGCATTTTTGTATTTCTGGGAAACACAAAATGTGTACTTAATTAGGAGAATGATATTGACATTGGATTTCATTCTTATTACTTGAATTTCTCTACACACATTTTGTATTTATGGGAAACAACATAAAGAAAGAGTGGAGCTAGACGTCTACACACATTTTTGTGGTGGTTTATTTTTTTCTACTAGAGGTTGGGGCACACACAATGCGTGTGCAAGTCAAATTTTGATTCAAAAAAATGCACAATATGCACAAAAGATCAAACAATAAGCCGAAAGCAATTGTGCATATTAAATAATCACTCTCGTCGAGACAAGCCAAGAAACCACAAAAAAATCGACCGAAAACTAACAAATACAAAAAAAATTAAATAATCAATTTTTTGGATTTAGCCAAAGGAGGCCATAGATCCCCTTGTTTGTTTGTTTGGTTTTTCTTTGGCTAAAGTAGGGTTATCAGTTATGATGCACCCGGGTCCTCGTAAGGGACGGGTGAGACGGTGACGGGCTTTACCAGGGAGGACGAACTTATAAAAATCCTAATTGTTGGGACCAACGCCATTGGAACCTTATCGCAATTTCCTTTTCAATGTCTCACTGCTAAAAATCCACAAGTATATTCCGAATCCGGTCCTCATCTGTCATCGTAGTAGCTCTGCTTTTGCATTGAATTGACTTCTCAAACCAAAAAGGAAAAAGAATGGGAATATTATTGTTTAATGAGCAATAATGCTACTCTTACATCCACATCCGATTACACCCCACCCGGCACCTCTCAATCTCTTTGACTCTCTCTCTCTTTCATTACTACTTTCTTTCTCTCTCCTCTACTCACTCCCCCACTTTAGCTTTCACTTTTTATTTTTAAAAAATTACAATGTTTATAACTTTTATTTTTCATATCCAATATTGAAAAATAAATAAATATATATATATATATATATATATATAGGCTCATCTTCTAGTCCACTCCTCCCGGATTTAAGAAAAAATTGATTTTTTTTGTGTTGCAATTTTTTTTTCGAAAATCCGAGCCGTCCAATGTGTTCAGAAGGTGTTTTCAAGGGTCCAAGCGGAAAATCTTCAAAAAAAAATACCGGGAAGTGCTTGATCCAAGCATTTTTCGCAAAACTGTATTTTATTTTATTTTGAAGATTTTCCGCGTGGACCCTTGAAAACACCTTCTTAACACATTGGACGGATCGGATCGTCAAAAAAATATTTGGATCATGAGGACCGGAAACGGAAAGACCGGATAAGAAGTGGATCGTGTATATATATATATATATTTAAAATCTACTCGACAACGTTTATCAAACAAGACCAATATTGAACATGTAATTATGTATAACAAATCATTTTTTAGGTATAGGCTCTTTTTTCGCTTACTTTGAGCTCGTGAATTTCTGTTACAAATACTAATAATCATAGAACTTTATATTTTTTTTTCATTGAAATTCACGAATTCAAATCTAATGAAATTCACAAGCTCAAACCAAGTGATATTTATGAGTTCAAATCAAGATAAATTCACGAGCTCAAAGACAGCCAAAAAAATAGCCTATGCCTGAAAAATTATTTTTTATACATAACTAAATATTCAATATTGGTCTTTTTTGGTAGCCGTTGTCGAGTAGATTATATATATGGTGCTTATGTATTTGTGAGGGAACCCTCACTAGCCATTTTTCGTCTTTATTCACAAAATTTTAAGTTCGGCTAATAATTTTATAATTTTTAGATCACGCTCGTCGAGACAAGCCAAGAACCCAGAAAAAATCGACCGAAAACTAACAAATGCAAAAAAATTTGAACAAGGATAAAACGAAAAAAAACCCAAAAGCCAGTTTTTTTGATTTAACCAAAAGGAGGCCTATATAACCTTAAATTCCTAGCAGTGGATGAAGGGATCTTCTCGGTTTGGTGAGGCTGTATCCAGCATCCCGTATCCAAAGGTCTCTCTCTCTCTCTCTCTCTCTCTCTCTCTCTCTCTCTCTCTAGATTAGTGGATTTGGCTCACCAAACGTTGAATTTCAGTGCAATGAATCCGATTCCTTAATACTAGATTTGAATAGATGGACTTCAATCTGTTATCGTCATCCTAAAGACACTGTGTGAATCTCACTCCTGGTGGTGAAATCCCACATAGGTCGTAATGCCCAACCTCCTTTGATATATCATGTGAATTCAGTTGAAGACATCATATATTTGTCACAATAATCTCCCACAACGACCGCTGGTTTACTGCTGTGTTTTGATTAATTTGTAGAATCCGAAGTGGACTTTTATTTGTTGGTAATTAGCATTAGGATCTAAGTTTCATGTGTTTCTGTTGTGACTACGTGTTTGGGAAGGTGGATGAAATTATCTGAGTTATTAGTTTTCCCCGCTGAATATGTTTGAGAATCAAATGAGTTTGTCATTTCAATGTTTGTGGTATTTTGATTCTGTGCCAACTGGGGTTCAAATGTAGAGAGACTGATCATAAGTTTGACGATTGAATAAGATTGGAATTATGATTCCATTCTCTGGTATTTTGAGTCCTACATGCTTGCTCAATAGTTTGCTTGATCTAATATGCTGATTTTTTCCCTCTAGTTTTGTGGAGCTTTGTTGTAGTTTTCGTACTGTGATCTTCTTTTAGTTGCTAGTGTATGAATAATTCATGTGTTGGTTTAGTTATGTTTATCGATATGCTAGTAATGGCGACCAATGCTTGGCATGATTATCGAGGGGCTCATACTTGTAAATTTTTGTCATCTACAACTCAGGAATTTTTGCGCATGATTTCCCTCTAGATTTAATTTTTCAACATTGTCGTATTGATGTTTTCACTGTACGAGTGGGAAGCTTTGGTTGTAAATTTATGAACAACAAGGCGAATGAATAAGAACAAGTAATAAAAATGAGAGAAAACATGCACATGTGCAAATGATGTGGAGACATAGGTAAAAACATACTTGCAGACAAAAAATTTCCAACCAAGACCTCCAAAAGTTAGGAGAACCATTGCATGATATGGCCCGATAGTGTAAACATAATCGTGAGTCCTTGACAGCATTGACATTAGAACACAAGCAATAGTGAAGTAGAAAAAATGACAAACAAGAGTCACTTAAGCAACAAAAGAAGAAATAAAGGTCCGAGGACATCAATTTTCTTTTACTTAGTTTTTAAAGTAGATTAACCAAAAATGAACATAGAAAAAAGCAACAAATGAAGCTGACAATGAGGCATCATAAGGTGCAGTTGGGAATAACTGTAGGATAAAACAAGCAAGGCACTACGTTCCTCTGTCTAGAAACAAAGAATAGAAATTGAATGCCCTAGATCAGCAATTTTCCAGCAGTAATATCAATATCTGTCACAACGTAAACATCCCTTTTAGTTTTGGAAGCAGCAGTACCATCTTGCTTTTAGTAGCAAACATGTTTACATGAGTAAATCAAATGCTACAGAAAAGGGGATGGAATTGGGTGAGATACTGGATAAGAAATTGATCCAACAACAAACTAAGATAGACTGCTCTCCATTGTAGACCATAACTCCAGCAATGATATAATAAACTTTTCCGGACCAATTGTACAATTGACAATGATTCCAAAGTAAAGGGACATAGGAAAATCGTGGGCTGGAATTAATAGTGAGATCCATATCCTGCTAGAAACAACATAGACCACCGGAATATAAACATTTGACAATAGAGACTCTTTGTTGGGTTATTAATTTTGAGATAAATTTTCGGGATAATAGCTTTGTATAGCGTTGTGTAATTTTTGGCCTTTAGTAATTTTTTTAACATTTTAACAAACTTTTTTACTTTTTGAACAGAGATACGTAATATACATCCAAAAAGTAAAAAATCAATAAAAAATTTGATAAAAAATATTAAAGACAAAAAAACACAGATGACGAAATAGTGAAAACTTTTAGAGATAACTAAACTACAAACCAACCTCATTTCTCCTTTTGGCATGGTGAACTTACGTAGACTTGTTTTGGTAGGAGACAGAGTGAAAGACTCAAAAAAAGTCACCAAAGTTGTCTAAATTGCATGTATATTATCAGAACAAGATACAACAAAGGTAGCACTCGCATCGGGATGTTCAAAATAACCGTAATAACAAGAGAATAAGAACGCAGGAAGCAAATTCCATGAAAAACACTAATGAATTGCAAAAAAGGATGAATAAACAATTGGAACGAAATGTGAGACAATACAGAAAAGCACCCAGATGAATGCAAGGTTACGAGAAATTGCAGTTCATTTGTAGCATCTACAAATAGCTCCAGTGGTGAATGAAAAAATAGTCAAAAGTAGATGCCATTTGATCATCTTTGTGTTTGTAAAGAATATCATACATTCATACCAAATGCACAAGAATAACTCACAAAAATTAGGATATTGCAAAACAGACAGAACAATTATAATAGCCAGAAATCCAGTCATTGTTGAAATAAATGAAGGCAGTAAACCCATAAAAATATACTCCCTCCGTTCCTATTTGTTTGTCCACTACGAAAAGTCGTGCCACTTTTCAAATGAAAAAATAAAGTGTTTTCATGTATCATTTTTCAAATTTTTTTACACCGAATTAAAGTACTCATCGTGTACTTTAATTTGGTGCGAAAAAATTTGAAAAATGATACACGGAAGCACTTAATTTTTTTATTTGGAAAAAAGTAAGAGAGAGAGTATGGGACAAACAAATAGGAACGGAGGGAGTATATATATATATATATATATGAATTGCTGAAAATTGTCGAGGTGGTGGAGGCATTGTCGAATGAGCTCCGCAAGTCATGACCTTTTGCTTTGTAGATGGACTTTCCCCTTCTGATCCTTGAGATACATGCATAATGCATTCCATATTCACTGAGTCTCGAAGGATGCATTATATGCCCTACTAGCGTGCCCGTCTTAGGACAAGTCATTCTAGAACTAATAACTTGGCCCCTTAGAAGCATGAATATATGGAGTCACGGACGACACATGGCTACAACATGAAATGGATCCGCCAACATGACAAACATTTGGGAGTCCTTTTTTATTTTTGAACCGACAGTTTGGGCACTTGGAACACGTAATTTTTTTTTATATATAATGCATATTGGAAAATAACTACTTGGTTTTTTTAGATCACAATTGTGTTTCATGTTTTAGCATATTGAAATGGTGGAAAGTCATTTTCACAGACTACGTACTTCAAAACAAGCGGGACAACAAGATCTATTATCTATTTTAGAAATTTGTTTCATCATCAAATTGAAATCATCTCGGTCTAGACTGCATAAAACTGGAAATTGTGTGGGGGAGGGGTTATTTATGATTGTAAATGTTTTATTTGGACTATTTGGTTTGACATTCCTGTCAAAATTATTATGAGAGTCATGTGTTCAAGTGATAAGTAAACGTGTTTGATCTCGTTTGATGTATGAGTGAAACTTTGTTACAGTTGTACTAGTTCGTGAGTTGATTAAACTCTTCTTTATTCAGATGGAGGGGAGTTCTTATCAACACGGGCAGATTATTGACATAAGTGGTGAAGTTTCTGGTGGAGAGAAGAGCCTTGGAGGGAGCAAACTATGTGGAGAAGCTCCTTGTGGGTTCTCAGATGCTGTAACTATCACCAAGGATGCACAAGAACGAACAGCTTCCATGCGGAAGCTTTTCATTGCAGTTGGCCTCTGTGTTGTCTTCATGGGCATTGAAGTAGCTGGAGGCATCAAAGCCAACAGTCTTGCCATTTTGACTGACGCCGCACATTTGCTCTCGGATGTTGCAGCTTTTGCTATCTCATTATTTTCTTTGTGGGCAGCGGGCTGGGAAGCCACTCCTCGTCAGACTTATGGGTTCTTTAGGATAGAGATTCTTGGTGCTTTGGTTTCCATCCAGCTCATATGGCTGCTCGCTGGGATTTTAGTTTATGAAGCCATAGTAAGGCTTCTTAATGACACGGGTGAAGTCAATGGCTTCCTTATGTTTCTTGTTGCCACTTTTGGTCTTCTGGTAAATATAGCCATGGCTGTCATGTTGGGTCATGACCATAGCCACGGGGGGCATGATCACGGTCATGGTCAGAGTCACAGTCACAGCCATAGCCACAATGATCAAGATGACAAGAGCCACGATCACAGGCATGGGGTGCGGATTACCACACATCCGCATAGTCATGAGGAGCATTCAAGAGACGAGGAGCATGGCCATGCTCATGAGGAAGACATGCTCAAACCACTGCTGAAGAAAAATTCCCATGATAAAAATTTGCCAAGCAGTGAGAAAGAAGAAAAGAAGAACCGTAACGTCAATTTACAAGGAGCCTATCTCCATGTATTGGGGGATTCCATTCAGAGCATTGGAGTCATGATTGGAGGAGCATTGATTTGGTATAAGCCCGACTGGAAGATAATTGATCTAATTTGCACCCTCGTATTTTCCGTCATTGTTTTGGGGACAACTATCAAAATGCTGCGGAACATTCTGGAGGTATTGATGGAGAGCACGCCCAGGGAGATTGATGCGACAAAACTTGAGAAGGGCTTATGTGAAATTGATGAAGTGGTGGCCGTTCATGAGCTCCATATTTGGGCCATTACAGTTGGAAAGATTCTGTTGGCTTGCCATGTCAAAATAAACCCTGAAGCAGATGCTGACATGGTGCTAGACAAAGTGATTGATTATATTAGGAGGGAGTACAACATTAGTCATGTGACTATCCAGATAGAGCGTTAGAACTGTTTAATGGAGAGAGATTTGATCTTTGAAGAGCAGATTAGGCCTCCGTTATTGATAAGATTGTTCTTGCATTCTATTTCATTTTCTCGTTCAGTTTCCTTTGTTAGAGTAGTGAAGCTGAAGCTGGCATTGTTGCGCTTTTATTGGCACGAGAGGATTGATTTTCTTGTTTCCTTACCAAATGTGATGCTTGGGTTCGGCTATTCCGGAGTTTCTTTTGCTACTGAATGGCTGTGTCTACTTCCTCTCTTTGGGATGATTGTTGAGGGGTGTTGTGGTTCTTGCATTGCTCTTGTGCATTTAGCTTTGATAAATTCTCTTTTTCCTTTTTCATGCAGGTTTTGTATTTTACTGTGATGATCAAGCCATATTGTGACTCTGCAAGGTAGTAGCTCTTCCCAATCTTTTTTTTGAGTCATTCTCTAAAGCCTAATGCATCAAATGAGACCGAGAGTTGTGGCCGTACCCTTTGTCGCCAAGCTCTCCCAGTTCCTGCCTATTCCCAGAGCTGCGACTTAATACATTGGGTTCAGCACCTCAGCTTCACTTCAGTTCAGGTAGCGGCACCTTCTCTGTTATAGTAGAAACTTTTCTTGTCATAGATTTTACTTGGAGTTTCTTTTTTTTTCTTTTTTCTTTTTTCTTTTTTCTTTTTTCTTTTTTCTTTTTTCTTTTTTCTTTTTTCTTTTTTCTTTTTTCTTTTTGGGATGCCAGTTATCTATTCTAGATTCGTTTGTGGCTGTTTGAAAGTTTTTGATAATTACTCTCCCTCTCTGCCTTTTTGTGGGAAGGCAATGGTGCCCATAATGTGTGGACTTGCCTTGCTGATTGGTGCCAAGCTAGAGGATATAGTCGAGGTGTGTAGCCGTTACCTCCAGGGCCCCGGAATTACTCGAGGTGCGCGCAAGTTGGTCCGGGCATCCGGTTATCAAAAAAAGAAGCTAGAGGATATAGATCGAGTTAATGTACAAGCCCCACCCTTTACCTGGTGTAGATAAGGTGCCTGAAACTTGAGGCCTGTTTGGGAAGGGCTAAATTGGTTATAGGGGCGACAACTCACCTAGCTAATAATTATGCATTTTGAGAGTACTAGGGTCCACTTTTGTTTTATTTATTTTTTGCGTTTGTTAGTTTTGCATCGATTTTTTGTGTATTATTGGTTCGTCTCGACGAGAGGAATCCAAAAAGGTAAAAGATTATAATTAGAACCCTCAATTTTTTGAATAAGATCGAAAAAAGTGTAAAAAACGGACTTTTTGACTTATTTTTGTCTTTATTCAAAAAAAAATATGTTTCGATCATAATTTTTTACTTTTTCGATTCCTCTTGCCGAGACGAACCAATAGTACACAAAAAGTTGATGCAAAACTAAAAAACGCAAAAACAAATCAAATAAAGACAAAAAATAAGCCAACTAACTTTTTTAGGAAAAAACGCACCTTAATGTTTAGAAGCCAAAAGGGCCCTTCCAACTCCTTGTGCGGAGCCGCACTACACCACTTAGTGCGGCATCCAAGCTGTTGATCTCGGTAATTGACTGCTCGAATTGCATCTCAGCAATGGATGGTTTGGATCATGCAAGTGCCGAGATGAAATCCTGACCACTGATCAACGACTTGCATATCGCACTACAGGATCTCCGATTCCTTAATCTTGAGGAGCTACTTTTGCTATTATTATTGAGGGGGTTATTTATTGCTTGATGGATAGAGATACAGAATCTGTATTAATTGGAATTCATATGTTCTTGCCCATTAAAAGCTTACCGGGTTTTCAGGACATAGAATGATAGAATCTTGTGTCTATGTAGTTTTAGGTGCCCAATTTCATCTTTATACGAGGAAAAATGAAACCATGGTTTGGACACAATGATAATATTCCAGGAAACTACATTGGGGAAATTGGGTTCTTTCCAGTTTTTAGATTGATTTTGGCCTCTCTTTCGAAATTGTGCCAATGTTAATCATAGAATTTTTTTTATTATATAATTTTGGTCTATGAATTTTTATATTTTTCTGTTTCGTCTCGTCGAGCCGAACGATGTTAATAAAATAGTATACTTAAATCTATTAAAAACTAAGAGAAAACAACTAAAATGACATTGCTGAAAAGCCCCCAAAAAGTTAGGTCAAAGGGGGCCTAAGTGTAGAGATCCCGACCCATTGTGTGGTGAAAAAAGAATTTGGGGCGTTATGTGACAGTGCTCCAAGGGCGCTAATAATATCTCCTTAAATGAAGATTCAAGAAGACAAAAAGGAAAAAATAAGGAGTAGCAAAGACAGTTTTATGAACATACTACTATGTTTGTTGCCATTAAAGAGTGAAGCAATTTCATACCAACAGTCCAAGAGTATAAATTATGAAGGATCGAGAAAATGTAAAAACAAAGCACCAGGCTCAATTGCAAATGAAATTAAATGTTATAAAAATATAAACTACTTATTTAACTACTTTTGTCTAACATTTCACTGTATTTTTTTCGATTATCAAATACAAAAAAGAAATTGCATATTTGTAGTATGTAATTGATCCCACTGGTAGTAAATTCTGACTTTACTCCTGTCCGCCGACTCATATCATATGTTTCTACTTTTTCCGTTCCAATTTTATCAGATGTCCCCGAAGGGCCGGATTCTAGAGCCCGTCCAATCATGTGTCCAAGCACTAGAAGTCTAGAATAGCCCAGCCCATAAAACATGGGCCTATGGAAAGCAGAAACAGAGAAGACAAACAAGAAAGCTGAAGAGTTGCCACGTATACCATATAAATTCCAAACAATGATAGGAACAAATCTCTCCACCACACTCCAAATCACAGCCGCCTACGTGGCACTGCATGATTGATAGTTGCAAAGTAGTATTTGTTATCTTATTAATAATATTGATGCAGTTTCACACAGCCGAGTAATGATGTGGGGTGTGGTGAAGAGTCTGTCCCTGTCATTACATAAATTCCCCATAACTCCTCATAATTGTTTACAAAAATGATACATGTACAACAACCCAACTTTAACATTGCTCCAACACACTCATTGGTGTGTGGAGCTCACACTTCACACTCAAGTGTGTTTGGTTTCTAGACACTATGTGAGTGTGTTGGAGTATTATTATTATACATGTATCATTTTTGAATTGTTTATGATTTTGGCCTTATTGCCACGAAAAATTACTCAATGTATCACGAGCACTTTTATATGATACTCTGTATCGCTCTTTCACCACATATTCGGATGAAGTTTACGCACTACAAGTATGTAGGTCCCACCCAGTGAAAAGGGTGCGTGAGTCAAGTGGTCCCTCGGGCACTCAATAATATCTCCAATTGCCGCTCAAATAACACTAATTATTCTATGGTCTTAGAGCATCGTCACGTGGTATTCTAACATCTTTATCCATCATATATTATATCGGGCCTCGCAAAAATGTTTATATAATAACGTAACGGTATCCCAAGACTCTGAAATACTAATTTTTTTGCAAGGAAAAGGTTGTTGCCACGCAATAAGATTTCGAGATCCTAGCCATTTTTTGGCCGCCTGGCAGGTCAAACACACTTCTATTTCGAGGGTTTTGGCAATTTTAAGGCCCTTGTTGGTCAGGTATCCTCGTTCTCGTTCTTTCTATATTTTCCTTCCCTATACTTGGTCTTAAATCGCGGTATCGAAAAATATTATCGAAAAACACAACGGAAAACATCACATGTGTATCAGCCGGTTCCGTTACATATCCGATACGGCCAATACTCGACGGTTACAAGCCATTTAAAATAAATTTTTTTAATCAAAAAACGATTTTTAAAACTTCACAACCGCTAAATACCATTTCCGTTACATAACATTCGATACTCCCGAAACCGTTGCACTCAAACCGTTACCGTTACATATATCACGAAACCATTATTTATAAGACCTTAGACTGATCATTTTGTTCGGCTTGTCGAGTTTGTTGTTCATGCCAAAAAAACAAGGGGTTTGATCGGACAACAACTACGTATGGGTTGCTAAATAGCTACTATAATTTCTATTTTGGAGATTAAACTCCACGAAAAATTTGTTCCGTTCATGTCGGTGCTGATGTTCGATTAATCTCATTTTTGGAATGGACGATGTTCTCAACGAGCCGAACAAAATGAAAGATTCCGATCACGGTTGCTGTGCTTTAAGGCTACATTCTTGTGGTTGTGAATAAATTCTGTGGTGGTGGTGATAATGATGTGAAAAACAGGCAAAGACGATGAGTGCAAGGAACGAGAAGGAAGCAAGTGAAGCTGATCTCCAGACTTCTAAGATGCAAGTTGCCGCAGCTGATGCCGCCGAGGATACCAAGAAACGACTCGGATAATTAAATCCAATTATATGAATTCTGGTATATCTTCCTTAATTCGTGATTATTACTCCTCCTTATTCTCTGTTGTTCCTGATGATTGTCCTACTGTGTCTGAATTAAGAGATTTTGTTTGCCCAAGTGTTTCAAATGATATGAATATGATTTTGAATGCTGATGTTAGTATTGGAGAGATTGAGCGGGCTGTTTTTGATATGGGGCCTTTAAAGGCGCCGGGGCCAGATGGTTTTTCCGGTGTGTTTTTTCAAAAATATTGGGAGTCCACTAGATTCGTGGTGGGTGAGGCAGTTAAATCTTTCTTTGATTCTCTTATTATGCCTACTGATTTGAATCACACTAATATAGTGCTGATTCCTAAGAAGAATCACCCAGAGTTTATTCATGAATTTAGGCCGATTAGCCTTTGTCATTTTACCTACAAGATTATATCAAAAATCTTGGCTAATCGTCTTAAGCCATTCCTTCATCGTTTAATCTCTCCTGAGCAGTCCGCTTTCATTAAAAGGAGACAAATTCAAGATAATGTTATTGTTGCTCATGAGGCTTTTCATTACATCAGACATAAGAAAAAGGGGTCGAAATGCTTTATGGCTGTAAAAATTGATCTTAATAAGGCTTATGATAGGGTTCGATGGGATTGTGTTGAGGAAATGTTGGTATCTATGGGCTTTGGGGATAGATGGATTAGATGGGTGATGGTGTGTGTGCGTTCTGTCACGTATTCCATTCTAGCTAATGGGTCTGAAAGGTGTAGATCATTATTCCCAAAAGGGGCATTCGACAAGGCGATCCCATTTCTCCTTATCTTTTTTTGGTGGTAGCTGAAATTTTATCGGTTCTTATCTCCAAAGAGTTAAGGGCAGGAAATCTTAATGGTATGCGTGTTCGGAATCGGGGCCCCATTTTATCTCATTTATTATTTGCGGATGATTCTATTCTATTTTTGGAGGCTTCTATTTCTCACTGTCTGGTTGTAAAGGAAATCCTCCGAGTTTTTGGAGATCTCACGGGCCAATCGGTTAATTTCAATAAATCGGAGGTTTTCTTTTCACCTAACTCTAATTTTCAGCTACGAAATGAGATTTGTAACATGCTTGGTATGAAGGAAATGGGAGTAGGGGTTAAGTACTTGGGCATTCCTATTCTCTGGGGTAGTTCTAAGTCTCAGGCCTTTGGTTACGTGCGGGAGAAGGTTGCGGCCAAGTGTCAAGGGTGGAAGGAGTCTTTGATTAACCAAGCTGGAAAGGAAGTTTTAATTAAATCGGTGGTGCAGGCGATTCCTATGTATCCTATGGCGTGTTTTAAATTTTAGAACATTATCATCCTTAAAGCTGGGTGATTTGGAGTCGGTTCCTTCGTTAATCCGTTGGTTTGATAATGTTCTAGCTTTGGATGATAGAAGTCTTGCTCTGGTGCTTCAGATTTGCTGGGCTATTTGGCTTGCCCGTAACGACTTTTTATTCAATGGGAATAAGATTAATGCTCATGCTACGGTTTCGCGAGCATTTGTGGGCTGCAGTGATTTTTTAGATGCAATTTATTCGCAGGGCCATCTACCAATTTCACATAGTGAAGAGGGATGTAATGTCCAGAAATGGCAACTCCCTCAAATGGGTTGTTGGAAGTTTTATTGTGATGGTGCCTTTTGTCCTAAATCTAAGACAGCAGCTTTCTCGATTGTGGTTCGTGACTCGGTGGGGCGACTTATTTCTACAAATTATGGGAGAATCAAGGTCTCATCGGCTTTGGCGGCGGAGGCTTGGGCTATTCGAGTGGCTTGTGCTATGGTGAAGAGTTGGGGGATATCAGCCATTATTGAATCGGATGCTAAGAGGGCTATCCAACTTTGTTTGAATAGGGAAGGTGACAGCTGCAAGGACGTCCAAACCATTATTGACGATTCTCTTTCTTTTATTTCTGGATGTAATGTGAATTTTTCGTGGTGTAAAAGATCCGCCAACTCTTGTGCTAATTGGATAGCTTGTAGGGCTAGGAAAGGGTTGCTCCCTCCCCCTCCCCTCTCCCCGATGAATTTTGTAAGCTCTTAGCTGCTGACTTGGATTTTAATGAATGATTCCTTCATCAAAAAAAAATACTAATCCTAGTGGGAAAGTTAGAGACGTGGGTCTCACAGCTTTCTTTCTTGCTCACTGAACATATTAAAAATGCAGGAAGGTTAAACATTTACGTACTTTTTTTCCCTTTCATGCAACTTAACGGGCCAATGAAAAAAAGAAAAGTTGAAACTAATAAAATTGCTATAAGACATGTTCTGTGAATACGATGACTAAATAACTCAGTTGAGGTATTAATTAAATTCAATAGGCATTTGATTCTTGGTAACGAAATTTCCAATCCTGTCTAAAGATTACTTGCATCCAAACATATTCTTAAGACCATCCCACGATTCGAACCCAGTTTAGCAAGACTTTGCGATCAAGCAATTTAGCAACCAAAGATTCGAAACAGTTGAAAATGTAGACTGCAACATTTCCTACAAAATTTAGACATACAAATTATGGCCATACAACCATTCTACGGATAATTGGAAGCATAACAGATGAATTCCCGCCTTAGTGAGCAGAAGGATAGCTTCCCATGTCACATTTTCTAATCGATTGACAGAAAAACGAAAAAGACTCTTTAAGCTCATGTGGGAGAGGGATTGCCAATGGGGATAGTGTACTGAAGTGCCTACTCTTGCTTCTTCCAGACGATGGAAGAGCCAATGCTGGCTGCGCTTTGTTAAACCCTTCAATGATAACCGAAAACGCCCCAAAGGTGATGCAGTTCTGTAAGAGGGCCTGTGGTGTACCTACAAAACAATAGCACAAGTGAGGCTCAATTAACAAAGACCTTCATGCATGGACTAAGAAGAACTTGCATAGACGCACACCCACACCAGTATCTAAATATGGGAAGTGCAATTTTATTTTCTAATTGCTTGAAGTTCTCCATTCAGTGGAACAAATTCACGGCTTCAGTATGCATAACCTCATTATTTGTTTGTTGTATTGAGCGAGTCATATTCATGGTAATAATATTTTTATTGGACAGCCAGTCCTAATTACTAGGAAAACAATAACGACTGCAAGAATAGTAAATTTCTGAGCAAAAGAATTGCAAAGGACAAAAAAAAAAAAAATTGTGAACGACCAAAAAAAAAAGAGGAAACTTTGGCGACTGAAAACAACCAGATTAACTGGAAGTCGTGTTAGTAAAGGTGTTGGATACCTGGGAAACTCAAAGCAAGACCAGTGCAACATCCAGCGACGCCTGAATTAATGACTGTAGGTAGAAAAGACCAAAAAAACATTAAAAAAGGAATGTGTGTCAGGTGTCAATATTATAGTATGGATGTCATACCATCATCCTTGCGACGCACATGCTTCAAAAGGCAGATAACGAAGCTGTAAACTCCAGAGAAAACTGCAAATTTCTGGTAAAAAAGAAGGGACTCAATTTCAAAACCAACAGGCCTGTAGAAACTAGTCTACATAGTCAATGGGTATTAAGAGAGCACGAAACTCCCTCCATGAGTTTTGTTTGTCGAATCACATTACTTGTAGTTTATAGGATATGTCATACCTTGGCAGAAGATCCTGCCTCGGCAAAGGACCCTTTAAACCCTTTCTTGTTAATCAACCCTGAACCTGAGACACAAGTCAACAAAATAAACAAATCAGCGCATATTCCAAATCCACTTAGTTTAGGGTTTAGGGCCAAGGAAATCTTAAACATGATTCCCAATCAGTGGGTTAATAGTATTTTTATACATTGATGCCAAAACTATGTCCCAGATCCACAACCAAACACTTAATTGTTTCGATGTTGCTAATTAGAACCTCCTTGTAAAAAGAGAAAATCTTCAACGTAGTAAGTATCAAGTTAGCAACCAAAATCACTTTGGTTAGTGAACTATGAAGACACAATAACTGGCTGCATTCTATTGGAAATTCAGAAGTGCAAATTGAATTAGTGAGCTAGCCTACCCCTACGTGCCCTAAAAACAGAGGGCATTCCTCACATCATCTGTAGATAAACAAACTCTTATTAATTCTTATGCAAACCAATGTAAGGGAAAGCAGAACATCATAAAAAACATATTTGCCAATAAATTTGAAGGATTGTTTTATAATCGACTATATTCCTTGTCCTAAATGGCTTCATTGAAGAGCGCAAAGTATATTATTCATCTTTTTGTTAGCCTATATCCAATACATTCAGATACTTCAATAACTTACATGCTGAATCTAAGTTTAATTGATAATTCATCAAACGAAATTAACCATCACGCTGCATTAGTTTTACTTTTGCTCTGCAACCAATGGCAGCCTCTTTCATGACACAGAAGTGTACACCCTGCGGCCTCCATTACTTACCCCATTGTCCTTCCATATACTATTGTTAACGTTGCAGTTCAACAGTAAAAAACGCAAAAGTTTCCTGGTGCATCACTAGTGATAAATAGATTCCAATGTACAAAACCAAAGCTTCTATCAAAAGATAACCCCAAAAGTGTGCACCATGAAAAAAACTCAAGAAGTTTTTATTATCTAAAATCAGCTTTATATCCTACCGGATATCGAATGTTCAAGACAAGTTGGTAGCATTGCCCTTCGTTATGTACCAGATGTTACTGAAGCTCTACAAAAGGTGAAGGGCATGCCGTCATGGATTCAGAAGCCAACAGCCTGCAGAAGTAGTTTAAGTGCTCACTAAGGGCCCGTTTATTTGACTGTATTAATGGTCAAGATATATATTACACTATGGACAGCACAATCCCACTGGATTAATAGTCATTGGTTTCATCACACGCCCTTTGGTATATTATATGCCACAAAGCGTGAGATTGTTGAATATATCCAAGAAATGTTTGATCGGGGTGGTCCCATTGATATATAGTCCAATTCGATGCTCATATATGGTCAAAGAAGCGGGCACTAAATGCAGGGGCGACGCCAATGTAATAGCAGTGGGGTCAACTGACCCCAGTCAACCAAAATTTTGCAAGTGTTACCGAGTACAGAGTATATGTTTGTAGTATAACCAATGGTAACATGACACCACTTCAAATTCCCACTGAACCCATAGATCTATGGTCTACACGTGTGTCTAGCTCTCTTGCCTACAATCGATTGAAAGATGAAAACCTACTAAAGCCTAATGAGATAGGCTGCTGGCTGCTGTCCTTTTTACAGTACTATTACTGTATTTTCCAACCCATTCCGAATTCTTTGCTCATTTCTATTTCTGTTGTGTCTTCTTTTACGGAAAATGCTAATATGCGCTCACTTCGTACCCGCTAAGGTTTAAAAAGTGTATTGAAATATATAAAAATATATATATAAATGGGTATAAATATATTAAAAAGTACAAAAAGATGCATTCGAATGCATGTTTTTTCTTGTTTTGTGTGTGCTTATTGTGAGCCTCCAAGACCTTTGTTTTATAACTTGAATTAGAAACAAAGGAGTATTTTTGCACGAGTTAAAAAACTGATGAAATATTTAACTTGACGTAGATAAAGTCAAAAAATTATGCAACAATAATTTTTATTTAAGAATATAATAAAAAATAAAAAAATAACCATTTGTCAATGATTTTAGATTTGGCAATTTAGTTTTCAACTCTATTAAAATTGCACGATAAGGTATATGACAAGTTTGATTTTCACATAAAATTATTTAATGACACCACTAATCAAAAAACCTGGAGTCGCCACTGACTAAATGACATGAAAAAACTCAGTTTTATCCAAGATCCAACGCAATGTGGTTGAATCGGAAAATGCTCATATAAAGTCAAAAAAAGGGGGGCCCTAAATGACATGAAAAACAAAGTTTTGTCCGAGTTCCAGCACGTTGTGGTCGAACAGAAACGCAACGGCAACAGAAATTTAAATCCAGGACACAGATATCGGCCAAGTTGAAATTCACCTCTACCATCACACTTTCCTCCTAAATTATATACATGAAATTAAAAACAAAAACATATGAGACGTGACAAAACCTGGATCAAAGTAACAAAGAACAAGCTTCTAAGTTTCATATCAATAAGAAAGCAGAAGGGTACATGATTAACGAATTGCAAACACAAGGGGAGAGAGAGATAGAGATAGAGAAATGACCTAAGCCAAAAATGGAGCCCATGAAAGCGCTACCGGCGGAGTCGCGAGCACATGTGAGGAGGCAAACGATAGGAGGACCAGACGGATTAGGGTTAGGGTTTGGATTGTTTTCGAGTTCGTTTTGAGAGTCGGAGTCTGGAGAATCCGTCGTCGACATTGTCTCCTCTGCAATAACAATAGAGCCCTAAAACCTACTACTGTTTTCTGGTTTCTGAGATTTTAACCTTTTGTCTGTGTTATCCGCCACGGTCAGCCCACGGTTGGCACTTGGATGAACGGGTTTTGTTGGACACTTTGACGGATATTAAGTAGGGGTGAGCATGGACCGGATTGGTTCGGATTTGTAGTAAACCAAGAACCAAATCACTACTTACGGATTATGAATTTGGCGAACCAAACCAACCCACAAAAGGCATCGAACCAAACCAATCCAAACCATTAAAATACGGATCGGATTCTCTTTCGAACCACGGTTTGCTTAAATTTGAGATATTATTTTCGTAAAATATTTAGAGTACTTACAATTTAGGTTTACTACGTTAGGTTTATATATAGAATACAAATAGGTCCTCATATATAGAAATTTAGGGTAATTAATCATGGTAATGAAGGAAATCATGGAATAGGAATAGGCTATGACCGAATCATGTATAGAAATTTGAAAAAATTGAAATGTGTCGTGGAATCAAAATTAGAATGGAGAATTTCATCATCGAATTTATTTGCTATAACTAAACCACTATTGGTGTATTGGAATTAGGGGAATAAGTTGTGAATCTTAGGCAAAATAAAATCTTGTTAGAGAATGAATAAATTAAATTAGGAAGTTAGTGGACTATAGCTTATAATAATAATAATAATAATAAATGGTTCGGATCGGATTGGAAACGGAACCATGAACGTAAATCCACAAACCAAACCATTGACTACGGATTCTAATTTTTTAAAACCAGGACCAAACCACACTACAAAAAATCCGAACCAAACCAATCGGTTTGGATTGGTTTGGACTGGATTCACGGTTTGACGGGTTTTCTGCTCACCCTAATATTAAGGTTGTTCGGTGTTTTTAAAATAAATTGATTTTTCATATTTTTTTTATGTCATATATTATAAGTGAAGGGCTTGTCTCGATTTTTTTTAAAAATAAAAATTATTTTTTTCCGGTGGAACACTCCTTAAGTTGTGTGATGATGTGTTCAAATTGTTTTACGGGTTAAATCCTTTCAATCTACAAGAACCCGACCCAGCCTATTAGAAATTTAGAATTGCTGTATTCTGTGATGAGTTTTTATATGAATGGAATTGACTTATTTCATTAAAAATATATATATATATATATTTAGAATTGCGATTCAAACAGCTTTCGATTCGAACTGGTTGGGTTCGATAAAACATAAGGGTACATCATTTGGTGCACACCGCGTTGTGTGTAGTCCATCGTGGGATTTCACACAAATTATCAAAATCGCTCAATTTGTTTAAAATGTTTTCTAAGGATCCCTGTAAAAAATCAACTAGATCGGACATCGGTAGGCTTGATCAGTTTTGAATTCAATTTTTTTTTTACAGGAAATGGACGAAGATTCGATCAAACTCTTACCGATAATATCTAACTGAGCTAATTTTTGCATGGATCCTTAAAAACATAGTATTTCAAATAAGTTGAGCGTCTCCGTCTCTCCGATCATTTATGTAGAATAACGAAATAGGTCTCACACAACGCAGTGTGCATTTGGTGTGCACAAAATGGTGTACCCATAATAAGGTTTGGTTTAGCTTGTTAGGCTAGTTCAAATAAAGTGTCAATGATCACTTTTTATTGTTCAGGCTAGTTCAAATAAAGTGGCGCCTCCAAAAATTTTGAATAGGGTGTTCAAAAATTACTTTAACTCTACTAGTTTTATTTTTTTTGATCAGTCAACTACTTTAACTCTACTAGTTTTATTAACTAGCTATATGTAGAGTCCCTTCGAGGACATCCGATAAAAAAAAACTAGCCAGAGCACAATATTTTATATAGTAGTTTGAATAATAAGACTAAATAATACGAAAATATGTAAGAAATATTTTTAAATTGCATGTTCTCAGCGAATTCCATTTTTTAGGCCGAGTAAAATTAAACCAGCTCATAAACACATTAAAATTTATGGATGTTCAAAATATAGGAATATAAAGTGTTCATACAAACCCGAGATAAAATTATAACATGTAATATAAAGTGTAAGAGTTTAGGTTGTTCAACTGATGATCTATGTGCAGATATGAAGCCTCTCTATGGCTTTTAATTGGGTTCTTTGTGGCTGATTTTTTGGAGCTAGTTCATTTTTTTTTGGGTTAGGTGTTCAAATATTTACATGTAGAGTGTTCAAAAAGGACAAAACTTAAATAAAACTACAAAAAATTACATGTACTCTAAACAAAAAAAAAAATTAGAGCGTTCAAGTGACCACCCAAAGTAGAAGTAGAAGGTAGAGCCGCCTTATATTTATTTATAAAGTACTTTTTTCTTTTTCTTCGTTCCTCCTTTTTAATATGTTCTCGAAAAACTAAATGGAATCATAATACACTAGAGAGCCTAAACGTTGAACGTAGCTAATAGTAGCATATGACTTGATATGCAATCATCTTGCCCAGCTTTCTCTGGACTTTTGGCAATAGTATAAGTCTGTTTCTTTTTCTCTGGACTTTTGGCAATTTGATTTTGAACCAAATTTGTAGGCACACGGAGTTCTAAGTGATGTTAGTTGGGGTATAATAACGATGCCCTTGGGATTCACGGCGGCAAGGTATCTGAAGGCACTCGGACCATGAGCAAACTCTCCTTGGTAGTTTGGTTCTATACTCATGTATCTCTTCAGCTTTGTGGCTATTTTCTTGACATGGCGGGAGGGGTGACTGGTGCCGTCCTAGGCAGCATGTCATCAAGAAATCATCACCCTTGCCACCTGGGCATCAGGATCACACCTTTTGCGCTTGGGCTACTTCAGGTATTGAAACATGTGTCGTTCTCATCCTCTTAATGCAGAATGCTATTGAATTTTCTACCCTTTAACTGGAATGTGGCATGCTAATAAAATTCTTTGATTTGTGTTTAGATTTCTGCAATACGCAAAGGACAACAAGCATAGATACATCTGGAATTGGTTCCACCATATCACTGGCTACATAGTTCTTCTCATAAGCTTGGTTCTATCTTCGGTCTGATTATGGTTACCTGGCTTATTCTAGAAATTTGGAAGAAGAAGACAAGAGATGGCAAGATCAATGGTGCACAAGTCAACCCAACTCCCACAAGTGCAGAGAATGAAGCTAGCCTAGATCATGCCTCTTTGGTTCTATCTTCGGTCTGATTATGTTTTTGTCTATTTTTTCCTTGATTGGTATGATGTCGGTTCATACATCTTTTGCACAATGCTATTTTCATCTCTTTATTTCTGATATATTGAGAACTTTGGTCTAACAATGTTTCTGAGAAAATGTTTTGAAAGAAGGAAGACCTTTGCCTTGTCATGTTTTTAAACACTGACAAAGGAAGCTTTAAATTTCATTCTGATTGTTGCTCTGCCTTGATAATGTAAGTATCTGAAATGACTTAAACTAAAATCTTCTCAACCCATAATGTATCCGGCCCATTACATATTTTGTGTCAAATTATACATGTCCATTGGTGTTAAACTTTTGATGTTTAGTTTGTTTATTTTATTTTATTTTGCTTTCACTGTTAAAGGAAAATGCAAACTAAAGCCCATTGGGCGGTGGATAATAGCAAAAAAAATGTATTGATTCCCGTAAAGAATGCATTGATATCTGCGAAAGTGTATAGATATCTGTGAAATGTGTATTGAAGTTCTATGGTTTTGTCTTTTTGCATGTATTATTCTCTGCCCAATGGACACAAGTTAGCCGGACCGTATAAACTGAAAACATATTGTTTATGGTTCAAGATAAAGTTTTGCACCCACTAGGCAGATTTCCTGGATCCAAATGAAGCATGGCAATTTTTATTGGTCTACTCTTTTGAGATTCAAAATATGAATACCTTAAATGAGAATAATTCTCAGGCACTTGTGGTAGGACTAACTCAATGGTACTACAAGGGGCCAAGCTTACTGCCCCTTGAATCCAGGCTTCATTCATCAATCAAAAACACTGTATAAACTTCAAGAGCTCTGAATAGGAATGAGAAAACAAGATTCTAGAGCCACATCAATCATTTAAAATCATCAATCCAATGTGTCTTTATTATCACAACAAATGGATGAAAAGAAAGCACTTTCCAAAACCACAAAAAGAAAAACAAGAGCTTTGAATGTAATAGTGGAGAGGTGATCTACATGAATTTAGAACATACGGTAAAAAAAACAGGAACAAATTAGAGAAGGCAAAGTATGATTGGGACCCAAGCAGGGTCTAAAGCAAGCAGCAGATTTTCAACCACAATCGGAATAGCGGCAGCAACTCAGTAGTGATCTTGATATATTGCTCCGAATTCTGCTCTCCACGCCTGGTCATCGTCATGGAGTGAGGTGGTGGTGTTGTGTTCGTCAGAATCCTCCCTATATAGAGGTCGTAACGCAGATTCTGGCAATCGGCTCTCTGCAAGGTACTGTTTCATGGTGATCATTTCCATCTTGTGCTTTCTTTTCAGTTTCTCCACTTGCTTCCTTAACTTTTCATTGTCTTCCTGAACCTTTGTGAAGTTCTCCTGTTAGATATCAGATAAAGAAATAGAAAAATCAGTCTGTCACTTATCTACAGGATAAGAACATCATACATACTAGTGTTGTGTTTGGATCACAGACTTATGGAGGGATTTACAGTAAGAACTATGTTCCATTTAGCTTTCCCTTTCCCTACTGAATACCTTCACAAAACCATGATCCACACACGGCTTACACGTATAGGAAAAGATTCATAGTAAGAACTATACAGTTGGATCATAGACTTGTGGAGGGATTTATGTAGGGAAGAAAATGAAATAAATTCACAATTCCATGGGAAAAAAATAAAAAAACATTTAGTGTGAGCATAGACTATACCTCCGCCACTGAAGCTGCTGCTTCAGCTTCTCTCAGCCTAACAAGGAGCTCCCCAGCTGCTTGAACAGCTTCCGCAGTGTCTCTAAGTTGAACTTTAAGGCTTTTGTTCTCCTTTTTCAAGAATTCCATTTCCCGTGCCCTTTCAACTCGAAGGACTGAAAGCTCCGCTGCCAAGGACTTCGAAAAACGAGAACCACGACCCTTAGCACCTGCTTTTGCAGCTGCCCTTTTCACCTCTGCTATCCCTTCCATAATCAGCCGGTGTTTTCCAACCAAATCATTGTACTTCTCCTGCAGTTCTGTGTAGTGCTCGACCATTCTAGCATGCCCAAGGACAGATCTTTGAACCACATCATCCAACTCCTCAGTGCACTTCTTTTCTAACCTCAGCTCCATCTCCACCTTTTCAGCACGCCTGCGGCTGGACTCAAGATCAATTCTCAACTCGTCAGTCAAAGAAATCCATTCACTTTCCATTTCCATCCACCTCTCTCTTTCTTTCTCAAGTTCTTCCTCATTGTTGCTACCTTGAGCAAATGTACCACTTTTCCTTGATTGGATGGATTGTGACAGTAAAGAGGCGCCACTTTTCCTCAGTTGAATTGATTGCAATAACAACGAAGAGGATCTAACTCTCTCAGAAGATATTTTAGGAGACACATCTGTAAATGACTGCAACTGGCTCCTTAAGCTTTGAATTTCGTTGAGAAGTGCTTCCTTCTCATTAATGTCAAAGGATGTCTTCCTGTAATCGCTTTCTGTGACTTCTTTTATTTCACATTTTTCATTTATAATCTCTTTCTCAGAATTCTCACTGTCATCCCATTTCAAAAGCTGAAAAAACACCAGGAAAAAGTACGACAAAGGAATCAGAACAACAAACAAGATCTGAGAGATACTTGCTAGAAAGTAAGTGCAAGACGACTAACCTTTCTTTCCTTGGGTAGATCAAAATTTTCATGTTTGACTTCGTCAATTTGTAATACTGTGTTTTCCGACTCTCCACGATCAAGTGCACTGTTAGTGTTGGGGATAATATTCTGTTGGCTGTCATGTTTGTATTGCTCTATCTGCAAAAGTTACAGATTATTAATAAGGTGAAACCATTTTAAATATTTATCTCAATATACAGGGCTACTCTACCAGGAGATTTAGCTGCTCAATTTTGGCTGCTTGTTCCGTGCAAAGGTTCTCCAGCTCCTTTTGTCTCCTGATGGATTCTGCCAAATCTTTCCCAACATCCTAACAATGAAAACATAAAAACAGGTGAACATGAAAGAGCAAAGGATGTGATAAAGTTGCTTTTGAGGACTAACTAACTTGAATCTAGACATACTTGAGCAGTTGATCCATTTGAATTCCCACATGATGCACATATAAAAGAAGCAGAAGCATTGGCTTTGTCAACTGTTGTACACGACTTCAATGCCAAGTGCTCAAAAGAAAATGCAACATCAGGTGTACAAGATGCTGAATTCCGTTGGTGATAGTCAATAATCTCTAAGCCTCTATGAAGGCTAGCAGCCAAGGATTCCGTGGGGCCAGGAAATATCTTGCTTGACCGCAAAGAGGATCGAATTTGATCACTAGGTCTGAGTGACTGCCGTAATGTATCTGAATCGAACTTGGAACTATCTGAAACGATGTTCTGACTCCCCAGATGAACCGAAGCAAAAGTTACGCTTTTCCTATTGCTGTTGATTTTCGGAGATTCGGATAACATCGGTTCCTGGAGTCTCGCGAAGGAAGTATCAATGGTGGTTGCAATGCTATCAACAGATACATTGCTCTCCTGCTGTGATTTTTCCAAGCTAGTTTCTTCAATTTCACTTTCCTCTAGACAACTTCCATATTGTTCACTTGTCAATTCTGTGTCGGAACATTCTTCTACAGAAGAAAACTGAATGCCTTTGTTGTTTTCATACGAGTCCTTTAAAATGTCTTCATCTGAACCATGCAAATTGTCTAACTGAAGACGTAGTTCTCTCACATCATCCTCGTTGACATTTACTTCCTCCTTCATGTCATCATCTATGCGGGGTAGGATCAATGAGCGATTAAGGGTCAATCTCAACTGATTCATGCTTTCACGTACACTTCGACCTTTAGAATTCTGGATGTTGACTCCAACCGAATTAGATACATTTGACTTGGCTCTTATAAGTTCTTCCTGCAATCACCAAGATGCACTAGTCAACATTTTGAAGCAGTTTTTAGTCATCGGCTTTGAAATTCCTTGTCCAGAAAAATTGTTTTAAGTACCTTCAGTTGACGAATTTGATCACTCAGGTCATTGACATCATCCTCTGATATCTCATTTATTACTGGCTCATTATGTATGGATTTTACTCGCTGCCCAAATCTGAGTGTGCTTAATGTTTCACAGCTACTCCTACATTCAAGTAATGAACAACTATGAAGATAATTTCAATACAAATTGAGACAGATATGAAACAAAAGGAAAGGATGCAGCAGATTAGGCGAGTCTCAATAGCCTGATAATGTTAAACTTGATACACCCACAGTGCACTCCGACTGTGTAAACTTCTTATGTATTAATGATCGACTTTTTTTGCTATCATTTCACTTGGATATGAAACAAAAGGAAAGAATGCAGCAGATTCAGGAAAGTCTCAATAGGCTGATAATGTTAAACTTGATACCCCCACAGTGCACTCCGACTATGTAAACTTCTTATATATTGATGATTGACTTTTTTTTGCTAATGTCACTCAGCTTGTACTATAAAGTATAAAGCATGCTCAAATACAATGCAGCGTAGTGGATAGGGATGAATTACTTGCTATCCGGAGAGATTGCACATATAACTGCAAGTTTGACATTTCCGCCAAGTGATTCCTTCAACAAATGTGTTAAACTCGAGCTTCTGTAAGAAACCTCTTGAGGTTTTCCTGACTGAGTACCTTCAGCGAGGGTATTCACCAAGTGCCTGCACCCCATCAAATAGAACCATAACTACTATCAGAATGATGTTGTTGATTTGTTTCATGATTCAAAAGAAAGTGACATATTACAGCTTTAAGTTGCATATGTTGGAACAAGACTTGGTAGATGGTTTATGTTAGATGGGTCATAACGAAGATTATACAGCACTAGTTGGAAGAGGACGACTGAGAGGGTCACCCATTCATCTGTGACAAGTATAGGTTTCAAGCATGAAGTATCAAGAAGAACCACCAGGGCCATAAGAAGAGGTCATTGCACATTACCCCAAATGTGATAGCGACTTCTTCACATTTTTCTCCTCCCTTGCACATTGCCTATCATCGTCAAGTTTATTTCTCTCGAGCCCAGCAAGATCAACAAGACTGATTCTGCTTGTTTTTGAACTACCAAAACATTTTGATGACGCTCCCTGCAGCAAACATTTTCCACAAATAAGTTAATCAAGTAAAGGACTAACAGAGACAAACTTCAAAGCAATAGTAAACTAAGGAGGTTAGAAACATGTATGGGCAGCCACGATCTACTTGTCTAGGATAGATGATATTATAAAAAGTGATTGACAAAAATAAAAACTCCTATGTTTTCTCATACCTTGCACCATGAATCAATGACGCATGAAAACACAATATGAGATCTTGAACTTTTTGCATTCACGCTTGTTGCTCCCAACTTCCTACTTGAAAGCCCCTGGAAGCAATGGAAGAATATCCATTAAGATTACAAAAACAGAAACATGTGCCACTATATTCGATATACAATGAGAATATAATTTGAGTGCTTCGTTATTGCTTACCTTAATTAAAACTTGGGTAATATCCTCATAACTAGTAACATACTCCTCTGTCAAATTCTCGACATAAAATCCATGTTTGGCATCATCCTTTATCTGCAACAACTTGCTATTTAGCACGCATCAAAGTAATCCCAAAGTAATACAATAAATGAGCAAGAGAGAGCGTAAGAAGTACCCACCTCTAGATTTCTTTGGGTAGGATCGAGTAAGTCCCCAATTTGCTCATTGTATATCTGTGGCAAAAAATGAAAAATAAGACACAACGCACTCATAACATAATTCTTCATTGCATGTCAGAGACAACAAAAAAAAAAACAAAAACAAAAGGCATAATCAGCTTACATCAAAAGTAAAGCAAAATTCTTATATTAAAAGGTAGTTTCAAGAAACCACAAACCTCGAGGAATGAACAGCGGCACTGGTAATTGATCTGTTTACCTTCCGAATTATCTTGTTCCTACATGATATTTAAAAGCAGATGACAATCAATCTCAGTTAAAGATTCCTCATAGCACTTCGGTTTTCCAAACAAGTAAGCAGAACCTACCCGCTGAATCTCAGAGAACAGCATCTGGAAGATGCGTGGAACAATGCCTTGGTCAGTGTTGGTTGCCTGAGCCTCAACCATCGCACTTTGCGGACCCCACATCGTATAAGTCTTTCCACTTCCAGTCTATAAATAGCTCATTGAAAGTTACTACTAGACAAAATGCATACAATCTGCTAAATCATAAGCTACAACCATGACGAGATATACCTGTCCATATGCCAAGATTGATGTGTTGTAACCCGCTAATGCGTTTTTAACTAATGGAACTCCAACTAGCTGAAATACATCCTCCTGGTATAATACAAATAATCAGGTCATAACTTCTATCTTTTACTGAAATACAAATAGCGAATCGTGGTTGGAAACATATGCAAATCAGATGAAGGCATTAGACATTGGAACCAATGGCAATTGCTCAAATTTAGATTTGATCTCTGGACTCTGACACTGAACTTATGCAATTTTTCATGTTGACTATGAGTGACTATTTCATGTGAGTGGTTTGAAATCCCTCACGTACAATGATACAAAGTTTCCAATAAAATATATATCTTCTCTTTCTAACGATCCTACAAAATGACTGGCAAAAATGATTTTGAACTTAAACCATGTAGTTCAAATGATTCGTTCATCTGCTTCTTGATATCCGATTAAGTTAATTTTTTACAGGAATATTGATCTCTACGAGATGAACAGCTTGGATCCTTAAAAAAATAAAGGGTTTAGAGGGGTATGGAGGGGAGCTTAACCCTTAACCATAGTTTCACAAGCCACAAATAGAAAATAATCTTGTATTTATGTTGTGGAAATTAAATTCCTTCATTTGACATTTAGGTCTCCAAACTTAGCCAGGGTAATTTGATGGTTAACTTCTTTAACTCAGTATTTTGGGTAACGGTAACCAAAACAGGAAATATGTAAGTTGAATAAAAAAACAAAAAATACTGCTAGCTAGCAAATGAATATAGAGACAAGTTGAAACCTGATTCGATTTGGAGTCCAGAACTGAATCAAAGGTAAACTTTCTCTCTCCAATCGTTACCGAATCCTCAGAGACCTTCCTCACTAACCGATCCCCTTCTCTTTCTTGTCCATTAGCCGGTCTAATCCTTACTACAACCTAACCAACCAAATATGACACAAAAACAGTAACTCTCTGAACGAATTTCAAACAACTAGCGTTTCCAAAAGGTACAAATTCACGACAAAAATTGTACCTTTACTGGTGGATCTGCAGGAAGTGGTGTTTCTTCCTTCTGGCTAACAGATCTGGCGATTTCTTTAGGTGAAATTTGTGGTTTTGACAGGGGTATTTTCGCGATTGAAGGGGATACGGACCCATTTTCGAACTGAATGTTTGGATCGATTGGGGGAATGTTTTCGCCGTCATCTGGCCGAGATTTGGAGCGAGAAAATGAGTTCATCTTGTGATTGGTTGAGAGAGATTTGGGAAGAAGGTTTCGGATGGAGGAAGCTGAGATGGTTCCCAAGAATCGATTCTCTGCCATGATAGTGTTGAACTAAGATCTGCGATGTGGAGAGAGAGAGAGAGAGAGAGAGAGAGAGAGAGAGAGAGAGAGAGAGAGAGAGAGAGAGAGAGAGTTCAATTCAAATGTGGATGAGGGGAGCCGAGGAGGGATGAAGAGCGTTTTGGCTGGGAGATGACCGTTGTGACATTCATTTTGAACCCCATTAATTTGAAAGTTTTAACTCAAATGACGGAAATACCCTCAGTGACAGATCAATGCTCTTTTCTCTATTCTTTATTATTATTATTTTTCCGTCTTGCTAAACACCGACCTTTGCAGAGGTCTCAAAGCTTTCTTTTTGTCAAATCACTAAAGTTGCGAGTCATGATGTCCAACGAGCTCACATCCTAGGTAAGCACGCTTTGGACTTTTTTGTTCCTCACCCGGACAATGGTGAAGGAATTCCTAATCAGCCTTCTAGTACTAATTTGCTAGTTAATGTTGTTTAGTTTCTGTCTATATTCTCTTGTTTAGATGTTCCAGCGATTATCTGTTTGAACGCTCGTTTGTTATCTAATGGAATTTCTTCCTATTTCTCAAAAAAAAAAAAACACCGACCTAGCTGATGGATAGTATGGATATAATGTTAAATAATTATAATTCAAATACTACACATTTTTTTAATATCTATGCCCAAATATTAATAAATTAGTTTTGAATATCTATGCATTTTTTTACCCATTATCCACCACTTAGCAGGTAATGTCTGGAATTTTTCTTTTATTCAATTCAAGCTCTTATGTGATGTCATTAGCAAATGAGAAATAAAAATACTCTAATTAAATCAAGTGACTCACTTTATATATCTCTTAATACAATTATAGTCCATGTCACATTATTGAGATCTCTCAAATTCAGGAAAGAAAGAAAAAAACACTCTTTCTATGGTGTGTACCTCATTTTGTACCAAATTTATACCAATTATTTACTCAAAATATATTTAGAAAGGCAGAAAATTAATACCAATTTTTAATTCCCAATATAAATTGTTGCTAGAAGGGGAGTAAAATGGCACAAAACTAATAAGAAAAGAATATTCCAACCCAAAAAAGAAAAAACATAAATGCTAAAGGCACTATCTAGTATGAAAATTATTTCAAATGTGCATGTGACACTCTTTTATGTATTCAATAATGTATTGATGTGGAGTTTCATGTATACATTTAGTGTCATAGTAGCGTTATCTCAAAAAGAAGAAGAAGAAAAGTATGATAAGCCTTGTTTTAATTCCTATAACTTATCTCAAATTGACTTATTGTATTTTACGAGACAAGTCATTCTTTCACAATATATCATTTAAACGCTAGTTTAAGCCAGTTCCTGCCTTAAGCAGGCGTTAATATTCCTAAACATCTTATAAAGACTGTTTTGCCCTTATGGAGGAGAGGCAAGGGCAATGTAGTAAAAATTATTCAAATAAATAGCCGTTGTGGCCGGAAAAAGTAGGAGGAGATATCCTCCGAACCATAAAGCCCAATGTAAGAGGAGGTGTTTGGGCCCAAAAAAGGACCATAAATCAACGGGATGGCCCAAAATTGTATGACCAAGTCAAATTAACCCAATCACAACCCATAACCCAACCCACAATGTTTGGATATTAACTAGACCAAGTTTTTTTTTTTTTTTTTTTGATCTGAACTAGACCAAGTTGTTTCGATTTTTTTATTTTATTTTATTTTATTTTTTAATTTGGTATTTGATCAACAAACTGATTAATTTGAAAGACCAACCTCCTAACAGAGAAAAATCGAGTTGTTGTCAGTGGCAAGAAGTCTACTTTTATTGAAATGATATGAGCTATATTTTCATTTCCTACCCAAAAAACAAATAAATAAATAAGGGTCTGTGCATACTCTGGGTAAGGAGAAAAACTTGGGTGCAAATAGGGTACCACGTGGTGTCTGACGTGGTACCCGTAACGCTTCATCGATCACACTCATCTACCTTTGCAATCAATGGTCCGGCGTTTATCTAAAATTCAAACCGTCCAAAATATTTTTAAAGACCGAGATGCGCGACGGGTACCGCCGCGTGGTGTACCCGTCCGACACCCAAGTTTTTTATCCCAAGTAGGTTCATTTGGGAGCAGCATACATGTCAAATTGCAGGGATCTTGAGAGCAAATGCCAATAAAGGTGTGAGAAAATATAATATTGTGGGTGCTGAAATTCTACCTAGTTGATCTCTCTACTCTATCTTTACCACCATGAAAAGAAAAGAAAAGAAAAGAAGAGAAAATGAAAGTTAAAAGAAAAGGAGGGAATAGGAGCAAAAGTTTCAAACTTGATGGCCTAGTGTTACCTTAAAGAAACTTTGTGAGTCAGACTTAAGTAAATTTAGCTAAAGTAAAGACATTAGTTATGGGGGGATGCGCCACCCCTGGTCCAAAAAAAAAACTATATTTTTCAAGACGTGTGTATTATTTTTGGTATTAAGCAGATTGATGAGTGATTAATACATGAAAATGTATAGTTTTCGGGTTTTAAGTATGTTGATGGATGATAAACATATGAAAATGTGTATCATTTCAGATACTAGAAATAATTAATCTTAGAACATTTGTACTTTTTATACGAATTACTCCTTCCGCCCGTAAAGATAATCCATTACCAAAAATCTTCAATTTTTGAATAAAAATAAACTCTTCCGTGCTTAATTTCTTACATTTTCTGACACAAAATAAAGAACTAATAAAAATTTTAATCTGAAAATTGCATGTCGTTTTATAGTAATAGACTATCTTTTGGGATTGGGAGAGGGAAAATATTAATTTTGGGTGCCACCTTCGAGTCGGAATCTTGGCTCCATCAGGGAAAGACATTTGTATTATTGTTATTGGTATTTTTAGTGGTCTTTTGTTTAGTTTTTTTCAAAAAAAAATTACTTCATCCGTCCAAAAATTTTGGTCTACCTTTCCTTTTTGGATGTCCTATAATACTTGTCTATGTTGACTAGTCAAGGGAAAAAAAGAAGAGCCATTGCCATTTGCCATTCACCGCCTAATTAAATTTCAAACACAAAAACGGAGGAAATTTTGTTTGGAGTCTAAAATGTGATCATTATATTTCAAAAAAGGGACTCGGGTTCTCTATTGTCTCGGAGAGACAGCAGGCCCTGTCAACCCGTAGTGTGCGGCATCCGAGCCATCCATCTCCACTATTGATGATTCAGATTTATAAACTCTTAGCGGTAAGAGTTAACTTTTATCTGTAAAAGTTAACATTTTTGAACCATTAATTGCCGAGAGGGACGGCTCAGATCATGGTTTGGTAGGGCCCGCCGTGGTTTTGGAAGTTCATGCTATTTGAATAGTAATAATTGTGTCTTGTTAAAAAGTTGGAAATGAGGACTAAAACTTTGGGAGTGATGGAGTATTTATAAAAATTGAAAAACACAGATATATAAAGCCGACTATGGGTACTGAACACAGGGTTGAGGGTACGATATAAATATTGTACCGATGGTTGTGTGGGCCCACCCGAGGTTTCACAAAGACAACCTAACCCGTTCATTAATTATAAAATATTTTTTTTTAGTTCTATTGTTAAAAAGTTGTTCAACCAGATAACTGTAAGTTTTTTTTATCTAATCTTCCAAAATGAGAAATTCCATAAAATTAATGTGCTAAAAATGGAAAATCCCATAAAATCATCTCATAGAATTTCAGTCGTTAAAAAAAAAAAAAAAAAATTATCCCATTGATTTAATGGGATTTCCCGGGACAGGAAAACAATGCCTAAATTACTAAATGAACCATGGTTACAACATCTATACTATAGATTGGGATTTTTTCCTAGATACGATGCATGCTATGGATTTCCGTGATTTTTTTGTTGGATGAATTGGGGAATGTATCACCACTCCTATGTTCTCTATTATGATCAATTTTTTTGTTATTGATCTATTATGATCAATGGAGGCCTAGTTGGCTACTTTCCTAGGGCTCAAGGGCTAAGGCAAAGGGATCTAATATCCCTTACCTTTTTCTCTTGGTAATGGAAGCTTTCTCCTCCCTTTTGGAGTTTAATATTGAGAATGGGGACTTCAGATTTCATTCTAACTGTAACGCCCCAGGTAGACCACTGGCCCAATACCTTGATTTGATCCACAAACCACACCACATGGCTCAAATGCTTAAGCCCAAGGTAATAGTAGTAGCCCACACGGTTTGTTATATACCCAAGACCACTCATGTAAACAACCAATGTGAGACTAAACACTATCTACCCCCAAACTTGGGGTATCACAATCTTCCCTGCATAGGGATGCAACGTCCTCGTTGCATAGTCCCAACAACCTCCCCTGGTGTTCGTAGTGGCAGAACGCATCCTACCCACCACTTGGACCAGGGCGGGGCTCTAATACCATTTGTAACGCCCCAGGTAGACCACTGGCCCAGTACCTTGATTTGATCCACAAGTCACACCACATGGCTCAAAATGCTTAAGGCCAAGGTAATAGAAGTAGCCCACATGGTTTGTTATATACCCAAGACCACTCATGTAAACAACCAATGTGGGACTAAACACTATCTACCCCCAAACCTGGGGTATCACACTAACTGCCAGGCTTTAGGTCTTTCTCATGTGATTTTTGCAGGTGACTTGTTTGTTTTTAAGCAGTGCTCATTAGGGATCTTTGCAAGTTGTCGTGAAAACCTTTGGTGAGTTTCACAGCTTATTTGGTCTGCAACCTAATCTGGCAAAGAGTGCCATTTTTTTCTCTGGGTTTTCAAGTGCTAATAAACTATCCTTAGTAGCTCTCTTGGGTATCCCTGAAAGTACATTACTAGTTAAGTACTTGGAAGTTCCTTTGATTAGCTCATAGTTGTCTTCTCATTGTCATGTGCTTAAGGAGAAAATTTTGAGTTAGAATAAAAAAATATATATTTTGACAGCTCTGTTCTTTCCAGCATCCACAAACTTACTGGAGCTCTATTTTTGTTTTGCCTAAAAAACTATGAAGGTGATTGAAGGGGTTTTTAGTGCATTTCTTTTTTTGGGCAGGACTTAAAGCATTTAGGGGCTAAAGTTTCTTGGTCTCATCTTAGTGTTCCTAGGAATGAGGGAGTTTTGGGTTTTCGATCCTTAACATAATGGAACAAAGCTGCTAACATTAGACATTTGTGGGCCTTGAGTAAAAAAAAACTGACACGTTATGGGTGAAATGGATGCATATCTACATCCTGAAAGTGAAGAGTTTATGGGGGATTCCAGTTCCTTTTGATTTCTCTTGGGTGATTAGGAAGATTTTCAAGCTTAGAGGCCTATGTCAGCTGTGGATTCGATACATAATAGGAAACAGTGAAGATACTTTCCTTTGGACACTTTATTTCCAAGATTTGGTGAGTATGTCGTCATGAGAAGAGGGGGATCCTTATGTGCTAAGGTCTCTTCTATCATTAATAAAGGTTCTCTTGGAAGTGGCCTCAACAGAGAAACAAAATAATTATGGAAATTCAGAGACGAACTCCTGCTGATTTCCATCCTTCTCCTTATGTTTGTGATAGGGTAGTATGGACTTTATCCTTCGATGGTTGCTACTTTGTTAAGCCTGCTTGGGATGCTTGCCGGCATCGATTTGCAACCAACCCTTGGCATACTTTGGTTTGGTTTAGTCAGGGAGTTCCTCGTTGGAGTTTTATTGATGGCTGACTGTTTGGGGTCGTCTTTCCACCAAAGACAGACTGGTATGATGGGGTTTAAATGTGAATTCTTAGTGTGTGTTATGCTCCACTGGCATTGAATCTCATTCTCATATTTTCTTCGATTGTTCACTCTCTATTGTTGTTTGGAAGCGTGTTTTGGCCCAGAATAGCATTTCTAGAGCTGTTATTCCTCTAGAACAGGAACTGGATTGGGCAGTCCATCATAGAAGGGGTAAAAGAATGCGAATTTTTGTGTATAAATTGTCTTTGACAACTTCCATCTACTTCATATGGGAAGAGTGGAATCTGCATATTTTTCAGGAGAAAGCCATAATTGATGTTGGTGTATCTTCTGCTATTCTTGAGGCCCTTGGACAGTTAAGTTTACCAAAATTACTGTGATGATTGGCTCTTAGGCCTCCTTTGGGTAAAAAAACCATTGTGGTTTATTTTTCGTCTTTATTCACAAAACTTTAAGTTTGAGGCTAATAATTTTATCTTTTTAGATTTTTACCAAAATTACTGTGAAACCACAACAAATCGACCGAAAACTAACAAAAAAAATTGAATAAGGACAAAACCAAAAAAACCAAAAAACCATCAAAAACCAAAGTGCAAAAAAGTTTTTTTCAGTTAACATTCTACAATTTTGTTCGAGTTAACATTTAGATTTGGTTTGTTGTGTTGTTTGTCTTGTTCATGTTTTCTATTTCTTTCGTTGTATAGTCTTGTTCAGGCTATCCCCATAATTATGTAGCTTTTCTGTTACTTTTGGTGAATCGAAATTTACTTTAGAAAAAAAAAAAAAAAAAAACGTCTACACTCTCCTGTACCCATTTCTGGTACATGTGTACCTGGAAAAAGGCATAGACAGCATAGTTTAAAATTCTACAAAGAACGTCATCATTTTCAGTCTCTCGCACAGGCTTCGCTACCGACAGACAAGCTTCAACCCATCAGTACATTTTCCCAATTATTTATTTTCCTCCTCCGCAAATCTCCCGTGTTTCCTGGTTCTTCGAGAGCCGCTCCATTCAAAGAGCTGCTGTAGTTGTTTTTTGAATTTATTTACGTAATTATTACTGCGAGAATTACTCATCTCGCTTCGCGAATTGGGTCATAGACAGATCTTGTAATTTAGGGCTGCAAATTCTCCATAAATCGGTTTGACTTTGTACTCAAAGGCAAGTAAGAAACTGACCCATATCACTACTTTTGTAGCTTTTTCTTTACCTTTATCGCTTTAACTAATAATTATCTGTTCATTGATGTGCTTTTTTTTTTTATGCATTCTAGTTAAATCTTTGTCAAATTTTGAAATCCGTGATAAATAGTTACTGTTTTGCGTTCTTTATCCCTTGGATGCCGGAGGTGGGTATTGTTTTCTTGATTAAAGTTGGTGGCTTTATCGGAGTATGTTCAAATCTTGATGTAACTCTTTCTAGGATTTCCCTATTTTTAGGGCTTTGAGTACCTAAGGCAATTATGCAGCTCAGGCTTGCTTTTGGGCTTATGATTTCCACTGTTTCTGGGTTTTAGGTAATACCTTGTTCTTGAATTGGTGGCCAACTATTATTTTACTTCTGCTCGTAGGATTCAGTTGGGTAGAAGGAGTTGCCAGTTCTATCCCTAGGTTTTGGCTAAGGGTTTTGTTCTAATTTAGATGTTGGTTTTTGAGTTATTAGTATTTTAGAAATCCCTAATTTGGCTTTGAATTTGAGTCTTGCGGGTAAGGATTTTACCCGGAGTGTTGGAGTTTTTCAGTTACATCGTTTGAGTTCAATTCGATAATCGATTTTGTTGTTGTCAAGCACTTAGTTTTCATCAATTGGTTCTTCACTTTACTTGTTCTTTGCTTTTTCAGGTTTAAATTTTTGCTGGTGCCATGGATTCCCCTCAATCTGTTGTGTCACCTTTCAAAGGGTTGTCTATTGTTTCTGGCCCTGAGAAGCAAAAGGCTGATCCGTTTGCTTATAATCCCAGTTTCATGTCGAGTAGAGTTGACGTTCAAAGCAAGGACTCAGTGGGCATCATTGGTGCTCTTGAGGTGGACATACATCAAGCTAGGGACATCCACAACATCTGCATATACCAAAAGCAAGATGTTTATGCTAAGATTTATCTTACTAGTGATCCTGAAAAAACAGTCTCCACTCAGACCATCAATGGCGGTGGGAAGAACCCGGTATTCAATGAAAAACTCCGAATCAATGTCCGGACAATAGATTCCTCTCTCAAGTGTGAGATATGGATGCTGAGTAGGGTGAAGAATTATCTTGAGGACCAGTTGCTAGGGTTTGCTTTGGTTCCTTTATCTGAAGTCCTCATCAGCAACGGGAACTTAGAGAAAGAGTTCTCTCTCTCCTCAACCGATCTCTTCCATTCCCCAGCTGGGTTTGTTCAGTTGTCTCTATCTTATAGTGGATTTTCGCCAGAAGTGATTTCGCTTCCTTCGCCACCTGCAGCTGAAAATACTGTCCAAGACTCTGAAGTAACAGAGTCACATCCCTGTGAGTTTGACAAGATTGAGTTCCCAGATCCGAAGGTTGCAAACGAGAATCAGCAGATGGTTTCGGAGTACTTTGCATTCCCCGACTCCAATTTGGACTCCCAGAGATCTGAGAGCTATGTCTCTCCAGATACTGAAAACCAACTTAATTCAGAAATTGGAGTTCATGTTGTCGAAAGCTTCTCAACTGGCACGATCGAGTCAATCCAGCTTCCAAAGCATGATTCTCCCCTCAGCAGCGACTCAACCACTAACGGGTTTCCATCGGCTTCACTTCCTGCAAATTCTGAGTCCTCTGATACTCCTGGAGCTTCTGAATCTCTGAATCAAGAATCAGTTTCACCTTCAAAGGAAAAATTGAAGGCAAATAGAGAAGGCAGAGATGCTGAAAGTAACACCTCAGGTGAGGTCCCTGCTGATACCTTTGCGAAGCCTGTTTTTACTGTTAACATTGAGCCAGAGCAAAAGGTGGTGCAACAAGATATAGTAGATATGTACATGAAAAGCATGCAGCAGTTTACTGAGTCATTGGCTAAGATGAAGCTTCCAATGGACATGGAGAGTGGACCTACTAGTTCTGAAAATTCAAGTTCGGACCAGATATCACCAGCATCAAAGGACACTGGCTCCCGAGTGTTTTATGGGAGTAGGGCTTTCTTCTGAGCTATGTTTTCGCTGATCAGAAATGGTTACGCAGGTGACTGTAGGATTAGAATCAAGACTAACTCCCATGTTAGTTTCATATTGTAGTATGTGTGGTAGTATTATGTTTATGTTGGTACGTTTAGAGACTGGAAAAACCATGACTTGTATGCGTTACAAGCTTTGTACTATCACTTTTGCTCTTATTATAAATGGAGTTGCTCTGTCTTGTTTCCTTTTGAGGGACAAGCCTTTGTTGATGTGAAGATTAGATCATCATAAATAACTTAATTGTTTCATCTTTTGCATGATTGTGTAATCAAGTTTTGTACACAATAATTGGGTATTGTTAAATTAGGACATCGGTAAAATCAGGCCCTGCATATACAATTTTCAAGTCTGAATGTTGGTTTACGCCGAATCAGATGTTTGGATGTGAGCTATACTCCAGGAGGAACCAAACGGGTATGGCCTTGCCATTTGACCTCTCTTCCCGTGTGAATGTCCATTGATTTGGATTTGGCTATTGTAGGTATTTTCGGCCATCTCCATTAGGGCAATTCCAAATTCCAAATCTCCACTCAGTCTATCACCTTGCCTATCAGCTATCGCCATTTGAGTGATCGCCCGTCACTAATCTCTTACAAGAGATCTCCTATCCCCTAATCTCCCAGGTGACCTGTAACAATCGTCCTGCCTCAACCTAACTCATACACAAAAACAAGACAAAACAAAAGATCGGTTGCTCGAGCAATCCATGACCACCCTGTGCAGGATCACCAGGGGTTTGCGGATTGGTAGTTGAAGTTGAGAGGTCGTCAAAGTTGCTTTGCTCATCATTTGCGCGCGCGGACAGGCGGATGTGCACGCGTGCGCGCGTGAGAGAGGCTTTCTTATTGTTAAAAAAGACTTTCCTTGATTATGTCAGATACGGATATTCATGTTGGAAATTATAAGAAATCGAAGAACTAGAATTATAAGAGTAGGAGCTCTCTTTTAATTATTAGATTGATCGGAACAAATAGATATAAAAAAGAAACCGAATTGGGTGTATATGGAAGTGATATCTACATACTTGCTCATTCGGTACTGGTACCATGTATGGTCATCTCGCCTACTGAATTCAACTTCCAAAGATGAGCTAGCCTCGTGGCCCAACTTCCCTGCAAAAGAAGGTCTCAAGCTCCACAATCTGATTCACCTTCATGATCTCCATCTCCATCTCCATCTCCATCTCCATCTCCATCGCCATCGTGAGGCTGCTTACTCACTGGCATTCTCTCCCTACTCTAAGGCTGCTGCCGTTTTGTTTCTCTCCACCTCTGGTTGTCTCTTGCATATTTAATCCTACCATGTTTTTCAGGTGGCAAATGGTCTGTCTATATCATCAATGACCATCAAGAGCTACCTTTAGAGGCTTTAATATGCTTCAGCTTTTTCCATCTGCTTCCTAACTGTTTTCCATGCTAAGCTACCAATGGTGCAATTTTTTTGCGACTTCGTTATTTCAGAATAAAAATCGATCGTCTGTTGATGAAACAGAAATCACCGTTGATAAAAGATAAGATATGGGCTTATAGCATCTAAGAAAAAGAAAATAAAAATGTGAGGAAAGAATGAGGTTGGTGAACCATAATTTCATCAAGGCATTCCTCACGAAGAAAAAAAAAAAGAACAAGAGGAAAAACAAAAAATCATGCCCTCCGTGTAAACTACTAATACGACTTCAGATTGGTACTTCCATAACTTCGTTTGCTCTCGTGTACATGTGCCTCCTACAAATCCAGGCAATCTGGCCGCTGTCCCTATACCTCACTCTCCACAATCCAAACTTCTCTGCAATATCTCTTCCACTTGAACACCTCCGGTCCCTTAGGAAATCAACGACCCATTGCTGTGCTTTTCTCTGATCTTGCTGAATGTCCCTCGAGTCCCTGCTTCTCATTCTGCTTCCAGCAGCTGCGCCCATGGCCCCAGCTGCAACTGCACCTGCTGCCCCAGATAGAAGTGAAGAGTCTGCAAGATGTGCAACTTCCCTGCTCAAATCCGGTATCATCCCTCCCATTCCAGTTGCTAAATGAGCTCCTATCTTTAGAGCAAATGTTAATAGTTTCATGAACTTCTTCATATAGGGAGCCAAGCACTGCACTGTCATGTTGTCAACTTGCATCATTTCGCAACCTAATTGATCTTCAACGACATGCATCTCTTGCCTGAATTCACATAGCATGTGTAACCGGACTGCATTCATTCCAGAAATGATGTTGGTAACTAATCTCCTCGAGTAGTTTTCTGTTCTGACAAAATAGAACATGTTGGGGACTTTTCTTTCTTCCAGTTGAACATTGTAATTGACAAGGTAGTTCACTTTGCGATGAAGCTCAATAAGAAGTCTGTGTTCGTAATATCTCAGCCCTTGAATCTCCTGCTTCAAATCTCTGATTTCTTGCTCAATGATCTTCAGTCTCTGCAAAACTGCTTCCACTCCCTTGGCAATTCCTCCAAATGTAGGTTCGACTTTTTCTTCGTTGGTAGATTGTGCATGATCTGGATCATCTGGGTTATTTTCCGGTGGGACATCCAATTCCACAGCAAGGTTGTATAGATCATGATATCTTCGATGTAGTACTTCCCTAAAATCATCATCGGATAGTAGGTCTCTGGCAAAATCAAATCCACCACCTAAGATAGGTCTGCCAGAGTCTGAGACCGGACCCCACGTGTGCTGATAATCATACATGCCGTCTGCTGGAACTGAGAGTAGTCCCTCTTTCAGGTTTTGCATAGGGACAAATTGGGTTTTCCTGTATCTCGGGGGTGTTAGATTTCTGACGCATTCGGGTCGTAGAATGTTTTCAGTTAAGGTGACACCGTGGCAGAGAGACTGTATTGTGGGTATTATGAGCTGCTGAAAGAGTCTTAGGGTTTCTGTCAAATTATGGGTGGAGCAAGCAAGGACGTCAATGTAGTAGCCCAACTGCCCTCCAAGCTCTACTCTGACGTGTATGCCATTGATGTTGATTGAGATGAGGTACTTCTCAAGACTGTAAGTTGCCCCATGTTGATTCTTTAACCCCATGATTCTATTGTGGAGATGAACCTGGTTTCAAATAGATGAAATTTGGTTACAAACTTCGAACTCAGGGACGATGCAGGTATGTTTCCCTCTCAAAAGTTAGAAATTTTATGAGTTCTAATGGCAAACTTTGGTGGCTTCGTATCGTCGTTTAGCATATATGTTTGGTACTTGGAAGCATGAAACCTCAATATGTGAATTTTTTTTTTTTTTTTGTTAAACAGAATGCAAATATGAGGGTATGGACTATGAAGTATCAACGGTATCACTCAGAACAACAGTATATTTCCAATCAGATCGTTCTTATAGTGATATCCTATCTCATTGGTCTGATTACTGAAGTAGTGACTGACTCATAGTAAGATTAGTAGATTTACTTAGAAGGCAGAATTTTGACTCTAGATGAAGTATCAAGATTCCCATTTGAGATGAGCTATATCACTGTCAAATGTTGTTTAATGACTGATGCTCATTACTTTCTAGTCTCTATTGGAAAAAAGCTCATTTTACTTCGTACATGTGCTAATGTAAACTTCAAATTGGTGAGAAGAACAAGAATTGTAAAAGAGTAAATAATCAGTGGAATTCCTCTTGCCTGTAAGCGGGGAAAGAAGCCTGGTGTGAGAAACATATGGCTTGAATCATCACACTCCAGATGTCGCCCTGCATAGACACAGTCGGGTGTGCTTAGCAGCCATCTCTGTGGCCTTCCCCTGCCCTCTTCCAAAATGGAGGGGATCAGTAGCAATGAATTAGCATCCGAAGGATCTTGTTCATAACAAAGTTCCAGTTTCAGCATCATTCTTACAAGATCACTCGCATCTAAATTCTCAAAAACCTTGGAACCCATCCCTGGAATCTGGCTCTGCAAACTTCCTTTAAGAATCTTCTCCAACTCTTTCCTGCTTATGAACCCATTATTCTCCGACGAGTTTTGCTTTCTAACATCTAGTTTTATCAGTTGACCAAGCACTTCGCCGCAGAACCACTCACAATCCAAGATAAGAAACCCTAGTTCATTGAAATATATCACCTCTCCTATATGATGAAGGCAATTAGCTGTAGCCCGCCTCCTCATCTCCACTCTTTCCTTGTTGTCGTGTCTTGAGCGAATTCGTAAGGATGGAACTCTAACCTGGCATAGATCACCAAACTCCTTCCACCTCATTGCTGGCTTGTTGGAATTCTCTGACCTCCAATCTGATAGAATCTGTATCAGATCATTGCAAATCTCATAAACTCTAGGGACTCTTAGGAGTACTGTTTTGCTTGTTTTGCGAAGGTGATGAGTGAGTTTACTAACTGATGCTGATGATCTTGCATCAATTGTAAACACTGTCGGGTAGAATTCGACAAAGCCCTGGAATTTATCTCTTAATCTCTGAATTGAATTTACAGTCTCCTGAAAATTCTGTGACTGTTGATTGACTTTGTCGTAGTGAGTCAGTACGACAGTTACATTTGGTAGCATGCACTGCTGGACTGCTTTTCTTGAATTGGAGACGATGTACCGTAGCCAATATTGGAGGTCTTCTTCAATCTCAGTCGGGTTTTTTGGTTCTCTGTTGTTGGGTTTTCTAAACAGACTGGATATGAAGAGAAAAAACGAGGCACTGCCGTGCCCTGGGAACATGAGATCATGGAGGGAGTAGAATTCGTGCTGACCACCAAGGTTCCATATCGAAATATTTGTGTCTTCATCTTTGAAAGTTTTTATCTTCATTCCAACTGTTCTAACTGCTTGCTCAACTGGGTTCACTAGAGTTCTAACTGCTTGATCCATGTAGGGTAGTTTGGAAGAAGAGAAGTTCTGAGATATGGAATTGCATAATGTAGTTTTCCCTGCACATAAACAGAGAGGGATGATGGTCAAAATATGTTTTTCATGGTCTGGATACAGCCTCGGTTAGAGCTGTTGTCCAAGCGTCAAACATCGGTAGACTTGGATCTTAGGAAAAACACGGTATGGGACTATGGGTACAGGGACACATCTTAAACAATAAATTTTGTTGTATCTTATTCAACATGCTGTAAATTGTTTTGAAATGTACTTCAAATCAACTGAATAAAGGAAAACATGGAATTTGTAAGTCCCGTCTATGTCCAAATTGAGTACTGCTATAGAACAGATATCCCACTGGCTTTCCATATATGTCAGACAGGGATACTATGGGGAAATGAGAATAGACCATGTGAAACAAAACTTACCAGCGTATTCTTGGCCGCAGAGGAACACTCGGCAACTTTTGGGAACCACCATTGGCATGTCCTTGAGCAAATCTGTTTCTGCTTCTGTTTCTGTCTTCGCATTCTGACCCAATTTCAGGTAAACCCCTTCTGTCTTCCCAGAATTCTGCAGCGGTGTTCTTGCAAGATCAAGTTCTTCGATCCAAGGATTGACCTGTAATGCCTCCATTATTGCCTGGAGCACCAAATCCCCATTCACTCCTTTGCAGCCTTGTAAAGATAAGCGCCTTAAACTGGCATTCCTCTCCAAGCTCTTGAAGATTTTGACAAAATCTTCTGGCCTTAAACTTCCGTCATCATATATCCCCAACCTCGTCACAGTTTGATTGGTCGTCAGCATCTGTAAAATGGCTGGAAGACCATCCCTTCCTATCTTTGTTTTCCCCCCTCCAAAAGTTACCGACTTTAGTGTTATATTCGCTTGGCATTGCAAAGTGGAGAATCTGCTCAAGGGGCAGAGTAAATGTTCCACCCCAATACCACTAAACCAGTTTCCATCAAGATATAAACTTCCCAAGCTCTGGTTCTTGAAAAGTCCTGCTGCAACATAAACGACTCCCTTGTCTTTTAAACAGGTTTTTGAAAGATTTACCTCCTTCAGGCTCCGATTCTGCTCCAAAACCCATCGGAACTCCTTCGCCCACCGAGATTTCAGGCGGACCCCAGTCAAGTCCAGTGACTTAACTGTTGAATTCCACCCGAGGGCACAAGCAACCCGGCAAGACCCAGCCACATCAAGCCTGTAAATTCTCAGTGTGCTGTTTTCAGGTACGAACTCAACCACTTTGGAACTTTTTTCTCCTTGTTCTCCACTCCATACATGAACTTCCATGGCTCTATTCCTGGCTAAAACAGCAGATATTAGTGGGGTTGCTGTTATTGAACTTGAATCGAAAATCGTCAGCAGCTTCAGTGTTGGATTCACTTCTATCATCTTTGATAGCTCCTCGGCACCTTTAGACCGGATAGAGTCCTCCCATATTTGCAACTCTTCCAAGCAATTGTTCACCTTAAGAGCAGAAGCAAGAAGGCTAGCTCCAACCGACCCAATACCCGATTCTGAAAACATGATTTCTTTAACTACACTATCTCTCTTCAGTATTTCTGATAACTCGTGTAAGCATTCCGTATTAAACCTGTTTCTTCTAAACCCGATTTGCTTGATGTTTGTGTTGGTTTTGAGTAACACCCCGAGATTGTGTATTTGCTGCAACTCCCACTTGACTTGGTGAAACTCCAAGTTTCGCAGGGATGAGTTGGCCTTATTTGATGTTCCTAAAACTGTCAAGAGGTAAGAGAATAGTGGATGGCTGTCGTCGGAAATGTTTATGTTGATGGAGTTTTCTGTTTCTTGGTGACAAGCTGAAGTTGGTTGAGAAAGGTAGAAAGAGATGCTGTGCAGATTGAGGGTTTCGGATTCGATTGCCTGGAGAAACCATTGGAGATCTTTGGTGTTCTGGTTTGCTGACATTGTTGGGGTGGTGAGAACTCTTTGCAGGTTTAGGGAACTAATGAGCTTTGCGCACAGTGAGAAAAAGGAAACATTAAGGTAAATTTCAGGGTCAAGAATCAAGATTGCCTGAGGAAGTCCCCTTTTGAAAAATTGGGATCAGATGCTGTTTTATTGATAACCGGATGTCCGGACCAACTTGCGCTCATCTCGACGAATCCCGGAGCCCTGAAGGTATCGACCGGATCAGATGTTGTTTGATTATGTATTAAGAAGATATGGCATAATAAAGAGCAGTCTTGGTTGCTTTTTTCAGTGGAATGACAGCATTTTGCGCCTGTGTTGATGATACACTTTGTGCCTACCATCAAATGGAGTATGTGCAGATAGATGTAGATATAGATAATAACTTTGTCCGAGTATGAACCTTGAGTATGCCGTTCGTATGCAGATGTTGCTTTTTCACACGAGGTTGGCGTAAGTTAGCCGGACACCTGAGTTATAAAAAGAAAAATATGTTGCTGCCTTGCTGGTTTGCACTTTGGGACAAGTTAATTGCTGCAAATATGTAGATTTTTTCTTTTTTGGTTGTGTCTTGTATTGTAGAGGTGAAACTAAAGATGTTTCAACTTTTTTGAACTTTTAGGGTGTTAAAAGTCCAACTGGTCTCTCATTTTTCCTTCCATTCCCACTGAAGAATGGGGCATCCAATAAAGTAGAAGGAAAAGGCAAATGAGCATTGGACAAGTTAACCTTCTTTTAAGGGATGTTATAATCATGGTGACAATGACAAATATTTTTGTACATAATCAAGGGCAGACATATCTGGATGCCTTATGTTGTTCCTTCCACTTCATTTAGATGAAATCACTAGGTAGTAATTAATTGTTATTTGATTTTTTTTTTATGTGCCTTGTATCGTGCTTTTTTAATCAAATAAGCAAGAGAAAAGTAAAATATTCCATGTTTTAACTAACCACTTCATGTTCAAAACTGTCTCAAAATGCTTCTAATTACATCTAGAATTCAACTCCATCATTCAGGGAAAAAAAAAAAAAGAGTAACTTCATCTTCAAAAGGGATTTAATCCCGTATTCAAGTTCACACACATAGTTTATACCCACCTTCTCGTGTACAAAAGAAAAGAATAACATAAATCAAAGTCGGCCAGTGTTAAAACTCTAATAGTCTCTTTTTGTGTGACATTCAGACCTTAAAAACCAACAAAAAAAAATATTGATATTGTTTCACCGTCCCACAGAGAAGAATAGAGTTTTCTTCTTCAGAAGGTATATTACCCAAGAGGTGAATGAAGAAAATCATTGACATTATTCAGAGAAGAGAGGTTTTCCATTTTTCTTTTTCGCACAATTTTAATTAACAAAAGGAATGAGACTCCACCACCAGTCTACCAGTTTCCCTGACCACCGTAGGTGGTAGCATACATGGCAACTTGGCAAAGGTGAATGGGTTTAAGTGTTCCTCTATCTCGTATACGATCCGACAAAGTTTGAGTCCCGTCAACTGTAGGACTAGCGTGGAGAGTCATTTGTCCATCTAATACCTAAGTGGTACTGTGGTGACGTACTATCCTTTTGGACGGTATCTATGACTTGAACCGAATATTTCACAGCAGATCGAAAACCCCCGTGGTCACGTCCAAAGAGGTTACCACTATGGTTGGCCCCTCCCACCTTCTTTGCAGTTCAAAGAACAAAAAAGTCTACCAGTTTCCTCAAGACGACGTCGTTCATCTCTCCTGGTAGCTGAAACGGTATCTCTCATTCCAACCGTCCAAAACCAACTGCCGTCTGCCACCCTTCGTCGTCTTCACAAAACCTGAAATTCAACTTCACAAACGAAGTCCAGTTCCGTTCAGAACCCTAATTTTCTCGTTTTGTTCTGCAACAATGGCGACGATCAAAACAATCTCCGCTGCTCTAAAACTCGTCGACGCAAAGAAAGAGAATCTCCGCAAAGCATTCGAAGACCTCCAATCTCACTCCTCCTCTCTCTCCTCCTTCAACCTCACCTGGTCCGACCTCGATTCCTACTTCTCCTCCCTCCACTCCTCCCTCCAACACAAATTCCAAATCCTCCAATCCCAATCCCTAACCCAATTACCAAACACCCCCAATTCCACGTCACAATTCCAAACCCCTAAAAATCCACCACAATCCCAATCCCCTACCCCTCCCAATTCCCAAACCCTAATTGTTAAGGAGTCTTTGGACTTCGCCCCGGCCCCGGCTCGGGCCGAGTTGATATCGCTATGTGAGAAGATGGACGGGTTAGGGGTGAGGAATTATATGGTTGAACGGCCGAGGCAGAGGAACACTATAAAGGCTGAGTTGGCAGATGCATTGGGGCACGCGCCGGACGCGGCGGCGATGGTGTTGGGAGCGATGGAAGGGTTTTACAGTACGACCAAGGGGGATAAGGATATTGAGTTGATAGTGATAAGGAGGAGCTGTGTGGCTATGTTGGAGGGGTTGAGGAGGGTGGGGGGTGAGATTGCAGGTGAGGTGAGGGAGAAGGCGAGGGAGTTGGCGGCGGAGTGGATAGGGAAGGTGAGGAGGAGGAGTGGTGGTGGGGGCAATGGGTTGGAGGCGTTGGGGTTTTTTTATCTGGTGGCACTGTTTGGCGTGGCGGGTGGGTTTGATTTGGGGGAAATGGTTGATTTGGGTGTGGAAGTGGCGATGTTTCGAGAGGCTGTTGAGTTGTTTCGTGTAATCGGTTTTGGGGAGCGGATTTCTGGTGAGGGTCTAGAATTTCATACCATTTAGTTGAACCTATGATTTTTGTGCCGTATCTATTTTCATCTACATTGCAATTTTTGGTAATTGATTTCTGTGGATAAGGGATTTCAGTTGAAGTTGTATTTTATACCCTTTACGTGATCCTATGATTTTTCTGCCATCTATCTGCCTATAGACTGCATCTTGATCATTACTCTCTATAAGTAAGGCATTGCAATTGAAGTTGCTCGCCAAAACCGTGACATGGTTTAGTTGCGCCTCTCATCGTGTGATAAAGTGAGTTTACAAATGCCAAATTGGTATAATTTTGGTATATTGAGTACATAATCTTTGGATGTTTTGAAGACAAAGTGATGTTGTAACGACCCGCGCGAGTTGATATGCTAACCCTCAGCCTAACCATGTGGCTCAAGAGGTTAACCTCGAGTTACACAATAGCTGCTTGGGCTGCCTTATATATTACTTTCACTACAATTGTCCCACCGATGTGGGACTCAAATGGGATCTTACAATCTCCCCCACTTAACATTGCAACGAGGACATTGCGCTCTATGGTTCATCACTTCCACTTACCAAGCGATGTGAGACAAGTACCTGCTTAAGCACGTTAAGCTTCTCAAGCTCGTCTCATGTGAGACCCGCCCATGCACGACAAGCACCTTAAGCTCCTCCCTTGTCGGGCCCACCTAAGCATGTCTCCTTGCAGGACCCGGCTCACACTTCTGGTTGGTGTATCACTTGTAACGACCCACGTCAGCTAACCTGCTAACCCTTAGCCTATCCACGTGGCTTAAAAGATTAACCTCAAGTTACATAGTAGCTGCTTGGGTTGCCTAGTATATTACTTTCACTACAATTGTCCCACCGATGTGGGACTCAAATGGGATCTTACAGATGTGGCAACTTCCATTCTAATGTTGGACTTCATTCACTATCCATCTCTTAAAATTGCCCTATTTTCTTTCTTTTTTGAGGTTCAGTGATAAATGATTGCTCTTTCATGTCTCTGAGTTTCGCAGGTGAAATGATTTATTCTTACTTAATAGTATATTTGCCGGAATTTAATGATTGTAATATTTTCCTTTTAATCTGCAACCCTTTTGAGGCTCCCACTTGTCCTTTCTAGACTTTGGATAAAGTTAATATGGGTTGACACGCAAAAGTAGGAACTAATATGTATTGTGAAAATGTCTAAACTGGCAACAAAACATTAAGTTGGTAACAGTTTGTAACTTGGTTGATGGTAGGTGCCTTTTGGAGGTTTATGGTAAGTTGTAATAAAAGTCTGCTTTTAACTTCTTACAAAGTCGATCAGTTTGTAACTTGGTTGTAGTAGGTACCTTGTGGAGGTTGATGTGGTAATAAAAGTCTGTTTTTGACCTCTAACAAAGTCAAATTGACCAGTTCTTTAATCTTCCTACCCGATGGAGGTTTTGCTAGAATGGTCTTATGAAGGGGTGCTGTGCTGTCCATGTGGTTGATTTTTTCCTATCTGATTTGGACTCAATTTAAATGTTGAGCCCATTTGTAGGTTTAGTGGAACTGAACTGAACCAATGTTATTTACCAAAATTACAAAAAAAAAAAAAAAAATGCTGAACCAATTTTCTGTCTCTGTAAGGTTATTTAGAACTCATCTTCTGGCATCTCAGTTAGTTGATGTTGTGATCTGTTTATTCTGTAGTGTCCTCATTTTGTGGAACAAAAGTTTTGAAGGGCTCATGTAACATCATATTTCTCGTGAGCTCATCTGTTCTATTTGGCTCTGCGCAGAGATTATTCACAAACTTATTGGTCAGGGTAAACAACAGGTGGCTGTCAGATTTATTTTGGAATTTGGGCTTTCTGCCAAGTTTCCACCGCTACCCCTCTTAGAAGAATATGTCAAGGAGTCCAAGCGGCAGGCTAAGAAAACTCTCAAGGAGAAAAATAACACTTTTAAAGCACAGGTACTGTTGTATTTCCTTTTAGGACTATTGAAACACTGTTTTCAACTTTGAACTCAGATAAGTATCTGTGTTATTTCTTCACTCTCCTGTAGAAAGAGGCCTTGACAAAGGAAGCTAATGTTTACAAATCGGTGATCAAACTCATTGAGGACTATAAGCTTGAATCTGAGCATCTGTCTCTGAAAGAGAAACTTATGAAACGCCTTGAGACTGTAGAAAAGCTGAAGTCGAACAGGAAACCCGACTCAGCAGGCCCTGCTTCCCAGATGCAGCAGTCAAAGCGGCAGAAACTGAGTGGAAGCAAGCGTCCTCGGAATAATGCAGCAGCTCATCCAGCCACAATTTCAATGAGTGTTGCTTCTACAAGTTCCACTGCTCCTGTATTTCAGCAGTATCATCCACAGCCGGCAGGTTTGTTGCCACAACATCTTCCTCCTTACTCGGGCTCACCAGCTGGCCCTTATGGCGTGGCAGGTTCTACTCCCGCCATTGCCTCTTATGCAGGCTCATCTACTGCTGGCTTGTATGGTTCGACAGGAGCCCCTTTTGGTGACCCTGGGAACTTGATGCCTTTGCAGACCCAAGTGATGCCTTCACAGACCCATGCATACCCTACGGAATCACAAACGGCAACTGGTTATTATGATAAGCCAGTTGCCTATGGCAGTTATGTTTTTCCACCACAATATTATCAGCCTTACCATCCCCAGTAAGTCCTTGTACCATTCTGCCTTTTGGGGAGCATCGGATGGTATCCTAGAACTTGCCTGACTTGGCGGCATTAGTAATCAGAAAGCATATTTTGCTTATTTGATCACTATGAATGTTGCACAAGCTAGATTGGTTTTTTGAGATTTATTGAAGTTATGCATGGTTAGGGTAAACCTGAACCTGAACCATAGAGACCCTTTTGGTTGCTACGAATCATGAATTGTTTCATGTGAGCGTATTTATGTAGGGTTTCAGAACTGGAATCACCAGGGGAAGGAACCTTTTCATTTTTTCCCTCCCATGGTCCTGTTGACTCATTGAGTTTTTCATCTTTCAAATTCTTTTGCAATGAGCTAACTTTTAATGGGTACTATTTAAGGGCAACTCCAAAGGCAGTTGCTAAAAATGGCTGTGCCAAGTGGCATTATTTGGCATTCCTGCTCCAATGGTGTAAATGCCATTTTTTTTTAGCATAATCACCACTGCTGTATTCTTACTCCAATTATTTATGTTTGGTGACATAACTTTGGGAGATTCAGTCAAAATGAGTTACCTACTGTCGGACTTTGCTTGATGCGCAACCAAGCGTTGCGAATGGTCCCATTTTATTGAAGGTGAATGATTTTTACCTTCTTAGAATTTCTATAATTGTGTTTTGTCAAAACTGGGAGGGAAAATGCGTTAAAGAAATTTCTACAAAGTGTAATTTCCATAAGCTCTTTAGCTTGGAGGGTGAATATTCATAGAGCTCTTAATGTGGCAATTTTGCCAAAGTCTAAGACAAAATATCTATATATTAAGTGGCACACCTCGCTATACTATATTAATGAAGTGGGGGAGAACCCTAGCCACGCTCAGGCTTTGAGTGGAATAAATATGATGCTCGAGAAATATATAAGGGAGGGCCAACCAAGAATTACCTGACCATATGAATAAATATGATGCATTGAACCGACCGAGAAATCCTTATTATTGACAGATGGCAGGAGAGACCAGCAACCTTTTATAAGGTTTGAAATCCATAAAACCAATTACAATTACCAAGTGAATGATATTTTCAAGATAAACACAGTATGGTTTAATAATGGGGCCTCTTTAAAGAAATTTAACATATAGCAATCAATTACTACAAAATAGGGAATCTTTTCTGAAAGGGAAGATTGCGGATACTCACACTAACCACTAAAAGTTCAAACTAAAAATCAATTTGGCTATTGGGGAAAAAACTGGCTTTGGAGCTGTCGATTTGAAAGAACAAGTTCAAAATAGGGAACATTCGATCCTACTTAAAAGTTCAAACTAAAAATCAATTGGCTAAAAACTGGCTTTGGAGCTGTCGATTTGGAACAAGTTCTAACACCTCTGCCATGTGCGGCAATTCACATGTGGAGAGGTGGATGAACCTAAGTATGCCTATTGCACGAATGGGGAACCAATAACAGCCAGTTGAAAAACCCTCCAAATCCCAGGACTATTACAAATTACAATGCTAAAACATCCAACTCGAGGATACCGCTCGCATGTGGAGCGTTAACTTTGTGATCATGAACAAGGTGGACTTGTGGCACAACAAAACGAAATCAATTGCTGGGACATCAAGGATAGTGTTCCAAAATCTCCGAATTTTTTTGCTCTGTGCCATGTTAAAGCATCCAACTCGCTTCTAGCTGGAAATGACTAGAGAGATCACCTAGGCTCATATACTAGTTTCGGAGGTGGCAATAAAACGATGTGGGATAAGCTCTAACACTACCTTGCTTGAGCGACCCTTGGCTTGACGTGGAGAGGACCGAGAGGTAAATGGAGTATATAGAACACAAGGGTCACAATGAAGTAAAGTGCACTTGTGACCTAAGAAACTCGGACACGTCTACAGGCCTCACGTATCCGTATCCGACACGTATCAGTGACAGACACGACACGACACTCTCCAGACACGTGTAGGACATGCTTAAATATTTCTCTAATTTTTATTTTTTTTGTATTTCTTTTATTCAAACACATTGTAGATACTCTAGGATACGTTGGAAAAACTCTTAAAACATGCTAAGAACAAATAAAAGGTTAAAATCTAATTTTTAAAACTCTTCCATGAGTGAAATTTTCCACTTGTGTATAGTTCACCTATACTTATTTGAGGACTGCTAATTTATCTTGACTGTATTGTTCTTAAATTTGAGAATAAAGATTTCGTCATTTGTATGAATTCATAACATACCTCTATAATACAAATACATTTTATATTCGACGTGTCCATGTCCTAATTTTTAAAGAAATAACGTGTCCGTATCCCGTATCCGTGTCCGTGCTTCTTAGCTTGTGACACAAATGAAAGAGAAAGCAAGCGTCATTGCCTGCATTCCTGACCTCTACTGATACCTGGCTTGTTGGTAGGTTCAGTCTTGAGTTGTGAGGATGAGGCAAATTTGGCAACTGCGAAAACTTGTGCCAGACTTGGTGCAAGATTTAAGTTTGTTCTTTTTTTTTTGGCAAAGGATATACCAGTCCTTTGTAGGGGGAATTTTGACCTCTTCCCTATTTTATGCAGTTATTAATGGATTTATGATTGAATTCCATTGGACAATTTCCTTTTAGCTTGCCTAGAAGTCTTATGTCCTTGCAATGGCGGCAGCCTGTTGAATCTGCTCTTGAGTGCTTGTTCTCCATCCCCTAGAAAGCAAGACCACATCCCTCCACTGACCCAATTCTTCAACTTCTCTTCTTTTGCTGCTTTTAGGAGTAAAGGTGGTACCTGAAGAGACATTGGGTACTTCCAAGCTTCTACTCCCAGCTGGCCTAGCTCTTCAAAAGGGAGTTTATTTTCTACCACCCTATTTTAGAACAGAAAGTACTATGCTGTTATGCATATTCTTTCCTCATTTTTACATATACACTCGACACTCTTGAGGTTACCCTTTCAAATTCCCACTGCAATAAGAAGCCAAAGCGGAAACAATAATGGGACTTGTCTTTTATACATCCTCAAAGGTTTGCTGGACTTCATTGCCACAGGAGATTACATTTGCATCAGGCTAGTGTTCTTTAAGAGGTCGTACTTTGTTGTTTACTTTGCTCCAACCATTTTCTTGGATACCTTCGATTGTATTTGCTGAAATGCATGAATGGTTGAGACATTAATGGTGCGAATGGCTGTTTGCTGTGCTCGAGTGTCCCACAATTGGCCACCATAGCAGACATTATCTCAGTCGGGACTTCCAACTTCAACGGTTGGAAGTCGCAATGCTTATGTTCAGTTCTGTGCTTGTAGGGTGGTTTCGCCTCTAGCTATTTCCGTTGGAAGATATTGATATTGATATCATGAAGAAACTACTAATTGCACTTCTAGATGATTAGGATTTGCATTGATTTTTTGCTGTCAGCATATTGATCCAATTTAGTGAGGTAAGTTGTATAGACCCTCATGTTCTACCTTGTTCAGAAAAAACCCAGAAGAAAGTCTGCAACAGCTAAGTTGGTTGTTGGAAATGAGTTCTTGTGGGTAAGTCATCTTTTTGAGATTGTATTTATGAATGAATGATATAGATTGAAATCAAAGTTTGGTTGTATATTAACTTTGAATCATTGCAATTAAAGATTCGATTAGGATGCTTTGGCAGACATCATTATGAGGGATTTGCCCTATTGTTCAACTAATTCAAAAAGGTTGAAAATTGGAGTGTCAAAAAGAATAGGCTTTTGAAAAATCCATGTGCTGGTCTGAAGTTTGTTTTCTGCAAATTCATTGCACTCCAAATTTTTCAATTTGTTACACCAACTTCTCCCTAGGTTTCTGCAAATTCATTGCACTCCAAAATTTTCAATTTATTACACCAGCCTCTCTTGGATGGGAATAATTTAGCTGAGTTAGATTCTCACTCCATTTTAGTCTTCTTTTAGATTTGTGTATTTCCAATTACTGACTTTAAAAAATTGAGTTTACTCTCCAACCAATTTAGTCCCAAAAAAATCTTACTAGTAATTTCTTAGTATGAATTCCTTGAAGAAACTTGGAATTCACAAAGTTTATTATTATTATTATTATTATTATTTTAGAGTGAAAGTAACTTGGAATTCGCAAATCGGAAGGAAGACTAACTGAGTGGATGGAAGGTCAATGTAATAAGTTCTGTATACGTAATGCATTGTTCATTTTTTTATTTCGAGACTAGTTTTCTCAATTAATACTTAATCATTACTCACATTTCTCTCGAATTATTATTTTTATTTTTAATTATTATTCTTATTTCTATTTCTATATCTACCTCTCTCCAATCATTACTCCTTATTATCTCATTTCTCCATCCAATTATTATCCAAAACTCAAAATCCAAAAACTAAACCAAACAAGGTCTACGTACCCTAGTTGGCAAAACGTACAAGCTTAGTGACACTTTGCCAACAATTTTCGAACTCCCACATATACAAGCAAATTTTGTTTTTTTCCACACAAAAAAAACAAAATAAAGAGAAGTGAAAATAAAAAAGTGACAAAATAAAGAGAAGTGACAATGAATAGAGAGCAAAAGGAGAGATCAATTTTCTTCTGTGGGTACCCACCGAGGAATAGAGGTTGTACTTCTCTTCTGCTTTCCTCTGCGTCAGTCTGACATATTTTGACATTTTCTGCTGTTCACGTTTTGTTGTCTGCTACTCGTCTACTAATTTTTTCCCCAATTAAGTATATCCCTCTAATAATAATTGCCGATTAATTCGGGAATTCCATATTGGTCCACAAGGCTTGTGCAAACCAACACGGTTATCGAATGAGAGTATTATAGTGACAAGAGGTTTGTTTTCTCGAATTCAAATGATAATGTTAAAAGTTTTGCCCGATTGTTAATTTTATTGTTGGTTGAGGTATGTTAAATAAGCTAGTTGTATAAAGTAGATTTTAAGTGAAAAACTGCATTGACAATCATAAAAAGTAGCTCAAATGGTAACAAGAATGAGTCATAAATCTAGACACTGTAAGTTTGAAACTTGACGGTTTCTTTAGGTCATGCCACAGTTATGTAATTTGTGAATTACTTAAACCCGACGTGAATATCCCGCCTTTCAACTAGACCGGGAGGGAATTAGTCGAGAACTACCAAACCCCATGCTTTGGCTAACCGTTAACATCATCTGCTTAAGATTAATAACAAAACAGAAAAGTCGGCTGCTTAGGTCGCTGCATAGGCGCTAGACAGGGGTTCAACGTCTAAATTAGGTGGCCGACTAGGCAACGTCAAATCTCTTCCTAGGCGTTAGACGGCTGACTAGTCGTCACCCTCCTCCGTCCGATTAGCGTGGATCAAGGGTCCTTGTTGTGCAAAGTACTGTGTGGTTTGGGTGCGAAAATGCATGTCGGATTTATGTAGGACCGGATTAAATCCAGTGCGAAAATGCATGACGCCGGATGCCCCGCACCACATAGGGTGCAGGTCTCGATTAGCGATCAAATCCGTGAGAAGTCGTGCATTTTCGGCCAGTCAAAAATGCAATGATGCCTTAAAACACGGACACTTTCAACAGGGTTGTCGGTTGTATTTTTAACGGACCATTAAATTATAGGGGCTTTTAGAGTGCGTGAGCAACATGGTGCGCGGATACAATTACACACGGAAGAAACTCCACTTGTGATTAGCGCCTACAATTTTTTCAGTGAGAAGCATTAAGTCCTCCCAATACGTAATTGTGGAAATGATATTAAAATTACACACGGAAATCCGCGCTCTTTATTCGATCTGTTAATTGTGGAAATGCAAAAATGCAACAGATGCCCAAAAAACACACTCAAATTTATCCGACACTTTCAATCCGGGTTTTCAAGGTTGTACTTTTTTTAATCCGGGCCATTAAATTATATTTTCAAACCACCAATGATTAGTTAGTTGCATTTTTGGACCGTGTTTTTTCCATTGTATAGTAACAATCAAAAACTGTCAAACTGCGCCCCCCCTCTCCCCTCAGATGTATTTTTGGACCCCTCTCAAACTCCCCCCTCAAAATCCTCAAAAACTCTCAAAATCACCAGACAAACACACAAAATCACCAGATTCTACCCCACACCCGCCATGCCACATTCTACCCCCCACCCGCCATGCTCAATCTACACCTCCACCTCCCTCCTCTCCTCCTCCTCTCTCTCTAAAATGGACTTCCCTTACCCTCTCATCTCTCCACCTGACCACCGCCACACCACACCTTCCCACCTTCCAACACTCCGCCGCAGCTCCACTGCTGAAAAAACTCACCTCACAGATACGAATTCCGACGCCGGATCGACCTCTGCCAAATACAAACTCTTTTCTCCGGCGAACCTCCCGATTTCCAGATCCCCGTGCATCACGATCCCCCCTGGTCTCAGTCCCTCGTCGTTTCTCGAGTCCCCTGTTCTCCTCTCCAACCTCAACAAGGTTATTACGTCTTCTAATTTTCCTCTCTTTTCAAATCGAGCAATGCTAGAAAGTAGAAACATAGTTTAGCCATTTCATGTACATTGACAGTTGGATGCATGTGGGCCCTCCAAAGTCCAAACACAGTTGTGCTTTAAAATTGTGTTCCTAGATTTCATGTTACGAATCTCTCTCTCTAGTTCTTGTGGTAATTTCAGTTTCTCCAGTCACAGATTTGAAGCCTGTTTGATGCGTAGAAGTGTAAACTTTGAGGGGCCATTTGGCCTAAATTTTTGTTTGATTCTTAATTTTGCTAGATTCAGCTTAAATTTTTTTCCGATTAGTTATTTGTCTCGACGAAAGAAGTCTACTACCAAAAGCAAAAGAAATTCATTGTAGACAAAAAAAAAGTTTGAAAAAGTGGTCTTTTTTTGTTTGTGGTAAGCTTTTTCCCATTTTGGTTCATTTTTTTTTCCCTTTTTTCAAATTCCACTTGATCACGGAAAATGATTGCTCTTAAGAAAAATTAAGTTAGGCCAAACCAAACTCCTCACTCTGAGTGTCATAATATGTCTGTTCTTTGATTAATTATAGAATAATTTATTAACTTTCTAGAAACAAGCCACGTAAAAAAAAAAAAAAATGGTAATTAAAGCCACGTGTTAGTTGTGTTAGTGTCAAATGATTATGGGAATTTTTGGTGCATTTCTATTCATCCTCCATTAGCTCAGCAATCAAACGGAGGTTGTGATTGCAGCACAGTAGCTTCAGAAGAGAATTTGTTGGAATTGGGTGATGTGATGACGTTTTTGTCTGTTGATGAGGAGAAGTTTTTAGTGCCGAGTGGGTACCACGTGGCATCCGACGTAGCACCCTGCAACCAATCAAAACACGCCGTTTGGGCGTGGGGTCCTCCGTCCAGTACAGCATGGCACATGCCACATAGGTCGCGTGGGCCCGTTCGGTGCTACATGGCACATTTTGATTGACCGCAGGGTACCATGTCAGCACGACACGTGGTACCTTCTCGGCACCTAAAATTTTTTCGTTGATGAGAGAAAAGGGACGTTCTTTATTTAAAGTACGGTTTGAGATTCTGATTTATAGTTGGGTTCTTTTCACAACTTGACATTTCCTTGAGCTGTTTGTTTACTTTGGTTGGTTGCTTGAACTATTTGTTATGTATGGTTGCCTTGGTAGGACCAATAGATTCTTATGCTCGCATTGTGGTGTTTCTGTATCGGCTTCTGTCATTGAATAATGCAAAAATAGCTTGTTCGAGAATACGTCTTGCTGCCTATATGTCGAGCAATTACTTGTTTTTTCACACCGTGAATTGTTCTTTTTGTTTGTGCTCGGCCTTTTGGGGGGTTTTGTTCCATTTTGTGATTTGACGCGAGGGGAAAAAATAGAAGAAAGAAAGAAAAGAATCCACTTTGTTGATGACTTTCACTATCATAGTGATTACAGACCTCCAATTAATGTGTACTCAAACTAGTATAAAATCAAGTGGAGAATGTTGTTGAGCTAAGTGTATTGGTTATTGGAATGTGGACTATCTGGAGTACAACTTATGCCTTCTTTGAGAACCACCAACCATCAAATCTTTCCAGTGTAAATCAGTTCCTTTACCTGTCTTCTCTCTTTGTTCGTGTGTGTTCGTTCTGTTGACTAAAGACTGGCATGAACTTCTGAATCCTGCAGGCTGAGCCTTCTCCAACTACAGGTTCATTTTTTAACCCTCAATTGACATATTGCTCCGGTGTTGCACGCGGTTCATCATTAGCCGGAAATTTCTCCAATAGCATTAATGCTGATGGAAGGATAATTGGAGGGTTTGAGTTTAGACACCACACTGAATCTGATTCTTTTTCAGGATTGCAATCAGTGGCCCCTACGGTAATGCCCTAGTGAACTACCGCATGGCTTCTTCTTTGAAAGAAAAAAAATACCACCCCATGGCTATTACTATTTCTCCCTGCCAAAAAATTCATACCATTTGCAAGTTTTTCCTATTTTGCATTGACATTTTTTTCTTCCTTTAAAAGTCACAATGCTGAGAGAGAAATTCTAAATTTAATCGGAAAATATCGGCATAAATATAATAGTTTGTTCAAGCCCGAGTCAATTAAAAGCATATAATTTGGGTGATATCCCTGTAGCTGAAAGCTACCAACCTTTTTTTCGCCCTCCAACATTCTTTTTCTGAGACCCAATGTTACTAATAGGCATTTGTTATGGTCTAAAGTTATGTACCGTTTGGTTAGTACAAGTCATAAGTAATGGAGTACATAGTTTGGCTATAATCTATCACGGTTTACGCCTACAGCTACTGCTGCATTTTCTTTGATGACCAGATTTCCGCTTTCTAATAACAGCATATTGTACAATTATATTAGATTCGAGTTTGATGGTATGGTCACTAATAACTATTCTAGAACTGATTTTGGGCATTGGTTAATGCTTTGCATTTTTAAAAAAGATCTCTACAGGTATGAACCACCAGAAAAGTGAGCAATTTGAACAAGGCCCGGTTCAATCCCGGTCTCAATTATTTGCATCACTCCATAGTGCTAAAACTGAAATGGCATCTTTCTCAAAAGAGATGAATCTACCTGCACCAGCTCCTGTTCTTGCTTCAAGAGCTTCTTTACCAGCTGGAGGCGATTCTGATGAATTAAACGAGGGCAATGCTGGGGTTCAAACATCTCAACCTGAGCACAAAGATGTTGGACCTTCTGTCACTGCGGAGAGGTCGTCTGATGATGGATATAACTGGCGGAAATACGGGCAGAAGCTTGTAAAAGGAAGTGAATTTCCGCGAAGCTATTACAAATGTACTCATCCTAACTGTGAGGTCAAGAAGATTTTTGAGCGTTCTCACGAGGGACAAATAACAGAGATTGTGTATAAGGGTACACATGATCATCCCAAACCTCAGCCTTCTCGTCGATTTAGTGCTGGTTCTATGCTGTCCATCCAAGAGAAAACTGAGTCGGTTCCATCTTTGACCACTCAAGAAGGTAACTGAAGAAACTTTTCTATGATTCCACTTTTGAGAAATTACTGTGCATATAAGTGATTTTTCTTCTTGTTCTTTCTTGAAGACAAATCTGCCATAAATGCCCAAATATCTCAGAACAGTGACCCCAATGGCATTGACGAGCTATCTCCTCATGGAACAAACGATGATAGTGTAGAAGGTTCAGTTCCCCAGTTGAACGGCACTAACGATGGTGATGAAGACGACCCTTTCTCAAAGCGGAGGTGTTGTAGTTGAACATGCCTTGGAATTTTATTTTAGTAACAGATTGACTTGTGTCCATACTTTATCTGCTCGCTTCAAATGAACTGTAAAAATTTGGATGCAGGAAGCTAGACGGTGGTACTATTGATGTCATGCAGATTAAGCCTATTCGTGAACCACGTGTAGTGGTTCAAACTGTGAGCGAAGTTGATATATTGGATGATGGATATCGATGGCGTAAATATGGGCAGAAAGTGGTGAGATGCAATCCTAATCCAAGGTATGTCTCAGTTTCCTGACTAGGTGAAGAATTAGAGGGAGGGTTTATTTTTAGTGCTGTTTCTCCCGTTTAGTCTTTAACTCCGGCGTGTTCATCTTGGAAAAGAGATTACAACTGAATCAGAGCTCTTGCGGTTAGCAGTTTTGGGACAGTTTCAATCTGAAGCACATTGTATCTCTTCCACTTAGTACATCATTTTTTTTTTTTTTTTTTCTTGTTTTGTGCTGGACAAGTTCTTTTGTTTGTTTGTTTGTTTTGAAGATGGAGAATCTGTGAGGAAGTAGTTGGAATCTGAAAAGAGAGAGAAATGTTTGATCTATGTAGGAAAATTTTTAAAACGACTATATGGGTATCCAAAAAGAGTACAGAAATTGCACAGACGGCATATGGGGCCCACTTTTTGGGCACCACACGAATAATCGTTCATTAGTAACGATATCCAATCGATTTTTGATTTTTTACTAGGACCACTCGAAAAATTATTCTAAAATTAATGAACCATCCAAATTATTCATGTGGGACCCCACACGCTGTCTGTATGATTTCTGTACCCCCCAACACCAGTAACCCTAGCATTACTGTTAAATTTTATGCATTTTGACGAAGTTAATTTTCCTGGATCTTATTCTTGAATGGTAGAAAATTCTTCCTGCTTTGAAAAGTTACAGTATCTGGGCTGAGAAGACAGAAGTATTAATCTTCAGTTGTCTAGTTCTGGGAAAAAACTAGTATGAGTAAGCTTTATACAGTAAACAAGTACTGTAGTGATGACGACTCCTTTATGGATTTCTCATCGTTTGTTTTCTAAAAGTGTATAGCTTACAAGTGCAAGCCTCGAAAGTTCTTTTCTGTTGAAATTTTCTGGAAATGATTTGGAATAATGTGGCCCAGTTCTATCTTTTTTTTTCATTCCATAGACAAGATTACGTTGTGATGTGGACTATTTACGTTGTGCATATCGAAATGTTGATTTACTGTATCAAACAAGGTTGAGTTGTGCATGCACTTTTCCCCCAGCATCTACTGGCAATATCCAAATCCCAAATGTTCATAAATTATAACCTATAATGGCTATTTTCGCATCTTATGCAGGAGTTATTACAAGTGCACAAATGCTGGATGCCCAGTTAGGAAACATGTGGAAAGGGCATCCCATGATCCAAAAGCTGTTATAACTACGTACGAGGGAAAGCACAATCATGATGTACCGACTGCAAAGGGTAATAGCCATGAAAGGCTGGGACCTGCAACTGTGAATGGAGTGTCGAGGGTTAGATCACAAGAGAGTGATTCAATCAGTCTTGATCTTGGAGTCGGGACTGGCTCTGTCACCGAAAACAGATCCAATGAAAGGCATCAAATACTGGATGCCGAACCTCTGCAAAACCAAGCCAGTGGTGTCAACTCTAATTTTATGTTCGTGCAAGTAAACCCGGTTTCCTCATACTATGGTGTTGTAAATGGTGGTGGATTCGGTGGATCTATAGAGACTCCACATTTAAACAATTCTTCGAACCCATACCAACGAAACTTAGAAAGAATAATTTTGGGCCCATAGTCAGTGTTTATTGAACCGAAGACAGAATAATATGAAATGCTGTGATTTTCACCCTCCTTGGTGGTTGGCCGGTGAGAGGCAAGGGGCAAATATCAACTCCCCACCGTTGTATCCTTAACCTGCTTCATTGATGTCCTTTTCCCTTTTATGTTCCAATGAGGCAATGCTGCTTATACTGCCCCCTCTATTTATCGCCTCCCTCGAGCATCCTTTTGAAAACCTTATTTAAACAGCCTTTTATTGGCATGTATACTTAAGGAAATAGATGGTGGGTGGGTCTTCCTGCTGTTGTTTAGGGCTTCCCTTAGGTCGGTCTTTTTGGTTAGCTTTGTTTGATCGCACTTGAAAATAGGGCATGTTAGACAGCACTTAATCTTTCTTACCTCAAAATTTCTGCACAATATGCAGTCAGAACAGGGAACAAATTATTGATCAACAGTCATATTGTAACTCTTAGTAGTAAGTTAGCAGCGCTAGAAATGGAAGGCACTTGCGGGGAAAATACTTATACATATGTTGTATTTGGTTTATTATTTGAACGGCAGGTATAAATAATAATTACAGCGAGAATTATAAAGCTTTGCATTCTCCCAATTTTCTTCTCTTAGCAGAATCTATGAAACTCATGTGCTATCTGATAGAATTATTACGGGGCGCCTGTAATGTGCCTACCTGGCTTGGTGGCAGTGGAACCCAACTTATGATTCTATGCATAATTACTTTAGCTAGTGCAGGAGGATGTCAACTGTCCATTAAAAACAATGCTGGGGATGAATCGGTTTGAGTGTTCATCTTGGTTGAAACGACGACAAATTACCGTTGATATGGCTTAAATGGTTGGCATGTAAAAAACATATGGTGTGACTAATAAATATGGCATGGTAATGGTGAATATAGTGTGGCTAACAAAAGCACCAAGATGATTCCCATTAGAATAGAGAAGAGTGTGATCAAGGCGCATAAAGTTTGCTGAAAATTGCTGGGAGAGCAGCTGATTGGGTTGATAAGAAAAGAGACGGACCATATTCAAGTCAGATCCGGATAAGCAAAAGACAGGTCCAGACACGATTGTATTTGAAACGTCTGATGCACGTGGGCTTATTCTCTGCTCAAACATATTGACACTTTTATTTCCTCAACTATTTCACGTTACACCAAGGCCTAATAAGCATTATCAATGATCTTATAGTGTCCAAATGTCAAATTCAACTAAACAATAACATCAACAGTTTCTCATCAAAGTTCACTCACAGTCAACCATCATTTGATGATCTCAACCCAGTAAAGCTTAAAACATGCTTCCTCTAGGTTATAAAACCATTATCACCACAATTATATTCCAGCAGAAACCAACCCTACACCGACAAAGCAAGATTGAGCAGCAAGTCCAACAACCTGTTGATTCTGTTTATTTGAGGTAACACTACAAAGTACAAATCATTCTATGATAAAATTTCCTTGCAACGGAGACTACAAAAGAGATTAGCTAAAATTTCGAATTTATAAATCCATATTATTTAAAAATCACTGCATGCATTAGAAGTCACATAAGAAGATAGAGATTGCCTAATGTGAAACTTTTCACATAATCTTAAGCTAGCTATTGCTCAAGAGGGTTTCCATGGATCTAGAGTCGCAACAGCCCACCAGATTTCATTCTGGCTCATGCAGATGATTTTGGCAGTTAAATGCCATGGAATGGTTATGGATTATCCCAGTCCATCTTACTGTCAAAAGCCTCCTCAAACAGCTATCTGTCCCCATCCAATGGCTACGAACAAAGTCACCACCAATAAAGACCTCGCATTTCCCTATGTGTGATCTTATGGTCCCCCTACTCCTCATTTACTCCATTTTACAACCACAAGACACAACAAACGAAAAACATTCTACCACACAGCTTCAAGATTCAGTGAACAGATTCAGTGAACATTTAACATCTTATTGTTCTTTAACTTCTTTCTCTGCCAATTCAACTCAATCCAAGGTATTGAATTGCCATTTCAATCTTCCTGTCATGAAATCTGATTTTCCTGTTTAAGTTTTGGAGGAAGAAGTCAATGGCTTATAAAAATCTAGTTTCAGTTCATTGAGCAGATCTAACTTGTACAACTCCACATAATCTAAGAAAACATGTTTTCCACTTTGTTCTTAATTCTTCCCACTAGCTGGACGGAAAATCTACCTTTAGCTAGGAGCCTCTTTTCAATCTTCCCAGCTCCCCGAAAACAACATCAATGTGAATATATTTGACTAGTAGGCATCCATGTAACTTGATACCCACTAACGGATCTCAAAAAGTGGGGCAACAAAATATAAGGGAAAGGATTATAAAAGGAAACTCGCACTCCCATGTAATCCCCAAAGTAAACACAATATCGGGATATGAGAGGCCTTATAGTGCAACTTTCTCTGGTTCCTGAGTGCAACAAACCCCAACTCCTCCGAATAGAAATTGGCCTATTTCTCAATTGTAATAAACCCTACTACCAAAATGATTACACAATTGCACTGTCTTGGTAGATTGCCTACAGCACAAAACTCGAGCATAAACTTTAAAAGTGAACAGAGATTAAAGTAGCAAGTCAAAATGGTAAAAGGTAAAGATAGCCATGCAAGTCAACCAACATTTCTATCAAACAGTTTGAACATCTGCAAACATGACAGGGAACAGTGCAAAAAGAACAATTTGAGAACTGATAGTTTCTCCCATGTTTATTGATAAACATCTAATGCCTTGTACAGAAATCAACATACCCAACTGCCGTCTTTTGTTTTTCTCAACTGAATGTAAACCGTAAAACCATCATGTCCCTATTTCTTGTACCGAGCTACCTCTCCCTCATTGGGAAAGAAACCCATGAGCCTCCCGGCTGAGTTCTGGTAAGCGTACATGAAACCCCCTAGTAGCCCGATCAACCCGCCAGTGACCATCGAAGGACCCCGAATATTTGGTTTAATTCCTACAAATTAATCACAACAATTGATTACACAAAAAGAACCAAATAATTATAGAATCTCAAAGTTCAACAATCAGTAAGCAAATGTGTCTGAACAATATAGTGGAGAACACATCAAATTTTGAGAGATCTTACTAAGACACTTGGAAACCAAGACTAGTAAGAGAATATTTATGAATTTACAAATGATGTGTTACTAGCATTGCTGCATTGGCAAAATTTTCAGAACACATAACATCTTGGATACAACCAAACAGCACTTTGGTAAAAGACGTATCAAGAAACCCTTCTTGGTCAGTGGAGGGAATGTGTTAAAAGGGCCCATTTGCGTTTTGCTTAACATTAAGCAATGAACAAGCATTCTTCCTGCTTATTTTTACTTCTTTTTTTGTAATCGGGTGTCCGGCCCAGCTTCCAAGCACCTCAGCAATAACCCCGGGAATCGGAGTTAACGACTAAACAAACCTTCAGTGGCTCAAAGGTGTGGAATGTTTGGGGATCGGAAGATTCGACCTTGCCTATCGATTCACCCATATCATATACAATCAAACGCTATTTCTTGTAACGGGTTTAGCTAATTCTTTTTCATAACAAATACAACAATAAGACGCCACTTAGAGGAAGTAACCAAACGGGCCCCAAATCTAGATATGTCCCGTTTTGTTCGATGGGTTTTTCATATCATCATTTCCACCTAGCATAGATCACAGTTCTAACCTATACAGGTAGAATCTGTACTATAGATATATATAGGAGTTAGGGGGGGTACCAGAGAGGTAACCGACGGTGACGGAAACGCCGGTGATGGTGCTGAGGCGGAGGTAATCGAGGGTGTTGAAGTTGGCGACGGTCTTTGTGAATGGAGGGTTTCGATCTATTACTGGGTATTCTGGCTTTGCCGATGCTGTGATGTCTGTGTTCATCTTCTTCTTCTTCTCCTTCGACCTTCCTCCTGCAACTCGTCACTGCCTGAAGGAAAAGTGGAAGAAAATGTGATACCATTAGCAGATTGGGTCCGCGAGGGTGTTTGTGGGCTGCCAGTTTACTGGCCCAGATCAGATGGGCCAATTGGCCTGTATGAGGATTTGGATATTTACTAGGCCACCAGTTTACTGGGTAAAACAGATAAAGGAGCCTAACAATGGATTGTTTGAGATTGTTTTGGGGTTTAAATACTTTTAGTACTTATTAATTTTGAAAGAATTTTAAGTGGGCCAATTATGAGTCGAAATAGTGACTTTTTCTTCCATTGTGCTTGGAGTACAAATACAATCTTTATATCATAAAGAGTTAAAAGATCTCTAAGACCTTGTTTGTTTTGAGTTTCGAGACCAACTTTATCTGAGTTTCGAGACCCAGATCAGATGGGCCGATTGGCCTGTATGAGGATTTGGATATTTACTAGGCCACTAGTTTACTGGGTAAAACAGATAAAGGAGCCTAACAGTATGAGGATTTGGATATTTACTAGGCCACCAGTTTACTGGGTAAAACAGATAAAGGAGCCTAACAATGGATTGTTTGAGATTGTTTTGGGGTTTAAATACTTTTAGTACTTATTAATTTTAAATGAATTTTAAGTGGGCTAGTTATGAGTCGAAATAGTGACTTTTTCTTCCATTGTGCTTGGAGTACAAATACAATCTTTATATCATAAAGAGCTAAAAGATCTCTAAGACCTTGTTTGTTTTGAGTTTCGAGACCAACTCTCTATTATTCCACAATTATTACTCACATCTTTCTGCAATCATTACTCTTATTTTTAATCATTATTCTTATTTCACACTCTCCAATAATTACCCCCATTCCCCCCCGTAATAAATTAGAAATGACAAATGACAAAACTCTCCAATAATTACCCTCTATTTCTAATTATTATCCCCATTTATCCTTCTAATCATTACCCAAACACCAAACCAAACAAGATCTACAACTTTGAGAGAAGACCTATGGAAGATTACCAAGTAGTGCAAAGTCCTTCAGTGTATTCCAAGAGGCAAACGGAAGACACGTGAATTAAAGGCAACGGTAATTAAAGTAATGAGTGTGGTGAATGTGGATTGAGCAAGTATATCTTAAGCTCAATTGTAAGGATTCTAATCGTAGAATAAGATTGTAACTACACATTGAGTATAGTATTTTTTTATTCATTCTCGTGATTTTTCCCCATTTAAAAGTTTTTCACATATATCTTAGTGTTCTCTCTGTTTTCGTTTAAGTGATTAATTAAGTATTTTATTGGCAGGCTAATCTTTACGTAAAAAAATTAAAACCTAGCAAATTTCTAAACCTAGGCGAGCTAGGATTTTCTCATGATGAAACTGTGAGTACTAGTTTTGGACTCGGATGGACGGAGAAGTTAAACGTGAGGATAAAGTAAATGGAAGTAACAGAGGCGGGAGAAAAACGGTAAGAAGAGATAAACCCACTTCCGGATAAGGACACTCGTCTCGTATCTGCAGACATTCCGATAAGGGTTTTAGGGTATATTCCGATTCACTCTCTCTCTCTCTCTCTCTAAAATGGCTGTTCTCTCAATCCACACCTTCACTTCCGCCACTTCCTCTCGCTCTTCCCATCTTCATCACCTCCACCCATCCCACTTCAGTTTAGAGTTCATTTGTAGAAGTAGAAGAAGACAAGGAAGAAACAAGACCACTAGGCTCTTTGTTCAGTCTCCACTTTCCAACCGTAAAGTTATCAAGACCAATCGGAGGTCGCCGTACGGGAAACCAATCTCCCCTTACGATAGTGACGACGATGACGACTACTTTGACGACGAAGATGAAGAAGAAGACGACGACGATTGGGAGGACGACGAATTGTTTTCCGAGGTGATTTTCTGTTATCCTTGTTTTTCTGCTTAGATTATTGAGCTCTACTGGGGAATTTAGTACTGTGTTATTGTATTGTCAGCAAATCGCAGTCTTGTTTTATCAATGCTGGAAAATAATTTGAAAACAACGTGGGATGGCTTTACAAGTACCCATATGTATTTAAATCCTTGTATCCAATTTTTTTTCCACGGCTCAAGGAGGACTTAGGGATCTGTTCATTCCTAGGTTTCAGGTTCGGAACTTCCTAGCAAGGTCTCTCGTTCCAAACTTCTTAGGTGCCATCAACCCTCATAGCTAGTCTATATGGAATTTTGCTTCTTAATTGGGCCTCCGCTGGTGGACCAGTGGTATTGGTCGCCGGAGATGAGTCGACATTGGAATTTCACCTTAAAATGCCAGTGAAAGTACAGCTTTTTGTGAAAATTACGACACTTGAAACATCATATGTTGTATTCATAAGATTGTCCTAATAAGTGAATCGTGCAATGTCAGTGAATTTTGGTGCATGCTTCATATTCCTGTGTGTAAGTGGAATAAGTATTGCCTTAGATAATAGCGAAATCCTGTTCAAAAAAAAAAAAAAAAAAAAAAGATAATAGCAAAACTTCCTCTATTAAAAATTATTTACAAGGGCGTTATTAGGACTCACAGGAGTAAGTGGAGACAGAGAAAGTTACTGCAAAGAAGCGAGTTCTTAATTCTCAGAACAGTGAGTCGTTGGAAAATAGCTCAAAAATTGGTCTATACAATCTACAATTATTTGGATTTTGCTAGTACCATTTATCCAGTTGTTCATAGAATTTTGTTGTCAGTTTGCCAGTTCAATTTTCAAAGGTGAGTTTCCTTTTTACTTCAACTCAAAAGTGGCAGATATGCAGGCCAAAATATGTTCTTTGTCACCATACCTTAGTGTAAGCATCATATTATGTACACCTGCATGTACTGCTTTAATTTGAACTTCTTTCTTGGGTACCTTTTGCCTCATTTATTTGCTCAAATTTATCACTGGAGGGTTCTTCATGTAAAGGTTTTTTTCCTCTTACTCCATAACGTCTGGGTTTGCATGCCAATAGCAGTGACTCATATCTGTTTCTTATGTTTTGGTCAACACAAGGTCACGAGTCAGCTCTGATAGTGCTTAGCGTCCGTAGCAGCAGTAGCTCATCTCAGGCTTACTTAGGTAGGATCAGTTTTCTCAAATCATCCAGTGAAGTTAATTAGTGGTGGTTATTAATAGAGTTAGTTGAAGGAAGTTGTAACAAATATGAGTGTGGTCTTCATTGTTGCTCTATATAAAGAGTGGATTCTCATTTTGTGACTAATTCCGTTAGATCAATGGAAAATATAATTCTCCAGCCTTCTAATATAATGGTCTATCTCTAGGATGAGCTTGAAGAAAAGGAATCATCTGATGCTCATAGACAGAGACTCAAGTCAAAAGATCCAACCAGCAATAGTCAAGGTATCATTTGAAGCTGGAATACATTTATTCAGAGAGAGGTGAACTGAAGTACATGTCTATTTATGCAGGCGTCAAGAGAAAATCAGGAAAGGAATGGGCTGTGAGGAATAGAGGCAGTGCTCATCACACATTATACAAATCAAAGGACATTGGCTCCTTTGGTGCAAAAGGAGGAGAAAAGGTGCTATATTTATAAAGTGAGTTGTCGAATCTTACTATGAATGGTAATGACTGAACTTTTTAATCTGGTTGCAGCTGAAGATTGAGAGCTCTACAAGGAACAGATTTCGCCGCCTTTCAGAAGAAATTGATTTAGATGAGAAATCATTTGCTCTTCTTGATTACCTGAGCACTTTTGGACTTAAGGACTCGCACTTTATCCGAATGTTCGAGAGGCACATGCCTTCCCTTCAGATTAATCTGAGTTCTGCACGGGAAAGGGTGGAGTTCTTGTTAAGTGTTGGTGTCAAAGATAAAGACATCATAAAGATCCTCATGAGGCAGCCACAAATCTTAGAGTACACGGTGGAGAACAAACTGAAATCTCATGTTGCTTTTTTGGTGAGTTTGGGCATTCCAGATTCCAGAATAGGGCAAATAATCACTGCTGCTCCGTCTATATTTTCTTATAGTCTGGAAAATTCCTTAAAACCAACTGTGAGGTACTTGCTTGAAGAGGTTGGTATTGAGAAGAGTGATCTAAGTAAAGTTGTGCAGCTGAGCCCTCAAATCCTGGTTCAGCGGATTGATAGTTCGTGGACCACTCGTTGCAGTTTTCTTACAAAAGAATTGGGAGCACCCAGAGAGAGTATAGTGAAGATGGTCAGAAAACATCCTCAACTACTTCACTACAGCATTGAGGATGGTTTGCTGCCAAGAATTATTTTTCTAAGGAGTATTGGGATGCATAACTCTGACATCTTGAAAGTATTGACTAGCCTCACACAGGTCACTGTCCTTTATTCACTCGGTATTTCTGAAATCATTTGCTTACCTTTTTTGGGTGCAGAATCGTTCATTACTTCGTTTCCTTCGATTTAACGATACTTCGTTAAGTTCCTTGTTATTCACTTTTCTAGATTTTATTAAGTTTCCTGTTTTATTGACACAGTTCCGTTCACTTGTGCTTGTCCTGCGGAAAGTCGTTGTTTAATTCATTCTCCATATTCTTCACGTAGTATTTTAGTACACTATTCATTCTGATAACTCCAATTCTAAATATGATGACATTCCAAATGTTTTTATTTTTATTTTTAATTGTGGCATATATACTTAGGTTGTATATTAAGAGTGTGTGAAAAATCAGGGTTCCCTAAAAATCCGTAAAAACCCTAACAGTTTGAATGCGAATCACTAGTTAATACTACCAGCATAAATTCACGCAAACAGTCAAATCCCACAACACAGAGATATACGTGGAAAACCCTAAATGGGTAAAAAACCACGAGAAGAAATCAAAATCACTATACTCATTATGCAATTACAGATATACCTATCCAAACGATGTAAATCCTCACAACATTCTAAGTATCACTTGCCGAGTCACACGTACACCGCACCCAGTGATCTTGATCGCCAACGCCTTGAATCGCACAAGCCTTCCTTGGATACTTTCGGAATCCCACCAAAAGTATTCCCTAGAAATCACTTCTAGATTGTAGAGAACTTCTTGGAGATGAACATGTAGTTGTACGATCGTTCGATTGCGTAGAAACTCCAAAGTTATCACTCAAAAGATCAAGAAACTTTTTCCTCTCTCTTGCCAAAAAGTGCGGTTGCTGTAAGTTCTAAGAGATCATAAAAAAACCCTAGCGCATTGATATTTATAGAGAGTTGTGCGCGCCCAACTTGCTCGACAGGTTGCTCGAGCAAGTCCTAGAGTTTTCTGTAGATTCTTGGCAGAAGAGTTGCTGGACATGTTACTCGAGCAAGTCTTTGAGCAACTTCTGAACTAGTAAAATAACCTACACAACTCACCACTAAAAACATACTACCGCACTCTCAACCATTACATAAAGAGATGATTCCTTTCCACACCTAAACAGACACTCTAAAAAATAAAATTACAACTCGATGTAACTGTGTCTTTTGTCAAACGAAATTGCCAAAACCAAGAACTCTGGAACTTGGTCCTTACAGTGTGTGTACTATGTTATAAGTGGGACGGGGAGAGCATTCTTGTCGTCTCGTGTTCTTTATCATTGTTTGATTCAATGCTCAGTTTATCATGAACCTTTTGATTGGTTTGACAATATGTGCAGGTATTCTCCCTGTCACTGGAGGGAAATCTGAAGCCGAAATACATGTACTTGATCAACGAGCTTCGGAATGAGGTGCAAATATTGACCAAATATCCTATGTACCTAAGCTTGTCTCTCGACCAGAGAATTCGTCCCCGCCATAGGTTTTTAGTTTCCCTAAAGAAAGCTCCAAGGGGGCCATTTCCTCTGAGTTCATTTATTCCATCTGATGCAAGCTTTTGTCAGCAGTGGGCAGGCACTACTGTAGATAAATATTTGGCATTTCGTCAAAATTTACTTCTCAAAGAGTTTGCAAAGAAATATCAACGTAAGTAATGGCGCATTCACTTCAAGATTGTTACAAGTCATCAACTTGGGTATTGGAAGAGCAGAATGGTCTCTCCGACAGCCTAAACAACTCTTTTTGGTCTCTTCTTGAAAATATAAGGAGCATATACCTAAAGTTCAGATGTCTGTGATCACTCTAACAGCCGGTAAGCAAGCTAATGGTTTGCTGTAAAATTTCCTTAAAAATTCGTGCATATATTCTTTCCTGTTTACATAATGCACAAATGCAACTTAACTCAAGGTTTACATCTTGATATGATGGCAGGTACAGGTTGAGTTTGTTCTATGGATTAGTGTGAAGCAAGAAGAAGAGTTTTCTTTAACTTCAGGTGGTTGGAAAAAGTAAACATTGCCAAGTTACTGAAGATTTATACTTTCAAGGTTTGTTCTTACTCAATGACTTGAAAAAAAAAAAACAATTCATTTCTCTGATGGAAATGATTCAAAGATGTAGCCGAAGGGCAATAACCTAGCTGTGAAACACTACTAATGGCCTAATATTCATTCATCACACACCATAATAAAAAAAAAAAAAAAACTTTGTATTTTTTTTTACATATGTTGCCAAGGGTTACGTCTGTCTCTAGTTCTCCATACCCATACCCCCATCGATTGGGGATTGCATTGTTTGCTGTTGTTGCATGCCTGGTTGGATGGCTGGCTTATAGATCTACCAAAGGGATGTTTAAATGTATGATTGAAAAGCTTTAGTGATATTTACTTACGAGGGTATGATATTAGAGGGTAAGTATGTTATTGTGGTTATGACTTTTTATACTAATGTTTACCCATCTAATTGCAGGTTTTTGTTTGACCTGCTGTCAGACGGTATAGTTTTGAGGAAGCGAGATTGACTTTCCGGAATCTTCTTTGGTTAATTAGTAGTTCCATCTTAGAATCCCTTCCTTCCCTGTTACTTTCTTGTTTTACTTCCTATCATATCTGACGGTACATAACTGAGGCTTTTTTTTTTTTTTTTTTGCAATTCCTTTGCTGCCTTAAAATTGGTATTGGAAATAATATAGTAGCTTTTTGGATTAGTTTTGCTTTTTTTCAGTTTGTAATTTTGTATACACGCAATAGAGATGTTGATTCAAGTTTTGTTGGTATCATAGTTTGTGATACTCAAGTTTCTTGACCACAAATTTGTGCTATACTAGAAGTGAGAGATTTTTAGTTGCATTTGCCTAGGACTGTGGTCCGTATGGTGGATGGCTGTCTACTTTCATACAATTGTGGCATATCGCGACGACCCCTGACAATTGTGGCATATGTATGAGTAATTTGTTGTCCAAACGGCCATCGAGTGTTTCGCATGTGCCATTGCAAATACTGGAAATTTGCTCGCGGAGATTGTGAATATAGAATTAGGAACTTTGACGTCTTCTAGAACTGGTTGCAGAATTAGGAACTTTTGCTTGGCTAGAACTGGTTGCAGATGCCTTTGCGGATTTGTTTGTGGATTATATCTTTGCATAGATTTCCATTCTAATTATAGTTTTTGATAATTTCAATTTCAATTCCATTTCTAATCATGTCTTGTATACGAATATTTGTACGTTTTTTATGTTTATTCTTTTTTTTTTTTTTTTTTTTCCTAAAACCAGTTTTTCAAAAATCGAGTTAGTGGAACATCCACATCAAAGAAATAAAAAGAGGTCGATCGGGTTTTTAGTAGTTCAATTTCAAAACCGATTTTTATATCACTTAACATCTTCAATCCCTTTGCAAAGACTTGAGAAAAATGATATATTAGAGGTCGAAAATTTTGTAGTTCAAATTTCTCACCGATTTTTATCAACTTTTGGTTGGATCCATTATTTTTAGAGTTTTGTAAAGAGAGATAAGAAAGTAGAGCTCCATCATTCACGGGTTTTTGTAGTTTCTCTATATTTTCAGTTCAATTTCTCCGATGGATCCTTTGATTCTCTCATTCAAATTTGAGGAAAAGATGGGATAAATAACAAAATTCTCTCTCAATATGTCACGTCCGGTCTCTACATCATTTAGCCTCAATTTCACCAACAGGTGTGGGTGAAGAAACATATCGAATCTGTTTAGTGTTTCCAATCTGGGTTCCAAACGGTGGTTAAGCACTGTCAACGTCACATTTTGTTTTCCTGTGTTCCCAGCAAATAGTAGGGGACAAACCTTTCGATGGACATAAGCAGAGGGGTGGACTAAGGGGGCGCGTGCCGGAGCCCGGGCCACTGCACACCTCCCAATTATTCTTTATTGGTACTAAAATTTATAAATACATGTGACTCGGTCTCCCAACGTCCGCTAGACATAAGATCCTCCCATGCCTATTTCTCGAGTCGCAAATTATGTGATCCAATTTGGTCGCGGTCCTTGCGGATTTTGCTGGTAACTTGTTTCCCATTGAATTTGAGAAAATAAAAGGTGCTGACTTTTTTAGATAAGGAAGCTCTGTCATCAAAATTGAAATCTCTTTCAGATGTGGAGGAGATAAATCAAGAGGGTCCCCTTGGTGACCTGGCATTATCTTCTGATTAAACGTTGATTAAGCAGATTATTTAGGGGGTGTTTCACGAATAAAAAATTATTTTTCCCTTTTTTTTAAAAATGTGAAAAACCAATTTATTCAAAAACTTTCAAAAAAAAACGATAATGAAAACGACAAAGGAACAAGGTCGGTTTTCTTCGCTTCTTCAAATTTCTCTCTCTCTCTCCCTTTTTTTTTTTTGCAAAGATAAATTACACTGACCTCCATTACTATGTTATTTTACTACCTTACCCTTTTTTTAAGTCAGAATCCTTTTTAAGTCTAACTTTGCCTACCAATAATTTGTCAACATAGCAGGAAAAATAATCTATGAACCAAATCTAACCACAACTTGGCAAGGAGTGATTATTAACTCCTGGACTCCATGTCTTTCTCCACTGCATATTGGTGCGGGCCCGGGCACTAGCACAAATAGCGCTCCCACACCATATTTGTGTAGTAGAGAAGAGACTTGAAGCATCACATGGTAGTATTCCACAAGCACGTGGAGAGTTTAGACTTAGTTAATTATTCTCAAACTCAGAAGAGTCTTGCTAACCTCCACTCACTACGCGGAGGATAATAATATGTACCTAATGATAAGCTAGACCGGGTATCAATGCAAATTTTACATAATCCACACCCCACGATGGTAGACCAGCAAAAAGGGCTGCACAATAATAGAACCCAAAAAGTGGCCACACGTGACAGATCTCAAATACAGCTGCACGTGAGGGGGGATGTTAAAGAACTACAGTCTCACATTGCTTAGGGGTGAAATGGGCGATCAACTATTATATGCAGGGACCTCTCCATTCATTGCTAATTGGTTTTGAGATGAATATAAAGTTTCTACAATATTAACATACTTTCCCAGATATTAATACATTTTTCTCGGATATATATGTACTTTCTACATAATAGTATTGGTTAGCATTTTTCATAAAAGAATCCTAGGATAGAGAAACTCATGAATGCACTTAAAGAATGACCAAGAATGCACTTAGATTCATGGGACACTATTGTGTTGATTTTTAACCCCAACAATTGGCCACAGATAATAATAATAATAACAACCAAGCTAAGAGAATCTTCGCTCTCGAATTCAATTTCTATCCATGCATTATCAATTCCTGTGTTGAGTCAATCAACACGTTTTTTTTTTCCTCGTCTTCAATTGAGCTTCCAACTAATGAATGATGAAATTGATCTCCCGAATTAAGTAATCAATGAACCGAAACCGAGATATGGTGGAATTTTTAAAACAGTGTAACACATGGCGAACTGTGATTGTTGTGGGGGCATTGACCCAAGACAACTAAATAACCCAGTCAAACCTTGTTTTTTACAACTCCAAAAAGATAAGATTACGAAGAACCCTTGATTCTAGGAAAAAAATTTTGGGTGCCGAGTGGGTATTGCCCACGTGGTACCCACTCGGCAATCCGAGCCGTCCAAATGTGTTTTGAACAGCCCGAATTGATTCCCTCTCTCTCCTCTCACCTAAACACTCTACCGTTGGATCGCGTTATGGACGGCTCGGATTGCCGAGTGGGTACCACGTGGTCAATACCCACTCACCACCCAAAAATTTCTCTGATTCTAGGGTCCATAGTTTTGTGTTGTGCTACATTAATTATGACGAAGCTTCGACGTTACTGTTCCATCCGATGCCGGCCCGGCATCCCCATGTGAACAGTCAAAGTACTCACCATTCGAAAATTGGATTTATAGAGACTTAACATATTTTCACAATGTGGATCCCCTCGATCCTCCGTACCCAAATTTGCCCGTACCCGTCAATTTTTCGACGATCAACTGACCGAAAATGAACCAGCACTGATCCAGGATAAATTTGGTGCAGAGGATTTGAGCCGTATGACTTAGCCCGACGAAATCAAATCATAAACAAAAACACCCAAAAACAAAAACTGGCGTTCGCTGCTAAAAACTTCATGGTAAGGCTATTTTTCTGTAAAATTGCTTGGTTCTACAGAGACTGCACATATTTTCACATCTCTGAAACCTTAAAAGATTATATACCAAATTGTTAAGCAAAATACTCAAACCTCTTGCCTACTGCGAAAACAACTGAAGGAACTTCTTACGTCTACTTTGCTGTGTCATGTTCTTGATTCCTACCTCCTTCAACCCGAATAACCGGGAGGAGGATATATATGCTTCTGGTATTTCTAACTTCTGCTGATATGTACTTTGCTCGGAGCTTGTCGAGAGGGACAAATAAGAGCTGTATGTATTCTTTCAAAAGTAAGGAATGTTGCCTTTCAAAATCAGTAGTAGTCTGTGAACTCTATACTTCTTCTGTTTGTTGCTGAATCTATATTAGGACTGTAGAATTGCTGCTTACTATTTGAGACGCAAAGGGACTCTCCGGGAGATTAACTCCTTGACTGCTGAACAAATCAAAGACACCAAAAGTTCAAGTCAGAAAGCAGTACTATGGTATTGAAAACAAACGTATGCTCCGGAAGAAAAAGAAAAAGGATTTGAAATCAGGATCCAGTCACAGCCTAAATGATACTCCTATAGTCGGACCCGGGGTCAGTGCGTTGCACCATGCAGCGCAGCATCTCAACAGTCCAAAAGTGTTTTTCAATGGTCCGGATTCGCAGACTCTTTCTTACCTGTCAAAGTGCTTTCTTACCCGTAAGAAAGCTTCAGCGAATCCGGACCATTGATGTGATGTGCTGCAGCGCATTAAGCGCGCTACACCATCCCCGCTTCCCCTATAGTCGGTGGATTCATTCCTACCTCTCCTGGTCAGTGTGATTGGTTCGTATGCCCTTGGGATTATCATCACTTGCGGTCTCACAAGTAAGAACATCGAGCAGATGGTTGAAACGTTCCGCTGATGAAAACTTAGAATGGCCTAAAAGAGAAATGGTTTGAATAAGAATCGGAACAGGAAAATTGAGGCCTATAGGCATCACGAAAGCAACAATGGAAAGAGGGTACATCCAACCTTCTGATCCTTTGAGATCCTCCATTGAGTAGCCAAAATAGGACTCCTGGTTGGCCAGTGGTTTTCGAGATAGCTGAAGCTCTGAGAGACGCCTTGCCTGAACTTCAAGAGCATGTTCATTCTCTTCCACAAAGGGCTTCCTCATCAATCTCGATGATTCCCATCCTGCTGGCACAAAATGTATGAAATAGGAGAACTATGAATCCTCTTTTCCAAATCTCATAAGCCCTCGTAACAAAAAAGTGAACACTCGAATTTGTTATTCCACGATAATCCAATTATGATTATACCCAATTCCACTGATCAACATATTTTCCAAAACCGTTACTACTCAATAATCACATTGTAACGGTGGGTCTTTTGGTTCGATTCATATTCCTATGCAACATTCTATTCCATAAGTTTAATCATCAAGAGAAGACTTAGGGTGAAACAGGTTACTTTAGAGTATACAAAGCCCTTCATTGGCAAATAATCTGGGACAAAATTTCAGTTATTTTACATGGGTGAAGTGAAGGTAACAAATTAACAATTTACGACAACTTAGTACATTTTCAGACAGATTGTATAGCTTAGACTGTCAAATAGAGAAGGAATTTCATCCAGGATCAAGTCAAAAACAGTGAAAAAAGTTTACTTGGGTGAATCTCAGAAACCATGTCAAAATAGAGCGAGTCGTGCATCTGTTGCTCGAACTTCTCTGGATGATTCCTGCATTAATGTAAGACAACAGATGAGGCAAGAAGAGATGGAAGGATGAACTAACATAGTGGAATGAGAAAGTTTTTGAGTAAAAACAAAACTGTTTTTTTTTTTGCGGAACGGGTAATTAGTTGTATACTTGTATAAACTAATAGCTATACAAATTAAGATGCAGCTTTAGTCAATGTCAAACATGGAGAATCCACTTGGGGAAAAACAAACCCTGCGGAGTCATCAAATCTTGATTCCTAAAAGCAACAGACCACGAAAAGGAAGTTCTTCGCCTCATGAAAATGAGAAAGAAAATATCAGCATGTACCTGTCAAAAAGCTTTGATTTTTCCCTATACGGTTTCACAAGAACACGAGCACCACAAACAAAATGTGGATTTCCCCTTGACAAAATCATTCTAACAGTATCTGCACTAGCAAAAGTTACGAACCCAAACATCCGTTTCTGTTGGCAAGGAATCCTTACATCTTGAACTGGCCCAAAGGAACTACAAAATCAAAAACAAAAAAGTGAGAAATGATCTTCATTGTGATATAAAATTGAAGTAAAAAAGTCAAAGCAATCAAGATGATAATTCATTCAATTACTCAAAGTAGTTGGAGACATCTTCCTCTGTAAAAGTGCTTTCAGCCGGAAAAGTTAGATATATCTGCCGTGATCCAGTGACAATTGGGCCTGGGTCATTTCTTTCACCCCAGTTTTCCATATATTTTGGTGCATCTTCTGCTAGAACAACTGAATGCTGCCCATGAGGTCTGTAAAACCATTAAAAACATTAAATGTTATGCATTGTAATTAAAATGGATGAATACACACGAAAACTGCCATGAAAAAATGCAATAAGACCTGTCAATCAACCTAACACTGTTCTTCAAGCGGGCAAGGAGCTTTGTCAAACTAAAACCAGCTTTCCCATGTCTCTGGCTTTCAGTTAGGTACCCTTCAGCCTGAAGAGTCTTCCCATATTTCTCATAGTACAACATGGGAAGCGACGCGATCGAAACAGGATTCCCTCTTCTCGATTTCAACAGCTCAGTAATCTCAGATTCCAACTTTTCAAGTGACCGCGGGGAAAAGACCTGATCTTCATTATCAAATTCGTTCGAACGAGGACTAAACATCTGAGAGAAGGTATCTGGAAAAGGGTTCCCATGAAAGTACCTACAATTACTTCCATGCTTACAAAACCCCTTATTAAAATAGTGACAAACTTTCATTGGGAATTCGGTTGGAGACCGATGGCTTCTTGAGAATGCAGCTTCTGGGTTATAAAAGTCACTTGCAAACGATTGATTGCCTATATCAAATGGCTCTAACTGATCCTCCAATCCCATGAAATGGTTCCGATTTTCAAGTCTAAAATCTTCAGGAACTGAATCAGAGTAGGCAATGGGTACAAAATGGGGATTATGTATTGGCTCGGAATTTAGTTGGGATTTCCAGTAGGGATTTGGCAACCTCAATGTTGTAGGGGATGAAGCCGGTGAGAAGTGCATAAAGGGATGACCCGCAATAGGAACCGGGTTCATTGGAATCGAAACAGATGGTTTTGATACTAATTCGAGCTGGATTTTGATTTTGTTAATCAAGTTGTGTATTAAATGGTCTGGACCAAAAGCCAAGCGAATCATTTCTTGGCGACAGTCTTGCAAAAGGAGATACCCTACGATCTTATTTGTGACATTCTCCGGTTCTAACTTCCTGATTCGATTAAACACAATGGTTGAAGCTTCAAAAGAGTCCATTTCACATATCCCACTCCTGCATAAATACTTGATGATATAAATAACAATATACTATATAAACCAAAAATTACCACAGCTAGAGGGGGAAAACCAATCTATTGCCTGTACCGGGATTCCAGTGCATTTCCGGTCATTGGATCGCATAAGAATCTTCTCATCTCTCAAGATTCTTGGAGGGAAAAATAAATTTTTTTGAAGGGAGAAAAACCATACGCAAATAATCTAAGGGAGAATTTGCACAGGGGCTAGGGATCAAGTGAGATAGTAGAACATTTTCTAATTTTCTTTGAAGTACAAACTCTACATGAGAGACATCTCTGTCACAAGTTTCAGAAAGAAACTGCAGCATAAAATCTAAAATCATGAGAGAGAATAAAAACAGCACAATCATCACATGTTTCTCTCTCCCATAATTTTTATTTCCTATATCAAGAGATATACTCAATTTTATTTATTTTCCAAAATAGATTATCCAGGTATGGAAATACTGAAGATTCTCAGCACAAATAAAAAGTAAAAAAGGACAAAATCCATATACATATATCTCCATATATCTTCATATCATCCTTATAAGACAAGTCTTCACACGTCTACAAATAAACCGAAATATTCACTGAAAAATCCTTGTATCACTATCCATTTTCAAAACGGAAATCCACTTACGGTTACCAAAATTCAAAATACCCAAATTTTTTTCCTTTTTTTTTCCACAACGAAAAAAAGAACTCAAGTTCTGATATAAAAAAAAAAAAAGGTTCATAAGAACACGAAAATCCCACAAATAAAAGAACATAGTTATAAAAAAAAAAGACTCTTTTTTCGAATAAAAACCGCATCTTTGACAAGTGAAACTAAACATAAACTCCAAGAACACGAAAACCCACAAAAATTGAAAGCAAATAATTAGTTTACCAGAGAGATTTTGCAGTAAAAATCACATCTTTGTGCAAAAAAATCACATCTTTTAGAAGAATGAATCTCAAGAAAAATAACTCTTAAAAATACCTATTTTCAAACCTATGAACCGAAACAAACAGAGAAAAAGCAAGAGATTAACATACCCACTTACACTTCAGTCAGTCGCATATGAGCAAATATTACACAACACACCATGATTAATTCCCCTTTCTCTCTCTAATCTCTCTCTACTCTTCTCCATGGCTTCAAAAACCCGCAAATCTTTTGAACCCAGAAAGCAGAGAGACACAAATGATACGCTTTAAACAGGTCTGTGCTCTCCAGTTGAACTCTAATGATGAAAACATTATCAACTTATATAAAGAAAATAGTATTTATAAAAGCTTTTTTTGTGACAGTTTTTAATATTTGAAAATGGGGTATTTCGAAATTCAAAATGCTCAGAAAATCAAGGCGAAGTGATTAAAGAACTTTCCTAGATCTGCGAATTCCAGTTGAGAACAGCTAGGAAACCTTTTGTAGCAGTACGTAACTGCCCCTGTGTAATTAAGTATTTCCGGATAAAGTTTCATCAAATACTTACTATTGTTTGAATTTTCGGAAATTCCAATGAACTTTTTCAACTACACATGTCAGTTGGTAGCATCTTTTGAGTGGCACCAACGTGGTACTCCCCCTTACATGGATTTGGTTTCCTTTGATCTGTACCGTTGGATTGACCCAAGAGGTGGGTTTGATATAACTGCACCATGGAGTGGGTATACTCCTTAGGAGCACCGGAAAATTCTGCTTTTGGTTTTCTCCTCATATTTTTGCTTTTGTTTAATGCAATTCTGTAAAAACATTAGCAAATCTGAATTATTAATTACTGAAATGGACGGTAAGTCTAACTTCAGATTGAAGAGAAGTCGGGATTGTATTTTTAAAATGGTTAAAACATTTATTGATTATTAAGGCAATCACAATCGCTATATCAGATGATTCAGATGACAAGGCCACTATAATTTCGGGATTCACTACACTCTATTTTCATTTTTTCCCTTCAAATTAAGTAATAATAAGTGATGCAGAGAGAGCAAAAGATAAAAATAAAAAGAAAGGGTATTGTAGGTAAAATGGGTTATTTATCATGGGGTGACCGGTTCAAGAGGCAACATGGTAGGGAAGGGAATAGGAGTAATTATTCAATGCTCCCGGAGTACCATGTGACATTGCCTACGTGGTAATCTCGATTATTTATGTAGCGACAAATTATCCGGTAAAAATAATTATCATTCACTCTTGTTGGGTAATTGAGAGATACTAAGAGATGACTCACATACTATGGTGACGATCTTTTATTTGTGGGGAGTATTGCATGACATTGCTACATAGTACTCACTACTCCGGGAGTACCCAATAATTAGTCAGGGAATAGAGATTGCAACTCTAAAGCGATAAGAGAGAAAGATCCCCGGCCAGGAGAGAGAGAGAGAGAGAGAGAGAGAGAGAGAGAGAGTGGAGGGAAATGATTTTTCTAAAAGAGGGACTGGTTTATTTAGTCCAAAAAGTTGAAAGAGAACTGTGGTCTGTGGGTTCACTTGGTATTTGGATAGGTGCATTGGGGGTGGTCCAACTTCTTGGCTGGCTTTTGTAATTTCTTGCACGAATTTGAACTTTGCTATAGGTAAAAGGATAAAGATGAAAATAAGATAAGAAAAATATATATAAAAAAAAACATATATTTCAGTGTATTTTTTCCACTTTTGTATACACTTTTATAAATTTTTATACACTCACATTTCGATACATTTTTTAAACATTAACAATAGCGCAATAGAAAGTTTTTAGAATTTTCCATGATAAAAACTAGAAAATAATAAAACTATGGGTACACCATTGTACACCAAATGGTACAGAGCACTTCTAGTGCGGACTCCGGAACCTTGGTGATCCAAAATTTTTTTGACGATCCAATCCGTCCAATGCGTTCAGAAGGTGTTTTCAAGGGTCCAGGCGGAAAATCTTAAAAAAAAAATACCGGGAAGGGCTTGATCCAAGCAGTTTTCGCAAAAAATATATATATACCGTTTTTGCGAAAATTTCTTGGATCAAGCCCTTCCCGGTATTGTTTTTTGAAGATTTCCCTCATGGACCCTTGAAAACACCTTCTGAACACATTGGACGGCTCGGATTTTCCAAAAATAATTTGCAACACAAAAAAAACTATTTTTTCCTTATTAACGGGAGGTGTGGACTAGAAGATTGGGGCGAAATGGTATACCCATAGTTCTATTGCTAAATTGTGTGCTATGGGTACACCATTTCAAGGCTCATTAGTTAGTCCGAGTTGGTTACTCCTGTGCATTTAGGGTCTCTGCTACTTTCCCTTCACAAAGAAGAAAAAAGATAAAAGAAAAAAAAAAAGGTCTCTCCGAATTTGGTAACCTTTGTAATAGTTCAACCAAAAAGGTCTCTTCTTTAATCTTCGATTTTGATTTAGGCTTCCGAAAAACCAGACCCGGCTCTAATAAGGGGAACATGAGTTTGAGTTTTGTTGGATGACGTTTAGGGAGACTCATGCGCCTTGATTAATGATTATAGGTCACTAGTTCTGGTCAGTCAAGGACGAACGCAAGGACGTGTTAGACCGAGCACTGTCTTAACCAAGTTTGTAAAAATTTTAAAAAATATAGTAGTAATTTTTTTAAAATTTATAATTATATAGGTTCGTCCGCCCAATAATTTTTTATTATAGTGTTCACCCAACTAAAACTTGAGTCTGGAGTTCGTCCATATTGTCAGTTGCTTCTATTTTCGATAAAGCTGAGTCGTATATTGCGCTTGTTGATCGATCTACCATATAAAAGTATAAGCTATTATACGGGTGGGAATTTTTGACAAGACGCAAGAACACGGCACGAAGTTAGCAGATTAGGGTCGAGTATTTCTCACACGGAACACGACTGACACGACACGGGTAATACGAAATGCTAAACAGGTCGGGTTAAGATCGAGAGAATTTTGACATGAACATGAGATGACACAACCCGAACATAACACGACACAAGAATTTATGAAAGGATACGATAACATGACAAGAGTTAGAGGGTTAGGATCGGTTATTTGTGACATGAAACACGAATATGACATGACACGTTAACACGGAAAGCGAAAAAGGTTGGGTTAGGGTTGAGAGAATTTTGACCTGAACACGAGGTGACAAAACACGATGCCCACCCCTACCTATTATCTTTACAAACCACTTTTCACTGATTAACAACAGATAAGAGAAAAATATTATTTTACCGATTTCATTTAGGCTAATTTGCAAGAACACCCCCTAAACTATCACTTTGTTGCAACATCACCCCCTAAACTATCAAATGTGCCAACATCACCCCCTCAACTATCAAAATCAAGCAAGTTCACCCCCTCACCTTAAAACCGTTAAAACATGGACGGAAACTGTGTAAAAAACCTAAAATGCCCCTTGCATAAAATTAGGTTTGCTAAGGGCTAAGGGCCACAGACGCTCACCCTCTTCGTCCTCTCTCTCTCTCTACCTCTCTCTCCCTTTGCAGCCACCAGGTAAATGCCACCATGATCGATCAGTCGATCGATCTCGACCCATGATCGAAGAGGGAAACACTCAAATCTCTCACTTCTCCCCTCTCCCTCCCTCTCCCGTATTTTATTGAAAGTAATCGAAAACCCTTAACCAGAACGAAAACTCTTAACCCTTATGAAATCTGGAATGTTTGATACAATTTGTTGTGTTGAAATCTGGAATGTTTGATACAATTTGCTCTATTGCTCTATTGAAATCTGGAATGTTTGATAGACTCTGTTGTATGGAAATGGTTTGCAAACTCATACAATCTGCTATGTTCAAACCCAGATTATGAAACCCAGTTGATATGTTTTATACAATCACGTGTATGGAATTGAAACCCAGTGGATTTTCAAACGGTTTGATACAATATGCTGTTCGAATTGTGGTGTTCTTATGAATCGTGATTGATACAATTTGGTCTGCTGTATGTATCGAAACTCTGAGTTTCAAAATCATGGTTTGATAAATTCTGGGTTTGAAAATCATAAAAAATCTGGGTTTTAAATTCTGGGTTTGGGTTTGAAAATCTAGGTTTCAAAAATTCTGGGTTTGGTTTTGAAAATCGGGTTTCAAAAAATCTGGGTTTTAGTTTCAAATCACAACAAAATCTGGGTTTCAATATTAAAAGCTTTGGGTTTGAAAATCTGGGTTTCCAAAAAGCTTTGGGTTTGATTTTGTTTCGGTAATCTAGGTTTGAAAATTGGGGACCGGTAAAATCTGGGTTTTGATTTTAGTTTCAAATCACATTTCATTTTTGTTTTTGGCTACACTACATTTTTCTGCCTATGGAGAGAGAGAGAGAGAGAGAGAGAGAGAGAGAGAGAGAGAGAGAGAGAGAGAGAGAGAGAGAGAGAGAGAGAGACATACCTGGTGTAGTGGTGTGTTTGATTCTCGGAAATGAAGCAGAGAGAGAGAGGGAGAGAAATGGAGTGGGAAATGGGTTATATACACCCATGTGAGGGCATTTTGGGTTTCAAATTTTTGTTTCAGTTAAGTTTTTTACTATTCCGTCCAATTAAAGCCTTATTTTTAACAAATTTGGACGGAAGGGGTGAACTTGCTTGATTTTGATAGTTGAGGGGGTGATGTTGGCACGTTTGATAGTTTAGGGGGTGATGTTGCAACAAAGTGATAGTTTAGGGGGTGTTCTTGCAAATTAGCCTTTCATTTATGCACTATGTATTGTGTGCTCTAAAAATGAAATGATAAGTTTTTTTCTCCCCAGATATATATTGAGGGATAGCTCAATGTTTGAGCTCGCTTCCTTTAGAGCACCTCCGTTTATAAAGTTGGGAGTTCAATTCCCACCAACCCCTCCCCTTCCCTTGGTATAGATTAGATGCAGATACTCCCTCCGTCTCAAATTACTTGCCCCTTTTAGAAGTGCGTGCATTTTGCACGCAAAGAATACCATGCTTATGAGAATTTTTTTAAAAAAAAATTACACCAATTTTTTCTTCTCAATGAGATCCTTAAATTGGTGTAAAGTTTGTTGGAAAAAAAAAATGCTTGTACATTATTTTTTGTGTGCAAAATGCACGCACTCTAATAAAAGACAAGCAATTTGGGACGGAGGGAGTAATTGCCTTGTAAGAAAAGAAAAAAGAAATGATAAGTTATGATTACACTAGATATGCTTTACTTTGTGATTTTGGTTGTTGTAGGTCATTATCTTATCTTAGTTGGAAAATTGTTTCATCAGCCCACTGGCCTGTCATTAAGGTTTTAAAAGTAGAACTCTTGCGTGTCAGAGTTAACTCATGTAAGAGTATTCAAAAAGTGAAAACTCTTACGTGCGAGTTAAACTCTTTCATGCAAGAGTCTTGCATTATTAGTAACTCTTTCATGCAAGAGTCTTGCATTATTAGTAGTCCAATGAACTGACAATTCTAAGACTGATCTTAATTTACCCCAAAGAACAAGTAACATTAAAAGGTGAGGTGATATAAGGGTCATTATTTCATACACGTGAAACAACTTTTCAAAAGACTAAACTATTGTTTTTCCACGACTTTATGTTCTCATATCACACACATTCTATATATGGTTTGGTGTAAGCTTATTTGCGCATAACATTTCTGTGATGGTCAATACTTAAAATTCAAGTGTTTCTTCCCTTCTAAAGTATTAGACTCGAACTTCATAAGTACTATCAATTCTTTGAGGGTTGTTTACACGGAACATTCTCTCAATTTTAATTAAGCTCCCGTTGGTTGATGTACGTGTAATCTGGCTTGTATACTCTGAATTATAAAAATAAATAAAGAAAATCAAGCAAAATATTATTGTACTGGGATATATTAATTGCTTTTTTTCTTTTCTTTTGATCGGCTACAAATTGTTTGTTCATTGGACAGAATAAAACAGGGATAAAGTTGATAAGGACTATTCGTTTTTTATCAAGATATCAAAACACTCAATACCCAATGATGAACTGAAGAGATATGTCACCAAATTTTGTTTCTTGTCAACTAATTAATCGAGACATACAATATTCATTATAAATTCTGGGAAATGATTTTCACACACCCCCCATTTTACAATCCACACTCCCTTTTTGTCTTTATTTTACATGAATTTACAATATTGCCCTTTTTCAATACACTTTTTTCATACATCCAAGGGTAATATTGTAAATTCATGAAGATAAAGACAAAAAAGGGAGTGTGGATTGTAAAATGGGAGGTGTGAAAATCATTTCCCAAAATTCTTTGGCCGGGATGTGATTATAAACCCTCTTGCAATCCTTTTCATGACCTAATTCACACCCCAAGAATCGCGTCACGAAGTCTCTTCATACATTTATATGAGCTTCACATACTGTGCCACCACACAATTTATGATGCAGAGGCTGAGAGGCCCTTGGAGCAATGTCCTAGAACGTTATATATAGGTTTATATAGGGGGTATAAAGGCCATCTTTATGATTGTTCGCACATTAGAGGCCCATGTGAGACAATAGAAACACTATTTTTCTTCCTCTTCGATCTTTTTATCTTTTTATACTTATATAGGGAGAGTATAGAGCCGGCCCTGAGATAAAACAAGTGTTGCGGCCGATTTAGGCCCAAAAAATACGAATTTTAAGGGCCTCCATATTTTGGTATCCCTAGGTACCCCTAGGTATCTTTTGTAATATCCAAAAAAAAATGTATATCGTATATAAGCCCAATTTCAAACTCACAATAACTAGAAACGATTTGTCTGAACATGAAAAAAGAAGCAAAAAAAAGTAGACGCCCTGATTCAATCTCAAACGGGGCTCTCGATAAGTTATTGAGTAAATCACAAAAAGAGAGTTCAAGTTTGGTTGAAGACTTGGTGGAAGAGGAACATGAAGATGGAAATGAAGAACAAGAGAATTGGGAGAACATAGAAGAAACATATTTGGATATTGAAAAACATGAGAGTGCCCAAGAGGAACATGAAGCATATTTAAGTGACGAGTTTGAAATCTTGGAATGTTTGGTTATTGTTTCATAATTGAAGTTCCCTAGAACCATATGGAAGTATGGAGACTTGTATAGAATTATCTAGAATATTGTACATAATTCTTGACTTGTATAAATGATGGTAGAGAATTCTAGAGAAGATTAGTTGAGAAGCTTCTACAGAATGTTCTAGACTTCTCCGTTGGTGTGTATAAATAGGTGATTGTCTCATTTGCCCAAACCACCTTGAAAGCTTTTTACTCTCAAGTTGACTAGTCAAAAGCTCTTTTATCTCCCTAAGTCTTTTTCTTATTGACGAATGCTAGTATTTGTTTTTGGAAGTGTTATTTACCTATTTTCATTTTGCTCATTAAGATTTTAAAAAAGGCCTCCCTTTAGTTTTTGCTTTAAGCCTCCAAAAAGTTAAGGCCGGCTCTAGGATTATATATTTTTTACGTCTACTTAATATGACAACTTAATTTAGTTTTTGCTTACTACATATATTAGGGTGGGTTTCCCATTTGCTAAAAGCAAATTTTTGCACTGCCAACTTCTATTTGTGTTAAGCAACTTAACTTTTAAACTTTTATGGAAAATACGTCAAATTTAGCAACTTAGCTTTTAGCACTTTATGGAAAATAAATTGGCTTTTTGCAACTTAGCTTTTAGCTAATGAAAAATAAATTGACTTCTAGCCACTTAGCTTTTAGCACTTTGATGAGAAATTAGCTTTTAGCTATTGGTGTTAAAAACGGAAAAGTGAACATGAAAATTTTATGGATGATGTCGTGACGATGTTAGAGCCTGTTCATGCCATTTAGACAGACTATGTCATTTGACTTTTGTAATTTGAGACTTTTAAAATAGAAAATTGATATCGACAATCTCTAAATTGTTAATGACACTCCAAAAAGAGAGTGTCATTATCAATCTCTATATGACACTCCCTTTTTGGATTGCCATTAATAAATTGGGGAGTGCCAATATCAATGCCCTTAAAATAATGGCACTTAAAGAAATGGAAGAAAATCATTTTCCATCCTTAAAAAAATGATGTTCTGCTGGGCTTCTTTGGACTATTATTGTTCCTATGTTAATGATCGAAATTATTCATTTTTAAAGTTCGTTGAGAACACCAACTTTGCGATAAATTATCTCAATGGTATTTGGATTAACGTGAATTCGGATCACATAAACAAATAAACTAGCACACGGGAACGAAACTCATTTTAGTCAAGATAAATGTCTTACGATCGCGTTTCACTATGACCTCCGGTTACCATGATTTTTAGCACTGTTGATAATCTCAACGAGTTAAATATGACGGACAATGATCATTAAGGCTCCATTCAGGAAAGATGAGAAAATTAACTTTCCTGTAATTGTTTTTGTGTCCAATTACTAAGAAATTTGTGAAACCCACAACTTCAACTTTCCCTCTTGCTAAAAAGGACTTTTTGTTTTCTTGTAAGATTACTTGCCAAGAGAACACACTTTAAAATTACTTACTAACGAATCTAAATGAATTTTCTTTTACTTTGAATTTATCCCATTGATCCAGTACAGACAATATTACAGAAATATCAAATTAAAAGTCAAAAACTATAAAATTTTAGTGCATTTTCCAAACCGAGAGAGTTCGTGCAAACCCCTCAAATAGTAGTGTAGCCGCCCCCAAGCCAACAAGGTTGCTCAGCAGCGACCCCTTGTCCCTGTATTCCAAATAAAAAACCACACAAACAATGAGGAAAAAAGAAAAACCTAATCCAATGTCACTGAACAGGAGACAAAACCAATATATATATAGTTATACAAAACGACAATACTACAATAGTTATTCTTTCAAACTGTCCTCCCAAACATTTTATTTCTTGAGTGTCATTATTTTTTTTTTTTTTTTCGCGTTTGTTAGACTTACGTCAATTTTTTGTGAAATCAGAAAAACACAAAATTATGACCGAAACTAGAATATTTTTTAAAAAAACCAAAAAATTGCCCAAAAAAAAATTAAAAAATCACACGAAAAAGTTAACGAGAACGACGCCTAAATTGCCGTGGGCGACAGAAACACTAGAACAGAAAACAGCAACAGTGGGGCCACGCTAACATGTGATACAGTTGTCTTTTCAGATTGGGGATTGCAAAATTGACGGAAAATTGTTTGATTATTAGAAGGTGAAGTCCCCATTGCATGTGCGTGCAATCAAGCCCACTTGCTTTTTAGTATTCGAGTTTCTTATTTCTGTACAAAATTGCATATTGGAGCATTTGTTCCAATTTTGGCAGGATATATATACAGATACATGCATGAGTATATTTATAATTATGAGAAAAAAACTATGGCGAATAATAAGATTTATGGGTAGAGGTGTCAAACGGGCCCGTCGTATCGTGCCGTGCCGCTTTTCTTCCGTGCCAACCGTGCCCGTGCCGTGCCCGTTTACTTAATCGTGTCATGTCGTGCCGTGCTTAATCGTGTCGTGCCCATTTTTAGTCGTGCCGTGCCGTGCCATTTTTCTTCATTTGTGCCGTGTCGTGCCGTTTTGTAACCGTGTCGTGCCGTGCCGGCCCATTTACTTAATCGTGTCGTGCCGGCCCACTTACTTAATCGTGTCGTGTCGTGTCGTGCCGACCCGCTTAATCGATAACTAGTGTCATGCCGTGCCCATTTACTTAATCGTGTCGTGCCGTGCCATGCCGTGTTTTGAAATTGTGACGTGACGTGCTGACCCGCTTACTTAATCGTGTCGTGCCGGCCCGCTTAATCATTTGACACGTGTCGTGCCCGTTTACTTAATCGTGCCGTGTCGTGCCGTTTTTTAATCATTTAGACCACCAATTACTAGTTGATTTATTAACGTACTAAGATAGTTAATTATTTCACAACGCCCGCGATCGAGCATCATGTTTGGCTTCTTCGCCATAATCAAATATTATTTGATCTTCCTATTTTTTACACGAATTGATATTTGATCGAGCATCATGTTTGGCTTCTTCTTCACCACAATCAAATCGGTTGTTATGGCTGTCACTGCAATCGCAACAATGTTTCATTCCGTGGGAAATGTGGTTGCTGTGGCCGAGCATGCGGCTGTCGTCTTAACGTAAGCCGAAAAGGAGTGCAGTACTGGTTGAGGATCCCAAGAGATGGTTTATTACACATCTAGATTTTTATTTTTATTTTTCTTTTGGTTTTAGTTGGGCTTGCTTACACATGGTTTATGTTGACCATGATTTGTGGATCTTTGGCGTCATTTTAACTCAAACATATTACATGCGAGTAATTCTATTTTTTGTCCACTATTACAGTACATTGCCTCATCAAGAGTTGGAGATTCAGTATTAGTTCATATCTTCACACAAACAGCCATTTTTCCCCATTCACATTATCAAGAGGGAATAACATAGACTTTTCATTAGCAAAAGATGGCAGACCATGTTTCCTCAAGAGTGTAGTTCGAATCTGAAGAGCAGGGCTCCATTTGTCTTTAAGAACATCAAGGCATATCCTTCCAAGCTGAATTAGAAAAAATAAACAATAGATGTCAAACCGAAGAGGTATCGTGCAAACAACATATGTCAAAAAATAAACAATAATTTTAATGTTTTGGGTCTGCGGAATAATGCTACATCTCTTCTAGGCATTTCCTCGAACATGTATCATGCAAACTGTTCAATAAGCATACCTTTAAGTTGTTGCTTGCTGTGGTAGTCTCATTGAATCTTACAAAAGGGGATAAAAGCTAAGCGAGATTAGCAAGAACTCCATTTACGCACCTAGGCTACCATTCATATTATATACACACTGAACAAAAATAGCCAAAATAGTAACATAAGGAAAAGAAAAAATACAGCAGCAACTCCAAAAAAAAAATGAAAACTTTGATGAAAAGAAAAGGGTCGAGAAAAAACAATCAAAGAAAAAGAAAAAGAAATGCATGAGGAATTTCCCTCGCATTCTCATATTGATGCTTTCTCCCACCCTTCAATGGATGCTCCTGTTTCACATTCCCCTGTTAAACCCAGAATCAAAATGATAAATAAAACACCTAAAAGAAAAAAAGGGTTACAAGAAAATCAATCAAAGAAATTGGGAAACCAAATGAGAGAACAAGGCTCTCACATTATCATCACAATCTAGATTCATCACTCATTTTGAACGCCTAGGATAATAAACTAGTGGTCCTGGTTCTACCATAGTGATGATCTTCCTCTTCAGTTTCCATATTGCTGTTGCAACCATTTTCTCGGCTGCCAAACAAGGAAAAAGTGTCTAGAAAATCCTCAGCAAAGTGGTGAATCGTGGTGGTGGTGGAGTTGTGAATCGTGTAATTTGGAGTCAGTGAGGAAGAGGGAGGGTAGAGAGAGAAAGGGCATCAGACGATTTGGGGATTGGGATTTTTTGGTGGGATTTTTTTTACTTTTAGTGGGAAATTTTGGTTGGACTGTTTAATTTTACCGGGAAATTTGGGCGGGATGTTTGACTTTCAGTGGGAATTTTTGGGAGAAAATTCTGCTTTTGATTTTTTATTTTACTAAAAATTCATTTACTTGATTTTGCCGTAAAATTGTATTACTCGAGGGTCGTCAGAGTATTTTTCTTCGAATCGGAACCGTCTACATTTTACGTGGGAGTGATTATATCCTCTGTGAAAAAAATCAAGTAAATTAATTATCATTAGGTACCTGATCGAATGAGACAAAAGTTTGGTTTACAATAAATCAACGTCCCGATTAAAAGGCTTTGAATCCCCGATAGACTTCAAATTTAGCGAGAGTGATTGAAACAGCGATACAAACAATGTGAACGGTTTGGATCGTCATAATTATGTTGAGATCGCGTGGCTAGTGTACATTATCCTATAGCACAATAGCTTAGTTCATAACCTAGTTAGTTCGATGTATGTGATTAAAAGGCAGGTGCAGACTCGATTTCTCAAATATTCGATTTAAACCGTTACGATTTCATACCTTATCAATTCTATCATTTCCCCTAAAAACGGTGGCGATCAAATGTCAGCAACCACCTGATCGGATCATATTCGATTCATTTAAGAGCAATAATGTCCTATAATGCATGACTCGACTGCCATTAGAGAAGTTTTTTTTTTAATCGGATCCGTCTAGATTGTAAGCGGGAGTGTTTATACCCTCCATGCAAAAAATGAAGTGATTTAACTATCGTTACGTATTTGATCGAAGGAGACAAATTGTCGGTTGATAATAAATCAACGTCCCCGATGAAAGGGCTTTCAATGCCCGATGGACTTCAATTTTTGCGAGGGTGATTAAAATAGCAAGACAAACAAAGTGAACAGTGTGGATCATCATAATTATGTTGCGATCGTGTGGCTAGCTCATAATATAATTAAAATTTTATACATAACAATATAACATATTAATATATTATGTAATTAGAAAAATTCAATTTTGACCTATCAATTCAAAAATCAAAAATTTCATTTTAATTATTAAAAAATTATTTTTTATTTTTTCCTCATTTTCAAATAAAATTTATTTTATTTTATAAAAATGTTTTTCTAAATTTATATTTTTGTTATCAAAATCTAATTTTTATTTTCCCCCTAAGTTTTTTTTATTCATGTTATTCATAATTTCATTTTAAATTTCCCTATCAATTCAAAAATTTCTCTTTTTTTTCCCTATTTTTTTTTCTTATTCGGCAAGTCCATTTATTAAGTTATAATTATTATTCAAAAAATTATTTTTATTTTTGCTCATTTTTCCCATTATTATTGCAAGTCAAAATTCAACTCTTTCTCTCTCTGTCTCTCTCTCTCCCCCCGTGATATATTGTGTAATTACAAAAAATTAATTTTCACCTATCAATTCAAAAATCAAAAATTTCATTTTTCATTTTTATTATTCAAAAATTCATTTTTCATTTTCCTCATTACCGTGCCGTGCCCGTGCCACTTTCGTTTCGTGCCCTTGACACTACCGTGTCGTGCTCGTGCCGTGTCAGACTAAGACCGTGCCGTGCCCGTGCCAGACTAAGACCGTGCCGTGCCAGACTAAGACCGTGTCGTGCCCGTGCCGTGCCAGGTCAACTACCGTGTCGTGCCCACCCATTTTCGTGCCCCGTGCCCACTCAGACCGTTCCGTGCCGTGCCAAACTTTTACCATGCCCAAACCGTGCTCGTGCCGTAGTTTTTCGTGCCGGGCCGGCAAGGCCCATTTGACACCTCTATTTATGGGGTGTTCCCTTAAGGGTGTTTTTAGAATAAACTGGTTTTTCACGATTTTTTATGTGAGATATTGTGAGAGAATGACCTGTCTCGGTTTTTGAAGATTTTTTTTTTTTTTTTGTTAGTGGAACACCCCTAATTAGTTGAAAGAGCTTAGCGACCTTAGGCCCCAAGTGATTATCCCTATATAATTGTCTTTTCAGAGGTGATGTTATAACTCCCTCATATTTAGCTTGCTAACATACTAATATTTAATCGCGTTACAAAAAAGGAAAGATATGAGGGAGGAGTTATTGATGTATGTTGTAAGTCAAAGATTTGTGTCTCGTAGCTTACCACATCATATAAAAATGACGTACAGCTCGATAGTGAAGTAAAAACTCAAATATTAAAGTATGAGCGTCTCCGGCGGTGTCGAATATGTTCTTCTATTTCAACTCAACAAATTATTGTGTGCTTTGTACATATTTGATATAATCTGCTCCTTTTTTGTTTATTGAATTGTAGTACTATATAAATTAGCAGATTCTTTTTGTATGGCCAGACTTGCCATAGAAAATCGAATTGTTCTATTATACAAATATGCATAGCACCCTGTTAGATTCAGTATTCTTGATTCCAATGTCATTTTCTAATATCACTACCTCTACGTACTATGTACGCTAATAGTTTGGATAGAGCATCCTCAACAGTCTCGGCAAAATCCCCGAAGGGAGGAAATGCCGAGTCAAACCACCTAAAACCAACACCCAACAGTCTCACCTCCTCCCCCGTCATTACCTTCGTTGGTACAATAAATCGTCCCAGGGGGCGAGTCACTGTTCACTTGGCAGTCCCCCCCTGCTACAGCCTTCTTCGATCATTATTCTACGATTGTCATCCGTTTTGTAGGCTAGACCTCGTCATCGTCATCGTCAAAAAAGTGAACAACTCATCGTCGTCGTCATCAATCGTCTCTGTTTGATCATCTACATAGGAGAATTATTACTCTTCTCTATTTGATCATCTTCGTAGAATTGGGGATTTTGATCATTTTTTGCAAACCCTAATTTAGAATTGGGGATTTTGATCAGTTTGCAAATCCTAATTTCCCTAAATGCCTAGGTTGTTAGGGCATTAATGAATTTATTAGTAGCTAACTATTGTAGAAAATGGCAATTTTTCAATGCACAAATGCCTAGCCACTGCTGCTGGAGATGCTCTTAGGGGTTAAAGAGCTCCGCTACATCTACTCATATCCTAAGTTTTGGTTTTATTTTCACGACCGAATACGATAATTCGAGGGGTAACAGAACTATGGCCTCCTTTGGCAAAAAAACCAAAAAGTGGTTTTTTAAAAACCCACTTTTGTCCTTATTCAATTTTTTTTTGCATTCGTTAGTTTTGTGCCATGATTTTGTGGTTTCTGGATTCCTCCTCTCGACGAGACGATTCTGAAAAGTATAAAATTATGGTCAAAACTCAAATTTTTTTGAATAATTTTATACTTGTTAGATTCGTCTCGTCGAGAGGAATCCAGAAACCACAAAATTTTGATGCAAAACTAACGAATGCAAAAAAAAATTGAATAAGGACAAAAGTGGTTTTTTAAAAAACCACTTTTTTGGTTTTTTTGCCAAAGGAGGCATATTCCCCTTCTACATCCGGCTTCCGTTTACATAAATGTCATTATTAATAGTAGAAGAAATGCCATCTATTTACTCATATCTATCTAGGGCTGCAAACGAGCCGAGCCGAGCTTTGTAGTGTTCGAGCTCGGCTCGTTAAGTAAACGAGCTGAAAAATCGAGCTCGAGCTCGGCTCGGTCATAAACGAGCCGAGCCCTTATCGAGCCGAGCCAGGGTAATTTACTTAACGAGCCTTCTTAAACGAGCCAAGCCTATGTAATCGAGCCGAGCTTTTTCGAGCCGAGCCGAGCTTTAGCAAGCTCGTTAACTAAACGAGCCTGAAAATCGAGCTCAAGCTCGGCTCGTTTACTTATTGAGCCGAGCCTTAACGAGCCGAGCCAGAGCAGCTCGGTTCGTTTGCAGCCCTATATCTATCCTTATCCCCTTCCTAAAAATACTCAAACAAATCCTGTACAACTAATCACCATCTACAACAGTCTTCCGTCAACCATATGCCCTCTCAAAAAATGTCTCTCCTAAATTTTGACAGTTAACAAACAGGCAATAATGGTGATCCTCTACCAGAGCATGAGAGTAACAGTGTGTTCTGGGACGGACACAAGACTTGAGTATGAGTTATGCGAACACTGCAACAAATTTTTTTGGGACGGGTGAACCAACATAGTTGTAAAAAATTTAAGATTTTTATACTATATTTATACGGAAAAATTGAAACTTGACTAATGCGGTTGTTCGGGCTAGCCCGACCTTGCATCCGTCCTTGAGTGTGTCCCGCCTATTTGAAGACTAGAGATAGTCATAGAGGCAGGCTAACATGCTACATAAATGGGCCAATGACGGCCGAGTAAAAGCTGACTTTACTCAAAATTATCAAACGTAGCCGACCCTTATTCATGATGTCTAAGCCGGCTGAATTTGGCCCATCAAAAGACATCAATTAGCCATCAACCCAAACGTTTTTCTCCATGAAAAACGCAGAACCTCGGTGCCAAAGATGAGTCCGATTTTGTTCACCCTTGCTAAGGAACGGTAAACATTACCCTCATTTTTAACACACTCACTTTCTCTCTGTATTCTTTTTGGTAATGGGGTGGGGGGTGAAAAAAGGTGGATCCGGGGCCATGCAGTGTCATTTGGGAGGGTTGGGAGTCCCTAAGTTTGTTTGCTGAAGCCCTATTTGGCATAGAGAAAAACTCAACTGATTTGTTCATTTATTTTGGGGGCTATTTCATGTTCAACAAAGATTATTTAAACCGCTCATTTATTATTATAAATTCTTTTACAATACGCTTACACCCTTTCGGTTACACCCTCCTTTTACACTTACACCCTCCTTTTACACTCTACCCCGATGTCTAACACGTGTCCCCTCTCTCTTCCAGACTTGCTCTCTCCCCTTCTGTCCCCTCTCACTCTCACTCTCTCATTTTTTATTTTTTACAAATTAAATGTTTATAACTAAAATTTCCCATATCCAATATTGAAAAAAATATATATATTCAAAATCTATTCGACAACATCTATCAAATAAGACCAATATTAAGTATGTAATATGTATAAAAAAGTGATTGAGGTAGGGTGTCAACGGAGGGTGTAACCCAGAGGGTGTAAGCATAGCATTATTCATTTTTTTATGACTTCTTGCAAAAAATTAGCTCAATCCATTACCAATAAAGGCTTTTCAAGTAATTCGTAAAGCAAACCACTTACTTTGATATTAATGATTTATTATTTTTTTGGGCTATTTTTAAATCCCACAAAGTTAATCCAAACCATTCATTGCAACAACAATATGCTGCAGCTCCAATTGCGACGGTTTGGGCACCAAAGGAGACAAGAAGCAATCCCATCCACCAACATTGGCTAAGCAACTTTCTTTCTTTGATGTTGCACAACAATTGTTGATCTCCCCATATTAAAAATATAAATACAAAAATGTTAGAGCTCAATATGAATGCATGAATAGCTTCGGATGGACACATCACCATCTTCCTACATTAACAGTTCCGGACGCAAGATTACCAATTTGGCCTGATTTGCGTAAACTACTCTTCAGCAATTTTACAAAAAAAAAAAAAAAAAAAAAAAATAAATAAATAAAATGCAAAAGTGTACTAGAAATAATAGGAAGAAAATTGAGGGCAGTGCAGGGGTCAAACACCCCCCTGCACCCCTCTGGGTCTGCCTCTGCCTACATATGTAGATCTATATCCATCTGCAAAATCACTACAAAGGACTCCGAACCGAATCCGAACATCGATTCAGCCACATGCTACAAGGCTACACAGCGTGCAGATTACTGGGACAGCTTACCGAATCCCACAGAGCAAGTAACTCTGAGGGTACACTTCTCATTTGTGAAAATTTTACATGTTGATTTACAGGTTAGGACGTTTTATGACGTTTTTGCTCCTTTGAATCCATTTTGGTGTTGTAAGAATGGGAGTAATGTTAATAATGTAACTATTGGTCATTGTGATGCTCATGATCATTTTCAGGTTCATTAGATATATAACCATCATAATGAACATCATCCTCTGCTCGATCTTGGTGACGAACCTCACTGTAGTCAGTCTTGTCTGAGTCTTCACCACTGCTCCCTTTCCGTTTCATGAATTTTGGAACCAAACGCGTTACCTCTTTTGACTTCAATGTTGCATCATCGTGGTTTATTCGTTCAAACCGAACTGCACCCACTTTTCTTGCATTTCCTTCTAATATCTGCATGATGGACAATATGACCATGTCAGTTGCGTGAAAGCTAGAACTTTCAATCGATATGTATTTGATGAGTTAGTGCTTTTTGACAGATTGCTGAGACAACAAAGAAAAGAACTGCCGATCAAAAAAGAAAAAAGAAAAAAGAACTGAATCTTTGATTCTTATCACATTCTAGGGGTTGGAGTGGCTGTTTGGAAACTTTCAAATGCTCCTTCCCAGGAAATATCTCGGACAACGCTAATAGCCAACAAGCACACAAATGCGATTACCGTGAAACCACAGCCACTACACCTCCTAGTGCTAGTTAGTTAGATACTTGTACCACAAGGTCACATGTCAGTACATGAGAAAAGGTAAAAACAAAACGAATAGTAAATAAACAACTTTAGGTGAAGAAACTGCCTAGCAGCATGTGCCATGTGAGAAAGGAGGAAAGTCATACCTCAAGCTTAAAAACTTGATGTGTTTCTTTTTCATCTTTGCGGTCGGATTCTACTTCAGTGTATTCTTCATGCTCTTCTCGGCTTTCTTTTTCAACTACTACTTTTATGGTCTCCCCTGTCCTTGGGATATATCCAAATGCCTCACAAATAAAACCTGATACTGTCTCATATTGATGACCCTGGAAAAGGGAGATCATCAAAGTGTACTTAACAATTTATGGGCGCTATACCTTCTGAAAGAAAAAGGGGGAATCAAAACTGAGAAAAAAAAAAAAAAACTGAAGGCAATTGACAGGAAACTGTTCAATTTGGTAGGGATGACAATTTCCACATATCTAGTGGATACCCACCCGCCCCGCCTATATGGAGGCAGGGATAACCCATAATTTTTCCCCAATAGTAGTGGGTATGGTAGGATATGAAGAAAACCCGCTCGGGTATGGAGTAGGTACGATTTTGTAATCCCCACCCCCAAATACCCGTACCTGCCCCATACCCTCCCCGTACCCGGTTATACATACTACGTATACTATATTATATATGTACATATAAATAAGAATATACATATAAATCTTGAGTATAGTTAATATATGTAAACAATTACCTCTTTAATTAGCAAATCTTATCAATTGCTACCTATCATAGACTACTTAATATTCAAAGAATATCAATTGAAATTATATTTCTAAATATAAATATCAATTTATTTTCATTCTTGACTTCTTTATTTTTTTTGTTTGGATATGGCTATATTTGGAGAAACTCGATCCCCATCGGGAGGTGAGTTTGGTTTTTTATCTATTACCCCCAATGGGGATGGGGGCGGGGATGGTGAAAGACTCTCCAATTGGGTATTGGGTACGGAATAGGGTCCCCCGATCCATACCCTACTTGTTGCCATCCCTACAATCCGGAACTTTGTAACAGATTACGGGAGAACCACAAGTTCAACCCACCTAAAAAAAGGAAGAAAGTAGCCAAGGAAGAACAGAACTAAAAATTACTCAGAAATGCCAATTGCAATAGGTATGCATTTAACTTCCAAGACTTTTGCATCCCTCTCTCTCTATAGTTTCAGCCGTCCTCTCTTAGTTTAGTTCTGTTTCTCTTTTCTGGTTTGGTGTTTCCCGTCTTTTTTTATAGCGTTAGGGGTTCGCATCGGCGCTTTGTGGTGGGGTATGCAGCAGCGGTGGAGGTGGTTTAAGGCATCGTAGTGGTGGCACAATGGCGGGGGTTTGTAGCAGTTCTTGAGGGCACAGAGTGGCAGACTGGCAGTGCGATTTGAGGTGTTTGTGGGCAGTAGCGGTGGTGTGGTGGCGATTTGAGGAGTCTGAGGGCAGATGTGGTGGTGTTGCAGCGTTGACTTCAGGAGTATTGAGGGCAGCAACTATTGTTGGGTTTTTTGAGGGGTCGATTTGAGCGGTTATGGCTACAAAGGTGAGGGGCTGAGATATTGGTGCTTGGGGATTGTTTTGTTTGATGGTTGCCGTGGTGGATAAGGTTGCTGCCTTTTGAGGGGTTGAGTTTTGGTGTTTGGGTTGCTGGGGAGCAGCAGTGGGTTGACTGCGTGGGTTTTGCTAGATTCAAGGGGCTCGTCGGCAATAAATTGAGTGGTGGACTCGGGGCCAACGTCGATAATGGGGTATTGCCGACGGAATATTCATGGGCAGCGCACATGTCTTTGGTGGATGGGGAACATCAGTCTTTTTTGTTTCGGCTGTTTTGTTGACATCTTGCCAACATTTTTACGTTTTCTTTAGTTTTGTTGTGTTCGTTTCTCTTTTAAAAAAATTTCAAGTGGCTTGGAGATGGGTTTTGTTTTTACAAGTAGCAGTAGTAGAAGAGTATTTGTACTCTTCGAGGCTCTCTCAATGCATTTCTTTTCTTGCTGTACTGATTTCATCTTTTGATCCTTTGTGATTAATGAAAATTTTCTTCGCCGTTCAAAAAAAAAAAAAAAACTCTTAAAGTTCAACCGATTCATACGAATCACTAATCAGGATACACAAGGGCTCCATTCAGTTGTCAAGAATTTGGTGCAAGAGAGTAGTTCTAAGAAAAAGTACATCGACGTTAATAGAAAAAGAAACATATTTGCTCATAAGTGTTCCTTGGACAAGAACACAGATTGCTATATAAAAAGAAACATGTTTGGTTTTGTAACTAATTTCTATAGCACATGTGGATTTTCTCAGGAAACATTTTTTTGATACCTGCCTTTATTTGTTCTTTAGCATTTGAAATATTATTTCTGCCTAAGTGAAAATAGGATACCCAATTTTACTATTTTGAATAAAGCACCAGAAAATTGAGTAAAGTGCAAGCATAATTAATTCAACTATTCAAGAAAAAGAAAGAGAAAATTCAACAATTAACCAGCAATCAAGGGCATATCACAAAATTTGACACACCTCTGGCATTTTGATGCCGAGATCTTCAGAAAGCTGGTCAATTGATGTATTTGCATCCACATCATAAATTCCCTCAGCTCTCATTACAATATAGCCTGTTTTTTTCTGGATTTCCTCCTGTTTATAGCAATCAAACATATCAAAAAACTAACAATAATACCAGATACAATATGGGGTGTCAGAAAATCAAGACCCAAGAGTTTCATGATATTCCAAACAATCTCCTCACACTTGACAGTGGCAGTAAAAGCATTGAACGTCTTAAATTCTTGCCAATAAGTATATCTATTATCTCAATGGAAAGGAGTTGATAATGTTGAATGGACTAAGAGTTTTTTTTTATTTTTTATTTTGATCGGCGTTGAATGGACTAGAAGTTAATGCAGGGATGGATATAAAATTGACAGACAAGTTTTTGCATGCCTCAAATAATGTATATATAAAAACACAAAAAGTTTAAAGGAGCCTTACTTTTGAATCATTTTCATCAAAGATTTCACCAACAATTTCCTCAACCACGTCTTCCAGAGTTACTATCTGTAGAACAGGAAGTAGTTAATTTTCGAAACACGATGGACATAGAAATTGAATCAACAAATGTAATGATGAACGGTTCAACATCACAACACATACACATCACAAACTTGTGGCATTACTGGTGAACAAGAAATAATACAACACAAACAGTATTTGGCTGTATCTGCATACATACTCCAACAGTACCACCATATTCATTAAGAACAACAGCCATGTGGACCTTCCTGATGCGAAACTCTCTAAGAAGATTCCAGACTGACATTGAATCTGCAATTTGGCAGCAAGGTTTAGTTCACAACTTTACTTTTAAATTGCATGATTTATCCAAGACAAGAAAAAGACACTTAACACAAACTTTAAAAAGTACCCCATTCTAAACAGTCTAACAAAAATGACAAATCAACCAGATGATCAAGATTTTGCATCTTCATATTGCTCCAGCTAAACCAAGGCCCTAAGTACAGATAAAACAACTTGGGAATAAAGGAAATTGAGTTAATTTAGGTACTATATGCTTAGTTTGACTACTGGTTACAGATTCTCTAGGTCAACACTCTGAGATAAGAGGACAAACGACAATGCTATCAGGCGGAAGACACGGTCTTTCCTACCGTTGTTTTGGGATACAAATGAGGAGTTCAACCTTTAAGTTCTCTATCTTCGGGCACATGATTCAGTAGCTGAAAAGTTCAAGGAAGACTGGAAAGGCGGTCTTGCAAATATTAATTTGACATCATGCTGTCTAATCTGAAGATGTGCTGTATGGCCCTTCTCAACGTTCTTGTACCAGTAGTGAAGAGAGAGGATAAGTTGCAAAAGGATGAAGAAAAAGGGGCAGTGGTGGTGAGTGATTGGTTGGGTGTAGCGAGTGCCCATACCAGCTCAGAGTGGCCCAACCGAAATAACAGGCAAGAAGCATAAACCGCCACCCGAAAACAACTATATCAAAGAAAGTAGAAACCTTAATGTCCATTTTAACCCCTCCACTACATAAATCAGTCAAACAACTATCAATTATTCAAATGAACTACGCTATTGATCTGTATTTTCATCAATCATACAATGTTACAATATATTGCATGTGAAAAACTAGATAATAATTGTTCAGTCAACGAATACTTCTATATGGATAGCGAATTTGGAATACAGAGATCGCAACCCATTCAATTTCTTTACAAGTTTATACTCTCAACCAAAATCCTTGAAAACAAGGTTGGATTTGGGTGGTTACAGGTCAGAATACAAAACTACAACCTCTATGAATGGTTGAGTGCAAAGAAAAATCAAATCCTAATATGCACGGTCAATAACCATACAAAGAAAATAGGTTATTGGGGAGTTACACGAGGTAGTGATGTCTCAAATCCAAATTGTCTAGATAAATAACAGGACTGATGGTTCAATACCTAGGCAACCACAGACCCTTGGGAATCGCTGAATAATTTCCTAACTAGGATGCATGTAAATCTCTGCTTTCGAACAAAAACAATTCGAAATATAATCCAACACAATACCATAGAAAAAGAAATAATCTAAATTGAACCAAATTACCAGGGACGAAATATGCAGGTTTGTGTGCCATATTTCCTACAGCAGAACTTTCTAGTAGCTCCCCCTTCAAAGTGAAAAAAGATTATAACTCCGCAGACTATGATATTTATGTTTGTAACTAGAAAAAATGCAGAATTAATAACTTGAGAGAGAACAAATGAAGTAGCTACTGGCTGACCTTTGTAACATAATCGAGAAGATCCATGGCATATGCAATACCAACTATATTATCAACACGCTGCTCAAAAACAGGCACCCTAAAGAATGTGTTTGAAAAACTTTTAGCATGTTAAAATAGGAAGTACAATGTAACAAGCGAACAGATTAAAAGAGTGACATACCTTGAATACTGATGAGTCACCCACAAGTTGTGAAAATCGACCAGTGTTGCACTAGCATCAATTGCAACAACATCAACAAGAGGCGTCATTACTTCTCTGACATGTGTATCTTTTATCTCTAACACATTTTCAATCATATCCTGCAAGACCACATGATGTTGTTAGCCTCTCAGTCCTTATGCATGAAATAGGATGTGTAATCTCACCAAAGACTTTCTGAAAGCAGAAATTACTAATACTCATCTCCTGTAAACAAAGAAGCCGACTGTGATCAGCCCCTCAAGTATATGCTTCAAGACGAAAGGGGAATTCATTTTTATCAGGAGTATTCCTGCAATCCTCGAAATTCGTTCTCTCACTAGATGAGTTAATGTGTGGCTCAAGGACCCTAGATTTTCTTGGGTCCAGAATTCCCAGATTTCTACCAGCCTAGCCAATCCAGCAATATATCCCTATTACAGAACTACTAGACCCAAAATACGTCAAACTCTACCTTTCTGACCATGATTGCATCCACAACCCCAAACTCAAGTTCCTAACCAACCTTCGAATACTAGGTGGTTAAAGGCAAATCATCCAATTCATTCTCAACTTCACTTGCAGAGCACCTCCTCTATTTACATAGTCCAAACAATATAGCATGTACTTTAGGCAGCTTTTTGTGACTGTCAAATTACCCGGACAATACAAGTATACAACATTTAAGTCACTTTGATTTTACATTTTTTCAGAGGCAAAATGATATTCCTCCAAAGATGCTCAGTGTAGAATGTGATGCTCATATATTTGAAAAAGAGGGAGCTGACAACAGAATATTAAATGAAACTGACTAGTCACCCCAACTCAGAAACAAATGAAGTCAATTTCCATATAGTTTCAACCCACTAGGGACACAAATGATGGCAACTCAAAAGTAAATACATTCCTTTACCTGTTCTTCCTCCTCTATTGCCCCGCTTAATTCTGCTCCTCGCAACATCAGTTTCAATTCATCTTCAGTAACATATGGTTCACTAGTCCATCAGAAATGACAGGGTCAGTTGATTTCAAGAAAAAATGTAAATCAGTATCATAGGGGTAGTGTTTGACTAACACTACTGCACTTAAGACTTCTGAGAGGGGTACCGGAGAGGGGGAAGGGGGTGGCAATAGTTGCCCTCTTCCATCTCCTAGGCTAGGCTTTTTCAGTGGAAGGGTTTTCAAATTTGTTAAGATACAATTGTTATTTTGCATACAAAGGTAACTTGACTTGAATATTTTTTCAGACCAACTCTCAAATTAGTAGCATACAAAACGAGCCATTTGGGGTACTTATAAATGCCAGGGCCAGAGGGTGAAGTCCTCCTGGGGAAACCTAAAGGAGGTACACGTATTACAACCACACGGCACATGTACACAACAAAAGCAAGAGCAAGAGATGCACTTCTTTTGACAAGATACTGAAAAGGAAGTTAGGAAAATATCAAAACACATTCAAGATAAGGCACACCTTCTTCCTTTCAGACCAAGCATTTTTAGCATACCCATTGATAGATAGGTAACAACTCTTCCCACAGGATATAATACCACTGAAAGCCACGCCACTGGCCTGACCTAGAGAAATTGCAAGTGACACTGATCAGATTAATGTAGAGGCAATACTGTCACAAAGTCACTGGAAACGAGGCACATGATCCCTTGTAACCAGTAACTATCCAGTTATGTTATCTTCAGTTCAATTCTAAAGAAAGTAACAACTTCTAGACTTACCACGAACCTAGCAACCTCAGTGGCATTGTGAACAGCAATACTTTTTGGAGTAATTTCAGTAAGGAGCAAGATAGCAACCTGACATCATGAGGGACAAAAAATACTGGTTTGAAAACCCAGGTGAAGCAATAAAGAAACCTGATTGTATGTATGTGTATGCCTACACCTGCCAATATAACTTAATTAGGCAAGGAGTACATGGAACAAAAAGAGCATTTGAAATTCTCCATATTTGAGAGATAAAATCCACTGAAAATCTTGACATGATAATGTACCATATTTAGTTTTCCAAGGAACTGGGCTATAACACGTAAGGGACGATATTTAGAACCTTGGATATGACTAGGGAATTACTCTCTTCCTAGTAGATTGAAGATTTTCAAACCACAACAGAAACATAGTTTCATCCCATGCAAGTTTGGAAGCCCATTCTTCACATGCAGAATAAGCTACTACTGAAGTTACTAAGAAACCTTGTACATAAACTTCAGACAATTTTTACCTGCGGAAGTCCGATGAACATCTGTTAGACTATGAATTTACCTAGATATTAGAACCCTCCAGAAATTCTCTTTAATAATAAATGCCTCACTACCATGGTAGAAACCCAGAGCGAGCAGAGATTCTTCTGTAGTTTGACATAAAGTAACAGCTTACGGTTTTACTTGCAGAACTTCCTATTCATAATTATTCAAACACTGGAGCACAAATGACAACGAAACACCATTAGATATTTAGATTTTTCAAAAACTACAGAATCCGCCAACTCGTTTATTTCCAAAACTTTTACAGATAGGTGCCGGGCTGCCGGCGTGATGAGAGAGAGAGGGGAGTGATGCACAGATCATAAGTAGGTACCGTATACAAGCAATATCATACAACTAGCAAAATGTGTTTTTCGGAAGAAGAATCTGGGCAACTTTAGATGGCAAATTCTAGTACAAATATTAAAATAGTGTTTGCAGCTGCCAAGCAATGATGCTAAACTATATGATTCATATTCAATAGCAACTATAACGATTCAACATTCGACAATAAACTTCCACAGCCTGAAGCACTAGATGGCATATTTGGTTCTTGGAATCTCACAATGTTTATGTTCAAACTGTCTCAATTCTTTAGATTCTTCGATGAATATAAAAGGAAACTTTGACGTACAGTCATCACCCCAGTTGCTGCACTTATACCAGCCTCACCAAATATTGCTGTTGCCGCCTCAGTGACAAGTGCAGTTGCTCCAATGTTTACCACACTGAGAAAACAAAAAATAACTATGAGTAAGGCGTGTTATTCAAATTCAAGAGAGAACGACATACAATATTATTGGAACCATAAGAAGGGCGGTACGTTGTGCCAATAAGTATAGTTGTAAGGAACCGAGTAACATCACTGCGAAGCATTCTGAAGACACCATTCTCAGGCTCTTTTTCAGCCAGCTCACGCACCTGGTATGCCGCAGTATCCAACAAAAACAATAATAAGTCTGTCGAACAATAAAATTAAATATAAGAACAGATTCACGCCACATGGAAATGCCTGCGGGAGCACACAAGATTGCAAACTTCCCAAAGCGAGAACATTTTTTTGTATGAGCATGAAAAGATAATAGCATCCCATAAACTTATCTAATAAGGACCACATGGACTGCATTGTATGAACCTAAAAGCACCCAATGATAGCCCATATGCATCTTCTATCTTCAAGAACCTTAAAACAACAAGATTTTGATGTAGGAAGGTTTTAAGACGCGAAAGGTGTAAGACTCTAAGACCCCGAACATGCACGTCCAACTCACTTGATATGGCATTTGGCATTCTATTTAAATCATCTGTTTTGTTACTGGTGATAGATTGGTAATCATATCAAAACAATTATATGAGTTTTAAGAGAGCAATTAAAATAAGTCTTGAATAATTATGGGTTGGGACATGTTGGGGAAAGGACACGCTAGAGGTAGAATCAAACCCCGCATGTACGAGTGTCTTAGAGGGCACCTAGAAGAATAAAAAGAACAGAAAAAAAAATAATAAGAAGAAGAAGAAAATAAAAGGTAGAAGGATGTGGAAGGCTAGGGAATCATCCCCCTTTGGTTTGTTTTTTATCCAATTTACATAGAAGTCCAAATACATGACACCTCAATTAATTTTATCCTTATCTAAATAAGTGATTTGCAGCTCCTTCTTTTACAGCAACGAGAGAGAGAGAGAGAGAGAGAGAGAGAGAGAGAGAGAGAGAGAGAGAGAGAGAGAGAGAGAGAGAGAGAGAGAGAGAGAGAGAGAGCATCGTGGAGGTGGTTTTTCTAAGGTAAGAATTATTGATTATACTTTCAAATTCATGATGCATGTAACTACTCTTACACAATTAAACTTAGTTTATTACCATCGGGAAGAAAAGTTTATGGTCTCATTTTGTAGAAATTCGTGATAAAGATAGTGAAGGGGTTCACTATTGAGATTAGTAAAATCAACTATGCCACGGTTTTGACAAAATTTTAGACATGGTTCCCGAACTCGTACTTTTACGAGACTTTAAATGCAGGTACCTATATACGTCTTTGATCTTTTGTCAAAATTTCATAACTTCACTCAAAGCACAAAATGACTAAAAAAACAATCTGCTGTTAGATGAAAAAATGCAGACAGCACTGCTGCACATCACGGAAACAGCTCTATCTCATCCTAGGAAACTCAAAATTGCGTTCCGCTTGTTTTGTTAGAAACTAGACACATAGAGCTTTCAAAATATATAATCCACGTACCTTAATTATTTCTGTGAAATAGCATATTTCAGTTTGAAGTTGGCCACTGTTTTACAGAATTTACTGTGAGCTTCGAGTCTGATATTATCTATTTCAAAATAGCTACCGGGCTCAGAAAATTCTGGACGTTTAATATGATGTTTCTGTATGTGCCTAGAGTTTGTGATAAAAATCTCGTGGCAAACGAATAAGTACATTAATTCTATGAATTCAAGGACTGTAAGGCTGTGGGATTGTCTTATGTACATTCAAGCATTTTATTTGCATTTGAGCATGAGAGGTGAATGCGAGCCTTATGGATGTTGCATAATCTACATTCTAGGCAAGGATAACATAAGGACGGTCACCGTTATGTCTCCGGCATGTAGAGGATAGAGTATAGCGGAGTGGGTCTTTTTGAAAAGTGGGAATGTACAACTTCAATAATAATTGAAATGTTACTTTTCTAATTGCTCAATTTGCCGTGTGGTTATTACTGTTTGAAAACTCTTCTTATGCTTTGATAATATTTTGGAGATATTCATTGCTTAGATGGATCAAATGATATTTTATGAGTTGAAAGGGAATTTTTATATCTCTTGTGCCAATATGTTAGTTAGCAAACTTAGTTGTTGCTTGCATTAGGTTGTTGAGCAAACTTGTTGACGCTTGCTTTTGGTGGATCGACGAACTTGGTGGGCATTTGCCCAGTGAGCTTGGTTGCTGCTTACCCTAATGGCTGCGTACTAATCTAACTTGTAAGCACCTACCATTGGTGATAAAGAATGGCCCTCGTCACTGCCACTATATGAGTCTGTGAATGAGGTAACGATATTGTCTTATCTCCTGGTCGTGAGGTAGACAACTCGTTGGCACATTTGATGAACTTATAAGTTATTACTTTAGAGCGGGGGTGCAAATGTGATTACTGTTACATTGCAAAAGAGAGAAGATACACAACGTAACAATCTCATTGCATTAGAAAGCTTGAATGATTACAAGACTAATGAAGGGGTTATATATGCTAACCCTAATAACCTTAGCAAAATCCTAATAACACGAAAAGACCAACCTATCCTGAACATAAAAAATAACGATAACCTTAGCGAAACCCTAATAACACAAAAGGACTAAACTACCCTGAACATAAGAGATAAATATCAATAACTGAAACCCTAAAATTATACTTTACAATTACTTACAATCCTTTCGTTGAAATGAGTTTGGGTTGAGAAAGTTTATTGCAATGATGGAGATATCTTCTATGGTGGTTTTGTTGTTATATCATAAAATTGGTATAGGCTTGATGTTTAAACCTCCATCCATATAAAATGTATACACATTTCTTTTTATTATGTTGCTAATGTATATTCTCCTGTAACCTTTTTGGTTGCAGATCTCCGTTCGAGCTAGACGCAGTCCACTATAGTGCTAGTTGGGTGTTCATAGAGGTTGCTATTGTATATCTTGTGAGTTGTTGGTACTATGTAAATATTGTTTGGGAGGCTGGGTGTGGTTGAGTAAAAGACAAGTAATTCTGACTTGTAAAGTTGTTAAGGATTTGTTAGTTGCCATAAAGAATTACCTCAACTTTTATTAACACTAACAATCAATCACCTCTGAAGAGGAATGTGGAACCCCTTACATCTTGACCTCATCACCTCAATGTCCCCTTTTTGCTCATAAAGATAGTCTTATAAAAAACTAGCACCACTTGAAATTTGCAATTTTATCTAAATTGGAACTGGTTTATCAGATATCACTTCACAGATCCTCATAAAAAGGACCAGGTAGAAAGCTGTGGACTATGAACCCAGCTAAATGTTAACACCATTGCTCACACTCTTGATATATGAGGTATCCCCTTCATCACCATCATAAACCATTTTTTAACCAAAAACTTATTATACGCACTTTGAGAATCAATTACACGCCTCCAGTCCTATTAGGTCATATATGAATCTCGGAGGCCACTGGTAATTTCATTCGGTATGCAGCAAAGCACCGATACCCAGATGGCAGTTAGAAGATAACAAAGTGCCATAGATAATTTCCACCCTAATTTGGGCCAAAAGAACAAAGGCTAGTGTAATAAAAAAATCAAACCATGCAAATTCTCCAAAGTTAGTTTGTGAAACTAAGAGTCTTGAGTGATATTGCAATAATCAAAATTCGCTTCCCAGTGGATGTACCCATTTCCTTGGAAACCACGTAAGTCTCATGTTGTGTAACAGTGTTAGTGTTGTTCAGTTTCACGTTCCTAGTGGCATTACACTGCGACTATGGTAAATCATATATCCCTTAATTCTGAATGAAGCTAAAAACAAATCCTCACCAAGGAATTTCCTTCCCTAATTACTCTTTGTTTTGAGAAGTAAAAAATGTCCTGAAAAGTAACTTGGACCCTTAGTAGCTCGTTCCTAGCTCAAGATAAAAATCTCACAAGCTTCTTCCCATAACAATTACTGCACCAACGAAATTCTAATAAGACCCCGAGCCGCAGATCAAACCCCTGAGAGTGGGCACTTCTGAGCATGCTCGGAGGTTTTCATTAGCCTTAATCTAACTCTACTAACATCCTATCATCCCAAAAAAAGAAAAGAAAAAACAGATAGGAGTATGTTAAATTGTACCTTCCAAGGCCAAAGCGTGGTAATTGAAGTCTCAGCCATTGAGAAAAAGGCAGACAGACCCAAAAGCGCAGCCAAAATTAAACCTTGCTCTCTGAAAACCGTAAGAACCTGCAATACTTTAGGCCAAGAACTATTCGCTACCAACTCCACCGCAAAAGCCCTTCGGCAACCAATCACAACCACCCCACATACAATAGCAGCCAACACAATCCCACGCTTCACCAATACCTCTAGAAACCCTAAATTCACACTCGTAACCGAGTCCTTAACACCAAGACTACTGTCATTGGCTACAGAGGATCTGGAACAAGCTCTGAAGTTAAAAATCACACTTTTTCTGAATCTGAACTCATTGCGAATGAATGGACGGATACAATTGGTTGGAATTCGAGAAGTGAAATGAAGATTTGTAGGGTAATTTGCTGCGGATAGTTTACTATGGTGGTGAGAGAGAAGGGAAAGAGAGCGTTTTGGAGCAGTGAAGAATGTGGACCGATTGAGAAAGGATTCAACTGATGCATCCATGAGAGGGTTTTGAGCAGTTTGTGGAAATTGGTGAGATATGAATTGGATACAAATGCTTTTGCATGTACAGTGAGAAGGTGTAGAGAGAGAGAGAGAGAGATGAAGTATTAGGGTTCCTTGCGGCGTTTGAAGAGGTGAAAGCGAGTAGAGGAGGAGTCCATGTTTTCTTGCTTTGCTGGTTGCCTGTTTGGTGGAGCAAGCGGGCAAGCACTGTGGCTTTGGTTCTGAGTTCCTCAGCTGCTCAGCAACCTCTCACCGTCACAGAAGAGGTCCAATTTTGTGGATTTTTCGATGTTTGTGTTCAATTTCCCATACTTTTTACTCCGATTTATAGTATAATGATTTTTATAATTCTAATTTTTTTTATAGTAGAAAATTAGAAATGATCGATAACTATCAAATACTTTACAAATTGTATTTTTAGGATATCAAAAAATATAAGCAATTGAAAAAATAGCGCAAAGATCAGAGATGGACAAACAAATAAGCTTTTTTTGTTTTTTTTTTAAGATGTTGATATAAAAAGTTCACCTTTTTTTTGGTTGCAAAAATGATGTATATATAAATTAAATTTATTATCAAGGTTATTTAAGAAATTGTACGAAATGATAAAATGTAACGTAACTTCTTTCTATTAAGGTCGGTAGAAAAAGTATTTTTTTTTCTACTAAAATTATAACAAGAAGAAAGTTTAAGTTTACTGCTAGTCCGGAGTTTCTCTAATGCATGACTATTATCACACCCAATATTGTTTTATCCCTCCAAATTTCTAGTCCCGCAAGACTAATCGACACTAAAAACCACACAAATATGAGATTAAAAACCACACAAATATGAGATTAAAAACCACACAAATATGAGATTAGGAGAGATGGGAGATTAATAGTCCAATCCCACCCTAGTCCCCAAAACAAGCATGCCCTACAAGTTCTAAAGTTTCATCACCTACCAAGACAAAATTGCATTTGTATTTATGTATTTAGGCCTAGTTTCCAATAGATTTGATTTTATGAAATCTTGATAAATCAAATGATGAAGAGATTTCTCTTATTCCTCGTTTGATAAAATCGTTTGGGAAAGTCACCCTAATTTTTCAAAATCAAAGTGCTAAAACATGAAAAAAAAATTTAAAAAAATGCTACTAAAAACCAAGGCTCTCTTTGTCGACAAATCAAGAAGTACAACACTCACCAAAGTCCAAATAATAAAACAAAGGGAAAATTACATTTACCTCCCATGAGATTTGCCTCTAATAGAGATTCCCCCATTTTGTTTACAAACTTGCACTATCGGCCCTCTCAAGACTTGTCCCTTCCGTAGACCTAATGGAAAAAATAAGTTCCCACCGTTACCCTCACACAGTGACCAAAAATTGCATAATTGGGGATGACTTTGTGGTCAGGAATGACGAAGGTGTGCAGTTTATATTCGTACTGATTCGAGGTGGTTTGTGGTGACAGCGCTTATAGAGTTTTAGTGGTCTTTTATGGTGGCGTGGTTATGGAGGTTTACTAGGAGAGGCAATAGGCTTATGAAAAATATTTGTTTTGACTGGAAAGAGAGATTGGTGGGAAAGGAGGAAAGGAGGAAAGGATTAAAATCAATATTCTTGATAATGTTACTACTAAGGTCATAGTAATCAGTTAAGCTTGGTTTTTCGTCCGATAAAATCCCAGATTTTAGCAAAACATCGCCTCATTTGATAAAAGCGAGCAGTTGATAAAAGCTAGAAGTACTGTACATGAGTCTTTAAAGGAAAGTAAAATTACTGTTTGGCCCCATCCTCAAATACTAAATTGCAAGTTCAAAAGAATTAAAAAAACAGACGTTATTTGGGTTCCAAAGTGAAAACACCGGTTTGAAAATTTCGTGGGCAGTACTTGGGTGCACGGTTAATTTCGAAACGGGAGAAAGAGAATTCGTAAATGTTTATTTGTGTTGTATGGTGGGATAAAGAAAATGAAGGGTAAAATGGTAAATGATGCATTGGGTGGAGATTTAATCAAACTTGGATTTTATCTAATAGGAGCAAGAGTGATTTTATGAAGTGGTTGATTTTATGGGATTTCCCATAAAATCAAACGGAAAACCAAGCCTAAAGTTGACTGGCTCAACTAAGGGAGGTGGGGGAAAGTGTGATGCAACTCTAAAATGAGATAGCTGTAATTTCCTAAACGGAAGGGAGGAATCTGTATTAAAGGTAAAAATAAGGGAGGTAATTGCAATTTTCCCTAAAACAAGTTGACGCCACGCCCCTCTCTCTACGAGGTCGACCTTTTCTCTCCCAAATTTCCACTGTACCTATCAAGCAAGCAACAATGGCCGGGAAATCATCAAACAAAAGACGAAATGCGATTTCCGGCGAAGGAACTCCGGCGGCGGATTTGATCGCCAGAAACGTCGACCTCATCAGTGAAATCCTTGTACGTTTGCCAGCGAAATCCCTATTCAGATTCAAGTGCGTGTCTAAGCATTGGCTCTCTCTCATCTCCCAACCCCAGTTCTCCACAAACCACTCCACCCGAAACCGTAGCTTGTCAATGTCAGGCCTGTATTTCTACTCCGACAGCCGTCTTCAATCTGTCTCCCTCATCGGAAACCACGGTCTACCCTCTCTCTCCTTCATCGATGGAATTGAAGGTAATGAATCTAAACCTAAAATTATACATTCCTGCAACGGCTTACTGTTGTTCGAGATGTTTTTGGGTACTGGTTATAAGCCCAATTCGATATACATAGTTTCTAATGTGACGACGCAGAAGTACAAAGTACTTCCTAAACCTAGTGAACTTTCGATTCGAACACCTATTCTTCGTGGTGCTTGCTTGGCTTTTGACCCGTCAAAATCACCTCACTACAAAGTTGTCGTGGGCAGTCGCTACAATCCTAGTCTTCGTGATCCTTGGCGTGTAGAAATTGATTTGTACAACTCGGAGAGTGGGAATTGGAAGAAGATTCTTCCACCAGGTACATGCTATGGTCATGGTGTCTTTTTGAATGGCGCAATTCATTGGTTAAGTCTTCAGGATGGTCTGTTGAGATTCGAAGTTGATGCCGTGAATAAGCCAGGAAGGAAGATGTCGTGACCAAACAAATGGAATATGATCAGCCAGAAAATCGTGATGCCATATTCCTTGTATTGATTTTAACTTGCATCATTCTTTCTCACATAGAGCCTTGGAGCCTAACAAGCACGGATAGAGACAATGGCACAAACACAACACAATACAGACACTGGGAGTCTGGGACACGTTAGTCTTCTAAAAATCAAGGCACGGACACATAGGGGACATGTTCTGATGTTCATAATACAATGATAGGATTTATAGGTGTATTATTGGTAGAAAAATAGGAAGGGGGGAGTGTTGGTTTCTACCGCAGCACCGCTTCACTTCAATTGATAAGGACGTGCTTCCCGTGCCGTGGAAGAAGTGCTGGAAGGGGAACCTCGTGTTAAACTGTATCATACACGAACATTTTTTGTGGACTCTATATACGTTGCAAAGATGTGCATGTTTGTGTGGGATAGCAGTAGACTACATATTACAGTATATTTTATCATACATTAACATCTTTTGTAGACTCTACATACTTTGCAAAGATGTGAGTGTTTGTGTGGGATAGCAATTGTGGACTTACACATTGTATCATTATAATATCATGCACTAACATCTTTTGTGGAGTTCATGGAATGATGTGTGCATTTTGTGAGTGTGTCACTTGTGTGTGAGATGCATGTAGTCCGAGGATGGAGCTAGGGGGTGGCTAGTAGCGGTTGTCGCCCTGCTACAATTTGAAAAAACCCTGCTATTACATTGAAAAAATATATATCATCAAATTATAACACCCCATTCCTCCTCCTCATACATAGCCCGCTCCTACTGCACAAAAATCCTTACTCCGTTCCCGATGTTTGTCGTAGGCTTTTGGTCATTTTTAGGAAGAAAAAAGGGGCACAAAACAGGCATGATGGAGAATTTGTGCTATACCACCAAAGTTGTATTTTGAATTTAAATCTCTACAATCGTTTGGTAATAAGACTAATGATACTCTTTTGTGCCCGTCAGCCGTGGCACATCATGGAATTTTAATTTCAGCCAGACATGGGTGTAGTAGTTAGAGCATCTCCACTCTTACACCAAATTTTTACTCAAATTTGAGTAAAAATTTGGTCAAAAACTTGATTTGGTATCACCCCTTCCAATGGAAAACCACATTTTAACCAAATTCTAGTTAAAATTTTGTCAAAAACTGTTTTTTTTTGTTGTCATTTTGGCTCCAAAACTTTCCCACCATTTTGTCAAAAACAGTTTTTTTTTTTCATTTTGTCAATTCCTTTTCATCCTCTTCTTCGGAAACAAGAAACAAGTCTTCAATGGAACAAATAGAGCCGTTGCATATTTGGTGAAAGATTTGGTGTTGATCAAATTTGGTGAAAAATTTGAGCAAATTTGGTGAAGGATTTGGTGAAGGAATGGAGTGGGTTTTTGGGTGATTTTTACTCAAATTTAAATTTGGTGAAATATTTGGTCCAAGAGTGGAGATGCTCTTATGTAGTATTGAGATAAAACTTTTTGACAAATATAGTGTAGCCTTATCTAAACATTTTTTTAAAAATATTTTTCAAAAGAGAATGCGTGGTAAAGGGGAGTATAATGTAACCGGGCCCATTTCTTAATACTAGCGACACATCATTTACAGTACATTTTTCTCTTGAAGTACTGTCATGTAGTGCTCTAAGGGTCTTTACCAGCACACATAATAGCTCACCTCGGTTCCAAGGGTTGGACCAATTGATTTGATTTTATATAGACTAACACTTTTCAAAGAAACCTACTAATTTATTACAACTAAAATAATTCTCCCATTTGTCAAACAGGTGAAGAGAAAATTGTCATGCGAGTAATGTAAGCTTTTCTAGGCTAAAAATTTTAGCACCCAGTTGCTAAAATCACCATATTTCAAATCAAAAAATGAAGTGGTTTCATGTATCATATTTCGATTTTTTTCGCACCAAATTAAAGTACTTGAGGAGTTCTTTAATTTGGTGCGAAAAAAATTGAAAAACGATACACGGAATCACTTCATTTTTTGATTTGAAATATGGTGATTTTAGCAACTGGGTGCTAAATTTTTTTGAAAAACTGGGCCTAAGTTCCTGGAAATGAAAAAGTGGGAACTTCCCGCTGGCGCCAAAGTGACTAACTATTTGGAGATATTTTGTTTTTTTTCAAAAGATAATGTTGGGATATGTATTTCTAAAACATCGGTATAAAACCTTTTGTCTCACGTTGCTTAGTTACAATAACTTTAAATTCTTTATATTACAGAACTCTTTAATGGGCTTATGAATGTGCCTAGACCCAATGGAGGTCTTGCATTGCGCGTTCCGGTATATGGGCCAAGCCCCTTGCCAATTTAGGAACCCAGTCTGGAAATCAATTAATCGGGTGTGTGCAAACCTCGCCTATATGGCCCAAGGCCCTTGTGCATGTTTTTATTAAAATTCAGAATATTTTTGCAAGTTTTGACTGCAAAAAACATCACTGATACCACCATCTCTAGTACAGAACCGTACATGAGATTTTCACCTCATACGGCTCCTTGCAGGTCCCAAATAAATTTAAGTATCTGTTTGATATTTTTTTTTTAATCTTGATCTGTTCGTAGTATGAATGAAGTCAAAATCTATGGCAAGGTCCCGAATTCGACCAATGGAATTCTGTCTACACTCTTTTTAATAGTAATTAAAAAAAAGAAGGAAATTGATATTTGCACTCCCCATTTTGATATTGGCACTCCCTTTTAGGTGAAGTTTCTAAACTACCCTTGCACTTTATAATTGCATTTATCCTTTGCTATCAAATTGACCAAATTAACCCTTTTATTTATGCAACGAACAAAGAAGGAAAAAAAGAAAAAGAAAACTTCATTCCAAGACGTTCTGTTCTTTTGCCTTGGCAGAGAGAGAGAGAGAGAGAGAGAGAGAGAGAGAGAACAAGAATTTCTACTGGCCTTTCGATTCATCTGCTACCAGTCACAAGTTTCCTTCTTTATCCCCTTCGATTCATCTATTCTCTTTCCAAATCACTCTCTTATTTACAAGTTCAACAATGGATGATGATGGTGAAGGCATCTATGAGTTCCAGCCAACAATGGAGTTCACACAGGAAGATATCTCTGAGCTTAATGATATCATAAATCTCACAGCCACGAGCAATGTTGAAGAAATATCAAAGTGGTACAAAGCATTCGACACTACAAATGATTACGATAATTTCTCCTCATTTATGCTTGAGATTCTAGATCTTGGGTTTTTTTTCCAAGTCGATTTCGCATCGGCAATTATTCTAGTTTCTTATTATTCGTGGAAACAAATAGAATATTTGTTTAACCATTGTTGCACCTTATTGGATTAATTTGGTCCCCACCAACTGATTTGGTGAAGTGAAGTTTACTTTCATAGTTGTTCGTTATGTTTGATCAAATTACCAAAAAAAATTATGTTGTATACCGTTTAATTGATCAAAAAAATTAATCCGGACTCTTCCTGATAAAAAAAAAAAAACATATTTGGACTCTACTGGTTATGTTTGTTTGAAGTGTATTTGAATCTCTTGTTTTGGTCTTCTTCTTGATTGTTTTTTTTGTTGCCCTTTTGGCGCCCAAAATGACGTCATTTTGGGCGATTTTCAGGGTGGTTTCCTGGGGCTGATTTCCAGCACCCCTGGATCCGGTGTTTTATGTGAATGGTCCCATCTACTGGTGTATGTATGGACATGGAATATGTAGACATCAAATTTGCGTTAAGTTGTTTGATTTGCGTTAAGTTATTTGATTAGTGGAGTTCCCTCATTAGTAAAATAAAAGGGTTATTTCAGTCATTTTGATAGTAAGGGATAAATGTAATTATAAAATATAAGGCTAGTTTAGGAACTTCACCTAATAGAGATAAAAAAGGGAGTGCCAATATCAAAATGGGGAGTACCAATATCAATTTCCAAAAAGAATAGAGCTTCTAAATTTTTTTGGTCAGCAAAAGTGCTTCTACCGATTGATTTGATTTTGTTTCCATTCACAGTTTTGGCTATAAAAAGAGTCCTGTACACACAGAAAAAATATTCTTTCATAACACTGTTTTCCAGAACAAGAAGGTTGATTGTGTTCTACATTTGCCGGTCTTCTTCCGTGCAAGGAAGATCTAGAAAAAGGACTGTTTGGGTTATTTTATTTTGAGGACGGCATGCTATTTTGCTTGCACAAGAGAAGGCGGAGCAACAAAACATCTTAAAGAGAACGACCTAGTCTGCGACTCATTTATAAACAAAATCCCAAGATTTACGCTTTACCTTATCATCCAATTTATACCCTAGATAGAAATCTGTAATGCTAGAAATAATCAGCCATTGCAAGTCCCAAAACTTCACCTCTCGTGGTCCCAAATCGCCGTCGACAATCCTCCATCCCAAATCGGCGTCCCAAAATCATCTGTCCTTGTCGTCCCAAATCGTCCTACAAATCTTCATCCGTCAACGTCCCGACTCGCCGTCAACAAATGCCAATCATAGATCTTTTTGGATTCCTTGTAATACAATTCTTATTTTATCTGCAATAAAATGGTTTTGAGAGCATATCTGGATGAAAAAACTCATTCGAAAAAAACTCATTCGAAACCATATATAAGTCCTATACTATACATGTTGCTCATTTGATTTAATTGGTAGATGACTGCATTGTAAATAAGTTTTTTATTTTATTTTGGGTAATTACATTTTAAATTTGTCATTCAATATGAGGTTTTTTTGGGGTGTCTACTCCCTATATTTGATATCAATCAAATCAATTAAGATTTGTCTTATGTTAATGGTAGCTCTCATTTCAGGAGAAGGGCAGATGGTAAGGAACCGTCGACACCGACTTTCATTGTCGTCACCCACCATCGTCCTTCATCGCCGGCTCGGTCAAATGTTTACATTTCTGTTTATTAGAACATGGTGCCATTCAATGAACAATGGCTCCCGTATATCATTTTATAATTTTTGGAACATGGTGCCATTCAATAAACGTTTCAGTTTATCTCGAGGTGGGAACATGGCTCCCGTATGTCATTTTTTTACCATGTTTATTCCTGATTTTACCATATTTACTAAGTTCAAATTGATTTTTACCATGATTACTCGGTTGTTGGTTTACCTTTGCCTTTTTTTGCCATGACTATTCCAAAAAAAAAAAAAATTGATCGTGTATATGTAGATATCATTTTTTTACCATGATTATTGCTAGTTTTACCATATTTAATTTATTGAGTTTGAATTCATTTTCTACCACAATTACTCGGTTATTTGTTTACCTTTGCCTTTTTTACCATGATTATTCAAAATTTCTCCATCTTTACTCTTTTTTTTTTTTTTTGGGTCTAAACCACCGGTATCCGGAAGCCCACTAGACCCCGACTAAATCCGGTTCGAGCCGGGTCGGCCCACAAAGGGGTAAAGCTCTCCCAGCGCAAGTTTCCTCCATTCACAAGACTCGAACTCGAGACTTTGCTTAAGGGGAACAAGTGCCGAACCACTTGAACCAACCTGCGTTGGTTCTCCATCTTTACTCTAGTGGTATTATTTTTACCATAAACTTGGTGGCTCATGTATGCCATTTTTACCATATTTACTAGGTGTGAATTTATTTTTTTCTTGATTATCCATAATTTTACCACTCATTAGTAACAAATTATATGGGAAATCTCTTTTGTTATCTCCCTTAATGGATGTGATTGAATCTCATTAAATTAAGAAATGGTTGAATCCCACTAAATTAGGAAATTACTTAATCCCACTAAATTAGGAAAATATATGAATGTGTATATCTTTACTGTGGTGGTATTTATTTTTACTCTAGACTTATGAAAATATCCCGAAGTTATTGAAGAATGTACAGATCATCGCGAGACGTTGACAAGGACGAGAGGCCGATTGAAGATTTATTTGACCAGAGTGGGTGGAATCCAAATTACGGGTTGGGTTTTTTGTTAACAAGCGTGATTTTAGGATGATAACGTCAGGCGTGATTTTGAGTCTAAAAGGATATTATATTTACCATGTCTTTTGACTAGTTATAAGTTTACCACGTTTTCTCATTAAATTTTACCATTTTTTTTAGCATGTTTATTTTGCTTTTTATTTTTTATCAGAACCTTATGTGATGATTTTTTTTAGTATGCCTTCTATAAGAGAGCCGTTGCGTGGGCCTACATAGATAAACAGTATGTATAAGGAGAGCGTACCTACTCCTTATCTATATAAGCCCGTGCAGCGGCTATAGCATCCTAGAATTTTTACCACGAACATTAAGTAAGGCTTCCTTATTTACCATGGTTTTTGACTTTTTTTTTTACCATGATTCAAGGTGTTAACATGTTGGCATTTGCAAATGACGTTACAGAGATTACAAGGATAAGAGATTACCTTTGCCTTTTTTTAGCATGATTATTCAAAAAAATTCCATCTTTACTATGATGATATTTATTTTTACCATAAACTTGGTGTTTGGCTCATGTATGCCATTTTTACCATACTTACTAGTGTGAATTTAATTTTTTTTGCTTGATTATTCATAATTCTACCACTCAGTAGTAACAAATTTTTGAATTTGAAATCTCTTTTGTTATTTCCCCTAATGGATGTGATTGAATCCCATTAAATTAAGAAATGGTTGAATCCCACTAAATTAGGAAGTTATTGAATCCCACTATAAAATAGGAAAAAATATGATTGTGTATATCTTTTCTTTGGTGGTATTTATTTTTACTATAAACTTCTTGTTTTGCTCATGTATGCCATTTTTACCATATTTACTGATGCGAATTTAATTTTTTTTACTTGATTATCCATAATTTACCATTCATTAGTAACACTTTTTTGAATTTGAAATCTCTTTTGTTATCTCCCTTAATGGATGTGATTGAATCCCATTAAATTAATAAATGGTTGAATCCACTAAATTAGGAAGTTATTAATCCCACTAAATTAGGAAGTTATTGAATCCCACTAAATTAAGAAAAAATCTGATCGTGTATATGTAGATACCAGATATCATGGTAAAAGGGTACAAAAGGTATTTCACAATGGAAAAGGATGAAAACATAACTCCGGATAACGACCGGTGCTTGCGACCTTAGATTGTATTGCAAAAGGTGTCGCCCCAAGCGTAGGGCTAGGTATTGCGTAGCAAGATAACCGGTAAGACCGGGTCGAATCCACAGAGACCGAATGCGCTGAGCGTGATGGTTGACTCGCGAATGAGGGTTTTTAGCCTTAAAGCGGCAAACTTGTGATTTTTTGGTTTGATTTGTTTGTGATTGCGATTTTTAGCTAAAAAAAAAGAAATTAATGATTTGATTAAAATTTAACTAAAAGGCTCGGGTCAAGGTTCACACCACCTATAACCTAAATAGATCCATAATTCTCACAATTTACACAGTTGAGTCAAAAGGTAAATCTATACTCAACCGGAAGGTAATTCAATTATACTTTTATTTTTCCAGAGTTTGTTTTAATCAAGGTTTGATTGGAAGTTTGGTAAACCCTCAAAATGGCATCGATTGAAGTATTATCCGTGACAAAGCCATTGTCGACGCATAATAAAAAACATAACAATCTTGAGTTTTAAATCGATAGTTACAAGCCCGTATTAAACACAAACAAACTTTGTTGCTCAAGTGTGAGAATCACGAATCCACTTAGGCCATTAGGTGGTGATCACCCTAGGCCGAGTCTATGACTATTCCTCCATTGACGAAGAACTCGCCAAGGAAAAGCTAAAAATTAAACTAAACATTACGGCTTTTTAAAGTGATTAAAAAGATCGGTCTTAAGAGTGTACCGAGGAGATGTGTACAGGAGGGTAGACCAAAGGTGTCCTCCTTTCAATCTCAAAGGAATCCACAACTAAAACTAATCTTAGATTCGGGTTTGGTGTGAGAAACAGCCGAGTAGTTTGCGCATACTCACAACCAAACCTCAATCTATTGATTAAGCGGATTTAAACTAGGAGCTAAAATAACAGATAAATTACAATGAACTTGGAAATGAATTTACAAAAATAAACTCTTATTACAAACAACTAATTAAGAATTTGGTAAGGAAATTATATTGGGAAATGGAAAGCCTAAGGCTTCTAGACAAGTAAACAGAACAAAGAAGAAGACAGGAAGCAAGAGAGATTATAAAGAAAGAGAGAGGCTGATTTCCTAGTTTCTATTTTCGGATCACCCTTTTTTCGATCCTTTCCAAATGCAGCTGAATTGGTCTTTTATAAGCAAAGGAGCTGGCCTTTTTATCCAGTGTTGCGCGCGCATGGGAGAATGTGTGAAAGATCAACGACTAAGATTGTGACCAGGGATAATCGGATGCACTGGAAGCTGACATGTGGCGCTGGGTGCTGAACCCACTCAACCGAATTCCTCCAATGCTTTTGTCGGCACAAATGGAGTCCATGGGATTGATTTTAATACTAATCAATTGGTGAGCACTGAGATTCCCTTTGAATAAACAAATCCCCACTGGGATTTCTTATGGAAAAACCAACGTGAGTTGTTCCTCCACTGGGTCTGTGACGCTCTCGACTGATGTTCAAAACGGTATCCGATTTGAGCGCCGGAACAGACAAATTCCTTATTTTAATCCTTCTATATTAAAAGGAAATCCCAATGTTTCACTTTCGCTTCAAACACTTGTCTCATATTCACGTTTTTACTTTTAAGACATGAACCCATTAACGAATAATTGAATAAGATATGCGAAAGAACCTAAATATAAATGCATACATTGAATAAGTGTATACATAGAATCTACATTGAATAATTGCATACATAGAATCTAATAATGACTACATGCAATGGATTAAAATCATGTGTTTAATGCATACGTTGAACCTTCTAAAATGTGTTTAATGTAGCTAAATGCATATTCATGCCTATAAGATTCAGGATGACCCTTGAACGACCCATTCTGGCCTTGATTAGGATCTCTTCAACTACCAAAATACCCTCGTCTAAGCAATTTACTATTTTTTTCGCCCTCATCACTATTAACTACATAACTCGGTAATTTTAAGCTTCTCATCTAATAGAAGCTTAGTGTTCAGTGCAATCAGCCCATATTCGATTCCCAAAATGGGAACGAATGGATCTTTTATCCGCTGTTACAAAATCTTGGACTGGCAAAAAAGCCCAACAAATTTATGTAATCACGCTTGCTTTGCTGTATTTTACCGTGCATTTGACAGCTGCCAATAAGGTAAAAGGGGATACGGTTAAAAGAGAAAAAATGGATGGCAACACAATAGACATGTCGTGAAGGAAATATTTTTGTACGTGCCATTTTTTTGTCCATATCTCTTCTCCTCTCAGACTTTTTCTTTGCTCTAATACTATACCGCATTCTCTCTCTTTATTTCTGGTCGATGGTTGACCACCAACCTCACTGGCTCTCGAGAGGCACGCTCTCTCCATCCTTGAATTTAGGTCGTCGATATTTCTGTCTTTCTCTCGTCAATCATGACAACACCTCAATCGCTAATGAAGCGAAGAACGCAACTGCTCCAATCGTTCCCAGCATCTATGAACCCATTCCAGCCACGGTTCTGGTCGATAAATGAGGTTTACCACTTTCTTTTTTTTATTTTAATTTTGGTGTTCATTGAATGTTTAATTAGTCCAATTAAGGGTTTTGACATTTTGGGTATTCAAGGTTGAATTTGTTTTCGTATTTGGTTCACTTAAGGTTTCGGGACAATGTTTTGTTGGTGGGAATTAAGGGGAAAGAAGAGGGGAGAATAACAGATCCAAATTCTGCTGAACAAATATTTGGAGTTCTCGTTTGATTTATGCGGTAACGAAGAAGATTGGGGAAAAAAGAGGGAAAGATATTTAAAGCCTTCCGTCCGTTGTCTGATATTTGATCTTCATCAAGTAGGCTTCTCGACTTTGATTTGCCGTTCAAAGCCTCCACCTTTTCGCGCTTGAGGCTTTCCTCTATCTACCTCTAGTTCATATCAGAAATTTTTGTGAATTAGTTTCCGTTATATTTTTTGTCTTCATCTGGGAGAAAATGTATTTTCAATGGAATTGCTATATCGTGGCTCTTATCTTCTAGGTTTTGGAAGATTTGAACTCATATTTTTATTGTCTGATTGTTGTTTGCCCCATTTATTCTTGTAGTGGTAGCATGGTTCTCTTTTTTGTTCCTTACTTGATTAGTGAAATTTTTTAATCTCAATAAATGTCACAAATTGTGAAATGATTTAAGCTAATAATTCTCAAATGCATTAAATTAATGACCGCATTATAGGTGATAGAATGACAGTTTATGAAACCTCAATTTGTGGATACATGATCTTAAATACTTTGCATTGCTTGGGTAGGCTTGCCATGTTTTACTATGTGGGATAGAAATTTGTTTTGACTATTGTTTGTTTGTTGTTTTGTGATGATCATGTAATTCTTGGTGGACTTCCCATCTGGGAAGTGTAAGGGAAGGAGATTTCATACTGCTGCAACTATTCAGTCGTTATACGACTATGTTGACTCTTTGTGTCACATAAAAGTTGATAATTACAGTTTGTTTGCAACTTCCCTCGGGTCGTGTATGCGATTTTAGTGAGTCTGTGTTGCTTTGTATTCAAGTCTTTGTAAAATAGGAGTAGCGTCTTTTGGAATTAGATATTCATCTTTAAAAATCCTTGTATTTTAGTCTTTATAAAAGATCGTCTTTTGGAATTAGATATCCACCCTAAAAAACACTTGCAAGTAGAGCTCCAAATTCTACAATTTGAATATTCATTTCTAATTACTATGAATGAGGCCCTTCAAGCCTTTTATCGCTATATCAAGTGCTTCAAATCCACTTACCTACATTCTTCTACAGTTATATCTCCAACACGGTTTCATGAGCACGAAACTCCGCTCCAACACAGTTTCATGAGCACAAGACTCTGTGCGTGCACGGAGCACCCAACTAGTACGGGGAATAAAACGGTATAAATCTTGTAATTTATGTGCTTGGCACGTGTTTCGTAGGGCGAAACAAGATATCATCCGGACTCCGCAATTAATTCTCCTTTTGAATTCTCAGCCAACAGCCATCCACTGACTTTCTTTCCCCTTTTGTTTATTTTATTTTATTCCATATGGGAATGGCTTGGAAAATGATCCAGTGCTTTGCATGCTCATTCCCCCAGCATCGGATGCACCATATTTACACCGTTTTCTCCTGAAACGCTCAAAACAAATCTTATGCATAATATCTGCTAATAATTAATAATAAACATAATAATAAGATCAAACTCGAGGACTTAAGCCCACTAATATTTACATATTTGTGTGCTTATCAACCGGGATGAAAACTTACATGGTGCCAAAAAAAGGATGATTATTTAATTGCATCATTTTTTAAAGATGTTTTTAATTCTACCCATAAAAAATTAGCTCAAGCGAATACCACTAAGTTCTTTATCCAATCTTCTGATTATTAAACATTGAATCAAAGCCATAAAGATTGGACCAAGCACTCAAATGTATCCGATTAAACTGTTTTTACTCATGTCCCCTCAAAATATTATTTTGAAATCAATGAATGGCTCAAATCATTTATGTGAGGCCTTAAGTGAGTCCCACAAAGCGATCTGTGTGCACAATTATGTCTGAGCAACAGAGCTCTAAAAAAACAACAAACGCACATTGGAGCCTACTTGGGTTTGATCCTAGGCATACAGACCTAAAGTATGATTGTCATAAAGAATGATTGTCATACTGTTAGTGGTTCTTTTACTTCTTTGCAATAAAATAATTGAGTGCGAGCGTGCCAGAGAGTTTCAATCTCCTCCCTCAGATTAACTTTGGAAAAACCAAATATAATTAGGCGATTGTGTTTTAATGGTTCAAATACCTCACTTAAGAGGATTTTTCTTTCAAAGTGAAGAAATGCAAACCAATCTACTTAGGAAATTAAAGAACAACAAAGAAACAAGAGACTTCAATTAACAAATCAAAGATAAACTTACTTCGAAATTGTCTTCAACTTCAAATACAAGGTACTGAGAACTTCGAACAGATGATTGTCACAAGAACAACCGAAATTGATCCTAACTACTTCCTAATCTACTTCCTACGCTACTTCGAACTGGGTTCGAAATCCTAAAACTTACTTCCTACACTACTTCGAACTGGGTTCGAAATCCTAAAACTACTTGCCAATGAACAAACCAAACATCATTTGTTTGATAGCTGTTTGTTGAAGATTTGTCCGGGGGATTTCACTCTTCATTCTCTTCTATTTATAAATGCTGCTGGTTAGTTGGATTTCCCGCCCAATGAATTTGAACTTGGCTTGCTTCGAACTCCATAATTTGAATTGGCAGTTTTCTTCTCTTCCCCACGTCTTGAATTTGAACTCTGGTTAATCTTCTTCCAAAAGCATCTCATCGAATCTGCACCGTTGCTTGAATTAACCCAAATGATTACCATTTAAAAAGATAACTGCCTTTCAAGATGTAATCCACGTGTTCTAACTGCTAATTGCTTTGTATCATGGGTTTACACGTGGATTTTATACACCTAGCGGTTAAAACCATGACTTCGACGTTTATATAACTGCCCATAACTGCTTTTTAAATTGAGAAATAATACATCGTATTTACTCAATTTTCTTTCCATAATCCAGTGTATTTTCATTGACAGATATTTGCCAACGTTTGACATCCTTGATTACGTGTCAATTAATTATTGGATTTGTTAATTTTATATGTAAACACATACCGTCTACTGTCTATCACTTGAACTCAAGAATGATTGTCATACCGTCTACTGTCTATCACTTGAAAACAAAGCAAGGATAATTTTTCTCTTCTGATTTCAAGTGCTTAATTGGACTCAGGGTGCGTTTGGTTTGCTGGAATTGACAATGGAATGGAATAGGAATTCCAATGAAATTCTATTCCCATGTTTGGTTTGCAAAAATTAAATGGAATAACAATTCTAGATGGAATCACTACTCCCCCAAATAGGGGAATTTACATTCCAACAGAAAAAGTAAAGAATGCTAATTCCATTCCTTACCAACTCCCCCCGTCATATACCAAAAAAATTAATTTCCCGGCTCCCGATCAATCCCCAGATCCAAGATCTCTCTCTCTCTCTCTCTCTCTCTCTCTCTCTCTCTCTCTCTCTCTCACACATCTGGTCTCGATTTCCACCACCGTTTCACTTCTTCCTCTGTCGGCACACCTCTTTTCTCTCATGGATCCGAGATCTGAGAATTCCATTGTTGTTATTGATTCCTAACAATAGCCAAACATGGGAATTGGGATGACTATTCCAATCCCAATTCCTCCAATTCCATTCCAATGTCTATTCCATTCCGACCTCCATTCCATTCCATCCAACCAAACATAACCTCAATCCCATCGAATCCCACTAATTAAGGACCAAAACCATAAAGAAGTAGGACCACTGAAAAAAAATCTCCATTAGTCAAAACACGTGAATAGAAAATTGTCTTCCAAGTAGAGTAATGTAACCTTAGAACTTGGAAGGCCACATTCCGGGAAATGAGAAAATTGAGGACCATATTAAATATTCCGAAACATGATAACGACTTAACGAGATTCCCAGTTGCCCAAAGTGACTTTTCGACCGTGTTGACCGAACTAGGCAAGTCTTGCCGGGCTGATTGAGACTGTCCAAACGTGTTGAGTTTAGACAGATGGTACCGATTTCTTACCGAATTCCAGTGTTAGATTTAAAGTGACTCCAACAAAAATAACTGGAGACTTTTTTTAATGTCCCTCCAAAAAAATCAATTTACTTGATTAGTTTTTGATTGATTCGCCCATTTGTTTTGTTGTTAGAATTTACAATCAACCATTTTAACCCAATTTTCACTTTCCTTGCCCAGCACACTCTAAGAATAGCACATTGGAATTTGGATTAGCAACTAGTCTATGGATAAGATTCTTTTAAATCTATTGATAAGATTCTTTTAATATAGAAAAGTTGTAGAAATTATCTTAGTAGATTATTACTCCCTCAGTCACTTTTTAATAGTTGAGAATTTATTTTGAGATGTCCTTTAAGTGTGTATTTTGAAAAGTTAATGAGTAAAAATTTGTACAACTATTGTTTTGCCATTTTGAAATACTAATGGGAAAAAGTTAATGGGTAAAAGTTGAGAATAATTTTGAAAAATAAAGATAAAAATTAATGTGAAAAGAGTAACAGCCTTGGCTTCTCTTGGTATTTTTCGATTTCGTGGCCGTTTGGCAACCCCATTATGTATTCTAGATTCTCTATTTTGTATTATGGCTGTTTGAGACTATTTCTGGAATGCATTTTGAAAACCCACTTAACAGAGACACAATTTGATAAGAGTTTAAATTATTTTCACCGCTAGTGGAAATAAAAGTTTTCTCCAAATCGAAGCGCATGTCCCATGTTCTACTATTTGGGACCACAGTTTAGACACATGGCGCAATGCAATCGATTTGGAGGAAACTTTTATTTCAACTGGTGGTGGAAATAACTTAATCTCATTTGATAATTTGACCTGGTGTAGTTTTGCATTTTCATTTTATATTCTGGGTTTTCCCTATTGATAAAAAGACTATACGACCCCTACCTTTATTTGATACTCTTGGGGTTCCTCAATTTTTATCCGACCCCAGCCGATCGTATCTGTTAACGTCAAAATTATCTAAGAATTTTATTTCTGTCATGATTATATTTTCTAAAGTAATATTACTTGTAAATTTTTTAAAGTAATATTTGAGACTTCCCAAGTAGAAAAAAATGGGAAACTTTCAAATAATCAATTACCTAATTTTGTGGATTGAATTAAACAATTATATATTTAATCAACAATATCTAAGAATAATTATGAATCTGAAAGGATTATTCATAAATATATTATAATATCAAGGGCAGCGTGGTACAAGAAAAATTAATAATTTATTTTTAACATTATCGTCCAAATACTACTTTGTTGCAAAATAGATTTGGTGCACATCTCCTAAACACACAAGTGATATAAAATGAAGAGTAGAGCATTGAGGAGGAAATGAGAATCAGAAAGACAACCGAAAAGGAGCTCCAGAACTCTTTTTGCTTTCTATCCTAGAAAAAGAAAATTTGAGAATCTTTTTGAGGGAATGAGTTTGTGGTATTATCGACCAGATATCTAGAATTAAAAAAGGAGAATGGGAAAACTTGAAAAAAGTGTTGACCAAACACCCCCATAATCTACTTTGGATTTATATAATCCAAAAATCTACAATTCACATTAGGGAAAAATTCAAAAAACCCCCCATACTTTGACTTCAATGTCTCATCACCCCCCAAACTTTAAAAATTATCAATTGCACTCCCGAACTATTGTTCCGTTATCAATTTCACTCCTGTTGTCCCAATCTTTTACTTACCTAATGGAAAACGCTGAGGTGGACACAAACGGAGGTAAAAAAAAAAATGTTAAAGGAGTAATTTTGGAGAAAAAATCTAATGTGTCACCCTCTCTCTCTCTCTCACTCTCACTCTCTCATATTTCCATCACCAAGGTATACCTTAATAGCATCTCTAAAATCCTAACCCCATCACACACACCATCAGTATACATCATGAATCTCTCCCCAAATTCTCGAAGTCTATTACAAATTTCCCCTCAATCTCCCACGTGAATCCCGGTACAACTGAGACCGAGCGTCCCATTTGGCTTCACGGTTAAAAATCTCTCTCTCCTCCATTGCCTCCCCTTTCTCTCTCCTCCCTTCGCATCACCTCTCTCCAACACCCACCACCACAAACCACCATACCTCAAAACAATCGTCTCCCAAATACACCATCATTATTAACCTCACCTGCACTTGAATTACCCCAATTTTCATTAATGAAGATTATATTAAGAAACAAACACCAAACCCAATACCATGTTCAAGAAAGCATGTTGACAATGAGCTACCAAACATGACCCATCAAAGAAGAATTAGGCACTCCAAAGGATCTGGTCCATTCATGAAGGAGAGGTCCAATAACAGAGTTGTATCCAGATCAAAGATTTGTGCAAGAATTAACCTTTATCATGACATTTTTTCTTTCACACCATAAACCTTTGATCCAAATGCAACCTCGATGTCCCAGAAATTAGTGCAAAACAATACAACATGATGATGACACTCACACAATTTCAAAACATGAAATATGCACAATTTGGACTGGATCTCGGCTTCGAACGGCTTCGAGCCAATTAAGGCTGTCGCAGAGCTTGGGGATGTCGGGGAAGAAGTCGTGCTCGGATCACAAAACCAAATAGGAGATCGGGAATTCTGTTTCAACAGTTCGGGAAGGGTGGTAGTGGTGGCAGGCGGTCGGTGGTGGGTGATGGGGTTATGCGGTGGGTAGGGAGGAGAGAGAAGGGGGAGGCAAGGGAGGAGAGAGAGTTTTTTTTTTTTTTTTTTATCAGATCTGAGCTTTTTTCCAAGGTTTTTGTGGGGGATTTCTTCACCGGACTGGCCTCTTTGCCCGTTTGGAACTGCACTGAGTGGGGAGGAGCTGGACTGAACCTTGCTTGGTACCTAGGGGCTCGTCGGAGAGGGGGAGCAGAGCTGCTGGGGTACGTCGGAACGAAACCTGCACAAGAGAGCAACCACGTTAGTACCTAACCCGGACGGTGGTGCTCCGGGAAGGTACTCCGATGGCTAAGTCAGCGACTGAGGGAGGAGTATAGTGGAAAACTAGAGAGAGAAAGTGCAGTTTAGAGCCAAATGTAGAGAGAGAGAGTTGTGTGTGTTGAGGATCCGTGTACGAATGGGGTGAGAGCCATATTTATAGGCGAGGGAGCGCGTGTTCAGCACGCCCCTCGGGGGCCTCACGCGCCCCGCTCCTGATATAGCATTGAATGCACAGATCGACGTATTGCCTCTCAAGTGGCGCCTCGGCCGTCGCGCTCTCAGAGGCGTCACGTGCCCTCGATGTCCCTCCTATCAGTCAGATCACCCACCCCCTGCAGGTGTAGGTTTGCAGGGTTAGTGGATTGCCATGATGTAGTGCACGTGGAGTGGTTGAGCTCATTAATATGCCACTCAGACTGTCAGGGGGCGCCTCGATCGAGCCCCCCTGCCACCTGTCGTGACCCACCCCGGTCCCGAGGTCAATCGGACTCGGGGGTGCCCCGAAGGTAACCCGGAGGCACTTATGGCCGCTCCTCGTGCGGCCTCCCGAGGTGAGATCCTTTTTTCTTTTTGAGGGGGAAGCCCCGACGTTTCGTAGTAATAAAGTGGGACCCTCAGTGGACCCTGTCCCGAAAGTTTTTTTTTTTTTTTTTTCAGTTAGGGAATTCTAACGGTTTATCCCTCCGTTAGTGTCCACCTCAACGTTTTCCGTTAGGTAAGTAACAGATTGGGACGGCAGGAGTGCAATTGATAACGGAACAATAGTTCGGGAGTGCAATTGATAATTTTTAAAGTTTGGGGGTGATGAGACATTGAAGTCAAAGTATGGGGGTTTTTGAAATTTTCCCTTCACATTAATGCACAGTACAATCGATAATTAGGCTCTCTGTTTCTCTCTCTCCCAATCGCAGGTCACGCATATCTTGGTTCTTCGAAAGGGAAAGATACCAGCCAGCCCTTCCCAATTCTCTCCGTCGGCTGAGTCTTGCGCACTACGCTATCCGACGGCCACGGAATCCTCTCTCTCTCTCTCTCTCTACATTTTGTCAAATAAACTTTACACATTCTCTCTCTCCTTTACTCATCACCATATGCCAATATCAAAATAGTTACTTTATATACATATAATAGTTAATATATATACATCTATGCACCCACAATATCGTTCACTCGGTCATTTTATCCTGAAACCATCGGATTGTGACATACCCATTTGTCTCCCACAAGCCAAGCGCTCCAGAAAGATGGGCTTTCTGAAATCATCAAAGATGGGTATGTCGTTTTTTCTCTCTCGCTCATATTCATCACTCATGTACACACCCAGTAATTTTCTCCTCCAACCCATTTTCCTTCATGGGTTTTCTGGTTCATTGCACCTGGTTTTGTTGCTTCTTCTATTAATCTCATGGGTATGCAGGAAAATCATGAATACTCCTAGTGAAGTTCCAAAACGGAGTAGTAATAGGAATACTAGATTTTCCTACTACAATCAAGCTCTGTTCAGTTGTTGGGGACTTTCTATATTTAATCTCGGTCTTTGGTTGTTAAATTACTTTTCTTGCTACAGAAATGGTTGGTCTGATGAAAAGATTGTAACCCTTTTGGATTTTGGACTCAGAACACTTGCTTGGTTAGCAATCTCTGTTTATTTGCAAACCCATTTCTCGAATTCTGGTGAACCAAGGTTCCCAATTTTATTGAGAGTCTGGTGGGGATTTTACTTCTCCATGTCTTGTTGTTTCCTTGTTGTAGACTTCCTTTATAATAAAAATGATCAATCTCTACCAACTCAGTTATTGGTATCTGATATCATTTCCTCTGTTATGGGCTTTTTCTTCTGTTTACTGGGGTTTTTGGGGAAGAAGGGAAATGATGATACCCTTCTTCAAGAACCCCTTTTGAATGGTACTAGTACAAGGAATGCTACGCAGTCAAATAAGTCTAGTGGGGGTGAAATTGTTGCCCCTTTTTGCAATGCTAGTCTTCTTAGCAAACTTACTTTCTCTTGGATGGGTCCTTTGATTGGCGCCGGTTATAGGAAAACATTAGACCTTGACGATGTTCCTCAACTTGCCGGCATTGACAGTGTCAAAGGGGCCTTTCCAATTTTTAGAAGTAAGCTAGAGTTTGATAGTGGTAGTGGAAGTAGAATAACCACATTTAAGATTGTGAAGGCACTGTTCTACACGACAAGATGGGAAATTCTATTAACGGCTTTCTTATCGCTAATATACACAATAGCATCTTATGTTGGTCCCTACCTCATTGACTCCTTTGTTCAATTCCTCAATGGAAATCGAGCCTTCGAAAACCAAGGGTACATCTTGGTTTCCACATTCTTTGTGGCAAAGCTCATTGAGTGTTTGGCTCAGAGGCACTGGTTCTTTGGGGTGCAACAGGCCGGAATTAGGGCTAGGGGAGTGTTGGTTGCCATGATTTACAATAAAGGATTGAGCATTTCGTGCCAATCAAAGCAGGATAAGACGAGTGGGGAAATCATTAATTTCATGTCTGTTGATGCCCAAAGGGTTTGGGACTTTGTTTGGTACATGCACGATGTGTGGCTGGTCATAGTCCAAGTTGGCCTGGCCTTGGTGATCTTGTACAAGAATCTTGGGCTTGCTTCCATTGCTGCATTAGTCACTACCGTGATAGTGATGTTGGCAAATGTTCCGCTTGGGAAGTTGCAAGAGAAGTTCCAGGAAAAGATAATGAAATCAAAGGATAAAAGGATGAAGGTGACATCTGAAATCTTGAGGAACATGAGGATCCTCAAGCTTCAGGCTTGGGAGATGAAGTTTCTGTCAAAAGTTAAAGAAATTAGGGACACGGAAGCAGGATGGTTGAGAAAATTCGGGTACACATTTGCTTTGACCACTTTTGTCTTCTGGGGAGCACCTACATTTGTGTCCGTGGCCACTTTTGGCACCTGTATGCTTCTAGGAATTCCCCTTGAATCTGGGAAGATTTTGTCAGCCCTAGCGACGTTTAGAATACTTCAACTGCCTATCTATAATCTACCAGATACAATCTCAATGATAGCTCAAACAAAAGTTTCCCTTGACCGAATAGCCTCTTTTCTCTGTTTTGATGACTTGCAAAGTAATGTCATAGAGAAGCTTCCAAGAGGTTGTTCTGACACTACAATTGAGGTAGTTGACGGGAATTTCTCTTGGGATGCATCTTCCCCTAATCCCACATTAAAAAATATAAACATCAGCGTGGCTCGTGGTATGAGGGTTGCTGTTTGTGGCACCGTTGGATCAGGAAAGTCGAGCTTACTCTCCTGTATCTTGGGAGAAGTGCCCAAAATATCAGGGACTATTAAGCTTTGTGGAACAAAGGCATATGTGGCTCAGTCACCCTGGATACAGAGTGGAAAGATTGAAGAGAATATTCTGTTTGGAGAGGAGATGGACCGAGAAAGATATGAGACGGTCCTTGAAGCATGTTCTTTGAAGAAAGATCTGGAAATTCTATCCTTCGGTGATCAGACAGTCATAGGTGAGAGGGGAATCAACTTGAGTGGGGGCCAGAAGCAGAGAATACAGATTGCACGCGCTTTATACCAAGACGCTGATATTTACCTATTTGACGATCCGTTTAGTGCTGTGGATGCTCATACAGGAAGCCATCTCTTTAAGGTGACTATGAAATCTGTTTTGTGCTTCATTTTTTTATTTAATTTGTCCGCAAATTTGATTTTTTGTACAATTAGATCTTATGTCACCAAGGGAAACTCTATTCTGAATTCGTACTTGGATGTTACTTTATGCTGCTGGTTTTCACTGAAACATTTTGCTTACACAGGAATGCTTACTGGGCCTTTTGGGTTCAAAAACTGTGATTTATGTTACTCATCAAGTGGAGTTCTTACCTGCTGCAGATCTCATTTTGGTGAGCTATTCATGTCTTGTTTCTTTTATAGTTGGTCTTTGACATTTCTATTAATTGATATTGCTACAAAAAAAAAAAATTTGTTCAAGGATTATGTCATTTCTCATAAAAAAAAAAGGAAAAATAAAAAATTTTCCCCTTAAAAAAGCGAGATCAATTCAATAATTGCCATTATCGATTGTTGTAAATATAGTAGATAGAACTCGAGTGGTTTAATTCAAGACCTTGTGGGATGGTTTTCCTTTGTCATTAGGTCATGAAAGATGGAAAGATTACTCAAGCTGGGAAATACAATGACATCCTCAATTCAGGGAGCGACTTTATGGAACTTGTGGGTGCACACAAGGAAGCTTTATCAGCACTAGATTCCACCGTTGCAGGCTCACTATCAGAAAAACCAACTTTCAATGAGGAGAATGGTAGCACATGTGGTGCTCAGAAGTCCGTGAAGAAAGAGGAAGCTGCAAACGGCCAAAATGGAACAGATGATATGGCTGGACAAAAAGGACAGCTTGTTGAAGAAGAAGAAAGGGAGAAAGGAAGAGTTGGTCTTTCGGTCTACTGGAAATACATAACAACAGCATATGGAGGAACTCTTGTGCCTTTCATATTGTTGTCACAAGTTTTATTTCAGGTACTTCAAATAGGAAGCAACTATTGGATGGCTTGGGCTACTCCAGAGTCAAAGGACGTGAAACCTCCGGTCAAGGGTTCTACCCTCATAATCGTCTATGTGGTCCTGGCGGTTGGAAGTTCTTTCTGCATTCTTTCTAGGACGTCGTTGCTGTTTACTGCTGGGTATAAGACTGCCACTGTACTCTTCAACAAAATGCATTTGAGCATTTTCCGTGCTCCCATGTTGTTTTTTGATTCCACCCCAAGTGGACGAATCTTAAATAGGGTGAGTGTTTATTGTACTTGCTGCCACTGTTGTCATCCTAATCATTGTTGTTGCTTCACTATTGATTATTTTGCTTGGTTATATGAATATAATGTTTTGGTTAAATCTGAGTTTTTTCCTCTTTTAGGCATCTACTGACCAAAGTGCAGTTGATTTGAACATTTCATTTGCCGTTGGGGCGTGTGCATTCTCAATGATACAGCTACTGGGTATTATTGCGGTAATGTCAATGGTGGCGTGGCAGGTCTTCATCGTATTTATCCCCGTGATTGCCACCTGCATTTTGTTACAGGTAGTTATTGTACATTCTTACTGATCCGCGATGCTAGTGAAGTCTCACAACATTAATTTCAGAATCAGCTTTATCCCACATATTTCAGCAAGGGAAACTACAATTTTCTTTAAGCATTATGCTGTTTTAGTAACGTAATCTATTTCTATTCTAAACTTTCAAACATTTACTTATTTTATATTTTGTTCAGTAAAATGGTGATGACCTTCTAGATGACAAAAGATGAATACTGAAATGCAGCCTCCTTAAAAACATACTGAAAGAATTGGCAAACCATAAAAGTCTCTTGGATGTTATAGTTTAGTCGTTTCATATTCTTTTTTGTGTAAATAGTGGTGCTTTCTTTTACCAATTCTTACCTCAATATATTGTATCAGTCTGATTTTCAGAGGTACGCAATACAAATGTTATATGCTGGAACGTTACTATTCTTTTACTTTGTTGCAGCAATATTACATACCATCAGCGCGAGAACTAGCACGATTGGGTGGTGTATGCAAAGCTCCAGTTATTCAACATTTTGCTGAAACCATGTCCGGATCCACTACCATTAGGAGCTTTGATCAGGAAGCGCGATTCAAGGAGTTGAGTATGAAACTGATAGATGGGTATTCTCGGCCAAATTTTTACACTGCTGGTGCAATGGAGTGGCTTTGCTTCCGCTTAAATATGTTATCTTCTATTACATTTGCGTTCTCTTTGGTTTTCTTGATCTCAATTCCAACGGGAACAATTGATCCAAGTAAGGAGTTTTTGGTTTTCTTCTTTGTTGACTATTTTACTTTTGCACCCTGAAAAGTGTTCTAAAGTTTGATGATCTGTCTTTTGTTTCTTCATTTGCAGGTATTGCTGGGTTAGCAGTTACCTATGGGCTTAGTCTGAATATGTTTCAGGCGGTTGTTATTTGGAATCTTTGCAATATGGAGAACAAAATCATATCAGTTGAAAGAATATTTCAATATACTGCTATACCAAGTGAGCCTCCTCTTGTTATAGAAGAAAATAGACCCGATGGTGATTGGCCATCACACGGAGAAGTTGTTATCCAAGATCTGCAGGTATGGTACAGAAGTTCCGTTCTTAGGTTTTGTATGAATTGTGATTTGTGGAGAGTAACTAAAAGGAAGTCAAAAAGATGGAAAAATTCAAACATTATTTGCTGGCGACCTATGTGATATGTACTCTGCTACATATTATTCCCTAACGTATCAACTTTTATTTCCTTCCGTGAACGTCGTTTACAAGATGTCACAGAGTATTTAATGCAATATACTATATTGTTATGCATAATTCTGCGAAAAACTCGAATTAATAAATGTGATTTCTAAGTGTCCAACTAAATGTGAGACGCATATCCAATATACTTACTCAAGTATATTATACCGGTGCTTCTGTTATTCAGAAGAGTCCTTTAAGATAGCCGTCCACATTTCGGACATCCAAAGACAGCATTAATGGTCAATGATCTACATGCATATTGAAATTTTTTTTTATGTTGACATGTATGCATGTAGGTCCGCTACGCCCCACACATGCCACTCGTGTTGCGAGGCCTTACATGCACCTTCCGTGGAGGAATGAGGACAGGAATTGTGGGGAGGACGGGCAGTGGTAAAACAACCCTCATACAGGCACTCTTCCGCATTGTTGAACCTGCTGCTGGTCAAATTCAGATAGATGGTATCAACATTTCCTCGATCGGACTCCATGATTTACGATCAAGATTAAGCATCATTCCTCAGGATCCAACCATGTTTGAGGGGACTGTGCGAAGCAACTTGGACCCACTTGAAGAGTACACTGATGAACAAATTTGGGAGGTGGGTTTATTTCGTTTTATGATTTTGCTGTTTTGGCACAGATATAGGGACAAGGGTTTCTCTCCTCCATTTTTGATTTCTGGAAAAATATGTGCTTCTCGTGTTTGGATGAAATTATGAATACCTGTTACTTTTCTTTAGGCTCTTGATAAGTGCCAACTTGGAGATGAAGTCAGGAAGAAGGAAGGCAAGCTTGATTCAGCAGGTTTTCTTCGTCCACTATTCCGGCACAATCAAAGGGGAAAAAATAACTTTTTATCGAAGACAAAATAGACCTTGAAGTTTTCAGAGACCAAAATGCTTTTCATTCGGAATGGGGTTCATGCTCCGGCAAGATGAATGCAATATTGTCCCAATGCATTTTTGAGAAAAAAAAAATTGCGACGTACAGCATTATTGTTAACTAGTTCGTAACTGAAATTTTTTTTTTTTCCTTCCTTCAGTTACAGAGAATGGGGACAATTGGAGTATGGGTCAGCGGCAACTGGTTTGCCTAGGCCGGGTGCTACTCAAGAAAAGCAAGGTCTTGGTGCTCGATGAAGCCACTGCGTCAGTGGATACAGCTACTGACAATCTTATACAGCAAACGCTTAAGCAACATTTCTCTGATTGTACAGTGTTAACCATTGCGCATAGGATTACGACTGTTGTTGATAGCGATATGGTTCTGCTGTTGGATAATGGTTAGTGTCACCTTAATCATCTTTCTCCAAATTAAGAATGTCAATCTCAAAATATTCTAAATTATCCTTTTTTCCTTCGTTGTGTAGGACTTATTGAGGAACACGATTCTCCCACAAAGTTGCTTGAGAATAAGTCGTCTTCATTTTCAAAGCTCGTCGCAGAGTACAGTTCAAGGTCGAGTTCTAGTTTTCAGTAGTAGGCAAATAATTGAACATCCTCAGTTCTTCTATGATGATGAAAATCTGGCTGTTCATTTTTCAGCTAGGGTTGAACATCTTTTTGATTTGATATTCTTGATACTATTATTACACTTAATCGGTGTCGTGGGTCAAGTTATCGTTCTAGGCAAGATATTGAAAATATTGTGCAATATTCCCAGTTGAACTTAGGTTCATTTTTGATTTAGAGTTGTAATCACTCATGTTATTATGTTATTGCAATAAATTCCACCGTGTGGTGGTCCTCTTTGGGTGAATTGGCTGGTGTTAGTTTGTGCAAGGAAAGAAAGAGAAGCTGTAGCTAAAAATTCTGTCGTGGCAGTATGGTATTCAGGATCAATCCCATACCAATGTTTTAAATAACGGTATCGGGACAAGGGATCGCGGTGTAACGGTACGATATACGGTTAGGTGTTTCTATTTTTAAGTAGTTAACGAGGATGTTTGGGAACCTTTATTTTTTGCTTTTTGCATTAGATATTTGACACTCCACTTTCTTATAATGGTGCTCCAAAATTTATTTTCTAATACTTGTGTTGTGCATATTTTTTTGCACTGAAAAACAAATTTTGGAGTGCCATTATAAGAGAGTAAAGTGCCAAAATCATTCTCCTTTGCATTTTGCAATCTGTATTTTTGGATTATGGTCAAAAGGTAGTATTGAATCTATAAAGTGTTTGGTAGAAATGTGCAAAATGAATTTTGCAGTGGGGGTAATGTTTGGGAGATATTTGTAGGATATATTTTGTAGCCCTTTTTATTAACAAAAATGGGAAAAGTAGAAAATGAGAAGTAAACTCTCTCCCCCAACTTTTACCTTTTGCTCTCCTTCATAAAAAACCAAAGCATTTTGTTAGAATTCATTTTGGAAGGAGATAGCCAAACAAGCAAAATGGAAAAATGGAAAAATGGAAAAAAGCTCTCAAACACCGCAACATTCTCCTTTGTTTGATAAAAAAATTACACTCTCCTTTTACCACTTATTCTACTTTCAAAAATTACAAAAATACATGGGTACCGATTGTGTATAAATTTTAGTTTGAGATCTAAAGTGGGTCCAACAAAAAAGATCTGAGACCTTTTTTTTCTGTTAATGTGCTTTTAAAAAGTCAATTTATTTTAATGTTGATCCGTGTTTGATTGATTCATCCAATTATTGTTCAGAATTTACAGTCAACAATTTCGAACCCAATTTTTTACTTTCCCTGCCCAGCACACTATCTAAAAAAATCACATAGGAATTTGGATTGGCAACTAGATTATGGAAAATCTTTAGAATCATCATATTATATAGTCAGTTGAGTAGAACAACCATGTTAAATATTGTGATTGATTGAATACCGGGGAGCAAATTTATCTTAAAAAATGGGTTCTTGAAATCATAATTCAGATTGCCCAAATTATTTTTATAAGAGAAGTGTACTTGGATCAAGTGTCGATTACTATTCCATCAATATTACTAGTTTTTGCGTCATCATTTCACTTGACAAGCTCTACAACTGAACGACTCCAATTCAAAATTGACCCGAAATGGGGCTGAAAATGGCTCTATGCAGTCTACGACTGGACGAGCCCAATCATCAAATTGACCCGAAATGGGGCAACAAATCCCCGGACTACACCTCAAGCGGTCTACTGCCAAACTTTATTTGTATTTTCTTTTCTAATTTTCACAATCTTTTTTGGCATTTCTAATTCTCTCTCTCCTCCTCCCTCTCTACATCAGTCAAACATACTCGCTGTGTTTGGTTGAGAGTTTTGAAAAGAATATTTTGAAAAATATCTTTGAGATAGTGTTTGGATGAATTTTTTTAAAATAGTAAAAGAAAATACCTTTCTCAGATTTTGAGAATAATGTTTAAAATATAGAGATATGAGTAGAGAGAGAAATGTGATTAATGATTGGAGAGATGAGAGATGAGAAAGAATCTTTTTGGAAATGTAAAGTGAACAAAGTGACTCTCTCCCCTATACTCAACACCATAGTATCTAAATGTACATATGTACCCACAATATCGTTTTTTTTTTTCAATCGGCAACTAGTTTATGGATTACGATAAATGCGAAATATCAAAAAAGAACTTTTTACTCACCCAAATGCCAGGAAATTCTAATTTTTTTAAAAAAATTCTACCGTATAATATCCATATATTTCCTTGTGCATTGTGGGGGCGTGCCATATGTTGCCAGCTCACGCCACTGCATGGGCCACCCTATTACAATCACGAGGAACAAACGAAAACGAAACATCACAAAAGGAACTAGAAAGTCTAATGGTATCTCGGATGATAACCGCTAAGCTTGATTTGGCTGCCTTCACTCCTTGAAGCATCTGTACAATACATTGTGCGTCTCCTTCAATAGAAAAGTGCTCGCCCTCTTTATCTTTAGCCAAAGTCACTGCCCATCTAAACCCCAAGGCCTCCACGGCTTCAGCAGACTGGATATTTAAGATTGGGATAGCAGTAATCCATTTCACATGCCCAAGATGATCTCTGGCCACAAGCCCAACACCACCTCTCTTTCTTTTTTTTTTTTTTTTTGATCACTCAAAAACTTGCCTTACAGGCTATCATTAAAATCATTCTTCAGGCAATTTACAAGAGAAAGGGGGGGATTAATCACCCAATTACAAGGAAGGTTATGCTTTAAAGCTAACGAAGCAACTTCATGAGCCACCTTGTTGGCATTACGTCTGACCCAATTGAAAATGAACCTTCCTTCCTTAGCAAAATAGCGGATATCCTGTACCACTGCACTAACATTCCATGGAGGTACCAGCTCGGATACACTCAGGGTGATGGCTTGCTTGTTATCGGATTCAATCTCCACCTCATTCAAGCCCATTCCTTTAGCCATTTCACATGCCACCCTGATTGCCTGCAACTCTCCATCTAGGCTAGAATCTGCTTTGATTGAAGTCGCCCTGCCATCCAAAATCTTCCCTTTCCAGTTGCGAATAACCACAGATGCTTTGCTGAGAAGGTTAGAATTTGCAAAGGCTACATCGCAGTTGGCTTTGCAACTACCCTGGTCCGGAGCCCTCCAAGTGGACACATCCTCCTGGATTTGTGGGTTGTCCCTATGGACGCTTAGGATCTCTAGAGACTTTAAATGTTCCATTTCGGAATGGAGAAAGGAATTCATGGTTTTCAGAGGGTTGACAATGATTTTGTCGACCCATCAAATGCTCCATCAGAATTAATCTTCAACACACCGTTCGGATTCTGACATACCCGTTTGTCTCCCACAAGCCAAACGCTCCACAAAGATGGACTTTTTGAAATCATCAAAGATGGGTATGTCGTCTTTTGTCTCTCACTCATATTCATCACTCATGTCCACACCCAGTAATTTCCTCCTCCAACCCATTTTCCTACATGGGTTTTCTGGTTCATTGCACCTGGTTTTGTTACTTCTTCTCTTAATCTCATGGGCATGCAGGAAAATTATGAATACTCCCAGCGAAGGGCCAAAACGGAGTAATAATAGGAATACTATATTTTCCTACTACAATAAAGCTCTGTTTAGTTGTTGGGGACTTTCTATATTTAATCTCGGTATTTGGTTATTAAATTACTTTTCTTGGTACAGAAATGGTTGGTCTGATGAAAAGATTGTAGCCCTTTTGGATTTTGCACTCAGAACACTTGCTTGGTTAGCAATCTCTGTTTATTTGCACACCCATTTCTCAAATTCCGGAGGACCAAGGTTCCCAATTTTATTGAGAGTCTGGTGGGGTTTTTACTTCTCCATGTCTTGTTGTTTCCTTGTTGTAGACTTCCTTTATAATAAAAATGATCAATCTCTACAAACTCAGTTATTGGTATTTGATATCATTTCCACTGTTATGGGCTTTTTCTTCTGTCTACTGGGGTTTTTGGGGAAGAAGGAAAATGAAGATACCCTTCTTCGAGAACCCCTTTTGAATGGTACTAGTACAAGGAATGCTACGCAGTCAAATAAGTCTAGTGGGGGTGAAATTGTTGCCCCTTTTTCCAATGCTAGTCTTCTTAGCAAACTTACTTTCTCTTGGATGGGTCCTTTGATTGGTGCTGGTTATAGGAAAACATTAGACCTTGATGATGTTCCTCAACTGGCCGGCATTGAAAGTGTCAAAGGGGCCTTTCCAATTTTTAGAAGTAAGTTGGAGTTTGATAGTGGTAGTGGAAGTAGAATAACCACATTTAAGCTTGTGAAGGCACTACTCTTCGTGACAAGATGGGAAATTCTATTAACGGCTTTCTTATCGCTAGTAGGCACATTAGCGTCTTATGTTGGTCCCTACCTCATTGACTCCTTTGTTCAATACCTCAACGGAAATAGAGCCTTCAAAAACCAAGGGTACGTCTTGGTTTCCACATTCTTTGTGGCAAAGCTCATTGAGTGTTTTGGCTCAGAGGCACTGGTTCTTTGGGGTGCAACAGGCCGGAATTAGGGCTAGGGGAGTGTTGGTTGCCATGATTTACAATAAAGGATTGAGCATTTCTTGCCAATCAAAGAAGGATAAAACGAGTGGGGAAATCATTAATTTCATGTCTGTTGATGCCCAGAGGGTTGGGGACTTTGGTTGGTACATGCACGATGTGTGGTTGGTCATAGTCCAAGTTGGCCTGGCCTTGGTGATCTTGTACAAGAATCTTGGGCTTGCTTCCATTGCTGCATTAGTCGCGACCGTGGTAGTGATGTTGGCAAATGTTCCACTTGGGAGGTTGGAAGAGAAGTTTCAGGAAAAGATAATGAAATCAAAGGATAAAAGGATGAAGGTGACATCTGAAATCTTGAGGAACATGAAGATCCTCAAGCTCCAGGCATGGGAGGTGAAGTTTTTGTCAAAGGTTACAGAAATTAGGAACACGGAAACAGGATGGTTGAAATGGGGTTACACGCTTGCTTTTAGTGTTTTTTTTTCTTCTGGGGATCACCTACATTTGTGTCCGTGGCCACTTTTGGCGCCTGTATGCTTCTAGGAATCCCCCTTGAGTCTGGGAAGATTTTATCAGCCCTAGCAATCTTTACAATACTTCAAATGCCTATGTATAATCTTCCCGATACAATCTCAATGATAGCTCAAACAAAAGTTTCCCTTGACCGGATAGCCTCATTTCTCTGCCTTGATGACTTGCAAAGTGATGTCATAGAGAAGCTTCCAAGAGGTAGCTTTGAAACTGCAATTGAGGTAGTTTGTGGTAATTTCTCTTGGGATGTATCTTCCCCTAATCTGCTAATCCAACCTTGAAAGACATAAACATCAGTGTGTCTCGTGGTATGAGGGTTGCTGTTTGTGGAACCGTTGGATCAGGAAAGTCGAGCTTACTCTCCTGTATCTTGGGAGAAGTGCCCAAAATATCAGGGACTATTAAGCTTTGTGGAACAAAGGCATATGTTGCTCAGTCAGCCTGGATACAGAGTGGAAAGATTGAAGAGAATATACTGTTTGGAGAGGAGATGGACCGAGAAAGGTATGAGAAGGTCCTTGAAGCATGTTCTTTGAAGAAAGATCTGGAAATTCTATCCTTTGGTGATCAGACGGTCATAGGTGAGAGGGGAATCAATTTGAGTGGGGGCCAGAAGCAGAGAATACAGATTGCACGTGCTTTATACCAAGACGCTGATATTTACCTATTCGATGATCCGTTTAGTGCTGTGGATGCTCACACGGGTAGCCACCTCTTTAAGGTGACTATGAAATCCGTTTCGTGCTCCTTTTTTATTTATTTATTTATGTAATTTGATACTAGTCAGCTTAATTGGTACTCGGATGTTAGTTTATGCTGCGGGTTTTCACAGAAGCATTTTGCTTATACAAGAATGCTTATTGGGCCTTTTGGGTTTAAAAACTGTGATTTATGTTACTCATCAAGTGGAGTTCTTACTTGCTGCAGATCTCATTTTGGTGAGCTATTCATGTCTTGTTTCTTCTAGGGTTCTATGTCTTTGACATTTATATTAATTGATATTTCTAGGATTTTTTTTTTGGATCAAGGATTAAGTCATTGCTCACCATACCCCAAAAAAAAAAAAAAAGAGTTTTTTTGGCCTTAAAAAAGTAAGATTAATATAATAATCACTTTTATAGATTGTTGTTAATGAAGTAGAAAGAATTCCGGTGGTTTAATTCAAGACCTTGTGGGATGTTTTTCCTTTGTCATAAGGTCATGAAAGATGGAAGGATTACTCAAGCTGGGAAATACAATGATATCATTAATTCTGGGAGTGACTTTATGGAACTTGTGGGCGCGTACAAGGAAGCTTTATCAGCACTAGATTCCACCGTGGCAAGCTCACTACCAGAAAAACCAACCTTCGACGAGGACAATGGTAACACATGTGGTGTTTAGAAGTGTGTGAAGAAAGAGGAAGCTGCAAACTGCCAAAATGGAACAGACAATATAGTTGGACAAAAAGGACAGCTTGTTCAAGAAGAAGAAAGGGAGAAAGGAAGAGTTGGTCTTTCGGTCTACTGGAAATACATAACAACAGCGTATGGAGGAGCTCTTGTGCCTTTCATATTGTTGTCACAAGTTTTATTTCAGGTGCTTAAAATAGGAAGCAACTATTGGATGGCTTGGGCTACTCCAGAGTCGAAGGATGGGAAACCTCCAGTCCAGGGTTCTACCCTCATAATCGTCTATGTGGCTCTGGCGATTGGAAGTTCTTTCTGCATTCTTTCTAGGACGTTGTTTCTGACTACTGCTGGATTTAAGACTGCCACTATACTCTTCAACAAAATGCATTTATGCATTTTCCGTGCTCCCATGGTGTTTTTTGATTCCACCCCAAGTGGACGAATCTTAAATAGGGCGAGTGTTTAGTAATTGTAATTGCTGCCACTGTTGTCATCCTAATAATTGTTTTGAATCTATTTGGTTAATCTGAGTGTTTTCCTCTTCTAGGCATCTACTGACCAAAGTGTAGTCGATTTGAACATGCCATATGCCGTTGGGGCTTGTGCATTCTCAATGATACGTAATTCTTTTTTGTGTAGATAGCGGTGGTTTCTTTTACCAACTCTTACCTTGATAAATTGTACAAGTCTGATTTTCAGAGCTGCACAAATACACAATCACAAATGTTATATGCTGCAATGTTAGTATTCTTCTACTTTGTTGCAGCAATTTTACATACCGTCAGCTCGAGAACTAGCACGATTGGGTGGTGTATGCAAAGCTCCAGTTATACAACATTTTGCTGAAACCATGTCCGGATCCACTACCATTAGGAGCTTTGATCAGGAATCGCGATTCAAGGAGTTGAATATGAAACTGATAGATGGCCATTCTCGGCCAAATTTTTACACTGCTGGTGCGATGGAGTGGCTTTGCTTCCGCTTGGATATGTTATCTTCTATTATATTTGCCTTCTCTTTGGTTTTCTTGATCTCCATTCCAAAGGGAAAAATTGATCCAAGTAAGGAGTTTTTTGTTTTCTTAGTTATCAACTATTTTACTTTTGCACCCTGAAAAGTGTTCTGAATGTTGATGATCTGTCTTTTGTTTCTTCATTTGCAGGTATTGCAGGGTTAGCAGTGACGTATGGGCTTAATCTGAACATGTTTCAGGCGGAGGTTATTTGGAAACTTTGCAATATGGAGAACAAAATCATATCAGTAGAAAGAATACTTCAATATGCTGCTATGCCAAGTGAGCCTCCTCTTGTTATAGAAGAAAATAGGCCCGATGGTGCCTGGCCATCACAGGGAGATGTTGTTATCCAAGATCTGCAGGTATATCACAAAAGCTCTGATCTTCTTAAGTTTTGTATGTATCATGATTTTTGGAGAGTAACTAAAAGGAAGAGGAAAAGATGCAAAATTCAAACATTATTTGCTGCCCACCTATGTGACATATGCTCCACTATATGTTATTATTCCTGTACATATGTACTTTTATTTCCTTCCATGAGTGTCGTTTACAAGATGTCACAACGTATTTAATGTAATATATTACATTGTTACCCATAATTCTACGTTAAACTCGAATTAGTAAATGTGATTCCCAAGTGTCCAACTAAATGTGAGACGCATATCCAATGTACTTACTCAAGTATATGATACCGGTTCTTCTGTTATTCAGAAGAGTCCTTTACAATAGGAGTCCACATATCAGACATCCAAAGAAAGCATTCATGGTCAATGATATACATGCATATGGAGATGCTTTATGTTGACATGTATGTGTGAAGTATAATTTTAAGGTTTCAATTTAATGTTATTTATCTTTTACGTTCAGGGTAGTTTAGTCCTTTTGTGTTATCTTTTTTGTTTAGGGTAGTTCATTTATTTTGTATTATTAGGGTTTCTTAGCTTTTGTCTATTTAAGCTTTGCTTTGTCATTGTAATTGGTACATCCAATATATGCAATGCATTGGTTTGTTTCTCTCACCTTTGGTTTGTATCGGTATGTGAATGTATATGTATCGTGATCTCGTCGTATCTTCTGTTTTTTTATTTTTATTTTGCATAGAATCGTTTCGTGATAATATCGTAATCATATCTCTTTGTAATATTCTATTTGAGGCATAGATTTCTAGGTTTTCTATATTTAAACTTGTATTAACATACTAACCTAATTATTATCGTCACATAGTAGCAGAGCCACAAGATCTAGGCCTATGGGATATTCGCTTTCCGGCGGGCGGCCTATGCCTCGCCACCGTCCGCCGAGCACTCTTATGTAATACAGTTTCTTCACCTCTTCTCTGAAAACCTATCCTGGTATTAGGCAACTTTCGAACTAGATCTGAAAAATTTTCATGGTATTTTGGCACTTGCTTTGGACACTCAGGGCCACGAAAATAGTTCGAACAACATATCCAGCCTTTACCGACCTCAAATAGCTCACGCTAGACCTCCGGTGACCTTTATGAGCCATCCCGTCCTCCTTTACACTGAGGACCTCCGATGACTTCCTGGTATCTTTGGCAGCCCCTATTTACATCTGTTTAGCTTAGTTTGATCTCTTGCAGCACCATGCATTTAGTTCCGGACTCTATTTGGTCTGTTGCTGTACTGTTTGGTTAAGTATTCATCAGCACTACTTAGTTCGTTACAGCACCATTTGGAAACGTTTCAGCTCCTATTTGCACCATTTGGTTTGGAGTTTGCGGACTTCATTATGAAGACCCACACTACTGCTCGTTTTGGCATGCTCCTTGGCAAACTCTCGATGCTCTATGCTCTCGCATCTTGAGTTTGAGTGGGGTGTGAATGTACACTCGTCGTATCTTCTATTTTAGGCATAAAATCGTTTTGTGAAAATATCTATTTGAGGCATAGATTTCTAGGGGTTTTTTTTTTCTGTTTAAGCTTGTGTTAACATTGTAATCTAATTATTATTTAGTAATAAATTCAGCCTTTTTCTCTGAATTGTCACAATGTATGAATGTAGGTCCGCTATGCCCCACACATGCCACTGGTGTTGCGAGGCCTTGCATGCACTTTCCGAGTTTCCGTGGAGGAATGAAGACAGGAATTGTAGGGAGGACAGGCAGTGGTAAATCAACCCTCATACAGACATGCACTCTTCCGCATTGTTGAACCTGCTGCTGGTCAAATTCAGATAGATGGTATCAACATTTCCTCGATCGGACTCCATGATTTACGATCAAGATTAAGCATCATTCCTCAGGATCCTACCATGTTTGAGGGGACTGTGCGAAGCAACTTGGACCCACTTGAAGAGTACACCGATGAACACATTTGGGAGGTGGGTTGATTTCGTTTTATTGATTATGCTGTTTTGGCACTAAGATAGGGACAAGGGTTTCTCTCTTGCATTTGATTTCTGGAAAAATACATGCTTTTCGTGTTTGGATGAAATTTTGAATACCTGTTACTTTTCTTTAGGCTCTTGATAAGTGCCAACTTGGAGATGAAGTCAGGAAGACGGAAGGCAAGCTTGATTCAGCAGGTTTTCTTCATCCACTATTCCAACACAATCAAAGGACTTTTTTTTTGGAAGACAAAGTAGACCTTGAAGTTTTCCGAGACTAAAATGCTTTTCATTCGGAATGTGGTCATGCTCCAAAGGGACCAATGCAGTTTTATCCCATTGCTTTTTGGACAAAAACAAAATCGCGACTTGCAGCATTATTGTTGACAAGTTCGTAGTCTGACTTTTCCCCCCCCTTCCTGCAGTTACAGAGAATGGGGAGAATTGGAGTATGGGTCAGCGGCAGCTGGTTTGCCTCGGCCGGGTACTACTCAAGAAAAACAAGGTCTTGGTGCTCGACGAAGCCACTGCATCCGTGGATACAGCTACAGACAATCTTATACAGCAAACACTGAAGCATCATTTCTCCGATTGTACAGTGTTAACCATTGCACATAGGATTACGTCTGTTGTTGATAGCGACATGGTTTTGCTGTTGGATAATGGTTAGTGTCACCTTAATCATCTTTCACCAAATTAAGATTGTCTATCTGAAATCTTCTTAATTTTCATTTTTTCTCGGTGTAGGACTTATTGACGAATATGATTCTCCCACAAAGTTGCTCCAGAACAAATCTTCTTCATTTTCTAAGCTCGTTGCAGAATACAGTACAAGGTCGAGTTCAAGTGTTGAGAAGTAGGCAAATAATAGAATATCCTCAAGTCTTTGTTGCCGGCGTTATTCTCTGATCTTCGACGATGATAAAAATCAGGCAGTGCATGCATTTTGTAGTTAGGATTGGACACCCTTTTGTGTGGTATGGCTCCTCTGTTTTAGGCGGTAACCGTGTTCAAGGCAAAATCTACTCAAATGTTGTACACGTTCAGCTGATTCTAGCTTATGTAACATTTGGTGTTGTAATCAACTGAGAATTACATTGTCTTGGTTTGCTCATACAGCATAGTTTTGCAAACGATTTCTCGACCGATGGACTACACATTTTCTAGAAGAGTCTATTGAGTGAACTGGTCTTCCATTTCCAAGACGTATGGCACGGATACGGACGGTTGTCCATTTCCAAGATATAGAGTACCGATACGCATAGGGATGGCAATTCCACCTAAACTGAACCGATTGAGAGTCTCAATCTGTTACCCAATACCCAAATTTTTTAACTGCAGGTTCGGTTTTTGTTTTTAATTTGAAATAATTGGCTGGTTCAGTTTTCGGTTTCGGTTAATTGCACTGAAATCCGAACCATAACCCTAACCAGACTGCAATATATTTAGTTATTATACCATAATCTGCCTTTTTTTTAATAATTTTTTTTATATCGGCAATGTAGCTAGATCTGATTGTAACTGTAAGTCCTATGTATCTACAGTACGTACAGATTCTACAGAATGTGTTTTTGTACACGGAAAATTGGAGAGAGAAAGGGGGGCTGGGGCAACAAATGTTTTTTTTTTTTTGAAGCCAACAAAAAAAAAAAAAAAATTCAGTTTCTTATCTCGAACCTTATTTTCTATAAATAAACTTAAGTAGATACCATATTCTATTTACTTTCTTTACTTTAAGTTACTTAATGAAAATAAACAAATTACTTGCTTTTGAATCCAATGGGTAATGGCAATGCCAGAAAATCAAAATTCCAATTATATATCAAAGTCTAGATTCTGAGTTTTAGTACAGAACACAGAACTACACATTTTTCTCCGAAAGTGATAGTTTGAAACACAACCTTGCTCTTCACACAGAAACCATGCAACAGTGCAGTTGTTTTTGGCAAAATCCAAGGATTAATTATCGGTACTTTTCATTCTGTGAATCGATATTTTTCAAAGAGTCATTTTTCTATACGTAGCCAGATTTGAGAGACAGACGGAGATACTTTTCTTCGTTCTTTAGGTTCTCGGGTCCCTACCTTGATTTTTTAGTCCAAGAATGTGAAACTCTCCTCCGTTCCAACATACTTGGGGAGAATTGATTATCGAGAGAAAGGGAAGCATACCCTTCTCAGATATAGTAAAAATCAAGAAGAATTTGCTTAAAAAAATACAAGAAAAAATTGTTTTCTTTGAATCGGATCGTGCTTATGATAAAACACTATAAGCGGGGTTATAGTTGGATTTTTTTGATGTAATTCAAGTTGAAAACACAATGTAACCTTGATTTTTTTTTCTTCTTCAGTTTAACATCTTTTTATTTTTTATGACTTAATATAAGTGGACAAGCAAGCTTGTGGTCGGACTTGGACAAACCGAACATTGGGGACAGTCCTGACCGAGAAGGACCAAAGGTAATGTTATAAAAATTGCTAGATGCTAGTTATGTGAAAAAAGGGGCGCCGAGTGCCGACTTATCGGCTACCTAGAGCTTTTTTTTTTTTTTTGAACGGAGAAATTTCATTAAACAACCCCTGCAACAGGGGAATCAGAATTACAAAGACTAGAAAGCATAGGAGGGGGGTTAAAAACCCAATCAGGAGGGATGGCTCCCTTAAGACAGTTGGTAGCCACCCAATGAGCAACCCTATTACAACATCTAGAAATCCAAGAGAAAGAGCAGAGGGTAGTAGAAACAGAAGCTCGAATGTCCTCTATGATTGTGGCGCAGCTCCAAGGAGGGACATTTTCAGTAGAACAGAGTTTGATAGCCATCTTATTGTCACTTTCGATCATGGCCCCCGAGATGTTGTTGGCTTGTAAAAGAGATCCTGCCAAACGGATAGCCAGAGATTCCCCTTGGAGGACAGAAGATATATGGACAAGATGAGAGCGACCATCCCGAATATTGCCACGATTGTCTCGAAGAACTGCTGCAATGGCAGCTATGGTACTGCCCTTTCGTGTAGCCACATCACAATTGATTTTCAGCTGGCCTTCATGAGGTGGTTGCCAATTTTGGGTGGAAGTATCAGGATCCGCGTTCAAATCTTGGGTTCTCAGACGAGATAGGCTGTTAAGGAACTCATTCCAGGTGAAGTTAGCTTTGTCCACAGTAGGCTGTGGGCTGACTGGATTGGAGTTAAAGACCCAGTCATTCCTGGATTTCCAAATGTGCCAAGCCAAGCAAACACTTCTGCTCAGAAGGTTAATGCAATCTTTAGCTGAATGCGAATGATCCATTAAGGAGATGGACCATTTCATGACAGACGAGATAGCAAGAGGATCCACTTTGTAGCTTAAATTACTTCCAAACCAGACCGCCTTGGTCCAAGGGCAATGGAAAAAGAGATGTTCAGTGGTTTCAGGTTCCTTGAGGCAGATAGGACAAAGAGGGGAAGGATTGCATTTGCGCCTGTGAAGGTTCTCTTTAGTTGCAAGCAAGTTGCAGCAGGCCTTCCACCAGAAATGCTTTAACTTTGGAGGGATGGTGAGATTCCAAATAAATTTCCAGAAGCTCTCAGGAGGTTGGTAGGAAGTGGAGGCTTTAGAGCTGAGATTAGAGGGGGTGTTGGTGGCTAGATGATATCCAGATTTGACAGAGTAAATGCCCTTGGGATTAAAGTGCCAAACCAAGGTGTCTTCCTTACCAGAGTGGGAGATGGGAATACAAAGGATTTGGTCTGCAATTTCCTTAGGAACCAGTGCCCGAATGTCCCCCTCTTCCAGGTCCGTGATATGGGATCAATAACTTCATGAACGAAATCAATTGAGCTGTCAGGTGGTCTGGCCGAATTGATCTTGAAGTCCTTAGATGTGGGAATCCATTTATCCTGCCAGAAGTTGATGTTGGTACCATTAGCAACTTGCCAACGAATCCCTTGGTTTAAGATTTCCCTACCTTGTATTAAGCTGGACCAAGCCCAAGATGGTCTTCTGCCCTTGGAGGCGTTGAGGAAATTAGAGTGGGGGAAATAAAGACCTTTCATCATTTTCCCCCAGAAAGAGTGCGGGTTAATGATAAGCCTCCAGCCCTGTTTGGCTAGCATTGCCATGTTAAAGGCTTTGAAATCACGAAAGCCTAGGCCTCCCTTAGACTTGGGTTGAGTAGCCTTGTTCCAGGAGGTCCAATGAATGCTATGCTTTTCGGGATTTCCACCCCACCAGAAATTGGAGATGTAGGAATTAAGCTTATCACAGAATTTCTGAGGAAGGGCAAAGCAGGACATGGCATAGGCTGGGATGGCTTGGACAACGTGTTTGATCATAATTTCCTTGCCAGCTTGATTGAGTTGAGAGTGTTTCCAACCTTGGAGTTTATGAAGAGTGCGCTCAAGGAGGAAATTGTAGGCCTCTGCTTTGGAATTTCCCCAGAAGACTGGAAGGCCCATATATTTGACGTTTCGATTTAGATGGGGCATGCCAATAAGATTGCAAATATCAGATTTGACTTCATCAGGGGCATTGGAAGAAAAATTAATCCCAGACTTGGAGAAGTTAACTAACTGACCAGAGGCTTGATTATAGATATCCAGAATATAGAGGACCTGGGCACACTCCTCTTTGCTTGCATTAGTGAAGAGAATTGCATCATCAGCGAAAAAGAGATGAGAGAGAGTAGGACAGTATGTGTTGAGCTTGATACCTGAGAGCTTTTTATCCTCAATAGCCTTGTTCAGGAGTTTGGAAAGGACATCAATGACAAGCAAGAAGAGGTAGGGAGAGAGGGGATCTCCTTGACGGAGGCCCCTAGTGGGGTTGACAGTAGCTCTTTTCTCCCCGTTAGCGAAGATGGAGAATTTCACAGTGGTGACACACTGCATGACCCACTGAATCCAGATTTCATGGAATCCCATCCTCCTAAGAACAGCTTCTAGGAAGTCCCATTCCACTATGTCAAAGGCTTTGTGGAAGTCCAGGTTGATCGCAAGATTGACCTTTTTCCCCCTCCTGTTGATTTTCATACGGTGGAAAGCCTCATGGGCTATAATGATACTGTCTTAGATAAGGCGCCCAGGAATGAAGGCTGATTGTTGGGGGGAGATGAAAGCACCAAGAAAGGGTTTAAGCCTGTTAGCAAGGATTTTGGTGATGATTTTGAGGCTAAGGTTACAAAGCGAGATAGGGCGAAATTGGGTGAGGGATTCAGGAGCAGGGGTTTTTGGGATGAGAACAAGGTTTGTAATGTTAATCTCTTTGAGGATAAAACCAGAGGAGAAGAAGTGTTTGACTGCCAGGATGGTGGAGTGACCAATAGTTTCCCAGTAGTTTTGGTAGAAAAAGCCAGGAAATCCATCGGTTCCAGGGGCTTTAAGGGCTCCTAGTTGGAAGACGGCGGATTTAATCTCTTCATCAGAGACAGAAGAGATGAGAGAGAGGTTCATAGAGGGGGTGATAACCTGGTCAATCACAGAGAGGGCTTCATCCATGTTCCGAGCACCACTGGAATGAAAGAGGTTGTTGAAAAAGCTTCCCATGTGATGGTTAATATCACGGTCAGAGTTGAGCCAAGTACCAGAGTCATTCTTGAGAGTGAGGAGTTGATTACGTTGCCTTCTCTGGATGAGAGTAGCATGAAAGAAAGAAGTATTCCGGTCACCATATTGCAGCCACTTAACACGGCTTCGTTGGTGATAATACATTTCTTCCCGATCCAGGTGGGTCTCAATATCACTCTTGATTTGTTTTTCCTCAAGGATAGAGGAGGGCGTGGCAGGTTGAGCTTGGATTGAAGAGAGCCTTTCTTTCAGAGAGTCAAGGAGCAATTTGTTGTTGCCAAAAACAGATTTGCTCCATTGAGTCAGATGTCTACGACAAGATTTGAGCTTTTGAACATGCTGAAATAAGTGAGATCCAGAAGAAGCACAATGCCAGGAAGAAGCAATAGCCTCTCTGCATTCAGGGTGAGTGGACCACATTGACTCAAACTTAAAGAGTCTGGGAACTTTATTCAGAGGATGATCAAGATAGATAACAAGGGGGCAGTGATCAGAACCAAGGACCAAGTCGTGGAAAATCTGGGCTTTAGGAAATTTCTGGCGCCACTCAACAGTGGCCATCGCCCTGTCAATGCGCTCTCGGATATTAGCTGAGCCCTCTTGATTGTTGCTCCAAGTGAAGGGGTTGCCTTTGAACTCCAAGTCCATGAGAGCGCAGCTGGAAATGACACTTTGAAAGTTTTCCATACGACTGGTGCTACAGGCCAAACCACCCTGTTTCTCCCAAGAGGAACCAATTTCATTAAAGTCACCCACGCAGAGCCAAGGGAGATGGTTTTCTTTCCCCATTTTGATAAAGGAATTCCAGAATGCTGCCCTATCCCGTCGCTTAGGAGGGGCATAGATAAAAGTAGTAACCCAGTTAAATCTCAGAGAGTTGGAGGAGAATACTGCTCTGATGATATTTTTGTTCTTTTTTCGAATATCTACATCAATTTCGTCTGTCCACCATAAGGCTAAGCCACCGGATGTGCCCTCCGGTTCGACATAGCATTTATTAGAGAAATGGAGGTTCTTACGGATTCTCTCAAGCAAGGTCTTCTTGTTCTTCGTTTCCATAAGAAAAACCACCATGGGACGATGGGTCGAGCACAACCCTCGGAGGATCTGGAATGTCAGGGGTCGTCCCATCCCCTGCACATTCCAGCTGATCATCAACATCGAGCTGGTGGCTGTTTGGGGCCAGCCACTAAAGCCCTTTCAGAGGGAGAGTGAGAAGATCTGCGACGCAGAAGATCAGGTTCTACATTGAGCAAGGTGTTATCGTCATCCTCCATATTGAAGTCAATTCCCAGCTCACAGGGTAGGAGATTTATTTGGGCAGTATCAGAGGTTGGGGTAAATTTAGGAGGGGTATGGGTATAGAGTTGATGTTTGGGTTTTGTCCGGTGTCTAGGCCGAGGGGGGGAGGTATGGTTATGGGTTTTGGTTATGGGAAATGGGTGTGGAGGAGAGACCGGAGTTGGATTATGGGTTGGGGCGCAAAGACGAAGATATTTGGCATTTGGTTCAGGATCGGAGTCAGGGTGAGATTTCCTTTTTATGGAGAGGGAGTGGAAGACATTGGTGAGGGCGTGTTCAAGGTTAGACTGGAGAGGGTAATTTTGAGTGGGCTCAGAGGGGGAAGTGGTTGTGTTTTGGGAGGGGGAGGTGGGGCTGTTTGGTGAGAATTCCATGGAATGGTAGAGGGCTATCGGTTTGAGGGAAGAGGGAGAATGGGTTATTTTGGGGCTGTCCTGAGGTTCCGTGACATAATACACTGGGTGAGGTGGAGATGAGGGGTAATGGGTTGGGTTATTTTTTGGGCTAGAAGGGGAAGGGAATAGATCATGGGCTGAAGCAGAGTGCTTGGTAATTATGGGCTTTAAGGAATGGGTTAAAGATAGTGGGTTGGAGTTAGTTGGGCTTGGGTTGGAGATAGGTATGGGCTTGGTAATGGTGGGGCTATGACTAATGGGCTGAGGAGGAGGCCCAGTATTATGGGGGAATGTGGGAGGGTCCGTGATTGGATCAACAGAAGTCGAGCAAAAAGGGATAAGGTTATTTTGAGCTGGGGGTGAGGTAATACCTGGACCTGTAAGAGGGGTGGCACGTGGCGTGGTAAAGGCAGTGCCAGAATTGGGTAGGTGTGACAATCCCGTATCCACGATCTTCGTACGAATATTCAGAGGAGGAATTTGGTCCACGCGCTCACCAGGGTTGGTAATGAACGCGCCTCCATCCTGGAGTTGGATGGATGGCCTCGCCGAATGAGCTCCTCAACACGGGCTTCTGCCTGCTTCCTCTGTTCATGAAGGGGAGGTCCAGGGATGGAAGGGCCTTTAGCTCTCCCCGTTTTTTGTTCGGGCCCGTAGCCCGATGTTAAGCCGTCTTCTCTGGTGATGAATTTGCATTCCTTGTTCTCGTGACCGACTCGCCCACATGCATAGCAGAAGTCGGAAAGCCTTTCATATTTATACCAGATCCAGCGGTTGTTACCGGAGTTCGTGGGGTTTCGCAGCCAAAATCCCCTTGGAAGGGGTAGGTTTAGGTTTATTTCCACCCGAATCCGGAGGAAGCTCCTGTTAAGAAGGTAACCATCATTGGCTGCTTCTATACCGAGGAGGGTGCCGAATCGACGGCCAATAGTTTCAGCATTAGATCTGGTCATCTTTTCCACAGGCAGACCGTGAACTTGGACCCAAAAGGGGCAAACGGAGAAATCCAGATCTGTGACTGTGGTTCCTTCCTCAAGAGGCTGGAGCACTAAGAGACTGTTCATAATAGACCAGGGGCCCTCAGAAAGGACTGCTTTCTTGTCATCTTCGTCCTCGAAGCGAAAGAGGAAGGTGTTGTTACTCCAAGGAACAATGGAGAACTCAGAGCGGGTTTTCCAAGCAGATTTGAGAATGTTGGTGACAGCTAACGTGTTTAGGGTTTTGGTGTGAAGGATCCTCCCCGCAAGACACTGGTTCGAGATTGACTCAGTGTCTCCGGAGCCTTCTGCAAGGTCGATTAGGTCAGAGTCTGCCATAGGAGGGATGGGAAGGATGGGATGGGGAGAGGAGGGTAAAGGGTGGAGGAAGGGGTGAGGAAAGGAGAGGGAAGGGTGGGGGTGGAAGGGTGGAGGAGTGGCGGCGGAAGGGGAAGAGGAGAATCCACCAGGGGAAAGCTCACATGTAAGAGAGAGAAGCTCTTAGGCGGGGACTAGACGTCGACTAGTTGGCCAACTAATCTAGGCGTTGAATTGAGAAAATGGGATGGAAAGAAGAAGATCGGGTTCATAATTGGTGGACATACCGAACATACGAAGGAGATTCCCACCAGCCCAAAGTGACTTCTTTTTCAAGGTGGAAGCCCAAAGTGACTTTTCATTTGTGTGCCACTAGCTAGTTTTGGAAAAAGTATTCAGTGAACCCTGGGGTACCGTCACTTTGTCTCAGATCCCTTTTTCATCCTACATTGCGGTGGAGCCTAAGATAAAGTATATGAATTCCCTCACAGTGTGTAGTTGAAAAAGGGCTCGGTGCTCCGAGACAATAAATAATATATATATTTTCATTGAGAGGTATTGGTCTCAGCATTACATAACCATTTGCAATGGCATTTCCTTGAATCCATGCTAGGTTGAAGCTAAAATTCATTGCGTGTTATGGACAAAAAAGTGTATGTTTTTTTTTTTAATCAATCCAAAGAATACGTTTAATTCCACCAAATAGTTGCTCGAGGGAGTACCACTTGTTTGTCTACCAGAATTATAAAATGAATGGTTCAGATAATTACCAAAGGTACTAAAGAATTCCATTTAGAGCCATATTGGAGAATAATATCGTAAGAAATCTAGGGTCATGATTACTTGGCAAAACATAAAAAATGCAAAATCTAGGGTCACGATTCACTTTTTGTTGTGTGTGCTTGTGTAGTTGATCTTGTTACGGAACTTGATTATTTCAAATCACCAAACCAAACATGCATCACACTCTCCCAAGTTTTGAAATAAAAATTTGGATTCAACAAAAACAGGGATGGAGGCAAGATTTTACCTTTGTGGTAGCGAAAATAAATAGGGGTAATTGTTCTAGGGTCTAGAAGTAGAGACTTATTGGGTCATTTAGTCCATGTTAAAGTTTTACAAGGTCTAAGGTCCACAATTTTTATATATATATATATAAATTTAGGTACTTTCAAATGATACCCTAGGGTTTAGGTTTTATGGTGCATTTTTCTATTATAGGGTTTTAGTGGTTTAGGCACTTTCATAGGGTACCCTAGGGTTTTAGGCACTTTCATAGGGTACCCTAGAATTTTAGGCACTTTCATAGCGTACAAACTTTTTTGGCATTTTCATAGGGTACCCTAGGGTTTAGGTTTTAAGGTGCACTTTCCTATTATAGAGTTTTAGTGGTTTATGAACTTTCATAGGGTACCCTAGGATTTTAGGCACTTTCATAGGGTACAAATTTTTTTGGCACTTTCCTAGAGGTACAAACTTTTTTTTGGTATAAAAAAAAAAAAAAAGAGATGCTAGCATTAGGACTGGATAGGTTATAAACTTGTTTGATGGATTAATGGGGTTATAAATTCTTTGCTTAGGACTTTTGAACAAGTCGCCCAAATAAATACTATATAATTTAAAAACTTAGTAGTGACGAATCTATATAATTCAGGGATTATTTTTTATTTTCTATATAATAATTACATTTTTAAAAAATGTGGTGGCAGCCGCCACCGCTTGTCCCCCTCTGACTCTATCCTTAAACAAAAGATGGCAACCCCTGTTTTTTTTTTTTTTCTTTCCTTGCTCGGCACACAAATCTCAAAAAGCACATGGGAATTTGGATTGGCAATTTGTCTACTGATAAGATTCTTACTACTGGAGTGTTTTGTTTGTGGCCTAAATTTAGGGGAAGTCGTTGTCGGTTTTCCTTCCTATTCAACTATACCCATAGAAAATCGTTGGATTGATAAAAAGGTTGTATTTTTATTCATATTCTCCTTTGAAACTTTGACTATTTTTCCTGTCATTTTCTCTGTTATTATTAGAGTATGTCCGTCGCAAGCACCATTTTCCACGTTCTTGTAACTTTGGGAAAACGCACCAAAATACATCAAATAAAAAAGTACATGTCTTTTTATATTCCTCCCATGCAGGGATGAAATCAGGATTTCGTGCAGGGATGAAATCAGAATTTCGTTAAAGGGACCAAACTATGAAGAGTAAGTATAAGTACAACCATTATGTAGAAAATTAAGTAGTTTGCTGGTCTTCTAAGCCTCAATCAAGAATCAACTATTAATATAGCCTGAAAATACTTCATAATTGTTTGAATTCAGGATGCCGAACGATATTATACTCAAAACAGAAATGCTATATGCAAGGAAAATATTTGCAGGGAATCACGCAGGGAAGGCCCTACGGGACCCAGCATGGATCCCAAACGAATAATCCGAGCCACTTAAGAATTTTAGAAACACATTCGAGTGGGCCCGCTAAAAACCAGCTCCATCTGATATGTTAGATGCTCGATCCAAACTTTCATTTTTTCTTTTTTCATCCGAGCCATTCAAAAATGAAAGTTTGGCTCAAGCATCCACACATATCGGATGGAGTTGGTTTCTCACAAGCCCACTCGAAATGTGTTTTTAAAATTTTTGAGCGGCTCAGATCAGCCTTTTGGGATCCGTATTGGGCCCCGTAAGGCCTTCCTTGCGTGATTCCTTGCAAAACTTCCTTACACGTATCATTTTTGTACTCCAAATGATTAAGCTCCATTCTTGAAAATGTCGTTTGAACTCAAAATGGGTAAGCTTCATTCTTGAAGATGTCGTTTGAACTGTCCAATTTCAAAAAGTACTTCCTAATTGGTCATGTAAACTTGAAGTATTCATAATGAAATTAAAAAAAAGATCCCAAAACAACGCGGAGCCATAGCCCTTTACTGGTTCCGTCTTTGCTTCCGTCCCACTTTGTTTGTCCATTATTTCCCTTTTGTTGTCTCAAAATATTTGTCCAATTCAAACGTCAAAAGTTCATTAAATTTTTACTTTACCCTTCTCTTTTATATTAAAGTGTCTCAAAATATTTTAATTCTGTCCCTGCTATTTTGTCTCTCTCTCTCTCTCTGTCCCTCTCTTGAAAGATGCAAGCCATCCCTTTGGCGCCCCATCCCACTTGCCTTGGCATTTCCTGCTTCTGTCCGTAAGCTGAGCCTTGCGCACCACGTATTCCGACGGCCACGGAATCCCCATTTTGTCAAACAAACTTTGACTCTCTCTCTCTCCTGGGAAATTTCTCTCCCCTAATATTCACTTCCATATATACTTTTAGGCTTTTAGCCTAAAACCCATTCTTTTATTCCGACATACCCATTTCTCCCACAAGCCAATCGCTCCAAAAAGATGGACTTTCAGAGATCATCGAGAATGGGTATGTCGATTTTTCTCTCTCAATCATATGCATCTCTCATGAACACACCCAGTAATTTCCTCCTCCAATCCATTTTCCTACATGGGTTTTCTGGTTCATTGCACCTGGTTTTGTTATTTTCTCTCTTAATCTCATGGGTGTTTAGGAAAATCATTAAAACTCCCAGTGAAGGGCCAAAACAGAGTAATTATAGGAAAACTAGATTTTCCTTCTACAATCAAGCTTTGTTCTGTTGCTTGGGTCTTTCACTTTTTAATCTCGTTCTTTGGCTGTTAAATTACTTTTCTTGGTACAGAAATGGTTGGTCTGATGAAAAGATTGTAACCCTTTTGGATTTTGGACTCAGAACACTTGCTTGGTTAGCAATCTCTATTTATTTGCACACCCATTTGTCTAATTCAGGTGGGCCAAGGTTCCCAATTTTATTGAGAGTCTGGTGGGGATTTTACTTCTCCATGTCTTGTTGTTTCCTTGTTGTAGACTTACTTTATAAGAAAAATGATCAATCTCTACAAAATAGGTTATTGGTATCCGATATCATTTCGACTGTTATGGGGTTTTTCTTTTGTTTACTGGGGTTTTTGGGGAAGAAGGAAAGTGACGATACCCTTCTTCAAGAACCCCTTTTGAATGGTACTTGTACAAGTAATGATACACAGTCTAATAAGTCTAGTGAAATTGATGCCCCTCGTTCCAATGCTAGTCTCCTTAGCATCGTCAGTTTCTCTTGGATGGGTCCCTTGATTAGTACCGGTCATAAGAAAGTATTAGACCTTGCCGATGTTCCTCAACTTGTCGGTGTTGACAGCGTCAAAGCGGCCTTTCCAATTTTTAGCAGTAAACTAGAGCGTGATAGTAGTAGTGGAAGTGGAATAACCACATTTAAGATTGTGAAGGCACTGTTCTTCGCGACAAGATGGGAAATTCTATTAACGGCTTTCTTATCGCTAATATACACACTAGCGTCTTATGTTGGTCCCTACCTCATTGACTCCTTTGTTCAATACCTCAACGGAAAGCGAACCTTCGAAAACCAAGGGTATGTCTTGGTTTCAACATTCTTTGTGGCGAAGCTCATTGAGTGTTTGGCTCAGAGGCACTGGTTCTTTGGGGTGCAACAGGCCGGAATTAGGGCTAGGGCAGTGTTGGTTGCCATGATTTACAATAAAGGATTGAACATTTCATGCCAATCAAAGCAGGATAGCACAAGTGGGGAAATCATTAATTTCATGTCTATTGATGCTGAGAGGGTTGGGGACTTTGGTTGGTACATGCACGATGTGTGGCTGGTCATAGTCCAAGTTGGCCTGGCCTTGGGTATCTTGTACAAGAATCTTGGGCTTGCTTCCATTGCTGCATTAGTCGCTACTGTGGTAGTGATGTTGGCTAATGTTCCGCTTGGGAGCTTGCAAAAGAAATTTCAGGAAAAGATAATGAAATCGAAGGATAAAAGGATGAAGGCAACGTCTGAAATCTTGAGGAACATGAGGATCCTCAAGCTTCAGGCGTGGGAGATGAAGTTCTTATCAAAAGTTACAGAACTTAGAAAAACTGAAATGGGATGGTTGAAAAAGTTCGGTTACGTGTTTGCTTTGACCAGTTTTGTCTTTTGGGGAGCTCCTACATTCGTGTCCGTGGTCACTTTTGGCGCTTGCATGCTTCTAGGAATCCCCCTTGAGTCTGGGAAGATTTTATCCACCCTAGCAACATTTAGAATACTTCAAGAGCCTATATATAATCTTCCCGATACAATCTCAATGATAGCTCAAACGAAAGTGTCCCTTGACCGAATAACCTCATTTCTCCGTCTTGATGACTTGCAAAGTAATGTCATGGAGAAGCTTCCGATGGGTAGTTCTGACACTGCAATTGAGGTAGTTGATGGGAATTTCTCTTGGGATGTATCTTCTGCAAATCCAACATTGAAAGATATAAACATCAGTGTGTCTTGTGGTATGAGGGTTGCTGTTTGTGGCACCGTAGGATCAGGAAAGTCGAGCTTACTCTCCTGTATATTGGGAGAAGTGCCCAAAATATCTGGGACTATTAAGCTTTGTGGAACGAAGGCATATGTTGCTCAATCTCCCTGGATACAGAGTGGAAAGATTGAAGAGAACATACTGTTTGGAGAGGAGATGGACCTAGAAAGGTACGAGAAGGTCCTTGAAGCATGTTCTTTGAAGAAAGACCTGGAAATTCTATCCTTTGGTGATCAGACGGTCATAGGTGAGAGGGGAATCAATTTGAGTGGGGGCCAGAAGCAGAGAATACAGATTGCACGTGCTTTATACCAAGATGCAGATATTTACCTATTTGATGATCCGTTTAGTGCTGTGGATGCTCATACGGGAAGCCATCTCTTTAAGGTGACCATGAAATCTGTTTGTGCTCCTTTTTTTGTTTTAATTTTATCCTAGTCAGTTTAATGGGCATTTTGTTGCCACTTTATGCTATGGGTTTTGACTGAAGCAATTTGCTTTTACAGGAATGCTTGTTGGGATTTTTGCGTTCAAAAACCGTGATTTATGTTACTCATCAAGTTGAGTTCTTACCTGCTGCAGATCTCATTTTGGTGAGATATTCATGTCTCCTTTCTTCCATGCGTGACGTATCTATTGTAATTGATATTGCTAAAGATTAACATTTATTGAAGTGAGATCAATTCAGAATCACTGTAACTGATTTCTATAAATATAGTAGGTAGAACTCCAGTGGTTTAATTCGAGACATTGTGGGATATTTTTCCTTTGTCATTAGGTCATGAAAGATGGAAGGATTACTCAAGCTGGGAAATACAATGACATCCTCAATTCAGGGAGCGACTTTATGGAACTTGTTGGCGCGCACAGGGAAGCTTTATCAGCGCTTGATTCCACACTGGCAGACTCAACATCAGAAAAATCAATCATCGACGATGAGAGTGGTAGCACATGTGGTGTTCAGAAGTCTGTGAAGAAAGTGGAAGCTGCATGCGGCCAAAATGGTAAAGCAGATGATATAGCTGGACAAAAAGGACAGCTTGTTCAAGAAGAAGAAAGGGAGAAAGGAAGAGTTGGTCTTTCGATCTACTGGAAATACATAACAACAGCGTACGGAGGAGCTCTTGTGCCTTTCATATTGTTGTCACATGTTTCATTCCAGGTACTTCAAATAGGCAGCAACTATTGGATGGCTTGGGCCACTCCAGTGTCCAAGGATGTGAAACCCCCGGTCGAGGGTTCTACTCTCCTAATCGTCTATGTGGCTCTGGCAATTGGAAGTTCTTTCTGCATTCTTTCTAGAGCCTTGTTTTTGGTAACTGCTGGGTATAAGACTGCTATGATACTCTTCAATAAAATGCATTTGTGCATTTTTCGTGCTCCCATGTCATTTTTTGATTCCACCCCAAGTGGACGAATCTTAAATAGGGTGAGTGTTTTCCGTCTAAAAGCTGCCACTGTTGTCATCTTAATATTTCTTCTTGCCTTCACTATTGGTGATTTTGCAGATTTTGCACGGTTAGATGAATATTGAGTTTTGGTTAATCATTGTGTTTTCCGCTTTCAGGCCTCTACGGATCAAAGTGCAGTGGATTTGAACATTCCAAGTACTGTTGGGGCGTTTGCATTCTCAATGATACAACTACTTGGTATTATTGCGGTAATGTCACAGGTTGCATGGCAGGTCTTCATTGTATTTATCCCTGTGATTGCCACCTGCATTTGGTTACAGGTAGGTATTGTAAATTCTTACCAATCAGCTTTTTCCCACACACTTCAGCAAGGGAAACTTCAATTTTGTTTAAGCATTATGCTGTTTGAGTAACTTGGTCTATTTCTCTTCTAAACTTACAATCATGTACGTCTTTTATTCTTTGTTCAGTAAAATGTTGATGATCGTATATATAACAAAAGATGATATACAGAAAAAAAAATTACAGAATTCAAAAAATACATAAAGAATTGGCAAACCATAATAGTCCCTTGACTCTCTTGGATTTTCTAGTTTTAGTGGTTTCATATCTTATGGAGCAGTTCTTTTTGTGTAGATAGTGGTGGTTTCTTTTACCGACTCTTACCGTGATAAATTGTATGAGTCTGATTTTCAGAGCTACACAATCACAAATGTTACGATTCTTCTACTTTGTTGCAGCAATATTACATACCGACAGCGCGAGAACTAGCACGATTGGGAGGTGTATGCAAAGCTCCAGTTATACAACATTTTGCTGAAACCATGTCAGGATCCACTACCATTAGGAGCTTTGATCAGGAAGCGCGATTCAAGGATTTGAATATGAAACTGATAGATGGGCGTTCTCGGCCAAAGTTTTACACTGCTGGTGCGATGGAGTGGCTTTGCTTGCGCTTGGATATGTTATCTTCTATTACATTTGCCTTCTCTTTAGTTTTCTTGATTTCCATTCCAACTGGAACAATTGATCCAAGTAAGGAGTTTTTGGTTTTCTTGGTCATTTGATTATTTTACTTTTGCACCCTGGAAAGTGGTCAAAAGTTTGATGACCTGTCTTCTGTTTTTGTATTTGTAGGTATTGCAGGGTTAGCAGTTACGTACGGGCTTAATCTGAACATGTTACAGGCGTGGGTTATTTGGAATCTTTGCGATATGGAGAATAAAATCATATCAGTAGAAAGAATACTTCAATACACTACTATCCCAAGTGAGCCTCCTCTTGTTATAGAAGAAAATAGACCAGATGGTCACTGGCCAGCACATGGAGAAATTGTCATGCAAGATCTGCAGGTATGATTCCAAAGTCCGATCTTCTAAGTTTTTGTCTGTATCATGGGTTTGTCTGAGATGCAAAAATCTTATCATTCCTTTTATTTACTGTCCACTTATATGACATCAGCTACATGTTATTATTCCAGAACTTATTTACTTTTATTTCCTTCCGTAAATGGCATTTATGAGATGTCGCAGAATATTTGATGCAACACACCATACTTTGCCTCATAGTTCTTCGGTAAACTCTAATTATGAAACTGATTCCTAAGTGTCCAACAAAATGTGACACATATCCAGTGCACTTAGTCAGGTGTTCAATACAGGCACTTCATTTATTTAGAAGAGTCCAGTTACATAGTCCTCTACAGGTCGAACATCCAAAGACAGCCTTCATGGCTAAAATTTACAAGTATGTGGGATTTTTTTGATAGGTCCGATACGCCCCACACATGCCACTTGTGCTGCGAGGCATTACATGCACTTTCCGTGGAGGAATGAAGACAGGTATTGTTGGGAGGACAGGCAGTGGTAAATCAACCCTCATACAGACGCTCTTCCGCATTGTTGATCCTGCTGCAGGTCAAATTCAGATAGATGGTATCAACATATCTTTGATCGGACTCCATGATTTGCGATCTAGATTAAGCATCATTCCTCAAGATCCAACCATGTTTGAGGGGACGGTGCGAAGCAACTTGGACCCACTTGAAGAGTACACTGATGAACAGATTTGGGAGGTGGGTTGATTTTCTTTTATATTTATGCTGTTGTTGGCACTAAGATAGGGGCAAGGGTTTCTCTTTTGCATTTAATTTCTAGGTATCATATCTGGATAAGTACGAGCTTTTTCGTGCTTGGATGAAATTTTGAATACCCTGTTACGTTTCTTTAGGCTCTTGATAAGTGCCAACTTGGAGATGATGTCAGGAAGAAGGAAGGCAAGCTTGATTCAGCAGGTTTTCTTCATCCACTATTCTAACACACTCAAACCGGAAAAATAACTCTTTATTGGAAGACAAAGTTGACCTTGAAGTTTTCAGAGTCTAAAATGCTTTTCGTTCTAATGAGGGGCATGCTCCAATGGGATGAATGCAATTCTGTCTAATTGCATTTTAGACCACCCCCCAAAAAAAAATAAAAATAAAAAATGGCAATGTCCAACATTACCGATTACAAGGTCTTAGCCCTCACTTTTTTTTTTCCACCTTCCTGCAGTTACAGAGAATGGGGAGAATTGGAGTATGGGTCAGCGGCAGTTGGTTTGCCTTGGCCGGGTGCTACTCAAGAAAAGCAAGGTCTTGGTGCTCGACGAAGCTACGGCTTCAGTGGATACAGCTACTGACAATCTTATACAGCAAACGCTGAAGCAACATTTCTCCAATTGTACCGTGTTAACCATTGCGCATAGGATCACGTCCGTTATTGATAGCGACATGGTTATGCTTTTAGATAATGGTTAGTGCCACCTTAATAACCTTTCACCAAATTAGATGGTCAATCTGTAATCTTCTTAATTTTCTTTTTTTTTTCCCCCTTCTTTTTGCAGGACTTATTCAGGAATATGATTCTCCTGCAAAGTTGCTTGAGAATAAGTCATCTTCATTTTCACAGCTCGTCGCAGAGTACAGTACAAGGTCGAGTTCAAGTGTTGAGAAGTAGGCAAATAATCCAGTATCCTCAGATCTTTGTTTTCCTCCGCTAGTCCCTGATCTTCGATGATGATGAAAATCAGGCAGTGCATTTTGCAGCTAGGATTAACACCCTTTTGGTTGGTTTGGTTCTTCTGTTTTTTGTAGTGATGGGTGTCATGTTTATGGTTCAAGGCAAGATGTACCGAAAAGTTGTACACTTTCAGTTAAACCTAGCTGATGTAAAATTTGCTTTTGTTATCAACTTATATATATGTATGATATGTTTGCAATAAGATCCTCCCGTGTGGCGGCTGCCTTTGTGTAAATTATTTTGTCTTCGTTTGTGGAAGGAAAGATTTACCAAGTCTTTTGCAGGAGCAAAACAATGTGAACTGAAAACTATGCTTTGGCAGTAGAGGCATCGTAAAACGCCTTCGAGTCGGTCCTCGTCTGTCCCTCTCGAATTCTACGCGCAAGTATAAATACCTTTCGGCAAAAACGGCATCAGGAGTGCACAATCTTCTTTCTAGCATTGATATAAGGATGAGTATTGTATTGACTTTTTCTTCCTTGTTTCTCACACTGTTTCGTTTGGTTGCTTGATAACAGTCTACAATGGTGTTCTATCTTTAAGCTATACTTGTATATATTCCAAACAATGGACAGATCAACATAGAGAGGTTTCAGTTGAAATGCAATAGCAATAATTCACTCGTCATTAATCCTAAGGGCTCAGGCTTGGGACTTGGGGGTTTGTTCTCTTGAAATGTCTCAAGTTCGAAACCATCTAGGTGGTATCAACTCCTTCGGGGCCAGTTCATACGTGGCTTTGCCTCGGGTTTAATTGCACTCCTCCCCTGGGCTAGATGATGTTGGACAAGTCCCCCAATATTAATCGAGGGGTGAGGAAGTTGGCTCGGACACCTTGTTTATAAAAAATAATTCATTTGTCAATTTTTCCATGCTTCTTGGAATCAAATGACGGTAGATTTAAGTTTAAAAAAAAAATGACGGTAGATTTTGTTTTTCATGTGCGATATAGTTTTACATTATAACATACCCCTTTTTGCGATTGGACTTTAATTAAAAATGAGCACATGCAAAAACTTTTTAACCACAATAACTTTTTTATTCGTAGGTGAAACGTTTTGTTGAATTGCGACACCTCGAAAAGCAAATTCTTGTCTAAGTCCCTGCTCACACTTGTTAGGTTTGGTAAGCATTGCTTGATGTCTTTAAGCTATAGTTGATGTCAACGATGTGTCGATGTCTTCTGTTTTTGCTACATGATTTATATAGTTTACAACGAAAAAACTCTTGTTCATTGTAAGATCATTGAAGGAAAGTTTTACACAAAAACGAAGACCTTTGAGAACATATATTGGACTAAAATTCACTCTGTATTAATTCTTACCAACTTTTCTGTTTATTGATTCATCAAAACTTGATGAAGCGTTTCATGACATAATAAGATACCAACTCCTTACACGTTTAGATAAATAAAAACAGAGAAAGAACAAGTGTTTCTATGCTTCAAATGGTACAGCCTTTGTAAGGAATTGGAATCACTTTGAGATCTTCTTTTCTTCCCACAACCACACCAAATTCCTCTGTCATGTCCAATTCCTCTGGCTTCATTCCACCAGGGAGTTTCCAATCAAAGTAGAACAGAAGTTGTGCAAGCTCGAATTCAACATTTGCAAGGCCGAAATTCATACCTGGGCATATCCTCCTTCCTGCTCCAAATGGGATGTATTCGAAGTTATTCCCCTTGTAATCAATTGCACTGTCAAGAAATCTCTCTGGTATAAAGCTCTCAGCATCATCCCAATGGTTTGGATCTCTTCCGATTGCCCATGCATTGACTATGACTCTAGCTTTCTCCGGGATCTCATAACCGTTGATCTCACATCTCTCTCCGCATACTCTTGGGAGTAGTAAAGGAGCAGTTAGGTGAAATCTAAGAGTCTCTTTGATAATCAGTTTTAAGTACTTCAATTCTTCAAGGCCTGTTTCGTCCACGTTACCTTTGCTATCAAAAACACGCCTCACTTCATCTTGTGCCTTCTTCATGATCTTTGGGTTTTTTATTATTTCCGACATAGCCCAATCGACGGTTGCAGCCGTTGTATCGCTCCCAGCACCGAAAATGTCCTGAAATTGGCAAGCTAACAATTTGAAATTTGCTTTCTTTTTTTCATTGCTAGACTAAGTTGTCGTTCCTGTTATCAGCTTTTTGAACTTTTGGGGCTTTTTGGCCTTTTACCCAAAGTTTCTCTTCACATTAAAAGCCCCAAATGCCCAAAAATCAAAATAAGAGAAACAACCCGAATTTTGTTTATTGTTTAAAGACAAAAAAGCTAAGAGAAACTGTAAATTAAGCAATGAATCAATGAATGTAGTGTTGGCAGCACGAGGGTTATACTCCATCCGTCCCATTTTGATAGTCCCATGTTCCATTGGGATTTGGGACATCCCAGAATCTTGGTGAAATTTCATTATTACCCTCATGTTTAAATGAAGAAGTACTATTTACATCAATCAAATATGAAATGGCAACTCTTGGATTCCACAAAAGTACATTAGTTGAATGCTTCTTGGAGTGAAGGAAATACTTTTTGGAACAATATTTATGTTTCTTTAAAAAGTTAGGATTCCCAAATGAGACTATGAAAATAGGACGGAGGGAGTACTAAATTGTGGTCCATGGACGGTGAATATAGTGCTAACAACAAAACACACGGTGATTATATATAATTGTAAACTTCCTAAAGAAAGAAAAAGTAAACATTTACTAACCAGCATAACTGCCTTGATGTTGTTGACAGTCAAGGAAAATTCATTTGGCCCACGCTCATGATATTCCAAAAGAGCATCCACCAGATCATCATCTTCTCTTCCCTTCTCAGTAGCCTTGCGCGTTTTGTGTTCATTGACCATGTTTTCCATGACCCTGTCTACTTCTACATGACATTTCTCAAGTTTGGACCTCACCCCGGTAATGTTATGAAGCCATTCACTACTAGGATAATAATCGGCGACATTGAATCCGCCTGCCGCCTTTCCAGCTTCCTTCATAATTGATATGAATACTTCTGAATCATTGAATCTCTTCCCAAAGGCAGCCCTGGAAGTAATTTCGTATGCCAACGAGTAAAGTTTTTTAGTGAGGTTGACGGGTGATCCTGCATTCAAAGCAATAGATTTAATGAGCTTCGATCCCTCTTCTTGTCTGATTGTTTGGAACGACAAGACACGTTTGGGGCTCAAAAGCTCTGTTATGCTTATTTTCCGCAGTTGTCTCCAGTACGGACCATATGGAGAGAAGGCCATGTTAGTAGAGTCATAAGACATGATCCTTGTCGTAATAATGTGAGGCCTCGAAGCGAATATGATGTCGTGTGTCTTCATCACTTCTGTTGCCATTTCTGGTGAAGAAACAACAATAGTTAGAACTTCACCGAGTTGAAGGCTCATCAGAGGGCCATATTTCTTGGCCAAGTCTCTCAAGTTTTGGTGAGGTAAAGAGCTGGCTAATTGGTGCAAATTTCCAATGAGAGGTAGCTTCCATGGCCCAGGTGGTAGGTTTGAAGTTGAGTTATTATTGGATTTTGATCTCTTAACTAATTGCAGCAAAAGGAGTACAAAGAGGAATGAGGTAAAGAGGATTGAGAAGGAGGGATATTGAAGATCCATGAGGAAAAAAGAGAGAAGTTAATAGAAGGGTTTTTTCTTTTGGGATGATTGGTGAAGGAACTTAAAGTCGAATACCCGAGTTTATATTGAGGTCGGGGTCCTTGGAGTTTAACACAGATGTCACTGTCATTTGACGATTTGATTATTGGTTTTATGGTTTCTTAGAGCTTACTAGTATTTGATTGAGTGTTATATTTTAGGGAGTGTTGGCATAGGGTCCACTATAGCAATTTCCTAGAGTCTAAGGTCCACCCAAATATTCTCTAAGACATAAGATCCACTAAAATAACAAAAGACCCAACTACCCCCATCATCAGCAGCTCCGGATCAAATCCTCGACCAAATCCTCGCCGTCCTTTCTTCCTACTCTTCCCTCACTGGAACCGACGGTACCACGGGGTCACAGCTCAGCTCCACCACCGGCGGTGGTGGCGGCGGAAGTGGGTTCCAGCAGCAGGCGTTTGTCCCGTTGGGTTCTAGCAGGACCGTCGTATTGCCGTTCATCTCTCACCGTCGTTCATCTGTATTGCCGTTCATCCCTCATCGTCGTTCATTTGTATTGCCGTTCATCCCTCACCGTCTCCACCGCCGGCGACGCACTGAGAATGGACCTAAGAGAATAAAAAAAGTGGTTTGGTGGATTAGAGATTTTATGAAAATATTAGGTGGACTAGATGTGTTACAAAAAGCTATAATGGACCCTATAACAATTCTTTATATATATTTTACTAGTATTTGATTATTGGTTTGATATGAGTCAGTTTCAAAAGTAATGTCACTACAAGAAAAATGAATATTCCCGGCATTAGAAAACTGCCGGAAAAAGTCCCAAAACTGCCGGGAAAAGTATTACCGGCGGTAAAAATAAAAAAAACCGCCCGCCGTCAAAACGGCCGTCGGGAAAAGATAAACGGCGGTAATCTACCGCCGGTAATAGTAGTCGACTTTTGCCGGCGGTTTCATTACCGCCGGTAATGGTTATTTCCGAAAAAAAATTTGTCCCGCCAAGTTTCGAACCCGCGACCCTTTGTGTGGAAACCCTGACACCTAACCGCCCGACCACCCAAACTTTTCGGTTATACTTAGGAAATAAAAATATTTATATTAAAATTTACATTTTTACCGGCGGTTTATAATTACCGCCGGTAATAAAACCGCGGGAAAAATTATTTTTTGCGGCGGGTTGTGATTACCGCCGGTAATAGCACCCTTTAACGGCGGTTTTGTTACTGCCAGTAAAAAAAACGCCGGTAAAAGAAATATTTGGCGTAGTGTGTGTGAAAAATACTGAACACACAAATGCACGCCTAATAAGTCAATCTAAGTGGCGTACTAAAATTCCTGGCCATATAGATAAATAATTACCAAGATAAATTTTTCAGCATTCAAACACTCTATTTTCATGGATTTCTCAATCTGAGAAAGTGTGGGGTACTTGCTATTTTTGCTTGCAGTTGTAATTTTGCAGGAGAAAACGATGTGAATGGAAAAGTCTAAACTCTCATAGTGAGTGAACATCAATTCCCCGTTAAAAGTCTCCTACGGCCTCTAATCTCTATGCACGCCCAATGACTTTTGGCATCTTCCATCATGGGCATGTGAAAAGGTAATACTCCCTCCGTTCCAAAATAAATGTCCCTTCACTACTACAAAAAGGTACAAAGATCACGGTCTTTTGGTGTGATCTTTTACTTTTAATCTCGGTTGAAAAACCGTGATCTAATCTAGTGTGATTAAAAGTCTGCATCTTTCAATCACGGTTCTTGACCGTGATGAAAACCCATGAAAAAACAGTGATTAAAACAAAAATAAACTGTGATCTTTGACCACATAACATCTCAGTTTTATCTAAAAACCGTGATTGTTTACAGAGAAATCATCTCAGTTTTTAGTAAAACCATGATTAAAAACTGAGAAAAACCGTGATGGAAAAGGATAAAACCGTGATGTTTCACTATATCACATCACAATTTTTTAGGTAGTTAAGAACTCGCTTTTTGGTGAAACCGTGATCATTACTTTTGGCATTTTTTTTTGTATATATATATATATCAAAGCAATATATTTGCCATTTTAATTTTGTACATATATATTTGCCACCTTCGGGAATAAGGCTACAAAACATATCAAAGCAATATCATATATAAAACCAATTTAACCAATATCCAAATTTACAAGTATCTTATACATAAACCCAATTCAATTCAAGCAAATGTACGTGCTAAAACCAAAAAATCCTCCATCTACACCCTAGGAGGGATGATTAGTTGCCCATGAGAAAGAGAGAATGACATAATGCTGTAGTAATCTCCATCGTCAAAGAACGGAAACTTCTTGTACAGCTCGAATGCCGCTGCCTCGTGAAACTCTCCTACGAACTCCCATAGCCAGTGAACATCAATTCCATGTTAAAAGTCTAAACTCTCATAGTCAGAGAACATCAATTGCCCGTTAAAAAAATAATTCATTTGTCAATTTTTCCATGCTTCTTGGAATCAAATGAAGGTAGATTTTGTTTTTCATGTGCGATATAGTTTTACACTATAACATACCCCTTTTTGCGATTGGACTTTAATTAAAAATGAGCACAAAAACTTTTTATTCGTAGGTGAAACGTTTTGTTGAATTGTGACACCTCGAAAAGCAAATTCTTGTCTAAGTCCCTGCTCACACTTGTTAGGTTTGGTAAGCATTGCTTGATGTCTTTAAGCTATAGTTGATGTCAACGATGTGTCGATGTCTTCTGTTTTTGCTACATGATTTATATAGTTTACAACGAAAAAACTCTTGTTCATTGTAAGATCATTGAAGGAAAGTTTTACACAAAAACGAAGACCTTCGAGAACATATATTGGACAGGAAAGAAAAACTAAAATTCACTCTGTATTAATTCTTACCAACTTTTCTGTTTATTGATTCATCAAAACTTGATGAAGCGTTTCATGACATAATAAGATACCAACTCCTTACACGTTTAGATAAATAAAAACAGAGAAAGAACAAGTGTTTCTATGCTTCAAATGGTACAGCCTTTGTAAGGAATTGGAATCACTTTGAGATCTTCTTTTCTTCCCACAACCACACCAAATTTCTCTGTCATGTCCAATTCCTCTGGCTTCATTCCACCAGGGAGTTTCCAATCAAAGTAGAACAGAAGTTGTGCAAGCTCGCATTCAACATTTGAAAGGCCGAAATTCATACCTGGGCATATCCTCCTTCCTGCTCCAAATGGGATGTATTCGAAGTTATTCCCCTTGTAATCAATTGTACTGTCAAGAAATCTCTCTGGTATAAAGCTCTCAGCATCATCCCAGTGGTTCGGATCTCTTCCGATTGCCCAAGCATTGATCATGACATTAGCTTTCTTTGGGATCTCATAACCGTTGATCTCGCAGTTCTCTCCACATACTCTCGGGAGTAGTAAAGGAACAGGCGGGTGAAATCTAAGAGTCTCTTTGATAATCAGTTTTAAGTACTTCAATTCTTCAAGTCCTGTTTCGTCCACGTTACCTTTGCAATCGAAAACACGCCTCACTTCATCTTGTGCCGCCTTCATGATCTTTGGGTTTTTTATTATTTCCGACATAGCCCATTCTACGGTTGTGGCTGTCGTATCGCTCGCACCACCGAAAATGTCCTGAAATTGGCAAGCTAACAGTTTGAAATTTGCTTTCTTTTTTTCATTGCTAGACTAAGTTGTCGTTCCTCTTATCAGCTTTTTGAACTTTTGGGGCTTTTTGGCCTTTTACCCAAAGTCTCTTCACATTAAAAGCCCCAAATGCCCAAAAATCAAAATAAGAGAAACAACCGGACTTTTGTTTATTGTTTAAAGACAAAAAAGCTAAGAGAAACTGTAAATTAAGCAATGAATCAATGAATGTAACGTTGGCAGCACGAGGCTTATACTTCATCCGTCTCATTTTGATAGTCCCATGTTCCGTTGGGATTTGGGACATCCCAGAATCTTGGTGAAATTTCATTCTTACCCTCATGTTTAAATGAAGAAGTACTATTTACATCAATCAAATATGAAATGCTTGGATTCCACAAAGTACATTAGTTGAATGCTTCTTGGAGTCAAGGAAATACTTTTTGGAGCAATATCTATGTTTCTTTAAAAAGTTAGGATTCCCAAATGAGACTATGAAAATAGGACGGAGGGAGTACTAAATTGTGGCCCATGAACGGTGAATATAGTGCTAACAACAAAACACACACAGTGATTATATATAATTGTAAACTTCCTAAAGAAAAGTAAACCATTACTAACCAGGATAACTGCCTTGATGTTGTTGACAGTCAAGGAAAATTCATTTGGCCCACGCTCATGATATTCCAAAAGAGCATCCACCAGATCGTCATCTTCTCTTCCCTTGTCAGTAGCCTTGCGCGTTCTATGTTCATTGACCATGATTCCCATGATTCTATCTGCTTCTTCGTGAATTTTTTCTAGTTTGGACTTCACTCCACTTACGTTATGAAGCCATTCACTACTAGGATAAAAATCGGCGACATTGAATCCGCCTGCCACCTTTATAGCTTCCTTCACAATTGATATTAATACTTCTTGATCGTTGAATCTCTTCCAAAGGCAGCCCTGGAAGTAATTTCATATGCCAACGAGTAAAGTTTTTGAGTGAGGTTGACGGGTGATCCTGCATTCAAAGCAATAGATTTAATGAGCTTCGATATCTCTTCTTGTCTTGATTGTTCGGAACGACAAGACACGTTTGGGGCTCAAAAGCTCTGTTGCGCTTATTTTCCGTAGTTGTCTCCAGTATGGACCATATGGAGAGAAGGCTATGTTAGTAGAGTCATAAGACATGATCCTTGCCGCAATAATGTGAGGCCTCGAAGCGAATATGATGTCGTGTGTCTTCATCACTTCTGTTGCCATTTCTGGTGAAGAAACAACAATAGTTAGAACTTCACCGAGTTGAAGGCTCATTAGAGGCCCATATTTCTTGGCCAAGTCTCTCAAGTTATCGTGAGGTAAAGAGCTGGCTAATTGGTGCAAATTTCCAATGAGAGGTAGCTTCCATGGCCCAGGTGGGAGGTTTGAAGTCGAGATATTATTGGATTTGGATCTCTTAACTAATTGCAGCAAAAATAGTACAAAGAGGAACGAGGTAAAGAGGATGAGAAGGAGGGATATTGAAGCTCCATGAGGAAAAAAGAGAGAAGTTAATAGAAGGGTTTTTTCTTTTGGGATGATTGTTGAGAAAACTCAAAGTCAATTACACAAATTTATATTGAGGCCGGGGTTATTGGAGTTTAAAAGTCTAAACTCTCATAGTCAGTGAACATCAATTCCCCGTTAAAAGTCTCATACGGCCTCTATGCACGCCTAAAGTCAACCTAAGCGTCGTACTAAAATTTCTGGCAGTTCTATTCCTACCTCACAGAAGGAGTGGCACCTAACAAATGCCCGAGTGGTCCAGTGGGTGTACGTTTAACACGTCAGTTTTGCCAATCACCGCCCAATGACTTCTGGTATCTTCCATCATTTGCGTGCGAAAAGGTAATACAAGATTTTGTGTATTTGTTCAAGATTTCATCTGCGTTTTTATGCTTAATGGTTTGAGTTGAGTGTCCCTTTTGGATTCTCTACTACTAGATCGAAGACGGATTCTGTTCCGGCACCTAGTGCGGGTCTGCTTCGGCGGGTGTGTCTATGAGCTTGGAAGCCTGTGTGCTTTTTCAGCAGCTCGAGTCTTAGATTTTGGTAGTTTTGGTTTACTCCTGTATTCAGTGATGTAATCTTTGGCGGATGGTTTTTCATGATATGAATTGACTGTTTCAAAAAAAAAAAAACAAAAGCACAAATACAATAGGAAGACGTTAATGGAGCTAAAATGAACAAACCTTTTTTCCTTTTATTTTCAAAGGCAAGAACTAATAGAAAAAAAAATTATATAATTTGTGAGACAAGGCTTAGTATGATATTTGATAGCCAAAACCGTGTCCTAGCTCTTTGATCTTACCATGATCCTGAGCGGCTGAGCCAAGGCTTGCCGCTACCGCTCACGTGGAGTAAACGGTCCCATTTTTCTTGCCATTATACATTGCTAGTGTACCTGTTTACATATAAAATTAGCAAATCCAATAGTTGATTGACACGTAATCAGAAATGCCAAACGTTGGCAATTACTTGTCAATAGAGATACACTGGATCATTGAAGTAGAATTGAGTTAATACGGTGTCGTATTATTCCTCAATTCAAATTAGCAGTTATTGGCAGTTACAAGTCAAGGACGAAATAGAAACTGACTTCGAAGCCACGATATTTATTGCTAGACACATAAACTCCACGTGTAAATCTATAAAATGGGATAGTTGACAGTTAGAGTACGTGGAGTACTTATTGGAAAGCAGTGATCTCCTTAATGTGTAATCATTTGAGTTAGTTGAGCAGTTATGCAGATTTCAAATCAAAGCTTCAGGAGGAAGGATCCGAATAATTCAAATTCAGACGTGGAAGAAGAAAGAAACTGCCAACTCAAAAAGCAGAAGTTAGAGTTCGAAGCAAGCCAAGTTCAAATTCATTGAGCGGGAAGTTCAAACTACAAGCAGCGCCTATAAATAGAAGAAATTGAAGAGTGAAAAAGCCCCGAACAAATCTTCAACAAACAGCTATCAAAAAATGATGCTTGGTTTGTTCATTGGCAAGTAGTTTTAGGATTTCGAACTCAGTTCGAAGTAGATTAGGAAGTGATTAGGAAGTAGTTAGGATTATTCTCGATTGTTTTCATAACAATCATCCATTCTCGGTTGTTTTCATAACAACCACCAGTTCGAAGTTCTGTTACATTTGTATTTGAAGTTGAAGACAATTTCGAAGTAAGTTTATCTTTGATTCATCAATCGAAGTACCTTGTTTCTTTATTGTTTCTTTAATTTCCTGAGTTATTGGTTTGCATTTCTTCACTTATAAAGAAAAATCCTCTTAATTGAGGTAATTGAACCAATAAAACACAATCGCCTGATTAGACTTGGTTTTTCCAAAGTTAATCTGAGGGAGGAGATTGAAACTCTCTCTGGCACGCTCGCACACGATTATTTTATCACAAAGAAGTAAAAGAACCAGTAAACATTTTTTGGCACGCCCGGTGGGACTCTTGAAAGTGTTGAATGGCTCCAAAACTTAGGAAGCAAACAGATGATTCTCAAATTGGCCAAATGCCAGAAGATGAGAATAACATTAATCCTAGAGAGAATGAACAGGTTGAAAGACCTCAAATAGGTCAGGAAACTTATATTGGTCAAGATACAAATGTTGGAATTGGCCAAAATTCTCGTATGAACACTAGGAACAATAGAACAGTGCAAATTGATGACCCAAAGAATCCAGATATTGGAGGAAGTGTGTTGTCTAGCCAATTTGCTGAAATGATTGCTACATTTAAGGAACTGGCTCAAACCCAGAAGCTTATGTTACAAAAATTAGAAGAGCAATCAGGACTTAAAAGTAATCCTCTGCCTTCATTTGAGAAGGACAAAGGAAGAGGCTAGCACAAGCAAATTTAAGTCAAGACCTGGAAAAGAGCCTATCAATGTAGATGAAATACCAGAATCTTGGTATGAACCTGCAAATGTTTATAACTCTCAAGTCCCCAAGCCTAGGAGAACATACAAACAAACCACTCATATCCCATTCGAACCTAGTTTTGATGGTGTAAATGAGGATAAAGGTTATAAAAATGATGACTACGGGTTTGAAGGATATGGTCATTCTACAGGAAATCATTTTTTTGATAGGGCTAGTTCAAAAAGGCCTAATGTAGAATTTGGAGTTCCTAAGAATCCAGGAATACCAGAAATGGGAAGAGTGCATTCGAATCACCTTTATGAACCTTTTACAAGGCAAGAAGGAGATTACAGACAACCCCAACCTTTTGAAAACCCTCCTGATAGGTTTCCAGAAGATCATATGACAAGAAATGTGAATAGGGAACCACACATTAACTCAAATGTCCATTTTAAAGGAAATTCCACCCTTAGAGATGAAATATTGGGCCTTATGCAAGAAGTTTATGGACATCTGAACCGAGGAATACAAACTCAAGCTTATAGAAAACCTTATCTAGAATGGATAGATAGGCAGTTCGAAGTCCCTAGGGGGTTTAAAATTCCTGATTTTACACTGTTTCATGGGGATGGGAAACAATCAACCACAGAACACATTGCTAGATTTACTGCTCAGTGTAAGGAATTAGGTAATAATGGTTTCAGTAAGTTGAAATTATTCTCTAATTCTTTGACAGGAACTGCCTTCGAATGGTATTCGAATTTACCACCAGAGTCAGTTCCAAGTTGGCAAAGGATGGAAGAATTATTCCATGCACAATTTTACCTAACTGAGCCTGAAGTCACTATGGCTGATTTAGCAAGGTTAAAACAAAAACCTGATGAAAAGGCTGCCCAATTCATTACTAGGTTTAAAAGGGCTAGAAACAAATGTAAACTTCAATTACCAGAAGTGGAATTTGTTAGGATAGCACAAGGTGGTTTAAGTAGAGAACTTAGAAAGAAGTTCGATTCTACTGAATTTAGGGATTTGGTTGATTTAACCTACAAAGCATCTAGATATGAATCTTTGTTAGAAGAAGATGTTGATAGGAACAATTCTTCTTATTCTACTTATTACAAAGAGCCCACTTACGAAATTGATGCTGCTGAAATTATTGAACATGATCCTTGTGTGTGTGATTGTTTGGTTCGAAAAGATTCTTCTATAGCACCAAGAAATAATAAGAAAGCCATTAGCAAAGTATATTCATTTGATGTTTCCAAAGCAGATGAAATTTTTGATTACCTTTTGAAGAAAAAGTTTATCAAATTTCCTGATAATGTTAGACTTCCAACTTTGGAAGAAATCAAAGGGAAGAATTATTGTAAATGGCATGCTTCTTGGACTCATTCAACTAAAAATTGTAATGTTTTCCGTGATAGGGTTCAAGAACAGATCAAGAAAGGAAGGATCATGTTTCCAGAAAAGGCTATGGGAATTGATACTGATCCATTTCCAAAGATTGAAGAAGTAACTGCTAACACTAATGTGCCAACATCATTGGCTAAAACTGTTCGAGAAGTGTGGCAGAATAAACAAGTTCATGTTGAAATGAATTCCGTGCAAATTGGTAGAGGAAGGCCAAATGTTGGTCAACTTCGAAATGGGGCTTACGGAAACAATAAGCCAAGACACACACCAGAGAGTTCATCTCAAAGGGGATTCAAGCAGTCTCATCTTCCTATGCTCGAAGCTTCCTTTTTGGAATGTTTATGCATGGAATGCAGAGCCAATTATTTGGTTTTTAAAGACTTGGATCGACAGGGGGTAGATTTCTTTCCAAAAAGGATGGAAAGAAAGGCCTTAGATCGAAATAATGAAAGAAGACCTTGGGTAAGCCCAAGTCAAGGAAGAAATGAGAAGCCTTGGTTGGTTTCTAAAAGAAATGTACCTTCTAGCCCAGTTCCACCAACTTCGAAGAGAGATTATCCTCCTTTGAAGAAGGTTAACACTGGGAAGGCCCCTATGGGTCAGGAAAATGAAGGGCAGGGTGAACAATTTTCCTTGGTAAAGGGGGTTCCTGATTGGTTTTTAAAGAAAATTAAACCAGAACTCTTCCAGGGATACAAAGCTCCTTCTAAGGTTGGAAACAAAATGGTCAAACCTCCAAATACCTCTGTTGGTCAATGGGTAGTGGTTCGAGATCCAAAGACCAAAACACCTCAAATGATTCCTATGTTGACAAGAACTCAGAAGAGGAAATTGCAAAGGAGGTATACTAGTTTCCAAATGGAAGAATATGCCTCTAAGGAAGATCCTAATGAGGGTGATAAGATCAACCCAAGATTTGGAGACTTCGAAGAGAAGACTCTGAGGAATCTCTTCGAAGAGGGTTTACTCAAGCCGAAATAGAAACATTGGAGAGTTTGGCTGCAAGGATGGATAGTGACATGCCTCAGAATAGCCCAACTTCACCAAATTCCTTGGCAAGCTATCAATCTGGTTTTTTAGAAGCCATGATAGTGGAACAGGAAGGAGGTGAAGGCATAAGTTCATCACCTGTTGAAACATCCTCTCCCATGGAAACTTCGCAATGTAAGCTATGCGAAAAAGTGGGTATAGCGAGAAGAAGAATCGATATACTGAAAGTGGGGAAAAAGGACCATCCAGTTTGGGACTTTACCTGAAGTTCAAATTAACATGGTTTCTCCTTCGTTCATTAATTTTGGACCTTTTGGACCAGACTACTCACCAGTTCGAAAGGCATTACAGCCAACAGTTGCTCCTATGGAGGTCATTGATGTATCAAGTGATGATGAATATGATCTTACGTATGACAATGGTTGGAATGATGGTTGGGGAGCTTTGATTTCAAAGATTCAAAAGGAGGAAGAAGAGGAAGATTTCATGGTCATGGTTAATGCTTTAGCGGAACCAGAAGTAACGTCAAAGGAAAGAGCAATTTTTGCTCCAGAAACTGAAAATGATTCTAAGTATCCTTTGATTGTTGATTTGAATTGTGCTAATCTTTCTTATCCTTTCAAATCACCTTCAAGTGATATGAGGCACCATTTGAAACCACTTTGTACATCTCTGCAGAGTCGATGGGATTTTGTTAAAACGGGGTTTTGGTTGATAATGGTGCGTGATAAACATTCGCCTTCAAGGACTTTGAAAAAGTTGGGGAAAGAAAAGGTTCGATTGATCCCAACAAGCACATCTATTCTTGGCTTTTTGGTGAAAGTAAAAGTCCTAAAGGAATTGTTTCTATCCTTTGAAAGTTGGCCAAGTGGAAACTGATACAGCCTTTTTTGTGGTGGATACATTCACAAGTAAGTACAATGCTTTGCTTGGTAGGGATTGGATTCATGTCAATGGTTGTATTCCATCTTCGATGCACCAAACTCTGATGATTGTGAAGTATGAAAATGGGAAAGAAGTGGGGGTCGAAGAGGTGAAAGCAGACCCACATCCTTTCAGTACTTCAGCAAATTGTGCAGAGGCTGAAATGTATAAACCTGAAATCATTCCTCTAAGTGAAATTGCACAACCTGCCACCCCTCCATCCAATGTATTGGAAATTGGAGAATTGGCAGAGTTAAAATCTAAGCTTAAACAATCAGTTGATTATGAATCAGACAATTCACCAGATGAGGTTGCTTGGATGTGAGTCCAAGACAGAGTTCGAAGAGGCCAACTCATTGGCCTTAGTTAAGTTTATGGCTCTAGAAATAGAGCAGAAGTTACAGGAAACAGATGATTGGGAAGAATTACTGGCTGAAAAATCTGACTGGGGTTTAAAGCCATTTGAATTCGAAAAAGCCTTTGTTGGTTATGTCGATTCCCAAGATCCTTTAGAAGAAGTGGAATTGGGAGAAGGAATTGTTCCAAACACTGTTCAAATCAACAAAGAACTTGATGCTGCTTCGAAGGCAAGGTTGATCACAGTGCTTAAAGAGAACAAAGAATGCTTTGCTTGGAGCTATAAAGAATTGACAGGTTTGAATAGAGATTTGGTTGAACATAGATTGCCTATTAAATCCAATTTCAAACCTTTCAAACAACTTCCAAGAAAAATGTCTCCTGAAACCATCTTATTGGTTAAAAAGGAAATTCAAAATCTTTTAAATGCTGGTTTTATTAGAACATCAAGATATGTGGAATGGCTATCAAATATTGTTCCTGTTATCAAGAAAAATGGGAAGATTAGGGTTTGCATTGATTTTAGAAACCTAAACATTGCAACTCCTAAGGATGAATACCCAATGCCCGTAGTAGACATGCTGGTGGATAGTTCTGCAGGCCATAAAATCATGTCTATTATGGATGGACATTCAGGATATAATCAAATTTGTATAGCTGAGGAAGATGTTCATAAAACTGCATTTAGAGCCCCTGGTAATCTTGGGACCTTCGAATGGGTCAAAATGCCTTTTGGGCTGAAAAATGCTGGTGCTACTTATCAAAGAGCAATGAACACTATTTTTCATGAAATAGTTGGGGGTTTTCTAGAGTGTTACATAGATGACATTATTGTCAAATCAAAATCTATGGATGAGCATGTAGAACATTTGAAAATAGCTTTTTCAAAGATGAAACATTATCAATGAAGTTGAATCTGCTAAATGTGCTTTTGGAGTAACAAAGAGGTAACTTTTTAGGATATCTAGTCCACAAGACAAAGGTATTCAAGTTGATAGCAATAAAGCTAAAGCTATTTATTGAAGTAAAACCTCCTTCGAATAAGAAAGAACTTCAAAAGTTTCTTGGTGGGTTAAATTTTCTTCGAAGATTTATATCCAATACTGCAGGAAAAACTAAAGTCTTTTCTTCTCTGCTGAAATTGAAGGATGGAGAAGACTTCGAATGGACAAAGGAGCATGATGATGCTTTCAAGGCCATCAAGGAGTATTTGATCAATCCACCAGTGCTTGTTCCACCTTCAAAAGGAAGGCCTGTCAAGTTATATTTAGCAGCAAATTATGACTCAATAGGAGTTCTATTGGCTCAAGACAATGAAGAAGGAAAAGAACAAGCTATCTACTATTTAAGTAGGTTTCTTAATGATTGTGAAAGTAGATATTCTGCAGTAGAAAAATTATGTTTAACTTTGTTTTTTGCTTCGAAGAAACTCAGGTACTATATGATGCCTAGAGTAACTTATGTAATTTCCCAAACTGATGTTATGAAGTATATGTTGTCTCAACCTGTACTTAGTGGCAGAATTGGGAAATGGATTGTGTCCTTAATTGAATTTAACCTAGAGTATGTTCCTCAGGAATCAATTAAAGGACAAGCTTTAACTAACTTCTTGACTGATCATCCAAATGGAATTGAGACTCCTGAAATAGCAGATGTTGATACAGTGACAATGAAGCCATGGGAGATGTAGTTCGATGGTTCGAAAACTTCCTAAAAGGCTGGAATTTGAGTTGTTGGAAGCCTCATCAGGTTTTAAATTAAATTCTATTGCAGAAATTAAGGGTAACTAGAAAATATGATAAAAATTGCTATTCGAAGCATTTGACATAGGTGATTTAGTTTGGAAAGGATAAATCATAACACTTCAAGCAGTTCAAATGGTCATGAAACTAGAATAACACAAACGTTTCATTCATTGATCAGAAAAACTGTACAATTGTATCTTTTAGGTCACTCAGTACATGAGCACCCTGGTACAAACAAAATCGTAAATTTCTTCTTGATCTGTAGTTCGCTGCAGTTGGCTTTTAAGATTGTTCGTGTCTGCAACAAACGAAGAAGCTTTGTTCAAAGAAACTTGCATATTGGCAGTTGTCTGAGCAATTTTCCCTTTCACCTTTAACAATGCTTCCTCTAGGTGAGCTTCTTCTTTTTGCAACTGATACAATTCGATAGCATCCTGATCATAAGAAGAAACTACATTTTGTGCCTCATCTTCCATATTTGACAATGCTGCCTTCAGACTTTGTCTTTGAAGATGTCTCTCTTGAACTTCACAAAGTTGATAGGCTTTTATTTGAAACTCAGAGACTTTAGTCAAGAGTTGTTTGTGTAAGTCTTGGGAAGCAGGTTTTAGTACCCAAGCTGCTTGACAACAAATCTCTAAATACACCTTCAAATCCCCTTCAACCAATTTTTCAAAGTCCAATTCTAAAAATTGTTGAAGGACTTCCTTCAGTTCCTGAATCTCTCCTGGAGTAAAAGTAGGTTTGACCAACTCAAGAGGAGATGAACTATATTGAGTTTTGAGTTGAATAATAGGAGACTCCGGAGAAGGAGTTGGAGCTTTAGGATTGGTGATTCTTTGACAGAAATCACCCACTCTTAATTTGAACTGCTCCAATGAAGGGAGATCACCAACAATTGTGCTAGCAGAAGTACTAGTTTCCTGTTTGGAAAGATGCATAGACATGATTGAGTTTAATCCTTTGAGCATAAGTATAATGACTGAAAGTTCAAATTATAAAGAGACACAATACCTCAAGTGGAGGGACTTGCTCAGATAAAATTGGTTCTTCTGGAATCCTAGATCTTGAAGGTTGATCCATGGCAGTCTCATCAATTGCTATTTTTGTCTGATCAAAGGTTTTAATACCAATAGTATGGGAAACAATTTCAGGAAATAAACTCCTGTCATCCTTTGAAACAGAAGTATCAGTATGTCGAACAGGAATATCAGCCTCAATAATTTTGCCTTTTCCAAATTTCAAACTGGTTTCTGCAGTCTTTAGAACAGACTGAGCAGGCTCTGACATTTTCTCAGTTGAAGAAGCTTGCTTTTGAGGAGACTCTTTGTTAAGAGAAGCCTGAGCAATGAGTTCAGAATCAAGAGTTGGGGATCTTGCAGTAGCACCAGTAGCAGGAGAGTCAATTGGCTGTTGAATTCCAAGAGGATCTTGTTCAGAAAGAGTCTTCGAAGCTATAGTATGCTTAGATTTTGCCTTCTTTTCTGAAATGGAATTAGCAAACAAATTTAAGAGATATGGAGGTTCAAAGGCTTTGGTAAAACTAAAGAATACAAGAGCTTGCCTTTTACAAGTTGACTAATTGGATCATTTCCTGTCTCTTCCTCCTCTGATTCTTCAATCAGAATTTTTCTCCTTCTTTTCGAAGCCTCATAAACTTGGTCAAACTTTGTGGCATCATGGCTCAGTGTTTGTTTGGTAGCCCCTCTTCTTGTGCTTTGCTTCGAAGCTGCATAAGCAAAAGTTTGAGTAGGTTCTGCCTCTTTTCTGGTTTTCTTCTTTGGAGTAGACTCTGCATTACTCAAAATCATAAGAAATATAAAGAATATGTTGAAAAGAAAATGTCGATTAAGCCATAAAATCAAGAGTCACCTGGTGGAGAAGGAGATCTTTGCTGTTTAGATCTAGTTACCATTTGTGGTACAGATCGAAGTGGTTTGATATTCAAGGCAGCAGGCATTGAGGCAGAAGATTGAGCTCCTGGTACATGTTCTGTTCCTTGAGAAATTTCTTTTGAGCTTTCTCCAAACCCATCATCTGATATCGAATCCGATTTTTCTTCAATGGCAATTCCAAGGGCTTCAACGAAATCTTTGACATTTGCAGACTTGTAATATAATCTCATGGAATTGTGCCACCATCTAGAGAATGATGGAAGAGGAGGTTCCAAAACAATAGAAAATATATATGGTTGGAATTGTGCTCTAGAGTTCTTAAATTCTGCATTAAGATCTGCAACATGAGCCTTATCAATCTTATTTCTTGTAGAGAGATCAACATTAATTTCACCAGGATAAGGACAAGGGATAGCTTGCACCAACCCAAATTGTCTAGCAAATTGTGCAGGGCAATAGATCTCAGCATGAGCTTGTCTGCAGCCACCAACATAGGCCCCTATAATAATTTCCCTTGGGAGAAGAATACTTGCCCAAGCTTCACGATAATTAGGGCCACCTCTTTGAGTCTTGAGTCTGTTTAGCCACTTCGGTCCAATGTCCCAGTTATGAAAAGGGACAAAATCTCCTTCTTCCTTGTCCTCCCTCATTTGATGAAAGTATTGTAAATATCCAACCAAGGAAAGGGGAGTTGAAGCTAAGATGGTGTATTTGTCCCCATATACAGCGAGAGGAGACCTTTCTGCGACCTTTTGGTCTGGGAAATAAGCTAACAACCAGAGTTGCAGAAACCAGAGGGGACCTCCCAAGTTATAAGAAAGTGGTTTGGCATGATTATCAGACCCAATTTTGTAAACATAGCCTAAAAAATGAGAGGCCAGATCAATGGTTTCACCTTTTGATAAAGAATAGGCTAAGGGTGCGAATTCGAGCATCATTTTCTTACCACCATGGCAAAAAATCATTTTGCACAGGGTATACCAAATATAAGCAAACATTTCTCTTTCAGATACTTCTTCTGAATATCTCCTTTCAGTGTCTAGGAATTTGCTATAAGAAGCATTTTTCCCAGCATACTCAATCTCATCCAAAAATGGGACTTCCGTAGATGAAGCAATGTCAAATAAAATACCATACGGAGGGAGCCCAACAAGGAAAGATACATCTAAAACTGTGGGAGCCATCATTCCACAGTTGAATCTGAAACAATTGTATGAAGGATCCCAGAAGGCTAGGGCAGCATGAATAAGTGTGGGGTTCTGTAAAATACCATTCCTGAGCAAGGAAATGATGTGTGATAAACCAACATCTGTTAGCTCTTTCCCTTTGGCTTTGAATATACGTGTAGTCCAGTCATCCCAATCTTTATCATAATTTGGCCAACAAACGAAATTCTTCTTGGCCCAATTAGAGAAACCTAGAAGCCTATCCTTCACAAGGTCACTCTTTTCAAGGATAGGGTAACATGATGTAAGATCTAAAGGAAGATCAAGAAATGCAGGCCCTAGAATTTGAGTATTAGGTAGGGTAGGATGTTCAATGAAAGCACGGTTTTGTAATTTGCCACCACCGGTTTTCGACTCTAGAACTTCTCTAGTCACCAACTTCCTGAGGACGAAGGAAGGAGTACCTTTGAATATCTCGCTTTCAGAAGTCATGATCGCAAGAGTGTAAGAACAAAGGAGGGAGTACGAAGCGTAGAAAAGTTTGAATGTGTAATGAAGACGTTTCAAGCCCTAAAATTTATATGAGCTGACGAAACGAGACAGCGTTTCGGGTCAAATATTCATAAAGAATTAATTGGGCCTATATTACGTCGGGCCCAAAATTTGAATGTTTTTACCCATATTTAATATTTTATTTCAGCTTCGAATTACCTTATAATTCGAACCATTTTTATTGGTTTGATATCATAAAAGATACTTTATCAATTTTTGTTCATTATGAGTTCGAATTGGTTTAGAATGCATTGAAATGCTTCGAAGAGCATTTAAGGGTACAAATTAAACCATAGAAAGTTGAAATTACATTAACAAAGGGAAATTACATACTGCTAAAAGATCCTATTACATTCAAAGGAGAACTAAACATCTACTGATGATCGAGCAATTGTTGGAGTAGAGATAACTTGGAAGTAATGAGGAAAACTCCAAGTCACTAAGGCATGAAATCTTGCCCAGGAAAAGTTAAAAAATTCTTTTTCTTTCATCCTAACCCTTTCTTCTTCATCGAACTTGAGTTTCTTCTCAATCAATGGTCTGATTTTTAGGACCAGATTTTTGGCTTTGACTTCAGCTTTAGCCAACTTGAAGGTATTTCTTTTAAGACAACTTTTGAATCTCCTTCGAAGCCTTGTAGAAATTCCGGATGGGGTGTCGGAAGAATCTTCCTTCAGATGTTCAATCTTATTGTGAAGCCTAGTAATTCGATCATGAAGTATTTCATACTCATGAAGGTCTTGATTGAACATAAAAGCAGTAGTGTTATTCTTCATCCACATTCGCAGGAGAGGGAGTTGACTTAGAAAAGAATGGATGAAAGTACCAGCTTGCTCAGAGGTGGTACATTGAAGAGTCTCACAAGCCCACAAGAAGTTTTTGTAAGGGATGTCTTCTTCAAGAATCCCTATCTCTAAAAAAGCAAATGCAGCCAACAATTCTTTGGCTTTAATAGAGTTAGATTGCGGATAAAGAGAATAAGAGATATCAGCATGATAAATAATAGGATCAAATTTGATATTCTTTAACTCTTGAAACCAATCTGGGTTTTCTGGAAGAGGTCGAAGAGAGAGGTTAGCTAGATCAACGAAATTTCCTTCAAAGTGAGGCTTTCGAACTTCATTTAACCAATATATAAATTGGCTACTAGCTTTTTGCTTAAGCTCACCATAGCCAGCGAAGCTTTGATCTCTCTTTGAGAGACTTTGAAGAAAGCGGGAGAGACAGTGGCAAATAGACCATCAAGTATCACTATGTTAGGATCACGTCTAATAAAGGGAGTTAAATACCTACTCATAGCCAATGAACGATATTTGCTCCAACCTTTGTAACCAACAGGATCATCCATTCTTACCACCACTATTTCAAATGGTAAACCCCATAAGAAGGGTTTAGGAGTAGAAGAAATTGGAGGATTCCATGGATCAGCAGGCTCAGGATCTTCTGCTTGAACCACTACGAAAGAACGATCCCTTCGAATCTCACCAATAATTGGTGTGACGGTGTTTTGGATATCAACAGGGATTGGGTCATTAAGAACCAAGTTTTCGAAAGCATTTTGGGTATTGGAGAAGTCAGCCAATGTTCAGTCGAGGAAGGAATCAGTTTCTAACGAAGGATGATGATTAAGTTTACCAGTAATTAAACCCTTTTTATAGACAAGTTTTAAGTTGGAAACGATTTAAATTCTTGAAGGTGGAGAACGTGGGTAATAACTGCCCATTATCCTTCAGCCCATGATCCTTAATTTTCTCAACAGAGAACGTAAGAGTTAATTATGACTGTATCATTGGAAGTATCAAGAACTGCCAATAACTTTTGCTTTGGAAGTTTACAGGAATTCAAAGCGGCAAAAGGCACAATAACACTTATTCAAATCCCTTGAACAACGATGTTAATGTGGGGGGTATGTTTACATATAAAATTAGCAAATCCAATAGTTGATTGACACGTAATCAGAAATGCCAAACGTTGGCAATTACTTGTCAATAGAGATACACTGGATCATTGAAGTAGAATTGAGTTAATACGGTGTCGTATTATTCCTCAATTCAAATTAGCAGTTATTGGCAGTTACAAGTCAAGGACGAAATAGAAACTGACTTCGAAGCCACGATATTTATTGCTAGACACATAAACTCCACGTGTAAATCTATAAAATGGGATAGTTGACAGTTAGAGTACGTGGAGTACTTCTCAAAAAAGCAGTTATTCTTTTAAACGTGTAATCATTTGGATTAGTTGAGCAGTTATGCAGATTTCAAATCAAAGCTTCAGGAGGAAGAATCTGAAGAATTCAAATTCAGACGTGGGGAAAGAAAGAAACTGCCAACTCAAAGAGCAGAAGTTAGAGTTCGAAGCAAGCCAAGTTCAAATTCATTGAGCGGGAAGTTCAAACTACAAGCATCGTCTATAAATATTTTGAACAATAAAGCAAGTCGTCGGGACCTATTCAGAACGGTGACGGAAACATGATGGTGGTGGTTGAGGCCGATTTGGGATGGTGGGTTGTCGACTGCGCTGGGACAAGATTTGGGATGGCAATTTGGGACGAGGATGGCAAATGATTTATGCCGCTACTGTTTATAGGGTTTAAAGTCGAGGGTAGTAGGTAAAGCGAAAATGCGACAATTCTCAGGAAAATCTCAATCATTTGTTTAGGGAATGTCCCAAGGCCGGTGAGATTTGGGACAAAATTCCCTCGGGTTGGATAATGAGAAATAGAAATGCAAGCTCCATTTCAGATTCGATGACTAATAATTTAAAAAGATTTTTTTTTTCTTTAGGAACCGATATTCCTTGGAATATCTTCTTCTGCACCACTATTTGGCAAATATGGAAAGATCGAAACCGAAAAAGTTTTGAAAATCTTGACATGTTTCCAGAAGTGAGTTCCAAAGCTATCGGGTCCTATGCATCTGAAATTGTTGAGGCTTTCAATTCTATTTCCATTATTGGCCTTTCTTTGAATCATCTGAATATGTGGACTCCTTCTATGGCAGGTAATCTGAAGTTAAATACTGATGGGAGCTGGTATGAATGTCCAAGGACAACAGGATTTGGAGGACTCTTCAGAAATGAACAAGGCGAATGGAAGCTTGGATATTACGGGAAGATGGTGGCAAACTCGAGCTTGGAAACTGAAATTTGGAGTATCTATAGGGGTCTAACCATTATCCTAGAAGAAGGCTTCTCCAATGTCCAGATTGAATCTGATTCACAAACTGTTGTACTCCTATTCAATGAAGGAGCCCCTAACAATCATCCTCAAAGTAACATGCTGAATGACGGAAAATATCTCCTCGACAGAACGGGCAGCACACTGACCCACATTTACCGCAATGCCAACCAATGTGCAGACTTCCTTGCTAGAATGGGAGCGGAACAAAATGAAGTTCTGGTGGTGTCCGCAAGTCCTCTCCCCTGCCCATCCGGGAGTTTATGCTCAGGGACAGCCTCAATCTTCATCACTTGTTGGATTAAGCTTCATGCTTAGTAGTGCTCTGTTTAATTTGGAAACTGGTAGTATGTGTAACCGAACTGCACATCTGATGCAGATTAACTCTCTTGTTTAGTTTTCTAATCTATTTCCGAAGTACCAAAAAAAAAAAAAAAAATGCGGCGATTTGGTTCACACCCAAAAGAGGCATGCTACAATGTGCACCCGCCCATATGAGATTTTGTGGCTCTAAATTTGAGTTTTGTGGCACCAAATATGAGATAATATGAGATTTTGTGGTACCAAATATGAGATTTTGTGACTCCAAATATGAGATGGCATATGGTATGCATCCCATACGAATGGACGGCTGAGATTGCGCCACGTATGACGTGTGGGAATTTGTGTCAACTTTGACCATTGACTATATGAGATAGTGTGTATATCAATATGAGATTTTATGGACTCCAATATTTATTGTTGTGATTACCGATATGAGATTTTGTGGCTCTAAATATGAGATTTTGTGCCTCAAAATATTAGATTTTGTGACTCAAAATATGAGATTTTGTGGCTTAAATATGAGATTTTGTGGCTCCAAATATGAGGTCCGCACGCATTGTAGCAAGTCCGCACGCACTGTAGCAAAGTCCGCATGGATCCAATATGAGATTGCGTGGCTCCAAATATGAGATTTTGTGGACATCCGTATGAGTGTGCATACCATATGCACTTCATATCTCTAGCCACAAAATCTCATATTTAGAGCCACAAAATCTCATATTTTGAGTCAAAAAATCTCATATTGAGTAATTTTTAGAGGGTGCACATTGTAGCATGACCCCACCCAAAATCCTTTAATTACAGCATAGAACTCCCAAAGTTCGAAAAAAGTCCCATTTTTATGCACCTATACTATGGAAGGCGGTCTCCTAAGGGACCCCGCATACAAAATTTGGTGCGGGATTGGCCTTTTTTCAACTTTCCGGATCAAATTTTGACGATCCAAACCGCTCAATGTTTTTAAAATGCATTTTCCAAGGCCTACGCGGGAAATCTTCAAAGTTGAGCACAAGTATGGGTTGCTTAAGTTTGAATTGATTGTTTATGTGCGATTAGAAAATGTGATGAGGTTCAAAAAAGGAGGTCAATAGTTGATTGCTTATTCAGACAATGAGTTTATTAGGAGACGGACGTAGGTAGTCATGTATTTTAAATAGTACGAGATTCGAGTGCTTGGAAGGTCAATTTTCTTTCAAACTTTGACCTATTACAAATCATCGACGAGAAAGATCGACCAAAGGAAATCAATCCTAGATACCTCAACCTCGAGTTAAAAGTAGTTGGAATCATGGGCAGCTTTGGGGCGTGGATGGATCAAAATATTATGCAGCAAGGGTTTCCCACAGTGTGTATCAATTGTCAACTCTGCAATGTGGCGTGTTTGGAGCGATCTATGTTATTAAACCTAGCCACCTGACTGTGTAGGAATTTGATTAGAATTAGGGGTCTCCCTTATAGATTGAATTGCATCTGTATGAGCAAGTGTTAGTATCATCGTACTTATATGAAGTAGGTAACTTCCCAAGATCGTTTCCCTGAAATTTATTGGGTATTCGTCGAGAATATTTAGTGTTTGTTAGGGACACCTTAAGCCACATCAAAAACCAAAATCAACGATCTGTGACTTTAGAATAGGCATGCTTAGGAATTGATTCTGTTTTGCTTTGGGTGTATTCCTGTGGTTGGTAGGTTCTGTGTTGATTTGTATTATTTTGTTTGGGTTTATCCCCTATTGTACCCTTGGTTTTGGTGGTATAAAATGTCTCATTTCCCAAAAATGTCTCGGCCGAGGGAGTGCGGGTGGTGAGGTAGAGAGATCTCGAGATTATATATTTAGCACTTCTTTGCTACCTTACTATTCGTTGTTTTCGTTTTGTTGATACAATTCTCGTTGCTCAAATCTCTGCCGCCCTCCTTTCTGCTGTACCTTAGTTGAGAGGAGGTTGAACTTATCATATGCATACTGTCTCGAGAATAGGGTGTTGTGTGAAAATGGGCCAAAGAATGGCTTATTACTATTGAATTTCCGCTTCGCATATCGGTGTATGCATGCATTTTGAGTTCGAGTTCTTAGGTGGACCATGTCCGTATTTCGGTCATATCCGGTGTGTGTAGGCACTCAATGCTCCGGGCATTTGAATTGATGCCTAAACTTTTATTTGCCGCCGTAACTCTGCAGTTTTCTTTTCGCCACGTTTAAGGTGTTCTATTATAGAGCCTTTCATTGGTGCTGTTTGTGGTACTTTTGTATGAGGATTTGATGATTTGGTCTCATTGTTTCTGAATCAAGTTCGGGGTAGTCAGATTTTACGGGTTTGTTAAATAAACAAACGGAATCTTTGCTCAAATTTCCCTGCAATTCGTTAGTTGGTTTTGGGGTATGGGCCTATCCTTGGGGGGCTGTCCCTGGGAATGTTTGATATCCTTTCGGGAGGGGGATGTCCTCCCATTCCGTAGTTAAGTTTATATTGCCACGGGCTTCACTAAGTTTGGTAGAGTCATGCAAGAGCTTCTCGGGTTCACCATGTTGATGTTGTCTAGGCACTCCAAGATTCACAATTGGGCTGTAACACAAGCCTGACTTCCATGGGCTTCACGGGTTTAGTAGTATTGGGTGCTTTTGTTCTATGTTATGTGGAATTCCATGGGTTGCCTCAATTCCAAGACTTCACAGTTTTAAATCAATTCCATGGCATGGTTTAGAAACATTCTCTGTACATTTTGTATTTTCCTTATCCCTTACAGTTGAGATTATAGAAAATAAAATTCTTTCATTGGCCCTTGGTTTAGTTATTGGGCAAATTTTTTTAAAATTCTTCAGATTCTTACGCTGGCCTTTGGTTTCGTTATTGGGCAAAAAGTTGCACGAGAGTACTGAGCTATTTACTATGGTAACTAATTTATCAAATTGAGGTCAAATTACGTCGCGCCGTGCCTTTAGGCACGGGCAATCCCTAGTATATATATATTATAAAGGACAAATTGGATTTATTTGAATTTGGGGATCCAGGTGAGTTGGGGGAATCCTGTGGGTGGAATAACGTCCTTCTGATGCGTTTGTACTTCCATTTTTTGCGAGTGCGGCATTTTTGCTTCACGCCCATTTCAGAGGTTAGACGGTTATTCTTGCTCTAATTTCACCATTAATTTTCTTTTTAAGTTTCCCAGTTTGTTTTATAATGAAGGCAACAGATCTCTCACGCAAACTTATGAATGGAGTCCTTTCTTATGATTCTGCCCACTAATTGTTTGATACACAATGTTACAATGACAGCGAAAACTTGCCTTACAGAATCAATTCATAGCAATTGCTTGGGAATGCTCTAATTCATGAGCAGTTTTACTGTTGCAATTCATCATTTCCATTGTACTACAAAATTCTTTTCTTCCCCCCTTTCCATGTCCCTTTTTGTTCATCAGATGTTGTCACAAACTTCGAAGTTTTCTCTTATGCAGGTGTTTTTGTAAGTTGTTTGACTTCTCATATGAAAGTATAGGACCAATTCGAACCTTCTGTTTTGCCTATTTTGGGTTGATTACTTGACCTTACGTTAACGTTGACCATTTCTAATTAATCCAAAGACATTAAAGGTCGTTTTTTCGCACCAAAAATAATTAATAAAATGAAACAATTACTCTACTCAAATGAATAGTGGCAAGTATTCCGAGTATCGTCCTTAGGGATTAAAGGCTAAGTTGCAGTTATTTCAATCTATATCTGAATTAATCCAAGAAAAAGTGATACGAGTTTGAGTTCTAAAATTATCTAAATAATTAAAAACAAGAAGATGGCGAATTAAATAATTTGGAAAGAGTCTTAGGGTTTCGAATCCACCCTAACTTTGCAACCAAATAATTTTATTAATTTAGGAAATCAATTACCAAAATGACAATAATTCGCTAAAAGTTAGAAGCCCTAGCGATATCGCCAATAGAATAGCATGCAATTGAGAATCGGGCATAACCTATCTTCGGTTGGCACGAATCGTCTTCGATTTTAAAACCAATTAATCTAGACACGACTCGTCTTCCCTAGGCATAGACTATCCTAATTCGCAATTCCGTGCGCCACATAACTACATATTTGTAATAACAGAAAACATACACATAACACTAAATAGAAAAAAATAAGATTGAATCATAAAAATAAGACTCAAAGTTAACCATCGTTTCAATAATCAAAATCCGAAATTAATACTCCCTCCGTCCCTTTTTTAGTGTAGACGTTTCCATTTTGGGTTGTCCCTTAATAAATGTGTGTTTTGAAAAGTTAATGGGTAAAAATTTGTACAATTATTATTTTGCCCTTTTGAAAAGTTAGTGGGTAAAGAATTAATGGGTAAAAGTGGAGAATAATTTTGGAAAGTAGAGGTAAAAGTTGATGTGAAAGGTGTAATGTTAATGTTTCTTTAATAAGTTGGATTTACAAAGCAACACACTTAAAAAGGGACGGAGGGAGTCTAAAAACAAAGTTATATGGTTTGGGTTTCATCTACGGCTGTTTCGTCGAAGTAATCTCTTTTTGGAAACATATTGGGGAAGTACCCTCATGAACGTCAATGGAAATTGCGCTAAGTATGCCGCGCTGGCACACCGCCCCACAATATGGCAGACAAGTAGAAAGCGCAATTTGGAATTGCTCTTTCTAACTGAAAGCTCGATTTGGAATTACTCTTTCTCAAGTAGAAAGCTTGATTTGGAATTGCTCTTTCTCACTTAAAGCTAGACTTGAAATTGCTCTTTCATATATAGTTTTTTTTGTGTGCTTTTTTTGTGATTAACACACTTAGTTTTCGCCCAGGATGAATGTGATCAACTTTTGGTTTTGAATTACTCCTACTTTTTTGGTTCTGCTCGACCAAAACAGTTTTGAACAGTTGAGAGGGTGGCTGCAGCATCTCCCCTTCCCCTTCTGATTTGGATGGCCTATGAAAGAAATGTCGGACAAAGAGCTTGTAGGTCCTCTCAAGTCATTCATTTTAAAGTTGTACCATGGTTCATCCATGGCTACGATTCCAATAAATTGTAACAAAAAATATGTAGAGTTAAATTGTAACAAAAAATATGTAGAGTTGCTGTAATATCCCAGTTTTTTTTAAAATTTAAATTTGTGATATATTAAATACTTTTGTAACCCAATTTTGAATTTGGTTGCCTAACCTAAAATTCATTTTGACCAATACATTGATTTTGACTAGAGCAACTAGCCTAATGTTAGACCTAACCTAACAATTGTGACTAATCCAAACTATGGTTATTTTACCTAGACTATATAGATACGTATATACATATATAACGTTATTTTGTTATAACCCATGTGCAAGCTATTATCACATTCTTCCACTCACCTCATCCCTATACATCTAAAACCCCTAAACCCTAAATCGTAAAACCCTAAACCCTAAATGCTAAACCCTAAACACTAAACCATAAACCCTAAATCGTAAAACCGTAAACCCTAAATACTAAAACGCTAAACCCTATACCCTAAACAATAAAGCCTTAAAACCTAAAACCCTAAAATACTAAACCCTAAACCCTATAATCATAAAATCCTAAACTCTAATCCCTAAACCTTGAACCCTAAAACCCTTAGCCCTCAAGCTCGAAACTATACAACCCTTAAACCCCAAAATTGTAAACCCTAAAACCCTAAATGACTTATAATTGCGGACATGTATTTTTACATGATTTAACAAATCGTTCACAGTTACCATATTTTATGTGTGTTTTTCACCATACTAGTTGTAATAGGTTGTGAACAAGTATTTTACTATGATTCAATGTAACAAGTTGGAGTGGGTAAAACCTGATCACCCTACTACTGGGCATGGCACGTGCCTATGGCAGACACCACGAGAAGGTGAATAGCTCGGCATCACAGGGGGGGGTCCTTAAACCCTGTGCCGAGCTATACTGACCATGAATAAGGTCGAGGTAATAAGATTAAGTCAATAAGTCAGGATACACTAGCTCGGCATGAGACATAAAGGGATGTTCCTGATATGGCCGAGCTATGTAGGCTACGTGCATAGCTTAAACAACATTTTGGAATATATAATTCAGCTCGGTGTAAAGAGCTGAGCTATGTACGGGTTATTCCGAGCTACGGGGAAGCTCGGCACCACCACGAATAGGGCGGTGAGACATTCCAGAATATTCTACAGTGGCTCCTTATGAGATAAGGAGCAATCCCGTAGAGAAAGGGATTGATATGGGAAGTCCTAACATGATTAGGAGTGTACCCCATATAGGAAGGAATCATATATGGAAAGAAAGACCTCTGCTAGACGAGATCTAGCAGGGTATGGAAGTTATCTTTTAATAGAGAAAGTCCTATTAGGAGAAGGATTCCTAAAGACAATAGGAAACAGGGGGCACGAGATGCCTAAGATGATGAACGTCTACACCTATAAATACAAGGCAATAACCATGACAAAAGGTACGCTGTAACACCCAGTTATACGCATTGTGTTCTTGGCTTGATTAGTAATCCAGTACTAACTTAAGCATCGGAGGGCCTTTGCCAATAGAGGCAAGGGTGCTCTAACCTATTCTTTGTCTTGCAGATTTAGGGTTGAGCCAAGCCTGCACGTGATACAGGCTAACGTGGAATTACACCCCCTACACAAGTATTAATATAGCATGGTTCTGAAACATTTTTAACCATGATAATTGGCAGAGGTGTGGATGCCCGACCAAAGTTGTAGATTCAGGAGCCAAAAGTACGGTGAGGTGAAGGTGTTAGGCACCTCTCTCTGTCGGGTCTTGTTTTGAACAGAGCTACGTTATCCATTTTTCTTGTTTTGAACGTATACTTGTTTATTAGCCTTTAAATAGTTATGGGTGATGAAAGTGGTAAATACTGCACAGGGATAGAAAGAAACAAAGCATAAGGTTCTGCTGTTGAACCTTTTAGCGGCCGACATATTGACATATGTAGGCCGACAATCTAAACATCAACCGTTGTTTTGAACCTTTCAGCCGATTATGCAATACAACAACATATAGCGGCCGCTTTTCCTTGACTTTACAGCAGAAAATAAACACGCTGTGCTGTGTGTGTGAAGGGATAAAAATGCGATAAAAAAAAAGCTAATCACGAGGGCCATGGATCATAGTTCGGCCTTGGATCCCTCAATACTCCTCTGTAGTTTGCACGAAGAGTGATTTGCTTGCTACTTTGAACAGATTGAGGAGCGTGGAGTTTTATTTCGGAAAAAGAATCATTCACCATTTCAAAGGATCAATCAAAATTTCAGTAGTCCTTAAAAAGAAGTAACTAACATCATTTCAAAAATTCCTTAGTCCGTAAAAATAAGGAGTAACTGACACTTTCAAATAACATAACCCCTTAAAGTAAGGAGGATGAAAATCTAAGTGGTGTCTAAAAGGTGGATGAATATTTAATTACCTCTACTTGAAATGAAAAACTTATTGGATCCTTATTATTATAGCGCTGTTTACTGGTTCTTTTACTTCTTTGTGATAAAATAATCGTGTGCGAGCGTGCCAGAGAGAGTTTCAATCTCCTCCCTCAGATTAACTTTGGAAAAACCAAGTCTAATCAGGCGATTGTGTTTTATTGGTTCAATTACCTCAATTAAGAGGATTTTTCTTTATAAGTGAAGAAATGCAAACCAATAACTCAGGAAATTAAAGAAACAATAAAGAAACAAGACACTTCGATTGATAAATCAAAGATAAACTTACTTCGAAATTGTCTTCAACTTCAAATACAAATGTAACAGAACTTCGAACTGGTGGTTGTTATGAAAACAACCGAGAATGGATGATTGTTATGAAAACAATCGAGAATAATCCTAACTACTTCCTAATCACTTCCTAATCTACTTCGAACTGAGTTCGAAATCCTAAAACTACTTGCCAATGAACAAACCAAGCATCATTTTTTGATAGCTGTTTGTTGAAGATTTGTTCGGTTAATTCACTCTTCAATTTCTTCTATTTATAGGCGCTGCTTGTAGTTTGAACTTCCCGCTCAATGAATTTGAACTTGGCTTACTTCGAACTCTAACTTCTGCTTTTTGAGTTGGCAGTTTCTTTCTTCTTCCACGTCTGAATTTGAATTATTCGGATCCTTCCTCCTGAAGCTTTGATTTGAAATCTGCATAACTGCTCAACTAACTCAAATGATTACACATTAAGGAGATCACTGCTTTCCAATAAGTACTCCACGTATTCTAACTGTCAATTATTCCATTTTATAGATTTACACGTGGAGTTTAGGTGTCTAGCAGTTAATATCGTGGCTTCGAAGTCAGTTTCCATTTCGTCTTTGACTTGTAACTGCCAATAACTGCTATTTTGAATTTGAGGAAAAACACGACATCGTATTAACTCAATTTTACTTCAATAATCCAGTGTATCTCTATTGACAAGTAATTGCCAACGTTTGGCATTTTTGATTACGTGTCAATCAACTATTGGATTTGTTAATTTTATATGTAAACAAGCGCAACTTCAAAGAGCGCTTTCTTTGCCAATATTATACAGCACAATCTGAAAATGCGCTTTCTAGTATGGCCTTTACCTTTTACAGACTACATTTGGCCGAAAAAGTTATTGAAATGGCGTGCAATTCCAAATCGTGCCTTCTACTTGTAGGTCCCATGTGAGAGGACCTAAAAACCCTTAGGTTCGTCCGACATTTCTTTCACAGGCTCCAAAGCGAAAGGGGAAGGGGAGATGGTGCAACGACCATCTCAACCATCCAAAAGTGTGTTGGACCAAAAAAAAAAAAATCAATGTCGATCGTATTCATCCTGGGCAAAAATTAAGTGTGTTAATTTAAAAAAATAAAAAAAAATACAAATGGAAAAAGAAAAAAAAATTCTATGTGAAAGTGCAATTCCAAATTGAGCTTCTAATGAGAAAGAGGAATTCCAAATCGAGCTTTCAACTTGAGAAAGAGCAATTCCAAATCGAGCTTTCAGTGAGAAAGAGCAATTCCAAAGTGCGCTTTCAGTTTGTGTGGCATATTCCGGGGCGGTGTGCCAACGCGACACACTTAGCGCAAATTCCATTGACGTTCACGAGGGTAGCACATTTTGAAATTGCGCAATGAAGTAGTTTTACAAATAATTGGAAAACGAGAGTACTTCCCCAATATGTTTGCAAAAAGAGATTACTTCGATGAAAAATCCTCCATCTACACCCTAGGAGGGATGATTAGTTGCCCATGAGAAAGAGAGAATGACATAATGCTGTAGTAATCTCCATCGTCAAAGAACGGAAACTTCTTGTACAGCTCGAATGCCGCTGCCTCGTGAAACTCTCCTACGAACTCCCATAGCCAGTGAACATCAATTCCATGTTAAAAGTCTAAACTCTCATAGTCAGAGAACATCAATTGCCCGTTAAAAAAATAATTCATTTGTCAATTTTTCCATGCTTCTTGGAATCAAATGAAGGTAGATTTTGTTTTTCATGTGCGATATAGTTTTACACTATAACATACCCCTTTTTGCGATTGGACTTTAATTAAAAATGAGCACAAAAACTTTTTATTCGTAGGTGAAACGTTTTGTTGAATTGTGACACCTCGAAAAGCAAATTCTTGTCTAAGTCCCTGCTCACACTTGTTAGGTTTGGTAAGCATTGCTTGATGTCTTTAAGCTATAGTTGATGTCAACGATGTGTCGATGTCTTCTGTTTTTGCTACATGATTTATATAGTTTACAACGAAAAAACTCTTGTTCATTGTAAGATCATTGAAGGAAAGTTTTACACAAAAACGAAGACCTTTGAGAACATATATTGGACTAAAATTCACTCTGTATTAATTCTTACCAACTTTTCTGTTTATTGATTCATCAAAACTTGATGAAGCGTTTCATGACATAATAAGATACCAACTCCTTACACGTTTAGATAAATAAAAACAGAGAAAGAACAAGTGTTTCTATGCTTCAAATGGTACAGCCTTTGTAAGGAATTGGAATCACTTTGAGATCTTCTTTTCTTCCCACAACCACACCAAATTCCTCTGTCATGTCCAATTCCTCTGGCTTCATTCCACCAGGGAGTTTCCAATCAAAGTAGAACAGAAGTTGTGCAAGCTCGAATTCAACATTTGCAAGGCCGAAATTCATACCTGGGCATATCCTCCTTCCTGCTCCAAATGGGATGTATTCGAAGTTATTCCCCTTGTAATCAATTGCACTGTCAAGAAATCTCTCTGGTATAAAGCTCTCAGCATCATCCCAATGGTTTGGATCTCTTCCGATTGCCCATGCATTGACTATGACTCTAGCTTTCTCCGGGATCTCATAACCGTTGATCTCACATCTCTCTCCGCATACTCTTGGGAGTAGTAAAGGAGCAGTTAGGTGAAATCTAAGAGTCTCTTTGATAATCAGTTTTAAGTACTTCAATTCTTCAAGGCCTGTTTCGTCCACGTTACCTTTGCTATCAAAAACACGCCTCACTTCATCTTGTGCCTTCTTCATGATCTTTGGGTTTTTTATTATTTCCGACATAGCCCAATCGACGGTTGCAGCCGTTGTATCGCTCCCAGCACCGAAAATGTCCTGAAATTGGCAAGCTAACAATTTGAAATTTGCTTTCTTTTTTTCATTGCTAGACTAAGTTGTCGTTCCTGTTATCAGCTTTTTGAACTTTTGGGGCTTTTTGGCCTTTTACCCAAAGTTTCTCTTCACATTAAAAGCCCCAAATGCCCAAAAATCAAAATAAGAGAAACAACCCGAATTTTGTTTATTGTTTAAAGACAAAAAAGCTAAGAGAAACTGTAAATTAAGCAATGAATCAATGAATGTAGTGTTGGCAGCACGAGGGTTATACTCCATCCGTCCCATTTTGATAGTCCCATGTTCCATTGGGATTTGGGACATCCCAGAATCTTGGTGAAATTTCATTATTACCCTCATGTTTAAATGAAGAAGTACTATTTACATCAATCAAATATGAAATGGCAACTCTTGGATTCCACAAAAGTACATTAGTTGAATGCTTCTTGGAGTGAAGGAAATACTTTTTGGAACAATATTTATGTTTCTTTAAAAAGTTAGGATTCCCAAATGAGACTATGAAAATAGGACGGAGGGAGTACTAAATTGTGGTCCACGGACGGTCAATATAGTGCTAACAACAAAACACACGGTGATTATATATAATTGTAAACTTCCTAAAGAAAGAAAAAGTAAACCTTTACTAACCAGCATAACTGCCTTGATGTTGTTGACAGTCAAGGAAAATTCATTTGGCCCACGCTCATGATATTCCAAAAGAGCATCCACCAGATCATCATCTTCTCTTCCCTTCTCAGTAGCCTTGCGCGTTTTGTGTTCATTGACCATGTTTTCCATGACCATGTCTGCTTCTACATGACATTTCTCAAGTTTGGACCTCACCCCGGTAATGTTATGAAGCCATTCACTACTAGGATAATAATCGGCGACATTGAATCCGCCTGCCGCCTTTCCAGCTTCCTTCATAATTGATATGAATACTTCTGAATTGAATCTCTTCCCAAAGGCAGCCCTGGAAGTAATTTCGTATGCCAACGAGTAAAGTTTTTTAGTGAGGTTGACGGGTGATCCTGCATTCAAAGCAATAGATTTAATGAGCTTCGATCCCTCTTCTTGTCTGATTGTTTGGAACGACAAGACACGTTTGGGGCTCAAAAGCTCTGTTGTGCTTATTTTCCGCAGTTGTCTCCAGTACGGACCATATGGAGAGAAGGCCATGTTAGTAGAGTCATAAGACATGATCCTTGTCGTAATAATGTGAGGCCTCGAAGCGAATATGATGTCGTGTGTCTTCATCACTTCTGTTGCCATTTCTGGTGAAGAAACAACAATAGTTAGAACTTCACCGAGTTGAAGGCTCATCAGAGGGCCATATTTCTTGGCCAAGTCTCTCAAGTTTTGGTGAGGTAAAGAGCTGACTACTTGGTGCAAATTTCCAATGAGAGGTAGCTTCCATGGCCCAGGTGGTAGGTTTGAAGTTGAGTTATTATTGGATTTTGATCTCTTAACTAATTGCAGCAAAAGGAGTACAAAGAGGAATGAGGTAAAGAGGATTGAGAAGGAGGGATATTGAAGATCCATGAGGAAAAAAGAGAGAAGTTAATAGAAGGGTTTTTTCTTTTGGGATGATTGGTGAAGGAACTTAAAGTCGATTACCCGAGTTTATATTGAGGCCGGGGTCCTTGGAGTTTAACACAGATGTCACTGTCATTTGACGATTTGATTATTGGTTTTATGGTTTCTTAGAGCTTACTAGTATTTGATTGAGTGTTATATTTTAGGGAGAGTTGGTATAGGGTCCACTATAGCAATTTCCTAGAGTCTATGGTCCACCCAAATATTCTCTAAGACATAAGATCCACTAAAATAACAAAAGACCCAACTACCCCCATCATCAGCAGCTCCGGATCAAATCCTCGACCAAATCCTCGCCGTCCTTTCTTCCTACTCTTCCCTCACTGGAACCGACGGTACCACGGGGTCACAGCTCAGCTCCACCACCGGCGGTGGTGGCGGCGGAAGTGGGTTCCAGCAGCAGGCGTTTGTCCCGTTGGGTTCTAGCAGGACCGTCGTATTGCCGTTCATCTCTCACCGTCGTTCATCTGTATTGCCGTTCATCCCTCATCGTCGTTCATTTGTATTGCCGTTCATCCCTCAGCGTCTCCACCGCCGGCGACGCACTGAGAATGGACCTAAGAGAATAAAAAAAGTGGTTTGGTGGATTAGAGATTTTATGAAAATATTAGGTGGACTAGATGTGTTACAAAAAGCTATAATGGACCCTATAACAATTCTTTATATATATTTTACTAGTATTTGATTATTGGTTTGATATGAGTCAGTTTCAAAAGTAATGTCACTACAAGAAAAATGAATATTCCGGCATTAGAAACCATTAGGAAAAAGTCCCAAAACTCTAGGGAAAAGTATTACGGCGGTAAAAATAAAAAAAACCGCCCGCCCGTCAAACGCCGTGGGGAAAGAAGAACGGCGGTAATCTACGCGGTAATAGTAGTCGACTTTTGCCGGCGGTTTCATTACCGCCGGTAATGGTTATTTCCGGAAAAAAATTTGTCCCGCCAAGTTTCGAACCCGCGACCCTTTGTGTGGAAACCCTGACACCTAACCGCCCGACCACCCAAACTTTTCGGTTATACTTAGGAAATAAAAATATTTATATTAAAATTTACATTTTTACCGGCGGTTTATAATTACCGCCGGTAATAAAACCGCGGGAAAAATTATTTTTTGCGGCGGGTTGTGATTACCGCCGGTAATAGCACCCTTTAACGGCGGTTTTGTTACTGCCAGTAAAAAAAACGCCGGTAAAAGAAATATTTGGCGTAGTGTGTGTGAAAAATACTGAACACACAAATGCACGCCTAATAAGTCAATCTAAGTGGCGTACTAAAATTCCTGGCCATATAGATAAATAATTACCAAGATAAATTTTTCAGCATTCAAACACTCTATTTTCATGGATTTCTCAATCTGAGAAAGTGTGGGGTACTTGCTATGGTCCACCCAAATATTCTCTAAGACATAAGATCCACTAAAATAACAAAAGACCCAACTACCCCCATCATCAGCAGCTCCGGATCAAATCCTCGACCAAATCCTCGCCGTCCTTTCTTCCTACTCTTCCCTCACTGGAACCGACGGTACCACGGCGTCACAGCTCAGCTCCACCACCGGCGGTGCCGGCGGCGGAAGTGGGTTCCAGCAGCAGGCGTTTGTCCCGTTGGGTTCTAGCAGGACCGTCGTATTGCCGTTCATCTCTCACCGTCGTTCATCTGTATTGCCGTTCATCCCTCATCGTCGTTCATTTGTATTGCCGTTCATCCCTCACCGTCTCCACCGCCGGCGACGCACTGAGAATGGACCTAAGAGAATAAAAAAAGTGGTTTGGTGGATTAGAGATTTTATGAAAATATTAGGTGGACTAGATGTGTTACAAAAAGCTATAATGGACCCTATAACAATTCTTTATATATATTTTACTAGTATTTGATTATTGGTTTGATATGAGTCAGTTTCAAAAGTAATGTCACTACAAGAAAAATGAATATTCCCGGCATTAGAAAACTACTGGGAAAAGTATTACCGGCGGTAAAAATAAAAAAAACCACCCGCAGTCAAAACGGCCATCGGGAAAAGATAAACGGCGGTAATCAACCGCCGGTAATAGTAGTCGACTTTTGCCGGCGGTTTCATTACCGCCGGTAATGGTTATTTCCGAAAAAAAATTTGTCCCGCCAAGTTTCGAACCCGCGACCCTTTGTGTGGAAGCCCTGACACCTAACCGCCCGACCACCCAAACTTTTCGGTTATACTTAGGAAATAAAAATATTTATATTAAAATTTACATTTTTACCGGCGGTTTATAATTACCGCCGGTAATAAAACCGCGGGAAAAATTATTTTTTGCGGCGGGTTGTGATTACCGCCGGTAATAGCACCCTTTAACGGCGGTTTTGTTACTGTCAGCAAAAAAAACGCCGGTAAAAGAAATATTTGGCGTAGTGTGTGTGAAAAATACTGAACACACAAATGCACGCCTAATAAGTCAATCTAAGTGGCGTACTAAAATTCCTGGCCATATAGATAAATAATTACCAAGATAAATTTTTCAGCATTCAAACACTCTATTTTCATGGATTTCTCAATCTGAGAAAGTATGGGGTACTTGTTATGGTCCACCCAAATATTCTCTAAGACATAAGATCCACTAAAATAACAAAAGACCCAGCTACCCCCATCATCAGCAGCTCCGGATCAAATCCTCGACCAAATCCTCGCCGTCCTTTCTTCCTACTCTTCCCTCACTGGAACCGACGGTACCACGGCGTCACAGCTCAGCTCCACCACCGGCGGTGGCGGCGGCGGAAGTGGGTTCCAGCAGCAGGCGTTTGTCCCGTTGGGTTCTAGCAGGACCGTCGTATTGCCGTTCATCTCTCACCGTCGTTCATCTGTATTGCCGTTCATCCCTCATCGTCGTTCATTTGTATTGCCGTTCATCCCTCACCGTCTCCACCGGCGACGCACCGAGAATGGACCTAAGAGAATAAAAAAGTGGTTTGGTGGAAAGAAATATTTGGCGAAAATATTAAAATAGATGAACACACAAATGCACGCTAATAAGTCAATCTAAGTGGCGCATAAAATTCTTTATATATATTTTACTAGTATTTGATTATTGGTTTGAAACACTCTATTTTCAAAAGTAATGTCACAATTACAAGAAAAATGAATACTTGCTATTAGAAACCAGGAAAAAGTCCTTGCGGAAAAGTAAAAACCGGCGGTAAAATAAAAACCGCCCGCCGTCAAACGGCGTCAATCGGAAAAGATAAACGGCGGTAATCTACCGCCGGTAATAGTAGTCGACTTTTGCCGGCGGTTTCATTACGCGGTAAGTAATGGTTATTTCCGGAAAAAAATTTGTCCCGCCAAGTTTCGAACCCGCGACCCTTTGTGTGGAAACCCTGACACCTAACCGCCCGACCACCCAAACTTTTCGGTTATACTTAGGAAATAAAAATATTTATATTAAAATTTACATTTTTACCGGCGGTTTATAATTACCGCCGGTAATAAAACCGCGGGAAAAATTATTTTTTGCGGCGGGTTGTGATTACCGACGGTAATAGCACCCTTTAACGGCGGTTTTGTTACTGCCAGTAAAAAAAACGCCGGTAAAAGAAATATTTGGCGTAGTGTGTGTGAAAAATACTGAACACACAAATGCACGCCTAATAAGTCAATCTAAGTGGCGTACTAAAATTCCTGGCCATATAGATAAATAATTACCAAGATAAATTTTTCAGCATTCAAACACTCTATTTTCATGGATTTCTCAATCTGAGAAAGTGTGGGGTACTTGCTATTTTTGCTTGCAGTTGAAATTTTGCAGGAGAAAACGATCCACTAAAATAACAAAAGACCCTAAACTACCCCCATCATGAGTGAACTCCGGATCAAATCCCGTTACCAAATCTCCGCCGTCCTTTCTTCCTACTCTTCCCTCACGAACCCAATGACTTTTGGCATCTTCCATCATGGGCATGTGAAAAGGTAATACTCCTCCGTTCCAAAATAAACCCTTTTGGGATCGGCGGCGGAAGTGGGTTCCCGCTTATATCGTTTGTTTGGGTTCTCATAGGGACTTTTTAAGTATTGCATTTCATCTCTCACCGTCGTTCATCCGTAAGTGTGTGTTTTCATCCCTCATGGTTCAAATTGCCGTTCATCCCTCATTTCTCTTTTGAAAAGTTAGTGGGTAAAGTTACCGAGAATGGACCTAAGAGAATGGAAAAAAAAAGTGGTTTGGTGGATTAGAGATTTTATGAAAATATTAGGTGGACTAGATGTGTTACAAAAAGCTATAATGGACCCTATAACAATTCTTTATATATATTTTACTAGTATTTGATTATTGGTTTGATATGAGTCAGTTTCAAAAGTAATGTCACTACAAGAAAAATGAATATTTTTGCATTAGAAAACTGCCGGAAAAAAAGTCCCAAAACTGCCGGGAAAAGTATTTTACCGGCGGTAAAAATAAAAAGATTTTGTGTATTTGTTCAAAACATCCACGTGGGGAAAAGATAAACGGCGGTAATCAACCGGTAATAGTAGTCGACTTTTGCGGGTTTCATTACCGGTAATGGTTATTTCCGAAAAAATTTCCCGCCAAGTTTGAACCCGCGACCCTTTGTGTGGAAACCCGACACCTAACCGCCCGACCACCCAAACTTTTCGGTTATACTTAGGAAATAAAAATATTTATATTAAAATTTACATTTTTACGGCGGTTTATAATTAGCGGTAATAAAAATCGTGGAAAAATTATTTTTCCTGGCGGGTTGTGATTACCGCTCCATGGTGTAATAGCACCCTTTTCTTGCGGTTTTGTTGCCAGAAAAAGCGCCGATAAAAGAATATTTGGCAATAGTGTGTGTGAAAAATATTGAACACACAAATGCACGCCTAATAAGTCAATCTAAGTGGCGTACTAAAATTGGGACTGGCCATATAGATAAATAATTACCAAGATAAATTTTTGGCATTCAAACACTCTATTTTCATGGATTTTCAATCTGAGAAAGTGTGGGGTACGGATGGCAAACCAAATATTCTCTACACATAAGATCCACTAAAATAACAAAAGACCCAACTACCCCCATCATCGGTAAGGATCAAATCCTCGACCAAATCCTCGCCGTCCTTTCTTCCTACTCTTCCCTCACTGAACCAAAGTTCGAAAAAAAGGTACCACCATTTTATACCTATAGTATATAGCTCAGCTCCACCATGCGGATCTTATAAGTGGGTTCCACTAGAATGCCCTTGTTAAATGGGTTCTATAGAGATTGATACGATATTGCCGTTCATCTTTTAAATATTTTAATTGCACGTTCATCCTCATCGTCGTTCATTTGTATTGCCATTCATCCTTTGTCTCTAAGAACTTTTAAATAATGGACCTAAGAGAATAAAAAAGTGGTTTGGTGGATTAGAGATTTTATGAAAAATATTTTGGACTAGATGTGTTACAAAAAGCTATAATGGACCCTATAACAATTTTATTTTATATATATTTTACTAGTATTTGATTATTGGTTTGATATGAGTTTCAGTTTCAAAAGTAATGTCACTACAAGAAAAATGAATATTCCCCGGCATTAGAAAACCCAGGAAAAGTCCCAAAAGCTACGGGAAAAGTATTACCGCGGTAAAAATAAAAAAAAAACCTAAACAAAAGCAGTTTGGGAAAAGATAAACGGCGGTAATCTACCTATAGTAAAATAGTCGACTTTTGCGATTTGCGGTTTCATTGCCGGTAATGGTTATTTCCGAAAAAAATTTGTCCCGCCAAGTTTCGAACCGCGACCCTTTGTGGAAATAAGACACCTAAAATACCACCCAAACTTTTCGGTTATACTTAGGAAATAAAAATATTTATATTAAAATTTACATTTTTACAAAGGCGGTTTATAATTTCGGTAATAAAACCTAAGAGGGAAAAATTATTTTTGCATGGCGGGTTGTGATTATGCTGTAATAGCACCCTTTAAAGAACGGTTTTACATCAATTCCACGTTAAAAAAACGCTCATAAAAGAAATATTTGGCGTAGTGTGTGTGAAAATCTTTGAACACACAAATGCACGCCTAATAAGTCAATCTAAGTGGCGTACTAAAATTCCTGGCCATATAGATAAATAATTACCAAGATAAATTTTTCAGCATTCAAACACTCTATTTTCATGGATTTCTCAATCTGAGAAAGTGTGGGGTACTTGCTATTTTTGGTTGCAACCAAATATTTCAAGACAAAAGATCCACTAAAATAACAAAAGACCCAACTACCCCCATCATCGCAGCACTCCGGATCAAATCCTCGACCAAATCCTCGCCGTCCTTTCTTCCTACTCTTTCCTCTCGAATCACGGTACTATGTGCGGAAAAAGCTCAGCTCCACCCAAGAGGCCTTTTGAACAATGGTGGGTTCCAATGGTGGTCCCTTTGTCCCGTCTGGGTTCTAGCAGATGGTGTTGCCGTTCATCTCTCACCGTCGTTCATCCGTATTGCCGTTCATCCCTCATTACGTTCATTTGTATTGCCATTCATCCTCACCGAGTGGTTTGAGTTGAGAATGGACCTAAGAGAATAAAAAAAGTGGTTTGGTGGATTAGAGATTTTATGAAAATATTAGGTGGACTAGATGTGTTACAAAAAGCTATAATGGACCCTATAACAATTCTTTATATATATTTTACTAGTATTTGATTATTGGTTTGATATGAGTCAGTTTCAAAAGTAATGTCACTACAAGAAAAATGAATATTCCGGCATTAGAAAACTGCCGGAAAAGTCCCAAAATAGGCTGGGAAAAGTATTAAAGGGTAAAAATAAAAAAACCGCCCGCCGTCAAACGGCCGTCGGAAAAAAGATAAACGGCGGTAATCAACCGCCGGTAATAGTAGTCGACTTTTGCCGGAGGTTTCATTATTAACGGTAATGGTTATTTCGAAAAAAATTTGGGCAAGTTTGACAAACCCGCGACCCTTTGTGTGGAATCCTTCTTTTCCGCCACCTAATAACCACCCAAACTTTTCGGTTATACTTAGGAAATAAAAATATTTATATTAAAATTTACAGCAAGTGTTTATAATTACCGGGTAATAAAACCCTGAGGAAAAATTATGTTTTGCGGCGGTTGTGATTACTCGCCGGTAATAGCACCCTTTAACGGAACGGTTTTATTCTTGTCGAAAAAACGCCGGTAAAAGAAATATTTGGCGTAGTGTGTGTGAAAATCTCCTATGAACACACAAATGCACGCCTAATAAGTCAATCTAAGTGGCGTACTAAAATTCCTGGCCATATAGATAAATAATTACCAAGATAATTTTTCAAAGCATTCAAACTCTCTATTTTCATGGATTTCTCAATCTGAGAAAGTATGGGGTACTTGTTATGGTCCACCCAAATATTCTCTAAGACATAAGATCCACTAAAATAACAAAAGACCCAGCTACCCCCATCATCAGCAGCTCCGGATCAAATCCTCGACCAAATCCTCGCCGTCCTTTCTTCCTACTCTTCCCTCACTTTGGAAAGCGGTACCACGGCGGCCATCACAGCTCAGCTCCATTTTGCACCGTGGCGGCGGGAAGTGGGTTCCAGAAGTCAAAGCGCGTTTGTCCCGTTGGGTTCTAGCAGGACCGTCGTATTGCCGTTCATCTCTCACCGTCGTTCATCTGTATTGCCGTTCATCCCTCATCGTCGTTCATTTGTATTGCCGTTCATCCCTCACCGTCTCCACCGCCGGCGACGCACTGAGAATGGACCTAAGAGAATAAAAAAAACGCCGGTAAAAGAAATATTTGGCGTAGTGTGTGTGAAAAATACTGAACACACAAATGCACGCCTAATAAGTCAATCTAAGTGGCGTACTAAAATTCCTGGCCATATAGATAAATAATTACCAAGATAAATTTTTCAGCATTCAAACACTCTATTTTCATGGATTTCTCAATTTGAGAAAGTGTGGGGTACTTGCTATTTTTGCTTGCAGTTGAAAAATAAAAAAAACCGCCCGCCGTCAAAACGGTCGTCGGGAAAAGATAAACGGCGGTAATCTACCGCCGGTAATAGTAGTCGACTTTTGCCGGCGGTTTCATTACCGCCGGTAATGGTTATTTCCGAAAAAAAATTTGTCCCGCGAAGTTTCGAACCCGCGACCCTTTGTGTGGAAGCCCTGACACCTAACCGCCCGACCACCCAAACTTTTCGGTTATACTTAGGAAATAAAAATATTTATATTAAAATTTACATTTTTACTGGCGGTTTATAATTACCGCCGGTAATAAAACCGCGGGAAAAATTATTTTTTGCGGCGGGTTGTGATTACCGCCGGTAATAGCACCCTTTAACGGTGGTTTTGTTACTGCCAGTAAAAAAAACGCCGGTAAAAGAAATATTTGGCGTAGTGTGTGTGAAAAATACTGAACACACAAATGCACGCCTAATAAGTCAATCTAAGTGGCGTACTAAAATTCCTGGCCATATAGATAAATAATTACCAAGATAAATTTTTCAGCATTCAAACACTCTATTTTCATGGATTTCTCAATCTGAGAAAGTGTGGGGTACTTGCTATTTTTGCTTGCAGTTGTAATTTTGCAGGAGAAAACGATGTGAATGGAAAAGTCTAAACTCTCATAGTGAGTGAACATCAATTCCCCGTTAAAAGTCTCCTACGGCCTCTAATCTCTATGCACGCCCAATGACTTTTGGCATCTTCCATCATGGGCATGTGAAAAGGTAATACTCCCTCCGTTCCAAAATAAATGTCCCTTTTTGGGATTGCGTGCATTTTCAACGGCTTATATCTTTTAATTTATACTCCCTCCGTCCCTTTTTAAGTGTTGACATTTCCATTTTGGGCTGTCCCTTAATAAGTGTGTGTTTTGAAAAGTTAATGGATAAAAGTTTGTAGAATTATCATTTTGCCCTTTTGAAAAGTTAGTGGGTAAAGTTAATGGGTAAGGGTGAAGGATAATTTTGGAAAGTGGAGGTAAAAGTTGATGTGGAAAGTGAAAAAGTTGATGTGAAATGTGTAATGATGATGTTTTTTTAATAAGTTGGATTTACGAAGCAACACATTTAAAAAGGGACGGAGGGAGTAATAGTTTTTATGATTTTGAAAATTTTGTATAATAGAATTAATTATGATTTATCAAACAAGATCCATAATGCATATTTTTTGAGATTCACATTAAAAGATATAAGCCGTTGAAAATGCACGCAATCCCAAAATGGACACTTATTTTGGAACGGAGGGAGTACAAGATTTTGTGTATTTGTTCAAGATTTCATCCACGTTTTTATGCTTAATGGTTTGAGCTGGGTGTCCCTTTTGGATTCTCTACTACTAGATCGAGGACCGATTTTGTACCGGCACCTAGTGCGGGTCTGCTTCGGCAGGTGTGTCTATGAGCTTGGAAGCCTGTGTGCTTTTTCAGCAGCTCGAGTCTTAGATTTTGGTAGTTTTGATTTACTCCTGTATTCAGTGATGTAATTAGCTTTTTCATGATATGAGACAAGGCTTAGCATGATATTTGATAGCCAAAACCGTGAACAATAGAATAAAATCGTGTCCTAGCTCTTTGATCTTACCATGATCCTGAGCCAAGGCTTGCAGCTGCCGCTCACATGGAGTGAACAGCCCCGTTTTTCTTGCCATTATACGTTGCCAGTGTAGCTGATTAGCAATTTTTGAACAATAAAGCAAGTCGTCGGGACCTATTCAGAACGGTAACGGAAACATGATGGTGGTGGTTGAGGCCGATTTGAGATGGTGGGTTGTCGACTGAGGTGGGACAAGATTTGGGATGGCAATTTGGGACGAGGATGGCAAATGATTTATGCCGATACTGTTTATAGGGTTTAAAGTCGAGGGTAATAGGTAAAGCGCAAATGGGGCAATTTAGTTCACACCCAAAATCCTTTAATTACAGCACAGGACTCCCAAAGTTCGAAAAAAAGTCCCATTTTTATGCACCTATAGTATATACGTTTTAGTACCAGATCTTATAATATATATACACTAGGGAATGCCCGTGCCTAAATATATACTACATATAGAGATTGATAGATATCGGAGAGTTCCATCTTTTTAAATATTTTAATTGCACTTTAATTTATAGGTCTATTTTTAATATTTTTGTAAGAACTAAGAACTTTAAATATATTATTATGGTTGTGAATTGTAATTGTGATCGTTATGGTTGATTAATTTATGTTTATAATACTATATATGTTTAGTAAGATAAATGGGCTTCTTGGACGGGTTTGGGAAATTAAAATTTTATTTGGGTTGGGCTTGGGCAGATTAAATGAAGCCCGATTGTAAATGGGCCGGGCTTGAGAATGCACTAATCTCGTTATTATCTAGTATAAGCCCGGGCCGGCCCGAACCCGGCCCAGCCCGATGTATGTGCACCCTACTGACACCTAACAAATGCACCAGTGGTCCAGTGGGTGCACGTTTAACACTATCCCATACGAAAGAGTTTGTGCAATTATTGATAAAAGTATTAATTAGTACCTATAGCAAATAGGTTCGCGATTCCATGCGCCAAGAAAATTGCATAACTATGTATTTGCAATGACAGAAAATAAACACAGAACACTAGATAGGAAAGATAAGATTGAATCATAAAAATAAAACTCAAAGTTATACAACCGTCGTTTCGATAATCAAAATCCGAAATTAATATAAAAACAAAGTTACTTGATTAGAGGTTTCATTTACACCTAAGAGGGATGATTAGTTGCCCATGAGAAGGAGAATGGGATAATGCTGTAGTAATCTCTATCGTCAAAGAACGGAAACTTCTTGTACATCAATTCCACGTTAAAAGTCTAAACTCTCATAGTGAGTGAACATCAATTCCCCGTTAAAAGTCTCCTACGGCCTCTATGCGGAAGCCACAAATGCACGCCTAATAAGTCAATCTAAGTGGCGTACTAAAATTCCTGGCCATATAGATAAAGAATTACCAAGATAAATTTTTCAGCATTCAAACACTCTATTTTCATGGATTTCTCAATCTGACAAAGTGTGGGGTACTTGCTATTTTTGCTTGCAGTTATAATTTTGCAGGAGAAAACGATGTGAATGGAAAACTATGCATTGGCAGTAGAGGCATCGTTACGCCACGTCTTCGATTGAGTCCCTGTCTGTCCCTCTCGAATCAATACTATGTGCAGGAAAAAGTACATAACCAAGAGGCCTTTTGAACAATGGTGTGGTCTACAATGGTGGTCCCTGTCAGTCCCTGTCTGTTGTGGTCTACAATGGTGTTCTATCATTAAGCTATACTTGTATGCATTACAACAATGGACAGATGATCAACATAGAGTGGTTTGAGTTGAAATGCAATAGAAATAATTCATTCATCATTAATCCTAAAGGGTTAGGCTTGGTAGACAAGGCTTGGGAAAGGGTTTCTTTCTGAAAGGCCTCAAGTTCAAAACCATCTCCTAAATTGAGTTGGATCAACAACTCCTTTTGAACAGGTCCATACGTGGCTTTGCCTCGGGTTAAATTGCAACCCTCCCTCGGGCTAGATTATGGTAGACTAGTCCCCCAATATTAATCGTGGGGCAAGGAAATAGGCCCGGACAACTCATTTGTAAAAGGGAAAATTATTGAAATGGTTCTAGTAGTTTCACCCGAGTCTCGATTTAGTCTCTCTAGTTTCAATTGCACTCCAACGAACAATGTAGTTTCAATTTTGGTCGAATTAGGTCCAATCGATAACGGACGTTTGCGAATTAGACGGAAAACCCAATTTGGGGCATTTTTTAGGGACAAAACAGACTTTTTGCCCATCCTTCTTTTTCCCCAATCTATAACCCTAACCCTTATCCTTTCCTTTGAAAAAAAAAAAAAAAAAAAAAAACATATACAAAACTTTACTCCCAAGTAAAAGCAAGTGAATCCTTGGGTCCATTTAAGCTCCTGTACAGCTCTAATGCCGTGCTGCCTTGTGAAACTCTCCTACGAACTAGTCATCAGTGAACATCAATTCCACGTTAAAAGTCTAAACTCTCATAGTCCGTGAACATCAATTCCCCGTTAAAATTCTCCTATGGCCACAAATGCACGCCTAATAAGTCTATCTAAGTGGCGTACTAAAATTCCTGGCCATATAGATAAAGAATTACCAAGATAAATTTTTCAGCATTCAAACACTCTATTTTCATGGATTTCTCAATCTGAGAAAGTGTGGGGTACTTGCTATGTAAGCCCAATAGGTCGAGCTTCCTTTGGTTTGGCAAATTCATGCCCAAAACATACACATTTGGGTGTATCGTATTTTTTTATGGCACTGTAATCTTTGGTATTTATTTTTAGAGTGTCTGTTTTAGGTGTGGAAAATGAATCATATCAATATGTATTTTTATTTCGAGTGCGGTAGTTTTTTAGTCAAGACGGATTGCTCTTTTTGAAGACAAGTTGGATGCTACATGTTTTTTGCTCGAGCATTTCAAGGATCTCTACTAGCAAAACATTCTGTTTAAGTTTGCTGGACGTTTTGCTCGAGCAAAGCAGTCGGCAAAAATGCACAGGGAAAAAGTTAGATGCTGCACGTTTTGCTCAATCATTTCAAAGCCTTTTTATTAGCAAAACATTCTGTTTGTTTTTGCTGGATTTTTTGCTCGAGCAAAATAGCCGGCAAAAATGCCCGATTCAGCAACTATAAAATCTCAGCGATTAGGTCTTTTCCAATCACCACAACAGCCATATTTCGACCCTTTGTGCCTCTCTCATCAAAATACCATCCACGAGTGCTAGGGTTCATGAACTTTGAAGATTTGTGAAGGCTTTTCATTGCCGTGCGATCAAGATCATCTTCAAAGGGTTTCATCGTTCATATTCAATTCAACTGTACAGTGTGTGTGGGGGCCACACTTGTGTGTGTGTGTTTGGGTATTTTCGGGGTATTTTGTTTGGGTATGTAGTGTTGCTGTGCTTGCTCTAATTTCACCATTAATTTTCTTTTTAAGTTTCCCAGTTTGTTTTACAATGAAGGCAACAGATCTCTCATGCAAACTTATGAATGTAGTCCTTGCTTATGATTTTGCCCACTAATTGTTTGATACACAATGTTACAATGACAGTGAAAACTTGCCTTACAGAAAATCCAATTCATAGCAATTGCTTGGGAATGCTCTAATTCATGAGCAGTTTTACTGTCGCAATTCATCATTTCCATTGTACTACAAAATTCTTTTCTTCCCCCCTTTCCATGTCCCTTTTTGTTCATCAGATGTTGTCACAAACTTCGAGGTTTCCTCTTATGCAAGTGTTTTTGTAAGTTGTTTGACCTCTCATATGAAAGTATTGCCGATTTTGGGTTGATTACTTGACCTTACGTTAACGTTGACCATTTCTAATTAATCCAAAGACTGATAGGTCGTTTTTCGCACCAAAAATAATTAATAAAATGAAACAATTACTCTACTAAGATGAATAGTGGTAAGTATTTCGAGTATCGTCCTTAGGGATTAAAGGCTAAGTTGCAGTTATTTCAATCTATATATGAATTAATCCAAGAAAAAGTGATACTAGTTTGAGTTCTAAAATTATCTAAATAATTAAAAACAAGAAAGATGGCGAATTAAATAATTTGGAAAGAGCCTTAGGGTTTCGAATCCACCCTAACTTCGCAACCAAATAATTTTTTTAATTTAGGAAATCATTTACCAAAATGACAATAATTCGCTAAAAGTTAGAAGCCCTAGCTGTTTCGTCGAAGTAATCTCTTTTTGGAAACATATTGGGGAAGTACCCTCATGAATGTCAATGGAAATTGCGCAAAGTATGCGACGCTAGCACACCGCCCCACAATATGCCAGGCAAGTAGAAAGCGCAATTTGGAATTGCTCTTTCTCACTGAAAGCTCTATTTGGAATTGCTCTTTCTCAAGTAGAAAGCTCGATTTGGATTTGTTGTTTCTCACTGAAAGCTGGACTTGAAATTGCTCTTTCATATATAGTTTTTTTTTTCCTTTCATTTGTGCTTTTTTTGTGATTAACACACTTAATTTTTGCCCAGGATGAATGTGATCAACTTTTGGTTTTGAATTACTCCTATTTTTTGGTTCTGCTCGTCCAACACAGTTTTGAATAGTTGAGAGGGTGGTTGCACCATCTCCCTTCCCCTTCTGCTTTGGATGGCCTGTGAAAGAAATGTCGGACAAACCTAAGAGCTTGTAGGTCCTCTCAAGTCATTCATTTTAAAGTTGTACCATAGTTCATCCATGTCTAAACGATAGATATACGATTCCAATAAATTGTAACAAAAAATCTGTAGAGTTGCTGTAATATCCCAGTTTTTTTAAAATTTAAATTTGTGATACATTAAATACTATAATTATCCTAATTAGATTTCTCATTTTGTAAACCAATTTTGAATTTGGTTGCCTAACCTAAAATTAATTTTGACTGACCAATACATTAATTTTGACTAGAGCAACTAGCCTAATGTTAGACCTAACCTAACAATTGTGACTAATCCAAACCATGTTTATTTTACCTAGACTATATAGATACGTACATACATATATAACGTTATTTTGTTATAACAACATGCAGTAGAATAGAAAAATCATAGGCACCATGTTTTTCCCATCACAAAACTCCTTCTTTTTCCTTCTTGAGAGAGCATGGCATCATCATATCATATACCAATACATATATATTTCTCATGCACAAAATAACCCATGTGCAAGCTATTATCACATTCTTCCACTCACCTCATCCCTATACAACTAAAACCCCTAAACCCTAAACCCTAAATGCTAAACCCTAAACACTAAACCATAAATACTAAATCGTAAAACCCTAAACCCTGAACACTAAATAAAAACCCTAAACAATAAAGCCTTAAAACCTAAAACCCTAAAATACTAAACCCTAAATCCTATAATCATAAAATCCTAAACTCTAATCCCTAAATCCTATAATCAAGTGACGGCGCAAGGCTTAGTCGCACAGTCCCTAGGGCTTTGCGATCCAGAACATCCCAATCCGCTTGCTCCAGCTCGTCTGGCTTCTTGCCAACGATGGGGAGATACAGATCCTTCTGATACAGAATATCCTCCATCTGCATCTTCCAGAACGCATAGTTCGTACCATTGAACTTCTCGATCTTGACTTTGTCTTCGGCCATTGTGTAAACCCTTGACCTCCTAACCCGGAGCTCTGATACCAGTTGTTATGGATTCGCACGCTTTAAACCCACAGACAAACACACACAATCGAAGAACAAACCAAGAACAGAAAACAATGAGAAGCAAGAAAGAACAAGACACAGAGTTTTTCGTGGTTCCGACTTAAGCTGATTGCTTAGTCGTACTCCACAGGGTGCTGGGGTGTTTCACTATGATGAATAATAATCAAAGTTACAATGGAGGCTGCCCTAAGTGTCCCTTTTATAGAGTAAGGCGACACAATACATCAGAAACCCTAAAAAACACAAAAACGCGCATTTTTCCATGCCGACCGTCCGGACGGACTTGACCACCGTCCGGACCAAAATTTCTGCAACTTCAGAACTAGACCAAAAACCTGCAGACAGCTTTCTGCACTTTCCGTCCGGACCAAAACTTCAGAAATCTTTCTCTTGGTTTTTCCGACAGAACAGGTTTCATCCCAACAGATGGCCTAAATATACATATTTTGGCATTTATCATAGACATGTCTCTTCTAATTGTCAAATGTTGATTATGTTGATTTTATGTGTAAAATTAACAATAGACGAAAGGAACCCTCATAGTTAGAGGGTTACTCAAAATGTGAGATTAATTACCCTTCCCTATAAGCTATTCATGTATTAGTGTATTATTGGCAGGGGGAGTCCGAAGGGGGTGCAAGGGGGACTAGGCCCTTGCACGACTCCAAGTATCCTCACGTACTAATACTCCAAGGGTGTATTAGTGTACTATTTGTTAATTAAGAAAAATTCTATGGGATTAGCCCAGGCAAGTCCCTTGACTGAAAAAAAAATCTTAAAATTTCCTTTTGTGTGGGGCAAAATTTCCAAAATTTCAAGTTATCAATCATTTATTAGGTTGCGTGTATAAACTTAAACGGTGGCTACACACATGCGTACAATATATATACACACTTGTAAAATATACTCCATATTTCATTATGAATATGAAAATACACGTGATTTGGCCCCTTCTTGTAACAAATTTTGCATCCGTTGCTGATTATTGGTGCCCCTCTTATGCGTCTATTTTAGTAGATATTTTAGCTCTCAAGGTTTAAACATTTCTCTCATGCCGCACCTATTTTCACCCTTCACGGTTTCCCTCACCTCGTCTTTTTTTTTTTTTTGATCAGCAAAAAGAAGTTTATTAACTTATAACACGAAGTACAAAGTTAAAAGGATCTCAGGTACACCGGCCTGACCACCCAAGACCCTCATCTCCTAACCACATGGAGGAACTGAATTGGGCCCAACAGGCTGAGCCCAAACCAGAAGGAAAAAAACCCCAAACAGGCCCTAGAATAGCAGCCAACCCATATCATCCAAAACCCTACACCGAAAAACAGCCACCCCACACCAAGAACAGCCAAAACCCACCGCCACCCATCATCGCTGGCCCGAGCAGACCAACCGACACCGCCACGAGCAGCCAACTCCAATCAAAAGCAGCACCACCGACAAGCCCACAGGCATTGCACCTCCACCAATAGGAGCACCAAACGATCACCGACGACCCCGAAACAGCCACACACCCGGGATACCTCCTGAAGGCGCCGACGGAACAAAAGAAACCAGAACTGCTGCTGCAAAAACGGGCCACACCCATCACCTCGTCTTTTATTTAGAGTCTGTTTTAGTCAATTCCGTTTAGGTTTGCAGATGGGTAAACTGCAATAATGCATTCATAAAATCCTCCATCGATTCAAGATGTAATTAACAAGTTCGACAGTGGTTCTTTTTCAATAATCCACACTACGCTAAGTTTAGTAAAATGCCCGATCAAAGGTGCTTTCGTGGATCTCCGATAAGATGAGCTGTTTCTTTTTCAACCTCTATTAAACTACTATTTCCAATGATGGATATGTAGTTTGAGTTTAGTGAATCCTTGGGTCCATTTAAGCTCCTGTTTGGCTTACCAGTTCTTGAGGCAGTACCTCCTGGCCATATAGATAAAGAATTACCAAGATAAATTTTTCAGCATTCAAACACTCTATTTTCATGGATTTCTCAATCTGAGCAAGTGTGGGGTACTTGCTATTTTTGCTTGCAGTTGAAATTTTGCAGGAGAAAACGTTGTGAATGGAAAACTATGCTTTGGCAGTAGAGGCATCGTTACGCCGCGTCTTCGATTGAGTCCCTGTCTGTCCCTCTCGGATCAATACTATGTGCAGGAAAAAGTACATAACCAAGAGGCCTTTTGAACAATGGTGTGGTCTACAATGGTGGTCCCTGTCAGTCCCTGTCTGTTGTGGTCTACAATGGTGTTCTATCTTTAAGCTATACTTGTATGTATTACAACAATGGACAGATGATCAACATAGAGTGGTTTGAGTTGAAATGCAATAGAAATAATTCATTCATCATTAATCCTAAAGGGTTAGGCTTGGTAGACAAGGCTTGGGACTTAAGGGTTTGCTCTCTTGAAAGGTCTCAAGTTCGAAACCATTGAGTTGGTATCAACAACTCCTTCAGAGCCAGTCCATACGTGGCTTTGCCTCGGGTTAAATTGCAACCCTTCCTCGGGCTAGATGATGGTGGACTAGTCCCCCAATATTAATCGTGGGGCAAGGAAATAGGCCCGGACAACTCATTTGTAAAAGGGAAAATTATTGAAATGGTTCCAGTAGTTTCACCCGAGTCTCGATTTAGTCCCTCTAGTTTCAATTGCACTCCAACGAACCCTGTAGTTTCAATTTTGGTCGAATTAGATCCAATCGATAATGGACGTTTGCGAATTAGACGGAAAACCCAATTTGGGGCATTTTTGAGGGACAAAATAGACTTTTTGCCCATCCTTCTTCTTCCCCAATCTATAACCCTAACCCTAATCCTTTCCTTTGAAAAAAAAAATGGTAAATGGTAAGACTTTTTGCACTGGTAAGACTTTTTGCAAATGGTAACACTTTTTGCACTGGTAAGACTTTTTGCAAATGGTAAGACTTTTTGCACTGGTGTCTTAATTTTACCACTTGATTTCATAATTTTCTATTGACATACACGTCCATATACGTATACACGATGAGAGAGAGAGAGAGAGATTTGATTCTGCACGTTCAGATCACTAGAACGAAGAATTGTTTTTGGGTCACAAAATGCAACAGAGCTCTTTTTTTTTTTTTTTTTCAAAGGCAAGGATTAGGGTTAGGGTTATAGATTGGGGAAGAAGAAGAATGGGCAAAAAGTCTGTTTTGTCCCTCAAAAATGCCCCAAGTTGAGTTTTCCGTCTAATTCGCAAACGTCTGTTATCGATTGGACCTAATTCGACCAAAATTGAAACTACAGGGTTCGTTGGAGTGCAATTGAAATTAGAGGGACTAAATCGAGACTCGGGTGAAACTACAGGGACCATTTCAATAATTTTCCCTTTGTAAAAAAATAATTCATTTGTCATTTTTCCATGCTTCTTGGAATCGAATGAAGTTAAATTTTGTTTCTCATGTGCAGTGTAGTTTCACATGATAATATACCCATTTTTGCGATTAGCCTTTTTTAAAAAATGAGCACAAAAACTTTTAAACCACAATAATTTTTTATTAGTAGGTGAAATATTTTGTTTAAATTCAACACCTCCAAAAGCAAATTCTTGTCTAAGTCCATGCTCACACTTGTTAGATTTGGCATGCATTCCTTGATGTCTTAAAGCTATAGTTGAGGTCAACAATGTCTTCTGTTTTTACTGTATGATTAGTCTACAATTTACAACGAAAAACCTCTTATTTGTTGAACAAGATATCAACTCCTTACATGTATAGAAAAGTAAAAACAGGAAGCAAAAGTCAAAGAAAAGATAGAGCAAAGAACAAGTGTTTCTATGCTTCAAATGGTACAGCTTTTGTAAGTAACAGGAATCAGTTTGAGATCCTCTTTTCTTCCCACAGTCAATCCAAATTCCTCTGTCATGTCCAATTCCTCTGGCTTCATTCCACCAGGGAGTTTCCAATCAAAGTGGAATAGAAGTTGTGCAAGCTCGCATTCAGCATTTGCAAGGGCATAATTCATACCTGGGCATATCCTCCTTCCTGCTCCAAATGGGATGTATTCGAAGTTATTCCCCTTGTAATCAACCGTACTATCAAGAAATCTCTCTGGTATAAAGATATCAGCATCATCCCAGTGCTTCGGATCTCTTCCAATTGCGCAAGCATTGACCATGACTTTAGCTTTCTCCGGGATCTCATAACCATTGATCTCACATCTCTCCCCACATACTCTTGGGAGTAGTAAAGGAACAGGCGGGTGCAATCTAAGAGTCTCTTTGATAATCAACTTTAAGTACTTCAATTCTTCAAGGCCTGTTTCGTCCACGTTACCTTTGCTATTGAAAACACGCCTCACTTCATCTTGTGCCTTCTTCATGATCTTTTGGTTTTTCATCACTTCCGACATAGCCCATTCTACGGTTGCAGCCGTTGTATCGCTCCCAGCAGCGAAAATATCCTGAATTTGGCAAGCTAACACTTTGAAATTTGCTTCCTTTTTTTCATTGCTAGACTAAGGAGTTGTTTGATAAAACTGAAAGCCGAAAACTGAAAATTAAGTACTGAAAACTGAATGATGAATTTATTAAGCTAATAAGCTGTTTGATATGTACTGAATATTAAGCACTGAAATAAATAATTTGTTTGATCTGTATAAAGAGCTGAAGTATTAAATTCACTAATTTTCTTAATTTGCCATTCATATATTCATACTGAAATGCATAAATGAAAAAAAAAGTACATTTGTGAAAAAATAATAAAAATATGTATAATATTGGCAAGATGGTGGTATAGCGGTGGTAGTGTTAAATTCACTAATTATCTTACTTTGTCTTTCATTTCATATATTCATACTAAAATACAAAAATGAAATTGGTAAATGAAAAAAAAAGTACAATTATCAAAATAATAAAAATATACAGAATATTGGCAAGATGGTGGTATATCGGCAGTGGTGGTTGTAATTGTGGAGTGGTGGCCTCGTGGTGGTGGGAGAGCGATGATGGGAGTAGTGGTGGTGTCGTGGCGGTGTAGTGGCGGCAGTGGTGGTGATGGTGGTGGCAGTGGTTGTGGTATTAGTGGTGAGAGTGGCAGAGTGGTGGTGGTGATGATCGGGTGGTGGCGATAGTGGTGGTGGTGTAATGGTGGAGTGGTGGTGGTGGGATGGCGGCGGCAGTGGTGGTGGTGGTAGCAGCGGTAATAGTGGTGGTGGTGGTGGTGGTGGTGGTGGTGGAGTGGTAATGGTTATGGTGTTGTTAGTGGTGGTGGAGTGGTGGTAGTGTAGTGGTGAAGTGATGATTATGGTGTTGTCGGTAGTGGTGGTGGTGTAATGGTGGAGTGGTGGTGGTGGGGTGGCGGTGGCAGTGGTGGTGGGAGTGGCGAAGTGGCAATTATGGTGGTGTGAGTGGTGGTGGTGAGAGTGGTGGGGTGGTGGTGGTATAGTGGCGGCAGTGGTGGTAGGAGTGGTGGAGTGGTGGTGTAAGTGGTGGTGGCGGTCTAGTGGAGGAAAAAATAGTTAAATGAAACCACTCAGAAATTCAGTAAAAATTAAGTAGCTCGAAGCTACTTAATTTTTGTCAACATTTTACCTTGCATTTTAAGAGCCACTTAATTTTTTAAGTAATGTAAAATGTGGTTATCAAACCTACTTAATTACTTATTACTTAATTCATTCAGTTTTAAGTGCTGAATCTGGGTTATCAAACAAGGCCTAAGGTTCCGTTCCTCTTATCTAGGGATGGCAATCGCGACCGAACCGATGGGTACCCGAACCGAAACTGCTATTTTTACCCGAACCATAACCGAAATATTCCTTGTGGGTATGGGTATGGTATGGGATATGGCCGAACCGAATGGGTATGGTTCGGGTATGGTTTGAGGTCATAACCGAACCGTGACCCCAACCGAACCGAAATATGAAATTACATATTTACCCCTAAAATTTATAGTAATTGTGTATGTACCCCTGACTATATATATACCCTTATTTTATATATACATATTACATAAACCCGTAGGTATATTTTAAAATTACACTTTACCTCTCGTATATATATGTAAGATATTCACAGGTTAGGTTTTGGTCTCACATTCTGTACATTTTGAGACTCTCTCGACTGATATTTTATATATTATAGTCTTGAGTCTCTTGACTGATATTTGTAGCCTCATTTTGTTATTTTTTTCATGTTTTTTCAATTTTTTTGAGATAATAAAATATCCTAAACTCAATTTATTCATGTTTTAGTATGGTTTGGGGCGGGGCGGGATGGGTACAATTCGGTTACCCAAATGGGTAGCTATTTTTTCCTTCACAAAATCGGTTACCCGAAATTACCCGAACCCCGAATGGATAGGTTATGGTTCATCCTCTCCCTTTTCCGAACCGAACCGAACCGAAACCCTTTGGGCTTGGGTGCGGATCGGCCAAAACCCGAACCAATCCGCCCCATTGCCATCCCTATTCTTATCAGCTTTTTGGGGCTTTTTGGTCTTTGTCCAAAAGTCTCTTCTCACATAAAAAGTCTCAAAAGCCCAAAAAGCAAAATAATAGAAACATCTTGACTTTTGTCTACAGCTTAAAGACAGAAAAACTAAGAGAAACGAGGCCTAAGTAGATTAAGCAATGAATCAATGAAGGCAATGTTGGCAGCACCAGGCTTATACTCCCTCCGACCCATTGTGATAGTCCCATATTCCATTTTGGGACGTCGCAAACTACTTGTCCACTTTCCAAAATCAACCATAAAATCTAGGTGAAATTCCACTCTTACTATTGTGTTTAAATTAAGAAGTACTGTTTACATCAATTAAATTTGAAATGTCAACCCTTGGATTCCACAAAAGTACATTAGTTGAATAATTCTTGGTTAGAAAATGAAATAATTTTTGGAGTAATAATTATGTTCACTTAAAAAGTTAGTATCCCCAAATGAGACTATGAAAATGGGACAAGTACTAAATTGGGGCCCATCGATGATGAATATAGTGCTAACAACATAATACAATGCAATTATATGTAATTGTAAACTTACTAAAGAAAAGTAAATCATTACTAACCAGGATAACTGCCTTGATGTTGTTGACAGTTAAGGAAAATTCATTTGGTCCACGCTCATGATATTCCAAAAGAGCATCGAGTAGATCATCTTCTCTTCCCTCATCAGTAGCCTTGCGCATTTTATGTTCATTGACCATGATTTCCATGATCCTATCTGCTTCTTCATGAATTTTCTCTACTTTGGACTTCACTCCAGTAACATTATGAAGCTATTCACTACTAGGATAAAAATCGGCGACATTGAATCCACTTGCCAACTTTAAACCTTCCTTCACAATTGATATGATGCTTCTTGATGCTTGAATCTCTTTCCAAAGGCAGCCCTGGAAGTAATTTCGAATGCCAACGAGTAAAGTTTTTGACTAAGGTTGACGGGTGATCCTTCATTCAAAGCAATAGATTTAATAAGCTTCGATATCTCTTCTTGTCTGATTGTTTGGAACGACAAGACACGTTTGGGGCTCAAAAGCTCTGTTGCGCATATTTTCCGCAGTTGTCTCCAATACGGACCATATGGAGCAAAGATGAGGTTAGTAGAGTTATAAGACACGATCCTTGTCACAATAATGTGAGGCCTTGAAGCGAATGTGATGTCGTGTGTCTTCATCACTTCTGTTGCCATTTCTGGTGAAGAAACAATAATAGTTAGAACTTCACCGAGTTGAAGGCTCATTAGAGGCCCATATTTCTTGGCCAAGTCTCTCAACTTATGGTGAGGTAAAGAGCTGGCTAATTGGTGCAAATTTCCTATGAAGGTAGCTTCCATGGCCCAGGTGGGAGGTTTGAAGTTGAGTTTTTATTGGATTTGAATCTCTTAACTAATTGCAGCAAAAAGAGTACAAAGAGGAATGAGGTAAAGAGGATTGAGAAGGAGAAATATTGAAGCTCCATAGGGAAAAGAGAGAAGTCCGCAGAAGGGTTTTTCTTTTGGGATGATTTATTGAAGAAACAATATCAGATTGATTCTTGATTCACCCGCCTGAGATAGCTAGAATCATATTGACTATTTTATTATTGGTTTGATATAGAGTCAGTTTAAATTAGTGACCGTACCAATGCATTAACAAAGGAGGAAAACAAATTAGATCCAAGGAAGCTCTAGGCACGAGGAGGTTTGACCTAAATGAAACTTCTTTGTCCAAGAGGCATGACTCTTCTCAATTGAATTGATGTCTACCAGAGACATGGAGTTTCACGAAATGGTGCCTAGAAAGAGACGTGACTTTTCCTAGTTAATTGTCTTTTGAAGACACTGATTGTCTTAAAAGACATGACTTTTCCTCATTAGTGTCTTCAAAAAACATGACTATTCCTAAGGTATGTCTACTAAAGACACAATTTTTCATAAAGGGATGCATATATGTCTATAAATAGACCATTAATTTGTAAAGTCATTTATTACACAATAAATTTCATAGCGAATTGCTCTCTCTCTCTCTCTCTCTCTCTCTCTCACACTCTATTCTTAGAACTCTCTCTCCTCTCTCTCTCTCTCTCTCTCTCCACACTCTATTCTTAGAATTTTAGGCATACCGATACTCTGCAGAAAAAGAATATCAGTTTTTGGTTCTTTTACGTTTACTTAGTGGATATTCTGTCTTTCTTCATTTGTGCAAATGTAGACAGAAAAAACTTCGAGTTCGGTTTCGTTGTATCTTGAAAGCGGATTCGGTTATCACCCGGTGCACAACATCCCATCCGTCTTTAATAAAACATTATTACAACATGCCTCGAAAGTAACGTACGCTATAAACTCATTTTTTAGAAGATGAGATTGGAAATTTTTTCAAAGAAAGGATTATGTATCTTTTTAAATTACAATGTAGTTTTCAAAGTCGCCTATCATTCGATTATTTATTCTTATGAAGTAACGTACGTTATAAACTCATTTTCACGCAGCGCATTTTGAACGCGACCTAAATAATTTTCATTATCCACCTCATCAACGAACCTGAGTTCTCCGGCAGCAAATTATTTTAACATTTTTTTGGACGGCACAAATTATTTGTACCTTGTAGGATGTCATCATGTAAATTGATCATTCAATGTTCAAATAGTTTTAGTCAATCACCTTCTATTAAAGAATGAGCTCATGAAAGTAATAAACATAACTCAAGAACCCTTCTAATATTGGAATGATGCCTAATATAAATCCCTTTTGTGAATCAAATACGAATATCGATTTATTTTCTGAATTTATTATCACTAAGAAAGAGGGAATGGAATGTAGTGTTACCTTGGCTAAGCAAAGGAGCGCAAACTTTATAATAGGCACGTAAATGTTCACATTCGCACCCCCTAATTTATCCTCTGCTATGTCCATTTATTTTGTTATTTGGAGTATAATGCTTTGTTTGCATGTTTTTGTAGACATTTGGAGGCTTTGATATAAAGAGCGCAAAGTTGAATTTTACTTGTTTTCGAATCGAATCAAAGCCTGTGATTAAATTAATTTGTGGACCAAATTCATAATGGAGGACAACGAGAAGCACCCAATCATTTTACGATGTGATTGAATCTTGGACTTTGAATTTGCACGTGGTGATAGGCCAGCCAACAAGCTAGGCTTAATAACAAGATGGAACTTGTACTCCGAATAACGTAGTTTTTATTGCTTTTGTTGGAAAAATCAGTTTTTCCACAAAGCATTTTATACCCTATGATTTGAACCAGTGGATAAGTCTAAAATCTCAACTCTTGAATCTGTCATAGAATCAAACTGAACCATTAGTTCCAGCCAAAAAAAAAGTGTGTGAGAGAGAGAGAGAATGCTTATGTGATATCAACCGTAGAATCTGGTAGGGGATTTCAAACGGTCAAGATTTATGTCTAAATAAGATTTAAAAATCGTTTTGTTTTGTTATTTACTGTAGAATTTTTTTTTTTTTTAAATATGGTAATGACTGGAAAAGGACTTTAAAGTCTACACTTTTTTTTTTTTTGATCTGCAAAAAAAATTTAAAACCTTTGAAAGAGATACAAAGATTAAAGGATCTCAGGCACACCAACAAACGCCACCCGAGAACCTACCCAAAGGAAGGCAAGAAGCCAAACCAAAAACGCCCGAAAACCTCAAGAAAACACCCAAAAACCAACCCAACGACTTTAAAGTCTAAACTTGATTTAAGGAGTAAATTAACAAAACATATTAATAAAACCGTATACTGATTTGTGGGGACTGGGGAGTGACATATTACTTGCGTGGATCCAAGGCATGTTGGTTCTAGTATCAAGCGACTGGGGTAATTTTTTTTTCAATAGTGGACACTTGGTGATGTAGAACAGATTGCTACAGATTTTATGGAAAGAGAATCAAGAAAGAATCACTGATAAAATCTTCCGTTATGACAACTTTTTGGTTAGGAGATTTTAATTTATAGAAACATTTGATATTCTAGAATTTTATCTTTAACTTACGCCGCTTATTTTGGCAACTTTTATTAAGGAATAATGTTAGTAGAACATCTTATTTAGTGATTGTTTAGCACGATTTAGTTTCCTATTTTTTAGTTTTCTAGAGTTATTTTATTTCCTTCTTTTGTTTTGCTTGCTTGCCCCAAGATATATTCTTGGTATCCAAGCAGGATCCGGATCCAAGGACTTTGAATCCAAGGACTTTAAGGTTCACACAGCTCGCCCACCAGACTATCCAGTTACCCTTGTGAGAGATGTTATTGACCCCAGAACTAAGTCATGGAAGGAAAGGGACATTCGAGCCATTGTCCCCAACGAAGTGGCTGATCTTATTCTCAGGATCCTAATCTCTCACTCCGGCCAGGAGGATTTTCTTGTTTGGCATTTCAACCCGAGAGGCATTTACTCCGTCAAAACAGGTTATCACCTAGCTACCTCTATCACTCCCTCTCCCACCCTTTCTAAAGCATCCTCCTCTTTCCAACCTCCTCCCAAAATCTGGAAATTCATTTGGAACCTTAATGTTCCCCCCAAACTCAAACACTTTTGGTGGAGGGCCTGCTGCAACCTCTTGGCAACCAAAGAAAATCTTCACAGGCGCAAATGTAACCCCTCCCCTCTCTGGAAAGAGAATCTCAAGTATGAGGAATCTTGAGAACATCTCTTTTTCCGTTGATTGGACCAAAGCTGTTTGGTTATGGAAGCAATTTAAACTACAAAGTGGATTCTAAGGCTATTATCTTTAATTTAATTTGATGCAAAAAAATGATTTAAAGTCAAACCGATAGCAGAGATTTAATGAGTAGATGTGTCTATTTAGCCTGATTGCAAATTTGGAACATATTGGGTCTTCAACCATATTGATGTCAACCCAAGAATATTTTAGATTTAATTTCTGGGGAAGGAATTTTCTTAGTCTGATCCCTAAGACTCCCATTGTGCACCAAGAGGATACTCTAACCCAGCCCACTCCTGGATACCTTACAAGGGGCACTCTTAAAGTTAACTGTGATCTTGCCATGCATAGAGGGAAACCCAATGGTGATGTAGTTATTCGTGATTGGGATCTCTATCTTTGAAGCTATGCTTGTTAAATCTTCTACTACTCTACAAGGAGAACTTATAAAATCTTCGCGTTATACATCTATTCTGATTTCCTGGGTGTTCAATGCCTCATAGAGATATAGCAAGATGGCCATCAAGCTTTAACTCCACAGAAAACGATTGGGAACTTGCTTAAGCCATCAAGGACATTTTACCCCTCTTCTTCAGTGTACCTTCTCATGGATTCCTAGAAATTGTAATAGGATAGCTTACTGTTTACTACATTGCCTTAATGGTTCTATTCCCAAAATTGGGTTTCTTATCCCCCTCCCTCCCTTTCTAATCTTTGTATTTCCGATTTCTTTTGAGGTTTTTAATCAATGAAGTCTTTCCAGTTCAAAAAAAGCAGGATCCAGATCTGGATGAGTTAAACAAAACAAAATAACTATATGAAGATAGATCATATAGACTACCATTTATATAAATAAAATCCGAAGATTAGAACACCTTGTGCGTATCATCTTACACTTTAAAAATCACTTTTATATTTAGTTTTAACTTCAATTTATCCTATTCAGTTGAAGAAATTACCCTCCAATATGTTTGTTTCAAACTAAAATATTTTCAATATCCAAGCATTACTTTAGGTTTTTCTTTTGGGATGATTGTTGAAGAAACTTAAGGTCGATTATACAAATTTATGTTGAGTGGTCCTTGGACGTTTGTGATACGAATAGTGTACGCCAATCATAGAAACATGCGACAAAATAAGTTTTCAGATTCTGTAGTACTATAAAGAAATAATATCAAAAGGGCAAGATGGACAAGTCACTTTCAAAAGATAGATATTTTCCTTTCTTCCCTTCAACTATTAGCAATTAAAAAATAATCTTATAATACAAATTCGAAGACTCTCCCTCTCACAAAATTGGTTTCAAATTAACCAAGACAGATAATCCAATTATTATTTGATCGATACTTTTACATTAGTTTATTTTTATTTTTATGTCTTGTCCCCGTAAGGGGTAGTTTGGATGCTGGATGAGTTTCGAGGGTATTATATATGAAGATAGGATCATATAGTAGGGGTATTATATAAATAAAATAAAAGATCTCTCTATTAGCAGTTTAATTTGATGCAAAAAAATTAAAAAAATTATGCGTTCAAGTACTTGGTTTTTTTATCCAAAGAAAATTGTAAAGCCAACTCAACAAGTCAACAAGCTAACAATGTAAAATATTTTCGTACATAATTTTTTAAAGAATTAAAGATCTCTATTAAAAATATACTAATAGCTATTTTTTTATCCGTAAGAAATTGCAAAGCTAAAACAAATGGCCAAGAATTACTTACACCAGCGGCAACAGTACCGTAGCAGATTAAACAAAATAACGTACCCGTAGGGGACCACTTGGAGACAGCACTACGGTTTTGTAGTAATTACAAGAAGGCAAAAGCTGGAAATCGCGTACCCTGGATAGTGTACTACACGCGCCGGTCATAGAAACCTGCCTCAAAATAAGTTTTCAGATTTGCTGCTAGGTCTACTGCTTGCTTTGCTTATGGCGTATATGAATCACGAAGGTCTGGGTCACGCTCACGAACGTCAAAATTAGGCTCTCGATCACTATTCTCAGAATCTGGATCTCAACCAAAGTAACCAGTTCCAGCAAGGGGAAGGAAGAGTCTGAGGTCATGTACAACATCCCAAAACTCTCGTTGCCACATCCAGCTTAGAAAGTTCATTATTTTTGGCTTTTGCTTTTCCAAATAGTCTAGTAGATAAAGAAGGGTCACTGTCGTACTCATCCGATGCAGCTGACAGACCGCACTCAGTGAATTGAAGTAGGCGCACGAAATTATGGACTGAAGGGATGTGTCCAGCTAAAAAAATGGCCTACTTACACCAACAATGGAAGTACTACGCAGATTAAACAAAATAACATACCCTTAAGGGACCACTTGGAGACAGCACTACCATTTTGTAATTACAAGAAGGCTAAAGCTAGAAATCACTTGTGCGTAGTGTACACGCGCCAATCATAGAAACCTGCCACAAAATAAGTTTTCAGATTCCATAGTACTACAAAGAAATACTCCCTCCTAATATGTTTAGTCCTTTGAAATCTGAGTCATTTTTTATTGCTTATATCTCCCAATTTATTATGATTTTCATGATTTTATGAACTTTATTGTACAACTAATTGATATCTATAAAACAAGATCTATATTTCATATTTTTTTATATGCACATTGAAATATATAAGTAATAAAAAAATGACACGGATTTCAAAAAGAGATTAACAAATCCAGATGAAGAAAGTAATATCAAAAGGGCAAAAAGGACATGTCACTTTCTGAAGATAAGATATTTTCCTTTCCACCTTTCAACTATTAGCAATTAACAAAATAATCCTATAATCCTACAAATTTGAAGACTCCCTCTCAGAAAATTGGTATTGATAGATCCTTAGCTAGTTTTTACATTATTTTATTTTTAGTTTTTGTCGTGTCCCCATAAGGGGTCGATTGGATGCACCATAAATCCACAACCCAAGCCAAAACCATGAAAAACATATTTAATTAATGCACCATAAAATCACGTGTATTCCTTCCCATTTCCATCGACCATTTTATCCATAGAAAACATGATACATTAACAAACCATATTTAATGTATGCAATAACATCTACATGTGAATATAGTAAAAGTGGAAAATTAAAAAAACCATATTCGATGTACAAAACAACCATCTTTTAAAGCACAAGTGAATATGATTTTTTGATTTACCATTATTACTGTGTCGAAAAAGAACGGCTTATTTACCTTTTTGGTCCCCAATGTATGGGCGATTGGCCAATTTGACCCCAATGTATAAAATTGTCCAATTTAATCCCCAATGTTTAAAATGTGGGTTGATTTAATCCCCGGCCCAAACTCCGTCCACCTCCTCCGTCAAAATGAAGGGCAACTTGGGTATTTTACTTCTACATTTTTTAGCTACCTGGCAAATACAATTCCTCCCTCTCACTTCTCCCCTTTCTCTCTCCTCGTCCCCTTCCCAACATATCTCTCTTTTCCCTGATTTACTAAACTAAGCAAAAACAAATTGAACCACTTCGAATCAGAAATCAACCTCCACCGCATATGATCTCATAGTCCGAGGCTCTTTTCCGACGATGCATCGAAAAGCCCCATGGCCCACTGATGAACGCCGAGAAGGAAGAGAGGAGGAGGATGGTAAGTTCGTACTCTCTCTTTGGGTTTCTGTTCATATCTCTCTCCACCCACCCAAGACCAAGCTCGACTTCTTATCACACAAATCCACCAGTAATTTAAGATCTTAGCACCAAGCTCGACTTCTTATCACACAAATCCACCAAAACCTTAACCCTAACCTTGATCATTTCGATACCATATCCAAACTCTTCTCATATGCAAAAGATTCTTATCAAAATTGAAAGTTCTTAACCACATCGACAGATTCCTGCCGCTCCTCGTCGAAGTCTTAATTAGCAGCAGTATGATAATTGTTGGAAACACCGTTGGTAGTGGCAGCGGGAAGGGAAGAACGGCGGGGCGTGGTGGTGGTGGTTGATTTCAGCTGTGAAAAATTGGAGGAGATCGAAGCCTGTGGTCTTGACACCGTTTCTTCTCTCTATTATTGAGTAAAAGCAACCCATTTCTTCAACAATTTGTATTCTTCTGACACTCTGTTTTTTCTGAAATTAAGAAATCCATATCTCTAAAAGCTCTGATTTTCTCGAGTAGATTCAAATGAAACGCAAAAAGTGTATTGGGTTTTTGTTCTAATACCAAGATGCCCTCCATTTGACAGAGGAAATGGACGGAGTTAGGGGTGAGGATTAAATCGACCCACATTTTAAACATTGAGGATTAAATTGGACAATTATATACATTGGGGACCAAATTGGCCGCTCGCCCATACATTAGGGACCAAAAAGGTAAATAAGCCGAAAAAGAACACTTGTCCTGAATCGGGGAAAAAACTCCACCATTAAATCGGGAAAAAAAAATATTGCAATTAACAAGATCTGAAACCCACCACAAACATACTAAACAAAACAAAGGAAAGTAATCAAATTAGACATTATTCCTTGCCGATGATGGCTTTCTCCGGCCGACGTGCGCGGGCTGTGATGTTGATGACGAGAAGAAAAAGCAATGAGATTGCCAAAATTGACGAGATCGTCGGAGAAGGGCTTAACGACAACAAGATCTGCAAAGCTAAAAAATTTATGGGCAAAAATACTTTATTTTTTACAAAACCCAAGCCAAACCGACTCGTTACCAGAAGAAACAAGTACTGGTGGACAAAAATTTATTTGGTGCAAAAAAATAAAAATTTATGTGCAAAAATACTTTATTTTTTAATCTGAAACAAATTGCAAAGTTAAAAAATTTGGCCAAAAATTACTTACACCAGCAGAAACAAGTACTGCAGCAGATTAAACAAAATAAAGTATCCGTAGGGAACCACTTGTTGGAGACAACACTACCATTTTGCAGTAAACAAGAGACGGCAGCGACTTATTACCTGTTGCAATTATTATCATCAGTTTTAAAAGTAATGTGTGAAAAAATACTTAACACACAAATCTTATCTTATATATATATACACACACACACAAACATTGAACTTCTCATCCAAACCCTTAAATGCGGACTTCGTCCACACCTCATATATCCCGATCGAATTTCGATTATCTAAACCGTTCAATGTGTTTAAAAGGTATTTTTAAGGCTCCTTGCAATAAATCAGCCAAAACAAATACCGGGAAGGGCTTAATCCGAGTATTTTTTTATAAAAACTGCATATGTATAATTTTGAACTAAACGAATCGGTCAAACTCTTATTGATATCCAAATGATTTGATTTTTTACGAGTACTTTTAAAAACATATTTTTAACAAATTGAACGGCTCCAATTATTGTTGTGTCAAATTTTGTGTTATTGATTGTGTGGGGGAACCGGCTCTTACATATATTTATGTACAAATAAAGAAATCTATAATTTTCATTGTTAAGTTTCATAGTTTTAGTGAGTCATCATTTCCTCTCCTTTCCTTATTCCTCTCAAACTCCTCAAAAATCTCAAGAGTCTTCCAGGGAAATTTGGACAGTTTATTTATTGTGTTGAAAGTTAGACGATTAATGGTAATATCTTATGGCATATTAATTTTTGGAATTTTAGCATATATTCCCTCCGTCTCTTTTTTATTTTCAAGTAATCTATTTTGGATTGTCCCTTAATAAATGTGTGTTTTGAAAAGTTGATGAATAAAAGTTTGTATAATTAGAATTATTTTGCCCTTTTGCAAAATTAATGGGTAAAAGTGGAGGATAATTTTGATATGAAAGTTGTAAAGTGGAGGATAATTTTGATATGAAAGTTGTAAAGTGGAGGTACAAGTTGATATGAAAGGTGTAATGATGATGTCTTTTTAATAAATTAGATTTACGAAGCAACACACTTAAAAAGGGTCGGAGGGAGTTGCTTATTTTCTTCATAGGTTCATCAATTAATGGAATCAATATAATAGGGGTTTGGTGCAGTTCAGATAAAAACCAAATCTTGTACGGATTGGTTATGGTGCACAAACAGCCACACATGTCAGGTATCCGTTTGGATTTGAGTATACATAAGTATTTGGAATTTAGGTATGGTAATTACAAAACCCAAACCAAACCGACTCGTTACCAATCCTACTTGAAACTTAACACTGATTGAAGTTCTCTAGAAGTCTTGGTGCTACTGGCCTGGGGGATGAGATGGGGAGGTGGATTACATGCTATAAAGGAAGCTGGAGGTAGTAACAAGCGGGAAGGCTGAACTTACCAAGGATACAAAGGAGTAGAACTCATCAATACAGTCAAGACAATCACGAAATTGATATCTACTTCGCAAAAATAAGAGAAAATCAAATCTCACTTATAAGTAGTAGAACAGAAAACCCAGCTTCCAAAACAATTCTCCAAGAAGATTAAAAGGATCCAAAGCTGTGAAAGGGCAACTAGAGAACATAATAAGACCCCACAAAAATGTGGTCTATGGTGATTCCTCCATGGAATTCTTAGACTTTTCCTATTGTAAACTATGATACAGTACACCTCCATGGTGCTTCTTGTTCTTTAAGTGTTTTGGGCACAAATTCCACAACTGCAGCTGGGAAGGGTTTGAATCCTTCAGCCTACTTTTTGGTTGAGTTTTGGCTTCGTCATAGTCTTGTTCAGGCATTCTGCTCCTCTCTCTGCCATCCATAGGAGCCACCTCCTTTGGGGCCCGTGAGGAGGACAGGATTATACCTAAATCCCCCACAATCCAAATACACGTGCAACATAGAGAAATTTAAGCTTTTAAAACTATCTTCAATTGACATCTACTTTCCATGATGGAAGAAAAAATTTCATTCAACAGCAGAATCAAATATAATATCGGAACAAAGTATTCAAATGGAGATTGCATAATGGGATTTGAGATTAAGGGGTTGACCCGAAAGTTAAGACACTCTCTTATCGCGTGTGTGTGCGTGTGATGTTCATTCTCCTACTTCCGGCCGTGAAAAAAAAATGCAAGAATTGGAGGATTGTGAAAGCATGGCTTAATTAAAAGACAAAGAAATCTCTCAACATCACAAATCATGGCTGATTTTTAATCCGGGCAGCTATCAAAAGGTAGGAAAAGAAAGAGAACTTGGAATATTTTGAAGTGTTGATCGATGTTTCAGTTTGAAGCAGAGGAGCCAACTTATACTTGCATGGTGAGACTGTTCAAGTACATAGGCATCACTGCATCGATACAACCATGATAAATTCCAAACGTGGTGTATTAATCTCAGAGAGTTTAAGTTTTGCAATAGTCTAGGAGCCCAAAACGCTTACAGCCCAAGCCCGACATTTAGGGTTCAGGGGAATAAAAAGATAAGGCCCAACGATCTGGCCAGGCAGCGCGCTTGTGGGTAAATGTTGGACAAATGTATTTCATCACCTTCTCCACATAGCCCATGATTTAAATGAGTGCCCAAGCCCATCATACTTGGGTTCCACTTCAATTTAGAGGCAAAGTTGCAAGAGGAATCCTACTTGGCGGAGTATTTTTCATAAAATCACACGGTATCGTTGATTGCGCTATCAACGGCTCATATGCTGTACTACAACCCTGTAGTGCGGCACCGCACTACAGGATGCCCTGTTCTGTGTAGTCGTGGTATGGAATGTTTTTCTTTTTTCTTTCTCAATGACCAGTTGATCACCTAGTTTTATGTGTCCTCTTCTGCAAAACTTGATGAAGGGTAGGCCTTAAGGACATCAATCCCATACATTTCAAAATAGAGAAAAATGAAAATAAAAGACAGAAAGCAAAGGTAACAAACTAAAGAACACAAGTGCATCTATGCTTCAAATGCTACAAGTTTTGTAAGGAACATGAATCGCGCGCTTTGAGATCCTTTTTTTTTTTTACCACAGCCACGCCAAATTCCTCTTTTATGTCCATTTCCTCTTGCTTCATTCCACCTGGGAGTTTCAATCAAAGTGGGGGGGCAGAAGCTACAGTCACGGCTGCTCTCTCCCGGCCAGCAGCGAAAATGACCTGAAATTGGCTAACTTGAGCTAACAATCTGAATTTCGCTTCCTTTTTCATTTGTTATCTTGCCAAGGATTCAGTTGAAAAATGTGAAAGTACTGAACAGACATTGACTTGGTTTTACTTTAATAGATTCTTGTTCAATCATCCACATAAATAAAAAAAACAATGAAAACTAAACAAAAATCATCTGATCAAGCTTGATCAGAAAAAACTTATCTGAACAAATAAAAATTGCGAACAGATCCGGAAATCACAAATCTGGTTAACTATTTTGACAACATGGTGTAATCCTAGTGACCATTATCGTCGCAAGATTTTTCAAGTAAAATATGAAAATATCAAAGTTTGAGTTGTTTTTGTAGATTTTTGTCTTCAAAATCCCTTCCATCTAGGGCTTTCTTACCCCTGACAGTTCCCCACAACAATATCTCTGGGGATCGCGACCGGTCAGTATTTGAAAAAAATGAATAGAGAGATTTTAAATTTGCGACTACTATGGACGTGTTTCTTTTCACCTAAGCCGCAATATTTTTGTTTTTCTCTAAATCCCCTAGCTGGTTGTCGCAAAAGCATATATTTCACGCTTTCCCTGTGTCCATTCACGCGTCTTTATATGTTTGATTTTCTAAATTGAAAGGCTTGCACACTAAGAGCATCTCCAATGGTTCTTGTTATTTTTAATAGCCAAAGCCATATTTGGCTTGCTACAGTGTTATTTGGTCAAAATTTGGCAAAAGTGCTCCAATGGTGCCATTATTTGGCCGCTACAACTCGCAGCCGTTGAATCGCAAACATATATCACAACCATTAGGAGCAACTCCTAAGAGTCATTAAATCACAATCCTTTATTTTTCTTAGTGAAAGTCATTATTGTTAGTTGTAGTCAGTGAGGATTGAACTCCAACCAAATGCATGAGAGTACATGGTGCCTACCACTTCACTTTCCAGTAAATCACAACCCTTGCAAGGAATGGCTCAAGACATTTTCGTCACTACTACAAAAAGGCAAAATGATTACAGTTTTTACCAGTGATCTTTTGCCCATGATCATAAACCAAAAAAACCAAGATCACCAAAAAAAAAAAAAAAAGATCTCATTTTCTTGTTAAAATCGTGATCTTTTTCAACTTATATTTTTTTATTTTTTATGAGCTTTGAAATCTTGTTGCACCTCTCATCTATCAGGCTCGTAAATAAAACGTGATTAAAATAAACAAAGAAAGTTTTACCACATTTTTTAACAAAGCGTGATTAAATAAGCAATTACATCCTATCAAGTTTGTAAACGAAGTGTGGTTAAATTGAGCAATAACAACCACACTTTTACCAAACTTGTGGTAAAAAAATATTACTTGCTACGGTTTTACTAAACACGTGTGATGAAAAATCTATTATCTATTTCTTTATCACGCTTCTAGTAAAACCGTTGATCTTTTTTTTTTTAGTGTGATCTTTATCTATTATACCTGTAGTGCGTGCCCCAATGACACTTTTTTCGTGAGCATTAAATCAAACTTGGTTGGTTGGCCCCAACTTGGGCAGCCAAAAGATTTGCAACATCTTCTTTGTGTGTAACAAGACAATGTTTTAGCAACCACAGAAAGACATTGTACAATGGTCATTTGAACTCTGGAATCCAAATAGACGTTCAACATGGATGAACTTAAGCTTAAAACTATATCTTTTATTGACATTCATTTCCAATGAGAATAAAAATATTCCATTCACTAACAGAATCAAATATTCTACTAGAGATTGCCTAATGAGATTTGAGATTAAAGGGTTTGACCTAACAGTTAAGACACTATATTGCGTGTGATGTTTATTCTCCGCGTTTGTTTTAAAAAATGCAGAAATCGAAAGATGGCGAAAGCATGTCTAGGCTGAAAAAGGAAAGAATCTCTTAGAACATCAGCACTGGGCTCATTAATCCACCATTTTCGGTGTTGTTTCAAAAATCCAAAATCATGGTTGCATCAGCCTCGCCCATGGCTCCTTAAAAAATAGAAATGCTATAGTTAGAGCATCTCCAATGCATCTTCAAATCTTCAAAATGAAGAACGGAAGTGACATATCAAGGGAAGATTTTGTAATTTACACGCCTCTTTTGCCGATCGTCTTTTCGCCAAACAAACACCAAGTTTCCTTTATTCATCATTAATGTTCTCACCTCTTGAATACTGGCTGCCTGGCACAACAAATTACTTTTTTGTTTGTGAAAGTAAAGTAACAAGTAGAGTTAGAATAAAGAGCTTGATGTAATGAGCGTTAAGACAATGACTTTAGCTAAACTAAAAAAAAAGTAATACCGGGAACTGTAAGTCCGAGCATCATATCTGAGTCCACCGCTAATTGCGTAAGCGAATCGGTGGTTGGTTGTCTGAAATTTTTGCGCTTGATGTGGATGCTCTTATCAGCCCAAGTCATGACAGGTATTGATCTGGGTAGATATTAGCTATTAAAAGTCAGGAGAAGAAATATTATGTGGAAGCTAACACAGGATATGCTAAAAGTCTAAAAGGCGCAATTTTTAGACAAGAATAAGCATGTTATTGGATTTTCATTGGACATTGGTGGCCTTGCAATAAACAACCAAAATAAAATCCTTTGGACCATTCTCCCCGCAAGCATAAAATTATGCAAATTACCTGGAAAAAAAACTTCTTCGAAACTAGTTTAATTACAAATTGACATCAAATCCCAAGCTTTGCCAATTTTTTTATACTGTTGCCAGAAAAGCAACGACCTTTTTGTTTCATTTTATTGGCAGGCAGAAGGCAACGACCTTAATAAGAAAAGTAAAGAGCCTACGAAAGAGCTTGTTTAGCACAAGAACATAGGTTATCAGCTCAAAATGATTTCTTTTTCACAATAGAACAACTTCAGTTCCTTACTTGTAACATGGTACACAACAGCTAAACCAGCTTCCTGAATAATTTTACAGGAAGGTTAATGTGGTCTTTTGTCAAGCCTAATTTTTTGCCAATGTTCTTGAGTTATCTTTAGTCGCATTCGCATACATATACATTGAAGTTTTGGCATTAACAAAAACACTTTTGGCGTCATCATACATACATACATACATACACACATACACACATATACACATCAAGGATCTCATCCACACCCCTTCCGAGACTCACCTTTCCCGATCAATTTTTTCATGATCCGAACCATCCAATATGTGTAAAATGTATTTTTAAGTGTCAATGCGAGAAATCATCAAAAAAATGACTGGGAAGGGCTTTATCCGATCAGTTTTTCATAAAACTGTACAAATGTTGTTTTTATGAAAAAATTATCAGAAGAAACCCTTCCCGATCATTTTTTATAATTTCTCGCGTGGACCTTTAAAAACACGTTTTAAACACAAGTGACGTGTATGTGTATAGGTAAGTGTATAGCTTATCTCTTTAGTCAATGATAAGTGATCACAATTCTGTTATTTTTTCCGATTCAACTAAATCTAAATGAAGGATAAAAAAATATAGAGTCGCAGATCAGCAGCACATACTTATTTTTGAGAGATCCCAAAGCACCAATATAGAAGCTGAAGCTAGGTGCTACGGGCTGCAGGCATGAAAAAGTATGTCCCCGAATCAAACGATGCCTTAGAGACTTGAACCAAGCATTGAACGAGAAATTCAAAATACTTGGCCATTGAACCAACCGTGGTGACTTGACAGAAAACAAATGAGCAAGATATATTTGTCTCAGATGATTGAAGGCAGAAAAACAAAGGAAAATACATAGCAAAAGTAATGGAAAACCACAAGTGTATCTCTTCTTCAACTGGTACTAACTAGCTAGGACAAGATTTGCTTTGAGATCTTTTTTTCTTCCGCTAAGTCAGGGATCCCTTACTAGAAGATTTACTAGAAAAATAAATCGCATAGTTTGACTTCGAGCCAAACTCTTTTTTTGCTGAACGAAAACTTTGTTGATGAATTAAAAAAATACATATATTTACTTATTCTCAAGGGAGTAAATCCCTGTCAGCACATCTTTTAGATCCTCAAGATGACTATAAATTATTTAAAAGTCGAAGATAGTTTTTTCCAGAGGCGGCTCCACCTTAGGGTGTGGGTGGTCACCCGAACACTCTGAAATTTTTTTTGTTAGAAATACATGTAATTTTTAAATTTTTGTTTATTTTTTGTCATTTTGAACACCCTAGCCACAATTTTTGAACACCCTAGCCACAATTTTTGAACACCCTATCCAAAATGTTTTTGAACAAATAAGCCCACAACATATTTGAATACCAATCCAATTAGAGCCCATCCTAAAATAAATAAGGAAAAGAGAAAATCAAAAATAAAAAGAATAGAATAGAAACGGGAAACATATGTGTTTTGATCATTCCGGACCCCCTGTTCGACCTTGGTGCAAAGAAACTCGAAAAATAATGTAGGGAAGTAGTATATTTTTTATCCGAAAATTACACATTTTTTTTTGTAGGGAATTACTTTATTTTTACTGTGAAAAAGGGTTTTTTAAACATGGGAAGTAGGGCTTTAACCCCGTTGATTTTTTTTTGTATGTATAGTTATGGTTTCTCGATGACCTTATTAGAATTTTTGAACACCCTGACAAGAATTCCTGGAGCCGCCACTGGTTTTTTCAGCCTGTTGAAAAATTTATACTTATAACTTCACAAAGCAGAAGTAACTAGATTTGATATTTCAAATTGAAAAATTATTAAGTCGATGTGTCAAAGAATCATGAGTTTGAAAATTTGACCGCTATTTCGGAGTTGTATCATGTTCTGAACAACTTAAGTACGAAAGTTCAAAATCGATCATTTTAATTGTGCAATCGAAAGTTCATATCTTCAGCCGAGTGGCAGAACCAGGATTTTGACCTTAAGAGAACCGAACTAAGAGGAATAGTTTCTCCTCAAATGTAATCTTTATGTAAAAAGCTTTCGTGTTTCAGTATAATACATTCCAAATTAAAACTACTCTGGTCTAATACAGCAAAATGTATGCGAAAAATTATTTAGTTCCTTTCCTTTAGCCACCTAAAACACCTACTTATAGTTTGTCAATGAAAGAGATTGAGAATATTTAGTGGCGGCTTCAAAAATTTGTATACGGGTGTTCAAGAATTAGCTTAAATCTATCAACTTTACAAACCAACAACATATACACGATATCTTCTGTACTATTATGACTAGTGCGATCAAAAGATATATATATAAGTGCACAAAATTTTAAGATTGTCCTAGACGAGTTTTCATATATATTGTGCCAAACAAGATTAAACTAGGGCATGAATGCAAAACTATCATTTTGAGGAAAATTGTGGCGAATATGTTGACATTTTGGAGACACGCTCTTCTAATTCCGTCCCTGTCATTAGAATGATATGAAAAGATATTTTGACATAGTCTAGTATCTAAATTAACTTTGCTCAAGTCAATTGCACGGCTTCGCTTTGAAGAGTTTTTGTATAGTTCTGCTGCTACCACCTCCCCGCGCCAATTGGGATACATTCAAAATACTTCCCCTTGTAATCAAGACAGCTGTCAAGAAATCTGTCTGGTGTAAAAAAAGTTGGGGTGAATGAAATCGATTGCATATTAAGATCTAGAAACTGATTGTATATAGGATTACATATGTCATGCAAAAATAAGGAGAATATCATGTCCCTTATAATTTTTCAAAATCCGTAGCTGCCCAATGAAAGTTGTTGGATGTACAAAAAAAGGGGGGAAACCATATCAATTTTCAGTTTGTGGATTTTGTTATAACATAATTTTATCACTCAAGGCTCTAATTGGTCATCTAGATTCCAATATGAGATTTGAAAGACCTATATCTAGACAGAGACACACACACACACACACAGCAAATTATGATTGAACTATTGCTAATTCAACTGATTGGGTCACCATATCTAGATTCCCTGGTTTGCAAGCATATATATATATATATATATATATATATATATATATATATATATATATATATATATATATATATATATCCATATAGGAAGATGTTCTATTGAGGACTCCCTCAAAGATCTCCTCTGTGTGGACCACCCTTTTTTTGATTTTTCGGGCCAAATTTCGACGATCCGAACCGCTCAATGTGTTTAAAACATGTTTTCCATAGCCAACGCGAGGAATCACAAAAAACAAATACCCGAAAGGGCTTCATCCGAGCGGTTTTTCATAATAACCGTACATATATAATTTATCGGAAAATGCTTGAATGAAGCCCTTCCGAGTATTTTTTTTGAACGAATCCTCACGGTGACCCTTAAAATCACGTTTTAAACACATTGAGCGGTTCGAATCGTCGAGATTCGACCCCGATCCATGAGGTCCGCAAATTACGAGTTTGAGGGAGTCCTTAGTAGAACGGGATCCTATATATATATATATATATATATATATATATACATACTAGTTGAAGGCTCCATGCACGCATGGAGTCTCGTGCTCGTGCTTTTGTACTTTGTTTTTATTTCCTTCTGGCCAACCAACATCTTGCCCAAAAAAAAAAAAACGAAGGAAGCCCATTTTCTGCTATTTATACTTCAAGGAAGTGTACAACTAAAAAACGTTAACATCGGATTGTATAAGTGATGCCTCCGACTGCCAGTTTTGAATACCAAAATTGAGCAATGCTAGATGCTTAGATACCGGAAATTCCGAAGTGTACTCAAATATAGATTAAATCAATTACTTGCAACACCAATATACAAAATTTATTCAAATAAAGGATACTTCTTCCTTTTCTCCCATACTCCGTGTAACTTCAGAGCGTTGATTGCTCAGGAAAATCCAATTCTACAGAAAAACCATCATCAAATTTGAATGCAATAAAAAGAAGAGCAAAGAACCCATCACTAATTTTTTGAATTGAGTTCATGTATCCAATCAGCTGTTTTTCTCCACCACAAACCCATTAATGAATAATTGAATAAGATATGCGAAAGAACCTAGATATAAATGCATACATTGAATAAGTGCATACATAGAATCTAATAATGACTACATGCAATGGATTAAAATCATGAGTTTAATGCATACGTTGAACCTTCTAAAATGTGTTTAAAATCATGACTACATGCATGGAATCTACATTGAATAATTGCATACATTAAGCTATACGTGTTAAAAGTGGATCCTTGTGAGGCTGTGTTTGGATGTGTCTTAGCATTGGGCATTCCCAGTAATTGATTCCTAGGTAATCCCATTCTTGTGCTTGGTTAATTTGGAAATTGAATTTTGGAATAAAAGCAAATTCCTTGTTCATGTTCTTGTAGGACGGTTTTAGGGCACTTGAGTATTTCCGCATACAATAGGAATCGTGGTGGTTTTGGGTGGGGAAATAAGAATATTACTTGGAGAAGTGTGTAAAGAAGAACAAAGAGTGAGAAAATGAGAAGGAGAGAGAGAAGAGATAGAGGTGCTTCACCCTCGCAAGGGTTAGGCGGTTCTGCGAGGAAGGACTGCAGCCCAATCCCCAATTACAATGGCTTCAACCTTGTAAACTCAATTCATTAATCAACTCTCTGTCCCAAATGAAAGATTCCATCTCGATTTATAATCCACGGGAAAGACTCTTCTAATTCCTAGAACTCTAAATGAAATGAACCTAATTAATGAATACATCCAAAAAGATAAGAATGAACTTAGATATAAATGCATACATTGAACCTACCAACAATTAGATGCAAAGAACTAAAATGTGTTTAATGCATACATTGAACTTTCCAATATGTTTTTAATTAATCTAGATGAATATTAATGCAAGTACTAAGTTCATGATGACTATTTACCTACACCAGAACAGAAAATCAAATAATGACTACATGCGATGGATTAAAATCATGTGTTTAATGCATACGTTGAACCTTCTAAAATGTGTTTAAAATCATGACTGCATACATAGAATCTACATTGAATAATTGCATACATAGAATTTACATTCAAGGTGGAAAACGTGAATACTAATCACGGGTTTGAAGCGAAAGAAAATGATAGGATTTCCTTTTAATATAGAAGGATATATATATCAGTCACTATCTAATCCGGGAGTACCAGATCCGGGACTCCACCTTCCCGATATATTTTTGACCATCCGAACCGTCCAATGTGTTCAAAAGGTGTTTTCCAAGGTCCACGCGGGAAATCTTCAAAAAAAAATACCGGGAAGGGCTTGATCCAAGCATTTTTCCGCAAAACTGTAAATGTACAGTTTTTGCGAAAAAATGCTTGGATCAAGCCCTTCCCGGTATTTTTTTTTGAAGATTTCCCGCGTGGACCTTGGAAAACACCTTTTGAACACATTGGACGCCTCGGATTTCCCAAAAACAATTTTTAAAAGCATCAAAACACCAAAAAACCTCCCATCCGGGATCCTTGATTGGATAATTTGTGTATATATATATATATATATAATTATATACATCTATTGACACGGTGAAACAAAGTGAAAAAGTCTATAGACACTAAATAAGGTACTAACTATAAACTAATATACTAAATTTGCACGCAGCGTTGTTTTAGTGGATGAGCTTGTAAATGTATTGCATCATGTATTGAAGTGCCAGGTCACATCTAGTGTGCTTGTTTGTAAAGTACTTAGTGAAAATAGTTCTGTGAGGGATAACTTTAATAAAGTTTTCAGGTTTGCACACATATCATAGATTCTCAGGCTTTTTACCCATTCTGTTTTGTAGTATTTTTTTCTTTTTCTTTTCTGAACAGCGAATAAAAATCTCATTAATCTTTTTTTTTTTGTCGTAGAGTACATATTTTGCGAGTTTTCTACTATATATGTGTACAGCTTCCTATGAGGCTAGACCTACTGAGAATGATCTCATAGATCACACAACTTTTATCAGTGAAGTTGTGAGGAGGGATGAGACATTAGCAAACTCAAAGGTCCATACAGCAAATTTTCCATTACTATCTGATTGACCTTAACTTCTTGTGATACATTATGGCCCTTTTAGATGATGATGCAAAGCAGAGGTAACAAACATTTGTTCCATCACCTGTATTATTCTGTGGATGCGTAGGTTTAATAATGCTTTTGTTACTCTAACTGGCATTGATATTTGATCCTATTGTAGCCCTCAAATTCAATCATCGACTTGAATGGTAATACATTTCCTTGGTTGTCTTATTTTTTCTCCTGCATTGCAGAATGTTGTCCTTAATTAAGGATGCTACATCTTCAATCACGCTGGAAGACATAATAAAAGAGCGCAAAGGACCAAACACGAATGTCTCACTGAAAAATGCAGTGGAAACGTTGGGAAACGTGGAGGGTTCTGTTGAGGTATCTACCTTCAATATCTTGTGTATGCATTGGTTTCAATGGTTTCACGCCTGTCAAGTTCCATTCGTATGTCTGTCTGTTGAGCTAATATGCATCTGCAGGCTCTTCGTTCAGCTTTACTAAAGCTAGAAGAAGGTTGCAGCACGGAAAAGGCAAAAGCACTCTGTGAACCTCAGCTTCTCAATCAGATGGTTAAGTGGAAGGTAATTGTCGGTTTATTATACTGTACCTTTTCACCTTTTCTCGCGCAGCTTCTATTAGATCTCTTGTAGTACAATTAAGTTAATTAAGTGGCTTCTCCGCTCTTGCTTTTCTGTTCATTGTATCAACTTTGCTTGGTCAACTTGGCTTGAAAATCTGGTTTTTACTTCAGACTTGATGCATCATTGTATCAACTTTGGTTGGTCAATTCGGCCTGCAAGATCTGGCTGTTTATTTATAATAAGTTGATGCATTGATAGGTTAATTATCAAACCCCAAATGATTGAGACACAAGGCTTGGTTTGGATTGGCTTGGTGATATTTATAGTTCAGACTTCAGAACACTTACAATAAAGCTCTTCTAGGACTGCCTCTTCTCTCAACCCATTCGTCCCTACCTTTTCTTGAATCGAATTCTTGTTGGCAACAGTGAAAGATTGTCTGGTTTGCATAAATCGTACCTCGTCATCATCTCTACTAAATGTTACGACCACAGAATGATATCACACTGCAGACCTAAGGGGTGCTGTTAGGCCTACCGCAGATCATAGTGCAACGCTCTATCAGTTATGGACGGATACAGATACGATGACATGATATTTGAGAATAACTAAATAAATTAAGGAAATGGGTACATGTAGGATACATTCCTATTAGTGCATATAATGTTTTTGGTAGTGTACTAAACACTTTCAAGAATGCTGAGAAATCATTTTGATTTTCTGATGGACAAGACCAATATTTAGGATTCAAGTATTAATTTGGTAGACTTAATGCTTTTTTTCCAATAGGTCGTATAAGGATTACATTTTACTATGAAATCTCTATATATATATGACGGAAAAGATGAGGTATGGATACCACTATCAAACACTCATGAAGCCCTGACGGTGTATTGGTTCATGAAATTATAAAAGAGGAGATACTACTTTGATCTCTCTCTTTTTCTTCTTCTCTAAGTAGCAAACTATCCATGTACTTATTCTTGAGAGTTGCACTCTAATTATTCTAATGTTACAGAAAAAAAAGAATGCCATAATCCCAGTGTCATCTGTGTATCAAAAAAGTATCCTACTTCAGAAAAAGTGAAAAATTTATGTCTCATTTACGGATACATTTAGTAAGTGTTAGATACATATCCACGAGAATTCGGGGTCCAACAACAGATGTATACCGTTACGTTTACAGTAGATGTGACTTCCTTATAGAGTATCTGTGCTTCATAGGCATCAGTCTTCGACTGAGACTGATTAGCGTTCGGCTTGGAATATCTCCTCCAAGGGTATTCCTGTTGAAATTGTAAATTATTTTCTGGGTGGCAGTGGTTCAGTGTCCTTTGTAGCTTTTTGTTTTTTGTTAACTGTTGTCCTTCGTAGTTGGATTCATTCATCCCCATTTGACATCTTTTATTGCCCATGCATTTTACAGGATTATCTTGTCGCATCTGCTTCATTGAAATCTGATATCTTGATGTTTCCTTGGATTTTATTGATTCATATTTCCATAGACCAAGCTTAGAGTGTACCTTGCACCATTCCTCTATGGATCGCGCTATACATCTTTTGGGCGCCATTTCACGAAAGTGGACAAGCTGAAAGAGGTTAGTCAAAAATATGCATCGTGATTTCGCATATAACATCCATGGGACCATGAACGGAAATCATCCTTGTTTTGCACAATTAAGTCAGCAAGAGTCAGGCCGAAATGGACAAAGTTCAGTTGAATTTGGTCAAGTGTGGTATGGATTTGGTAGGGGATTTCATAAGTGGGAAGATATCAAAATGTCAGTTAAGAGTTTGAACTTCTGAAATCTGAGTTTACAAGACTCTCATGTTTTTATTTTAAAGGAATTTTTGCAGCATAACCACTACAGATAAACTTATCTGAATGCTTTAATACTGAAAGTTCATTTCCAATATGCAGATTGTTGATAGGCTCCATTGTTATATACAAGAGGGCGACACAGTAAGAATTTGTGCTCTCTTATCTCTTAATAATTTTCCGAAACAATTGTAATTGCTTAGACATTGTATCCGTGAAAACACCATACCACACATGTTTTTGCTGCCCAAATGACAAAAAACATTTGCCACATCATATAATATCTTTACCATTTCCGAGAAAATTATTATTTGTGAATTGTGAAACAAAAAATTTTCTTTTTTAAATGAACTAAAACATTTTCTTAAATGAGTAATTTGTGCAAAATCACCAAAAGATGGTTTGTCCCTTTGATTTGAAAACAATTGCTCATTTCCTCCTCCCACCACAATAATCTCCTGTCACCCAACTTCTGCCACCACCTCCGATGAATCCCACAGATACTTGATTGAATAATTCAGTTTGCACAGTCTTGCATTATAAGTTATTTGGAGAACCTAATCACTTATTGCACCTGTAAACAGGTAGTTGACTTCTGTTGCGGAGCTAATGATTTCAGTTTGCTCGTGAAGGAGAAGCTTGATGAGACAGGGAAGAAGTGCTCATACAAAAACTTCGATCTTTTACAAGCAAAGGTAAGGAGTATGTTCCCTAATACAAAATTTCTCCCTATTCGGGTATCAGTTGTGATGAACTCTTTATTTCTTTAGAATGTACAAAAGACTCTATGTGCATTAATCCTGGATCCACTTTGCAGTTTTCACCCCAAAAAAATCTTTAATTAGACAGGTATCACACACAGACTATGTGACTTATTCACTTAGATACTGAAAATGTTGTTAGATCTTCCTCGCTTAGGGAAAAATGAATAAGGTAATACATTGGATGTATTCAACTACTATGTCCAATAGTTGCATCCGCATATGTGACTCTTATGGATATTATCTCCTTGGTGTACCTACGATTATCGGCTTGTTTATCTTTAGCTACCAGGGAATGTACCTGTCCTGTTTTCCATGAAAGTTATAGACTAGGCTTCATTTGTTCCAAGCCATGTGAACATGTTTCCAAATTTCTAGATTATCTTTCTTTTGCTGTTCCTGAATTTCAATGTCCTCGGCGTCTTTTTAAGGCCTTCATAATCCGTTCTGTTGAAACTTCAAGTTCTTATTTCCTTCTGGTTTCAAGCTTCAACTGATTCATGGTGTTGATCTGGTTTTGTATTTAAGATAAGTCTTCTGTAAGATTATTATTCAGAGGCGTCATGTCGCAATTCTCAAACATTTTTATCCCTTTCATTTTGGTGCCGGTTGATGCTTTCTTTGACAGAATGACTTTAACTTTGAGAAGAGGGATTGGATGAGTGTCCAGCCAAATGAATTGCCACCCGGATCACAATTGGTCAGAACAAAATTTCTTTTCCTTTTGAACACAGATTTTTGAAGTCCCGGTTATAAATGATCGCCTGACAAAACCATGTTTTTTTTTTTTTCTCCTGTGTAGATCATGGGGCTTAATCCTCCTTTTGGAGTAAATGCCTCCCTTGCAAATAGGTTCATTGATAAAGCACTTGAGTTCAAGCCAAAGCTTCTTGTCCTAATTGTTCCTACGCAGACAGAAAGGTGCTTGCATACTCTCTCTCTCTCTCTCTCTCTCTCTCTCTCTCTCTCTCTCTCTCTCTCTCTCTCTCTCTCTCTCTCTCTCTCTCTCTCTCTCTCTCTCTCTCTCTGTGCAGATATTTATAGATAGATGTTTATGTACCCCCTTGCTTTCTCCAGGCTGGACAGAAAGAGTACTCCTTATGATCTGGTCTGGGAGGATGGTGGCTTGCTTGCTGGCAAGGTAAAATAGAGACATTCTTTGCAGTTCCTAGGTGACTTGTATTTGCTCAGTTGGTTGGTAGTTTATATCTGTCTGTTTTTGTTCCTTCAGTCATTTTATTTACCTGGATCTATTGATGTCAACAACAACAACGAACTGGACGATTGGAATTTATGTCCACCACCACTCTACCTATGGAGTCACCCTGATTGGAGTGCAAAACACAAGGCGATTGCACATCAGCATGGACACTTTTCAAGGATCCAAGAACCATCACATTTTGGCAAGTACCCGAAGAATAAGCGTGGAAGAGAACAGCAGTTTGGACCCTACCAGAAAGAAATCACAGATAGTCGTGGTTATAATGGATCTTGTGCCATTGAGATAGACTGGCATGCAAGGATATCTGCAATAAGATCCAATATTCGACTTTATGGGCAACAAGATTCCATTACTTTCGGTCAAAGAAACGGCCTTTTGGGTGGTCCAGTTCCTGGGCTTCTGAGTTCAGCAGCTGACTCATCTTACATGGTGCCAAATCCCAATACTTTTGGACAAAGAATCAGCTTTTTGGAACGTCAAGTTCCTGGGCTTTTGGGTTCAGTAGCAGACTCATCTTACAGTTGGCAAAACAATCGTAATACTTTTGAGCAAAAAATCAGCTTTTTGAGAGGTCAAGTCCCTAAGCTTCTAAGTTCACCGGCAGACTCATCTTACAGTTGGAAACAAGATCCCAATCCTTTCGGAGAAAGAAGCAGCTTTTTGGGAGGTCAAGTTCCCGGGCATCTGGGTTCAGCAGCAGACTCATCTTACAATGGGATGAACATGCCTACAATGCAGAGATATGCACCACAACACTGTGAGCTAAACCATGCGAGAATGAACACTTCAGGGTATGAGCTGGTTACAGCAGGTAGAAAGGGTATCTTTGATCCTCGTGCTTCCCGAAGTGGATATATAGTTGACTCAATGTTTGCTTCGGGTGCTTATCAACCCGTTTTGCAGTCTGCTCTCCAGCTCTAAGTAGAAAGGTTTTGCTTACTATTCTGCACGACCCATCAAATGGAGAAAAAAAAAGAAGCTTGGAGCGAACAAAAAGAATCCAGCTCCTCTCCAGGTTGATCATATGTCCAAATGGCACTTGATCTAATCGCTTTTTATATTGAAAATAATAGACAGTCGTAATTGTCGACCATCAATTTCTTTGAGGTAAATGTGATTCAATCAGATTGCTCTCGATGTCCGATTTAGTTGGGCTTTTTATGGATTATTCACATGTAAGCGCCTATAAAAGGAAATTTTTGAAACCCATAAGCAAACTTGAGCCTTATATAGTGACAATATATATGCAACACGTCTAGCCAATGTGGGAGTACACTTGAGTCACAGCTAGAACAACTTTTGCAACCAGACATGAAAACTGTGAACCATAATGATATTGCACCATCCAAGCTAAAATCTGATGCAAATGAAAAACAGAACAAAAAGCTTACACTGCATAGCTTTCCAAAGCTGAGTGGAATAAGGGCACTGAAGGAACAAATGAGCATGGGTCTCCACTGCAGAAGCACAAAGGACACACTGAGCATTTGATATAATGCTGTAATCTATCCGTGGTGGAAAGCCTACCTAACACTGCAAAATAATGGACCATCTAGGGACAGCATGTTTATACCAAACCATTGAGGTCCAAGGAACCAAAAGGTTTAGGACACCTGAAAGCCTTCCATGCAGATTTGACAGGAAACTTCCCAGTAGGGGACAAATTCCAAACCACAGAATCCTCCAGAGCCAGTTAGGAAGGAAGGTAGCTGGAGCGTTCCTAAGAATTTCCCTTGTAACAGAATCTCTCCTCCGAGGCCACTGCCAATGTTGATCAACAATGATAGAGGCAACTTTAGCATGAAGATTCCTGCCAAGGTTATAGAGGACCCTTGAACCAAACTTAGCAAACAAAGGCCCTCATGGATGTCAATTGTCCAAACTTAACATGAAGCTGCTTACTTTTTTATTGTTAGACTACATATAAGTGAAATCAATACTAATTTAAGGAGTGCATCAAGTAATGAATCACAGAATGCAGTATTGGCAACACTAGGCTTGTACTAAATTGGTGCCCATCGGGGATGCATATGGTGCTAATATTATAGCAGTATAGCCTGTGATTTTGTGCAACTGTAGACTAAGATAAATAAAGCTCTACTAACCAGCACGACTGCCTTGATGTTGTTGATAGTTAAGGAAAATTCATTTGACCCATGAAAATTATAGTCCAAAAAAGCATCCACCAGATCTTCATCTTCTCCATCGTTGCCAGTCGCCTTGTGCATTTTATGTTCATTGATCATGTTTTCCAATATCCTGTGTACTTCTTTATACAATGTCTCAAGTTTTGGCCACACTCCACTGACAAAATGAAGCCATTCAACAGTAGGATAAAACTCGGCAATATTGAATCCTGCAGCCAAGTCTACGGAGTTGTTCAGAAGTGATATGAAAAATTCTTGATCATTGAATCTCTTTCCAAAGGCAGCTTCTGCAGTATTTTCGAATGCGGATGAGAAAGTTTTGTGTGTAAGGTTGATGGGTGATCCTGCATTCAAAGCGATAGTTCTAATGAGATTCCGTGTCTCCTCTTGTCTAATTGATTGGAATGACAAGACATGCCTGTGGCTCAAAAGCTCAGTTACACATATTTTTCGCAGTTGTCTCTAATATTCACCCAATGGAGCGAAGGTGAGGCTAGTAGAGTCATAAGACACGATCTTATTTGTAATAATGTGAGGCCTCATGGCTAATATGATGCGATATGTTTTCGCAACTTCTTTTACGATTTCTGGTGAAGAAACAAGAATCGTTGGAACTTCACCAAGTTGAACGCTCATCAGAGGCCCATGTTTCTTGGCCAAGTCTCTCAGGGTACGTTGAGGTAAAGAGCTGGCTAATTGTTGCATTTCCTATGAGACGTAGCTTCCACAGCCCGGGTGGGAGGTTAGAAGTTGAGTTATTGGTGTTGGATCTCTTAACTATACTCTCCATAAAAAGAATACAAAGAGGAATAAGACTCCCGAGAGAGGAAAAGAAGCCTCCACGCAGAGAGAGCTGTAATCCTCATCATCATACTTCTATTACTAGTGTTCTACCCGTCCGATGCACGGGGAACGAAAAGTACATTAATGTGAACCTTTTTTTTCATGTTGTTCCGTGCATCAACGGGCACAATGCTAGTAAGGGAAAAATTAAAAAGAATAAAATCTCGTAACAAACTCGTAAAAGTTCCAATCAATTACTACAGTTGTGAAAGTAGGAAAAAATAGAATTTGAACTTTTTAAAACTGAGATATAGAAGGAAGTGGGAGAGAAAATAGGAAAGAGGATTTGAGACTTTTTTTAAAAAATCAATATTCTAGAAAATTATGATTGGGGCTTTGGAGAGAGAGAGAGAACTAGTGCTAATTTAATTAATTTGGAGATTTTTTTATTATTATTATTCAGAATCAGCCCTAAAGGGCTACAAAAACGCCAACCTAGAGCCCTCGGTTGGGAAAAAATCCGCAACTTTTAGGGTTATCCTATCCGTATGGATCGGAAAGAATTCATTGAGTACAAGAAAATCATATCCATAAAAAGTATGGAAGGTTCCACAGGGAATGACTAGCTCCATTGAAAGAGAACAGAAAACCCAAAATAAACAGTAAAATAACGAAAATAACACAACAGTAAAAGAACTAGCCGGATTTGGGTTCACCGGAGAGCCGCTGCGCCGGATTTGGCATCTTATTCTCCAGTGGTGGTCGGCCAAGCCTCCTTGCTTCACATCAACCCCAGCTTGAAACTCCGATTGCCGAAAAGAATGAGGGTGGATCGGATTTGTGGAGGAAGAGGAAGATTGAGACGGAGAAAGTTTGTGGAGGCCGGAGATGATCGGGTTCAGAGAAATAGGGGTAGAGGAGATGGGGGACGCCAGCGAGAGGAAGAGAGGGGTGGAGGTGGCGGAGGCAGCCCCCACACCCACCCCTGAGAAGGGGGAGAGAATGAGTTTTTTTAGAGACAAAATATTTGGAGATAATTGAAGTAGTGCTAATTTAATTAATTTAGAGATGACCCCAGTGAGTTTTGAAAGATCTATTGGAGGAGAGAGAGAGAGAGAGAGAGAGAGAGAGATTCAACTAGTGCTAGACTAATGAACTCCGGCACGCCAAGGCAAACCATGGATAGTGAATCATATGGTTGCTGTCACATTGGTGCAAGATCACAGGCATTACTCTTCAACAATTGGGGGCCTCTAGTACCAGTAAAAGACTTAAAACTCTTGAGCAACTCATATCGATACAATTCACTGACATTCTTGAGCAACTCACATCAATTACATGAAACTTGCAACCAAATTATGTGATGAATATCCGTGTCATGGTGAAGTATCAGAAAATTGACATTCGGAAAATAATCACAACTATGATACAAAACTTCGAATTCACCACATATATCCGACGGTAGAGTAAAGTTCTGTTCGGAAGCAGGCACAACCTCGGAAAGAGAGAGTAAATGTACGACGCTCTTGTCCAGCCAAGTGTGATCGTACGGGTCTTATCGAAGCTGCAGCAGTGCTTTCTCAGAGCTTGACTTCCACGTCTACCCCAGCAGGAAGGTCAAGCTGCATCAAGGCATCTATCGTTTCGGCAGTCGGGAATACAATATCAATGAGGCGCCTGTGCGTTCTGATCTCAAAATGAAACCTTGCGTCTTTATGCACGTGTGGAGATTTAAGAACGCAATGGATCCGCTTCTTGGTTGGTAATGGCACAGGACCCATGGTCTTTGCATTAGTTCTCCTTGCGGCATCCAATATCTGCTTGCACGAATCCTCTATCAGTGGCACCCAATACGACCTCAGTTTAATCCTTATTTTCTGCTTTGGCACACTCTGAGAACAAGAAAAACATATTCAAGTGTCAGGAATCAAGATGTCACAAAACAACACTGAATAAGAAAAAGAAAATACCTAATCTTGAGAATAAGTAGAGAAAAATAGTAATCAGGCACGAGTTTTAATGTGGGAATTGCAGGCCTCGTGGCCACCCACCCCTTTGTGGCTTTATCTCAAGCCACTGCAACATTCCATTTGCTGATCTTCAAAAGATCTTACTGTTATTAAGCCATATTAGCCACCAAACAGTTGAGGCAAAACTAATGGTAGCAAAAACATTGGAACTTCGTCGACAAAAATTATATAAACAAATTTACGCAACAAATCTCGATTAATGATTTGCAATTAGCTGATATTTCCTACCCAACATAAGGATGATATTTCCTACCCAATGATGACACTCCAATGTTATTTCCTACTTTCCTACCCAGTGGTTGTAGTTTTATGGTTAGAATTGCAAGCTGTGGCCATGGAGAGACCTTGTGGTAGATTTATTTCATTTTTCAAATGAAGAACCAAGAGCGTTAAAGCACAATCCAACCACCACCTCAAAGAAGGACTAACTTCGTACATGTGATGGCACCTCCATACTAATGGTAGTTTTGTACAAATTGCTCAAGATAGTGCGTTCCAGCAGCAGATATTCACGGGTCATTCAGAAATGCAACTACGTCAAAGAAATCAAACATTACAAAACGACCAATGGATATTGAATTAATACTAGGAAAGGAAAGGACCTTACGATAGTTTTGCTCAAAACCTGGGATCTCAAGAAGTTATCCTCTTTGCACCCAAAGATGCAACCCATCACCAAGGAAGAAGAGACACAACTAAGAACTACATAACTACTGATCTGTTAAAATCAAGTCTTGGTCCACTTTTCAAGTTGTCCTAGTGTGTGTCCTTTTTAGTCTTTCCATCCACTTTGCTTTTAGGTTAAACAATTTTCCTCATAACTTATGGGGGAGGGAACGGAAGCACCCACGCATTACCCTATTGGGATTCATGGAGGGGTCGGAGCCATATGGTACTTTTGGGGTCGGGCTATGGAAAAACCCATCCCGCCTTGTTGCCATCCCTAGCAATTAAGTCACTTCTAGAACATAAGCACTATAAAGTAAAGGAGCTTGCCATCCCTAGCAATTAAGTCACTTCTAGAACATAAGCACTATAAAGTAAAGGAGCAAAGCGGTCTTCTAAGTTCTACAGAACAAGCTCTCCCTGTACATGTCTACGCTCTTGTTCTTCACCAATCCATAGCGTAAACATTCAACATTAAGATATGACGTCTTTCTCCCCTATCATTTCTCAGCAACCAAACAAAACATATAGGAAAAGAAATTACCATGCCAACATCGATCCCAATGCCCGGCGAAGACTCAGGAGCCTCCAAATCTTCAACCTGAAAATCCCCAAACCAACACTAACAACCCAAATTCAATTATTTCAAGGGGGCTAATTTACAAGAATTACAAACCTCGAGGGATTCAACAGAGTCGGTTTCCTCATCCAAGGTTTCTTCCAAATCCAATGTTTCAGGTGCAGCGAAAACCCTAAAAGTAGACGGCCGAGTGGGTTTTAGGGCTTTCAGCGTCGGAGCACTTGAGGGCAAGGAGAGTAGAGAAAGCTTGGGCTTAGGAGCAGTGGAGGAGAAGTTGGATACTGGAAATGGTGGACATATTGTTGAAGATAGTGACGAAACTGCCATTGATTCTCTCTCTCTCTCTCTCTCTCTCTCTCTCTCTCTCTCTCTCTCTCTCCTCTCTGTGTGTGCTTGCTGGTTTGTATGAGTTCTTCCAACGTTATCCAAATGCAATTTTCGTGTTTCGGACACGGAAAATGTGCCCGGAATACAGTAACACTGTACGTGGGCCGGGTAAATCTGCATGTCCAAGTCCGCTTTAAATGGACCAAGAGCATCTTCAATTCAATTGAGCTCTATATCTCTAATTTTTTTTTTTTTTATAGATAAAAGAAGATTTATTAAAGAATATCAATAAGGGTACACCGAAAAGGGAGAGGGGGAGGAGGAATCCAACCGAGATTGAATGAAAGAAAAAAGAGAGGAAAAGGAAACATCCAGATCAAAAGATTATAGAATGAAAACACCTAAATCCTCTATGCAGTCTAAGCGAAAAAAACACCGAAGGGAGTCAAATCCAAAACAGCCACCACAAGAGCCACGCGAAGATCAGCCCCTCTATGCCTTACCACGCCAGAATACTGCCGCAACCTACCATCAAAATTCAAAAGGATCCATTTCTCTCAATAGATTACCTCCCATTGTTTAATCTTTTGAGAGAATGCTTTGAACTCATCTTCAATCATTTCTTTTAAGACTATTTCATCCTCCGAACGAATAGATACTCCAAGATTTTTTCCGGTGGTCAATGTTGCTATATAATCTTCCTCCATCCTTTTCTCTCTGGTGTTGACAACCTCTAGAGACATTTGCGAGGGCCTAGACTCAGATTGCCAGTTTTCCCCCAAAGAAAGGGATCCAAGGTTGAAAGGAGACTTATCATTTCTTCTTATTTTCTGCGGGTCGTGCTTTAACCTCCTCGACTTGTTCTCTTTTTTATCCAAGCTATACATCCTGAAAAAAAGAGTAGCTTTCAAAGGATTATGCCTCCATAAGGAGAAAGATTTCTTTAGACGACCTTGTTTGGTTCTTTTTTTTCCTCTTTTGACGCTTGAGATCCACATAATTTATGAGAGGGTCAGCAGAAATGAGATCTAAGGATTAGCAATCATCGCTATAGTCTACTTGAAAATCTTGATCCCAATTTGCCTTGCCTGAAAAAGTTGAGTCCTGAATAGGATCATTTCCTCCGGAGCTCATGCAAACCCCTCTGTCTTGACCTTGAAAGGAATGGGCAAATGACTCCACCACCAACGATTTTAGAAACCGGACGCTACTTATTGAGAGAAAATTTTATAATTTATTACATTTTTTCTCAATTTTTTGTACTTTTTGGAAAAACTGATCGTCTTTTTTCAAGATTTAGAGACCAAAATAGAGGTTTGTGCCTGTATATTAACCCCAAAGTAAATTTGGAGACCAAATCACCTACGATCAGTGGCGGAACTACATAGTGCCGGGGTGCCCCCTCCCAATTCCTATTTTTAGTATATTTTGCATATTTTTTTATAGGTATCCTTAGAAAAGTTATAAAATTTCAACAGTAATTAAAATGTAGAACAATTTTCATTCCAAAAATATTAAATTATGATGAATTATACCGTGTGATAATGATATTGTATTCGTCAAATGATATAATAATAACAATACTCGAGATTAATTTTTTCAATTTATCAAAACTGTCCCATAAAAACCCGAATGACTGAATTTTGTCGTGAAAAAATCTTCGAACCAAAATTTCTTTCATAATGCGGCCCCTTCCAACTTTAATTTCTGGCTCCGCCACTGTCTAAGATATTATGGTTATGACTAACTAGTAACAAAAATCTTTTTTTCAAATAAGGTAAGGATGTCGTTCAAGTTTGGTTTCTCGAGTGACAAATCTCAAACCCGAGTGGCAACTCCGAAACCTCTAGGAGCCGGAGGGGATGCCCAGAGCCACATGTTATACGTAAACGAGCCAGCCCAACTCGTGAGTTGCACCCGTGATTTTACTATCAGCTGAAGAAGCATAACCGTCATATTCCATCAACTCCCCACTACCCCACTACTAATCTGATTACCACTTAATTACACTCAAATAACTGCTAGAAGGTACCATTTACTCGTCATTTACGGGACGGACACAGGATTCGACTGTGGACTAGACGAGCATGCATTACATCAAAATATAGAACCTACAAAAGCGAGCATCAATTATTTACTAGCAGCCTAGGCCACTACTAATCTGATTAATTACCACTTAATATTACACTCAAATAATTGCCAGACGGTACCATTTAACTCGTCATTTACATGAACGGAGACAGGATTCGGCTGTGGGTTGGACGAGCATGCATTACAACTAAATTAAGAACCTACGATAGCGAGCATCAATTAAGCCAATACAAATAGCAAAAATATTTACCGTATATATTGTTTCGAAATATTTTCCTTCTCCAACCTATATAAATATACCAAAAGACTTCTTTTACACAGTATTTCAAATAAAATGTTGAGCCTTCTAGTCTAGTTAAGTAAAGTACGCTCCTATATTTATGACACTCACTCCATTCTCACCAACTCAATTTGTCCATTGCAACTCCACCACCTTGTAAATTCAAAAGCACCCACAAAGAGAGTAATACCAAAAGACCAGAGAGGAAAGGAACTACTACACTTAACAATGGCGGTTATGGGTTCATGGGTTTTCCGGTTACTCGTGATCGGGTCGACGTTTTCGGTGTTTTGGGGTGATATTGAAGTGGGTTGTTATGCAGAAGGAGAAAAAGATCATTTGGTGAATTTTATCACTTGGGATGACATGAAGGTGGATTTGAGAAAACAGAGGTTGGATTGGAGAGAGGATAAATATAACAAAAGCCGAGTGATTGTAATTGATCAGAGTGGTCATGGAGATTCAGTTACAGTACAAGGTGCGGTTGATATGGTTCCGATGCATAATTCTGAACGAGTGAAAATTTACATTCTTCCCGGAATCTACAGGTTTGTGCTATACAAATGTGCATAAAAATGTAGTATTTATGTATATATATATTTACAGGACCTGCGCCTGCAACATGGCAGGATTCGATTCCCTTGGTGGCACTCAGGATATAAGTAGAGGGCCGCGGTGGGTTGTTGCGCTCGTTCACCGTAGGTTTATATTTATGTATATATCGATTAGTGTATATCTATAGTTCTGAGTTTTCTGACTGGTAATTGGTATAGACTGCAGTTATTTTTCCACCTGAGAAACTCAGAAAGTTTAAATTCTTTTGAAGTTGTGGAATTGAATTCGGGAGATGGGGACTCAAAACGTAGCAACGTGGGTATTGGTGGTTATTGGTTTTGGAAAAAATTACCTTTTTTGTGAGGAATAATAAAGGTAGCAGTACTTTTTTTGCTATTTGTAAAAAGTGTAATTTTTAAATCCACTATTTATGTTTGTTTGTTTTTTTTTTGGAAAATGTAACTACTTGTTCGTTTTTATTTGTATCATATTTTTCTTTAAGAAATTGGGTTCTTTTCTTTGAATAAGTTCTTAAATCTACCATTCAAGTGAATTTCTTGAAATTTCATACTGAGATCGCAATGAAACAGTGCCTCAACCTCAAGGATGGTTTTTTGGTGAGACTAGGAGTGCAATTTTTTGAAATCCTAATATCTGAATTTAATAATTGTTGAAAAAAAAAATTTGAAAGAATGCGAACTGATTCTTTTGGTTTGCAGGGAAAAGGTGTTTATTCCAGATTCCAAGCCTTACATTTCAATAATTGGAGTCGAAAATCTTTTGGTTTGCAGGGAAAAGGTGTTTATTCCAGATTCCAAGCCTTACATTTCAATAATTGGAGTCGAAAATCGAACTTCAGAAACCATCATCACTTGGAATGATAAAGCCTCAGATAAAGAGAAGGATGGAAGTGAACTAGGGACATATAGATCAGCTTCTGTTGCCATAGAATCTGATTTCTTCTGTGCAACTGGAATCACCATTGAGGTACAAATTATACCCAGAAACCCGATTACTATTGTTTTCTCTCAATTTCGATTCTTAATTTCTCATCATTTGCAGAATTCAGTAGTTGCTGTCCCTGGAGCTTATGGAAATCAGGCTGTTGCATTAAGGATATCTGGCAATAAAGCTATGTTTTATAGAGTGAGGATTTTGGGGACACAGGACACTCTTCTTGATGATTGTGGATCACACTATTTTTACCAATGTTACATTCAAGGATCTATTGATTTCGTATTTGGTAGTTCTAGATCGCTCTATCAGGTATCATCAGGCTATGTTCAGATCTTGAATTTGGAAACGGAAAGTGCTTGTTAGAATTGTTTTTGATCTTGGGCTTTTGTTTTCGTTTTTTTGAAAACCTGCAACTTGTTTGGTAAACTTTCAGGCTTTTGACATCATAAATATCTCTGTGTCATTTCCAGGACTGTGTTCTTCACTCAACAGCTAAAAGATATGGAGCAATAGCAGCCCATTACAGAGACTCACAAGAAGATGATACAGGGTTCTCTTTTGTTAACTGTACAATCAATGGCACCGGGACTGTCTACTTAGGAAGAGCATGGGGGAATTACTCGCGAGCAATATACTCCTACTGTGATATCGACAACGTAGTAACTCCATCCGGTTGGAGCGACTGGAATCAACCATCCAGGCAAAAGTAAGAATTTCACCTCTTGATTTCAAAAAAAAAGAAACTGACGTTTTAGATTGAATGAAAAAATGCCTAGAAAATACGTTATTTACCCGTATGGGAGTTGAAATGTAAGCCAAGTTTCTTTGCATTGTATAGGACTGCTGTATTTGGGGAGTTCCAGTGTAGAGGCAAAGGAGCAGATAGAAGGAAGAGAGTGGCATGGTCCAAGTCTTTCAGTTACGAGGAAGTAAAGCCTTTTCTGGATATGACATTCATTTCTGGAGATAAATGGCTGAGATTATAGTACTATTTTCATGTGTTTTATTTCTTCTGGACACAAGCAGGCAAATTAGGGTTTGAGGGATGTGCGTCCTTCTTAGGCTAAAACATATCCATATCTGGAACAGAAAATTTGAGCATTTGTCTACTTCATCTGAGGTAACCATTTCATAATTCAGATTTTCTGGACAATCCAAATTTCAGCAGTGTGTAATTTGACGGTAACGGTACAATTGCTAAAGATGAGAAAAAGAGAATAGATTAACAGCAAAGATTGGCAAAATTATTCTAGCATTGCAAGTGGAATTATAGTGTCGGTACGTGTACAGGTACAAGAACAGAAACACATCAGAAAGTGTTACCAACATGATCCAGCTCTTTTTAGAGAGCTTCTACCTAAAGGGATCCCAGTCACCTATTTCTGAAACAATTCACAACAGAATTCCTCAGAGATTCCTAACCTTATCGCTGTACACCTAAACTTACTTCAGTTAAATAAACTTGCAGTGGAAGCCCAAACAAGTTTTTCACTTTATATACATACATACGTATATACTGGTACACTACAATTTGGCATCAAATAATACTACCTTGTCTTGCCGATTCTTGGCACTCTGCAACATCGTCCAACAATTCTGCTTCACATTTCTGCCCACCAGCTTCAAACTCCTCTAACTTGTGCCCATTATCATCCCCGCCTCCAGCACCACCACCATTGTCATCATCATCCTGGTTGTGGTCTTCAACATTGTCATCCTTATTATGAGCATTCTCTGCATTGTCTTTTGCTGGACTGTCATTACCATGATTACTACTGTCTCTTTCTTCATTCCCCGGCTGCTTCTCATCCTTCACATGATTATTATTGTCTCTTGAAACGTCATCACAGTGAATGAAATCATCTCCAGGCTCAATCTTCTCCTCCTCGACTACATCAACTTCGGTACTGATGGGAACTTCATGGCATAACTTGGGAAAATCATCAGACATGGGCTCCTTCACAATAGTTAGCGTTGCTGCAACCTTAGTATCTTGGCTGACAGCAGCAGATATGGCTAAACGAATATCGCGATTCACCTCGATATCAACCCACTGGTCTCCCATCCAATCTCTTGAAACTCTAAGGTTCTTCCTAATTACATTCAGAAGTAAATCTTCACCTGATATCACCAAAAGAAATTGCATTAAATAAACTGGGAAAAAATCCGGGAAGTTTTTAAAGAGCAACCCAATCTACAAAAGAAATGACAATAGAATAAAGTTCTTAATAGCATACTGGGAACGTAAACTTGTAGACTTTCATCTCCAGAGTCAGCAATTCCAGTCACCACACCTTCCCACCAGCCATCACTCCACCACACATCCACTGGAGCTCCAACCTCTAGGGAAAGGTCTATCTGATCATATGGGAGGTAAGGTCTGATAGTTTGGCGACCTGGGCATCTCATTCCCAGTTTATCAGGCATGGCCATTCTGAAAGCAGGGACCCATTCCTAAAAAATTGAAGACAATGTCAGGACTCCTGTTTTGCCTCAGTGAGTGCTGTATAGGAAAGTTGGTTTAACACCCTGGAACCATCCCAGAGGTCTGAGATTTAAATAGTACCCAGAGGACAATCAGATACCCATCGGGGACTAGTTCCACCACAAAGGGGTGAAAGTGCCCCACACTTAAAGAACATGGAAAAAAGTACCCCAAGTGGAATGAAAACATTGCCACTTAATTGTTTACGAAGTAAATCTACTGCAATCAACTAATTTGGGCATATGCAAACATAGGCTGCAATGAGTTGCTACAAATTTAAAACAAATTAATTTGCAGAAAACTTACATTAAAACAGAATCCCGTTACGTTAACATAATGTTTTTTCAATGCAAAAAAGAAAGTAATGGGAGAAAAAAGAAAAGCTGCCAGTTTTTAGCAAAAAAATTTGAGCCGATTCCGCGGGGGGGGAGGAGAGAACTGCAAAGATACATCAAATATTAAACCCCAAGATCTTGCCAAAAGGGAATAAGAATGAACCCAAGTTTTAGGTTGTGCAACTATAGTTCAGATTGGGTTTTCAAGAACCGGATAGGGGGAAGCTGCCATTAGACGGATTTTAGTCAAGAATTACACGACTTCGAAACTATGGAAGAAAACAATTACTCTGTGCATGATGAACCCATTATCCTTTTAACTTTCCTATTCTGAATTTTCAGCCACGTAAATTACCAAGAAAAGAAAATTTCAGCCGAAAAAGCATACCTCAAGATTGCCACATCCATCTTCATCCTTCAAATCATTATATTGCACTTTCAACTGTCTCTGGGAAACCTCCAAGATTGTACACCTGAACCAGCAACCTCTAATACCACTATCTTGGCAAAGCAACTCTATCTTCTCGTCAACCTTAAAATTGTGGGAAATTAGCCTCCTCCTCTTCAAGTTTCGAAATGATGTCTCATATGTCATCATCTGCCGCTCTCTAGCCCTTCTTGCTCTTTTAGCTACCACCGTTACATTGTCCCCTGGGCTAAGCTCTTCATCGTCAAAATCAGGATCCAAACATGAGAAAATTGGCTGATCAAAGTAGCCACGCAGTTTACTCAGTTTGAAAGGCTTAACGCGATTGCTTTTGAATTGTCTATAGCAAAGGTGTACTCTAGATAACAAATCATTTGAAAAAATGGCAAGACATTTCTCATAATCCTCAGGAGCTAAGACTATGGCGGGACCGTCAACACACTCCACACTGATGACCTGTGCATAAGGTGTAATGAAAACTTCTTTCGGGTGAGGATTCCGTAAGGAAATTACACGCTTGATTTCTTGAGTACGGTGAAACCACCTCACTTTGACCTTTTTCTGTCCCTTCCTATCTTCATACATATCTTCGATATAAGCAAGGTAATGATTTCCTTCTTCAGCCATGACAAAGACAAAGGCATGGATCTGAATGTCAAGGGGAAATGAACGATCATTGAGTCAATTTGTGCTTATGAAATGGAGATATACCTCAAAACATAGACGCCATTAAAACAGGGAAGTGATGTACCATAATTCATTGCATTAAGACAACAATTTGCATGCAGAAATCTCTTTCTAAATTATCTAAAACTTGATTTTGACAGTAGAGTTCAGAAAAGGCGTAGACATTTCTTGAGGCCAACAATGCACATGAAGCATTACAAAAATCATTCCTTCAGTTGGAGCCCTATCAGTTAATTGCGAATAAGAATCAATGGTACTTCTACTTTATGTACGTAGAGCCAAACCAGCTATGTTCATACGGATCATTCGACATCTTAATGGCCCAGTCCAGCACCAATTTTTTCCTTTAAGTGCAAGTTTTTAGTTTATCATGTCATGGACCCATGGGCTTTAAGCCCGTTCAAGATTCTGTCAAATGAGTTCCCCCTTTCAAGAACAGCTACATTAGTTGCAGCATTATATCTTGCCCTTCCACATTTATTCATTTCCAGTCAAAACTATTTTTCCTTTAGCAAAAGCTCACCGCTATTTGAATCCCATTTCTGCGAAATATTGGGTAGTGCTTGAGTTGTTTTCCGCACGTCCATGCAACACCTGACCACACAATATCCGAACTGCGTCCTTTCAAATTCCTTGCCAAACGGTCCTGACCACACAATAGGGAGATGGTGTCAGATGAACATGTGAAGACATCAGGTGTGACACAAAGATGAAACAAAAGAGAGATAGATACCCTATAGTCAGGCAGGGGGGTCTGTTCACCACTGGCTTCAGTTGTCGGATCATCCTTCGGCAATTCTGTTATGAACGGTTGACATATGGAATGTTAATTTTATGGACTGCTATTCCACAATCAAAAGGTGTGATGTAACACATAATAATTACCATCCATGGTCCAAAAAACAATCAATATAAATAGGAACATAACCGAAGCCTGTATGGAAAGTGTCTTGTGAAAATGAGAAGCATTCAAGAATCAGATGTGATTGCCACAATAAACAAGGATTTTGAAGCAATTAAACGAAGCAAACACAGAAACACATTCAGGGGGGCAGGAGTATGTCAAGGAGAAGTTTTATAAGCTCCAATCTTCGTGGAGTAAACAAGACCAGATTAGAGTCATCAATCAGTTGCATTCGCTTGCACACAATGTCACAAACAATAGTTGGTTTTCACTCCACAAACTAGTGAACTTTGTGCTAGAGGTCTTTATCTCAGGCAATGCACGGTTGCTGGTGTCTCAGACGAATGATACCTCATTACAAGGTATCAATATTCGAAAAACGAAACAATCACTTAAAACAACCAGAACACAATGAACAAAAGGGTCTGAATTCACTTGTTAGTGGTTCAGAAGAATCAGAACGTTAGAGAAATCAGACTCCCTTGAAGTTCCCCAGAACCTTAACCACAAGCAATGTTTAGGTCTTCGTTTCCAAATTACTTTCTCCTTTTTATAGAGGGAACTCCTGCACTTCACTTCAAAGGTCCTTCAGCTACTCTAGACCAACTCAATCCAAGAATAAGATTAATCCCAAGTGCAACAAGTGGGCTACAAAGGGCTTGTATAAGTGAATTCTGCAATATTACGAAATTGTAGCACGCTAAATCTCCAGCATGATGCTAGAGATGATTGACAGAAATTAAAACTTAAGTCGATATTTACAGATTAAGGCTATCAAACTATACCAGTTCAAAACCATGAAAGACGAGAAATATGGATGATCTCAGCACAAGTCAACAATAGTTTTACAAGGAAAACCATGAAGGAAACGTTTACTAACTGCCTAAATGCTAAAACAAAAGACTGCAGATGTTCCATGAGAGCCAGTCATAGAATATTGTGTGTACAAGGTGAAAAAGATATAATCTGAAGTCACAACTCCCAAATAGATGACAAACATGCGTTAGCCACATTTCAAGTATCAAGATTGAGCAAAGGGAATAGTCTTCACATGTAAAGCAGGAATGGGGATGCGAGACGAACCCCTAACCATGGGTGAAGAGTCATACTCCTCAACAACAAGAATTTATCATAAAGCCACCAAATTTTGTACCCATTCAACACACATCGGTTTCTCTTATTTGTGGTCCTCACAAATATGAAAATTGCTAATTTCACGTATTTGAACAAGGGAAAGACAATCGAAGGTAACCTTAAAAAGGTAAAAAAATCAACATAAACATCCAGGATAAAGAATGAGGCAAAACATACTGTTGGACCGATCGCTGATCCAGTGCTGCTTCGATAGCCTAGATGTCAGCCAATTAACAACCTCTCTCCTTGATCTCCATCTGAAACCGGCATGGACCGAATTGTCTGCCCCTTGAACATTCAAGAACTCCTCAGAAACAACATAGAACATGTGCCTAACACTCCTTTCAGTGCCAACAACAGCAAGAATGGACTCCCCTGAAATATCCTTCAAAAAGTAGTGAACCACACGGTTACCCCGCTCCTTAGAAACAAATTGTTCTTTCCACTCCACGAAACAGTGCCCACTTGCAGCCATGTTTTGGATAATAATCCCCAAGTGGACTCAACAAAACCCTAATTACACCAACTAAAGAGGCCCCTAAATTATTTGGCATCAGGGTTTAGACCCAATTAACATAATTGCCTAAAAGCTGCAATCTTGAAGCAAATCTTACAGAAAATCCACAATCCTCCAATATTTCACAATCCTAGTTTAGGATCCATCTCGAACTACAAAGATTGCTAGCAAATAAAGTTGGGTATCTGAAAAACCACATAAGAACCCAAGAAAACCTTTGGCTTGGGAGATCTACAAAAAGATCAGAAACCCTGATCCAAAGAACTGGGTTTGGGGTTTTGACTTTGAAATCTCTAAGAAACACAAAGATGTGATTTTTGGAGCTTCCACCACAGAAAGATCATCAAGAAACTGTAAAAGAAACCTACAAGTGGAAAAGCAAAGAGAGGCCTGAAAACAGAAAAGTAGAGGCAGCCTGCGCAAGAAAGAGGGGATAAAAGAAGGTTTGATTGTGTTTTGGCGTGGGAAGTGTTGGGGAGAGGGAGAGAGAGGATGAGAGAGAAGATGTGGGGACAAGAGCAGATGGGTACCTCAGGAAAGCCATAAAAATGGCAAGTTTGGAGAGTTGCAGATTTTTGGAACTTCACAATTCAGTATTCCCATACCAGAAATGACCATGCAGCTGGTGATGAGAGAGAAAGGAAGAGTTCGGGGAAAACTGGTAGGCGGTAGGAGAAGTGGTGAAAACTATCATAACAACCCCTTTCTCACAGGTGAGGGGATATCTTGGGTATATAAGCTCAGACGCTAACTTAAGTCAAAACTCTCTCATTGACTGAGGGGGTGTTCCGCTAAAAAAAAACAGTTTAGTTTTAACTCAAAAACTACTCTATTTCGCTAACAAAACACCCACAAAAACCAACAATAAAACCACTTAATTTCACTAACCTAAAAAAATCAAAAAACTAGTTAGTGGAACAAGTTAATTTTTTTGCAAAACTAAAGATAAAAAAAAAACCAAAAAACTAAAAGTTAGTGGAACATGGCCTCATTCAGGTTGAGCAGCTTGTATGATGCAAAATTGCAAATAACATATGGACCATTAATTTGGGACTTTGGGTCTTGTAGTGAGCCAAGTCACTATACTTCTATAATAATTTTAATTGTGGGTCATTTGAAATTTTCATTTGGGATCGAAATCGTTCATTTTTTAGAACTGTTGAGTACATTATAAGTATAAAAAATTACGATCACTGAAAGTTGGTAGACACACAATTGAGACAAAGTTATCTTACAGTGTATTCTCTAAATGATTTGGTCATCCATATAAATGGTATCCGAACATATAACTATCAATATCCAATTAATTTGATTTTTCACATGAATGATCTACTTAACATTCCCTCAATGGTTCATTTTGCCTTTATTCAAAACTAAACAGAACAAGAAAGAAAAACAGAAAGTAAGGAAAGAAAATGCAAAAAGGTCCCAAAAAAGAAATTGTGCATGGCCTTAAAGTTTCAACCGATATGTATGAGGACAAGGGTCATGTCCAGTTTTGCTACTGTCCAGTCCGGTTCAGTTTCGGGTCTTTGCATTTTGCAAGCCTCTATTGAGCCCACAATAATGATTGGAATCGTTTATTTTGTAGAGGTCATTGAGGTCATTGAGTACATTGTCCGCCTAAAAAATTAGCTTGATCGAACAATGACAAGTGCTTGAATGAAACAGATTTTTACAAGGAAAAAATGGACAATTTTAAGTTTCAAATTACTTTTTGTCATCTAATTTTTCTTGTACAAATGTGTTTCATTCAAGCACTTATCAATGTTGATCACGCTATCTTTTTATGTGACGATATACCTGAAGATCTCTACAAAATGAACGATTCCGATTATTGTTGTGAGGCCCTCCAAAAACCCAAAACTAGACCGAACTGGACAGTAATAGAACTGGACAGGACCCTTGTCCCATTGTCTTACTAACATTTCCTTGTTTCCAAATCCACTTTACATTTATATTTGTAGACTCTAGTGATTATGTTAAAGAATTTCCACCTGAAAATTGCCCTCAGAAATAGGTGCCCTAACTTTAACTTTGTTAATGAACTTCCACATGAGAGACAAGTAATATTAGTAACAGAGGTATCTGAAGGTATTCGAAGTCGTTCGATGCACGCGAATTCTATACTACATTTATGATACTCACAAGCATGTAACGAGTATAAACATATTTTTGTTTGAGAGGCTGTTCCACTAACTCGGTTTTTTTAAAAGACTAGTTTTTCACGGTTTTTTATGTGATGTGTTGTGAGAGAATAACATGTCTCGGTGTTTGAAAAAAAATATTTTTTTTGTTAGTGGAACACCCCCTAAATCTGTTCGTTGAATGTTTATGTCCCAAACATTATCGAACTCTGGCGCAGACTTATTAACGTGCAGACATAAGTGATTACTTTTATTTTGTTTTTAATGTCGCATAAGTGGGCTACTTTTATGTTACTTTTAATTTGTTTGACCACATATTCTTACATCATCAAGCCCCATGAATTAATTTAAGTTATCAGAGTTTGGGTATTGACGAAAAGGCCCCACAATTTCCAATATATTGTCAGATATCCCTAGCCCCAGCCCACCCAATTGTTATCCGACCCTTTATTGAATTTATATGAAATAAATTAGTTTTATATATGGAAAAATGTCCATGGTTAATTCCCTAACAATCAAATGTCTCCACGTGATAAGGATAATACTTTATTCGAACCACATGTTTCACAATCTCACCGGGATATTCAAACTAAGACGTAAAAACAGCACTACTATTTTACACACGTAGCGACGACTGTAAAAAGAGTTGTAGAGATTAGTCTGAAATGTGTGCAAGCTGGTTTAGGACACTTTTTTTTTTTATTTAAAAAAACGGTAAAGTAATTTCTAAATGTGGTTTGGGAACCACGTGTACGGTTGCAGTTCAAAAAAACCACGTGGACGGTTGTGATAAAAACAAAAATATCTCTCTCAAGGGTAAAAGAACAAGGTTGCGTTGGTTGCAAGTGCAACCCCAATATCAAAAAAAGAAGATGTGGACCCAACAACATATGATGAATTGTGGCCCACTGTATTTAAGGCCATGGGCTGAAATTATCCGCAGCGGTTCAGCCCATCTATTAAACCCAGTTAACTTTCGGACCTACTCCATTTTTAACCAACCAATTTGAGAAAAAATGAAATGCATTTCCTTCACTCAAAACCCCCCATAGTCGAGTTAAGGGCAAAGCTTAAGAAGTCAGGGTTTTAGGCTCACAAAAAATATTAAAAATTAAGAGTCTCCAAATTTGTTAGGATCCCTATATATATGTATTAGGCCTTAATATCTAAGCCTAATATAGTGAATCATGAATTTTAAGGTGTTATAATGGTTATTTATTTTTGAATAACAATATGTTTACATTTTGTAACGGTAAATATTTTGTAATGATTTCTATAAACCCTAGGAGCCGCTCTCTCTATCTCAACTTTTCACAGCCCCACCATTACAGCCCCCCCTTCCCCTCCCCCTCCCCCTCCATGGGTTGCACACCCTTTGGGCGGCGGGAGGGGAGGGACTAATCCTCTTTCTTGATCTGGTTTCCCCTTCCCCTTCTGCACCATATCCGCTTTCCGTTCGCCAATCGTTGGAACTCGGTGTTCCGCAGCCCTGTTGAGCGTTACGATTCGTCTGCTCCTCCTTTGTAACCTTACGGGTTCCGGCGGCTTTTTAGGCTCCGGTAGAGGCGCGTGACCGGTTGGAGGTTTGGTTAGAGATGGGCTGCTCAGCGACGAAGAGGAGTGTGTCTTTTTTTCTTGTTTCTTTTGTGTTTTGTCCGGCTTTAGGCCGGATTTTGTCCGGTGTGTTCCGTTGGTTTGGTCATAGGCTTTCTCGTTGTATTTCTGTGACCTGTTGTCGTTGGCGTGTCCGATCTGTGGACTCCCAATCTTTCCCCATGGGAATCTTTGATGAATACTATCTCTCAATTTTGACCAAAAAAAAAAACAGTCTTTTTCGTTTCTTTTTTTGTTGTTGTAGTTGTTTTGTTGGCCGGTGATTTTGGGCAGTTGTTTTGATTTAATATACATCTATCTCTTTACCAAAAAAAAAACCCTTTGTATACAAATATAAAGTCGGCCTCAATTAATGAGTTAGCTTCCGGCCCCCAAATTTTTGAGCAGGCTCTGCCCTAGGCAATAACTAGATTTTTTTTTGTTCAAAATGTTACAGTGTTTAGGTCAATTTACGTGCACCTCAATTACTCTCCTTTGCAGTTTGATCAAAGACAAATTATCTACGCTGAGACTAGAGAATTCTTAAGAAATTACTGGTGTTTGTTTAAGTGTTTGGTATCGAAGTGGGAAAAAGCTATGTATAGATTTGTTATGTTGATAACTGATTTAAACCCAAATAGTTTTTTTACACGTGTTCACATAAAGTCAAGGTTTGGCAGGGTAAAAAAAAAGGAAGTGAAAAAAGTGGTTGCCCCAAACGTGGAAGCAAAGAAAATGGATGTACGAGGTTATTTTAACTAGTCTGTTTGGTTACTTTCTTTTCTACTTTTCATTTTTGTATTTTGGCTTTTGATTATTTGGCTGGAAAATAAAACTGCACTGTGTGAGAATGTATTTTGATTTTTTGACATTCGAGAGAAGAAGTCAAAAGTAAGTTGAGTGTAGCTTTTTGACTTCTAATTTTTAATTTTTCTCATTTTGATTAAAAAAATCTACAAAATTAATTCTGCACATATCTTTCAAACATTACTCTTATTGTAAAATGTATTCTGCATATTTCTAAGATCAAGAAGTTGAAAATAAAAAGCTACAAATAAGGCTCTCAAACACTGCCTTAAAGTTTCAAACTGATTCTTTCTATTTGATGTTTGACCTGCAAAATGTAATTTGGATTAATCTACCGTCTGCCCAATGGGCGGACAATAAAGTGTATAGAATTTGAATTATTACATGTAAATTCAAACAGTGAAAACTCTTCCATGTAAGAATTATGATTGTTTTGGGTTTTACCGTCCGTCCAGTGGGCTGATAATAGAAAGATCCATGTAATTTAACTCGTGAATTTCCTTTAAAATCTGAGTTGTGGCATGAGAAGTCCACATATAAGCTTGCGTAAGTGTCCGTTATGTGAAGGGTTTTGTGTGTGTGTATACTCCCATTGTTCAAAATGTGTCTTGTTCTGATTCCAATGCAATTTTTAATTGTTCATATCTTTCAATCTATAATATTTCTAGAGATTTTAAAAATTTTGTACAATAGAAGTAATTGAGATCTATTAAATAAGATTCATATTGCACATAAAATACTTTATAAATTGAAATATGTGAACACTTAAAAAATTGTATTGGAATCCGACCAGACCAATAATTTGGGATGGAAGAAGTATAGAGTCTATAGACTATAGATTCAAGCATTTACAGTGTGATTTTTTAATCATGTATGAGAAGTTTGTGGTCCCTAAATCATTTTACCAAAAAGCAGTCAAATCTAAAATTGGTGAACATGAAGATCACTCCTTCCTACCTACAAATTACAGTAACACCCCTCCACCTGGCAACCATCACACAGCTCCCAAATCTGAAGGGAAATTTGCTGCCAGAAATTAACCACAAAAAAAAGCTACTTTTTGGCCTTCACTCTCCGGCCTAACCATCTATTCCTTCTGTCCCAAAAAATTTTGTCCGACCCACAAATCGTGAACTTGAAAATAATACAAAATTTCTGTCCGTAGAATGCAAATATGAAAATATTATACTGCATCCGGCCCAAAATGTTTATCTTGTCCGTAAAATGCAAATATGAAAATAATGCATTTTTGCAATTTTTTTAGAATATTAAAGAACTCATTGATGTCTAGTAAATAACTGAAATAGTTAAAAAAAATTCTTATTTTCAAATTCTCGTTTTGCCAACTGGACAAGCATTTTGGGATGGAGGAGTAGTCAAGTTGCCCACTTTGATTCTCCTATAAATATGGAGAGAACCTTGTGGCCACAGAACAACTTCCATATCCTTCATAAATTCAGAGTTCTCTTCACATAAACACACACATAGAGAGAGTGAGAGAGGGAAAGAGAGAATGGGTCAATCTCTGAATCAATTTCTTACTTCCCACTTTGTTAAGAAGGTCACAAAGTTAATGCTGCTATCAATTTCATTGTTTTCCTTCTTTTTCTCCTCCTACTCAACATTATGGTACTGTTTCTTCCTCAATTCATTTAGCTCACATTCCCCTAAATTCTCTTTCAAGCTGTTAAACCATGCAATGGACAAAAACTGCATTTTCTTAATTTGCAATGGAATCCTGGTGTTCCTAGCTAAGTCATCGGGTTTCTTCATCCGATTTTCGCCTCACAGAAATGAGCTCAACGACCCTTTACTCAACAAAATTGGAGACAGAAAGGGTTTGAGCTCATCGTTAGAGACGAACGACTTGTTGCTTGAGAGAGAAGTATCAGTGGATGAAGAAGACGAAGAAGAACAACAACAACAAGAGGAACAAAATGCTCGTTTGATCACAGCAGCTGTAGAAGAAGAAGAAGAAGAAGGTGCAGTGCAGATTATAGAAGAAGAAGAGAATGAGTTGGGCGCTATTGGGTTTGTAATGAAAGAAGAAGCAGGAGGAGGAGGGGATCAGAATGGGTTGGAAATAAGTACAGAAGAGTTAAACAAGAAATGTGACGAATTCATAAGGAGGATGAAAGAAGAAATCAGGATGGGAGCTCAAGAACAGTCATGATTGATGGCTAAGTAATTTTTGTAAAATACTATGTAAAATCAGTCTAATTAGCATGATGTTTTTGTTGAAAGAGATTGATGTGTATATCCATCATCTTAAATTGAATCCATGAACTATTCAGGTGGTCCAAGAATCCACAACTTCTTTACACTTAATTGGTTATGATAATCTCTCATTTTCATCATAAATAGGCGTTCTGTCTAAAATAAGAGTATCGCATAGTAAGTAGCGGAATTGGGTGCTGTGGTCGTAAATATTTTAATACATTCATTTTATGCAAAAGAACATAGAGCGGTTGCAGGCCGGCCCTAGGCCTTTTTTTAGTGCACTAGGCTTATTCTAAAAAAGGTGTCCTTAAAATTTGACAGTTTTTACAGGGGAAAAAAGGCAATCAGCCACAATATCGGAAATGCAAAAATATATAAAGTCTTACTAATCATTTATTAATGCTTCTACCTTTTGCTTCTTTTTCCTTTTTCCTTTACTAATCATTTACTGTATTATTTTGGGCTGTTTTTTAGTGTTCAAGTGCTACGACGTAGTACAGTAGTCATGAACCGGACTCAAAACCGAATACAAAAATATATGCGTTTGGAATCATCTGATAGCAGGTGGGTTTTTGATATTACTGGTATATATATGTATGTAACCGCTACTATTTAATTGGTGAGCATAATGAAAGACAGGGACAGTGCTTGAGATCGGGAATGGGGGGGCCTGCTGTGCACCAGCCGCATGGCACCGTGCCATGCGGCCATCCGAGCCGTCCATTGTGAAAATGAACGGCTCGGATTTAATCCGAGCTCAATTAAATCCGAGCCGTGCGTTGCTTGATCAAATCCGAGCCGTGCATTTTCGCAATGGACGGTCGGATGGCCGCATGGCACGGTGCCATGCGGCTGTGCACAGCAGGGCCCCCGCCTCCTTGAGATCGACACTACAACATACATTTTGTACGTCATGAAAAACTTACACCGGAATGCAAGTTGAGGCCGGGCTTGGACGGTGATCCTTTAAAGCAGCATGTCCTCATGCTCAATATTGTTCAGAACTACCCTTCCATTGGGGGAACTAACGAGGCCCATATATACTAACATCTCGAATATATGCAGGGAATGCCCTGTGGGGCCGAGTACAGATCTCGAATGGCTGATCTATGCCACTCAAAAATTTTAAAACACATTTTGAGTGGGTCTGTGAGAAACCAGCTAGCTCCATCCGATATGTGTAAATGCTCGATCCTAACTTCCAATGCTAAGTACCCAGAATTTGAAATCAAGTAGCTTTATTAAGTGAATCTGAAGCACTGATTTCAAATTCTGGGCAATTTTCTGAGTACATTTTCTGGGTATGTAACACTGCTGGTATGTGAATGCTTTTTATCTGAAAAATCCTAGATCCCCTAGGTTTAATAAATTGCTAGTTTTTTTTTTATCTCAATAAAAAAAACATCAATCAATTATGAACCAATCACAAACAAAAAGCAATTAAACGATGAACACACAATATACGTGGAAAACCCGAATAGGGTAAAAACCACGGGAGGAAATCAAAACACTAAAAATAACATTGTGCAGTTACAAACGACCTTAATAAACAATCGTGAATCCTCACCGACTGACCAAAGGACGATTGCCGAATCCTCGTTCACCGCAACAAGTGTTTGATTGCCGCACGCCTTGAATCCTCAAGTTCTCCAAATAATCCCAGAAATCCACTGGAAGCGCGACTCAACAACTTGAATCAAACATTGAATAATAGTTCTTGGAGTAATTGATTGCGTGGCTCAGAAGTTCATAATGTGAGAGGTACTCCAAGACTCAAACAAATGAAAATGAAATTCTTCGTTCCTTATGGAAAAATAAGGCTGCCGAAGCGCATATTACCCATGACCAAACCGCAGCCCTCGTCCAACTCTCTTTGATGCGTGATAACGTTACTAACGATGACTTCTCCTTTTTATAAATGATGATTGCCAAGAATCTTACCTTGTTGAGGAGAATTTACTTCTTGAAATAAATATTCTTCCAATTTGATTAGGACCCAAACTTTCCAATTTGCCCATACCGTGCAAATCCTTCCAAATATACCGAGCACTTTGATGTCGTGCATTTTGATGGACTACAAACTCACGGTCCCTCGTTACAAGACACGTTGATTTCCTTCCACTTCCTAAACAGACATTCTAAAAATAAAAGAAAAAAATAAATTACAACTCGATAATAGGGATATATCCAAATATGTGTTTTGTCGTGGAATTGCCAACAAAGAGAGACCGCGGGTTATGGACCTTACATTATCATTGTTTAGCATCTTTAATTAGACTTGATGGACTTGGTTTGCTAATACGTGGGTCTGTGAGAAACCAACTCCATCCGATATGTATAAATGTTCGATCCTAACTTCCAATGCTAAGTACCCAGAAAATTACCCAGAATTTGAAATCAGTGGCTTAATTAAGTGAATCTGAAGCACTAATTTCAAATTCTGGGTAATTTTCTGAGTACATTTTCTGGGTATTTAACATTGTTGGTATGTGAATGCTTGTTGATCATTCGTTTAGCATCTTTAATTAGACTTGATGGGCTTGGTTTGCTAATACTATGTCGCAATATAAACATGTACAAATCTCTGCACAATATTAAAAAACGAAGATAAAAAAAAGCTTAGTGTCGTAGGGATGACAGTAATCTCGAGGGGAATAGGAACATGATGACTTTTATCCATTCCATGATTCCAACGTTTGGAAGAAAAAGGAACGGGAATGAGATGTCAGGCTTTTCTGATTCCGACGTTTGGCAGAGAAAGGAATAGAAATGTGATTCCGATGACATATTCAACCATTGAGTGGGAATCTTTGATCCCTCCCTTACCCCATGAGAATCTCAGATTCCTGACTCATTCATTTAAAAAAAGAAATGTTGACTTTAATAAATTTTCAAAATAATTGTTTCCCGCATAAGATCACTGAATAAATCCAAACAACGAAATGCAATTCCTCCAGGCATCCAATTTCTAGGAATTTGATTCCCAATAATCATATTCTTATTCCTAACTAAGAAAATTCTCAAGAATTTGATTCCCGATAATCATATTTCTATTCCTACTCAAGATTCCGGTCATCCAAACACAGCCTAAATGCCAAGTGCTGAAAATCAGCTTTCATATCAGTTACTACAAATATGCAATCTCGTCTAAAAAACTCTTCAAATCCAATTTCTCAATAATCATATTTTAGACAGTTTTTTCGACTTATAAGAATATCTAGAATCTCCAAATTCTATTGAAGAATGTTTAACCACGACTAGTAACTACTCATCAAAAATCAAAATATCAAAATCTGCTCCCAAAGTATTCCGTAAACACAAACGATTGTCTATTATCCTCAAAATCCAGATTAAACAATCACAACTAACTTCTCTAAACGCACGGCCACGTGGTACTCTGGAAGACTCCAAGCACACATTCCTGTGGGTGTTGATCAGTGGTAATGACCAGTACCACTAGGTGGCACGTAATTACCATAGTTTGAGCTGTAGTTCGATTGGGGTTGGTAGTGGTAATCAGTTCCCTGAGGCCAGTAATTCTGTTGTACTGTGTCCCCCCAATACATTCCTTCAGCTGGCATAAATTCACTGCCTCTGTAGTAAGATTGGTCCATTGGCCCATAACCACTGTGTGAACCGTAACCGGATTGGTTCATTGGCCCATAACCACCATGTGAACAGTAACCGTAACCAGACTGGTTCATTGGCCCATAACCACTATGTGAACCGTAACCGTAACCATAACCAGAACCAGAACCGTAATAGGCGTTGTCATTGTTGTAATAACTTGCTGCACCTGTGTAGAAATTTGGTGCTGGACTTTTGAGGTTCACCCACTTGAGCTCTGCATGTTTCCCAGGCCTTGATATTGCCTTTAAAACCATGTTGGGATCCACCGCCCCTGAAATCCTTGCTAACCCTTCTTCCGTATCTATGGTGATAGAGTACTCCCCTGCAGAAACAGAAACTTCACTCTTACTACGTACCATCTTCCAACAAAAATGCTATGGGTATTGATACGTGGATCGTCTCGGGTCTTACACATATGATCAGACAAGTTCATTTTATCATGCTGCAGGAGCACTTTATACCCTTTTAAAGTAATTGAGGTAGGTTTAGAAAATTGAAACACTTTTCCATGCAATGAGGAACACATAAATTTGATAAAGAGGGTGCCGATTTTGTGTGTTGGAGATTATGGTAACAAATGTTCATGTTTGTGAAGAAGATTTTGAAAGGGATGAAGAACACATTTTATTGTGAATATCAAAACACACTTTTTAAAAAATAAATAAAAATTACCCAAGAAATTGAAGGTTCCCGTGCTCGTGCTCGTGCTCATGCCGGCACGCATTTCCCCTTCAGTGTACCACTATCACCATGCATGTTATCGACCAACTGGGCGCAATTTTATAATGTTGTTCTATTTTATGATCAAAAAACTGTCGGGGTGTCCATTCACTCTTTTTACTTTTCTCTTCTTTTTGGCAACAATTAAAAGAATTTATATTATTCCAACTCCTATTCAATCCATTGACGTGGGTCTTAATGTTCTTTGGTGTTATCCCTTCGAAGACAGCATGGGTGTTGGGTCGATCACAATCGTCCGTGATCGGCTTTGAACGGCTCAAATCACATTTTGTCCAAACAAATTTGAGCCGTTCACTGTCGAACAGATCTGAGCCGTCTATGACCGACCACAGACGCCGTGACTAGGCCAGCACCCATGCTGTCCCTTCGGGGACAGCACCATCTCCGTTCCATAAAAATGAAACTCGAAATAATGGAACAGCAGGAAGAATTACCGGAGATGGATTTCAGCATTTGAATCATTTGCATCCTGCATGCTTCACAATGGATATTAACTTTTAGAACACATCCCTGCATAGAAATCAAATCAAAGGTCACTGTTTATGAAAACAAATTAAGCAACTGAACGAACGTAAACGCAAAGAGGCCGGTCGAGCGGGAGCATGACAATAACTCATAACGAGTCTATTTTCCCTAGCATTTTGACTTTCAATGCGAGTAAAAGAACTCTCGGAGCCATTGAATTAAAGATTCATTCAATCATTAACTTTAAAACCTCAAGATTAGTCAAGATGCATGTAAAATAATCCGAATATGTACATATTGAATTTCGGAATTCATATTCTAACCATGTCACTGGACGCCATTGAAGATGTAATTGGATCACAACCGAGTAATTAGATCTGCAACTTTGTATGCCAATGACCACCGCAAATTTATGTATTAAAAAAAAACTACGGACACAGAAGAAAGAATACAAATCTGGCCTCAGAACCGTTCGATGTATGTAAACTTTTGAAGAGTGTCCTTAGCCTTAGGGTTAAAGGGAAGCGTTTGTGTTAATAGAGGTTTTGGAGGGTTTAGTCATTACAAAAAGGAAACAAAATCGATTTTTTGGATATACCATACAGGATTTCCTAGAGTCAATTAAAAAATGGTAATTTTTTTAAAATTGGCAGCCATTTATTCCAAAATCCAAGAGCAAAATTATATTACGATTGCAGGATACAGAATCTTCAAATCGTTTTCCTTATTGACGGATTTGCAAACATTTGATTTATTACTTCCTTTAATTTTTTCAAATTTAGATTATGTTTGTTTGGTTTTATTAATTCCTTTTTCTTTTTCTTTTTTTGTTCATAACCTTTTTTGAACTGAATATTGTTCACAAATCTAGTTCGTCCTTTCCTTCTTTGTTGCCTCTGTTTTCTCGGGCGAATATAAACAAGGACAAACTTTACTTATACTCTTCTGGTTTGGGTCATGTGCGGGTACACTCTTTATAGTTTAATTTGTTACATCTGCACCGCTTGTGGTTTTAAAAAATGTGCAGTTGTACCCATTTCCGTCCATGTTAACCGAGATGTGCCTCACATGCCTGTCCTACGTTCCAAAATCTAACCAATATACTATTAAAAGTTTAATTCAAACCGTTCCTAATGTATTAAACAAAGAGTAGAGTATCTCCTTAAAAGATTAGGTCGATTGGACGTCAATAGCTCAGTGTTCGGGTTCTTGCTTAAATAAAAGGTAAATTTAATTTGAGAATTTACTTCATAATAAATTCTATTTGACCATGAGTTTTTCATTCTCCAGTCGACTTGAATTTGGTGTGGATGTAGTACTTGTCGAACTCTACAATATAAACAGTTCGGATCCAATATCTTTTTTTTACAAAGTGATAGATTATTTAGGTTTAAGGAAGAAGATAAAGGCTTATTGGACTTTAAGTCTTTTCCGTTAACACTGAAAGCTTTTTTTCAGTTAATTAATTTGGTGCATCTGCACATTTTTGAAAAATACAAGGGGTGCGGATGTAACAAATCGAACCACAAAGGCCAAAAAAAAAAAGTAGTTCCAAAATGGGCCATAGCTTGACTATGCCCCTCGCTTGGGTTAGGCCTAGGTTGAAGCCCAAGCACTAATCAAACTAAGGCCAGAGGCCCCAGCCCAGACCACCCAAATCAAACGCGATTGAGCCAGGCTAAATCATACAACTTCCGTCTCAAAATAATAGTCTGGTTTGTATAATAATAAATTAAAAAGGCACTAACTCTAATAAATTTTAGCAATTTATCAATGTGTTCTTTTAATTCATAAAAAAAGTTTAAACTTTTTCTTTAGAAAAATGCATTACTATTTTTTATTTATCATTTTGTTAATTGGTATATCATCCTAGGATGGAGTAAGGGCTGCTTTGGCAAAAAAAAAAAAAACACGAGTGTTTCATCTTTTTGTCCTTATTTAAAGTTTTTTCGCATTTGTTAGTTTTGCCTCGATTTTTTTTGGTTTATTGGTTTGTCTCGACAAGAAGAATCCAAATAGTATAAAATTATTAACTAAAGTTAATTTTTTTTGTGAATAAAGACAAAAATAATCCAATATCGTGAGTGAACTTTTTAAAAAATTTGCTCATAATTTTATACTTTTTAAATTCCTCTCATCAAGACGAAGCAATAAACCATAAAAAATAAACGTAAAACTAACAAATACGAAAAAAATTTGAATAAGCACAAAAAATAAACCATAGGTGGTTTTTTGCCAAAGCACCCCTAACTTGTTTTTGTGGCAAAAAGGGGGAGGGGACCCTGCGCTCTCTAGTGTGGAACCTGGGGGGTGCTGTGCATCCCCATGCACAGCAGCACCGTGCTGTGCAGCCCCGTGGTGCCGCCGCGCCGGCATTTTTTCGACGATCGGAGACGTTCACCGTGTAAACCTCGTCGAATACTACAAGTGTGCCAAAAATCAACTTGATCGGATATCTTTTAGTGCCTCATCGGAACACAAATAACATGAAAAAGTTTTTTTTATCCAGTGTTTGTGTCCATATGTGTTCCATGTGTTTTCAAAGTATTTGTGTTCCGATAACCTACTTAAAGATATCCGATCAAGTTAATTTTTTGCATACTTGTAGTACTCGACGAGGTCTACGCGGTGAACGTCTCCGATCGTCGAAAAAATGCCGGAGCGGGGGCGCCACGGGGCTGCACAGCACGGTGCTGTGCATCCCATGCACAGCACCCCCCCTCAGTTCCTCTAGTGTGCACATTTGCGCTATTAAAAAATGTTTTGGACAATTCGTGTTCAAATAAAACTCTTTCACGAGAAAAGGTTTTTTTTTTTTTAAGATTACAGAAGAGTTAACTATTTCGTGAAAGAGTTTTTTTTTTTTTAATTCGAACCGTTATTTATAGAGACAAACGGCTTGAATGTGTACACTAGAGCCGCACCGGAGGGGCGTACATCAGCGTACCCGGGTCCGGGAAAAAGAGTCGATTAAGGGGGTGTTCCACTAACTTGGTTTTTTTGGTTTTTTGGTTTTTTTGAATGTTTTAGTTTTGCAAAAAAAAACTAACTTGTTCCACTAACTAGTTTTTTGGTTTTTAGTTTTGCAAAAAAACCAACTTGTTCCACTACCTTGTTTCATTAAACTAGTTTTTTGTATGTTTAGTTTTGCAAAAAAAACTAACTTGTTCCACTAACTAGTTTTTTTGGTTTTTTTGGTTTTTAGTTTTGAAAAAAAAATTAAGTAATTTTTTGTTAATGAAATTAGATAACTTTTAAGTTAAAACAAAACTGTTTTTTTTAGCGGAACGGGGGCTAAACTAAAGCCAATAAATGGAGTAAAAATTACTCACCCATGTCGACGAATGGGGTCCGCTACTCAGCGTACAACGACAGCTAGAATATATATAATAGTCCGAGGGAGGAGAAAACGAAAGATATTTTCTGAAAGCATTTGAAGAAGAAAAAAGGAGCCAATTCTGCTTCCAAACTCTCTCTTTCTCTCTCTTGCTTGTTTATTTCTTCGTAAGATCTGGTCTTTGCTATTAAGTGTTTAGTACAACGTAGTAAATGCATTAATGCAGCTGGGAATTCTCTTTGCAATTCATCTGAATCCTTCTCTTTTACTAATGCGCATCTTCCGGTTTTGATTTTTATCCATTATTGTTTTCTAAACTTTCCCTTTGGATTTAGTGATTTGGAGAGAAACTCTAATCTTTCCCTTTGGTGAGTGATTTGGATTGAGTGATTCGGTTTGAATAATTTGGTGAGAAATGGAGAAAAAAGTACCAAAATGAAATTTTTTGATTGGCTCCTTCCCTTTCTCACCAAAAATGGTAAGATTTGGCTCCCCTTTCTTATCTCATCATTTCTCTCCTTCCAAAGGGGTGTAATCATCTATAATCCCATAATTAAAAATCAAGTCAAGGGTTAATAGTATCGCTCTCTCTAACGCGTTGATGCTGTGTCTAGTGGTACTTTGTGATTGGTTTAGCTGACAGCCCAAAGGAATTAATTCAGGAATGAATTTGACACCTTTGTCTCTGTTTGGGAACTTGAGATTTGCTCTCCCAGTATCTCTATCTTCTGTATTTGGTATGCAGATATATACTGTAGCATAATTACCTGAGAAATTTGGAATTATTGAGCCTGGAGATTAATTAAAGGAGCTTTATGCATAAGTTTTCAGTAAAATTGGAGTCTTGAATCCTAAATATGCTCCCCTGCTGAATTCCTCTTTGATTCCATACAGTTACCTTACTTTCAAGTGTTTGACATGGTTAGTCCATAGTTCATACATTTTGAAGAGTATATCTAAGATAGCTGGCCTATACCAAATTTTTAAGTGATTCACAAGGCTTCTAAAAGTGTTCCATATATGCAGTGTTGCCAGAATGGCCGATAACGTGTTGTCTGGATTGTTAGATCCTGCACCTCAAACCGACAAGAAAGATACTCCTAATAGAAGAAGATTCCACAACTGTAAAAGTGCTCCTCTACCGGAATATGCTCTCGGAGACGTAAATGTAGACGACTCACTTCCACGTTCTCAACCCTTTTTCAGTAGACTCCACCCAAGTTTTAGGAAAGTAGCAATATACTTGACAATCTACCTTGGTGTGGGCACAAGCTGCTTCTACGTCATTAGTCCAGAGATTGGTGGGAAGAAAACGGATGGACTTCTTGATGCTGTTTATTTCTGTATTGTGACAATGACAACCGTTGGTTATGGTGACCTCGTGCCTATTGGTGTACCCGCGAAACTTCTCGCCTGTGCTTTTGTTTTTACAGGGATGGCTCTAGTTGGACTGATCCTTAGTGAAGCAGCAGATTACCTAGTGGAGAGGCAGGAAACAGCACTTGTTAAAGCATTATCCATGTGTGAAAAAGTTGGTCAGGCTGAAATTGTAAAGGAGATTGAAACAAACAAAGTGAGGCTCAAGTGTTTGATGGTATTTGCGCTACTCTCGGTCCTCATAGTTGTTGGGACAATCTTTCTTTGGACTGTTGAGAAACTGGATCTCGTCGATGCCTTCTATTGTGTCTGTTCTACTATCACAACTCTGGGTTATGGAGATAAGAGCTTCTCAACAAAGGCTGGGCGTATTTTTGCTATATTTTGGATATTGATTAGCACCATATGTTTGGCTCAATTTTTCCTTTATGTAGCTGAGGTAAATATTGAAACCAGACAAAGGGCGTTGGTCGATTGGGTTCTTAATAGGAGGGTGACAAACATGGATTTGGAGGCAGCTGATCTTGATGGTGATGGAGTTGTTGGGTAAGTTGGACTTGTGTAAACATAATATTCGTTTTATGAACTCTCTAAGTTGTCTGTTGTTTCTCCATAGTGTCTCTAGTTGTGTATAATTCATCTGTAAAAATGGGTATGGTTTGTCTTTAATTTTTTCCTTTAACTCTAATTCGAATAGGGCTGCTGATTTCATCTTATACAAGCTAAAAGAGATGGGGAAGATCAGCCAAGAAGACATTTCACTTGTGATGGAAGAGTTTAAAGATCTTGATGTTGACCAGTCAGGAACTTTGTCCATTACTGATATAACGCTTGCCCAATCAGCTGAAATAGGGAAGTGAGAAGCGCAATTTTGTGCAAAGGTAATCTACATGTACACGTGTGAAGAAAATTAGCTTGAAATATACCGTTGGTGTTCAGAAACAAATACGTAATGCCTCTTTTCATCGATATTTCTGTGAGTTCCTTGGGGAGACGTAGATCCCTTTCAAAAACAATTCTCCTCGAATTTGACTTCCTGACTCGAGATTCGTTGTGCATATGATAAAGATGCTGATCTGTCTTCAACATTGTTCATTTAGTCAATTCCAAGGAAAATCAGGCTGCTTTCATTACCTCTTTTTCTTATGTGCTATGGCATCAAGTCTATTGTTTCGCTTCTATGGCCCGACCTCAGAAGTCACTCCCACAAACCTCTCTTTTTGTCTTTTCCTCGGTTGGTGGAAGAACACTGGCCTCGCATAAGATCCGTAGACACCTTTGGAAGCTGTTTCTAGGTGAGAAAAGATTGGACTCGGACATAATTTACTGAAAAGGCAACTACTTGTCTGGCTTAGGATGTTTAACGACATGAACTTGAAGGTTGATTTCTTTTCGCATTTAGCATGTTACCTTGCACCAACTTAGGGAGGCCAACACTGAGAAACGCGTTCTTTATTCGCCATTAAGGCTCCAATCAGTAAATTATTTACAAAAACTTGAACTGATCATTTCCCTATTCCACCGTTTATGGTTTAGGATTTGCAGATAGCAAGAAGTATCACATTTACTACCTTACACTTACAGTTGATTATAATTCTTCGCACATGAAAACTAGATATTGTGGATATGAACTGCCCCTCCGTTTACTGTTAGAGTATGATCAAGGTTCTAAAACTAGCCGGGGAGAGCCCAGGGCGACTGGGCACCTTCTAGCTTCCAGGCCGAGTACTTGTAGTCGGCCCCTAGTCGGGCTAGTCGGCTAGGGGCCTTCTAGCACCTAGGCGGCGAGTACTCGGTCTTCCAGACCTTCTTTTCGAACACTGCATATGATCAACTAGGCAACAAGTTAGCATGTGATGAGGATTTGTGACTTCTTACGTAATTAGCCACAGGGTCTGCTGTCTGCAGCCTGTGGACATGATTCACTTAGAACTGTGATGCTTGGCAGCTAAAAGAGATTAGAGATGCCATGGTTTTCATGGAACTCCTTTCAAGCTTTTTGTCACTTCCCGGCAGAAGCATCAAGTTGCTGCGCATCTCATAGAGGTATGATATCTGTCTATTTTTGGATTTGGATCAGATTCGGAGAGGTAATCAAACACCTGAAAATCTTGTGAAATATGCACTACCCATGGGAAGCGGATCCGCTGTCCCAACTCCCTATCCTGTCCATCCGAGCCGTCTATCCGCAAGATATGTTGCGATTGCCCAATGTTAAGGAGTAGATATCAGTTTCAAGGGGAGAAACTATCGAGTCTTTTTGGGTATTTCCATTTAATGTGATTGATTCATATCAGTGAGTTTTATAACTTGTTTTAGCCGTTTGCAACATTGCTCTAGATGAAGACAGTTTTCCTGCCATTGGTTGGTACTCCATGACGCGAGACCAACTATGGGTACATCATTTGGTGTAAACCAAATATACACCACCTCGTGTGAGACCCATTTTGGGATCTCACACTAATAATAGAAGCCGTTTAATTTTTAAAACATTGTTATATGGGCTCCTGTAAAAAAATAAGCTCATTTAGATATTGGTTAACGAATTCAGGAACGAAAACCAATCAATGCCCTTATTGATAGCCAAATGACTTAATTTTTTATAGGAACTCTTAAAAACATGTTTTAAACAAATTAAACGGCTCCAAAGTAGGCCCCACACAAGGTGGTGGTTCATTTGGTGTACCTAAAATGGTGTACCCGTAATTTTTTACACTCCGTAACCGAGGTAATGTTCCGTCCAACACTTTATACACCTTTCAATCTCTTAGCTATAGTTTCAACCAACCCAACTGTGAGAAAATGATTGCGTTGTCACGAGATGCTCCAAGAGCCTTTACAATCACACTAATAAAGGCATAAATTAAGCGTATAAATTACACGTGAATGTGTGGTATTAGAAGTTTCTTTAAACACCACGTGGCCGTGTTCGTGAATATTGAATAATCACTTCAATATGAGTTCTGTTGTACAAAACGGAGCTACTGGGTGTGGTGGATATTTCAAGTGAAGTACCCATGTGAATTTGTAGTGGATCAGTGCGGCCCACTGTTCTGACTGCAGAAATCCAGGCCCACATAGTCAAATGGCGCTAGGTTTGCGTAGATGGTCAATTATTTGGCCAAAAGGAAAGCAACGGACCTCGTTTTAGTCAACTTTTTGCTCTTGTAAAAGGAAAATGTTAGGAATTACTATAGGAAAATTTTCTCTGAAAACACCCAAGTTCATCCTTATCTGACACAAAAAAAAAATTACCAAATTTAATCTCAAAAACACTTTTTATAATTTAGCAAGTCACCCTGTTCAAAAAATTTAGGCCCTATTCGTTTCCCAGTTTAGTTTTAGTTTTAGTTTTAGTTTTAGTTTTAGTTTTGATGACATCGTCATTTCTCTCTCTATCTCTCACCACTCATTACACCTGATGACATCATCAAAACTAAACTAAATTATCTAACCAAACACATTCTTAGCAAGTCACTTTTTAAAAAATTCATAAAATCATACTCTCTATTCAAATTTTAGCAAGTCAATTTAGCAAAAACTCACAGAATTAAACTCTCTATTCAAACTTTTATTCTTCCCTCCCTCCTCCTCTTTTGGTGAGTGAACAGTAGGTTACCAAATTTGTCAAGTTACTGTAGCAACGTTAAGAAATCTTCAAATTGGTGAGTTCGTTTGATGAGCCTGATTTTTGAGGTTTTGGAGGAGTTTGCCCTCTACTTTAAAGTTAAAGTAGAAAGGCTGCTATTGATGCTCTAAGGGCATCCTTATTTGGCACACCAAAAAAAATACCAAATTTAACCTCAAAAACACATTTTATAATTTAGCAAGTCACTTTTCAAAAAATTCACAAAATCAGACTCTCTATTCAAACTTTAGCATGTCACTTTATCAAAATCTTATAGAATCAGACTCTCTATTCAAATTTTTACTCTTCCATCCCTCCTCTTTTGGTGAGTGAACAGTAGGTCACCAAATTTGTTAAGTTACTGTAGCAAAGTTAAAAAATCTTCAAATTTGTGAGTTTGATTGGTGAGACTGATTTTTGAGGTTTTGGAGGAGTTTGCTCTCTACTTTAACTTTAAAGTTAAAATAGAGAAGCTGATGATGATGCTCTAAGAGCATCCCCATTTGGCACCCTATTTTAACTTTTGAGTTAAAATAGGGAGCCAAACCCCCCAAAAACACCCAATATCAGCCTCTCTATTCCCACTCCTCAAATCATTTTTGCTACAGTACCGCACCAAATCTGGTGTGGTACTGTTCACGCACCAATTATCTTTCTTTTTTTTCTTCCGGTTGCTTTTGTCTCGTACAGCGCGTCAGAAGAGAGAGGGAGGGGAACAGTAGACCACGTGTAGACTTGGGGGAAGAAATATTAGTGGCGGGGTCCACTCCTTTTTTGTATAGATACAGGTACACAGTGGGAAGAAATATTAGGGAATTTTTTTTTTAATATAGATTTGAGGGGAATAGTTTAATATAGTAAAGTTAAAATAGAGAGTCTGATTTTGTGAGTTTTTGATAAAGTGACTTGCTAATTTATAAAATGTGTTTTTGAAGTTAAATTTGGTGAAAATTTTGGTTCTCCTGATGAGGATGCTCTAACTATTCCCCTCAAATCTTTAAAAAAAAAAAAACTTTTTCCCCTAAAATTTGGATCTCCCCACGTGGGGAGTTGAAGTTTGTCACGAGGGTACAGTACCCGACCCCACCACTCTCCTCCCCTCTCTCTCTCTCTCTCTCTCTCTCTCTCTCTCTCTCTCTCTCTCTCTCCCTCCTATTCCTCTGCGCCTCTGCCATAACCTATGACCTCACACTGCAGAAAACAATTAAAAAGGAAGAAGCGAGTGAACAGTGCCGCACCAAATTTGGTGCGGTACCGTAGCAAAAATAATTTGGTGAGGGGCTGATTTTGGTGGATTTTTTGGGGTTTGACTCTCTATTTTAACCCAAAAGTTAAAGTAGAGAGCCAAATGAGGATGCTCTAATAAGAAAGAGAAATGACAGGTTCAGATTCGCATGATTGAGAATCTGGACCCTTCATTTCCCTTATTTGAACTTTTTTGGAGAAAGTTTTCCCGTAACTTACTACTCCTCCATGTAAAACTTACACTCTTGTACGTACAAAATAGGAATGCTTACCACATTATCTTGTTATGTGGGACTCACTTCTTTCATTGTGGAGCCAACACTTCAATTCAACATCAAAATTCCACGTAGTGGTGAATAGAGAAGCCTACAACCACACCTAATATACATATACACACGTAAATACGCAAATACCATGTGGGATCACATACCGGTAGTGTTGTATGTGTGAGCCCGACTACACATTTACGTATGTGTTTGTGCAGGGTGTGTTTCTAAACTTTTTGGGTGGCGAATTTAGAGGCAGACAAAGTGAATTTGTAATGCTAGTGATGCACTATCATGTCATCAATTATGAGGAAATAACTGGGATTTAAGGCGTTTACTCTTTTTTAAGATTTCAGATTTAAAACCTTGAATTTCGGCCTAGTTCATTATGGTAGGGATGGCAACTTCCTCATATCCAGTGAATACCCACTCTGCGCCCGTCCATACAAAGGCGGAGATAAACCAGAATTTTCCCCAATAGTAGCGGGTATGGTAGGATATGAAGGAAACCCGCTCAGGTATGGAGCGGGTATGATTTTGTAATCCCCACCCCCAAATACCCATACCCGCCCCATACCCTCCCCGTACCCGCTTATACATACTACGTATACCATATTATATGTCTACATCTAAATAGGAACATATGTATAAATCTTGAGTATAGTTACATATGTAAACAACTACCTCTTTAATTAGCAAATCTTATCAATTACTACCTATCCTAGACTACTTAATATTCAAAGAATATCGATCAATTAAGATTATATTTCTAAATATAAATATCAATTTATTTCATTCTTGACTTATTTATTTATTTATTTTTTGTTTGGATATAGATATATTCGTGGAAACTCAAATCCCCATTGGGAGGTGGGTTTGGTTCTTCATCTAATATTCCCAATGGGAATGGGGGCGGGGATGGTGAAAGATCCTCAAATCAGAGATCGGGTATGGAATAGGGTTTCCCGATCCATACCCTACCCGTTGTCAACTTGTCATCCCTACATTATGGGAAAATTATACAGTACCTCCAAAGGTCTAAAGTTCGGAACCTTCACTTTCATGTCAATTTATTCGGTGCCTGAAAGGTTCTTTCCATCATATATTTGTTGTCCCAAGAACAAGTGTGTAGACTAATATGTGGTGGAAAAGGGCTTTGGCACGGAATAATCTCTCCGGTTAGGTACATCGCTCTGGCTATAATTAGGCCCCTAACTAGCAGAAAAATAACCGAAAAACCTGAGTTATGGGAAGAAAAAAAAAAAGTTATCTGAAATTTCCTGCCATTACCATACAGTCAAGGTCCAAAGACCAACAAATCCCTACCCTAAAGAGCATATTGATTACTTGCATAGTTCCATACAGAATCAAACGACAAGTGCTACAGCACGACGTACTGTGCAGTGTGCACTTTCGAGAGCTTCAAAATGCATACCCTCTGGTTCACAGCCATGGAAAATTATTACTTTCTCTTGAATCACCCGGGCTACTTCAAAAACACTGAATAAACTGAGATCGAAAATATCTTTTATTCTGGCTTCATTTTTCGGTAGAACATTGAGTGATCGGTGGATTTTGTTTTGAATTTCTCGTCTACATTATCATATTTCTCGATTTTGTAAGGTTTGATATTAGAATACTCAACAGCTATCTGTTTAGTACAGAAAATCCCAAATAAAATTTGACGCTCCACATTATTCTATGCATTAATAGATGATCCTGGTTGAATCCGAGTCAAAACTTTGTCTGAACCATCTTGTTATGTATTTTCTTTTGTTTTTCCAGTACTTTGATTTAAGAAACTATATTTGAATATGAATATCCAATTACATATTCATTCCAAGTTAAGGATCCTCGTTTGTGACGCTCCCTCATGTGTTTCTTCATGTGAAGTCAAATACAGTAAGATACACCATGCTCTCATTTGAGCCATTTGACCATCTGAGTTGTTTGTTTGGTAAGTCTTGATGTGTGTGCATGTCGCCCATTAAAGAAATCAGAAGGATCAGACACTTGGTCGAATCATCTTGGTCCGGGGATGGAATCAGAGGGGGTTAGGAGGGGCGGTCGTCCCTGCAAGGAAAAAAAAAACCCTCTAGTATTATGTAGAAAAAGAAATTTTCCTATAAATTTTATAGACTCGCCACTGTAGAGTATTTTGGAAAAAAAAATTGTCTTTGAATAGTAAAATTCCTAATTCCATCCCTGTCTTGGTCTAAATGGAAATGAAGTTTATGATTTATTAAAAAAAAGATTTATAAAATAAATGGTTTTGGGTTCGATTAGGGTTTCAGAGGTCGATTAGGGTTCGATTTGGGTCTTTATAGGGTTCGTTTTGGGTCTGAGTTGGTTGTATTGTGGCTGTATTGGTTTAGGGTTTAGGAAGACGATGGAGATGGTGTATTGTGGCTGTATTGGTTTAGGGTTTAGGAAGACGATGGAGATGGTGGCTAGGGTTAGGAAAGATGATGGAGATTGTTAGGGTGGAATCAGATGTTGCTCTGATACCATATTATTTGAGAGAGAGAGAGAGAGAGAGAGAGAGAGAAGTGTAGGGTGTTAACGAACCCAAACACATAAGACTTTATTTATATTATGAGAGAAGTGAATATAATATGTAGCTAGACAATGTGGGACAAAAGCTATTTTAACAGGTTCGTATCGTCAAATCAAATGGAACTTGGATGAGACCTCTCCTGTGTCACATGAAGGACACAGAGCTAATTAAGGCTCTTTCCTTTCCTATCCAATCGCGGGGCTCAATCATCCACTTGCGATAATAATTCTGTGGTTAGATGTGAACCCACGAATCTAGAGTCCCTATGATCACTTCCAATAGAGATAGTTATATTCAGGGACGGAGCCATGATTTTACTAAAAAATAAAAAGACAATGAGGATGAAAGATTAAAAAAATCTAGTGGTGACGAGTATATATAATTCGTGGTTAAAATTTATTTTCTAAATAATAATTGCTTTTTTTTAGAACCCATGTGATGGTGGCCGCCACCACTTGTCCCCCTCTGGCTCCATCCTTGGTTATGTCGGTCACCCCTCCACCCTTCTAATCTCAAAAGTAAAATAAAATAATTCTTCTTATCTTAATACGGCTGAGTTTTTATGGTATTTTTTATATTTTTGGTATTATTGGACTACAAGTTATCAAATCACTAAGTCATTCTCTTCGCATACGGTTTGACAGTTTCTAGTCCTAAAATAGTGAAAATACAAAAAAAAATATGGAAGTGGAAACTCAGCCAAAACTTGAACTGCATCTTGATTGATTTGAGCCTCGCTGAGCAATTCACAATAGATGCAACCATAACTAAATTTAAAGGGAATGCTAATAACAACTCATTGGATTTTAAAAAAAGTAGGAAAAGGACAAAAGAAATAATTTTCGATACATCTTTAACACTTTTCAAGACTCTTTAATACATCGAAAACTACGTTTTTTTTGTTCCCTTCCTCCCTTATTCACAACTTAACAAACAAACATTCTTCAAAAGCATTTTCCAATTTAAAAGCAGACAAACAACCGAACATGAAGTCTTTAACTCTTCTTTTACGGTGCAATTACAGTATCGGTAATACGACCATATATTTATATATTGACTGATATCGGACAGAATCGGCTAATACATGACGATATCAAATGTCTAAAATTCCATTACATAACGGCCGATATGATAGACAACAACTTTATTTAAAATCCTGATCTGGACACAAACGGAGGGTGTGAGAGAGTTAATAAATTAATGCCAATACTTCGGAATAAAAAAGTTCGAAGAACACAACTTTTGAAAAACAACTATGAACACAATTGTGTTCGAAGCGTTCAATGTATGTAGATCTACGTGCAATGAACGGTTCGGGATACAATTATATTTTTTCAAAGTTGTGCATCTTGCATTGCTCGATATCAAGAAATTACATTTTACATGGTGCGGTCAGATGTGGAACATTCTTCGGCTGGTTGTAGTACTACTGCATCAGGCTGGGCAGCAACGAACTCCAAGATTCCTTCGGCGGTTTTTTCAGCGGGAGCTTCGGTTGCGGGAGACGACGTCCGGGAGATTAGGACGACGGCGAGGAGGAAGAGGGCTGTGGAGACCAAGAGGGGCCAGAAATAGGCTAGGACGTCGAGAAATCTTGGAGCCACATAGATGAGTGAGAAAACCAAGAGAGAGAAAGCGGCGGCGAACAAGATGTGGAATTTGAACTTGAGCAGGCTGGTGGAGATCTCCATGAGTGAGGTGGTGGAGGTACCCAGATGGGCACTGCTAGATTTATGAAGGCTCGCTAGAGAGAGAGAGTTCTTTCTCTCTGTTGAGAGATTCTCTGTTCTTGCAGGAAATGCTTGCTTTATGACACTGATTTATTGATTTTTAATGTCTTTTTTTATGGTGCGTTTTTTGTAATTTTTTTTATTTTTAAGCTATAGAGACAAAAGTGAAATTATTTATATCTTATTGAGTTTTTTAAAACTTTTTAGACTTATTATGTGAGAAAATGCCTTTTGGACTTTTCAATGAAAAGGCGACGAGAGAAACGAGGCATTAGTCCTTTTATTAAAAAAAATTTGGGTACTGAATGGGTACCACGTGACCAAGCCTACATGGTACTTGAACATTGCGTCCTGGCCGTCTAAAAGTGTATTGGACGGCCGAAATCGAAATCCTCTCTCTCCTCCCACTCCCCTTTCTCTCTCCATAATTCAGACCGTCCAAAACTGAAATTGGCGGCTCAGATCACGCGCACGAATAACACGTGGTACCCGCTTAAATGCATATAGTACTACTCCTATTTCTCTTCTCAGACACACAGTTTCATAGTACCAAAAAAGTTAGAACCACTTATTGCATGTGTGTGGTCAATCGGTAGGAGCATCTCTGGGGGTTGCTATGCATTTTGGTTAGACAAAATGCAATTTTCTACTTTACCAAGACATTGATTCATGCGATACCCAGTAACGTAGGCATTTAAGTTAGTATTTAAATCACAATAATATTCTTTTATTCACAAACAGCATAATCTCAACTCTTTCAAAGTTGAATTAAAACGGAGTATGAATAGAGTGAGTCTAGTCTTGGCAGGGACGTCTATATGGATTTTCAGGGAGCGTTTCACTAACAAAAAACTATTTTTTCTAAAAATCGAGACAAGTCATTCTCTCACAGCACATCACATAAAAAAACCGTGAAAAACTAATTTATTCAAAAAAAACTGGATTAGTGGAACACCCCTCACTTTAAGATCTTATCACGAGAATCTAAAGTGCGATTGTGAGATTGATGAAATTTGATTCTTGGATTTCCATTTTAAGATCTTATCATGAGATTCTAAAGTGGGATCATGAAATTCATGAAATTTGATTCATTAGGACGTCCGTTATGAGATCCTAACACCAAATCCGGAAACCTGTGAACCACCTTTTAAACACAATCTTCAATGTTGATACCCTCTCTTTCTCCTAATTAAATTTAAATGGTTGATCAACCCTAATTTAATTACATAAATGAGTTCCTTCCTTTTCATAGTAAAATTAATATTTGGTGAATAGATTGCATGACCAGAATCACCAAATATAGGTTAGAATATGCAGGGGTGTTTGGGAGCCCCTTTTTTACTTTTCATTTTCGTATTTTGAGTTTTGAATGTTTGGGAGACTTGGGCCAAAATAAATTTTAAGAAAATGGGTTTTCCATTTTAGACTTTAGAAATGAGAAGTGAAAAAGAGGTGTGTAGGAGCTTTTTGACTTCTCATTTTTCACTTTTCTCATTTTCATTAACAAAAAGATCCACAAAATGTATTTTGTACGTATCTCTCAAAAACTACTCTTGTTGCAAAATACATTTTGCACAATTCTCCCAAACACTTCTACCAAATTCAAAATACATTCTGATCATAATTCAAAAAGTCAAAAAAACCAAAAAATTGAAAATAAAAAACAAAAAACGAGGCTCCCAAACACTCCCGTAATTGCGGAAGAGAGTGAGGGGAAGAGGCATCCTTGATTCCTTGTCTTGATGTTGAGGGTGGTGATACCTCTTGAAGAGAGAGAAATGGGCAAATGGCGCTAGTGGGAGATGATAAAGCAAGGGAGAGAGAGAGAGAGAGAGAGCGCGCGCAGAAAACGTTGACACAATAGATTGCCTAGTGCTACAGGAACTCGATGGGACTGGCGATTATTGTAGCTCCCCTCAAAATGTTGACTAAGTCTTCTGGGTTCGGAATTTTAGGGTTAGGCTAGCCAATTTAGCTAAAACTTAGATTTGCTTAAGAGCTAGAGAGCCGAAATTAAATTTATGAAGTAGATGTGACAAAAAGGTGGATGAGTCCCTCCAAACAGTACAACTTTTTGAGGAAAAGAGGACATAAATTACAAAATCTTCCCTCAATATGTCACTTCCACTCCTCATTTTAGAGAGGAGAGGTAGTGTTGGAGTTGCTCTAGGCTGTTGGAAATGTTCTTAATTATGTGCATTTTTCTTATCGGCCCGATTGGATGTCGGATTAATTTTCGGGGTATTATATATGAAGGGGGTATAAGATAGTATGATGTAATATATATGGATGGGTGGCCCCACAGTGATGTGACATTTATGGAGGGGAATTAAGTAATACTTGGTTTGGATGATTTTGGTAATTAATATGGGGGGAATAAACAGTACTTGGTTTGGATGATAGTTTAAATGGGGGTATAAGGATGTAAAAAACTGTCCAAAGACCAAATTGGTCTTGTGCGTTGCCATATTACAATTTATGCGTTTGTTACTTAATCAAATACAAAACTTATTAATTTATTACCCTTGTCAACAAATAAGCTATAATAACTAATTGCAATATTTAAAAAAAAAATTAAAAATTTATTATATTTGACAACGTTTTTTAAAAATTTGGCAATGTATATGTTAAAATTAGTTGTAATTTGCAAACACCATATATCCACAATTTCACAAGTTCACAATTTTTTATTATATCCAAACACCATATATAGTACATGAAAAAATGGACAAAATTGAAGTGTCATAATTTGACTTTCCATTTACAGTTTGAGTTTTCCGAACAATGTCATTTTTTTTTTTTTTTTTTTACTTTGATCTCATTAAAAAATGTCAGTTTTCTTTTACTTTGTCTGGTTAAAACATAGTTTACAACAAATAGTGCTATCATGTTCAAAAAAAAAAAGTAGTGGTACAACCAGAAGAAGAATAATGGACGGTATTGGGCCGGGAGGGAGAGGTGATGAGGTATTATTTTGGGCAATTGGGTAATTTTGATAGCGGGTGTTAAATATGGACACCCCTTGGGCTGTCCATAAATAATACTCCTACAGGGGTGATATTTAGTCCAGGTGATAAATAACACCTATGTACTTTTTGTTGGCAAACCATTCCACATGTGTGGGTCCAGACATAAATAACACCCTCCATATTTATGGCCCCCTATAACACCCCGTCCAAATGGGCGCTCTATGTTTTGTGAGTGGTTCTGGCACACTTGGGTGAGAATCCTCTATTTTTCTCAGTACGCCCTTGCTAAATCCCCAAAATGTTCCCAATTTTCTACCTCACCACTCACCACCCCCAGCCTCCTCATCGGCCAATGGTTTTATTTTAGAGAAAGCCCAACGGGTTTCTGTATGTTGTAAATAGACCATCACTTGAGGCCAGCTAGCCCGTAAGAATGTTCAAGTCCACTCGATTTAGATCCAAATGGTGTTCATAGTCTAGACCCAAATTAGGCCTTGTTCTTGAATGAATTTTATGAGATAAAATTTAATTTTGATAAAATGTAGTTTTGTTTAGATGTGTGATAAAATGACATTGTTTTCCCAATGGATTAAATCTAGGTTGATAAAGGTGTTGTGTAAATGATTTTGTGAGATAAAATATAATGTTCATAAAATCTAGTTTTGCTAAAATCCGTTGAGAATGTTAGATTTTATCTAGATTAGATTTTATGAGATAAAATTCATTCAAGAACAAGGCCTTAGTAACTTTTGTGATTTTTTTTTTTTTTTGGCTTTTAGAGCACAACTTTTGTGATATTTGGTTCATATGTTTTTCCAGCTCTCTCTAGAAAACTATAAAACTTAAAATTAAAAAAAAAATAATAATTCTTATTTACCAAACTGCCCACCGAAGATAGTAGCTTAGATGACAAGAGTGAGTTGGTTTTCTAGAAAACTATAAAACTTAAAATTAAAAAAATAATAAAAATTCTTATTTACCAAACTGCCCATCGAAGATAGTAGCTTAGATGACAAGAGTGAGTTGGTTTGAGTGATCCCTCCTTCTCGTACACGATTCATTTAGGTTCATGTTCCGCCAATTGCGGGACTTGCATGGAGAGCCCTTTGTCCAAATCGGGAAGTCGGCTTATTGACCTTTTTGGTCCCCAAAGTATGACTTTAGTGCCGATTTGGTCCACAATATTTCAATTTGATTTTTTTGGTCCCCAACGTTCCAATTTTGCATTCATTTCGTCCCTCCCCTACACGTCGTTGCCTATCCCCGTTAAAACGAGGGGCACACTGGGAATTTCACCCCCTCCATCACCTGGAGGGGGCACACTGGGTATTTCACCCCCTCCATCCTCCCGCCAATCCCCAAATCACTGTAGCATTTTTCAGCCCTCATCTCTCTCCTCTCCTTTATAAAACCCAGTCAACATGTGACGTGAAGGAAAGGGAAAAAAAAACAGAGCACACACAAAAAAACTGAAGAACAGGACGAAGAAGAGGAAATGGATGGGCAGATCTGCTTATGTGGGAGGGTTGGGAAGATTAACTGTTCGTGGACAACCTCAAACCCAGGGAGAAGGTTTGTTGGGTGTGAATGCTATGGGGTAAGAAATCATCTCTCTCTCTCTCTGAAGTCATGTTTTTTACAATGGCAGAAGGCTGGTGCGTGTGGCTATTTCATGTGGGTTGACGCCCCTATGTGTGATAGAGCAAGAGTGGTGATTCCAGGACTCCTTAGGTCTATTGGACGGCTTGAAGCTCAGGTGAGGAGGGAGAATAAAATGAAAATGTATTTGGTTGTGGCTCTTATCACTAGCTAGGTTTTGTGGACCTGCGCCTTTGCTCTGGTGTGGATGTAGAAGTGAAGTGAAATAGGGTCTGTACTAGAAATGAGTTTGTAATGAAAATGGGTTTTGTGGACCTATGTCTGTCAAGGTATTTTTTTTGTCTGAACAAAAGTTCAGATTTTGGCATGGTTATGGTTGAAACTAGAATGTGAAATTATGAATGCTTTCTATGTAATGAAATCTCCTTATCCCTAATTGGGGAGCAAATTTTCAGAGGAAATGAGTGGAATGAGTGGAGTCAAGTCGGTGGTAACTCGACTCACTAACAATATTAAACGGAGGTGGTGGGGTTGAGGGAGGGGGTGAAATACCCAATGTGCCCCCCGTTTTTACGGGGAGAGGCAACGACGTGTAGGGGAGGGACAAAATGAATGCAAAATTGGAACGTTGGGGACCAAAAAAATCAAATCAAAATATTGGGGACCAAATCGGCACTAAAGTCATACTTTGGGGACCAAAAAAGTCAATAAGCCTCGGGAAGTCCTATGTTCACGCCCAAGGGATTTCGTGCTCCTTTCCACTTTTTTTGCCGTTTTAAAAAAAGAAGAAGAAATTAATACTAACTACTCCCTCCGTCCGGATTTGTTGGTCCGTTTTGGGGATTCCAACTTTTTTCCCATTATTTTTTGTGTTGATTGTTTTCACATCATCAAAAGTAATTTTCCCCTACTTTACTCTTTAACTTTTGAAAATGGACAAATATTTTCGGACTTGAAAAAGTATGTTTGTGGACCAACAAATCCGGACGGATGGAGTAGTAACTTTTACGAATAAAGCAAAATCCGAGATCGCGAGTTCGAGCCGCCAAAATGGCACTTGTGAAAACCACAGGCACCGTTATCGCCGCGGCCTCCATAGCTGCCCTTCTCTCCTACTTTCTCTGCACTAACCACCGATCCAAATCCTCATCATCAAAGAAGAAATCAAAATCAAAAAGTGGACTCATTGACGCCATTGGCAATACCCCTTTGATCAGAATCAATAGCCTCTCCGACGCCACTGGCTGTGAAGTAATTTCCCCCCATCTCCCCTTCTTTTTCTTCTTCTTTTTCTTTTTTTCTTTCTCTCTCTCTCTCTCGATCTAGTTATTCTTCATATGGGTTTTGGTTTTTATTAATTGGTGTGGTTTCTTTTGGGTTTTGGCGGTATTTCAGATTCTGGGTAAAGCAGAATTTTTGAACCCAGGAGGGAGTGTGAAGGATAGGGTCGCCGTGAAAATTATCGAAGAGGTGGGTTTTTGGCTTGAACCTTATTGTTAATAAAGAAGAGATGGAAATTTGAAGTTCAATTTTTGTGTTATGTTTTTATTGCAGTTTTTTTTTTGCCAAACTTGAAAGGTCTCCTCTGCTGAGCCAATGTTCTAACGGTTCACATTTTATTTGTATCCACGTAGAAATGGTATTTTGCTTTCCATTTACAGAAGGAAAAAATTTATTTCGCCTTCTTTTTTAGCTTAATTTGATTGTTGCAGACACGACGAACGAAAATATGTGATAATGGGAAAGTACTTTTGCTAGAGAAGCTGAACTTCTTGCTTTTGCTTGTGCTTGATTTGACTAATAATAGTATGAGAAGAATATGCATTAAAAAAAAGTAAACATAGTTATCCATTTAATATGAACTAGAATAAAGTGATAAAAAAAAAAACTAGAATAAGCAATGTAAATTCCTTATCTTTTCTCTCTCTTCCCTCGAATCCAATATCAATTCATGTGGCTTTTGAACAAGATTAGCTTTCTAAATATTCAACTCAATTCAACAAGTCCGTTTTCTTTTATGTTTTTCACTTGCATGAGGGATAAGTGCTCATGAATGAAGGAAGCATGGTAATGAGCACATAAATGGATTTGATTTGGGTCTCTAGGCCTACTCTCCTTGATGCATTTCAGCTTTGATTTGGGGGCATGGTTCTGCACCATAATGTCCCTGTAGCTCCTCGAGTCCTCGGTTCTTGGAGGTTTAGAGGGGCACTGTTTCAGTAGAATTCTGAGAGCAGTTACTTTGTGCATATTGCCAAAGGTTTGGTCTGTCTCCAATCATCTCCCACCCATACCCCCAATGATTGGGGACTAGATGAGTTCTGTTATTGTTGTTGTACTTGCATGAAAGATGGATTTCAAGCATGCATCTTCAGCCTTTGGTGGGGCATCATCTAGTCCTTTTTTTGTAGCTCGGAACATATTGCCTTTTGTTACAATCAAGCTAATGACATGTTTATCTGCAGATGTCTCAACAATCTTATTTCACATTATGTACTATGTACTGGACAATCTTGTGATTTTAATTTTGCTGTCCATTCATCAATTTCCCCCGTTTCATTCATTGTAACCTCTTAAAGAACTAAGCTCGTCTAGTATGTTAGTGTTTAGCCTACTGTTTGACAGATTCATGGATATGATTCACAAATTCTGCGTAACAGATTCAAGTAATCTAGTCTTCTCTAATCCCACTGGATTGCCCTCTTTATTCAGTGTAGGATGAATCTGAAACAAATGAAGATGCTTGTAATTTGGATGTTCTCTGGTCATCTAGCTTTCACAATTTTCTAATATATCACCAAAAAAGTTGTTGTTCCTTTGCCATTTATAATTTTTCACGCTATTTCCTCCATTGTCCTCTCATCAATTGGACTTTAAGATCAATTATATGCATTTGCTGTTTGACAGTAATTACCCATGACTCCCTGTGATATAAATTATTATTGGTGTTTTTTTATATCTAATGTGAAAGTAGGTCCAGAAGAAGGATTGCAATTGTTAGTACTGATCTTTTTTTCCCTTTTCCCTATAATTAGGCTCTTGAGTCTGGTGAGCTTGCTCGAGGTGGTGTAGTTACAGAGGGGAGTGCTGGGAGCACCGCTATCAGTCTTGCTACCGTTGCTCCTGCTTATGGATGCAAATGCCATGTGGTTATCCCAGATGACGTCGCTATTGAGAAAGTATGTATATTGTACTTACGTTTTGTTCTTTCTTTTCAAAAGGCGATGCTTGTTGTTGGCTTGGGTGTGAGTTTCCAGCTATAAGTCCTTGTTAACGTAATGCGTACAAAGTTTCCGCTGCTTATTTTCACAACATGTTCTCAAGTGGAGAAAAATCAAGTGCTGCATTCAGGCTGCTCACTGCTCAGACTTTCACTGGAAAATGTCTTGTTTAACTTTCAGAAAGTACAAATTGAAATTTTTTCAAAGTTGCTGATCTGATTGTGCGCTTATGCATTTTGCATTCGTGAGTTCAAATTTGTTTCTAAGTTTTCCAGACATTGGCTTCACATTTTTCAGTCCCAAACAATTGAAGCCCTTGGAGCTACTGTAGAAAGGGTTAGGCCAGTGTCAATCACACACAGAGACCACTATGTCAATGTGGCAAGGAGAAGGGCACTGGAAGCAAATGAAGTGGCATCAAAGCAAAGGAAGTCTAAACAAGCAGATGCCGAAGATATGGAGCATACTAATGGTTACGAATCTGAGAGAGGGAAACAAAGTTCAGTCTTCTCAAGTGATTGCAAAGGTGGTTTCTTTGCTGATCAATTCGAAAACCTGGCAAACTTCAGGGCCCACTATGAGGGTACTGGGCCTGAGATTTGGGAGCAGACTGGTGGCAATCTGGATGCTTTCATTGCAGCTGCTGGTACAGGTGGCACCGTGGCTGGAATTTCGCGGCTTTTGAAGGTCATTAATTTGTACTTTTTTGTGCTGACAGATATTTGTTTTGTCGTTTGAATTTTGAAGTCATATGTTGTTTTTTGTTGATATTTGACAGGAAAAGGATCCAAACATCAAGTGTTTTCTTATTGATCCACCGGGTTCTGGTTTGTTCAACAAGGTAACAAGGGGAGTGATGTACACCAAAGAGGAGGCTGAAGGACGGAGGCTGAAAAACCCATTTGATACTATAACTGAAGGAATTGGAATTAATAGATTAACCAGAAATTTTATGATGGCAGAACTCGATGGGGCTTTCCGAGGTACAGACATGGAGGCAGTGGAAATGTCTAGGTCAGTATGTAATCCCCAGAAGTCTTTACTCGTATATTACTCTCCCTAGGGCATCACGCAGATCCCATGGAAAATGAAAAGTTGTGTAGTCCTGCCTATTTGCTGTGAATTTGATGCAACAAGTGGGCTACAGGTTGCCTTCTGTTGCTATTTTCGGTATCTTTGTTTTCCCTTGTTAAAAATTTCAAATTAGCCCAGAGAGATCTTTCATTCGGACCATTCTCGTTGTGACTGGAGGATAGAAAAGGAGAATTTCACGCATAACCTTAACCATGACATATAGTGTTCATATGCATGTTTACATTATTCAGGCTTCTGATTGTGAAGGTACTTGTGTTCATTATCAGGTTTCTGTTGAAAAATGACGGACTGTTTCTTGGGAGTTCTTCTGCTATGAACTGTGTTGGAGCTGTAAGAGTGGCACAGTCGATTGGCCGTGGCCACACAATCGTAACGATTCTTTGTGACAGCGGGATGAGGCATCTGAGCAAATTTTACGACTCTCAATACCTTTCTGATCATGGCTTGACACCCTCTGCTACTGGACTAGAGTTTCTGGGTATCAGATGAGATTAGGTCAGATCGAGTCCTGCTGCTCTTGGACCTTCTTTCAGGAGTTTCTGATAGTATATCTCAGGATGTAAGATATCATTGGTCTGTCCTCATTTTTGTAGTTGCTATTGGGCAGTGCCGTGCATTCATCTTGTAGAAGTCTGGTAAAAAAATTTACCATGAAAGTTGAACAATGGAATTAGCATTGTTATTCAAATGGAAATGAAAAAGATTTGATTAATTTTGGTTTCGAGGTTTAAGGGTTGATTGATTGGGAGCATGAACCTTAAGTCGCTGTGATAGTTCTCACAGTAACCAATCGCCAAGCAGGAGATTGGTTACTATTTGATAATTTGAGTCGATTATTTTGTAGGTCCTTGTAAAATCTGGAACTGTTGAGATATGGCAAGGGCCTAGTAGAAAACATGAGCCTTTGAGATACATATGGATGCAATGTTAAAACTGATCTTTTGTGAAAATTTTGCACAAGTACAAACATCCAACTTCGGAATTGTTTCAACTATGAGATACAAGAATGAATCAAAACTGACAAAATTTAGACACGAGCACATGTATTAACAAATATTTGGTAGTAATCCACAAAGGAAACCCAGCCCAAACACAGGAAGATGAAATCATTGACTACCCACCCACAAGGGTGAGAGAGTTTGATAATAAAGGGAAAGAAAATATTATGAAATCATTGACCCAAAAAGGGATGAGAAAGTTTCCTAATGAAGGGAAAGAAAATATTTCCACTGGGAGAGAAATACTAGCAGTACTAATTAGCTCAAAAGAAAAGAGAGAATAAAAAGCTCAGGTCACATTTTGTACCTCCATGCTTTTGAAACGAAATCGCCTCTTGTTCTAAAACGAAATCGCCTCTTGTTCACATAAAGAGGGAAAGAAAAAAAAAGAAATATGGAACTGTAGTAGCTTCCACATCTGGTCTCCATAGGATTAGGGGGTGTTCCACTAAAAAAAAACTGTTTTTTCCAAACACCGAGACATGTCATTCTCTCACAACACATCACATAAAAACCGTGAAAAATCAAATTTTTCAAAAAATTGGGTTAGTGGAACACCCCTTATTTTGGTAGTTAAAAAATGCCCCCAAAAAACTTGTCTCTGTAACATGAAGGGAGAAAAAGAAGAAGATAACCTTTATATATTCCAAACATAACCTAGAATTGATTAAGTGAACAGTCCATAGTTTGGAAGATGACCAATAGGTAAAGTTAAGTAGTTAAGGAAATCAAATACTTAATAAACGTTTTTTCCCACAACTCCTGCATGTAATAACAGCCTGTACCTGTGTTACGAAAACAATAATGATTGGTACATAACACTCGACCACAAAACTAACCCATTGCTCACGCATAGGGGTGGGTTCCATATGTGGATTCTGCCTATGAGTCTCATTTCTCTATGCGAGAGAATGTTGTAGTTGAGTGTTGTGTCCACAATATTATTGTTACGCAGTATTGTTTGATGCATAAAAGGAGCATGAAGCAGCGCGTGGATGTACACGTGCTCACGACACTAGGCGGTGTTCCACTAACAAAAAATAGTGTTTTTCAAAAACTAAGACATATCATTCTCTCACAATACATCATATGAAAAACTATAAAAAAAATCAACTTATTATAAAAACACCCTTAGCGGAACACTATGCATAATCTTTCCTTTGTTGCTTAACCCGCTTTTGAAATCCGGGTTGGAAGCTCGGATCCCACGCCGATGTTCCAAACGCGGTATCTTTCGTGAGGAGAGTGAGGGAGAGAGAGAGAGAGAGAGAGAGAGCAGAGTGGGAGCAGAAGTCGGGAGAGCTCCAAATCAGCGAAAGAGTGTGGCTCAAAATCTACGTAAGTTCCAAATCTTTCAAATCATTTTATCTCAAATCACTTCACAATTTGTTGGGTTTCTCTTGCAAATTCTGATGCTTTAATCGTTGTATAAAAAAAGTGGTAAAGACTGCATTTTTACAGCTTAGGGTTTCATGTTCTCCTCAAGCATTGCATGTGCTTCAACTCTCTTTCCAATCTTCAGGGCTTCTTTTCTTTGTTTTAGTTCTGTAATTTGTATTTCTTAATACGTAGATGTGATTATTTGTTTTCTCTTGCAAATTCCGATGCTTTTTTCTTGGTAAAGAATCCATTTTTGTAGTTTAGGTTTTCGTATTCCCCTTAAGATTGCATGTCTTTCAACTCCAGTTTTCAGGGCTGCTTTGGTTTAATTCCCTAATTTTTTTGCATGCATCCTTTCTTAGGCGAAATGGGGTGTTTTTAGTGTAAAGATCTGGTATTGCGATTTCATTCATTCATTTTTTTTATCCACATTCTTGTTTTTTGATTTTTTAAGAACTAAAATTTAAAGATAATGATTCTGAACAGAGTTTGTTATTGGTCTAAGCTTTGTTGGATTGGACAAGAAGAGAGGTTGTTTTGAATTTGATAAAATATGGGTGAAGAAGAGACAATGAGTGAAGTTACCGAGGCAGCACTAAATGGGGATACCACACCAGAGCATAAGGGTGAAGATGTGACAAAGGAAGAGGAAAAGGATGGAGTAAAAGAAATGGAAGTAGATAAAAAAGAAGATGAGAAACACAAAATGGATGTGGACCAAGAGGGTGAAGAAAAGAAAGAAACTGAAGAAGAGGAGAAAAAAGAAGAAAAGCAAGGTAAAGAAGAGGAAGAAGATACGAGAAGTGATGGTATGGAAAAGGAAAATGAGGAGAGCAAGGAAAAGGGTGAGGAGAAGGTGGATGAATTGAAGGAGGAAGAGGAGAGGGATGGAGAGAGTAAACAAGAGAAAGTCTCAAAGGGGCGTGGAAAAGGGAAGTCTCCAGGGATCAAAGCTAAGAGCAATAAAAAGGAAGTGGAAGAGGAGCAGGAGAAAACACCCGTGGCTTCTCCAACCAACCGCCCTGTGCGGGCACGGAAATCTGTAGCAAGGCTTGTTGAATCCTTTGAAATGGAATCTGTCAAGGAATTTCATATTGGAAAGGTGTTCCTTTTATCTAGTTTGCAGCTGAAACTATTAGTATAACGAGCAATTTTTACAGTTCAGTTTGGGATGTAGTTGACGTCTTACCTTGTAATTGCAGGGTCGTGGTACTGCACTAAAAGAAATACCTAATGGTAAATTTATTGACTCTTTTTGTCCCCACGCTTACGTAGTCGTTGCACTTGTATAACATTTGCTTAGAATCCTATTCTTTGTGATGTATTACATAAACGCATTTAGAAGGTTAATGATTTGGGTGTTTTGGAATAAGTAAAAATTCAATTTAGTTTAACCATTTGAAGAAGAAAATGAAATGTTTTGGTTGGTGAGTTTCTATGCTTTAGTTTTCTCTTCTTGCCTGAAGGTTTTAAATTTTTTGCTTGGGAGTTCTGTTTTAAAATCATAGTTGAGTTTGCGGAGTTTTTCTATACGCTGACACAAACTGTCTTGAAATTGATTTCACTTCGTTTTTCTAGTGTGGTTTTGTATGCTATGTAGCTAGTTTAGGTTTAACCTTGTCAACAAAACTCTTAGTAGTTCGCTTTTTTTTTTACCCAAGTCAATAAAACTCATAGTATTTCGCTTTTTTGTTATATTTTGTTCCATTTGATAACTCTTTATTTCAGTTCAATAACTGACTTGCCCATCATTGTGTCAACCAACTGTTTCAGTGGCATTCAAGTTATCAAAATGGAAAACTGATGACACTTTGAAATTGCTTCATACAATTCTCTTTGGAAGGAGGGGGAAGGTAATTTAGTTTGAATCACTGGTTCTAATAGTTGTGCTTTGTTTCCCTCTTTGTCTTTGTTTTGGTGTTCAATCTTCGGTGAAAAGGTGAGATTTGAATGTGAAATTAGCTGGAAGCATGGCATTAACGTGGTGATGCTTTCATTTTCTGCTAATTCGCACAAGTTGTCTCCTTGGTGGGTTTTTCCTTAAATTGCAGCAACTTAATCCAGTTTTGACAATCACGTGCATGCTTCATTTTGTTCAGTTACCTATCTTTTATTTATTGAGTATCCAACTTCGTTTCATCGTGTTTTCCATTTACGAGTAGGCAAAGAAAAGTGGAAGGAAAATTGGAAAAAAGAAAATTTGCTTCATTATTGACTCTATTTCATGACCTTATGCAGGCAGCTCAGGTCAAAAGTAATATATTCCGGTTTTCTGGCTTTGTGTTGACTGAAGATGAGGTATAGTATCCATCTTTAAGAGATATTCCAGGGCTGTCATCATAATATTTGTTCCCCTTTAATTAAGGCATTTATCATGTTTGCATCCCATTTAGCTATTAGGATACTTCATCCTGTTTGGATTGGTGACATTCTGTAACTAACCCAAACCTGTGTCTGAGCTTTTTTCTGAATTCACTTCTCTGTTGTTGCAGGAAAAGCAAAAGATAAAAATGAAAGAAAAACTTGACAAGTGTGTTAAAGAGAAGTTGTTGGGATTCTGCGATGTGCTTGACATACCAATTGCAAAGGCTGATACAACGAAGATTAATACAAGAAAGGTTTGTCGATATCTAACCTCTGATGTATCCAGTGTTTCCTCACTTTTTTTCGTGAATAGTTGCTTGATATCCCAAACTTACTGCCTATTGGCTGTGTAGGTAGATGATTAACGCACAACATGCATCTTCATAAGCCTCACATGCCAAGTTCTTATGGTCAGTCTAATCTGACTGTGACATAAAATGCTGGTTAAATAATTGATTTGCTGTGAAACTCTGCTTGGAAAACCATCTAGAAGAAAAGCGTAAATATAATTCTTTACTGGTAGTTTAATTAGTATATGACACTGCAGCCAATTTGGTGTACTGTTCTGTTGCCATTGTGACGAGCTAAATTGTGCATGCAGGAAGATATTATTGCAAAGTTGATTGATTTCTTGGCAGCCCCTCAGGCTACAACTACTGAGTTACTTTCTGACAAAGAGCAGGTTGGGTAACCCCAATGGCAACTTCCTCTTCTTCCTTTAATAACAACTAATCCTTTAAAGAGAATTGCTGCTTTTTCCTGGCTTCTTATATAAATCTGTGCTCTGTCCGAATACCAGTCAAGTAAAGGAACTAAGCGCAAGAGGGTAGGCAAAGAGAGTGCATCAGTGTCTGGCAGCACGCCATCAAAAAGCTCAGCTAAGGTACCATTGATGTTAGCTGTGCATTTAGGTCTGTAGAAAATCTATAACTTGCTTCATCTCCTCATTTTTCATCTCTCTTTGTCATGGTGTATTTTGCAGAAGAGTAAGATGCATGAGAAGGTATCTAAAGAGAGAGAGAGAAATTCTACACCTGAAATAGAAGGTGAGTCAGAGGAAGGAGAGGAAGAGGAGAAACAAGAAGAGAATGGAGTTCACGAAGGATCCAAAAATGAGGGATCTGATCATTCTGACAGTGACGAGAACAAAGATGAATCTGAGGATGAGCCTAAACAAGAGATTAAAGATAAACATGGTTCAAAAAAGTTATCTGCCAAGAAAGAATCTTCTGGGAAGGCAAAAACCAAGAAAGTTTCTACTCCAAAGAAATCTAGTCCTCCCACTGAAAGAACGCCCCTGAAATCATCATCAAAGCGCTCTGAGGCTGATGATAAAAGTAATACAAGTCCAAAGACATTGTCGAGGAAGAAGAAAATTGATGGAAAGGAGAAAACCAAGGAAGTTGAAACTCCAGCAAAACCTAGTCCACCCACTAAAAGAAAATCTGTGAAATCATCATCGAAGGATTCTGAGGTTGATGGTAGAAGTGATACAAGTCCTAAGATATTCTCAAGGAAGAAGAAAACTGAGGTAGTAAAGGAGAAGTCCTCAACTCCAAAGAAACCTGCTTCCTTGGAAAATACTGGTAATAATCATCTTCTTTAGTTTTTCCTCTTTCCTTGCGGACATGAGTTAAATCCTGCTCATCAGAAGTTGGCTAGTACGGTTGATATGTGGTTTTAGTTCTTCAAGATTTTGTGAGTTTGTGATATCGTTTCAAACTGAAATATGTCTTGTTTGTCAGTGGTTTTTGTTAGATTAGATAAAGATTTGTTATTTGATATTATCTTTCTTTAGCCTATCTATGTAACTAACACTTGTACTTATCCTTTATGTTTATCCCTAACTGATGGGATTGTATTCTATCTCTTTTTGTGTATTTATACTCAACGTTAGTAAATGAAAAGATATCAATTTCTTCTTCCAAACTTGACATGGTATCAGAGCTTTTCTTCCATAATCCCTAAGAAATATCCTTCTCTCTTTTTTTCTTCCTCATGGCTGGTGATGATCCACCAATTACCAATTCTTCAAAAGCCCAACTTCCAGATCCTATTGATGAAAATAGCCCTTATTTCCTTCACCACTCAGATAGCCCAGGGACTGTTTTGGTCTCTCACCGCCTTACGGGAGACAATTATGCTACATGGTCACGTGCCATGAATATGGCCCTTGTTGCCAAAAACAAGGTGGGGTTCGTTGATGGCTCTCTCCCGCAACCCGATTCAAAGTCTCCTACTCATTCGCTTTGGATTCGAGCGAATACTATGGTCTGTTCTTGGATTATCAATGCTTGCGATAGAGATCTTGCTGACAGTGTTGTTTTTGCCTCATCTGCCTATGAAGTTTGGAAAGATCTCCACGACCGCTTTTCTCGCAAAAATGCTCCAAGAATATTCCAACTAACGAAACTCATTACAAACTTGCTGCAACATCAGTCTTCTCTATCATCTTACTACACCAAGCTTAAGCAATTGTGGGATGAACTGGCCTCCTACTCAACTTTCACTCCGTGCTCTTGTGCAACCTCCTTCAATTTCAATGCTTATCAAGATCAAGAACGTCTCATGCAATTTCTTATGGGACTAAATGATAGCTATGGTCCAGTAAGGAGTCAGATTCTTCTAATGGAGCCTTTACCATCTGTCTCTCGTGCTTATTCTTTTCTCCTGCAAGACGAAACCCAACGCGGTCTTCATGTTTCTTCCCAAACCACTGACCATGCTGCGTTTTCAGCTCGAATCCAAAAGAATGTTACTTCACATCCATCAGAAGTGTCTAGCAACCCTCTTTTTTGTCGATACTGCAAAAAAGATGGACATCTTAAGGAAAATTGCTACAAGCTCCATCGCTATCCCAAAGGCCATCCTCGTTACAATCCGAATCACTACAAGAAGCCACCCCCACATTATGCCAACAATGTTGCTCATTCAGCCCCTACTACACAGACTTTGGCTGAACCTTCGGCTATTTCGGCAAGCCCTCAATTTACATCAGAACAACATCAGCAAATTCTGCACTTGCTTCAAGCACGCGCAGGTAGTTCAAGTTCTATTTCTCACTTGACAGGTAATATTATTTGCTCTACTCTCTCGTCATTCTGGATCATGGATCATTGATAGCGGTGCCACCGATCACATTATTTGTTCCCCTTCTTTGTTTTCCAATATTCAACCTATTATTCCCAATACCTCTATTAGCCTACCAAATGGTTCTCAAGTACCTGTACTACACATAGGCACTAGTCCTATTTCTTGGAAGACAAAGAAGCAATCTACTATTTCTCGTTCCTCAGCTGAAGCCGAGTACCGAGCCATGGCAACAGCTTGTTGTGAATTGACATGGTTGCGCTATCTTTTTAAAGATCTTGGTTTCCCTCATAATGGCCCCATGAAACTCTACTGCGACAACAAATCAGCCTTACATATTGCGACCAATCCTGTGTTTCATGAACGCACAAAACACATTGAGCTCGATTGTCATTTAATTCGGGAAAAAGTACAGCTCGATCAGATACTACCTGTTTACGTTTCTACAACCCATCAAATTGCTGATATTCTTACAAAGGCCTTGGGCAAAGATCGGTTTCAATTTTTAGCAAACAAGTTGGGCCTTCTCAATGTTCATACTCCAACTTGAGGGGGACTGTTAGATTAGATAAAGATTTGTTATTTGATATTATCTTTCTTTAGCCTATCTATGTAACTAACACTTGTACTTATCCTTTATGTTTATCCCTAACTGATGGGATTGTATTCTATCTCTTTTTGTGTATTTATACTCAACGTTAGTAAATGAAAAGATATCAATTTCTTCTTCCAAACTTGACAGTTTTAGTTTTTGTTGAGTTTGAGAAATCATTTCAAACTGCAAATATGTCTTGTTTGTCAAGTAAACTGCAAATTGCCTCCATGAAATGTGTCAAAAGTAAAGATCTGGGGAAATGTTTTTCCGTCTCGGTGAACTTTCTGAAGATGTTTTCTGTTTTTGCGTAGGGAAAAAGGCCGTGAAAGGGAAAGACAAACCTAAAGAAGATAAACTACGGCCAAGTGATGATGAACTGAGAAATGCTATATGCGACATTCTTAAAGAAGTTGACTTCAACACGGTAAGAATTTGTCTTCCTTTTATTCTAGGGATGATTATCTGAAAAAACCAAATAAATGGCCTCTGCAAGTCTAGTTTGTTTGTGTGGTTATCTGCTGGACTACCACCTATCTTCCACTCACACACATGCGCTGAATGATGGCTCTTTACTGTAAAAAGATGGTAAAAATGAACACCGTGAAGGTTTGAAGGGTAAAAGTATTTTTAAAAATGTTCTTCTGCCGTACTGGGGATATGCTAGAATTGTATACTCCATGAACTCATACAGAGCTTTTGGCTACACTTTTTAGCATAAATGACATATGAAAGCAATTGAAATGATCATATTTTATTGAGAAGCGTAGACTATTCTCATGTTTTTGGGCTTAGCAAATTTAGTTTATTTTCTCCTTATTATGCTAAAAAAATTACCTTCTTCTTTCTTCCTGTGCTAAGCAAGTAGTTATTAATCATTTGCCAGCGTTTATGATGTATGATGTAAGTTGGATCTTTCTTGATATGTTTTGCAGGCGACATTCACTGACATTCTGAAGCAACTTGGTATGACTTCTACATTATTTCTGACAATCGAAGCTACATTCTGGAAATATATTAATGGTGCAAATAAATAGATAGTAATTATGTTAAATGACATTAAAAAAAATACCATTAGGACTTTGGTTTGATTGCAAGACCCTTGGGATCTTATGTAGGGTCTCAAATACAAAACTCTTGACAATGCAAACGTCCCCTGCTCTATGCCAGATTGCCCGGTGTTGGGGATTAGGACTCTCAATGCCCACAAGTTTGGGTATTGAACTACCAGAACTTAAGGTGGGCCAAAAACCTAACCCGGCTCGTAAGGGGTTTTGCCCTAGGATACATCATTCAAAGTTAAAATGTCAGACTTCGACATAAATTTAGTACCTAATTTCCCCCCTTATCTTGGTGCTGCACGAGGCTGGCGGGGAGACAAATGTCTTGTTATTTTGTTAAATGCCGTGAAATTATACAGGAGACTGGTAAATGTGTCCAATTAGTTGCATGTAGAAGAACTTTGTGTTGAATAAAGAGCCTTTGATGTCTCATGGGATTTTTTCTTATTTTTGTATTGCCCTTCTTTCAGCTGGGAGATACAAAAAAGATCTCACATCCAGAAAGTCTTCAATAAAGCTCATGATCCAGAATGAACTTACCAAACTAGCAGATGAGGACGACAGTGAGGAAGATGATTAGGGCAATGCCGATGAAGACGAAACTCGGCCTCCCAAATGCCCTCCCAAATGCATAAAGGCCTGACAGCCAAGTTGGAACATCCCCAAGAATAGCTAATTCTTCCAAACTGTCATCATGGTGATATTTTCATCATGTTGTACAATCTTCTTTTCTTTTCTAACTACTACTGATTAGTGACTCGAATTTATTTTCAATGGGTGGAACGTGTTTTCTGGATGTTAGTGGAGTTGGGTTCTTGGTAGGAATTCTCCTATCTTTAATATTATGATCAACTTTTCAGGACAATTGGAGAAGTATTCTTGTTGATTATTGAAGAGCGAGCGTTATGATCTTAAAGCGGAATCAGTTTTCATGGACTATGCGCTATCAGGATATATAGCATCAAACGTTCTCTAGTTTTTACTTTGCATTTTGCCATTAGGTAAATTTGTTATGATCATGCCGGTCATTTCTTAGGGAACTGGTCCTCTCCAAAGGTGTTAGTGCTGAATTTGTGGGCTCTTTGTTGCATCACTTCAATGTTTGAGATCGTTCATTTTTTAGAGCACGACAAGACCATCAATCAAAATCGTACTCCCTCCATATTAAATTGGCATGCTCACATCAAAGGGATTACAAGATGAATTCAAGCTTAACTTGTTTATACAACGAGCACGTTTCACACAAAATTTTAGTTAGGGGAATACAGTCGAGTTCAAGTAGCGTCTTTGTAATGCGGTAATTGTACTCTTTGCTTTCTTTTGTCAAAGCTGAGTACACCGAGAACGAGGATTGCTTTGGCAGAACTCATAACCCTGAAAGCCTTTACATTTACGGCCATTCACAAAAGCAGAGAACTATGAGAAATGCTGTATACAATACCATAAAGACCGATAGCTGATGAAACAGGGCGAGTCTAAAACCACAACTTCTTGTACAATATTGTGCCAAACAAGCTAATGTGGCGCTGTTTCATCGGTTATTGGGTGGATTGATAATTTTCAATTCCCAATGAAGCAATGTCACATTGACATATTGTGCAAATTATGGTGTTTGTAGCATGACTCTATCAAACAACAAAACATGTTATTTGCCATCAAAACGCGCACCTCAACTAATCTTGAGATCTAAAAACCCACCGACTACTAGCAGGGGCTCCACTTGAAGCCGGAGCAAATGCTCAGTCGAACCTTCTTTTTATTTTTATTTTTATAGAAAGGTCAAGTTGTCGGAATTTTAGAAAGGTGAAGTAATGCTCCATAGGACTGGCCTCAAAGGAGTTGATAACACCTGAGCGGTTGCAAACCTGAAACCTTAGCAAGAAGCAAATCGTGAATCCTAGACCTTGACCACTAGGCTTAACCCCTTAGGAATTGCAATTGCCTAGATTAACCTTAATCATTCTATAGAAACACTTTTGAAATAAGTGCTTGCTTGTAAAACGTTATTAGTATTTTACAACTTCATATAAGCTATTAAAAAAACAATCAGGGAGTTGCACACCGCAAACAAAGAAACAACTTCATATAAGCTATTAAAAAAAAAAAAAAAAACAACCAAAGCTGCAAAAATAAAAAACAAGCAAAGCTGCACAAACCGGGACTTGCACACCGCAAACAAAGAACGTGTGTCGCACACATATGTAGAATGTAATGAGAGTTGAAATATGCCAGAAAATGAAAGTAATATACACAGGTTCACAACAAAGACCATGAACAAACAGGAATCTGATACAAATTTTCCGAGGATGACGACGATTTTATAGATTCAACTTTTAAATTTATCATAATGTACACGACACATTGTGTGGTCGACATGGTATACTGTACCCGAAAAATAAGGGGAACTAATACAATATAAGAGTAATACAACAAAACCCAAACAAGAAAAGGGATATCAGCAACATCCTTAAAGAGTTAAATCCTATTACATCCCATTCAAAACAGTAAATTCTAAAGCAATCAACTCAGACTTCAGCATGTTCTAGCCATAACCATTGTCCACAACATTGGTCTGCTCAAAGAGACATTTAACTGAAACATAAAATGGAAAGAAAGCCTAACAACTACGATAAGAAGTTCCACCCCTAGATCACTGTCCACGATGAGGAAAAGTCATTAGTTCATGTGCTCCCTGTCTTCGAGATAACCATGGGTCGCTGAACAGCTTGAATTCCCGCACCAGATATCCTTCAAGCTGAGAATGAAACAAATGAAAGTGTTAGTCGACACAATCAGTAACTGAGTTTGCATCAAAATAAAGAAAGCAGCACAGATTTGGCTTATCATACAGCCCAAGGTTAAATCAGTTATCAGGTCCTTAAGACAACCACCATGTTTCCAGAAGTGAAATGACAAAAGAAAACGACATTGCTTACTGTATGATGTTGGGAAAGATAAGCTGTCGAGATTCGATCAATCACAAAGTTTCCATGGGTTCAAGTATTTCTTGAAATATATATTCAGAACCCATCAAAGATAATCCTTTCAAAATTACAGCACATTGAACTGCAGTTCCATGCAGCATTATCACAACTATAACTTACCATGCACAGTATCCTTCAGCACTACCCCAATGTGCTGGCAAAAACTTGCCGATTGAATTTCCAAAAATAAAACAATATTTCGTGGTCCACTATTTGACCACTTCAAACCCATCTATTATCAAAATCAGTCCAATGCTGTCTAGTTTGAATATTGAAGTCCCAGATGAAAGAATTTCATGTCCAAGACAGCGTTCGATGGTTTGCGCAATAGCAGTTATATCCCATTTATCAGGTATATGGGAATCAAGTGGAGGTTGTACAAAGCTCTCTGACCAGTTAAATACTGCATGAATGAGCTAAAAGTATAAATAGATCGAGCAATGCAAAGCAAAATAAGGACTACAGGATTCCTTTTCCAACCGAAAAGATAGGTCAGTTGGAAAGCTTGTACCCTATGACTATGAAGTACAAGAGGTCTCAAGACACTCCCAGGCTTTACCCAAGACCTTTGCTTACAAGCGGTTGCTGGTATTTAGCTTTACACTATCATACAAAGTTTGGTTCGAGTTCCTTTTTAACTAACTAAAACAAACAACTATACATACGTTGTGAATTTTTTCTCACTCTGCAGAGTAAAATATACAACCATTAAGAGACCACCAATGAGTGCCACCCATATATTTACAAAACCAACTATACAAGAAAACATTAACTCGAAAAACAAAACAAGAAACAAAAAGAAGAGCATATACAATTCCCTACTCCCTACAATAACAAAACGCATCAAAACCTTAAGGGAAGGCACTTCCAGCCACCCAAGGAAACAAAAATCTCATAAATCCTTTAACAAAAGAACATTCTATACAAGCTAAGGAACGACAATCTTTTCGCCACACATACACCAAGTCAAACACAACATTGCAACATCTCATGCTCTCTTCCTCCATTGTCTACTCTAATGCCTCTCCAAGTTCACAAAATTATCCGCAGTTTTCGGGATCCAAGACAGTCTGTCCAACCCACGGCAAACACTAAAGGCCATGTATCTCGCCATTCTATACTGGACAAGGTCATCCAAACTTCCCATTTCTTCACACATGAAGCAAACAGAGAAAATAATTAGGCCTACAAGATACAAGAAGCTATGCAAGTATATACAGTTATATCTGGAAGGCCAAAGCATACTGATAAAATACACCTTCAGAACAGCAAAAGAAAAAGCAAAATAAAAGTTATTGTTTGGCTGAGATCGGACTCCGAAAACAGACACCTAAACATAACTCACAAGCTGAACCTCAAAGACTGCTACATTTACCAAATTGGGCACGAAGAATGTACAAAGCACTGCTTTCTTCAAATGCCAAAAATAGCAAGGTAAAATGGATGACATTATGACACTTCACAAGTCTCTACATTTTTCTATAACTTATGCAACCAATTACAGAAGCTATAACAACAATTTTAGTTGCACCCAGAAAGGGTATGCACTCGTCCAACTTCAGAGAGAGAGAGAGAACTCCAGATAGGAAATATAAGTTGTAATGTTAGGATTTCCGTTTTGTTTTGGTCCCTGCCTTTAAAGTTTAAATATGAAGGGGAGAAATCAATAAAACTTAGAATACATAACCATCAGAATCTTTTGACAATGTATCCTCAATGAATCGCCTAAATGGCGTGCCACGACAAGTGAAGCCACTTGCCGAGAAATCTTAATCCATCAGTTTAGGAGCATGAAATAACATATGGAATCATGGGAGAATACAAAATTCTAGGGACACATGAATCACTATGACCCTACAGTGTTATCTGGCTTCACAAGAATAATGCATCAGAAATTCTAAGTTCTTCTGCAAGCACACAACACAGAATCAATACTTCATCCACCACATCCACCAATTTGACACTTAAAAAATTAACACAACGGGTCGAGACCAAAATCTATAGTGAGATAACTTACTCTTTCCATGCACCAATGGAACTGTCCCCTGCAAACAACGGCAACCAGGAGATACTGCATATTCAATCCATGAAAGATATCCCACAGAACAGCTATTCAATGCCCAAGGTGACAACTCCAAGGAGAATGAAATGAACCTCGCAAACCCAGAAGTGGACCAGAAGCCTGAAATTGAAGCAGAGTCTAACTAGTTATTCTGAGGCCAGACGTCGCCTCTTTCCATAGTCAGCATCCCGTGATCTTGAACGTTGCTCCTCCTCTTGCGGCAACCGCGACTTGCTATGTGTCCTTGATGACCGTCCCCTTTCCCACTCATCATCGTATTCTGGTTCACGGTCCCTATACCTATGATGATCCACATATCTGTCTCTCTCATCCCTATGTCGATCCCGATCGCGATCCCTATCACGCTCTCGAGATACTTCTCGGTCCCGATCCCGGGAACGTTCACGTTCACGTGACTGGCCACGATCACGTTCCCTATCTCTATCATCGCGATGTCTTCTTTCGGACCAATCTTGATCTTGGCTTGTATCTTTCTCCCTAGGCATGTCCCTTTCGTATGCGGAGTCTCTATCTTCTCGGTACCTTCTATCAGAAGACCCAGACCAGTCCCTTTCTGAGCCTCTATCTTTTTCCTTCATAGCATTTGGCCAAGGCCCTCTATCATGGCTTACCTCTCCATACTGATGATCAGATACAGCTTCTTCCGCATAACTAGACTCCCCTGCCCTGCCAGTATGCTCCTCACCAGCCCATCCAGCCATATTAGGATCAGACCACATTCCCATATTATGACCCTCAACACCGGTTGTGGGCATCATGCCCATTCCATTCATGGGCATACCTCTACCAAAGAATGCAGGGTTCACATGAGGAGCAACACCGGGCAAACCCACACCTCCCACAGGCGGGAACGAAGACAAAATCCCTGAAAAGGGAGGAGTTGGACCACCAGGAAACCCTCCATAACCAGCCATTCTCCCCATAGGTGTTGCAAAGGCTGGATCAAAACCTTGACCCATCATAGCTTGATGGTGCAACAAAGGAGGCGTCGCACCCATGCCCTGCCCAAATCCATTACCACCATTTCCCATGATACCACGGCCACCCATTCCAGGCCTATTTCTCATTGGACCAGGTGGCCCCCGGCCTCCCATCCCTTGGCCACTGCCTCTTCCCCAATTTCCTCTCCCATAGCCTCTATTGTTATCAGCGCCACCTTGAAAATTACCAGATCCACCTTGGTAATTTCCGGAGCCACCTTGATAATTCCCACCAGTTGCAGTGTTGCTACCCCCAGCTCTACCTACACCATCACCAACACCCCTTCTCACTTGACCGATAGCAGCCTGGGCCACCTGCTGGTTCCTATTTATCTGCGCCTCTCCCATCTTTTTGACACTAAATGGTGAGGCAGATGCAACAACACATGGACGCCCATTAAACACGTGCCCATTCATTCCTTCCTTGCAAGCTGTAGCAGCAGCAGAATCATAAAACTCAACCTGGCAGTACCCTTTGGACTTCCCACTTGCCTTCTCATCGAAAAACTTCACCTCCTTCACAGGTCCATACTTGCAAAGCTCCGCCTCAAGCTCAGCATCCGTAGTCCACCAATGCAAATCCCCAACAAAGAGAATCGTCCCTCCTCCTCCTCCACCTCCTCCAATTCCAACCCCAACCCCAACACCAACCCTATTTCCATTCAAATTCCCAAACGCACCAGCACCAACACCACCAGCAACGTTGACATTGTTCCCTCCTCCTTGCCTAAGAAACCCTTCATTCTCCGTATTCCCTACTGTCCTCACACCAGCAGCATAAGGCTGCTGCCCAATCCTTTGACCTGCCACACCATTATTGCTATTATTCACAGTCTGTTCTTCTACCTCACCCACTTTACCTAATGGTTGCCCTAATTCAACCCTTACCCCACCACCACCACCACCAGGTGGTACCAATCCTCCACCAGCCCCCCTTACATTCAACTCATCACCTCTAAACCCTACATTCTCAAACCCCTCAACTCTTCCCGAAACCCTACTCGAACCACCCTCACCACCTCCTCCAACATCCTTTTCCACTTCCCTAACCACACTACTCTCTACCTCATCACCACCACCACCACCACCACCACCGACACCAGGTATCACCGCACCCGACTCGGCAGCAGTCTGACCATTCAGTGGTGGCAGGGGCGGGGTCGGCTCGACCGTTTCCTCAACCTCCTCGATTCTCGACCCTATCTCCTCGTTGCTACGCAACGATTGGAGAAACCCCTCACCGACATTCACATCGTTATAAAGATCCTCGTAGTCGTCGTCCTCTTCATCGGCAACGGCGGAGATCGCTTCGTTCCGATGGAACTGTTCGTTCAGATCTCCATCGTTTTCATCCATAGTTTTTGTTGAGCCCTAATAGCTAGGGTTTTTGTAAAAAAAACAGGTTTTTCGAAAAACACAAAACGAAAATGAAGAAAAATGAACTGGAAATCAGAGATTGAGAACTTACCAGAAGGTGTGGAATGAGTGCGAGAGAGAGAGAGATGGTGAGGGCAAACCCTAATCTAAGGTTTGTGAGAGATGAGGAGACTAGGGAAGAGGGATTTCTTTTTCCCCCTTTGTTTTGATTCTAACGTGTGCCTTGGCGCGTGTTACGCATTCGTTTTAATTGCATCAGCAGGCAGCAGCTGTGGCTATTGCGACCACTGGACATAGAGAGAGAGAGAGAGAGAGCACACCCTCTTGGTCACATGTTAGCCACATCCGCTCGTGTGGGACCTACTACGAGATTTTACACGAATGATTATAGCCACTTAATTTGTTTAGGATATTTTTCTAAAGGGCTCTTGAAAAAAAAATCAGTCAAATCAATCAAATATCAGGAAAGGCTTGATAAGTTTGTTAAATTTTTGGTCCGTTCAATTCATGAACTGAAACTTTAATGAATCAATTGAGTCTTCATCGGTAATTGATTGAGATGTTTTTTTTAAGGATCCCTAAAAAAATATTCTAAACAAATTGAGCGGTTCCGATCACTTGTGTGAGACCTTGAAATAGTCCCACGCGAGTGGGTGTGGCTGGTATGTGACTGAAGTGTGCCTCTAAACTTTTTGTTTTCGTTTTTACTAGGCTAGCTCAAGGTTCTAAAACTCGCTAGGCGTTTCCAGGGCGGCCGGGGACCTTCTAGCTTCCAAGGCCGAGTACTCGGCGGCTAGTCGAGCAATTAGTCGGGATAGTCAGTCTAGTCGGCGAGGGTTCTTCTAGCGCCTAGAAGGCGAGTACTCGGTCTTCTAGACCTTCTTTTAGAACACTGAGCTAGCTAACAGGCATCTCGATTAATCTTAGGTACTGCATATAAGATTAGCCCTGATCCTTCCACTTACTTGCGGATAGCCCATTTTAAAATGGATTGAAGCTCCGCAATGACTCACTCAAAACAATTAATAGCACCTTAGAGATTTTGAGACCTTATAATTATAAAAATGAGCAAACGTGCTGTGTTTTCTAGACTTCTATTTAATTTCATTGTAATATGGACACAATGGCCACTCGTAATATAGTCGTGGTGTGTATTTTCTAGTTAGTTCCACATTTTGAGTACATTATGTACACACTAGCCATCAGATAATTAACAGTGTTTTCTAGTTAATTCCATTGTATTATGTACAAAGTAGCCACATATAACTGCTTATTTAGCTTATATTTTTTGTAATATTTCGAGAGGAATATTATTAGTCTGTCTTCACCTGCTTTCCTCTGGCACACAATTTTTAATGGAAATAATCTCTTAAATAAGTTTTTTTTTTTTTAAAAACTGTAGCCTCTTTGTAAAATTCTATCGGATTTGAGTAAACCAGTGTTGTTCGTAGAAAAATTTGATAATATAGTCTCTCTTGAACTGTTGATATCTTGATTCTCAATTTAACTTTGACGAGATGGATTGGAGTTTATCTTTCGTCTCTTTTTCAATCCGATTCAAGTGATATAAAATTAGTACAATAAAATCTTTACTTGAAACCAGTCTTGTACTTGTTCCAATTCTTAACTTAAACTCAAAACTGATTTATTGTGTTTTACAAAATAGGTCATTCTCTCAAAATATATCGACTTAAAAACTGACTTAAGCTAAGTCAAGAATTGGAAATAGAAAGATATAAAACGGTCTTTCTCGAAAGTGACATGCATTATAACTAGCTACAAGTAAAATAAGACGGTATTTCTCGAAAGTGATATTAAACATGCATTATCTAGATGTATCTTTTTCCCGAAAGTGGTATCAAACATGCATTATCTGGATCCCTCATTAAATTTCTGCATGTCTCTAGGTCATACCCAAGTTTCTCGAACGCAAAGAAGGAATCGAAATTATCAAATAAGTACAATAGAAAACAGTAAAAATCAAAAGGCAAAAAGAAAACATCCAGACAGACAAAAGGGATATAAGCCCTTTCAAAAGAAGTCTCGGCATGATCTGACTATTTGTTCACAGGTCCTCAACAACCACAAGAAACTTTTATGTTTGGTAGCTCATAGTCACGAATCACGTTTTTACCGAGACGTTTTTGAAAAAATTGGTTTTTTACGGGTTTTTATGTAATGTATTGTGAGAGAATGACTTATCTCGGTATTTGAAAAAAACAGTTTTTTGTTAGTGGAACACCCCCTGAATAAACACCGATAATTATTCACGAAAAATCTAGTGTCTTCAAGCAAGTCAATAAAAACTATTACGATATTTATTTATTTTTCTAAGAAGATTTATTGCTAATTCGAAATCATATCATTTTTTTAGTGAATGTTTTCCAACATTAACTCAATTTTGCTTGTAAGAGTACTTTCAGTGTAAAAGCATCGGATAACTTAAAAACCATATGGAAATTACCCAATATTAGAAACAATGGCGGAGCCAGGATTTTGACTCGAGGGGGGCCGACTTAATAGACTTATTTTTATCTAAGCATATATTTATTATATCATAACACACACACACACACACACACACACACATATATATATATATATATATATATATATAACTTCAAGGGGTCGGCAAAGTGGTCTTGTCTTGGGACTTAGGGCGCGGTTTGCTCCCATTCAGTCTCAGGTTTGATTCATTTTGCCAGCAAACTTTTGGTGCCACTGGGGTTATGCCTGATCGTTGTCTTCAGTGCCCCAGAATTAGTCGAGGTGTGCGCAAGCTGACCCGGAGATCCGGTTATAAAAAAAAAACATATATTTACATTGAAATTGTTCTAGCCTAATGAATTAAAAGTATATAAATCATTTTGTTGTATTCTTTAGGCCACCACAACACTCACATGATTGTTACTTATGAAAGAAATTGAGAAATAAAAATATTGTTTTTTCAATAAATCAAACCAAAACTATTAAGTTCATAAAAATAATTATATTGATAATGTCAATAATATGAAAAATTAGTATTATATTAATTGACTTATGGGGGGGCACCCCATGTAGTTCCGCCGTTCCGCCGCTGATTAGAAATGAGTAAAAATAATAATTGACTTAAAAAAAATTCAACTGTAATATTTACACAACTTCAATGCCGTGGTAGGGATCGAGTTGGGAGAGGCTTGTAGCAAATTTCTTTTTAATGCTCTCAAGAAAGCTCAAAAACAATTATTTGAATGAAAATAATCACTTGAATAATTAAAAGAAAAAACTCTAATCTCTATTTTAAATTAAACCAGTGTTGTTGTGCTGGTTCGAGTCCAGCTCGTTACAAGGCCTTGGTCATATAGATGTCTCGACTCCTGAACAAGGCATGAGGTAGAAAAGTTTGATAATATCTTGAGTTGTTGAAGAGCTTTGGTTCTCAATTTGACTTTGACGAGATGGATGAGAGTTTATCTTTCGTCCCTTTTCAATCGGATCCAAGTGACGTAAAATTAGTGATGTCTATACTTGAAACCGTAAAATTATTGAATAAAGGATGAAGAATTGACTATTTCCATATGAGAAATTTATAACTAGCTACAAGTGATAACACGGTCTTTCTCGAAAGTGATATTAAACATGCAATATCTGGATCCATCTCTTTCCCGAAACTCGAAAGTGATATCAAACATAGATATTATCTGGACCAGTCCTTAAATTTCTCCGGTTGTGTTTGGTTTGAGTTTTGAGTTTTGGTTTTTGTAATGATTAGACAGAGAAATAGGGATAATAATTAAAAAATAGGTATTAATGATTGGAGAGAGATAGAGAGAAAAATAAAAATAAAATTTAAAAATAAGAGTAATAATTGAATAATAATTGAGAAAATCGGTTCTTGAAAATCAAAACAAACAAGGCAGGTCCATGTCTCTAAGTCATACACAAGTTTCTTGAACGCAAAGAAGGAATCAAATACCAAAAGAAAACAGTAAAAATCAAAGGGGAGTGATTTCCACACCCCCTAAATTGTTATCCACACCCCTTTTTTTGTCTTCTAGTGAAATTTTCATGTGTAAAAATGTCACTAAAAGACAAAAAGGGGGTGTGGATAACAATTTAGGGGGTGTGAATATCAATTACCAAATCAAAAGGCAAAAGAAAACATCCGGACAGACTTTTAGGTGTAAGCCCTCAAAAAAAGGTCTCGGCATGATTGCAATGAGGAGACTATTTGTTCACAGGTCCTCAACAACCACAATTAACTTTCGGTAATTCCTTGTGCACCAACGGGGTGCACCGATCCCGTACCGACGGCGTCGTGGACGCCGTTGTGGGTCCCAAATGATCGATTCGAGCCGTTCATCCTTCTCAAAATCGAATTTCGAGTGGGCCCACGCAGAAATCGAGGCAATCGGACGGCTGTATGAGCTCGATCCAAAATCACAGACGAATATTGATCATATTTTTCACTGAAGAAACACCGATAATTATTCACGAGAAATCTGGTTTCTCCAGGCAAGTGAATAAAAACTACAGTATAACAATATATTTGACTTCATATGAAATTTTTTTTTACTGAATGTTTTCCAATATTTAACTCAGTTGAGATCATTAATTGCTTACTCGAACTTTCTTTACAATCATGTTTGGAGGCGAAGCTAAGATTTTGGAAACGTGGAACCCAAAATAAATATGACTAGTATAATAAGTACACGAGTTTTAATGTTAATTATTCATAATATGAAAATACACAGTTTCGCAGGTTAATCATCTATCAACATATTTAATATCCAAAAAAATACACAATGTTCTAAGGGTAACTATGACTCTCATCCAAAAAAGTACACATTTTCTCTCTTGGTTAATCACTCATCAAGACACTAATCAGCACACTTAGAGGGTGTTCCACTAACCCAGTTTTTTGAAAAAACTAATTTTTCACGGTTTTTTATGTGATGTGTTGTGAGAGAATGACATGTCTCGGTGTTTGGAAAAAATATTTTTTTGTTAGTGGAACACCCCTTCAATATTCTAGAAAAATACACATACTTTAATTGTAGAATAGATTTGGGGGGCCTGCTGTCCCGGATGGACGGCAGGCACTGCTGGCCGCCAAAGCTGCGTCGTTTCAAGCCCGCAATTGGTTTATCAGCTCCACCGCTTGAGTCTCGTTTGGCGTTCAGTTTTCAGTGGACATTAGCTAAGACATTTTTAATCAAGCCAGCAAGAAACTATCCACCTGTCTTCTTTGCAAGTGTAGTAGGGTTGACAAATTTTTGTCCTCCTTGATTATTAATACTCGCTTAAGTAGGACCTTTCGCTATCATTTTCAATCATTGTTTTATGATGCGCTCTCAATACTCGTTCTCGCGAATTCTAGTCGTTTGGGATGCATCTTATGTGACGTAAATTGCCATGATCCATAAAAGGCAATTTGAACCACGTATCTTGTAGGCTCCGCCAAAAAAAAAAAAAAATCCGTTTAAAAATTAACTTGACTAAACCAAGTCGATATTGCATGATAGGAGTATTCTTTTTTCTTCCAAGCTTATGGGTTGAATTAAACACATTACACCATTATCCACGAAATAACTGAGGAATTCTTGCAAGTATAAATATACGCAAATGTATATGATGTGGGCTAGCAAACAAGGATTTAAGGCCCTGAGATGGACGCCAAACGAGGACTCAAGCGGTGGAGGTGGCAAATCAATTGAGGGCTTGAAACGACACAGTTTTAACGGCTAGCAGTGCCTGCCGTCCATCCGGGACAGCAGGCGCCCTGAATCCTGTAGAATAGCATTGTTTTTTTTTTTTGGATCGGTTGACCCATTCCACTCCCCCGCATATTAGTTTCGCTTGTTGCTTGTAGGTTGTGATGTGCCTCGAGATATCTGTCTACCATCACTATGCTACGCCTGATCCGTCCTCTAGGCACCTTTGGAAGTTAGGGGGTGTGACAATGTGCAGAGTTGTACATGTTTCCTTATACTCCAATAGGGCCTTCTCGTCGATTGCAGTCTCAAAGGAGAAGCAATAGGTAGGGATTACTACAAGATTTGAACCCGCGATATTTTGTACCCATAAAACAAACGCACGCGTTACCCTTTAATTGGCCTACTAAAGTGTAATCGAAGAAAATTCTTTGCTTGCCGAACTTATATACTACTATACACTTTTTAATCGTGAAACAAAGAATCTGCTGTCCTCTTGGCGACGACCGACACACGGACCAAATACTTCCAAAGAAAACGGCTAATTAGGTTAGGAGCCACCTAAGAATTGCACCCCACCATCCCCAACGGTCATAGAGAGACAGCCTTTGAAACTCTCACAACGTTTGGTTTCAACAACTGCTATAAAACTCCCTCTCTCTCTCTCTCCTCCTCCGCCGTGTTCATCGGACAGACAGAATCCATTATCAAATTCCTCAAAAACATTCCCATTTTTCAGTACCCCAAAAATGTTTAAACTATTCGTACTTGCAATTACTTTAGTGGCCTTGTGCGTGTCACGTTCTGCTACAGCGCAGGGTAACAATGCCCCTGCACCTTCACCGGCCGGTACTTCCCACTCGCCCTCGCCGTCGTCCAGTCCTCAAGTGCCGGCTCCGGTGAGCCCTCTATTATCTCCTTCGAACCCTCCGAGTTCGTCGCCGCCAACTGCCGCCTCTCCCAAGGTTTCTCCGGCGATGCCGGTTGCTCCGTCGACCATCCCCTCTGCTTCGCCGGTGCAATCCCCTACGCCTTCGTCCGGTGAGACTTTTGTTACCATAATCACAAAATAATAGAGAAAAGCAAACTTGAACTATGGCTTGCTTTGGGGGGTGGGAAACAAAAACTAGTTTTCTTTTTTTTATTTATTAAAAAAATTACATTTATTAATTTTGCGTTAAGTTTTCGTAGATTATGATTTGTCTCGATGAGATAACTCTATAGAATTATAGTCAAAAGACTCAAAATTACAGTATTAGTTTTTGAATAAAACAAAAAATCTGTGGATTATATAAATCTTTGTCCTCATTTTGTTCATCTCTAATTATTGTCAAAACAGCTACTCCGGCGAAGTCTCCGACTGCCGCAAAAACCCCGGTGAGCACTCCGGCACCATCCCCCGCGGCATTGTCTCCGGCAATTGCTCCGTCTTCAGCAAATACTCCGGTGGGAACTCCGGCATCGTCTCCTACGGCATCGACTCCGGCAACTTCTCCTACTACAGCAGCAACTCCAGCGAGTACTCCCGTATCAGCACCGGTAAATTCGCCGGCGCCGGCGGAGATTCCCCCTATTCCTGCCACCCCAACGGTCCCTTCAACACCGGCGGGGGCGCCGGAGACGTTTCCGTCGACTAAAAGCCCACCCAGTCCGCTACCGGCGAGTTCATCGCCGGAGATGTCACAGGGTCCTGTCAGTGACGAATCTGGTTCGGACTCCATGTACGGGGGACGGGTCATTTTCAGTGGTCTGGCTCTTTTGGCCGTTTTGGCATTTTAAAACACGAGTACCAGAATTAATTTTTCTATTATTGTAATTTTGTTTTAATTTTTTTGGTTTTTTTTTTGCACAAAAAAAAAAAGAAGTAAAAAGTCCACTATTATTGATTTGTTTATTTGGTTGTTCCGAGTATAAAGTATGGCAATCTTATCTCATTTGGACAGTTATTAAGTGGCGGTATCAGTCACACATCTTATGCGACGTGTACCAACCGTACGGCACCCAAGTTTTTCTCGTCATGGAGTACTTAATTCCACCGTGGGAACTAAAAATAACAGAGCTGATCAGTTAACACTCCTCCATAAGAAAGTAATAGTTGGTGCAAGATTTCATCAATTTGCCCCATTTGGATAGTAGTTTGGAATTCAAATGAAGTAACTGGACATAATTGTTCTATGAGTAATTCGAGTTTTCGGAACCCTTTATGTTTAACAAGAATCCAAAAAAATAATAATAGCGTTTACAGTGTCTGTTTTCAACAGAAAACCAAGTCGAAATTTTTATTTTTATAAATAGAAGACTTTATATATGATAACAAGTTAGTACGTTCAAGAACCTGTGTTCTCTCCACTCTCTTCACCGAGGTTCACAGCCACTGGAACCAGCAATGCAGCAGGCCTGTGCAGATAAAAGAGTCCTTTCGGGATTTCTGCAAAGAAGAACTGGGGCTCAATACGTATATGTCCTCAAAACTGATCCTGATTACCCTGAGGAACAACCCTTGTCTCTACAACCAAAAAAAAACAACAACAACAAAAAGAGAAAAAATGAGAAAAAGAATCGAATAACAAAGTTCAACACAAGAAAACTCAAACTCATCTTGTATTAGAAAGCAAAGAAAAAATTTAGAAACAAGATAGTGAAGTTTGAGTAATTGGCATCACAGATCTTTACCAAAGTTGGAGATCTGAGAGTAGAAGCTTTATCCAGTAGGCATGGTCAAGATCGAAAACAAGCTAACTTCGTCAAGCTAACTTCGTGTTACTTTTCTAAGCGACTAGTAAAGGGTTGCGTGCTTTGCACGAGGAGTTGTTCCAATTGAGAAGATATTTACATTGAAAGGAACTATGAAATTATGATTGTGTTCGTTTGTTATCATATAAATACAACAATAGTAGTCTAGCAGATACGAAGAGCAGATAACCTAACTAATGCCATGTAGCCAACTACAAAACTGACATTCAGTAGAATGTTATTCTAGATTGAATTGACATTTTGTTCAATCGCTTTTTTGCAAGATAACTAATCATGCATCAGCAAAAGGCCCTGAAAGCACAAGCAAAAATATTGCACACTACATCCCAAAAGATCGATAAAGAATACCAATAGGCCCACGAGCCCCTAGTTAAGAGAGAACCATTCTCGAAATGCAGCCAAATGAGATAGCCGAAAGCTGCAACTAATATAGGGACTGGATGTGGACTCGAGCAAATAAAAAGTACCACTCCAAAGGCTTTAGACGAGATTTCAAGGTTCATCAAATGTCAAGAACCACAGAATTCATTAACTTCCAGATTTCCCACTCATAGATGTAGGAATCAGACTATTGCAATCGTAGGCCCTAGCTAGAAGTAGCCAGCAAAAACAGATACCCAGCCGCGAGCAACAGATGATACTGAAAAGAGAACATGGCTCAAATCTGAGTCAAATCCAATGACCCAAGAGAACTCACAATGCAAGAGTAAATGTGAAGTAATCTTGATTCTTGAAAGTATGATTCTTGAAGTAATTTTGCTTTCGTCTTTTCTACGAGGAGGTGCGCTAGGCTCGTAAGTTTGGGAGGCTAAATAAGTCAAGGCAGTTACAACATCTCCTATTAGAGGCCTTGTAGAAGCTTGTTCTTGCAAACACATGGCAGTGACAGCGAGTGCTTGGTAGAGCCCTCGGATTGGGTAATGTCCTGGGAATAATGGATCGGCCATCTTAGCGAAAGACCTCTTTTCTATCTCTAGGTACACTTCAACATGTAACAGGCTGGAAGCACCCTCATCTTTCCCGCAATACAAGTCTACCCATTGAGTCTCCTCTCCATTTCTCTCTTGTTTGACAAACTTCCTGTGCTACAAAACTTCCACTAGAATGCATACAACAAAGATGTTACACTAACACTTGACACTCGATCTCTCAGTTCCCTCATTCTGACAAATAAGCCCACCGTTGCCGTTGAAATTGATCACAAGTTACCCTCAACGGTCAAACGAGATTCATCTTCCTCCCCCAGCCCCCTCCCCCCACCCCAGCACTTTACCACCAGCACCTGACGGCGCTATCAATAACGTAGAATGAGTAGACGGAGATTATTGTTCCCCTTGGCTACTTAAATCTAAAAAGAGTAAAACCAAGAGAATGCTCTCCAAAAATGTGTGGTTGTTGAGAGAGTGAGCCCAATCTTTTTCTCTTACCTCTATTTACATGTTTTGAGTGGAATAGATGTTTACTATTTCTTGTTTAGAGTAATTCCTTCGGTTTTCTCACATCCCCGCTCTGGCCCTTCCCGAGCGCACTAGAAGGGAATGCGCCATAACCTTTTTATATTTGGAATCTAATACCGCTACCTTGCAATCAGTTCGGTCAGCCATGATTTGGAGTCCTGGACTGGCCAATTTGAGACACTAGAGTTTCTCCAAGTCTCGAGACACGAGCTGGTGAACCAAAGGTAAAGCCTAGTTGACCGACTGGAAATTCTGTTAGTGCCCCAGATCACTACCATGGCAAACTAAACTCTAAGGATTGGTTCACCAATGCAGACACTCCAAGCTTTTAGACGTTTGGTGTACCGTATGGTCTTTCGTTGGCCGATACTCTCAACGGAAATGAATCTGCTCCCAAGCTGTTTACAAGCTGAAGTGAACTTGAAGCATCTTCGAGCCAAGTTCAACAGCATTGCTGGTGGAAGAGCCACAATAGACCCTTCCATTACCGTAAAGAACTTGAAGGGGATTGTGGAAACTGAAAAATACATCTCAAAACCAATTGGCAATGATTAGAGAGGTCCCAATATATAATAAGTGATCACTCATTCTATCCCCAAGCAATGTGGGACTAGAATATTTAACAGGCATCATGAGGTCACCAACTCCAATAAGTGTGAGATGTATTCTTCCTCATGATAATGTCTCATTTCTTTACATAAGGTTTGTACAAAAAATACAGAAATTGCTAACCTAAGCTATTCATATTATATGATCATGCACGTGAAAGAATTCATATGCTCAGTGTTTGAACAATGCCACTAGATCAATCCAACGAGAAACAATACCTGCGTGATAAGCAAACATATTTTAAAAACCATAAATTTATGCATGCACGACATCACTGAATCAGTTTGGTGGCTGATTTGAGGTTGGATTATATAACTAAGACATCCAACAGTTTCATATGAATTAGGTTGATCGCCCTGCAGAACAGTTTCCAATCCGGATTTTCAAAATATGAGTCATAGTCATGTTGGAGTGCGACCTTAGGAGCACACCGAACTGCAGCGAAAACAATATTTTTGGACTTCGGTGTGTAATTCCGACCATAGGGCCCGACCTATTTATATTGCAGTTTGCTAATAATTAGGGTTATCAGTTTTTAGAGAAAAACAGAGAGAGGGGCGAGAGAAAATGCGCATTGCAGAGAGATTGCGAGAAGACTTGTACTCTTGATTTCGATTTCATACTGGACTGGTGTGGCTCCCGTGGCTTTTCCTTGTGTCTCGTTTTTCTTTCCAGTTTTCATTACGCACGACTGTTTACTTTTCGTTCTGTGATTCATTGTTCCCAAGGTTCTAAAACTCGCTAGGCGCTCCTAGGGCGGCCAGACACCTCCTAGTTTCCAGGGCCAAGTACTCGGCGTCTTGTCGGGCAATTAGTCGGGCTAGTCGGTCTAGACGGGTTAGTCGGGCTAGCCGGTGAGGGGCCTTCTAGCGCCTAGGCGTCTAGTACTTGGCCTTCCAGCCCTTCTTTTAGAACATTGATTTGTTCCCAAGATCCGTAGGGCGTTGCGGGTTTCAAAAATCCTAACAAGTCAAGATACGGCCTAGTATAACCTACATAATGGCTATCATAAATAGTTACAACTTACAAGCGGAAATTTGAGCCTATCCCTAGCAAACCATCGGAATCTTTTTGTGCCTATTCACAATTCCACTGCAAAACAAAATCATCAAAGCTGTTTGCCTTCTTATAGAGATTGCCCAGAGTGTGGTCAATCTCAAATTTTGAAATAAGGTAAACCTGATTCCAAATTTCACAAAGTCTAACATTCGTCCAACTTTGTTACAATCTCATTTCCCTGTTCTCTAAAAGGGATAATTCTAAAGAGCAGTGGAAACATTAAACATTAGGATACCATATATTAGGTTGGAAAAAGACACCTTTTTCCTGCAATGCGAGTCTACCGATTGAGTCTCTTTCTCCCAAGTTCTCTCTTGTTTGATAAACATCCTATGCTACAAAACTTCCAATAGAATGCCCACAACAAAGGCGTTACCCTAACACTTGACAGTCATTCCCCCAAGTTTATTTAGGTGTAAGTTGTTAGGCATTAAATAATCCCTTGACATAACGAGAATCATTTGTGTTCACTGGTTTGACATGTGGTAAAGCCCCAAAAAGACTATATCCCCCAAATTTTTTGGGTCAAGCCAGTGTGGTTATTACGACGACTGGCCAACAATGCCCACAAAATCATTGACGAGGCCTTTTCTCAAATTCAGCTGGGTTGACTGACCTCTCTATATGGCAATGTAGTGCTGCACCCAATCCTTTCACCTATAAATTTCTGGTACCATCTTGTTATCCCCCCTAAAACCTACAATGAAGCAAAAGACGTCAACTTTAGTTCAACTCGAGGTCAATATTATGATAGTGGGTCTTTCAGCATTGTGCTTGAAATCAGCAGTGTACTAAGCACTACATCATCTAACCAGAAAGTTAACCAAGGCAGAGGTGTTTATCAGGGGTGACCAGCAACATGTAGCAGGACAAATCCTAAAGCAATCCAATTGGGCTACCCAAAATCTAACAGAACACGAACTACGACATTACCTTCTAAATATGCAAAGATCTTGAGTCCACCATGCTAAAAACAACTACCCAAGAATCTTCCGTTCATTATGTTCTATACCTACTGAATAAGAGACCTCTCTCAAAGCATATGTATGTAGAACCACCATGGGAGTGAAAAGGAGAAGGCAAGATAATCAGATAAGAGTTCCTTATAATTCAAAAGGCGAAGCAAGATTAATCAATAGTACGAATCCCATATTTTAACACACGCGCGCGCACAAACATAAATAAAGAGCAAGAATTCCATGAAAATTGTAAAGGACAAGGCAAGGTGGCCAAGTTAAATTCTTACCTGGTGTCATGTATGCGACAATTCCATCCAAGGTCCTTCAATGGAACCAAGCATCGCGAGAAAGGAAATACTTTGAGCGGAGCCAGATCGAAAAAAAGGTGGCACCTAGGCTTATAGTAGATCACTTCCAACTTACCACTGTCAAGATGATACCAGAAAGCAATACCAAGAGCCCAAATAATAACAGCATCGGAACTCGAATCAAAAGCGACAAGCCGGAGATGCGGGGATTTATCAACTAATCTTTTAAGATTCAATATTGCCCAGCTTTCATGTGTGCGACGAAAGATCTCTTTTCTATCTCTTGGTACGCCTTCAATGCCTAGTTCATAATTAATCAGGTCCTGGGTTCTTATAGAATGCATCAAAACCCAGTCAGAGGCATCACAAAGCATCCAGATGAGCACTTTGGTTGCATAGGGCCTTGCATAATAAAGGCGCCATCCCAAGGAAGAGCCAATGCATCCTATGTCATCAAAGGTATGGGGCGGAGTCAATGAACCAAAATCTGGGAGCTTGATGGCAGTGACGTTCAGTTTTTTGTCAAGGTCAAAGCGTAGAAGGTGGAGCGACAATGATAGCCTGTATAAGGCCTGGCTCAAGTAAATGACGTAAATTCACCGTCTGAAAAATGAATGCTATTCACATGTTTTACCTAAAACTTATGCAGACACCAAGTCCTAAAAGGGGAGAAAAAGTCATGTCAATCAAGAAGAACAGTCAACAAGTACCTACATAAGAATCAGAAAATAGTTGAGAAATAGCAGCTAGAGTAATTCCTTTACTCGGAACCGATCTGAAGCATTTGCAGTTATTCCACTCATGTTAGATATGAGCACAAACAAGAAAGAGAGAAGAGAGGTTAAAATCAAACATGAAAAATACAACGCTTGTTGCAACCAAATCATTTATCACGAAAGACTAACGGGAAGGAGCAAATCAATCCCTTACTACCAAACCAAAAGTTCCGGTCAATCAGCGCAAAACCCACTCCAATGTGGAGTAAGCCAAGATGCTCAAGAAGACATTTCAGAACGCATCCAAGTCCAATTCCTTCATGTTTATTCTAGCACCTAATGATATTTGCACAACAATCACAAGAAGTACAAATCGTTCCAGCTAGAACTGACATGTAAAAAGTTTAGTGGATTTTCTAAATAGTAAAGTGACCAGCGAGAAGAGGAATGTCAAACATACCCCAGTAAACTGCGACCTTGCCATACTCTAGGTGTTGACTGTCAGGTTGACAAGTGCAGCATGACTCAAAACCACTACAGATATTCCATGGCCTTGATTTGACTGAGCTTCAAAAGCAAGCTTTGCCAACAAGTTATCACCAGATTCCACATTCCCAAATTTCACTATCTGGTCTTCAAGTCGTAAGCCATCTTCTGCTGTAGGAAAATCCTCAGCTCTCTCATCAGCTAGTGCAAATGGTATGCTGACAGTTGCATCAACGTCCTGCATCAACGTCCATGGCACTCATCGTGTTTCCAGAAAAAACATTGTGGTAGGAAGCAGATGTACCAAAATTGACAAAAGATGAATCTTAACTATTTGACCCTTTGATTACCTAGGAATATTTTAGGGAAAACAGTTAGAAGTTGAAAACCTCAGAAAGAAAGAAAATCAGAGTAAAACAACAGATGCATATCCACTAAGAAAATTTTGTACATCAAGTTATTTACTTAAAGAAGAACCATCTGCCACACTCATGAGAAGGGAAAGAAATCTTCCAGATAAGCTGTGCCACTTGTTGAATCCCTCCTTAATGGCACACTACTTCTTCGCATGTAATCCAATGTCATGCAAATGTAATGAAGCACCAGAACTCTCACAAGCAAGAGTTGGACATGAAAACAATAAGTGCAAGTGGATTGAAAGAACTCCTATAAGCAGTTGAAAAGGACAGATAATGCTTTCTCAATTTGCACATCTAGTGAGGAAAACTGAGTTATAAGCCCTTATATCTCCTAACATCTATTTGTCAAGTGACAGTATTTTCAATGAAGAAGATGATGGAAATAGTGCCACTATTGTGCGCATGTGTGGGGCTGCGCTGTTTGTTTTCCGCTGCTAGTTAATCTTGAGTATGACCCCAGGATATAATTACCTCACATAAGCTGGGCTATCTGCAGGTCCATCCAACAACGGTTCAGAACAAAAACTTCATACATGATGTACTGATGTAAACATTGAATGCATACATAGATTGAAAACCAAACGCTGGCACAAAATCCAAGAATATTATCACTAGTACCACCAGCACACCCAAAAAATCAAAGAATTATGTTTGTCATGTAAAATTATCTATTACTTGGTTAATATTTTGCTTGAGAGAGAATAAATGCTCATACTCGTCAGGGAAAAAAGAAGAAAATATATTTTGAAGCAAGAAAGATCCACAAAGATAAGTCATTGCAGAAAACATGGACTTCTTCCTCCCTGCTAACAATAAAATACAAAATTGATCTCTTCTCCCTACCTGAACATAAAAGGGGCGAAGACTTCGAAGCCAACCTTGTTGAATCCAGAAGTTGGATATTTTGATCTATTCTCTCGGTGATAACCTTATGATCACTCCTCAATTCTGCAACAGAAAAGTGAAAAAATTGACGGAGCTAAAAAATTATCAAGAGTGCTGAAGAGTTTTACTTGTTCCTGCCATAAGTAGTAGTTTACACTACTATAGACTCACAATGGAAATGATTACAGAGAAAGGTATTCGAAAGTAAGTAGGTCATTATTCACTGAATCAACACAAGAGTAGGTGCCAATTTAAATTCACAAAAGCGAATAGACTTCAGAAACAGGAAATCTACCAATACTATGAAATACAACAATCTACAGGCAAGAACCATTTTCATTGCCAACACACACTCTCATACACTTTTCACTTATTTCAATACACTTTCACAGTTTTCCATACACTTTTCACACATTTCAATACACTTTTTAAACCTTAACGTTAGCCCAATGGGCTGACTTTAGAATTTGCCAAGAAAAAAACGCACAACTACTATGGTGCTTTCTTTTGTTACCCAAAAAGCTCGTGACAAATAAATAATCACTGCCATAACTATCAATTAGATATTTCAGTCCGAGTATAATTCAAATTAACTAGTGCAGAATTCTAGAAATTATCATGAATCATTTGATTTATAGATACAGGTAGCAGTAGAACGCCAGTTGACCATTTGCGATCGCACAAAAATAGTATCTGTTCACAAACCTAAAACCTCCCCACACATGCACAATTCCCTGAACTAAAAAGTGGAGAAAATGTGCAAGTGGGTGGTAGCCAAGTTGATAAGGCACCTTATACCCCATGCATTAGAGACCAAGGGTCAATTTTTACTTGAGCTAAAAAGCGAGTGCTGGTTTCTTCTTCTTATTTTTCAAACCATTGAATGCATTTTCAACTCCCTCAGCAACTGCATAGGAAGAACAAAATAAGCCTCCGTAAAATATACCATCAAACTTTCGTAATAAATTCTCTATGTTCTAAACCATCTCGTTGGAGGTATCATCTCCAACGTCCTGTATGACTTGCTTCTTCTTCTCCTTCTTAGTAGGATCAAAAACAAAATTTGGTCTAAGTAGATTCTGCAAAGCCGAAAAGAAAGAAACCAACAGCCTCTAATATGGATGAATTTTGATGTTGCTAGTTGACTGAGCACAACCAAAATCCACGCAGCTACCAATATCAAGATTACTTAATAGAGGATTGGGTTCATACCAAAATCATGAACAGATGTCACTGGGGAGACTGTAACAATCGAGAATTTGAGACCACTGACGATGGGTTTCAACACAAGCCCATCATTGCTCGACCAAGCGAGCTTCGACGTCGACGTCGCTTCGATTGACCGGAGCCTCTAAGTTGCCGACCGACGGACGGGAAACGTACAGGGGAAATGGTCGAGGGAGAGAGTTTCACCGTTGACGACGTCGTTGTAAGGGAAACGCGCGAGATCATGTGAAACCGGTTATTAAGGTTTTGATTCAGTATATTCAAACCTATTTTAAGAAACATAAATTCATTCAGATCAAGTACCAATCGGTATCTAATTAATATGAAATTTTTACATGATATGTATTTTTCTTCATTCTACAATATAAATGTCTCAGATCATTAAAATATCACCGATATAGATAGAAAACGTAGTTAAAGTCTCCGAAGAGTTGTTGATATAGAAAGGGATATGATTCAATGTATCCAAACCTATTTTAAGAAATAGAAATTCATTTGGATTAAGTACTAATTTGTACTTTATTTGTGAGATATTTATACATCATATGTGTTATAATAATTTCTACGAGAAGAATGTCTCGGATCATCAAATAATGATTGATATAGGTAGAAATTATGTTTTTAGTAATCATCCTGAAACGAAGTCGTTTTGAGGGCATGACATAGGTTCAACCTATGTCATGACGTGGAAAATAATTTTTTTTAAAAAAAAAAAACCCTCCTTAATTCGTTCAACCAAAATCGTCGAAAGTTGAGAGAGAGGGAGGGAGGGAAAGAAGACACGGCGCCAGGGGCGGCTGACGGCGGAGGTAAGGGTGGTCTTCTTCTTGACCACCGGTAGCCATTGCCATGTCAAGATGATTACTGGAAAGAGTGAGAGAATTCTCTCTTGGATGGAATTCTCTTGTTTGTCTCGCCGATTTACTCAAACCGTGAGTTGTTGAACTCCCATTCAATTGTGAAAATTTCTAATTTGTTCTTCACCATTTTACCTATGTAGAAAGACATTGAAGTTTTAAATGTGCGTAAGTAAAAGCGTAACTGAAATTTGAGTAAATGCTTCGTTTTTTTTATGTCCAATGGGGCAAATGCAAATGTAAGCCTGAGTTTGAGAAAGAGCTTCACTTGCGGTATAATTGAAAATGGAGAGATACAAAATAGTCTTCTAAATTTGATTAACGATTTCATTCCTTGGGGTAGGAAAGGGTAGAGCTTTCTTTCTCTCCCGTTCATGAGATTTTCACTCACCCTCTTGATTATTAGGCTGGTGGAGGTTTGTACTGTCCCCATGAGTGACGTGAGGGAATAAGATCTTTGTAATTAGCTTTGCTCTTGGTAGTGTGTTCGATTTTGTCTCTGATGTCTCATAGAGCTGGTCTTCAGCCGCAGAAATACTGTTCACACAGTTTCTGATGTGTGAGGCTGAAACCATAATGCTTGAGTGGGTTTGGATATGTATAGACGATTAAGAATATGACTAATAGGATAGTAACATTTATCTTTATGAGTCTGCCGTTTTCCCTCCTTTTTTTTTTTCTTCTTCTTCTTCTTTTGTTGTTGGCTGCCGTTGCTGGATTGTCTCATACAGCTGTTAAGTGTTTAATGAAGTCTTACAGGCTAGCAAAGCTTACTCAGCCTCGTAAATGTACATAAATGAAAATGTATGTGTATATCTACGTTTCCTATCACTTGTTGCATTTATATGTGTATATATTACCATTAAAAAAAGGGCAAATAGCTAGTTGTGAGCGGGCATAGCGTTTGTTTTGAGACACTGCAGCTATATATTTTGTCAATTTCATATATGAAAAGGTCTAATTTTTATAATGGTCGCCATCAGCCTATTGTGAACCAGAAAATTAATGTAGAAATGCCGACTTCTTGATGGTTTCATCAATTAATCATAAACATAGGGCATTTATATATTGTTGTAAGGGTGGTCTACTGTGTTTTGTTCAAGGGTATTGGTAGTTTTGAGAACTTTGCATATCAGTGTTGATATGTTTCGGTACGTAAGTTGTGTTGAGATTCCTCCCAAGTGTAGCTGCTGTGAGTAGCAGGGGATAATTCTTGTCGGTAAGTCACTGTGCCAACCTCCCTAACTATTTGTACGTGTAAAGCCTTTATAGCTCTGAGCTGATCCGTGAACCTATGTATATATGTATGTACTGAGAGCAGAGAGATGTGGTGGGTAGTCTGAGGGAGGGTGAGCGAGTGGGAGCAGGAATGGCTCCCGAGAGGTTTTTCAATTTTGTATATGTCTGTATATATATGAACGGAGTTTTTTGCCTCGAGATTTTTGTGTGTTGTGTGCGTAGTGACCCCATACTTGTTGGGACTCGAACTTGACTCTCTTGTTGGGACATATGCGACCTTAACCTCTCTGACTTAGTGTCCATGAAACACAGACACTTTATTTTATGTTTCTCATGCGACACATAGGATACATGCAATGACATGGCTTGGACAACCATGCGTTGTGTCCAAATAAATCTCAGGAGTCATTAGGAACAATTGGTGCTTTAGTTTTCATGTTCACAAAGTTCGAAGTAAGTTACTAAAACACAACTTCCTAGTTCTTATCAATGATTGGAGAAAGAAAATGAAAAGAATTCCAATTTCCATGTTACATGAAATGAGCGGACTTGAATCGGCAATATGCAATGTGATATGATAGTATGATAGAAAGAAATATATGAATCGTTCTTTCTACCATACTCTCTATTAGTATGATTAGAGCATACTCTATATATAATGATAAAAGCTTAAATTTGTTGATGGGTGAATTGTACATGACATTTGTACCAAATAGCGATATGTTGTTCTCTCCGGTGGTGGCTACTTGTAGGTCCTTATATGCATAATTTTTTCCTCTTGGGGAAAGCACTTGTCCCTTTAGTTGTGCTAATTTCCTTAATAACATTTAGGCAAAAGAAGAAATGCAAAATTGTCTTAGTATTTTCCTAAATTTCATTTATTTAGAACAACTATTTTGTTTCATGGTTCAAGGTAACATTAATAGACTCAACGTTCTAACTAGATGATGCCACAAGACTGCATGAGAGAAAAAACACAGAAGAAAGAGGGAAATGAAGAGACTTGCTTATTATTTAGTTTTCAATACCCAGTTCATTTTCCCTCTTCCTACCTGAAAACATCTATATGAGAAAATACACATTCCACCCCCTAAATTAACATCAAAGCTTGTTTTTCATCTACCAATAGTCTCATCTTCATCAGCATCATTGTTTCTTTCATTTGGCTAGAGGAGTAGCTTATTTTTGCATTTGCTTACAGGTTAAGTTGTGTTGGAAATAAGGTCCGCCAAATTATGATGTACCTATCAATTCCTATTGACAAGGACGTGGAGCTAACCTTACCCTTATTTAAGAAGACAATACTTCTTTATGCTTAAAATGTCTTATGTCCTAAGGAAAATATCGTGATATTGCTTCCCCATCTGGTTGCCTCACGTGGTGTTGACATACATTGCTATTGTAACATTGTCCATCAACTTTTTCTACAATTATAGTCATAATGCTACAGCTAAATTCCCTTTTGTGTTCTCCAGTACTGAAACGACTAGAGTCTCACATGATCATAGATATATTGAGCTCAATTTGCATTGTTATTTCAAGTTGTTGACATAATTTTTACTTGTTATTGAGATTCTGTCCACGTAGATTTCTCAGGTAGCTCCAGGTAGCAAATATTAAGGGATGTTGTAGATTATCAATGCATGATTCTTACAAGCATTCAAGAAAACTACTATGAAGAAATCCATATTTTTCTTTTGAGACCGCGAAGTTAACTGAGCATGCCATAATTGTATGAATGTCAGGTTTGCCGACAATGTCACTATGCCTGACCAAATCTTAGAATTTGTCCCCTGTGGATGTGATTTTTGTCTTTTACACACATTAGCTAGATGATTTTGTAGACTTTAGTGTTTCATAAGAATTAACTGAATTTATGAAGGACTTGCCATGCAAAGAAAACATAAATTAGATAACTTCTCTTACGATAAAATATTGGTGCAAATCTGAATTTTCTGGTTTAGGGGCATAGTGTTGCATTTTCTTATGAATTTGGTAGCATTCCTTTACCAGTGGCAGCGATCATTTAACAAATCTGCATTTTGTGGTGTTGGGGCACAGTCTTGTATTCTCCTATGAATTTAGTTGCATACCTTTGTCGGCCACTAATTTGAGTGAGTGGAGAAAGAATGACAAGTTTGCTCAAGAAATAAGAGAGCCAAAGTGATTCCTTCAAATTAATAATATCTCTTAAGAGTTTTCAAAATGTTAGATTGGGGTTTGAGCTTTGAAGTGGGAGATTAAATGGTACTCCTACGATAATAGAGTGTTAGAGTTTTTGAATTGTTGATTTAAGGCTTGAAGTGCGGGGACCAAGTTGTAGTAATACTATTGTGACGTACCATTAATACAACAGCTTAACTTATGATGGGAAGTGGTTACAACATGTCCAATATGGTTCTACTTTGAGATGCTGAACAAATTGTTTGAAAATTAAGTTATTTATTTAATTTGAGTTGCTACTAAAAGTAATTATAGATGTTGGAATTGTTATCTAAAACCTTTACTTAAAAGAGCGAACGTTGGCAAGCTTATCACTTGCCACTTTTTCCCTTTTGTCCCGGGAAAGCCCTCTGCTTTTGGCTTTGTGTGTTGAAAGTTGTGGGGGTATTATAGGTAATTCAGCTTCGTTCTGTTTCTCGTTCGGCTTCCTCGGACGCTGAATCATACTCGTCTGGTACATGATAGTCAATTTTCTCTTCCTGCCAATCATGTATTTGGGGTTCCATATCAGCTCCAAGAAATAGGGTCATGATTTTATTTCTGGCTTGGTGGTTTAGTATTTTTCCAGTTTATGCATTTGTTTCTTCTTCTTAAGTTGGTAAAGAAACTACTTCAAGGATGCATGCCTATATCAAATGAAAAGTTCTTGAACAAGCATGTCTATATCATTTTTTGTCCTACCACTACCATGGATATGGAATTCTATGCACCACTACAACAAATTAAGCTTTCTATAACATAAGGTTATAGCGTTTTTAAAGAAATGCTATTGTACGATACACCCACTGCACGAGTGGAATACTTCCTTAGTCAAGTAGAAAGGCCAACCTGAGAGCAAGGCAAGCTGGGAACGGGCTGAGACTTACGATTACCAAGTCATACTTTGCTATCTTCCCCTTTCCGTAGTTCCAGTACTTTCATAGCTCAGGAACTTGCTATCTTCCCTTTCCGTAGTTCCAGTACTTTCATAGCTCAGGAACTTGCTACTTACCATCCTTCTTTCCCAGTTAGTTACATAAGGCCTGGTTGCTTCTTCTTTGAACTTGTTATAGCAAACCCTATTAAGTAAGGAACAGCCCTTGAAAGCCAGGCAGTCAAAATCACGTTGTCGACATCTCTTGTCCGTCAGTGAGTGAATGATGGCCTTTTTTATCTCATCCGTATTCCGATCGAAGTTTCGTTTATGGCCACAACGATGCTTCTTTTCAGCCAATCTTCTGGTCGGAACGCGACCCTATTCATTCGAGATGGTCTCTTCTGTGGTGCATTGGCTGCGACTTAAACGGATTAAGGTTCAACATTAAAGATCTAGGGTCGCGAATCGAACAAAAAAAAGTCATCAAAAAAATGACTGAGCGAGGAGTAGTTATAGTGTTCTCCAAGCTAAACAAAGGAAACACCAGGAGACTTAGATATAGCATTTCATTAAAGCTAAATATAGCGTTCCACAAAAATAGGCACGCCAATCTACTGCGCTCTAAAATTGAACACGCTTTAAGAAATTTCAATTGATTTTCATGACCAGCGCTAGAATCGTGATATACAAATCGAACTATAGCAATGAACTGGTGCGAATCTCAAGCCGTGCAAACTGGGCCGAGATTTCTAGGGTTGTAATCATCAGTAGCAGGTTTGTTCCCTACTAATTTCTAGGGTTTTAATCGTCATGTCTGTTCTCTATTTTCTTCGATTAACCTTTGTTTGCTGCTGATTGCCCAACATTCTTGTTTTTCTGCTCCCTCATTCCCTAATCAGAGAAGAATCAAAACCATTTCGGGACCTTTGGCACTGGTTGAAGCGAAGAGTCAGCATTCAAAGAGTCCAAATACGAAGGTACGGTTTTAATCTTCATTCATTAATGTTAGGCCGTGATAATCAGCTTAGGATTTACAAGAGTATGCGCTTGGAGGTCTAGATTTACTCTAATCGAGGTATCAGTTTTAATTCGATTAACGTATTGGGGTTTAAACTTCATAGATTTGTGTTGCATTTAGTTATCTCGTTAATGTTGACATAGTCCAGGAATCTTTCAAATCGTCACCTTGATTTTAAGCAAACCAGAGTTGAGCTAATTACCCTATTGGAGAAAGGAGCTTCAGTTTTAGCTTTAATTGGTGAGAGAGTACTGTGCTTCTGTACATGTTCAATAGGTTTGGAAGATAAACTAGGTTTACATTGTTTATCCGTGTACCCATTTAAGTTTTTGTCTAATGTTACACTCCTCTGTTGGTTCCAGACTTCCAATGTACAGGGAACCAAGGAAAGGCAAGGTTTTTCTTATGCCGAGAGTAGAGGGAACAACCATGACTTTGAGCCTTTGCTTGGCCCAAATCTTCAATCAACTTGAAGGACTTAGAAAATCTCTCATCTTTCATATTAAAATATACAGGTCTATCTTGGACGAAATGATCCAGTAATATTTGGAGTCACATCTACAAAAGATTGGTATAGGAATGCACAAATAAACCTTCTCATTTGCTGAACTTTAACTTCTAATTAATATGTGTGTGGAATAAAGGAATGTATTGGATATATTCATTACCGTTTTCTGATTTACTCTGATTTGTGGTTGCTGAACGAGTGAATGTGATGGACCATTTTTTATCAGTAAAATCTCAAATTATTCTTTCGATAATGAAAAGAGGAAATGCAGACAAGCTATCAAGATAGGCTCTCTTTTAGTTTTCAAACCTATTGCCAAATTTGATGAATCAGTCCTAGGTAGTTGTTAACTCTATTGTCTTCTCATATTTTGCAGGTGGCTAAGCTTATTGAACTCCATTGAATTGTAATAGTTGCAGACCCTATTATATTGTTTTGCCGATCTGTACATTTGAATTTTGGATCTTTTGCCCAAGATTTAGGTATGGTTTACCCGTATGAAGATGCATTATGTGATGTTACAATGCAAGGCTTATTTGTTGCAATCACTGCATGTCATTCCTCTTTAGTCTCTTATCTTAAATAATATTGAGCTTTAGATCACATGACACCTCAATTGACTCCTTTGAATCAAACGTCCAAATTAATAAATAGCAAGGGTACTCTTGCTAAAGATATGTGAATGATTATGTGATATAATATTGCTTTTTTTGTTTGGTAATCAAATTTTGAAGATTGACACAAAAATAGCCAAACCTTACTAGGTCTAGGGGTATTGAAGATGCCAAGTTTAGTCCCGGAGGTACTAGCTTCCCTTGGGTTATTGTCGTTATTGCGATTTCATCCATTGCCACCCTGTTTGAAGCCATTGGAAAGGTAAAATACATGTGTGTCGGCCTCATTTATATAAATTCTCATTAGTTGCTGTTTGTAATCGATTTCTTTATCTGATAGTTGGGAAAGATTGGTCATTTGTCCTTTACTGTACCGACACTGTTAGCAGAGAGGAAGAAGAGATTAGATTGAAGTCTCGAAAATGGTAATTCATTTCATGGGACAGAATTTGAAAGGGGCTTTAGCATTGGTACTAATAGAAATTTCATTCTAAATTTTGAACTAGCTTTGTCTATTAGTATATCTAAATGTTATATCCTTGTTACTTTACTGAAACTTTTTTGGCACACAGCGGGGCGCATTGCTTAGCAAGTTTCTCAATTATTTGAACAAGCGCCTTCAACTAGTTTTTTTTTTTTTAAATCCTTTTACTTCAAGTGCTAGGAACCTTGGAGAAACAATTGCTATTGTGATCACTTCCCTTCCTTTTATTGCTCTTGGAATCCATACCCCAAGGCAAGACAGTGCCTGGGAAGGGGAATGTTGAGGGCAAGCCTAACCTTTAGTAATAGTAACACACAAAGTGGTTCTGCAGTCTTTATTGCCCTCCTTAGGTCGGTGGTTGATGATTGACCTATGGGAGGCTGGATGTAGCTTTGTTTCCATCGTTGAAGCGCACCGTGTAGGAGTTGTAATGGAGGTGGTTATCACGGGAGCGCTATTGTTTTGGTGATTAATTAGTACTGCTGCTGCAGCTCCATGTCAGCAGAAAAAAATAGAAGCGAAAAAAACTTACATCTCAGTGCCTAACAACTTGTATGGAAGTATTCAAACAGAGTTCAAATTTTAAGCCACAGACTCCTATAGTATTAGTACATGCGGTTTTCATCTCTATAGGATTATGGAAAGTTTGTAGAGATCATGGTTGCCAAGGGATAAATTATAACTCTCTTGCTAGGCTCAGTTTTTTTGGGGTTTATGTGGTAGATCATGATTTTTGTCTAAACATCATGATTTATGTAGATGAATTAGTCAGTGTCCGGAAATCTCTGAAGCTTAAGGAGTCTAAGAAAGACCAAATGAAAAGCTCGAACGAAGGTGATGGCAGATCAAAAGATGAAACTTCAAACCTGGAACAAGAGTCTGTCAATCCCCTAAAGAGCTTCCGGCAGCTGAAAGACAGGGCCTGCAGGACAAATTGACAAAGCTTTTGTCCTTGCTGGATGAGGTTAGTTCATCTTTGGCATCATTTGATTGCTTCCCAATTATCTCAAGTATAGCTTGTGTGTTTTTGGTGTTTTAAAATCTTTAAGTGATTTATGTTACTAGATTTGCAAAGATTTCAGTCTATCAGCAGTGTCGGCACTGTTTATTGTCTTGATTGGCTGCTTGTTTGTGTGACAAATTGGGAAACTGTCAAAACCTCGGAGTTGCACACAAATATTATGTTTGACTTCATTAACACGAACATGCTAGTCACATCAAATTTCTCGGGTGACATTAATCACTGTGTTCACTTCATATTTCCAAAAAAAATTCCAAAAAGATTTTTTCCTCATCTCTCATCTCTCCAATCATTAATCATATTTCTTTCACTACTCATACCCCTCTCTCCAATCATTACTCTCATTTCGCTCTCTATCTCTCTCCAATTATTACACCTCTCTCTAATTATTATTTTTTCCAAAAATCCATCCAAACACTCTCTCAAAAACATTTCTCAAAATATTCTTCTCAAAATTATCAACCAAACAAAGCGATTGTCTCTAATGTTCTTGTATCTCCCAGTTCTCGGGTAACATTGGCTCTAATGTTCTCGGGTGCGATGTCATATTGGAGGACTGCTCTTTCACTAAGATGTTTTGTTTTTAAACCTTCGACGTGTATTGATCCTTGTTAACACCGACAGGCACAGGTGTAATTCGATCTTTAAACATGACTGTTTGTCTATTAGACTAGCATGATCTTGAGTGCAATTGAAATTTTCTGCTCGGCTGTTATGTATCCTGACTATTTCAAATTAAACGTTGATCATTCTACAGACTAACTATGCGCTCAACACTGGCAGAAACATTGATCAATTTACATAATATTGTATGAGTTTACTATTCAGGTCATTTACTAGATTGTGACAAATCTACAGACTTTTCTATTTCCTTTAGGATTCCCTGGAGGACATCTCATACTTGTTGAGGATTCCACAGAGAGAGCCCTTTGGGATGATGGAGCTTATGTGGTCCCAGTGACACGAACATCTGGTATGCCAATTCCTTTTATTGTCGGTGGTTGAGGAGCTATTCATATATTGCAATTCGCTTCCCTCATTAATTTATGGGTTTGAATTTTTTTTAATATATTGAAGGCCCTTGTTTTTATCATGACATGCCGTGTTGGTGACACATTCTCAATTTTATGTTGGTGGCTATAGATTTCAGAGGAAGCATAGTGAAAGATCAGTTGTTAGATTCATTTGGCATGTAATGTGTGTGACAAAAATACCTACCTCCTTAGTTTTTTTCCCCCATACGTACGTCCTTTCTTAGTTGTGTTCCAAAATTGTTCTTTTTCTTACAGAAACTGTAGAGGATGTCGATCTTTTCATCAGAAGAGCTGAAAGATGCTTAGAAGCTGGAGCAGACATGATACCGATTGACGCTGACAATGTGTGCAAATATGCCAATTCTGTCCGGGCGGACATCATAGCTAAGGTGATGGGACGTCTTGGACTCGAGAAGACCATGTTTGAAGCATCAAATGCCAAAACTTCAATGTGTTTAAATAAAAAGCACGGGCATAAAACTCGTGCTATGCACGAGCCCGTGAACCTAGTTGACAATAGCATCTTGCTATTTGTTATAGAAAATGTGTGGTGGAGAAAATTGTGGGGCACAATTTGTCATTGCCCATTTTCTTATGTCTAAAGAGAGAGCATTGGAAAATACTCCTATAAGAGCAAATCCAATGCAAAATGACTAGCCATTGCCATATTTTGGCACCAAAAAGTGATTTTGTGCTAAAATATAGAACCCAGCCTCTAGTGGTTGGTTCTATTTTAGAATCAATCAGTTCCAAATTTAACTAATTTTCCCTCCACCTTACTTTTCACTACTTTTTCAACCTCAATTCAACTATCTGCGTTATTTTTAACCCCGTTGTGATCTAATTTTTTAACCCCCGTTCCCAACTAATTTTTCGGATATTTTTCAATCCATCATTCTCAACTTCCGTTCTACCTAAGTTTTTAGTTATTTTTCCATCCACCGTTTTTAACCCCCGTTCTACCTAATTTTTCAACTAATTTTGTGATCTACCTTTCTCAATCCCCGTTCTACCTAATTTTTGGGATATTTTTTACATCTATGTTTCTCAACCACAGTTCTACCCAACTTTTCAGCTACTTTCCTCGACTACCATTCTATCCAACTTTTCAGCTACTTTTCTCATCTACTTTTCTCAAACACCATTCCTTACTTTTCTGGATAAATACACATATTGCAAGCTCAATCAGTCACCACACCATTCTCATCTACCACGTATATTTTCCTTTCCAAACTAATAACAGTACCGAAGAGATGTAAATGCAACTGTATCACAAAGTTCAGAAAATTCCAAGCCGCCCCCACTTTTTGTGGGGGCTTCCATCTAAACCCCATTTTGTCTTTCACTTCTAAATAAACCCTGCGCGTGCGTGAAAGAGTTTTTCATTTGCCGCGTGTCAGTATCTCACAGGCTGCCCGAACCTTTTTGACTTTTTGTACTGACACGCAACATTGAAAAAGAAAACACTTTCTCTACACGCGTTAGTACCTTTTTCATACTATATTGCAATTCGCTTCCCTCATTAATTTTCCCTTCACCCTACTTTTCACTACTTTTTCAACCTCAATTCAACTATCTGCTTTATTTTTAACCCCGTTGTGATCTAATTTTTTAACCCCCGTTCCCAACTAATTTTTCGGACATTTTTCAATCCATCATTCTTAATTTCTGTTCTACCTAATTTTTCAATTTTCCATCATTCTCACCCCGTTCTACCTAATTTTTCCACTAATTTTTATTATTTTTCCATCCACCGTTTTTAACCCCCGTTCTACCTAATTTTTCCACTAATTTTGTGATCTACCTTTCTCAATCCCCGTTCTACCTAAATTTTGGGATATTTTTTACATCTATGTTTCTCAACCACAGTTCTACTCAACTTTTCAGCTACTTTTCTCATCTACATTTCTCAACTACCATTCTATCAAACTTTTCAGCTACTTTTTTCATCTACTTTTCTCTAACACCATTCCTTACTTTTCTGGATAAATACACATATTGCAAGCTCAATCAGTCACCACACCATTCTCATCTACCACATATATTTTCCTTTCCAAACTAATAATATAACTAAAGAGATGTAAATGCAACTGTATCAAAAAGTTCAGAAAATTCCAGGCCGCCCCCACTTTTTGTGGGGGCTTCCATCTAAACCCCATTTTGTCTTTCACTTCTAAATAAACCCTGCGCGTGTGTGAAAGAGTTTTTCATTTGACGCATGCATGCCGCGTGTCAGTATCTCACAGGCTGCCCGAACCTTTTTGACTTTTCGAACCTTTTTGACTTTTTGTACTGACATGCAGCATTGAAACTGACAAGGCAACATTGAAAAAGAAAACACTTTCTCTACACGCGTTAGTACCTTTTTCCATTTTTGCTGCCTGCATGCCTCTTTGATTACACACAACACACACTCTCTCTCTCTCCTTTTTATTTTTAAAACTTTAAATATTTATAACTTTTAATTTATATATCCGATTTTGGAAAAAAAATATTTTTAAAACCTACTCGACGATATCTATCAAACAAGACCCATATTGAATATAAAATTGTGTGCAGATTTTTTTTTTTGAAGGATGTGAATTTTGAATTTGAGGGGTGTGAATTATTTCATTTTGGGGTGTGAATTATGTATTTTGGGGAGTGAATTGTGTAGAAGATGTGTGAATTGTGCAATTGAGGGGTGTGAATTCTTTCATTTCGTAGGGTGTGAATTGTTCAGAGGGGGTGGGAATTCTTTCATGTTGTAGGGTGTGAATTGTTCAAAAGAGTTGTGAATTCTTTCATATTGGAATGTGTGAATTCTGCATTTTAGGGATGTGAATTCTCTTATTTTGGGTGTGAATTTTGTATTTTTGCGAGTAAGTTGTGATATGTGAATTCTTCATTTGAGGGGTGTGAATTCTATCTTTTTGGGGTGCGAATTTTGTATTTTGGAGAGTTAGTTGTGACAGGAATTCTGTATTTCAGTTATGTGAATTCTTTAATTTGAAGGGTGTGAGTTCTCCTTTTTTTTAGGATATGAATTATTTAGAAAAGGGTATAAAATAACTTTTTTTACGCGTACACAATTTTATATGCATAATGGATCTTATTTTAAAGATCTCAACGAGTAGATTTCACATATATAATTTTTATATAAAATAAATGTGTTTAACAAAAAATATTTTATTTTTAAATCGAAAATAGAGAGAGAGAGAGAGAGAGAGAGAGAGAGAGAGAGAGAGAGAGAGAGAGAGAGAGGTACATCGTACATCTGCCATTTTAAGAAATTGGGGATTGTTCATTGGTTCCTCGAAGAGAGAGAGAGAGAGAGAGAGAGCCACGTAGCTAATATAGGTACAATGTACACCTACACTAATCAATGCCATTTATGCCCATGTTGCATATAGTTCTAAAGTTGTTAAATTCCCGCGTCGAAGACTCGACTCCGGAGTCCAGGTACGAAATAGTGTAATCCAGCATGCTTACTTGCAAACTCGTGGGTCAAGTAATTGAACTTGCAAAATATGCATAACACTCTCATCTTATGCATGAAATACTCAAGTGCAGTTTGCAAATACCATTAAAGATCTAAGAAATATAAATTCTAGCGACGAAGATTGGACGAATGTGATGACACAACGAGCAGCCACATCAATATACTGCAATGCCTTGCTAACAGAGAAGTTAGTCATATATCAGATAATTGCTACGAACACCTGATCCTCCATTGATCCCACAATGACCAAAGACGTAAGAAACGCATATGTGCTTAGTAAAACAAAAACAACTTGATACACATCTTTCTTCTGATGTCCACAAGCACTCTAAAACGATTAGAGAATCCAAGAAACACAATAATGAGGCAAAACAGAAATTTCACACAGACTACAATCCAAGTTTACAGAAGTGTTGTCCTTGTACCTATGGACAGGCTAAGAAGATGTCTAATAACCAAAACACAACTATTGAAGCTTTGTCTTCCAGCTGCCCTAACCCAATTACCTCCATTTGTCGACACGATCATGCCAATCATAGCATTCGGAAAAGACATCTGCAAGTAAATGACATAAATTCATTGTTAGAAAAATGAATGCTATTCAGACACCCAGTCCTAACAGGGGAGAAAAAGTCATGTCAATCAAGAAGAACAGTCAACAAGCACCTAAATAAGAATCAGAAAATAGCTGACAACTAGCAGCTAGAGTAATTCCTTCACTCGGAACCTATCTGAAGCATTTGCAGTTTATTCCACACAGGTTATATATGAGCACAAACAAGAAAGCGAGAAGAGAGGACAAAATCGAACATGAAAAATACAACGCTTGTTGCAACCAAACATTGATCACAAAAGACTAACAGGAAGGGGCAAATCAATGCCTTATTACCTAACCAAAAGTTCCAGTCAATCAGGGCAAAACCCACTCCAATGTGGAGTAAGACAAGATGCCCAAGAAGACATTTCAGAAAGAATCCAAGTCCAATTCCTTCATGTTTATTCTAGCACCTAATGATATTTGCACAACAATCACAAGAAGTACAAATCATTCCAGCTAGAAGTGACATGTAAAAGCCTTAGTGGATTATCTAAATATTTAAAGTGACCAGCGAGAAGAGGAATGCCGAACATACCCCAGTAAACCGCGACCTTGCCATGCTCTAGGTGTTGACTGTCAGGTTGACAAGTGCAGCTTCCCTCAAAACCACTACAGATATTCGATGGCCTTGATTTGACTGAGCTTCAGAAGCAAGCTTTGGCAACAAGTTATCACCAGATTCCACATTCCCAAATTTCACTATCTGGTCTCCAAGTTGTAAGCCATCTTCTGCTGTAGGAGAATCCTCAGCTATCTCATCAACTAGTGCAAATGGTATGCTGACACTTGCATCAACGTCCATGACACTCATTGTGTTTCCAGAAAAAAACTTTGTGGTAGGAAGCAGATGTAACAACATCGACAATAGATGAATCTTGACTATTTGACCCTTCGACGTTACCTGGGAATATTTTAGGGGAAAACAGTTAGAAGTTGCAAACCTCATAAAGAAAGAGAATCAGAGTAAAACAACAGATGCATATCCACTAAGAAAAAATTGCACATCAAGTTATTTACTTTAAAGAAGAACCATTTGCCACACTCATGAGAAGGGCAAGAAATCTTCCAGATAAGCAGTGCCACTTGTTGAATCCCTCCTAAATGGCACAATACTTCTGCACATCTAATCCAATGTCATGCAAAGAACTCTCACAAGCAAGAGTTGGACATGAAAGCAATAAGTGCAAGTGGATTGAAAGAACTCCTATAAGCAGTTGAAAAGGACAGATAATGCTTTCTCAATTGCACATCTAGTGAGGAAAACTGAGAAAATATAAGCCCTTATATCTCCTGACATCTATTTGTGAAGTGACAGTATTTTCCACGACGAAGATGATGGAAATAGTGCCACTATTGTGCGCATGCGTTGGGGCGTGTGCATTGGATTGGGGCAAGGGCGGAGTACTTAAAGAGCTGCGCTGTTTGTTCACTGCTGCTAGTTAATCTTGAGTATGGCCCCAGGATATAATTACCTCACATAAGTTGGGCTATCTACAGCTCCATCCAACAACAGTTCAGAACAAAAACTTCATACATGATGTACTGAAGTAAACATTGAATGCATACAAAACCATAGAAAGACATAGATTGAAAACCAAACGTTGGCACAAAATCCAAGAATATTATCACTAGTACCACCTGCACACCCAAAAAATCAAAGAATTTGCTTGAGAAAGAATAAATGCTCATACTCGTCAGGGAAAAAAGAAGAAAATATATTTTTAAGCAAGAAAGATCCACAAAGATAAGTCATTGCAGAAAACTTGGACTTCTTCCTCCCTGCTAACAATAAAATACAAAATTGATCTCTTCTTCCTACCTGAACATACAAGGGGCGAAGACTTCGAAGCCAACCTTGTTGAATGCAGAAGTTGGATATTTTGATCTATTCTCTCGGTGATAACCTTATGATCACTCCTCAAGAGTGCTGAAGGGTGTTACTTGTTCCTGCGATAAGTAGTAGTTTACACTACTACAGACTCACAATGGAAATGATTACTAAGAAAGGTATTCGAAAGTAAGGAGGTCATTATTCACTGAATCAACACAAGAGCAGGTGCCAATTTAAATTCACGAAAGTGAATAGACTTCAGAAAAAGGAAATCTTCCAATACCATGAAATACAGCAATCTACAGGCAAGAACCATGTTCATTGCCACGCCCAAAAAAAAAAAAAAGAGTCACAATAAAGAAAGGAGAAACGTTGACAAAAAAATCATGCAATATTAGTATTAAATGACAACTCAATGATTGTTTTTTTGTCGGTGTAAACTTTTTACCACAAACAACGAAAGAGCATACATGAAGGCTAAAGATCTAGGCACAACCCCAAAGTGTACACAAAGGCGTGGCTAGAAAATCTTGAAAATCAACCTCTTAACAATGGGAGAGATGCAACAAAAGTAGTCTAGGAAGGTGGAGACAATCACAAGCTTGAGAGTGAAGTTTGAGTATGTTTACTTAGAGCATCTCCACTCTTGGACCAAATATTTCACCAAATTTAAATTTGAGTAAAAATCACCCAAAAACCCACTCCACTCCTTCACCAAATTTGCTCAACACCAAATTTGCTCAAATTTTTCACCAAATTTGATCAACACCAAATCTTTCACCAAATCTTTCACCAAATAGGCAACGGCTCTATTTGTTCCATTTAAGACTTGTTTCTTGTTTCCGAAGAAGAGGAAGAAGAGGATGAAAAGGAATTGACAAAATGAAAAAAAAAACGAAAAAAAAAAACTGTTTTTGACAAAATGGTGGGAAAGTTTTGGAGCCAAAATGACAACAACAAAAAAAAACAGTTTTTGACAAAATTTTAACTAGAATTTGGTTAAAATGTGGTTTTCCATTGGAAGGGGTGATATCAAATCAAGTTTTTGACCAAATTTGAGTAAAAATTTGGTGTAGGAGTGGAGATGCTCTTAGCGAAATTTCTCAACTGCACTGCAAAGCTATGGTTAGATCATCTATGTAATGTGTCAAAAAATTTATCCACAAACGCAAAGAGATGGTCCATTCAAATTTGGAATGGATTGGAAGTATTCCAGTTAACAATCTAACCTTTGTTCCGCGTCCCGTCTGCTTGAATTCCACAGTTCCAAATTATTCACCTCACTTGACAAATTCTAGATCCTACATTTGCCGAGCTAGTATCCAGTTCTCAGAAACTTAAACGGATTGACTCGTAAATGAGGAAACTAAATGCTACAATACCTGACACTGAATCTGCATCTGCACCCACATATATACAAAATATTTAAAGGATGAGGAATTGGCATCACAGATCTTTACCAAAGTTGGAGATCTGAGAGTAGAAGCTTTATCCAGTAGGCAAAATAAGTCAAAGCAGTTACAACATCTCCTATTAGAGGCCTTGTAGAAGCTTGTTCTTGCAAACACATGGCAGTGACAGTGAGTGCTTGGTGAAGCCCTCGGATTGGGTAATGTCCTGGGAATAATGGATCGGCCATCTTAGCGAAAGATCTCTTTTCTATCTCTAGGTACACTTCAACATGTAACAGGCTGGAAGCACCCTCACTACCAATGCAGACACTCCAAGCTTTTAGACGTTTGGTGTACCGTATGGTCATTCGTTGGCCGATACTCTCAATGGAAATGAATCTGCTCCCAAGCTGAAGTGAACTTGAAGCATCTTCGAGCCAAGTTCAACAGCATTGCTGGTGGAGGAGCCACAATAGACCCTTCCATTACCGTAAGGAACTTGAAGGGGATTGTGGAAACTGAAAAATACAACTCAAAACCAATTGGCAATGAGTGGAGAGGTGCCAACATATAATAAGTGATCACTCATTCTATCCCCAAGCAATGTGGGACTAGAATATTTAACAGGCATCATGAGGTCACCAACTCCAATAAGTGTGAGATGTATTCTTCCTCATGATAATGTCTCATTTCTTTACATAAGGTTTGTACAAAAAATACAGAAATTGCTGACCTAAGCTATTCATATTATATGATAATGCACGTGAAAGAATTCATATGCTCAGTGTTTGAACAATGCCACTAGATCAATCCAACGAGAAACAATACCTGCGTGATAAGCAAACATATTTTAAAAACCATAAATTTATGCATGCACGACATCACTGAATCAGTTTGGTGGCTGATTTGAGGTTGGATTATATAACTAAGACATCCAACAGTTTCATATGAATTAGGTTGATCGCCCTGCAGAACAGTTTCCAATCCGGATTTTCAAAATATGAGTCATCGTCATGTTGGAGTGCGACCTTAGGAGCACACCGAACTGCAGCGAAAACAATATTTTTGGACTTCGGTGTGTAATTCCGACCATAGGGCCCGACCTATTTATATTGCAGTTTGCTAATAATTAGGGTTATCAGTTTTTAGAGAAAAACAGAGAGAGGGGCGAGAGAAAACGCGCATCGCAGAGAGATTGCGAGAAGACTTGTACTCTTGATTTCGATTTCATAGTGAACTGGTGTGGCTCCCGTGGTTTTTCCTTGTGTCTCATTTTTCTTTCCAGTTTTCATTACGCACGACTGTTTACTTTTAATTCTGTGATTCATTGTTCCCAAGGTTCTAAAACTCGCTAGGCGCTCCTAGGGCGGCCGGGCACCTCCTAGTTTCCAGGGCCAAGTACTGGGCGCCTTGTCGGGCAATTAGTCGGGCTAGTCGGTCTAGACGGGTTAGTCGGGCAAGTCGGTGAGGGGCCTTCTAGCGCCTAGGCGTCTAGTACTCGGCCTTCCAGACCTTCTTTTAGAACACTGATTTGTTCCCAAGATCCGTAGGGCGTTGTGGGTTTCAAAAATCCTAACAAGTCAAGATACGCCCTAGTATAACCTACATAATGGCTATCATAAATAGTTACAACTTACAAGCGGAAATTTGAGCCTATCCCTAGCAAACCATCAGAATCTTTTTGTGCCTATTCACAATTCCACTGCAAAACAAAATCATCAAAGCTGTTTGCCTTCTTATAGATATTGCCCAGAGTGTGGTCGATCTCAAATTTTGAAACAAGGTAAATCTGATTCCAAATTTCACAAAGTCTAACATTCGTCCAACTTTGTTAAAATCTGATTTCCCTGTTCTCTAAAAGGGATAATTCTTCGGGAAAATGACCAGAAAATGGGTTTTAAAACAAAATATTCCAATTTCATGGTAAGGTTTTTGGAAATGACCAATAACATGAGAAGGAAAAAAATAATTCCACATACATGGTACCAACATTTCGACTGACAGAAATACCCCCAGGTAAAAAAATCCCCAATAATTTCCCCTCCCCGTAAACTGACACCTTTCGTGCACAATCTTGGGAACTTGCTCCGAGCAACAACAAAACTTGCTCTTTGTATAACCTTGTCGTGCACTCTGTATGAAACCACAAGCACCAGACTATTCTTCCCATAAATTTTATTTCTTATTTCCTTAGGTTTTTAGATGGCAATAATGCATACAAGTCCATCCGTTCGACGTTCCATTGTCAGTGGGGTGACCTTTGCACTCTTTTTATAACATGAAAAACAATGTACTGTCACTGACACTGAAAAACTTGCTCCGAGCAAGAACAAAACATGCTCTTTATATAACACTGACGTGCACTGTGTATGAAACCAAAAGCACCAGACTATTCTTCCCATAAATTTTATTTCTCATTTCCTTGGGTTCTTAGATGACATGAACCATGCATACAAGTCCATCCATTCGACGTTCCATTGTCAGTGGGGTGACCTTTGCACTCTTTTTATAACATGAAAAATAATGTACTGTCACTGACACTGAAAAACTTGCTCCGAGCAAGAACAAAACATGCTCTTTATATAACACTGACGTGCACTCTGTATGAAACCACAAGCACTAGACTATTCTTCCCATAAATTTTATTTCCCATAAACCAAGAATCTCTAGCCCTTGAGCGACTTCTGTCCTTTTGAGTGTGATTTTGTTTGAGAAGAGAGATGCAGAAAAGGTATGGAAATGGAGTTTCTGATGGGTTTCTCATGAGTACAATTTCTACCCATGACGCGAATGGATTCCACTCATGAGAAAAGCTTTAATGGATTTCATTCAATAAGTTTTAATGGATTCCATTCGCATCATGGGTAGAAATTGTACTCATGAGAAACCCATCAGAAACTCCATTTCCATACCTTTTCTGCATCTCTCTTCTCAAACAAAATCACACTCAAAAGGACAGAAGTCGCTCAAGGGCTAGAGATTCTTGGTTTATGGGAAATAAAATTTATGGGAAGAATAGTCTGGTGCTTGTGGTTTCATACAGAGTGCACGACAAGGTTATACAAAGAGCAAGTTTTGTTGTTGCTCGGAGCAAGTTCCCAAGATTGTGCACGAAAGGTGTCAGTTTACGGGGAGGGGAAATTATTGGGGATTTTTTTACCTGGGGGTATTTCTGTCAGTCGAAATGTTGGTACCATGTATGTGGAATTATTTTTTTCCTTCTCATGTTATGGTCATTTCCAAAAACCTTACCATGAAATTGGAATATTTTGTTTTAAAACCCATTTTCTGGTCATTTTCCCTAATTCTAAAGAGCAGTGGAAACATTAAACATTAGGAGACCATATATTAGGTTGGAAAAAGACACCTTTTTCCTGCAATGCGAGTCTACCGATTGAGTCTCTTTCTCCCAAGTTCTCTCTTGTTTGATAAACATCCTATGCTACAAAACTTCCAATAGAATGCCCACAACAAAGGCGTTACCCTAACACTTGACACTTGACAGTCATTCCCCCAAGTTTATTTAGGTGTAAGTTGTTAGGCATTAAATAACCCCTTGACATAACGCGAATCATTTGTGTTCACTGGTTTGACATGTGGTAAAGCCCCAAAAAGACTATATCCCCCAAAACTTTTGGGTCAAGCCAGTGTGGTTATTACAACGATTGGCCAACAATGCCCACAAAATCATTGACGAGGCCTTTTCTCAAATTCAGCTGGGTTGACTGACCTCTCTATATGGCAATGTAGTGCTGGACCCAATCCTTTCACCTATAAATTTCGGTTACCATCTTGTTATCCCCCCTAAAACCTACAATGAAGCAAAAGACGTCAACTTTAGTTCAACTCGAGGTCAATATTATGATAGTGGGTCTTTCAGCATTGTGCTTGAAATCAGCAGTGCACTAAGCACTACATCATCTAACCAGAAAGTTAACCAAGGCAGAGGTGTTTATCAGGGGTGACCAGCAACATGTAGCAGGAAAATCCTAAAGCAATCCAATTGGGCTACCCAAAATCTAACGGAACACGAACTACGACATTACCTTCTAAATATGCAAAGATCTTGAGTCCACCATGCTAAAAACAACTACCCAAGAATCTTCCGTTCATTATGTTCTATACCTACTGAATAAGAGACCTCTCTCAAAGCATATGTATGTAGAACCGCCATGGGAGTGAAAAGGAGAAGGCAAGATAATCAGATAAGAGTTCCTTATAATTCAAAAGGCGAAGCAAGATTAATCAATAGTACGAATCCCATATTTTAACACGCGCGCGCGCACAAACATAAATAAAGAGCAAGAATTCCATGAAAATTGTAAAGGACAAGGCAAGGTGGCCAAGTTAAATTCTTACCTGGTGTCATGTATGCGACAATTCCATCCAAGGTCCTTCAATGGAACCAAGCATCGCGAGAAAGGAAATACTTTGAGCGGAGCCAGATCAAAAAAGAGGTGGCACCTAGGCTTATAGTAGATCACTTCCAATTTACTACTGTCAAGATGATACCAGAAAGCAATACCAAGAGCCCAAATAATAACAGCATCGGAACTTGAATCAAAAGCGACAGGCCGGATATGCGGGGATTTATCAACTAATCTTTTAAGATTCAATGTTGCCCAGCTTTCATGTGTGCGACGAAAGATCTCTTTTCTATCTCTTGGTACGCCTTCAATGCCTAGTTCATAATTAATCAGGTCCTGGGTTCTTATAGAATGCATCAAAACCCAGTCAGAGGCATCACAAAGCATCCAGATGAGCACTTTGGTTGCATAGGGCCTTGCATAATAAAGGCGCCGTCCCAAGGAAGAGCCAATGCATCCTATGTCATCAAAGGTATGGGGCGGAGTCAATGAACCAAAATCTGGGAGCTTGATGGCAGTGACGTTCAATTTTTTGTCAAGGTCAAAGCGTAGAAGGTGGAGCGACAATGATAGCGTGTATAAGGCCTGGCTCAAGTAAATGACGTAAATTCACCGTCTGAAAAATGAATGCTATTCACATGTTTTACCTAAAACTTATGCAGACACCAAGTCCTAAAAGGGGAGAAAAAGTCATGTCAATCAAGAAGAACAGTCAACAAGTACCAAAATAAGAATCAGAAAATAGTTGAGAAATAGCAGCTAGAGTAATTCCTTTACTCGGAACTGATCTGAAGCATTTGCAGTTATTCCACTCATGTTAGATATGAGCACAAACAAGAAAGAGAGAAGAGAGGTTAAAATCAAACATGAAAAATACAACGCTTGTTGCAACCAAATCATTTATCACGAAAGACTAACGGGAAGGAGCAAATCAATCCCTTACTACCAAACCAAAAGTTCCGGTCAATCAGCGCAAAACCCACTCCAACGTGGAGTAAGCCAAGATGCTCAAGAAGACATTTCAGAACGCATCCAAGTCCAATTCCTTCATGTTTATTCTAGCACCTAATGATATTTGCACAACAATCACAAGAAGTACAAATCGTTCCAGCTAGAACTGACATGTAAAAAGTTTAGTGGATTTTCTAAATAGTAAAGTGACCAGCGAGAAGAGGAATGTCAAGCATACCCCAGTAAACTGCGACCTTGCCATACTCTAGGAGTTGACTGTCAGGTTGACAAGTGCAGCTTGACTCAAAACCACTACAGATATTCCATGGCCTTGATTTGACTGAGCTTCAGAAGCAAGATTTGCCAACAAGTTATCACCAGATTCCACATTCCCAAATTTCACTATCTGGTCTTCAAGTCGTAAGCCATCTTCTGCTGTAGGAGAATCCTCAGCTCTCTCATCAGCTAGTGCAAATGGTATGCTGACAGTTGCATCAACGTCCATGGCACTCATCGTGTTTCCAGAAAAAACATTGTGGTAGGAAGCAGATGTACCAAAGTTGACAAAAGATGAATCTTGACTATTTGACCCTTTGATTACCTAGGAATATTTTAGGGAAAACAGTTAGAAGTTGAAAACCTCAGAAAGAAAGAAAATCAGAGTAAAACAACAGATGCATATCCACTAAGAAAATTTTGTACATCAAGTTATTTACTTAAAGAAGAACCATCTACCACACTCATGAGAAGGGCAAGAAATCTTCCAGATAAGCTGTGCCACTTGTTGAATCCCTCCTTAATGGCACACTACTTCTTCGCATGTAATCCAATGTCATGCAAATGTAATGAAGCACCAGAACTCTCACAAGCAAGAGTTGGACATGAAAACAATAAGTGCAAGTGGATTGAAAGAACTCCTATAAGCAGTTGAAAAGGACAGATAATGCTTTCTCAATTTGCACATCCAGTGAGGAAAACTGAGATATAAGCCCTTATATCTCCTAACATCTATTTGTCAAGTGACAGTATTTTCCATGAAGAAGATGATGGAAATAGTGCCACTATTGTGCGCATGTGTGGGGCATGTGCATTCGGATTGGGGCAAGGCAGAGTACTTAAACAGCTGCGCTGTTTGTTTTCCGCTGCTAGTTAATCTTGAGTATGGCCCCAGGATATAATTACCTCACATAAGCTGGGCTATCTGCAGGTCCATCCAACAACGGTTCAGAACAAAAACTTCAGACATGATGTACTGATGTAAACATTGAATGCATACATAGATTGAAAACCAAATGTTGGCACAAAATCCAAGAATATTATCACTAGTACCACCAGCACACCCAAAAAATCAAAGAATTTATGTTTGTCATGTAAAACTATCTATTTCTTGGTTAATTTTTTGCTTGATAAAGAATAAATGCTCATACTCGTCAGGGAAAAAAGAAGAAAATATATTTTTAAGCAAGAAAGATCCACAAAGATAAGTCTTTGCAGAAAACTTGGACTTCTTCCTCCCTGCTAACACTAAAATACAAAATTGATCTCTTCTTCCTATCTGAACATACAAGGGACGAAGACTTCGAAGCCAACCTTGTTGAATCCAGAAGTTGGATATTTTGATCTATTCTCTCGGTGATAACCTTATGATCACTCCTCAATTCTGCAACAGAAAAGTGAAAAAATTGACAGAGCTAAAAAATTATCAAGAGTGCTGAAGAGTTTTACTTGTTCCTGCCATAAGTAGTAGTTTACACTACTATAGACTCACAATGGAAATGATTACAGAGCAGGTATTCGTGAAAGTGAATAGACTTCAGAAACAGGAAATCTTCCAATACCATGAAATACAGCAATCTACAGGCAAGAACCATTTTCATTGCCACGCCAAACCATGTCAAAAACAGGTCATGATAAAGAAAGGAGAAACGTTGACAAAAAATCATGCAATATTAGTATTCTATGACAACTTAATGATTGTTTTTTTGTCGGTATAAACTTTTTACCACAAACAACAAAAGAGCATACATGAAGGCTAAAGATCTAGGCACAACCCCAAAGTGTACACAAAGGCGTGGCTAGAAAATCTTGAAAATCAACCTCTTAAGTCTTAACAATGGGAGAGATGCAACAAAAGTAGTCTAGGAAGGTGGAGACAATCACAAGCTTGAGAGGCCAGGCCCAAAGAAAAAACACACAACTACTATGGTGCTTTCTTTTGTTACCCAAAAAGCTCGTGACAAATAAATAATCACTGCCATAGATATTTCAATTCGAGTACTATTCAAATTAACTAGTGCAGAATTCTAAAAATTTATCAAGAATCTTTGATTTATATATGCAGGTAGTAATATAACGCCAGTGGACCATTTGTGATAGCACAAAGATAGTATCTGTTCACAAACCTAAAACCTCCCCACACATGCACAATTCCCTGAACTAAAAAGTGGAGAAAATGTGCAAGTGGGTGGTAGCCAAGTAAAAGCGTAACTGAAATTTGAGTAAATGCTTCGTTTTTTTGATGTCCAATGGGGCAAATGCAAATGTAAGCCTGAGTTTGAGAAAGAGCTTCACTTGCGGTATAATTGAAAATGGAGAGATACAAAATAGTCTTCTAAATTTGATTAACGATTTCATTCCTTGGGGTAGGAAAGGGTAGAGCTTTCTTTCTCTCCCGTTTATGAGATTTTCACTCACCCTCTTGATTAGTAGGCTGGTGGAGGTTTGTACTGTCCCCGTGAGTGACGTGAGGGAATCGGATCTTCGTAATTAGCTTTGCTCTTGGTAGTGTGTTCTATTTTGTCTCTGATGTCTCATAGAGCTGGTCTTCAGCCGCAGAAAGACTGTTCACTCAGTTTCTGATGTGTGAGGCTGAAACCATAATGCTTGAGTGGGTTTGGATATGTATAGAAGATTAAGAATATGACTAATAGGATAGTAACATTTATCTTTATGAGTCTGCCGTTTTCCCTCCTTTTTTTTTCTTCTTCTTCTTCATCTTTTGTTGTTGGCTGCCGTTGCTGGATTGTCTCATACAGCTGTTAAGTGTTTAATGAAGTCTTACAGGCTAGCAAAGCTTACTCAGCCTCGTAAATGTACATAAATGAAAATGTATATGTGTATATCTACGTTTCCTATCACTTGTTGCATTTATATGTGTATATATTACCATTAAAAAGGGCAAATAGCTAGTTGTGAGCGGGCATAGCGTTTGTTTTGAGACACTGCAGCTATATATTTTGTCAATTTCATATAAGAAAAGGTCTAATTTTTATAATGGTCGCCATCAGCCTATTGTGAACCGGAAAATTACTGTAGAAATGCCGACTTCTTGATGGTCTCATCAATTAATCATAAACATCAATATGTAAGGGTGGTCTACTGTGTTTTGTCCAAGGATATTGGTAGTTTTGATAACTTTGCATATCAGTGTTCATATGTTTGGTAAGTAAGTTGTGTTGAGATTCCTCTCAAGCGTAGCAGGGGATAATTTTTGTCGGCGAGACACTGTGCCAACCTCCCTAACTATTTGTACGCGTAAAGCCTTTATGGCTTTGAACTGATCCGTGAACCTCTGTGTATATATGTATGTACTGAGAGCAGAGAGATGTGGTGGGTACTGATGTAGTCCGAGCGAGGGTGAGCGACGGCTCCCCGAGAGGTTTTTCAAGTTTGTATATGTCTGTATATATATGAACGGAGTTTTTTGCCTCGAGATCTTTGTGTATTGTGTGCGTAGTGACCTTGTACTTATTTCTTATTTAGACTCGAACTTGGCTCTCTTATTGGACATATGCGACCTTAACCTCTCTCCATTGACCCAATCATTGAAGTAAAACCTGTTGACAAATTGTAAGTTGAGAACTTCAGACCTTTTACCATCATATATCTTAACGGTGTCTTGAACCACCCACAATCCCATAAGTCTAAAGGCCTTTAAAACTTCTCACCATAGACTTTGTTATGGAAAATGGAGCACTTTTTACCTTAACTTTGTAGGGTAAAACTAGATACTTGAGTAATGGTATGGGATATATACCTGACCTGTGTAATAGGACATTTACATGATTATCTGTTAAGAATAACTATGATGTGAATAAGAAATGCTCTCTGACTTTGTGTCCATGAAACACAGACACTTTATTGTATGTTTCTCATGCAACACATGGGATGCATGTATTCTATTCCGGTCTCTTTTAAGTTTTAACGGGCTCAATGACATGGCTTGGACAACCATGCCTTGTGTCCAAATAAATCTCAGGAGTCATTAGGAACAATTAGTGTTTTAGTTTTCATGTTCACAGCGTTCTTAGTAAGTTCCTAAAACGCAAATTCCGAGTTCTTATCAATTATTGGAGAAAGAAAATGAAAAGAATTCCAAATGAGCGGACTCGAATCGGTAAATATTCAATGTGATATGATTGTATGATAGAAAGAAATATATGAATCATTCTTTCTACCATACTCTCTATTAGTATTATTAGAGCATACTCTATAGTGATAAAAGCTTAAATTTGTTGACGGGTGTATTGTACATGACATTTGTGCCAAATTGCGATATGGTGTTTACCGTGTTTTCTCTGGTGGTGGCTACTTTTAGGTCCTTATATGCATAATTTTTTCCTATTGGAGAAAGCACTTGTGCCTTTAGTTGTGCTTATGTCCTTAATATCATTTAGGCAAAAGAAGAAATGCACAATTGTCTTAATATTTTCCTAAATTTCATTTATTTAGAACAACTATTCTGTTTCGTGGGTCAAGGTAACATTAATAGACTCAACGTTCTAACTAGATGATGCCACAAGACTGCATGAGAAAAAACACAGAAGAAAGAGGGAAATGACGAGACTTGATTATTATTTAGTTTTCAAGACCTAGTTCATTTTCCCTCTTCCCACCTGAAAACATCTATACGAGAAAATACACATTCCACCCCCTAAATTAACATCAAAGCTTGTTTTTCATCTACCAATATTCTCATCTTCATCAGCATCATCGTTTCTTTCATTTGGCTAGAGTAGCAACTTATTTTGCATTTGGTACAGGTTAAGTTGTGTTGGGAATAAGGTCCGCCAAATTATGATGTACCTATCAATTCCTATTGACAAGGACATGGAGCTAACCTTATCCTTCTTTAAGTAGGTAATACTTCTTTATGCTTAAAATGACATATGTCCTAAGGAAAATATCATGATATTGCTTCCCCATCTGCCTACCTCATGTGGTGTTGACACACATTGCAATTGTAACATTGCCCATCAACTATTTCTACAATTATAGTCATAATTCTACAGCTAAATTCCCTTTTATGTCCTCCAGTTCTGAAACGACTAGAGTCTCACATGACAATAGATATATTGAGCTCGATTTACATTGATATTTCAAGTTGTTGACATGATTTTTACTACTTGTTATTGAGATTCTGTCTACATAGAATTCTCAGGAAGCTCCAGGGATGTTGTAGAATTATCAATGCATTCTTCTTACAAGCATTCAAGAAAACTACTACGAAGAAATCCATATTTTTCTTTTGAGTCCGAGAAGGTAACTGAGCATGCCATAATTGTATGAATGTCAAAGGTTTGCCGACAATATCACTATGCCTGACCAAAACTTAGAATTTGTCCTCTGGGAATATGATTTTTGTCTTTTACACATATTAGCTAGATGATGTTGTAGACTACTATACTAGACTTTAGTGTTTCATGTGAAGAATTGAGTGAATTTATGAAGGACTTGCCATGCAAAGAAAAAATAAATTAGATAACTTCTCTTACGTTAAAATATTGGTGCAAATATGAATTTTCTGGTGTAGGGGCATAGTGTTGCATTTTCTTATGAATTTGGTAGCATTCCTTTACCAGTGGCAGCACTCATTTAACAAATCTGCATTTTGTGGTGTTGGGGCGTAGTGTTGTATTCTCCTATGAATTTAGTTGCATTCCTTTGTCAGCCACTAATTTCAGCGAGTGGAGAAAGAATAACGAGTTTACTCAAGAAATAAGAGAACCAAAGTGATTCCTTCTAATTAATGAGATTTCTTAGAGTTTTCAAAATGTTAAATTAAGGTTTGAACTTTGAAGTGAGGGACTAAATTGTAACTCCTACTATAACAGAATGTTAGAGTTTTCGAATTGTTAATTTTAAGGCTTGAAGTGGGAGGACCAAGTTGTAGAAGTACTAACTTATGATAGGAAGTGGTTACAAAATTGGACATGTTTTATATGGTTTTATTTTGAGATGCTGAAAAAATTGTTTGAAAATTAAGTTATTTATTTAATTTGAGTTGCTACTAAAAATGATTATAAATGTTGGAATTGTTATCTAAAACCTTTACTTAAAAGAGCGAACGCTGGCAAGCTTATCACTAGCGACTTTATCCCTTTTGTCCCGGGAAAGCCCTCTGTTTTTGGCTTTGTTTGTTGAAAGTTGTGCGGGTATTATAGGTAATTCAGCTTCGTTCTGTTTCTCGTTTGTTTTCGTCGGACGCTGAATGTAAACCTATTTTCCTCTTCTTTGTCGACAAGCAATGAGGTGATTCTTGTTCAGTCGGCACTGCAGCGACGGCACCCGACTATCAGTATGTAATTGAAGCACTGTTTGAGGCTTTGAGCGGTTGTGTATAAAAGGGTTCCATGCTCTTGAGTCGTTTAAGTATTTCTCTTCAGGTAAAAGCTCTTTCTCGACATGGGTTGCTTCTAAATTTCCTTATTCATATTTGAGATTTCTGATCTGATGATTTTTTTATTTTTTATTGTTGGTACAGATGTTGAGGAATTGAGAGATGAATTGGCACTGTTCTGTGTTGGTAGTGTTTTACAGGTAAACTCTCGTTCTGCCATTGTTTATTCTGGTAGGGCTAATATTTTTGGGGGGTGTGATTTATGGAAATTCAGTTTATGTTTACAATGAAAGTGTGTTCTTATGAAGATCCTGTTCTTTTGACATGTATTGGGCAAGATAACTACATTCAAATAAGGCGAAGTACACTAATGTAAGCTTGAACTGGGTTTCAAAAAGGAGTTTAGAGAAATCTCAAGCACTCTAATTGACGAGGTATGCTGCTCATTAGCCAATTTAAGATTGTGAACTTGTATTTCTTACTAAATCTTATTGCCCTATGATTTGCCTGGATCTTCTTTTTATAATTTTTGAGATACTTATGCCATTAATAAAATTTCTTAGTCAGACTTTCCTTGTTCCACAGGCTGGTTCACTAGCTGAGCTTGTCCCTCCTGCCGTTGGCCAACTTTCCACCTGTCGTCATATCATTATAACTGGGCACTTGATTTTAGGGGTTTGCTTCCATGCGAATTTGTAGCAGGCACTTTAATTTTAAGAAGCCCCAAAGAGCCCTCTGCCAATATATTTCCTGATTGATGTTTAGGTTCCTCATTCTTTTGGTTGCTAAGCCTTTTAAGAATCATTACTTCCAAACCATCAAATTTGATTACCATGTTAGGACTTAGGTGTATGCATTACCTAATCACGATCTACGTAGCCATCAAATTCGAAGTTCATCCATTCTAATGTATGTCCTATGTAGAAAGATTCAGGGCTTTTCCCCTGCTAATGTATGTCCTATGCGAAAAGTTCATCCTTTCAAATTTGAAAAGGATAAGTGCTTTTTCCTCGGTGTAGCAAAGAGCTATGAAAAGATAAAGCTACGAATGAAATGAACTTTTGTCTGTTATCCACTGTATCTATGATCTGGATTCGGGGACTTTGCTGTGAACCTAAAGCACAGCAGGTGCACGGCACAGTCCTGAACCCCTATATGATCTGGGCTGATCACGATTTGCCTTGGCCATTTATAGGTTTCCACTTATTTGGTTATGCCTTTTGTATAATTGCTTTTGCAAGTGAATGACAGCTAAAAGGTATAAAAACTAATTGTTGGGCAATCAATTTCATATCTGTTCTTTGATAGTCAATTTTCTCTTCCTGTCATTCATGTATTTTGGGGTTTCCATACAAGCGCCAAGAAATAGTCATGATTTTATTTCTTGGCTTGGTTGTTTTAGTATTTTTCCAGTTTATGCATTTGTTTCTTCTTCTTAAGTTGGTGAAGAAACTACTTCAAGAATCAAGGATGCATGCCCTATATCAAATTATAAGTTCTTAAACAAGCATGTCTATATCATTTTTTCTCCTACCGATAGCCATGGATATTGAATTCTCTCCAAAAGTTTTGGAATGCACTTTCCGAAAAGAAATAAAAATTGCGAGGATTCATTATATTTTCTCAACATTCGTGAATTTATACATTTTGCTAATTTTAGTGTCTTTTATTAATAAAGTCCTATTATTGTGATTCCATTGTTTTTTGGTGTAGGCGTGCAGCCTCTCCCTATGTTGGTTGTATGTTGAATGTAGTAGCTATCGGGATCTTGCTCAAAGAAGAGGTGATTTCGGGTGATGCATCTACCGACTGTATTTCTGCATTATGATTTGGAATGTGCTGATGGAAAGTTTGGTTGTGGGGACTAACTTTGGTGTATCGCAGCGACTTCGCCCATTGAAGGCGGAAGCATGGGCAACCATATGTCCGAAGAGGATTATTTTGGAACTGTATTTTTTGCTTCTTCATGGCCAATTTGCCCTATGAGAACTTATCAGAGAGAGAGAGAGAGAGAAATTTGCCCCATGAGGAATTCTGATATGTTTGAATCTAGCTTCTTTGTGCAGTGAGAGTCGTTTTTATTAGTACTTGATCACAGTGATCTTTATGCATGTACTAGCCATGCAGGGAGCCAATTGCTGCTGTTTTCTTTTGCTTTGGCTTCCATACAGAGATCTATTATTCTTCGTCGAACTTCTTCTTACAAACTTTGCATTAGTTATTCATTTGTTTTGATTACTATCGTACTATGCATACAAAAATAATCATTCTTACAATAACCCAAACATGAAAAAATAAGTATATTACTCCCTCCGTCCCTTTTTAAGTGTGTTGTTTCATATATCCAATTTATTAAAGAAACATCGTCATTACACCCATCACATTAACTTTTACCTCTACGTTACACTTTTCACATCAACCGTTACTTCCATTTTTCAAAATTATCCTCCAATGCTACCCATTAATTCTTTACCTACTATTTTTCAAAATGACAAAATGATAATTCTTTACCTACTAACTTTTCAAAGAGGGAGTATTGTCTAGGGATGGGATCCCGTCCAATCCCTCGGTCGGGCCCTTTCCGGGTTCATTTTGAAGATCGAAAGATTTGAAACTGTTGATATTTTAGACCTTGTCAAGAACATTAAGCACGCCAAAATGGGCCTTGGTACAAAACATGAAAGAAAAAACATGAAAATCCATCCAATGGATGAGATTCATTGGGTACACTGGGCAAACAGTGTAGCGGATGGATCTCATCCGTTTGATGTGTTTTCATGTTTTTTTCATGTTTTTGTTTCATGTTCCAAACCTTTTCCTCGCCAAAATTCATGGTAAGCGGATATCGTTTAGTATTTTCTCGAAACACATTTATATTGAGAAAATTGAATTTAGAAAATATTACAACATTGGATAAAAAATACATTTTTAAAGATGAATATATGTCTAAAACACATTGAGCGCTATTACCTTATTATTATTATTATGGATTTTGACGTGCCTATTTTCCTTGACAATGCCTAGAATATCAACACCAGTCTCGATTTTCAAAACAGATGCGAAAAAGAGCTGATTAACCGATTTGCGTTTTTTTTATAACTTTATTAAAAAAACGTGATTTTTTGTACTTTATTCCTGAACTACGTGAAAACGTGGTTGCTAATCACGCTTTCCGGAAAACGTGGTTACGTTTCACGCTTTTACATTGTCTTAACCGAAAAAATTAAGTTAATCTTAATCCGGTTTGAAAGTGTGTTTGGCAAACACGCCTTTAAAAAAACGTGCCTCTTAAACACGCTTTCTACGATACGAAATGGCCAAAAAAATAAAATACTAAAAGCGTATTGTATATACTTTTATCTACTAACTTTTAATTCTTTACCTACTAACTTTTCAAAATGACAAAATGATAATTGTATATACTTTTATCCATTAACTTTTCAAAATACACACTTATTAAGGGACAACCAAAAATGAAATTGTATACAATAAAAAAGGGACAAAGGGAGTATTATCTGGGGATGTGATCCCGTCCAATCCCTCGGTCGGGCCCTTTCCGGGTTCATTTTGAAGATCGAAAGATTTGAAACTGTTGATATTTTAGACATTGTCAAGAACATTAAGCGCGCCAAAATGGGCCTTGGTACAAAACATGAAAGAAAACCACATGAAAATCCATCCAATGGATGAGATTCATTTGGTACACTGGGCAAACAGTGTAGCGGATGGATCTCATCCGTTTGATGTGTTTTCATGTTTTTTTTCATGTTCCAAACCTTTTCCTCGCCAAAATTCATGGTAAGCAGATATCGTTTAGTATTTTCTCGAAACACATTTATATTGAGAAAATTGAATGTAGAAAATATTACAACATTGGATAAAAAAATACATTTTTAAAGATGAATATACGTCTAAACACATTGAGCGCTATTACGTTATTATTATTATTATGGATTTTGACGTGCCTATTTTTCTTGACAATGCCTAGAATATCAACACCGGTCTCGATTTTCAAAACAGATGCGAAAAAGAGCTGATTAACCGATATGCTTTTTTTTTATAACTTTATTAAAAAAACGTGATTTTTTGTACTTTATTCCTGAACTACGTGAAAACGTGGTTACATTTCACGCTTTTACATTGTCTTAACCAAAAAAATTAAGTTAATCTTAATCCGGTTTGAAAGCGTGTTTGCCAAACACGCCTTTAAAAAACGTGCCTCTTAAACACGCTTTCTACGATACGAAATGACCAAAAAAATAAAATAGTAAAAGCGTGATTAGCAAAATGCACCCTCTAAAAGCGTGATTAGCAAACACGCCTTTAGAAGACGTGTTGAGGCCTTGTTTCCTTGTATGGTTAGAAACCAAAGGCCCAGCGCGAAAAACTGCACGCCGCAAAAACATGGCTATGGAAAATCTGTAGCTACTGACTACTGCTACTTTTTTTGAAAGAAAGCTCTTTTCCTGATTCGGTCGTCTCTTTCGCAAATTTGAGATCGAGAGAGAGAGAGAGAGAGAGATGGCTGAGAAGGGAGGAGTGGCGTGCAAGTGCACGAGAGAGAGGAGCTTGAGCAACACTAGTCTCAGCGGAGGAGGAATATTCCGTTTCGACAAGAGGAAATTTATGAGGAATCTTCGAAGCGTCTTTCCAATTCCTCTCCTCCGGTGGGAATTCTCTCCTTGGAGGTCAGTCGCCGCTAGCAATCGTATCTTCAGGTCAGCCTCGTTTTTTCAATGTTCTTCCTGTTGTTTGGTTGCGAAAATTTCAGGAAAATCAGAGGAAATGCTACACTACACACTCCTATTTGTTTGTGTACCGTTTGGACCTCTTGAATCACCGTTAATGTCATAGCCTTTGCATGAAAATTAGTCTTCGATTCGTAAAATTTTGTATATCAAGTCATAACATTTAACTTTAATCGTGAATGCATATGAGTTTTTATCTTTAATTTCGAATCTTGATGTCATGAAATTTCAAACAACTGTGATCAACTTCAATCCAAATCTTGCAAATATTTTATACAAAGGTTATGGATTTCTAAACAAATGCTATGAATTTAAAAGAATACAAGGAGGTGCATACCGTACACATTTAAATAAGGGCGTGTACTGTGTCATTTCCCGAAAAGGAAATTTGCAGGCTAGTTTCAGTAATGAGGTCGTTTAGAAAAGGAGAAAAAAATAACGAATTAGGAATTGGCTGTTGTCGCTGGTCAAGTGTGTGATTATTCATGTTGTTTGGGTGTCAGACTGTGAGGACAACTCGGGCAAATTAGAGAAAATCACAGTGAACGGAAAGAAAATTGCAGGTTAGTTTTGGTAATGAAGTCGGTAAGAAAAGGAAAAAGAAGAAAGGAAACGAGGAATTAGGTATCGAATCTCTAGTTCAGTGCATAATTGTTCTAACATTTTAGCGACATTTTTATTTGCTTGAATTACGGGTTAGTTATCCATCCATTTTTGGTGGACTCGTTTAAATGAATTTTGTATGATTTCAATATAAGGACGCTTCTTATATCATAAAACAGGTCGTAGTGGTTATGTAGGAGAGTACATATGCCACAAAATAGGCCGCAGTGGTAATGTAGAAGATTAGAGCCATATTTTATAAGCAGCACCTATAGCGAGGGATTGATTGATAATCCATAGTATGAGTAATCTCGCCAGGCTACGGGTGAGATATTGGCAATACCAAATCTCATTGAGTTGTATATCCAAATTTTGTAGGATTGGTTGTCCAAATTGGAAACGCTCCACCAATAGTTGCATTGAAATGCTGGAAACAATGTACCTCGGATTGTAATCTGATCCCATCTCTAATCCGGCTAAAAACTAGAGTCATTTTTCAGGGTCAGCCATTTTGATACTATCTTCTCCTAGAGACCCTCATCTCTCTAACACAAGCTTATTGGCGAGGGTTTCTACAAATACTTGAATATTGTGCACCGGTCTAGCTTGTCCAATGATGGCTCTTCTTTTCCAGCATCAAAGCTGGGCTTGGTGGTTGGAGGTGGATCGTGCAATGCTTCAATTGAGTTTAAATCGGGCAAATTCAAGCTTCCGTAGCCATTAGCCAGGGATTTGCTGATGTTTGGATAATCAAGTTGACTAAGTGATCAAACATCAGAAGTTGGTTAGTTTCAGAAGCCGGGTTCATATAACTGCCAAGTAGGCGAATGCCAAAGTTTTGCAACAAAACTTGCTTGACATTGGTGGCCTACGAAAGGGCTTCACAATTCTCTAGGGCTTAGTTCTGGTTTTGTGCTAGAGAGGAGGGTTGCCTATTTTGTCCAATTTCATACAAGTTTGCTTGACATATTAGGGAATGAAGATAAGCTATGATCATGAGTAGCAACTATACTACCCTAACTGTAGAGGTGGCTATCTCATGGGGGGTTGGTATCAGTATCTCCTTATGAGTGGCACTAGCGAGGAATCCCAGACAGTTGGCCGGTCAATTCATCTGAGTTTGGGTCTTGCAACCTAGGTCACATAATCCTCTAGTGGGAAGGACTCCTGCCATCCTCGCTCTCACGAATTTTAATTGTTTGAAATATTTTTGAAAGAAGCTTTAACACTCGTGCTTGGGTTCCTGCTGAGGCTCACGCATGTGCATTATGTGACTTGGCTTGCTACCATAGTCTTGTCTAGTAGAGGTACTAAGTGGGGATGCCTTGTAACTTGTAAGTGGAGCATAAGCTCAATGGCGGGAGGAACTTGCTTAGAGAAAAGGATAGGACAAAGACTCGATCTCGTCGTCCCCTGAAATAAAAGGATGTGGAAAGAAATAAAGGCTTGACATTTAGAAGTAGAAGTAATATTCAAGGGCTTCGCGGCCCTGCTCATAAGGGCCATGTAGACTTCCGGCAACTGCATGCTACATTACAGCAGCACAACCGAATGAGGGTAAAGATTTTATAAAATCTCCTTCCTTCTGGTCAATCTTGGGGTGTCAAATTTGAAGAATTTGTATAAGGTACGAAAACAACAAATTACCAGATTGATCATGCCTTGCCTACTAAAAAAAGGCTGCTTCTTGAAGATCTTCTCAAATTTCCATATTGTATTAGTCCTTATGATTAAACTTTTAGAGAAAAATCATTCCTTTGATTTACGTAAGTATCACTTTACTTAGTCAACAGAGAAGAAGGTTACTGCCTGAATGATCTTTTGCTGGATTGTGTACAGCAGCCTTGATGCTCGGGAGAAATCAAGATCCAGATTGTTTGTATCATCAAAACATAAGTGGGTCCCTATCTTTGTGATGATGCCTATTGATTCATTTTGTACTGATACTTCTGGTGATATGAAAATTAGAAAGTAAGTGCCTTTTTCATCAGTTACTATTGTCAACATTTTCTTGGTGATGCATTTTAAGTGTTTAGGGTATGGTAACAGAACTAGAAAACTAAATTAGCTGCTTGATTTCTATTTTGAGAAAAACAAAAGGAAAAACAAAAGGAAATACCTGCTTGATTCTATTTTCTTCTGGCTACTGCTCAAATTGGAAGGCAACCTCATGTCCGCCTCAGCGTTCTTTACAGTAAATAAGGATGTTCTCTTCTTAGGTTCTTCGATATCGATCTTGGTGATACCTAACAAAAGCCTTGATCCAGTAGTATATAATTTTTATTATAGTGGTTTTGTATTTCCTGCAATTCTATTGGTGACAGTACAGATATGCATGTTTGTTCTTCTTGTTTCAGAATCAAGGCCTTAACTATATCTCTAAAAGCACTCAAGTTGGCAGGTGTCTATGGCATTGCAGTTGAGGTTTGGTGGGGGATTGTTGAGCGTTCTTCTCCTTTTGCATATAACTGGTCTCTTTATGAAGAGCTTTTCAAATTGATATCTGATTCAGGGCTAAAGTTGCACGTTGCATTATCTTTCCACTCGAACATGCATTTATCCTCGGCAGTGCGAGGAAGAGTTAGTCTTCCATTGTGGATTGTAGAGGTTTGTGTTATTGTGTCTTTTGCTGTGTTATGGGTCCTAGTTGTGTTTGTTCGTATGTAGTTGATGCTTGACACATACAACCGTATGTAGTTGATGCTTGACACATACAACTTAAAACCAATTGGCAATGAGTGGAGAGACCGTCTAGACTCATATACTAGCTTTAGAGGTTATAATTACAATGTGGGACAAACTCTAACACTCCCCCGCACGTGCGACCCCTGACCCGCACGTGCAGAGTTAAACAACGGATCCACAACATTGGGATCATAACGAAATTTGGTGCACTTATAGCACAATCAACGGGGCAATAACCAAGAGAGTTTTGTCCAAAATCCTCCGAAAGCCTAGCTATGCTACCATGTTAAAGCATCCAACTCAAAATAAATTGGCAATGAGTGTAGAGGCCGCCCAGACTCGTATACTAGCTTTGGAGCTTATAATTAACCAATGCAAGACAAACTCTAACAGTATCTAGTTAAGTGGTGTCCGAACCTACAAACTCTTAACAACTATCTTCGGGTTTTACAAAAAGTGATTTGCTCATACTGTTAGGCTTTTGCGTGATGTTACTGATGTATTAAACTAGACTCTTATAGAAAAAGAGAGACAAGGCTTGAGAATAATACTTTTGAAAGTTGATCGAGGTTGACTAGTGTCATGACATAAACTAGTATCAACTATCATGTAAACAATGCCTTTTTGTGTTTTTCAGATTGGTCGTCACAATAAGGATATTTATTATCAAGACCGGAATGGGCTCTCGAATAATGATTATCTTACTTTAGGGGTGGACCAACATCCTTTATTTTGTGGCCGAACTGCTCTCCAATGTTATGAAGACTTCATGTCTAACTTTGTTAATAAATTTGAAGCGCTTATGGGAACTTTAATTGAGGAAGTGAGTGTGGGTCTTGGTCCTTGTGGAGAACTCAGGTACTTCTCCACCTTGTAGATATCCACAAGAGCAAAACAGCGGCAAGATAATATCAGGGTGTCAAATGCAGGTATCCTGCACATCCCTTTGGTGATGGTAGATGGAGATTCCCTGGAATTGGTGAATTCCAGTGTTACGACAAGTACATGTAGGTTGAATTCTATTCCTGTTATATCTAGTGAGGTGTCTCTACATTCACTGATGTAAGCTTGTTTTCCTTCAGGATGGAAGACTTAAAGATGGCTGCTTGCCAAGAAGGGAAGCCTCAGTGGGGAAATACGGGCCCTCAAAATGCTGGATACTATAACAGCTTTCCATCTGAGGTTCCTTTTTTTGAAGAGGGACAAGATAGCTTTCTTTCTGATTATGGCCGTTTTTTCCTCGTATGTATCTTACTTATGTACGGTTCATGTTGTTTATATACCCCAAGCTAGAGAAAAAAATAGAGAGAAAGAACAGAAACATTGAAAATGGTTTTCAAATTCTTTTGTATGCACTTTATAAATTGCACTTGAAAACCTGACAATGTTGCTTTGCTATTTGCAGGAATGGTACAGTAGTAAGCTGATCCATCACGCAGATGCTATTCTTTCTAAGGCAGCAAACATATTGGAGAAATATCAAGAAAATGAGCGGAATACTTTATTACTAGTGGCTAAAATTGGAATTATTTATTGGTGGTACCAGACAGTGTCACACCCTGCTGAACTTACTGCTGGTTACTACAACACTGCTGTAAGGGATGGTTATGATCCTTTGGCATCTGTCTTGTCTCGTCATGGAGCTGCTTTGCAAATTTCGTAAGATTCAAATCGTACATTTAATCCATAGACTCTTTAGTCTGTATTAATAATTTCAGATGGTTAGTATTGGTCACTTTCCAAGATATAGTACGTCTTGTAGTGTAGAATATTGGGCTAGTTATCAAGACGGAAAATAAGTGCCACTTCAATGCTTGAGCAATAATGAGCATTATCTGGTGGCCGGTGGGCCAGTTGATCTATCAATCTCGAAGGGAAAAATGGGAGACACCATCTTGTTTAGTAATTGCTCTTCGATGTTCGGGAAAATCATAGGGAATGATTCACCGAGAAGAGAGAACAAATTTGGAAATTGGATGTAACATTTTGTTTGGAAGTTTGTCCTTGGGGATTTTCAGTGTTTATTGCGCCATAGCCCTGTTTCCTTGGATGTTCGATAATTTCCTGGATTCCTTGAGCAGATCATCCTTTTGATTAGTGAAAAATCTCAATTTTCTCTTTCTACTGGTGGAATCTCAGCCTCATTGTTTACAAGTTCTGTCTTTTTTTTCTTCTTGTAGCTGCTTTGAGATTAGGGACAATGAGACCCCAGAAACCTACCTTTGCAGTGCAGAAAGACTACTCCAGCAGGTATTAAATCTTTCACGATTCATCAAGTCGTTTCCTCATTGGGTTTTAGTGTATGACAACCGGAGGATATTAACACTAGCTGTCATGTATCAAAGTCTATCTATCTGAACCTAATGTCACTAGATTTATATGCTTTAGTTGCCTAAAAGTTCAGATGAACTCATTAAAGACTTCTCCTTAATGCTTTGCAAAGAGTTGTATACAGAATTGTTTCCTTTAGAAAGAGGAGTATATATAGTTGTTGAAGGACTAAGTTTACTGGACCATTCATATATCACTAATGTGCTTCTATTATGCTTATTGTTGATTGGACATTGATGTGATTCATCCCAGATTAGGACTGTGTCCAAGAGAAAGATAATCCATTTGACAGGAAGAAATTCTTACGAGAGATTTGACGAGGTAAATATGTTCTTCCTGCGAACATTGCTTAATTTGTCTCGATCTTTTCAACCGAAGGTGGAATTATTACTTTCCTCTTGAACCGTTTCTAAGCAGCACATCTAACTGGTTTGAAGTTTAAGAACATTGATCTAATTTATAGAAGTTACAGTCTGAAACCAAGCTTGTGAAATAGTTATTGATATAGACAAAGGTAGCGCCCCAGGGGTTGTGGTTAATGCACTGGTTAGCATTTGCCTGCGTTTTTACAACTCGGAAGTGAAAACTGAAGTGTAACTCAGTAATGTTTACCTATGTCAGAATATGTTAAAACTCAGGAAACTTTACCATTTCTTAAGAGCAATTGCTTCTGCAGAACTTCTGTTTTTTCCGGTTATATTTCACAATGATTATGTTACCGTTCTCATGAGAGACCATGTGTTGATACACAATAATGAGGACAATTATGAGGAACTATTTGAATGGGTTTATTTCATTTTAGTGCTTGTCAGATATTCGATATTTGGTTCTACCAAAATTGATAGCTGAAAGCAATTGTCTGCTTTTCTCTTTCCCTTTCTTTTGGTTGCTTGGGGGCTTATACTTAGTTTGGTGGATATGTGTAATATTCAACATCCTCGATCATTTATAGTTGGGTTAGTGGATATGTCTAAAATTCAACATCCTACGTGAGAATAAGACGTGCTTTTCTCTTGCAGGCTGGGCTAGAACAGATGCATACCAACTGTTACTATCCACAAGAAGAAGCTGTAAGATCGTTCACTTATTTTAGATTGAATGAAAAGGTTTTCAGGGTTGAAAATTGGAATAACTTTGTACCCTTTGTGAGAAAGATGAGTACAGATCTGTAGAATTCCTCTAAACCCATTTAACCATTTTATATACGGAATTGGTCCCCCACATTACTCCCTCTCTGTCCTCATGTGCTGGCTAAATGACACTTTTTAACTGTTAAGCCCAAAAGCCGGCCACCTTTACAGAGTCTATTGTCATAGTTGAGTAGAGGGAGAAGGTTCATCACGCACAACTTTTACTTACAAAAAGGTAACTAAACTGTTGAAACAGATGAAAATTTCACTTGAAATATTAAGCCTCCGTTTGTTTCAATGTAAAACATATTCCTCAAAAATATTTTACCTATTTTCCGGTGTTTGGTTGAATAAATGACAACTAAATTTGCTGGTGGAAAACATTTTACATCATATGGCGTAAAACCACTTATGATTAAAAAGGCCACAAGTCTTTTTTGTAAAGCCTTTCTCCTGACATGAAATTTTGGCTCATCAATTCTACTAACAAGTTCTACCTAAAAATTTATATTTCTCTCTCTACAATTGCAAGTAAGAGGTCTTTCTACATTTCTCTATTTCTTCTCTAAAACTCATGCTGTAAAGCAGAGTGGGAGAAAAACAAACTACACAATTCAAACATTTTTTCCTCTTGTAAATAAGTGCAACCAAAAACCAGAATACAAAATTAAACCAAACATTCAACACAAAATCATTTCACATAACAAATATTTTTCACTCAAAAATATTTTATATCGAAACAAACGGAGTTTGATTACGTTCAAAAATTGATTGACACTCAAAGTATATCCATATGAATATATATGAGGAACTTAAAAAAAAGGTAAGAATCCTGTTGGCCAGATTTTAGCATTGTTGGCCTATCTGGCAACTGAGAACTCCGGCAGATGGCATTATACTTGCTAGAAGTGAAGCTGGTCTTGCGACCATGCTTGATGCTTTTGCATAGCTTCCTGGAGATTCTTCTCCAGAAGGTGTAAAGAAAGCACCATTTAGCATCATATCTCCATCTGATCTCCAATTCCACTCCTTCCATTCACTAGATCCCGGTGGACTTTCCCGTTTGGTCACCTGAACAAGTAGTGATCTTAGTCCATAACTGTTGGCAAAAAGCATGATAGGATGGATCTAACTACTGATTAGCTTTTGAAATTTGATAGCATTTACATATGTTTCTTTCTTCGGCTAAGTGTGCACTTTTCGGGAAATATTTAGCTTCAGTTGAAATAGAAGACAGATAGCATTCCGACATAGTTGGTAAGTGTAGATTGAAACCAAAAGAAGCATAGTAATTGGTTAGTGTTAGTCTGCCAACTTTCTGCATCCTGCTTCAATTTGATATTACTGAATTAAGTTCAAGATTAGAATTTCATGCATCTCAAACCGACGTGCTATGCATGAAATGATAAGCGAAATAGTTGACGTTGCATCCTTGTATGAGAAACAGGGACTGGAGATGAAAAGTAGGCACAAGTACTTAAGTTTACATAGAAACTGACCTCCTTTGTGGTATTGTCAGCAGATGCTATGAAGACATTTCCTTGGCTGTTAATTGTAGGATTGGCACTTCCTCCTATTGCATACATCTCCCAACCAGTGTACACATTATTCACAATGTGGAAATACCCAAGTCTGCATCTGCAACAATCCCAAATAGGAAAAGAAGAAGAAGAAAACTCATATTTAGTCTGGAATTTTAGAACTTAGGAAATTGACTTAGCCTAGAAAAAAGGTAGGAAGCCTATTTATATTGTCTGCTCTGTGTTGCGTTTAAGTGTTTCTTTTACCTGGGCATTCTTTGAACTAGGCCTTCCCCAAAGTAGTTGAAGGCAATTGTGACTTGCATCTTCTGATCTGCTAAGAAATCATCCTTGTGGCCCAAAAGCATGACTTCGTTATGCTGAAACATGTAATTATTCGAGATGGTTATGGCCGTTGATCCGTACACAGCATCGATGAGCCCATCAGAGCATCTGGCTAGCGTGCAGTGATCAATCCACAAATCCCTTGCCTCGAAAATGGATATCCCATCCCCATCTGAGATGCCTCTCAGCCCATAATGTTCCGGTGAGTCTCTCACCATAGTATTCCCAGCAGGCACACAATCATGTATGTAAACGCCATGTATGATGATGTTAGTTACGACTGATATGGTTATGCATGGTCCATTCGATATCTCTATGTTGTGCCCTCTACCATCTATGGTCTTATAGGAGTTCATCATGAGTTCTTCCTTCAGCTGAATGACCATGTCTTGTTCAAAGATGATCCACAGAGGCTCATCTTGGATGACAGCATAACGGAGGGTTCCCGGAATAGGGTTCACCGGGTCGTCGTGGTCTGGGTCGGTGACGACGTAGAATTCACCGTCTCGACCGCCAGCCGCATTGCGTCCGAACCCGATGGCACAATCGGCTAGCATTTTCCGATTAGTTTCCCAATCTGGGTCGCACCGCCAGCAGTCGTCGATTGGGTTTCCGTTCCTACATGATGGCGAATCTGTCTCCAATTGCCTTCGCGAGTTCTCCTCTTCGACCCTAGTACAAAATCAAGAACCATGAGAAATGTGAGTAAAATCTCTATGTGTTAAGTTAAATGTAAGTTGAGATGCATACCATTTGATTCCTTCTGATATTTGCATTACCGGACGCGTGGAGGACGCAAAGTGGGCATGTAGGATCATAGCAATTGAAAAGAGAGAGAAGAAGGTTGACATTTGAGAGAATGGAAGTTAGAGAATTTGAAGTGGAAATGGAAGATGAGTGTTGTGAGTGTATATGAAGTGATGAATTGTGTTCATAAATGGAAAGATAGTGATGACTATAATTAGGGAATTGTTGAGCTATTTTTTGTAGCTGTTAAGTGGTGAAATTAGGTGAAACTTCAAGACCCTTCAATCCATGCTTGCAAAAGCCGTTGGTCTGGGTGTTCCCTTTCTCCATATGTTAGTTTTTTTAAATGATTTCTTACATTTTGGAAACTCCTAAACCTTCCACTGAAAGATTACTTGAATTGTATCATTATCAAGAATTACTCATTGTTGCATGCAGGTTTTGAATTAGGACAGGAAGAATCATTGTGAAGGAGCAGGATCAAAGTAGTAGGTTATACTCAGCTTACTTAAGTGGTACGAACCTAAGACAAGTAATATATGTGCGGGAGTGCGTGCACGAGCATGAAAGCGTTTTTCGAAAATATTCCAAATTACTAAATCCGGGAGAGCGAGAGAATTGAGAGTGCGAGTATAGAACGAGGATGGATTGAGAGTGAGAGCGAAGGATACTCTGAAAAAATTACTATGTGAGTAAGGTTCAAACAATGGACGATTTGAAGACGAGATTCATATTATGACTATGTTTATCTTTTGACACTCTTGATTGAGCCAAGTGCTGATTAGCTTAAGACGAGATTCATACAACCTCAGTGTGTTTTTTTTCATTACCGAGGAAAAGCCCTACAGCAGGCCACTAATTGGACCCACTGCACAACTCAAACTTTGGAGGGAATTGGCGTAAGCCACACCAGTCACAGCCCCCCACTTAGTACAGGTACTCACCCTACGGGTAATCTAACTCCTGACCAAGGAGATTACTTCCAAAGTGAGACCCTCCTCGTCCTAACCGATGGGGCAACCCTTGAGTGTGTACGGCACCCATTTGCCCTGCCGTAAATGGGCTATATATATACGCCACCCCAAAAGAAGTTGAGGAACAGTACAATACTGCATGCAGTAATTGGAAGGGTGTGAATAGGACAAGCGGCTGGTCCCTCGACCATTCAATATAATTCCAATTATAGGGGGTTTTGTTTTGTACTTTTCGAGTAGTAATAAAGAACATTATCTAGGCATGGATCTAAGTAGCATAATTTGAGTGCATGATTGTGAAAAAAGCGGAAGCGGAAGCGAAAACGAAAACGGGATTATGAAAACGTTTTTTAAAGTTATTTCATATGACTATAATACGTGAGAGCAGAAGCGTAAAGCGAGGATTGAGATCTTAGCATAGAACAAAAGTGAGAGATTTCCCGAAAGGTTATGTGACCTATGTATGGACCACGATGTTAGCGACTACAGTATTAAAGAGTATTAGGTTAATTTTACGAACGATAAACTCCAAGGGGTTAACGTTGACTATTGGAAATCAGGAGCCTCTGGAAACTTTTGATCTTATGTTTGGTCACTGGCGACTCCATCTTATAGAGACTGGGGTAGCTGACCCCACAGGGAAAAAAATTTACTACAATTATATGGTATATATATATAGGGTCCGTCTCTTATCCGGACTTTTAATTTCCGCACCTCGTGATCCAAATTTTTTTTAGCTGTTAAGTGGTGAAATTAGGTGAGAGTCCGGATCTCATCCGGGATAGCTACGGTCCGTCTCTTATCCGGACTTTTCAACATTATCTACAATTATATATATATATATATATATATATATAGATAATATATATCCAAACCTTAGTTTACGGACTCTTAGATGTCGGACGGATTCAACCGGACCAAATTTGGCGAGGATCGGGGATTTTCACAAAAACGCTATATATAGTGTTTTTGTCGAGCCCTTCCGTTAGATGTGTTAAAAAACGTTTTAAACACATCGTGATTTAAAAGGTCCGAAATTTAAATAAAAAATAATAAAAGGGCTTAGTTTGGCCGGAAGGGCTTGATCGGGGCAGTTTTCACAAAAACGCTATATATAGTGTTTTTGTGAAAAACTTTTCAAGCTCCATCAAAATTTGATCCGAAATGCCAAATGATTTAAAAACGTGATTTTTGCCAAATCAAAATATTTAAAATCACGTTTAAAAATCTTACGATCGTGAAATTTGGTCCGGAAAGTCGAAAACCCTAGGTCCGTAACTTAATAAGTTAAGGTAGTTTGGATGTGAAGTTTATTGTATATGAGTAAGCTTGGTCCAAACCTTAAGTTACGGACTACCGTCCGGACTTCACTTTCCGGACCAAATTTCGACGATCGAACCGTTAGATGTGTTTAAAACGTGATTTTAAGGACCAAAAATCATTTGGCAAAAAAAATTACATCTAAGGGCTTTCGGGCAGTTTTCACAAAAACGCTATATCCGGTGTTTTTGTGAAAAATGCCCGATCAAGTCCCTTCCGTTTTATTTTTTGTAAATCTTCGCGTTATTTAAAATCACGTTTTAAACACATCTAACGGTTCGGATCGTCGAAATTTAGAAAATGCCCCTAGGTCCGTAACTTAATAAGTTCATCTGGGATAGCTACGGTCCGGGATTGTCCGGACGAGGCATTTCCCGATCAAATTTTGATGATCGGATCCATCCAAGGTGTTTAAAACGTGTTTTTAAGGACCCCCACGAGAAATCATAAAATAAAAAAATAAAAAAACCGGGAAGGGCTTCATCCGAGCAGTTTTCGATTAAATACAGTTTTATCGAAAACTGCTCGGATGAAGTCCTTCCCGATCTTTTTTTTTTTATGATTTCACGTGGGGATCCTTAAAAACACGTTTTAAACACATTGGACGGTTCCGATCATCAAAATTTGATCGGGAAATGAAATGTGTGGATGGTAAGAGTAGTGGATTGGAACATTGGTGTGTATATATATATTCATAAATGAACCTTCCTAAATTTGGTGGCGACACCACTGGATAACTCCTACAAGTTCATAAAAGTTACTTCTTTGTATGGTTTTTTTGAATCCTGGTCACTCGTTTTGTTTTTTGTATAAGAAGAGATTGATCTGTCTTGCTAGGTTGAGCTTTAAATGTGATTTTTTTGAAACAAGATTTTTAGTTGTCATTACTGTGATATTTATGAATGACCTCACGCTTTTAAACTCCTAGAGTCGCCACTGCGTTCGGTTCTTACCTGTGCGCTATCAAATACCCGTTACGATGCCATTCCACATGGATGTTGTGTCCGGTCTTAATTGGGTCCCGTTAGCAGTGGCGGCTCCAGGAATTTTTATGAGGGTGTTCATAAATACTTACACTAGTATATTATCTCTAGAATCTACGATGATATATAAACTAAAATTGGTATATTATCTCTAGAATTGGATTGATTTGCACTTTGTGGGCTAATTTTTTGGGTGAGTGGTCATTAATTTTGGACTCGTTGTTAATTCATATTTAGAATGAGACTAGGGTATTCATCCATATTTCGCTTGGGTGTTCAAAAGAGGACTAACCGAAATTTTTTGACATGTAATCTAGGTAAAAAAAAATTTAATGGGTTGTCAAGTGACCATCCTGACTTCCTAGTAGAGCCGCCAGTGCCCGTTAGTGACATGTGGGACTGATCCTCCGAATTAGTACTACTAGTTTTTTGGGTGGGCCTATACCAAGTCCAAAAACAGAAAATGCATATTAATGAATGCTTTCTTTTTCCAAGCTCTTTTAATGCAGCCAGTTATTTAAAGCCACAACCAAACTTAGCACCAATTTATAGACACATGCAAGTATGATCACATACCAGAAAATGACCACGAGTCATCAAAGCTGTAGTTATGAGCTGATTTCTGAGGTTTAATTGAATCATTTCATCTGTCTAGCCAATGTTAGTTGATCAAGGTTAGAAGACATCGCAAGTGGTGGCTAGCTCATGCGGTAGAGCTCTTGGATGCCTCACACTGCATCCCAAGATCGAGTCTCATTCCCCCCTCCCTCATGTAATAGATTAGGAATGACGAATGACAAAAAAAAAAAAAAAGGTTAGAAGAAATCATTTCATCAGTTGGTCACCGTTGTACACTTCTATAGGAGAGGTCTGGACGTCAATCCTTGTCAAATGCAAGATTGGTTATTTTTTACTATAAATATATAGTATATATAATTGTGAACTTATATGTATCATTTGACGTAATACAAATACTTGTATTCTAATAATAATGATAATAAGAAAAAGTTTAGAAGAAAATAGATCCAAATAGCCAACTAGCTAACATTTATGGAGTGCAATTTTGTTCACCCTCCTTAAAAGAGGGTGAACAAAACCCTCTCTCCTATTGGTTGAATTGGTGTGGGTCTCACCACAAAATGATGTCATGCTTACTTCGCAATACCCTTTTTGACAAGCATGACATCACTTTGTGGTGGGACCCACATGTTTCAACCAATAAGAGAGAGGGTTTTGTTCACCCTCTTTTAAGGAGGGTGAACAAAATTGCTCTCACATTTATGAGTAGGATAACATTTTGGTAGTGCTATGGCCAAGTGGACCAAAACCATTTACATAGAAACATTTCTTGGTGGGAAATTTTTGTACATTCATTTTTTCCTTTTTTTTGGTAGTGCTCGGCTCGGCTTATATAGGCTCAACTCGTTTAAGAAGACTCGTTAAGTAATTTACCCTGACTCGGCTCGTTCAGGACTCCGGCTTGTTTACGAACGAGCGGAGCTCGAGCTCTATAAAGCTCAGCTCATTTGCATCCCTATCCATGGGGGAACATCAACCCTTTCTTCACCCAAATGAGAGAGAGATAAAAAATAAAAAAAAACACTCTCTAGCTCACGTTTTGTCTGGAAAAGAGGAATCTAAATTAACAGGAACATAGAAAATGGACAAACAAAATTGGGACGGAGGGAGTAATATCTATGAGGCTGCGATAGCGTTGTGTAGATTTTTCTAGGAATAACAATATTACAAAGGAAAATCTTTGGTTTGCTAACCAGACATGGTTTACATTGGAGAAGAGACATCCAATCTTGTCTGGGCTTTTCCAAAAGCCTTCAACTCACCAGTATTGGGCCTGAACTGGCCTCAAGGCTGTCAAAAGCCCATATCCAATTGGCCCAAATCACTCCACGTTTAGGAGAAATTCTACAATATACCTCCTGTTTGGTTGTGAATAGTATGCACCAATTGAATTCGTAACATCTTAATTGTCTATATAAAAATAATGAATTCGGGATTGATGTGTTTCCCTATTCATAGCACAAAATCTTCAGTACCTCAGCATCGGTTCTTAATTTTCACTCTCTGATTATGCTCTCAATTACTACTATTGTATGCTTGCACTCTCAATCATCACTCTCGTAAATTTTGGTACTATAAGAATCGTTTTTGAAATATGCTTTCGCGCACACTAGGTACTACTATTGTATTACTATTGATTGTTGTATTTACCCATCGAATTCATAACATCTTAAATAACTGTTGCGAATTGTTTATGCTAAATATGTCTGTGGCACATATTTATTGGATGACTCCACCCGTGTATAGCATCATACATTAATGTTGTTATGCCACGTGTACATTTAGTGCAATACTTCATCCGTTCCTAAATAATAGTTCACTATGAACAGATGTGCGATTTTCAAATCAAGAAATAAAAATGCTTCCAAACATAATTTTTTAAATTTGACACCAAATTAAATAGCTCAATTAGTTCTTTCATTTGGTGTCAATAAATTCAAAATATTACGGAAGCATTTTATTTTCTTGATCCGAAAATTGCACGTCTTTACGTAGTGAACCATTATTTAGGAATGGAGGGAGTAGTTTGTAATTTAGTTAGTATCTGTCGCATTGCTCATATGAAGGAAATTTATGAATCAAGGAGTGCGTATCGTAAACACCCAATAGTATTGTGTATTATAACATTTCCCACCACAAATTAAATTTATTTTCTTCACTCAAATTTCACTCTCCGATGGATCTCTCAATCTCTATTATGTGTTCCCATTCTCAATCACTATTTTGTGCTCCAGTTCTCAATCACTGCAAAGTTCTGGTGTGCTACTTGCGCAAGCACATTAGAGCATCTCCACTCCTTACCCTTTTTTTTTTTTACTCAAACTCAAATCTGAGTAAAACCCTTAAAAAATCCACTCCTCTCATTTGCTCAAACCTATACCAAATTGAGTTTTGCTCAAATTTTTACTCAGCTCAAGGGAGATTCAAATTTTTACTCAAATTTTGTAAAGCTATTTATTCCCCTCAAATTTACAATCATCACATTAACGAGGCTTTTACTCAAATTTATGTTTGAATTTAGTTTTGACCATAATTTTATACTTTTTAGATTCGTCTCGTCAAAGACAAATCAATGAACCACAAAAATTTGATGAAAAATTAACAAATGTAACCATTTTAACAAATTTGATGAAAAATTAACAAATGTTTTGACCATAAATTTGTGCATTTTTCCTTCGACGAAGAGGCATCGTCGACCTTTGGCTTGTCTACTATTTTCAACATTGGGCCTGCTATTCCGGAGCTATTCCTCCGGTGTATTTAACTCCTGCAAAAAAAAAAGTGTAGCAGTTCATCAATAGTTTGTAAAATTAGGCTACACTTTCACATATACCCAAATTTTTGGTGTCTTGTTGTGTACCGTATGTAGAATATCTCATAATTTCAAATAATAAACCATGACAAATCATTACACCATGTCTAATATATATAACCAAAACAATGGTAAACCAATAATCCATGAACAACTAATATGTAATAGAGTTTCTGGGGCTTAGAATGGTGGATTATTGGACTACCATTATCGCGTGGACAGTATGGATGTGTTTGATTGGGTTTTAGAAAACCCAGGTCTCACCTTTTTACCCCCTTGGGGCCACTGACAAGAGTAGTCCCCCTTTTCATTTTCTCTATCTTTCTCTTTTGGGAGATGTTATGGTAGTGCACAAATTGTGCACAAATGAGTCAGTGAAGTCCACTTCGGAGTCTCATAAAATTGATCTAAGCCGCTCATCAACTTTAAAATAATTTTTTTAGTCGCCTCGAAAAAAATAGCTCAATCAGATTTTTATAACTACTTGATCCGATTAGTTAACTTTTATTTAAAATTTCTATAGAATTTAGGATTCTAAATTTTGAATGAAAATTGAAAGCTCAGATCAAATATTTAACGTTTTTAAATTGAGCTGATTTTCTTGTAGGCCAATCGAAAAATTATTTTAAAGTTGATGAAGCTTAGATCATTTTTATGAGACTCCGAAGTGGACCCCACCGACTCATTTGTGCACAATTTGTGCACTACCATAAAATCTCCCAAAAGAGAAAGACAGAGAAAATGAAAAGGGGGACCCCACGGGGGAAAAAAGGTGAGACCTGGGTTTTCTAAAACCCAATCGAACACAACGTATAGTTCCTGCCTCAATGTGTAAAAACCCTTTAAAACATGATAAATTAGTTTACCACAAATATTCCTCAAATAATCATGGCGAATCAATAAACCATTACTTTGAACTAATAAACCCTAGCCTTACTCTCTAAAATTTGTTCAATATACATGTTTCAACGATTCACCATTTTCAAATCACTACAAACCTAAAAAAGCCAAATCAATAATACATTCTCGCATCCCCAACATCCTTTAAATGGGATGGTAAAAACAACCACATACAAACTGCATGCCTTTTTATCCCCAAATAGTCTTTATAATTTGGCAACAAAAAATGCTTTTGGACCAAATTTTTGAACTGCCTCCCCAAAATGTTTTCCGAGTTTACTACCATTGCAAGCAAAAACTACTCATAAAACTCAAATACCTTAGGTGAGTTTGGATCGGAAAAAAGAACTTACGAGCCATGATTAACCACATCATAACTCTACAAAATCCATGATTTTTCTATGTACAAATTCCACGGTATGAAAAAATAAAGGCCATTCATAAATCATAAAGAACATGGTGGACTATAAAACGGATTCAACTTACGAGCCATGACTATGCCGTCTTATTTGAACTCCGGTAAGGGTTATACATCGTGGGTTTTGGCCGGAGTCGCGCGCCGTACGATGCTTCGGTTTTGGGTTCTTCACATTCTGGGGTTTCCAAAAATCGCTAAAAATGGGATGGTGGGATGTTGCCGATCTCGGTTCTAGGAGATTTGGTAGCGCAAATTCCGGGATTGAGGAATGAGATGGGAAATAGGATGGAAATCGGTTAGATTTGGATAGGATATGGAAGGGTTTTAAGGGAGTTTTGATTTTGGGAAAGTTTTTCCGCCGAAATAATAGGAAAGGCTTTTAACGTCCCTATATAATAGTTAGATTTGAAGTTGTTCCACCGAAATAATAGGAAAGGTTTATGGGATGGTTTTTAGGATGACAAAAATTATTAAAAAACCGTTACTAAGAAATACTATGGTCAAAAAACCTGTTGAAGGGCTTTTTTGGGTTTTTGAAAAATTTGGGATGAAATCATAAAGATTCAAAACACATAGATGACATGCTAAGGATAATATTTTTACAGGATGTTTAATTAACTCCCCAACAAAATTTAATGCAGATAAGATAGATAAGATAAAACGAATAAACCAAGAAATCAGTTTATTATTATTATTATTATTTTTCAAATGAGGCCTAAGCTGTGGAGATGCTAAGGGAATCTCTAGTGTACTACCTAAAATCACTACCTAAAGTGTCCTAACTAGTTAGCTAAGAAAAACCTCAAAAAATGATCTCTAGTACACAAAACTTGGCTCCCTAAAATCCTAGGTGGCACCCCTCACTACCTAAAGTGCCCTAAGTGACTACCTAAATTTGGGGAGGGACTTAAGGAGAGAGAAAGAGGAGAGAGATAGAGAGAAAGATGAGAGAGAAAGTTGCTTGCATTTATATGCCATTATTTTTTTGGTTATGAGGCCCACTTAAATGGGTCCCACATATATACTTTAGGGAGTATTTATAGGGAGCCCCATTAAAGTGAATTTCTTCTTAGCTAGTTAACTAAGTTCTTAGCAAACAAAATTGGGTCCCACATGTGCTTAGGTGTACACTTTAGGGAGCATTTTTTAGGTAGTGCACTAGAGATGGCCTAATAAGTGACTACCTAAATTTGGGGAGAGACTTAAGGAGAGATAAAGAGGAGAGAGATAGAGAGAAAGAGGAGAGAGAAAGTTGCTTGCATTTATAACATTGAATCTGCCATTGTTTTTTTTGGTTATGAGGCCCACTTAAATGGGTTTCACATACACTTTAGGGAGTATTTTTAGGGAGCCCCATTAAAGTGAATTTTTTCTTAGCTAGCTAACTAAGTTCTTAGCAAACAAAATAGAGTCCCACATGTGCTTAAGTGTACACTTTAGAGAGCATTTTTTAGGTAATGCACTAGAAATGGCCTAAGCTAATCCTCTTGGCTGCTTCATTCAAACAACCCGCCTCCGGCCCTCCACACTTGACTCTTCTGCACCTCCATTTCTTCTCAGAAGAAAATGGCCATGACCAATCTTCTATCCACAGCTCGGACCTCCCTCACCTTCTCTCTCATCAATCTTAAACACCCATCATCTCTTCTCTCTCTCTCAACAAGACCCAAATCCCAAACCCAACCCAGAAGAACCCTAACCGTCCAATCCAGAGGCAACAACAACGACCTACAAGTAGACCCCTCCGACCGCCTAATCTCTGCGATTACTTACTTCTACCCCTTCTTCGACGGCATCCAATACGGAAAATACGTCATCAACCAATTCACCCCACTCCAAACCCTAATCCAACCCTTAGTCCCCTCCATTAGGGCTTTCAACAGCATCCCATTTAATGGGTTTCTCGTCTTTATAACCCTCTATTTTGTTGTGGTCAGAAACCCTAATTTCAGCAGGTACGCAAGGACAGAACCCAAGTTCCAAGTTTTCCTTGGATGTGTTTGTGCAATATTGTGTTATTTTTACGTAGAGATAACACTTGCTTCTAGTATTATTTTTCTTTTAAAATAGATGTGTTTGTGCATTATTGTATTGATATATGTTTTTTTGGTAGTATCTTTGTAATCTGTATTGGTATAATTGATATCATCTTCCCTGTGTTCAACAAAAGTTTATTACGTTCGGTTACCCGTGACTCAAACCTGTGTCTGTCCGTGCAGGTTCGTGAGGTTTAACACGATGCAGGCTATAGTACTCGACACGCTGTTGATTATACCTGATTTGGTGGTGAGGGGGTTTAATCCAAGAGATGGGATTGGGTTGGATTTGTTGATGAGTTTGGATAGCACTGTGTTTCTGTACCTTTTGGTGTGTTTGATTTATGGATCTTCTTCTTGCTTGTTTGGTCAAGTGCCCAGATTGCCGATTGTTGCTGAAGCTGCAGAGCAAGTTATGAGGTGAATTGTGAAGTATGTTTTCTTCTGTGTAATTCGTTTTGTTTAAATAGAAATTTTATTTTGTCTGATTCACTTTGTTTAAGTAGAAAATGTTGATTGATTTTGTTCAACTTACCTGAAAGGAATATTAGCCTCAGTTTCAATCAATATGTATTTTTCTTACAGACGTAGAGTACAGGTTCAGGAAAATTTTCCAATTTGCTTACTCTGAAACGTTGTATGATTCCTCTTTATTTATCTAAAAATATCCATGTTATTGCTCCCTTCAGTTGTTTGTTTTGTCCTAAAGTGTACCCTTTTTTTATTATTATTATCGTAAGAAAGGTGTTCTAAAGAGAAATTAAAGGCTTACGCCTATAGGGTTTTAACCCCATTTGGGTCTTCATCTAGAAAACTAGAAACGCACGATGGAATGTAAAGATAGTTGTGGAAAATTTCCTACTGAAATCTGCACATCTTTTGCGAGAGCATCCGCACAATTGTTTGCCTCGTGCTAGATATGCTTGAGCTTCAATTCTTCAAATTTTCCCATGAGGAACCTGCAATCAGGAAGAATACTGCGAAGAGGGAGATTTGTTGTGTTTGTTCCATCTACTAGTTGCACGGCTGCCAAGGCATCCATTTCAACCTCCAATTTTTTGATGCCCTGCGTACTCCAGCCCATCCCAAAGTCCCCATAATTCTTCCATAACGCTTGTTTTGCATATTGTGTCTCGATGAAAGCCTTCCATTCAAGTCCCTTGATGTTCTTGGATTAGCCACCAGTGGTTTGCTATTCCAGTGCTTATGTTCACAGCCCCGTCGGTATAAGTATCTCTTTTTGGCCTCTTCGGGGAACTGGGGGTTTAAATACATAGAATGTTAGTAGAACTTAATGGTTGATGAAATGCCTCGATGGAGGACTATTGTTTCCCGATAGATGATGTTAGTAGAGATGTTCCAGAGTCTCCATATATGCATGAATTCTTTTATATGTTCTCTTTCTGTTCTGAACAAACTTGAGGCACATATGCTGGCATGGCTCCATTTGAACATATATGCTTCAAACTTGACATTTGGCTTTCGTGGAGATGTGGTTAGTGATCAATCTTGAAATAGTTAAATCCTATCACATTCCATACTCCTGCTGCATTACCTCATAAGATAGTATGCAAACACGAAACACCTCCACTGGGTTAAACTTAAGTTTGGGTTCATGTTCTTTTCTAACTCACTGCTCTTGCAGTTTCACCGCCTCCTCCCCTTGTCACACTAGTCAATTCCGCTTCCAACTTTCCCTCCGTAATCACCCTGGCCTCCAATGTTGAAGAATCTCTCTTTGAAGTTTGATGGGAGTTGGAGTGAGTTATGAGTTAATAACTTAATATACATGTTGGACTTCTTCACCTAAAGACTCAAGTTTTCATGTTAGCAGTCGCTTTCTCGCATGTCAGACTAGAGATGATTTGCAACTTACACTCTCCATCGAAACTGCCCTTACTCAATTAGGTTGGAATGGATACCTATCTGGGTGCTGAGTCTGCTGACATAAGAATTCAAAAGCCTAGAATCCATTCATCACTTGGAGCTCCTACATTTTTGCTACCCATTTGATCGAGATCCAGGGACCCTATAGTGTAGGGGTGCACTACCGGGTTTAGGGCACATCCAGACTGACCATCTCCGGAATCGATGGTCTGGATTTAAAAAAACACTTCCATGGAAGAGTTAAATCTTAACCGTCCGAAAACACTTTTGGACCGTCTGGATGTGTCCTGCAACCTTGTATAGCACCCCTGCACTACATGGTCCTCGATTCCTTTTGATTCTTTCTATAGCAAACCCCTTCCCTGTCATGTACTCTTCTCTGATAGAGACACCGTGAGAACGTAACGATGAAGTTTATGATAAGACATTTCGAAAGTTTATGATAAATCTTGGGTATAGCATTGATAGTGTCATCAATCAAAGAAATTTGACAACTGTGACCATTTATTTAATGATTCTTTTCATTGATTGATGGCATCACGTAAAGTGTGGGTACCGACCCTGTTTTTTCAAAATACCAATGGTTGTATGGTTGGTGTACATGTTGACTATTTGTTTAATGATTCTTACCTTTTCCTCCATAAAAATTTACCCAAATCCATGTTTCAAACATAGCTTTACTGACTTGAGAAACATTACCCTTTTGATTAAAAGACACACCCAACGCGAAAAGAATAATTAAGAGAAAAACTCAAATGGAGAAGACATATTTTTACGCGATTCTCCGAATGTGTAGTTTAGTACATGGTTCACATTAGTTTCTACTATGTATCGGATGAATACAAGTATTTACTAGGAGTATATATAACCTAGAATTTACATTACGTAAAACTCCTGTCTACGTTTGGGGCAGGCAGCGTTTCAGAGCTCCCACCTCCGAAACGCTGCCTCCTAAACGTTTGTAAGTCCCGAATAGTGAACGAAGCGCAAGCTTCAAAACCGAGTGAGACTTCACAAATCTGACACGTGTCTGTTTCTTAGCCGTTGAAATTGGTAGTACTAGAATCCAAACGGAGGTCTCTTTTTGTCGGTGGCAGCATCCGCTGATGTCACCGTTTCGAAATTGTATTGGTTGGTTGCAGCCTGGCGAACTTTGGGAGCGTGTAGCGCGCAGCTGTAAATAGGACCCACACATTCTGCTCCTAAATTTTGCCCTTGAGAATTCTACAAAACCACGAATTAACCTTTTCCCTTCCATTAATTATCCAATTCTAGACTAAACAATGCTAGGATCCGGGGATGGTGCTGTGTTGGGCCGATCACGGCTGTCCATAGTCAGCATTAGATGGTTCAAATCACATCTTGTCCGGTAATAGATTGGTTATTAGTCTCATTTTGGAATAAATTTTCCTCTTTCCTCAAAGATTGATTTTCTTAATTTTAATACTAGTATGTTATGGTTTTATCCCTCGCCCCAGATTGAACGTAGAATACCAAATCCCGAACTACAAATTCGAACATGTACAATCATGTTATAAACCGTATGATGCACATGAGATTCACATGCATCAAACGGTTCTTAATTTATGAGTCCTGATCAAGTGATTGATGCTTACACCACGTGATGTCCTTCGTCACATCTTTTTCATAAACAAATTTGGATATGTGATGGGCCCAATCATACATATGCATCACTATTCCTTTTAGGAATGGCAATGGAGTGTGACGGGTTTTGACATATTCCGATCTCAACTCAAAAATTAAGACAATGCCCTGACCACATCCCAACCGACCGGGTAATTCGTGGATGCTCTCGTTCCCTTCCCGGTCACGGGTCGGGTTTACTTGTATATATAATTACAGCAAACAGTAAGTTAAAATGGGACTAGAATTGGAGTGGAGGGAAATCGGGGGTCGGGTGGGGTCGCTCAAGGTACCTAGCTCATGTTCTCTGAAAAGTCGAATAACTTATAGTACTACTTTTATTCAAAATCATTTTACCTCCTATGGCGTACTCTTCTCATTTTACTTTTTAGTTTTGGTTAGGCCATCGTGGATACTCTTAGCAATGTGAGACTTAACATTTCTAACGTTAGCAACCTCTAATAGATAACCAAAAGCTGATATGACATCTTTTGGTTATCCAATTATAGTTAGGCTTTTGAGGATGTTCTATATAACATCTTCTACAATCAAGTTATAATGTGAAATTTATACACTTAGTTGTGAGCTCTACATGAATTGCGGTGATGAAGAATGTTAAACCGCCATGCACCATCCTATTTGTATCCAATTAGCGCGTGTTCAATTTTAGTGTGTGGGGTATATTAATTTTAGTGTCCTTATTCAAAAAACATTTGCATTTGTTAGATTTGCGTCAAGATTTTGTGGTTTCTGGATTTATCTCGTCGAGACGAATCCAAAGAGTAAAATTATGGTCAAAAGTAATAGTTTTTTTGAATAAAACCGAAAATAAACCAGTTTTTTGGATTATTTTGTCTTTATTCACAAACTTTAAGTTTGGCTAACAATTTTATACTTTTTAGATTCCTTTCGTCGAGACAAGTCAAGAAACCACAAAAATCGACCGAAAACTAAAAAATGCATTTTTTTTTTTGAATAAGGACAAAACAAATAAAACCAAAAAACCAGTTTTTTCAAATTAGTCAAATCAGGCCTAGAGTCATTTGACATATGTGAACCCTTTATTGTTATGTCATGTTTACTTGTATCAAAAGTGTATTATGCACAAGGAGGATTTGTGCATATAAATCTATGCACGTAACATCTCTTACCTCCAAAACGGTGTAATGTTTCAAGTAGGGTGGTAGTCAAGTTGATAGACACCGCATACCCCCATACATATGACCAACGGTCAATTTCCATGAACAACAATTAATAACTACTAACACCTCTTGCATGTCAGGGGGAAAAAACTGAGGGGTGTTCCACTAACAAAAAACTGTTTTTTTCAAACACCGAGACAGGTCATTCTCTCACAACACATCACATAAAAAACCGTGAAAAATCAATTTTTTCAAAAAAAATGGGTTAGTGGAACACCCCCTAAGTATTTTTTAGATAGTAATCATTATTGAGCTTGTAGAACACAAGAAGGTTGCCCTACTCCAGTAAAACCTCATCATTAATTTTTTAGTCCAACTTCCCTAATTCCCTATCCAGTACTGCTGGAACCTAGAAGAAGCAACTTAAATTATTACTACTAGTATTTAGTACTACAATAAAAAAGGAATGGAATCCTCTTCGGTCCTACTTTTACACCGGAGGAAACAGTTTAAATCTAAACTTGCAAGGAATAGTTTCTGAGTAAATTCGAACCATTGATTACAACAATGGACAGTTCAGATTGCAACATTCCCCTCTAGTCAAACTTCAGGATTGGAAAACCCTCCCAAATAAGAGTTTCTAAGTAAATCTGAACCATTAATTACAACAATGAACGGACCAGATTGCAACTGTCCATCATTCCATGTACGAGGTCCTTGTAGTGAGGAGCTCACTACTATCCGGCCGTCCTTTTTGGTAATGAACGCTCAGATTTTAATCTAAATAATGAACGACTCGGATAATTTAGAGTTTAGATTAGCCGGATGAGACTCACTGCAACCCTGTAGTAAGTTACTCCACTACAGAGCCTCGCTTCCATCCACTCCGGTTCAAATTCAGGACAGGAGAGAGGATCCAATTCTTAATGAAAACTAGCTATAGAAAAGCTGTATGCCATCATTTTTCTTTGGGAAAATGACCAGAAAATGGGTTTTAAAACAAATAATACCAATTACATGGGAAGGTTTTTCAAAATGACCAATAACATGAGAAGGAAAAAAATAATTCCACATACATGGTACCAACATTTCGACTGACAGAAATACCCCCAGGTAAAAAAATCCCCAATAATTTCCCCTCCCCGTAAATTGACACCTTACGTCCACAATCTAACAAACTTGCTCCGAGCAAGAACAAAACTTGCTCTTTGTATAACCTTGTCATGCATTCTGTATGAAACCACAAGCACCAGACTGTTCTTCTCAGAAATTTTATTTTTTATTTCCTTAGGTTTTTAGATGGCATGAACCATGCATACAAGTCCATCCGTTCGACGTTCCATTGTTAGTGGGGTGACTTTTGCACTCTTTTTATAACATGAAAAATAATGTACTGTCACTGACACTGAAAAACTTGCTCCGAGCAAGAACAAAACATGCTCTTTATATAACACTGACGTGCATTGTGTATGAAACCACAAGCACCTGACTATTCTTCCCATAAATTTTATTTCTCATTTCCTTGGGTTCTTAGATGGCATGAACCATGCATACAAGTCCATCCACTCCACATTCCATTGTCAGTGGAGTGACCTTTGCACTATTTTTATAACATGCAAAACAATATATTGTCACTGACACTGAAAAACTTGCTCCGAGCAACAAAAATACGTGCTCTTTGCATAAGCTTGACATGCACTGTGTATGAAATAAACAAGCACCAGACATATTCACCATTAGCACTTATAAACAAATTAAGCTACTCGATTTTGATCCTATGTTTGCTGAACTTGTCCAAGATTCAATTTTACATGAACAAATCAATCTTAAACTTTTATCAAAACTTGTTAAGCTTACCCAAACTCATGGGCATTTCATCGAACACTTAGTACGCATAGCTTTTTTCTTTTTTGAACTGATTGGTACGCATAGCTTAGATCACCACATTTGCAGTAAAAGCTGATAAAAGAACTGCCAACATAAACATTGCCCAAACACTCATTTGTAACTACCAAGCAACCACCACCATTGAAATTTGATTTCCGAGTGACGAGAGTCGAAATGGGTTCATCTGGATCTAGTCAAAATGGGTCCAACCCGTCTCACAAGAGATCCAATTCGAGCCCCAACCATAACCACTCAGGCGAGCTCTCCGGTTCAGGTGAGACCGAACCCTTATTCGTTTAAGTTGCAAATTTGATTTCGAACGGGTACTAGCAGAGGTTACTCTTTGTTATTTGTTTTCTGATGTACCAAAGGGAGAAGAAGAAGAGGCGGTTACACTTCGGGAAGATGGATCCGAAGTCGGCAGTGGTACTGCTGGTGCTCGATTGCTGCCGGCGGTGGCTCTGATTCACACCATTGTTTATGCCCTCCTCCAGTCGAGAGAGATCGAGAGAGAGAGAGAGAGAGAGAGAGAGAAAGCAACGATGCACAACAGAGAGAGAGGGAGATGGTGTTTTTGTCAGTGAAAGTAAAAAACACCATGTATGTGTCATATTTTTTTTCCTTCCCATGCTTCTGGAATTTCTGAAACCATGGTCATGTTTTTGGAATAAATTGCCCCAACCACCATGTTTTGGTCATTTGCCCTTTTTCTTTTCCCCAGTGAATTATTAGATCTCTGTCGGTTCATCTTTGAAAAACCATGGTCAATTTTCCAGCCAAACATTCGTCATTTTCCTCAACTAATCCCCATTTAATTAGTAAAAAAACCCCACTGTTACCAAAAAGAAAACAACTGGCATTCTTGTAATTCAAGCCTCTTCCTAAGCCCAAATTTTTATCATACCTCACAGTCCACACTACTCTCACTCCAGATCTCTCCTTCCACTGCTTCTTGTCTCCACACCACTCTCTCTCTCTCTCTCTCTCTCTCTACCCTATCTATCTGCCCCAATTTTCTCTCTCCACTGCAATGCAGCTCCGGTACCCGGCGGCAGCAGCCGGGACAACAGTCCTCTCTCTCCTCCTCCTCCTCTCTCTTCTCTCCACCATCTCAGCCCACAACATAACAAAAATCCTAAACAAATACCCAGACTTCTCAACCTTCAACCACTACCTCACCACCACCCACCTGGCGGCGGAGATCAACAGCCACGAGACAATCACCGTATGCGCGGTGGACAACGCGGCAATGGCGGATCTCCTCTCGAAGCACCTCTCCATATACGCCATCAAGAACGTGCTCTCCTTCCACGTGCTGCTCGACTACTTTGGGGCAAAGAAGTTGCATCAGATCACCAATGGGACTGCCCTTGCTGCCACCATGTTTCAGGCCACCGGGACTGCTGCCGGATCGTCTGGGTTTGTGAATATTACGGATCTGAAAGGAGGGAGGGTTGGGTTTTGGGCGGAGGATAATGGTGGGAATGTTTATGCTACCTTTGTCAAGTCCTTGGATGAGGTGAGTGACAAACATTACTGATTTGAAACTCATGAAATCTTTGTTCCGTTAAGCTGAATTTTTGGTTTTTCGGGTTTGTTAAATCGAAAATGTTACGATTCATGAAAAAATTTCTTGAAATAAAAATCTCTTTCTCGGACCATTTCGGGGAGAGTTTCCCATTTGTTATATTGATTTTTAGCAAATTGCTTCCTCATTTGCTAAAATAAAAAAATCAAAGATTCTAGCAAACCTAAAATTCAGTTGATTTTAGCAAATGAGAGAAACTCATCCTAATATTACTCATTTCATCCAATTTTTGGGGTAATTGTGCAAAAAAAAATAAACATTTATTAGATTTTTTAAAAGAAATTTTACATCAATTTTTTTTATCAATTTTTTAAGTGGTGTACAAATCTTTGGAAAAAATCGTGATAGGCATTATTATTTTTGGATACCCAAAAAGGTCAAACAAGTAATTTGGGTACTTGGCAATAAATTGAGTTGTTGGACCTTTATTACTTGGCAATGCTAGAAACACGCCTAAATTTACACAAATTTTTACATTTCTCACATTAAACCCACAGCGTTATCCGAATGGTCCCATCAATCACTTGTGAGAGATGATGTAAAAAAAATGTACACTTTAGACTTGTGTGTAACATTTTTGTAAGCATAAAAAGGGCCGTGAGAGGGGACTATAGGGTTCGTCTAAGGTGTTCGCAATTTGGTCCGGATACCATTCATTCCCGAAAATACGGAGGTGGTTGAATTAGTGTAAAAAATATAAAAATTATTCCGAAAAAAATTCAAGGATTGATTGATATCTTGTTAATGTTCCAAAAAAAAAAAAATGGCTTGAAGAAGGGATGATAATCGGAGACAATTGACAATAATGTCTGAAATTTTGTTGTTTTCAACGTCGATCAGATACCGTACAACATATCGGTGATCCAGATCAGCAAGATCTTAACGTCAAGTGAAGCAGAAGCACCAACTCCTGGCCCAAGCCAGATGAATCTTACTTCTGTAATGTCTGCTCACGGCTGCAAAGTCTTCGCCGATACTCTACTCGCCTCCGCCGCCGAGAAAACCTACAACGACAATATCGATGGCGGATTGACGGTCTTCTGCCCCGGCGACGACGCCTTCAAGGCCTTCCTGCCCAAGTTCAAGAACTTAACGGTGTCGGGGAAGCAATCGCTGTTAGGTAAAAATACCCTTTGGTCCAAATTTTCATTTCGGCATTTTTCGTCTTCTTTGATTTTTTTATTGAATTTGAGTTAAGTTTTTTAAATGAATTTAGTATTAATTTAGTTCAAATTAATAACCCTCAGAGTATCACGGCGTTCCCGTGTACCAATCGATGGCGATGTTGAAGTCCAACAACGGACTGATGAACACTCTGGCCACGGACGGCGCCAGGAAGTTCGATTTCACGGTGCAGAACGACGGCGAGCAAGTGACGTTGAAGACCAAGCTCGTGACGGCGAAGATAACGGGGACGTTAATCGACGAACAGCCTGTGGCCATTTTCTCGATCGACAAGGTTCTTATGCCGACGGAGCTTTTCAAGAATCTGGCGCCTACTCCGGCACCTGCCCCTGCCCCCGTGGCTGATGCGCCGAAGCCAGCGAAGAAGGGCAAGCACTCGTCGCCGGTGGCGGCGGATGCTCCGGCGGATTCTCCCAGTGATGACGCAGCGGATCAAACGGCGGATAGTAACGGTGCCGTTAGATTTAACGGCGAGAGATTTATTGCGGTGGGGTTGAGTTTGTGCATGGGTTTACTACTTACAGCTGTGAGTTTCTAGATTGGGATTTTTTTTTAATTTTTTTTTTTTGGGTTTGTGGGTAGAGAAATAAGTAATGCCTTTTACGGCTATTTATTTCATAGTGTATTTCTACTATTTATTTTTTCTTTTATTGGTTTTTCTGTGTGGTTTTTCTTAACTTTTGTGGTGTAAGATCCTGATTTGTTTAATGATTGTAAGTTAATGATGAATGTTGTGATAGTCCTTTTCAAAATCCCTCCCATAATAGTGATCAATTTGGTCTGCTTTTGCTGCATTGTTGTCGACATCCTTGTATCTATTGGCGATAGCATAGCGTTATCGCCAATAGCGTTGTCTCCTTTGTGTTTGCGGATCCGTATTCTGTGTTCGGTTCCTTAGGTCTTTCTTTTGGTTTCCGTCCTTTGTGTTTGCGGATCCATACTCTGTGTTCGGTTCCTTAGGTCTTTCTTTTGGTTTTCGTCCTTTGTGTTTGCGGATCCATACTCTGTGTTCGGTTCCTTAGGTCTTTCTTTTGGTTTTTGCCCGGTCGCTGGCGCCCTTTAATTATGTAGTGGCGATAGGACAAATGTATTTTTCTTGCTATGAATGAAGTTCTTACGTTTCCAAATTATTTGGTCTGCTTTACTAGTTAGGGGGTGTTTCACTAACAAAAAATAATTTTTTTCCACAAATCAAGACATGTTATTCTCTTACAATACATCACATAAAAGACCGTGAAAAGCCAATTTATTCTAGAAAATGTCTGAGTGGAACGCTCCCTTACTTCAGTACCTAATAGCAGCTTGATTAGGATATAGTTTGCCTAACTGTAATGATTTTTCGTACTCCAATTTTTTATAAATACCCTTTAAAATTTTGCTTTTGTGCTTAAACTTATCCACAATAGTAACACTAAAAAAAAAAACATTTGAAGTGCATTTTATATACTCCTAAGAAATTAAAGTGCAAAAAATATTTTTGTTTGCCTGAAGAGCATCATATAGCATATTAATGAGCTTAAAAGGCTAGTTTAATTGTCCATCCATTTTTAGTTGAATTTTAATTTTGAACTTAACCAATAACTACCCTCAGGAGGGATGATCATAAAAATTATTAATTGCCCGTACTAATGAGTGATGGTGAAGGTCCTTGAAGCACCACGTACTACGTAGCAGTGAATAACCTATCCCAATGCGACACCTCAGGGTACAAAATCCCCTCGCCCCATTGTTAGCTTTTAATAACCTCTTCCATGGCTCAAGTGAGGAATTTTAATTTAGCTCTTGTACCTCTTTGACTTCCAAATCAAACACACTGAAATAAGAGAAGTATATTTACTAACACAATGAACTCTTTTTCGATTTTCCTAAGAAATATACTATTCGGTGCTCGTGGAGCAATGCCCCGGAGCTCTCATTCCTTACATTAGTGCGCAATTCACACTTTTCAATGTGCTCACATCGTTGTAGGTGTGTCTGTGTGTGTGTGTGATTCAACGCCCAACCAATTACCAATGTGCTAGCCAATCAGTCTTTGGAAAACCTAGTTGCATCTTTAACTTTCAAGAAGCAAAGAATATGTTTCAGCCTTATTGTTTAACTGTAATAGCTCACTCTACTCTTTGGCTAAGAATAGTACAATGGGGAAAAAGAACAACAAAGAAAGCCTTTCATATTCAGGAAGCAAGGGATATGTTTCACTGCAAAGCTTCAGAGCATCTTTTACTGATACAACTTGTTCTCAGTTACAAGAAAGCATCTTTGCATGAATTTGAGGAAAACTATGATTGCAAAACATTCTAGAGGTTTCTCCAAGTAGGGTACACGTTTAACCACCATTTGTCACCTTTCATTTACTGGAGAAAAGGATTGACATGAACAATTTGTATATAGACACATATGAAAAGTAAAGAAGAGCTAGGGCAAAATCCACATTAGTTGCACAACCCTTTTGGCATTAGAAGATAAGCACATAACCCCATTTGCGGTTCATGGATAAAAAAACCAGTTTCTGTTAATGGCGCTTGAAAATGATAAATATAACCTCGTTCTTCCTCTTTTCTAAACTAAATCCCAAACCAATAAATGCATCTCTACATTTGCAAATGAATCTGGAGAGAACAATTTTCATTAGTGATTGAAACTATGATCACCATTTATGTGCTACAATAGAGTAAAGCCTAGTTTGCTTTTCAAATTTACTCCTCCTTTTTTTCCAGAACACAGTGATCTAGTTAGTACAATGTCCACCTTTCCTTCTGCTACGCAGGGAGAAGGGAGAGGAAGGGCAGTTTCGTAACTGTAAAGAATTACAAGGGTGCTTTTGTCTACAATAATTGTTGTGTTGCTAGTTATTGCTAGGGTTAGTACCGAAAACATGATCGTGCATTTCAGTCCACAAACCGCGAGGGAGTAATGTGCTTATTTGCTAGTGTTGGGGTTATGCGTAAAGAAGAGGAACCACCAGGGGTACGATGAAGTTTACCAAACCAAACTCTACTTAAAACCTACATTATCACTCAGTACAGTGGTGAACCATTATAAAATTTACCTTAAGTATTACAAGAGATGTTCAAAACAGCAGACAACTTTTATTCTATGGTACATTTTAGTAGAAAACATAACCGGTGGAATTGAACTTGAAACCTAATCCAGTATTGTCCCGAAGGTTTAAACTATGTCATCTCTGAAGTTCTTTAACAATGAGAGATTATACAGATATCTATTACTGATCATTTGACAATATTTAGCCTCGGGAAAAGAGGACGATTGCTGCTAATAAATCGAATGACATGAAGTTACAGTGATGGTGATGTAACCATCATTTCTAACTCTGGGGGCAGACCGTGGAAAATCACTTCTTGAGATCATGGCTGTTCAAATAAAGGTGACTTACAGGGTCACCAAAAAATGATACTATTTGCAGCGGTGTAAATCCAACGTACTCTCTCTCCAACTTCGCCAAACAAATCTCTGCAGTGTACTTGGCAAGACCATGTTTCTGAGTAAAAGGTTGGGCTGCGTACTCATCAAATGGTATCCACTGTGAAGGGAAGTGGGAAACACAAACATTGGCATGGTTAGTCATTGCCAAACATTGTTCAACACAAGAAGAAACCGAGCAAAACCACTTGCCTAAACCCTATGTGCAAGACCAGAAGTGTGCAGTGGCCGAAGCCCAGCTGCCCAAGTAAATTCATGTAACTGCCTCTTCCTAATTATTTCATAAATTGATCTCTATTAGTTAGAAGGAAACTCATCAGTGGCCAATGGCCATTAAGGACCACGTAGTCTATAGTCAGGAAAACTTGGCGGAAAATAATAGATCACACATCCATTCACCTAATATTGTCTTCCACTGTTTTTATTAAAGCAAAATTAGGATGTGTTCACCTCTTACCTGTAATAATGCACCTGCGCTAATTTCAAGACAAGTGGGTGATAAACAAACAAGCAAACTGACGCAAAAGAGAAACAAACCACTTCTTTATAGATATTAACTGATTTTGCTGTCTTCCTAAATACCTGGGCAGCTTCAAGACAAGTGGGTGATAAACAAACAAGCAAACTGACGCAAAAGAGAAACAAACCACTTCTTTATAGATATTAACTGATTTTGCTGTCTTCCTAAATACCTGGGCAGCTTCAATCTCTGATTCTTGCTTTTGAATGTCAAAGGATAGCGGACGCATCATGCAGATGAAGACTAAATCTGACTTGCCAAAGAATGACTTGTGGAATTGCCTGTAAATCAAAGCAATAGATCACAAACGCATCAAAATTCTTGTTCTTTGACAACAAAAGTTACTTCAACTCCAAACTTGCTTGTTTCAATTGCTGAATTCACCAGTGAATGTCAAAAGTCTGAATTACTTAGACAAATTTTTTTAGCACATAAGGTCCAATGGTTGACTAAGTGCACCAAATTTCCCACCCTTTTTGTTGCCTTTCAAGCAGATGCGCATTCACCACTTTTATTGGACCAACCTGTCCTTCAAATGGTCTTGCATGTGCAATTGAATCCATTGATAGTCTCATTTAGTAAGAGTGACGTGGTTCACAGTGAAGGTAATGCTAGGGCCTAGGAGAGGGACAGGGTAAAACTAGTGAGGTTGATTCTGCGAGCAAAGTAAAGATATAACATTGTGTGATCTAACTTTTTGACTAAAACTATGTTACCAACCCCAAATGATTGGATAAAACTCTTTGGAGTTGAGTTGAAGACACATTCAGGCTACCAAGAAAATGAAAGACAAATAAATTTTGACTGCTATCAATTGAATCTTTGCACTCGAATTTAAGCATTTTGGTTCAGTTAATCGAATACAAGTCAGTCAACTTTCACAACATACTGCCAAACTTCAAACCTATGATTAATCTTCAATGTGAGGAAAGAACTTCGATTATGCCAAATACACACCTGAAAGCAAGTACTTCCACAAACTTTGTGTCAATCTACAAAACCATCATCACAGAAGCGTCAGAGACACAAATAGGTAAAAAGTTGAAAACTTATGAATGGAATACAAAATTAGACTTGTCACTTACTCCTGTTTCTTCTTTTACTTCTCTTTCTGCTGCTGTGAAGAGATCCTCACCCTGTGGATATAATAGATCAAATAATGGCTGAAAGGTCATTGCAATTTACTTTGTCAAAGTAGAGCTTAGATTTTACCTCATCGATAATTCCAGTAGGGATTTTCCATACCCCTGTACCACTGAATTTGCCATTCTTCTCCTGGACCACAAGCAACTGCCAACCACTTTCCAGATTCAAACAACAAATAACACAGAAAGGGCCACACATCTAAAACAATGAACTAGTGCATTACCAAATTCAAGCATGCTGGGAGATCACATTCAGTAGGCGTATATGAGGCAAAACATGTTTCATTAAGTTAAACATATTCCTCAGAGAAGAAATCCTTTGTGGGATGGACATCAACTAACAAAAGAAAGTAAACAAGCTAGAAGATTATTAAGTAGAATCGACGAGTAACCTTCACTATATTATACCTCAACCAGACAGCTAAAAAATTATGTAATTCCAGAGGATTACTTTGAAGATCTGACAAAATCTACAATTTGTTGGACTGCATGAAACCTACACTCCACTATACAAACAATTTAATGAATCTGTACCATTCCAGAATTTCTTGGCATGGAAAATGTTAAAAGTCCACAAAAAGGCGAACTATTAAGCAGAAAAAATTCCTCAGAAAAGCAAGCAAGCAAGCCCATGCACTTGAATCTAGTAGATGTGCATATGAGTGACAACGGTTACATGCTCACAAAAGCATCTTTATCCAAATTATAAGTAGTTGGAAACTAGTATTGTTACTGACGAATACCTCTCTTCTATCATTCATGACAATAGCACCAATACCTACTCGATGTGAAGCATTTGCAGGGAGAGTATTGGTTGATTCAGGAATCCAATGTACCATCATCAGATAATGAGGCTCAGCATGGTGGTAGCCGAACCCTTCCTACCTCCAAGATAACAGATAATCAAGCACAAGTAAATAGGGACAAAATATTTCATAAGAAATAATATTAACATTATCACCAAATCTAAAGTATGCTCAGCGAGTCGGTCATTTTTCCCACTATTTTCACAAAATAAATTGTATAATGAGGAGTAGTGTCTTCTAACTGAATTTATGAAAAGATTTTGTGTTCAGGTTGAGTAGCAAATGTGAAGCAAACGCCTGGGTACCAAAGTAAAATGAAATATATAAGCTTGAGGGCACCCTCACTTCGTGAGCTAGCTTTTGAGGTTGAGTTCTACCCAAGACCGTGTAACATGGTATCAGAGCTGGGTACCAGAGATGGGTAGGGTGCGTGTCTTTGGCCTGCACGCGACAGGTGCTGCCAAGTGAGCACGCTGAGAGTGAGGGAGGGTGTGAAGCAGAGTCCCACATCGCCTGGGTACCAAGGTAATATGAAATATATAAGCGTGAGGGCACCCTCACTTCATGAGCTAGCTTTTGAGGTTGAGTTCTACCCAAGAACATGTAACAGCAGAACCATAGCTGAACATGTAACTAGTACAATAAGGCATGCTTTAGTTACAAACATAGATCGAATTGCCAAAAAGCTGCATATCTAATATGATGATTCTTCTAAGTCTGTTATCCAGATAGCAAGCAAGCAATTTACCATCAATCTCAATTGTGTTTATGGATGATACTGGGTCACAATTACCATTCCTATTTGCCTTTTCTTTTTGGTAAACTAACTATTCATTAAGCTAAAACACCAAAAACACAGGGCAAAGCCCTTACAAGCAACCAGTCCAAGTTTGTTCATGTCTTTGCTAGAAAACAAATTGCAACATGAAGCAAAGCATAGTAACCAAAGAAAAAATTACAGGAGCCAAAAATCCTAGGACTCAGTCTCCTATCTCTAGCCAATCGCCTATTCCCATCCCTACTTATTACTAATCAACAACTAGAATTCACAGCCCAACAAGTAGAAAATGTTACCCGAACTGCAGTTTCAACAAGATTTACAAGTGAAATGGGCAATTTGATCCAAATGCCTTTCTTTCCCTGCAAAATTTAGCATTCTAGTTCAAGCGCCACAATTCAGGTGTCTGTATCCATATTAACACAAATCATTGAGCAAAATTAAAATTACATATCTATGGCAATTTTTGTTGAAGGGAAACCCTTAATAACATCTAAGTTTGTTTTATCATCTATATGATAGCCAAGACAGCGTCAGATTAGTGCTGGACCAAAAATTTGCATTCATTGGGAGCACATTTACTTACAAGACATATAACTGAAATATGTAAGGATGTGAGTGTAATTCTACAAAATTTGAAGTGGGGGCCCATGCCCCACATCTGGTCGCCCCTAGTAAGAGTAATAGTCATCAAAATGTACCAGAAAAGATAGCCTATTTGAGGGGTTTAGTGGGCCAGAATCCAGATACAAGCTGAAAGGCAAGTTATCTCTTGTGCTATCTTGGGGGAGTTATAGACTACAACCTTACATGGTAGAAGCAAGAAAAACGTGGATCTCTACTGCCAATTTGTATGAGGCTATGAGGTGTGACATTGGAGCTACATATAATGCTCAGCATTAAAAAAAGAAGACACCATGGAAAACTATATCACAGACTAAGCATCTTTTTTTTGGGTAATTTGACTAAGCATCTTCCATCATCCTGAAAATGGAGTGGTTCAAGTACCACTTCATACTTCAAAGATAGAACCCAGTAACAATACGCAAAGCAAAAATGTATGGACTAGAACATTAGAGTTGGTAAAAAATGAGATGATTGAACGGATAACATTAAACAAAGGGTGGCCCTAAATGGGTCAAACTGCCCTTTTGGCAAATAACCATTTCTTGACGTGTACAAGAAATGTGACCACAAATTACAGAATAGCCCAAACTAAAGTTAAGACTGAAATATATGCTGGAGGCTCATTGATCTGTCACTACGAGAGAAGAAATATGTATCAGTTCATCATGTCAGTCGAAGAGCTAGAAGAGAAGGAATGACAAAGCATGCCAGATAGTTCATGCTGTAGCAGATACTGACTACTTGACACAACAACAAAATGCAGTTTCGCATTTGGTTATTGCATGCAACATCTTTTTTCATTTATAAATATACTACTGAATCTAATATAAAGGAGATATACAGACGCAAAAGCTGCCTTGGAATGACGATCATATTGTGACCATCTGTGAGTCCGTGACACTAAACAAGTACTATTTTTCACTGATTTGTTGATATGCAAATAAAGAGCTTTGATGCCTCGACAGTTGAACAATCGCGATTGATTTACCACCAATGTAACAGGAGCTTTTTTCCCTATCTTGTAATCAAGCTTTAAGGGTCATTCCGCCATTTCGCTCGAGCAAAACATTCTGCTTTCACCGTTCAGATTTACTGTTGTTCAATTATACAGTTGCTCGCCTATTAGGTTGCTTTCAATAATAGATATGCTTCTATGTTCTCACAAAAAGTAGAAATCGCCTTGTTGTATTCACGATACAGCAAGGTATTGGCTAAAAAACCATCCACCTATCAGTTTTAGCTGAATAATTGATGAAGAGTTTATATATAGATTATCCGACAAAGCATGCATAAATTCATTACTGTGTTAGTCTGAGCAGAAGAAAAACCTGTAGCTTCCACACTGATATTGAAGCTCTAAGTTGAGAACAAAAAGCTTCGGGCTCCATTGGTTCCTTCATCTCCACTATGACACCATCAAAGCCATCATTAACTGCGGGAAGTAATTCAACGTGTTGAAATCTATTTTCAGCAACCACTTGGTCCATTATACCTGAGATTTATCTGTTTCAAAAAAAAAAAAAAAATGTAACGGGTTCTGCATTACCATTTAAATCAGCACGAAAAAACTGCTGTATGTCAAACCAATTATATTAGTTCTCCTCCAGAATTCTATTTTTATTTGAACCAATCCATCTTTAACAAATTGTAGATTCACACAATCAAATATTGCACTTTAGTTGCTCTAAGTTGAACTTTGAACAAGCCTTCTCAGTCTTCACGTAGTTTCTCTCATCTGAGCTGAGTTTAATATTTTACAACTTTGATCCCATTTTGTTTGCTCCCTACGAGAGACCCCATAATTTTGACCTCTAAAAGTAAACTACCTCCTGAGACATTTTTTTGAATCATTTTGCACCGTTCAAAAGATCTCAATGAGTACTTCTCCGAAATGATTATAGAATGAACTTTTTTGACTGTTCAAAATATCTCTATGGTACCCTTGGAAGGTGAAATTTTTTTTTTTTTTTGAACTTTATTCAAAATGACACGAATGACACGAATTTTGACCCTTTTTAAGGTCGAAATGACGCGGATTTTTATACGAAGCAAACAAAATGGGATCAGAAGGAGTAATAAGTACCAAGAACCCATAATGAATGAACAACCACGGTAATTATCCACAAAGAACGCACGTCAACAATTTCATGATTTGCACGACGAGGTTTATCTTGTGTTCATTGTCATACTGCTCAAATTCATATGACACCAGTCTTACAAAACACGAAGACATTAATACACACCGTAGAACAGAAACAAATCGACTGCAAAGTAATCAACGAACATGAAAATTATTGCGTAAATCAATTTATTTCCAGTGAAATTAAAAACCCAGAACATGAAATCAATAAAAATTTCAATTGAAGGATGAATGGACAACAAATTCAGCAACAGAAGGGAAAAAAATACACTTTTTCTCACCAAATTCAAATATTCGAAACCCGCCGTTTGTTTCGCCAGATTAAAGGGAACAGAATCGAATGGTTGACAATAGGAGTGAGATTATTATATTAGATTGGCGGAAAGCAAAGGGGAAGGGGAGCAATTACCTAGTAAACTCCGATTCGAAAGCGTTGGTGGATGGAGTGAAAGCCACACCTTTAAACAGAGTCTAAACGCTACTCTAGTCTTAACAACCACCACCGTTATTGTATTATAGAATAAACCACACACGTAGGGAGGGAAATTTATAGGGAAAAACCTGGGGGTACACCCCTTTTTGCACCGAAAATGCACCCCACGCCTTCGGGGACCCGCTTTTGGGTCCCACACGAGTGATCCGAACCGTTCATTATTCTTAAAATAAAATTCCGAGGGGGCCCACAAAAAATCAGCTCAATCGGACGGTTAGAAGTGCTTGAACCAAAATCTCACCGTTTCAAATTAAAAGTTCCCTCGGAAAAATGTTTTAAGAATAATGAACGGTTCGGATCACTCGTGTGGGACCCAAAAGCGGGTCCCCGAAGGCGTGGGGTGCATTTTCGGTGCAAATTGGGGTGTACCCCTAGCAGCGTTCAATTTATAGAGGCCAAGTTTGCGGCTGTGATTGGATGGGTTTCGAAAAGAAATTTTTTAGAAGAATTTTTAAGATAGTGTTTGGGGATGCTCACAATTTTTAGTGATAGCCCAGAGGCAAAGGGAGCGGAACCCCCAGGACCCAAAAAAAAAAAAAAAGAATTACTCTAAGTTCCTTTATAGTTTTTTGTAACATGTCTAGTCCACCTCTTAGTTCCATAACTCCTCTAATCCATATTTTTGCAATTTCTAAGGTGTAAGGTCCACTCTCCGTTTTTAATTGACAAATATACCCTCACATTAAATTTAATACATAACATACTATTGCCGGAAGTTTACCGGTGTTGGAAAGTTCGTGGCGCCGGAAAGTTCGCCGGTGCCGGAAAAGTCACCGGAAAATTGGACTTCGCCGGAAAGTCGCTGGCGCAGATAACCATATCTGGAATCGCAAGAGGTGGTTATCTGGACACACAAGATGTGGTTATCTTGATTCGCAAGAGGTGGTTATCTGTACTCATAAGATGTGGTTATCTGAGCATATTTTGTTTAAAAAACTTACTTGGGATCAAGTCCTCAACCACCCAAGCACTACAAGGTAGCAGCACAAACCCTCTGCTTTTAACATAAAATTTTACTAGAAATTTTACTGAAAATTGAATAAAACAAAAAAACCCACTTTTTTGAAATGGAGGTGGTTATCTGGAATCAAAAGAGGTGGTTATCTGGACACAATTCATACGTGTGGAAGAAATACTAGGAGACAAGACAAAAAAAAAAAAAAAGAAGTATTTTAGTGTTAATTGAAAGGCTGGCACATTGAACTTCCAGTTGTACCAAAAAAGAAAGGCTGGCACATTTGTAGTGTGGACTATTATGCAGACAATTGTATCCTCTTGAAGGCAAATAAAAATTGTACTGCCTAAAGTAACTTTTTCTCTTTCCCCTCCACCTACCCTGGATCTATCATTTCCTTTCCCAATCACTTGCCCTTTGTATCCTCGAGGAAGAAGAGCAAGGTTCAAAATCTGCAGCAGCAGCGTGGAAGAAATACTGTCCCAGAGCCAAATCGGAAAATCGCTGGAGAAGACAAGGGTCTGGTAAGTTCCAAGAGACTTGAAGCACAACCGGAATATGCGAAAAACCCCTAGAAAAATCATTTGTAGCTTTGATGTTCTCCTTTCCTATCTTCTTGTTGCGTTTTTTATATTTTTAGTATGACCGGTACCTTCGCCGGTACTCGCCGGAAAGGCCAAAACCGGCAGTGTTCCATTTCCACGGAGAACTGATCTCATATCGACGCGTTTTTTATATCAACGGCGAGCTAATCTCAGATTGACGCGTCGATCCGGCAGTGTTCCATTTCCACGGAGAGCTGATCTCAAATCGTTGGCGGTTTTAGATCTGAAGTCACGTTGATCCGGCGGTGTCCAATTTTTTCTAGCTGGAGTTTGGGCGGCGGCCGATCGGCGAGGATGTCGGTGGTGGTGTTGATGAAGATGCAGTTGTCGGTGGACTACTTATTTTTTTTTAACGAGGGTAATATTGTAAGTTTGTCTCGCGAGTATATTGGATGTGTTAGGAAAATGTTAGGTGTACTGGAAGTGTTAGGAAATAGTAATAGTGGACTCTATAGCAACTGACCCAAAAATAAAAGGTATTTTTGGGTTTTGGCAAAGACAATTTCGGTTATTAGGCCTCACCTATGCATTATAATTAGGATTAGAGTGTTTTGTTATGCACGTTATAGTGCATTTTTTATATTTTTTTTATCTCTAACTTGTAGTTGCTCCAAGTTGAACTTTGAACAAGTATTCCCAGTCCTCATGTAGTACCTCTCATCTGAGCTGTGCTTAATACTGCACTCCCTCAGTCCCATTTTCAGCAGAATTTCTTGTATTCTTCCATGAAAGTCATTTTCTTCGCATATATTAGTTGATTTGACGTAGCTTAGATCGGACAGGGGTGGGTTAGGTGAATCAATCCAATCAATTGCCTTTTGCTCGCGTTGAAGGGTTATTTTCATATTTTCAGTGGTATTTTTTCATTCTTTCACGAAGTCATTTTCCTCGCATATGTTAATTGACTTGACATTTAACAAGAATTGTTGAGGATACTGACAACTTTGAGTGATAGCCCAGAGGTGAAGGGAACGGAGCTCCTCGAGACAGAAAAGGTATTTTTGGGTTTTGGCAAAGACAATTTCGGCTATTAGATCTTACCTTTGCATTGTAATTAAGATTAGAGTGTTTTGTCATGCACGTTATAGTGCATTATTTATTAGCGTTGGAAGAGAAAAGATACATAACTGTTGTAGCACAAACGTGCACTCCTGTGCATATTTCGGCAAATCAACATGGATTTGTAAAATCATGTGGGTTGATTGGTCAAAGAAATAGTACAATTTGGGCTTATCTTTCATTTTGTCTTTAAATATGTTAGGCTAACATTTTTAATTGTTTGCATGTTATCTTTAAATATGTTAGACTAAATTAGTTGCTAGGGCTAGGATGAAATTACTTGCATAAGTATTTATTTCATTTCTCCAAAGCAAATTTTCATTGATTAAAGTTCTTCTTGTTCATTTACCTATTTTTCATCGAACCAATAAAATTGGATTTTCGTTGTATTTGGTTGGATTCAGTTTATAATTTGTGAGAAACGGGTATATACTGTTTGTTTTTTTTTATTTTTATAGAAGTGAATGTTTTGATTTTATACTACCGTTTGGTAAAAGGAGAACTATTTTCTAAAGCTAGTAAACATGGTTGTCAAAGAATATTTTCCACAATTATAAAAGAGCTTGGCCGCCTACTTATTGTGCAGTGAAATTGGAGAATTAAGAAATATAAATATTATAGATATGTCGCATGTAATGAATTTTGCAGCCCTAGTATTTTGTTTACTTGTTTAATACATCTTTTATATTTGTCACAAAGGTTTTAAATCTCGGTATCGAGATACGTAACAGTATCGATGATACAATCAAATATCGGTCTGTATTGGACCGTATATCGGTCAAATATCGGTATCGGTCCTTTGAAAAACCAATACATATCGGCTAATATTTAAATCCTTGTTTGTCACCTCAATCCCAATAATTGTTCAACTAGTTCATGTGGATTCGACCTCGCTCTTGCTAAGTTATAATTTGGTATGATTCATGCACTTATGAAAAAAATGGACGCAAAACTAAAATTTGCGAAAAATAAAAATTGAATAGAAAAAAAAAGAAGTCCTACAAGTGAATTATTTTTGCCAAAAACACGTAGTTTTCATGACGCACTTCGTCACTTCCATTTTCATTATGTCATCTAATTGGACCTTTTTGTTTTTATTAGGGTTCCACTTGCCTGCATCCCCATTTGGCTCCCTATTTTAACTTTTGAGTTAAAATCAGCCTCTCTAGTCTCTCTCCTCAAATTATTTTTGCTACAGTACCGCACCAAATTTGGTGCAGCACTGTTCACGCACCTCTCCTTTTTTTTTTATTGTTTTTGCCGGTTGCGGTGGCACTGTCCATTACACGTTTTGCACTGTCCAGTTGGTGCGGCACTGTTTTGCACTGTCCATTACACGTGGCACATTGTGTACCACTTTACTGCACCCACTTTACTGCACCCATGATTTTAGCAAATGAGTTTAGCAGGTGCTCAAATTATAGTATTTCAAATCAAAAAATTAACTGTTTCCGTGTATTATTTTTTGAATTTTTCACACCAAATTAAAGTACACAAGGAGTACTAGCTTTAATTTGGTGCGAAAAAAATCGAAAAATGATACACGGAACCACTTCATTTTTTTATTTCAAAATCATGATTTTAGCACCTGCTGAACTCATTTGCTAAAATCATGGTTGATTTTAGCAACTGAGTTGCTAAAATCTTTTGGAAAACTGATGATACCTACTTCATTACACGTGGCTAACCATTTTTATTTTTATTTTTATTTTTATAGATTTGAGGGGAATAGTTTAATATAGTAAAGTTTAAATAGAGAGTATGATTTTGTGAGTTTTTGATAAAGTGACTTGCTAATTTATAAAAGGTGTTTTTGAAATTAAATTTGGTGAAAATTTTGGTGCTCCAGATAAGGATGCTCTAAGGAATTATCAACATGGGACGGAGGGAGTATGCCGTAACTCCCGTGCAAAAGTACGTGCTTGTTAATTTTTTGTTGTTGTTGAAGACAAATGAAATATTCATACAATTATTTAGTCCCATGTTAATTTTTTACAGAAACATAATTAGGAATGGGGGAGGTGTTGTGCGCCAACCCGTTGTGCACTGTGCTATGCACGTCGGTGCACGATGCTCCGGCCTCGCTCCGACGATTGGACACGTTCACCTCGTAGAGCTCACAGAGTAAAACAAGTGCGCTGGTGTGCACAGCACGGTGATCCGAACGGGGCGGGTATCCGTTCTAAAATTCGGATTTCGGGTCGGATTCGAAGGAAATTTTTAGTTTTTTCGGATTCGGGTTCGATTTTGTAAACATCTGCCCCGAACCCGACCCGAAATATTTAGTTATACATTTGTTTACTTGTATTGTTGTTTACTTGTCTGTAATTCTCGGTTTTCTTGCATCAAACGTAGTTAAAGAAACCCATTACCCACGTTGCTTTGGAAACTGGATGGGTCATACCAAAATATGATATTGAAAAGCTTTAGAGTTGCAAACAAATAATAGGATCTGGTGTGTTTTTTTTTTTTTTTAGGAAGCATGTGTCCAAAAAGCATTCGGATTTTCGGAGCCAATCGGGTAATCCAATACCCGTTAGGGGTAAGGGTGCACATGGTCCGGATTGGACCGGTTCCCTAGAAATCCAGTAACAGGACCATTCCGACCGGTTCTAGAAAATTAAAAACCAAAACCTAACCAATACACATATAGAACCTGTCCAGATCCAAACCATAAGACCGGACCGGTTTTGGTCCTGTTCCGGTTCTATCCGATTAAGGAACACTTTATCATAACACGAGAGAGAGAGAGAGAGAGAGAGAGAGAGAGAGAGAGAGAGAGAGAGAGAGAGAGAGAGAGAGAGAGAGAGAGAGAGAGCAACTAAGAATGTAGCGCGTTAAATAGTTTTAAGGTTGGAAAAGATTTAGAGATATTGTAAAGAAATAGGAAAGGAAGAAAAAATTAGCAAGCATATTTAGAGAATAAGAGAATTGGGTTTTCCTTTGAGTAGCAATCGTGAAATTAAGGTGGAACAAAAGAAAATTGAAATTGGTAATTTGGTATTACTAGATTATACAGTAATGTATTAAAAACTTCTTAACAAAATAAATTTTCATTCTAAATAGACATAAAAGAATACGTTACTAGGAAAAAAAAATACCAAATCAAGATAAATAATTATGTAATATCAATACTATACGGTTCGGTCCGGTTCTAACCTTGGTTCTTAAATTGAGAACCAGTAACCGAACCATAATTACCGGTTCTTAGTTTTTTAGAACCATAACCAGACCAATGAACCGTAGAACCTAACCAAATAGACCGGTTCGGTCCGGATCGGATCGGTTTGACGGTTATATCGGTTTTCTTGTGCACCCCTTGTTAGGGGCGGGTTTGGGGATCCTAAAAAATCCCCCCCCCCGGGGATCAGAGCGGGTTCGGAGGTACATAACCCATTCGGGGTTCGGGTCCGGGGTTAGCAAAATCCGGCCCCGATCCGACCCGTTGCCATCCCTACCAACAGCACGGTGCACAGCGGGTTGGTGCACAACACCTCCCCCAGTCCGGATTTGGAATCGTATCCTTTGTGGAATCTAATCTCTAAAATATAAATAGCTTCGAACAATGTGAGGCCAGCAGTTGGCCCACAATGGCTCAAAATGGTCGTTGTGTGCTCCAACATCTCATTTTTAGTCCGGATTAAATGAAATTATTGTACAAGAAAAATATTCATCTTTTATGTAAAATAATCCAGACTATTGATTACCGAACAAGGGATTGTGATTGCTCTCTACAGGTTCCGTTCCGCGGTGCACCACCCGCCTCCAAAACTCTGACAACATCGGTCCCAAACTCCTAATACCGTCGACCTCCTCCCGCGCCTCCACGTTACAAAAGCCAAGTGGGGCAGCTAAGAGCATCCTCATCAGGAGAACCAAAATTTTCACCAAATTTAACTTCAAAACCACCTTTTATAAATTAACAAGTCACTTTATCAAAAACTCACAAAATCAGACTCTCTATTTTAACTTTACTATATTAAACTATTCCCCTCAAATCTATAAAAAAAAAAAAAAAACCTCCCTCACCCATTAAAACATTTCAGTACAAAAAAAGGAGTTAGTGGCCCACGTGTCTATCAACCCAACCAACCCCTTCAGCCATTAATGGGTGAGGGAGGTTTTTTAGGGGATTTGGGGTTAGAGCATCAATATGTGGTTACGCAATTTAACTTTTAAGTTAAATTGAGTAGCCAAACCCCCCAAATCTCCTAAAAATCAGGCTCTCTATTTTACTTCACCAAATTAGTTTTGCTACAGTACCGCACCAAATTTGGTGCGGTACTATTCACGCACCAAACCTTTTTTTAATTGTTTCCGGCATTGGTTGCTGTCAGAAACGGAAGAGGGGGGACGTGGCGACGCGTGAGTGGGGGAAGAAATTAATGGCTGAAGGGGTTGGTTGGGTTGATAGACACGTGGGCCACTAACTCCTTTTTTTGTACCGAAATGTTTTAATGGGTGAGGGAGGTTTTTTTTTTTTTTTATAGATTTGAAGGGAATAGTTTAATATAGTAAAGTTAAAATAGAGAGTCTGATTTTGTTAATTTTTGATAAAGTGACTTGCTAATTTATAAAATGTGTTTTTGAAGTTAAATTTGGTGAAAATTTTGGTGCCTCTGATAAGGATGCTTTTAGAGCCATTTAAGTCTCCCTTAAAATTTATACAAAAGTCTCCCTTATAGCCATTTAACTTTCCCCACGTGTTATACCCCCAGTCCCTTCCCACCCCTCTCTCGGAAACCAACGGACAATAGCCATTAAAACCAACGGAAATATAAGTGGTGGGTGAACAGTACCGCACCAAATTTGGTGCGGTACTGTAGCAAAAATGATTTGAGGAGTGGGAATAGAGAGGCTGATATTGGGTGTTTTTTGGGGTTTGGCTCCCTATTTTAACTCAAAAGTTAAATTAAAATAGGGTGCCAAATGGGGATGCTCTTACAAAAAGATATGCAGTTTTTGGATAGAAAAATAAAGTGCTTCTGCACATGATTTTCCGACTTTCTTCGCACCAAATAAAAGATTTTGATAATTAGTTCTATAATTTGATGCAAAAAAAAATCAAAAATTATGAATAGAGGTACTTTGTTTTTTATCCGAAAGTTACACGTTTTTTCGGAAGGAACTATCAAAATGAGACGGAGAGAATAGATATTCTCTATCATTGTGGAAAATTCGGAATGAATCCATAACGGGTTGGCCAATGAAAAGGATTAGTAATTAGACAAGAACATGGTCCACAAACCATGATTATTGATCGCATGATTCACATGGTCGAAGGCTTTTTCGTGAGGGTGACAATAAGAGAGATGCTACCCACCAAGTCACCAACCAGCGTATGCGATGGGGTGCGACCGCAACCTCTAAAAGATATGAAGGGGTCCCGTTGGCTGTCGATAAGTTAAAATGAAAGACAAAAAAACATATATATAGTTCAATGCATTTTTTATACTTGACAATACGTTTTTACACATTTTTACATATTTTTTTATATGTTTCAATACACTTTTAAAATCTCAACGATAACTCAATGACCTGTTTGTAGATATTAACATAACAAAAACGATACTCCCTCGATCCCATAAAGTTGAGCCCCTACGAAAATACAAGCAATTTTTAAATTAGAAAATAATGAATCCGGGGAGGTGTTGTGCAGTACATGTTGTGTGTTGTGTTGTGCGGCAAAACGACGTAGTTTTGTTCATTTTCTTGGTACACTTCAATAGGCCCTGTTTGGAGAGTTAAGTTTGAGGTTCAATTTTAGGGTTCATTTTTAGGACATTTAGGCTCTTTGGGGTAGGATATAGTGGTTTTAGACACTTAGATTTAGACACTTTGGGTTTAGGCGTTTTGGCTTTAGGCGCTTTGGGTTTAGGGTTTAGGGTTTAAGCACTTTGTAGTGACTTTTTCCTTCTTCCAAACAAGGTCTTTGGAAGCTTTAGATGTGTGCCAAAAACTACGTCGTTTTACAGCACAACATGGCGCACAACACCTACCGCACAACACCCACCCCGGATCCGAAAATAATGTACTTACGAAAACTATTTTTTAGCCAATATGGATCTTGTTTAATAGATGTCATTCAAAACTTTTATATGATGCAAAAGAAATTCAAAAATTATTTTGATAAATAAATTATTTTTTCGCGTCGTTTCGCAATAGACCAACTTTATGGAACGGATGGAGCAATCGAAGGAATAGGGGGGGAAAAAACCACTATTCGATGTGTTAAAGTTTCTAGAAAAGTGTTAAAGGTTTATCAAAAATTGTATTTTTTTTTTGTTGTTAGCATTTCCCTGAATATAATGAATGATAATACTATGTTTAGAAGTATTTTGTACAAATCAAGTGGCCTAGACACTTGCCAAAAAAAAACAAAAGTTGATCTGGAGCCACAGGACAACGATTCAAATAATAGTAGACTAGTAGTTTTCGGTCCGTTGGAAAATTCCACCGAGCAGTGTATGCGGGTCGGGTCTGTCAAGTCACGTCAATAGCGAAATGTGCAAAACGAATTGTCGAAGGATGAAGAAAGATACTTTCCACCACATTAAGGGAGTGTTTGGGAGCCTCATTTTCAGCTTTTCATTTTTACTTTTCTGGCTTTTTAGATTATGATCAGAATGTATTTTGAATCTGGTAGGAGTGTTTGCGAGAAATGTGCAAAACAAATTTTGTAACAGAAGTAGTGTTTGAGAGATATGTGCAGAATACATTCTGCAGGTCTTTTTGTTAATGAAAATGAGAAAAGTGGAAAACGAGAAATCAAAAAACTCCTCTCAATCTATTTTTGACTTCTCTTCTCTAAACTCAAAAACTCCTCTCAACCTATTTTCGTAGAATGTGTTTTTATTATAGTGTGTCAAACACCTAGAAGTAGAAAATGAGAAAACCAAAATGCAAAAAATAGGTGGTCAAACACCCCCTAAAAGCCTGTTTGAGCTAATGTAAAATGTGGGGTGATGAATCATGATTTGCTTAGATGGTTTAATCCGTCTTCTTCCAGACTTTTTGCATCTACAAAATGTAGCAACTAGTTGGTTACGGGCCAAAAGACGTCGGAAGACACTTCGAAACTCAAGTTAGCGCAAAAAGAGGAGAGAATGAAGTACAAAATTGTATTCAAATATGAAACCACGTACCTCCCATAGGGTTTAACCTATGGAATTTATAGACAAAAATATATTTGCCCTCTAATTAGTTACGTGTGTTTGGCACGAGCCTCTAACGTCACAAACAACTGTTTCGGCACGTGACGTGGCCGAGACCACGTGCCAACGGGACATTCAAAATATCTTTAACCGTCACCCGGGTCGGATCCCTTCAGTCCGAACCGAAAGCACCGAACCCGAACAATTATCCAATAAGGGTTGGGCTATAAGGAAAGCGCTGGACTAACCCACCTACGTTCGGCCCAACGAACCTCACTATGGACTCTGGGTTGCCCCATGCTGGTTGGCCTAAGAGGAGTCGGATTTGGTACACTACATAAGCTATAGAAATTTGAAATTTTTTACCCAATCGTCATAAAAGAAAATGCCGACTTTGATAAATTTTCAACATAATTGTTTTTTGCATAAGATTACTGAATTACTTCAAACATCGGAATAAAATTAGTCCAGGTATTAAATTCATGAGAATTTCTTATTCTTACTAAATAAAATTCCTTGTATACTATTTGATTTAGAGCAATCATATTCTTATTCTTACTCAATATAACTTCAATTTTACGGTCATTCAGACACCAGCCTAATGCTATTGTACCGTAAAAACATATGTGCTGAAGAAAACTAGAATTCAATGACAAAATCAACAATGGAAAATTTAGAGAAAGGAAAATGAGAGAGATCTTTCATAGTTTCTTCATGAGAAAATCTCAATCTGAGTTTCGTCATCCATTACCCAAACTTATATCTTTCTTAACTACCTAACTGCTAGATAACTGAAGGTAACGAAAAATGTCCCTAATGGACAGAAATACAATTGTTTATAACAGACTCATACCAGAAAATTAACCTCCTAAATAATTCCCTTCATACTCCCCTGCAAACTCATGGGTGGAGGCTTGACCATGAGTTTGGCTGTAAGAGACAGAAATCTGGCAGCATACAAGGGCTTGGTGAACACATCAACCAACTGGTCTTCACTACTGACATGCTTGATCAAGAGCTGCTTGGCTAGAACCTTATCACGAAGAAAGTGATAATCAATTTCAATATATTTAGTACAAGCATGAAATACGGGGTTATGTGCCAATGCAATAGCATACATGTTATCACACCACACTGGAACAGGATAAGACACAGGCATATGAAGTTCTGTCAACAACTGAACAATCCAAGTAAGATCAGAGGTTGTTAAAGCCAATGCTCTATATTCTGCTTCAGTGGATGATTGAGCCACAGTGGTCTGCTAAAAAAGCAGACCAGGAGACAAGGTTGGAACCAAGAAAAATGCAGAAACCAGTGGTGGATTTAAGATCTAACACATCACCTGCCCAATCTGAATCAGAATATGCTTGAAGATGCAAAGGGCCAGGTTGAAACCATAAACCATGAGTCAAGGTGCCCTTGATATACTTGATAATCCTTTTGCCAGCTGTAAAATGAAATAATGTGGGGCTATGCATATGCTGACAAACAACATTAACTGCATGGGAAATTTCTGGTCTAGTAAGAGTAAGGTACTGTAGTGACCCTACAAGACTTCTGAACAAATGAACATCCTCAAAGGGCATAACAGATGTTGCATGAAGAGAAGATTTCACAGTTTCAGGTGTAACACTAGGTTTGCAATCCACCATGCCTGCCTTGTGCAACAGATCATGAGCATATTTTGTTTGAGTCAATAACAGACCCTCAGTATTCCTGGAAACCTCAATACCAAGGAAATAATGGAGATCTCCAAGGTCTTTCATAGCAAAAGTGGTACTCATAGCAGTAATAACAGAGGTGATAACTATTGGGTCACTACCAGTGATAATAAGATCATCTACGTATACCAATACCGCTATAAGACTAGAAGAAGTCTACTAAATAAAGAGCGAAGTATCAGCCTTGCTTTGAATGAATCCATGGGTGAGTAAAAACTTTGAGAGCATGGCATACCAGGCCCTTGGTGCCTGTCGTAAACCATACAAGGATTTTTTAAGAAGACACACATGCCCAGGTGCACTAGAGCTAGCATAGCCAGGGGCTGTCTCATATACACAACTTCATCTAAAATACCATGTAGAAAGGCATTTGATACATCCAATTGTCTCAAGGGCCATTGTCTAGAAACAGCAAGAGAAATAACAATCCTTAAAGTGGCTTGTTTGATAACAGGGCTAAAGGTCTCAGTAAAGTCAAGCCCTGCACATTGTTGATTACCATTGGCTACAAGCATAGCCTTATAACAGGCTATGGTCCCATCTGAATGCATTTTTATTTTAAAAATCCATTGACACCCAATAAGATTCACATGTGGTGGACATGGTACAAGAGTCCAAGTACCCTGACTTATAAGAGCATCATACTCCTCTTGCATGGCCTTCTGCCAAATAGGATGTTTTAAAGCCTCAACATATGATTTTGGCTCCCTAGTGAGCAAATCTGTGGTTGGTGTTGTAGCTGTTAAGGTGAGAGGATGTCTTGGTTTAAACACACCCACTCTGGACCTGGTTACCATAGGATGAGTAAAAGCATACACTTGAGTAGAAGATGATGGAAGAGAAGTAGTAATAGGAGAAGCACTAGAAGGAGGTGAGACAGATGATGAGGGTACATTCAAAGAAGAAGTTGGAGGAACAGAAATGGGATATGTATAAGTAGGACAAAGAATAAAAGAACCAAAAAAAGTAGACTCTCGATCACATTATGCTAGAGGAACATGAAACTTGGAAGGTGAACAAGAAGAAGAGGAACATGCTTTTGAAACTAAGACAGGATAAGGAAAATCATTTTCAAGAAACTTAACATGTCTAGAAACAATAATTTTGTTTGTAACTGGATCCAAACATCTGTACCCTTTAGTATTTTGACAGTAGCCGCATGGTTGGACTTAGGGGACGGTTGATTTGGGGCAGAAGGAACCATCCAAGGGAAGCAACAACATTTAAAAGGTTTAAGTGACAAATAATCTGGATCTTTATGATATAAAAGTTTATATGGAACTTGAAATTGATTGGCTAAACTTGGTAGTCTATTTATCAAATAAATGGTTGTGGTTAAAGCTTCTAGCCAAAATTGAGTAGGTAAGGAAGCTTGAGAGAGTAGAGTGTTGGTGGTTTCCACAAGGTGTCTATGTTTTCTTTCTGCAGAGCCATTTTGTTCAGGTGTAAAAGGACATGAGGTCTGATGTAGGATACCAAATTGAAGATACAAATGAGTCAAATACTTATTGACAAACTCACCCCCATTATCAGACCTAAACACCTTTATGGTCTGATTAAACTAAGTAGTTACAAAGACTCTAAAATCAGTAACCCCTTGTTTAACTTCAGACTTATACCTAAGAGGAAAGATCCAAGTAAACTTGGTGAAATCATCCAAGACTAAGAGATAATATTTGTAACCTTGAAAAGAAGAGATGGGAGCAGGACCCCAAACATCCATATGAAGTAACTCAAAAGGTCTAGAAGTTACAGAACTAGAAACAGGAAAATCAAGTTTATGACTTTTGGCTACATTGCAACTGTAACAATCAACATGTAATGGCTTGTGTACAGGCAAACAAAACTGATTAACAAGAGATTCAAACAGAGAAAGACTAGGGTTTCCAAGTTTTTGATGCCATAACCAAGCATTAGAGGACTGACTAATAAGAGCTGTAGAAGGAACAAAACTAGTAGAGGGAGAGATTGGATAAAGACCCTGGAGACATGGACCCTTGTGAAGCACTTGGTTCGTAAGAAGATCCTGAATGAGAAAACCATTGGAATAAAAAATTATTCTACAAGAGTTATCATTGGCAAACTGATAGACAAAAACAAGATTATGTGAAATAGAAGGTACATGTAGTATATTGGACATAGAAAAGGAAGTAGTTGGAGTAGGTAACAGGCCATTACCATAGTGTGTAATAGGTAGAGTGTGTCCATTACCAACCATGACACCTGTACCACCTGTATAGGGTTGCTGAGTTGACAAATTAGAGAGGTCATTAGTGACATGAGAGGTAGCCCCACTGTCAAAATACCAAGAACTACCCGGAGCACACATAGCAGATGTGGATCCTTGTGCCATAGATGGACCAAAAAGTGTCATGTTCTGAGTAAAATGAGCCTTAGAAACCCTTTATGGTTGAGAAAAACTATAAGATTGTGCCCCTGGCTGAGGAAAACCTTGATAAGTAGGTTGGCCAAGAGGCTATGGTAGTATTGATATGGAGTGGACCCATATGGCATAAAGTAACTCTGATTAGGAAATTGTCCTGATGCAGGAAACACATGCCTTGATTGATACTGAGATTGATCATAAGAAGATGATGCCTGTGAATTTTGATACTGAACAGGTTGATATCCCAGATTTTGCATGTAATAGCAAGTTGCAGCTGTATGATTAGTTCTAAAACAAATCTGACAGGGTCCCCCTGTGTTCCACTATTGTCCATGTGATCCTTTATGACCTCTACCATGACCATTACATCTGTTTCAGTTGGTCTGATAAGAGTTATAGTATGGTTGTTGAGACTGTATAGACTGATTAGAACTGTAACCTCCATTTGATACATTTGAAGGAACTTGCTGGGAGTTCATCACATTGTTTTGAACAGAGGCAACTGCACCTTGAACCCCAGATGTTTGTGTTGCAACAAGCACTGCCGTATTATCAAGTTTGGACATAGACTTGGACTGTGCCTTATGTAGTATCATATCTTCTGCTTCAAGAATAGAAGTTAATTCTTCAAATTTCAGTTCTCCCCCTCTCATTCTTGTTGCACTCTTAATAGGATCAAACTCGCTAGGTAAGCCATTCAAGGCATAGAAGATTAAGTCTTCCTCATCAATTGGTGATCCACTCGCAGCAAGCTTTTGTGCATAATCAGTTATCTCATCTAAGTATTCTTGCATTGTGGCAGTTTTGGTGATATTGAACAACCTTTGTCTTAAATCATGTACATGAGAACGAGATAGCGAACTGAATCGATTAGCAAGAGTAGTCCAAACTTCATACACATGCTCTAACCCTAGAAGATGAGTCTGAATTGCTAGAGATACTGTGGCAGTAATACACGCTAGAAGATGTCCATTAATCTTCATCAATTTTACATATTCAGGGTTTGAAACCTTATTTTGACTTGAATCTAAAATTTCAGGACATGGCATTACAGTAGTTCCATCGAGAAACCCTAAGAGCACCTCCAGCCCTTACCCTTTTTTTTAACCAAACTCAAAATTTGGGTAAAAACCCCCAAAACTCACCTCCAGTCCTTGCATCAAACCCATACCAAATTGAGTTTTACTCAGATTTTTCCTCAAATTTGGGGAGAAGAAAGGGTTTGAACCAAATTTCCACCACCCTTGAACCAAATTTCCACCACCGTCGTCTTCGTCGGACCACCTTCCACCACTGTCGTCGTCGTCGTGGTTTTGACTTCGGCTTTGTTTTCAGACGTTGGTGGTGGTAGGCGGTGGTGGTTTTGACGTTGGTGGTGGTTTCGGATCTGGTGGCGGTTGACGTTGGTGGTGGTTTCGACTTCGGCGGTGGGTTCAGACGTTGGTGGTGGTAGGCGGTGGTGGTTTCGACGTTCGTGGTGGTAGGCGGTGGTTTCAGAGCTCGACGGCGGCGATCTTGGTGATGGAGGCGATTGGGATTCTGGTGGTGGAAGGCGGCGTACGGCGGCGAGCGGCGGCTAGGGCTTGAAATCTGAGTAAACGACTGGAGAGAGTGATACCAAATTGAGCTTTTACCCAAATTTTGGAACCAAATTTGAGGAAAAAAAAGGGTAAACGCTGGAGCTGCTCTAAGTAACCATTTGCACTCAAAGCACTTCAAACTTGATTCTTCCATAGCATGTAATTATGTGTATCTAACTTGATTGTAATGAAATTTGATACAAAAAAATACCAGCGCCGTGGGCATTGTTACTGATGATCCACTTGTTGCAGTTTGCGCAGCCATGAGATCAGATGTTAATCTCCTCGATAAAACCTTCGGTTTGTAGAAGATAAGAAACCCTAGAATCGAATTATGTATGACGCAAGTCTTGATAGCTCTGATTCCATGAAGAAAACTAGAATTCAATGACAAAATCAACAATGGAAAATTTAGAGAGAGGAAAATGAGAGAGATCTTTCATAGTTTCTTCATGAGAAAATCTCAATCTGAGTTCCGTCCTCCATTAACTAGACTTATATCTTTCTTAACTACCTAACTGCTAGATAACAGAAGGTAACGAAAAACGTCCCTTGTGGACGGAAATACAACTGTTTATAACAGACTCATAACAAAAAATTAACCTCCTAAGTAATTCCCTTCATATGTGCTTTGCTCAATAGGCTTTGTGGTTCGATTCGAACCGTCAAACCAATCTGACAGTGGTAGCCATGCCAAAGTGTACGTCTTATTAATTCATTCGAAATTGTTTTGGTCCAAGGTTAATCTTCCCTTCAGCCCAGTGTTGTTTCATAAGTCAGAGTCTTGTTTCAAAGTTAGAAAAGTCGGGATATCTCGAATTGGTTGACGTTGACCGTGACTCAAAATTCTGTGGAACAAAAAGGAATAATAGTAATTTTCACGTTGCATGGGTAGACCAAAACAAAAAATCATCAAATCGAAGACCATTTTACTTGGTTAGGAACTACTAGTAAATGAATGTATAATTTCATGATCTTATACTGTTCTAATTTATATTTAAATCAGCACGTAAGTTTGCTTCAAACTCTTTAGAAGTAATCCGATAACGATTCATATATATAAACGGGAAAAGGAATTACTCTCTTCGTTCCAAAATAATAGTCAACTACGGGAAGTTGTGCCATTTTTTAAATAAAAAAATTAAGTACTTCTGCGTATCATTTTTTTGAATTTTTTCGCACTGAATTAAAATACTTGGTGCGAATCAAAGTACTCGTCGAATACTTTAATTCGGTGCGAAAAAATTCAAAAAATGATACACATTTGAAAAACGGCAAGAGGGAGAAAGGGGGACTATTATTTTGGAACGGATGGAGTATAATATTAAAACATAACTTTTTCATGTTCATATTCCGTGCGTTTTGAGAAAATCCTATATATATATAGAGTCCCGATCTAATCCGGGAATCCCGGATCCGGGACTCCACCTTCCCGATATTTTTTTGAAAATCCGAGCCGTCCAATGTGTTCAAAAGGTGTTTTCAAGGGTCCACGCGGGAAATCTTCAAAAAAAAAATACCAAGAAGGGCTTGATCCAAGCAGTTTTTCGCAAAATTGTAAATATACAGTTTTTGCGAAAAACTGCTTGGATCAAGCCCTTCCCGGTATTTTTTTTTGAATATTTCCCTCCGGGACCCTTGAAAACATCTTTTGAACACATTGGACGGCTCGGATTTCCCAAAAACAATTTTTAAAAGCATCAAAACACCAAAAAACCTCCCATCCGGGATCCTTGATTGGATAATTGCCATATATATATATATATATAGTTCAATGCATTTTTTTATACTTGATCCATTTTTTTATACTTGACAATACGTTTTTACACACTTTTACATACTTTTTATATGTTTCAATACTCTTTTAAAATATCAATGACAACTCAATGACCTGTTTGTAGATATTAACATAGGAAAAATACTACTCCCTCGGTCTCATAAAGTTGAGCCCCTATGAAATTACGAGCAATTTTAAAATTAAAAAATAATGTACTTACGAAAATAATTTTTTAGCCAATATGAATCTTGTTTAATACTCTCTCTGTCCCTTTTTAAGTGACCACTTTCACTTTTTGACTTTATTTTTAAATTGTCTATAACTTTCAATCTATAATATATTATGTACTTTTGAAAAAAATGTATTTTAGAACTCATTGATTTCTATAAAATAAGATCCATATTGCATATTTTATGTAATATAGATTGAAAATTATAAACAACTTTCGAATCCAGCTGGAATAGTAACATCATCACTTAAATAGGGACGGAGGGAGATGTCATTGAGAACTTCTGTATGATGCAAAAAAAATTCAAAAATTATTTTGATAAATAAGTTAATTTTTAGTTTGAAAATTGCACGTAGTTTCGCAACGGACCAACTTTATAGGACAGATGGAGTAATCACAACCCATTAGGTTGTGAATAAAAAAGAAACAGGAAAAAAAAAAAAACACAATTCGATGTGTTAAAGTTTCTAGAAAAGTGTTAAGTTAAAAGTTCATCAAAAATTGTATTTCTTTTTTTGTTGTTAGCATTTCCCTGAATGATATTTTGTACAAATCAAGTGGCCTAAAACAAAAGTTGGTCTGGAGCCACCGTGAGGACAACGATTCAAATCATAATTAGTTGGAAAATTCCACCGAGTGGGGTATCCATGTATGCAGTCAGTGTGTTGCATGGGTCGGGTCTGTCAAGTGTCAAGTCACGTCAATAGCAAAAAGGGCACACAACTATTGTGAAATGATGAAGAAAGATACTTCCCCCCACATACTGACACAAGCCTGCTTAAGCTAATGTAATGTAAAATGTGGGGTGATGAATCACGATTTGCTTATAGATGGTTTAATCCGTCTTCTTCCAGACTTTTTGCATCTACGAAATGTAGCAACCAGTTGGTGTCACTCTACGGGCCAAAAGACGTTGGAAGACACTTCGATGCTCAAGTTAGTGCAAAGACGAGAGAATGAAGTACAAAATTGAATTCAAATATGAAACCACGTACCTCCCATAGGGCTTAACCTATGGAATTTATAAACAAAAAAATTATTTGCTCTCTAAGTTACGTGTGCTCGGCATGAGCCCCTAACGTCACAAATAACTGCTTTGGCATGTGACGTGGCTGAGACCACATGCCAACGAGACATCCAAAATATCTTTAACCGTCACCGGGGTCGGATCCCTTCAGCCTGAATCAAACCCACTGAACTCGAACTATTATCCAATAAGGATTGGGCTATACGGAAAGCATCGGACCAACCCACCTACGTTCGGCCCAATGAACCTCACTATGGACTCTGGGTTGCCCCACGCTGGTAGGCGTAAGAGGAGTCGGATTTGGTCCACTACATAAGCTTTAGAAATCTGAGATTTTTTACTCAATCGTTAAAAAAGAAAATGATGACTTTGATAAATTTTCAACATAATTGTTTCCTACATAAGATTACTAAATTGCTTTAAACACCGGAATAAAATTAGTCCAGGTATTAAATTCATGGGAATTTCTTATTCCTACTAAATAAAATTCCTTGTATACTATTTGATTTAAAGCAATTATATTCTTATTCCTACTCAATATTACTTCAATATTACGGTCATTTAGACACCGGGCTAACGCGAACACATGTGCTTTGCTCAATAGGCTTTGTGGTTCGATTCGAATCGTCAAACCAATCTGACAGCGGTAGCCACGCCAAAGTGTACCTCTTATTCATTCCAAATTGTATGGTCGATAATCTTCCATTCATTCTTGTGTTGTTCCATCAGTCAGAGTCTTGTTATCAAAGTTAGAAAAGTCGTAATTGGTTGACGTTGACCATGAGTCAAAATTCTGTGGAACAAAAAGGAATACTAATTTTCACGTTGGTTTTAGACCAAAACAAAAAGAGAGAAATTAGAAATCATCAAATCGAAGACCATTTTACTTAGTTAGGACCCTCTTGTTCAAACGGAACTACTAGTAAATGAACGTATAATTTCATGATCCTATACTGTTCTAATCGGCACGTGTAAATTTGCTTCGAACTCTTTCGAACTAATCCAATACGATTCATATATACAAATGGAAAAGGAATTACTCCCTCCATTCCAAAATAATAGTCAACTACGGAAAGTCGTGTCATTTTTCAAATAAAAAAAATTGAGTACTTCCGTGATTAGTTTTCGAATTTTTTCGCACCGAATTAAAGTACTTGTCGGTGCGAAAAATTCGAAAAATGATACACGAAAGTAGTTAATTTTTTTATTTAAAAAACGGTAAGAGAGAGAAAGGGGGACTATTATTTTGGAACGGATGAAGTATAAAATTAAAATATAGAAGTACTACTTATCTTGTTTCCTGCTCAAAAGCTTGTGATTTTCATTTTGAAGCATGGCAAATGTGAACTAATGTGGAAAGACAGAATGTGATCCCCTTATGATCGATAGAGTGCTGTAGTGGGCGAATACAACTCCTGTTGGCCAGCCCAGAGTCCACGAGAGGCATGTTGGGCCGAATGTAATGGGCCGATGCTAAGGTACGACCCGTTTCGTACGGCCCAGCGCTTATTGGATAATCGTCCGGGTTCGGGCCAAAAGGACCCTACCCAGGTGACGGTTGAAGATATTTCTAGACGTCAAGTGGTTAGCACGTGGTCTTGGCCACGTGACTGACTAACCGTTGAGCGTTATCCAGGATATCACATGCCAAAACGGTTATTGGTGACGTCACGGGCTCGTACTGAGCACGCGTGACTTGGTGATCAAGTACATTTTTGCCTATAAACATCCTAGGATAAATCCTAAAGAGGTATGCTGTTCCATATATGAATTATGTTTTGTACTCTCTTCTCCTCCTTGTGCTAACTTAAGCTCGGAGTGCCCTCTGGCGTCTTTGGCTAGAGTGGTACTAATTGGTTGCCATGTTTTGTAAGCGCAATGAGTCCGGAAAAAGATGAATTGAACCATCCCAACAAAATCGTGACCCACCACCCCACAAGTTCATTTCATGAACTGATTGCACATCTAAAGCCCAAAAAATTCATACTCCTATGACATTGGAGTTTTCTTTCTGCAATGTTGTTTACACCACAAGTACTTCAACTGAAGGCTGGTGGAACTTTGTAGGAGACTTGGGAGAGAGGGGGGGAGGCTGGGGGGAATGATATGGGGCTTGTCTGCTCTGGACCAACATTTCACAGGTGGCCACAGATAGCATTGGGCCAAAAGGCCCAAAACCAATTACCAAAAGACTGAACAAACAAGCAAGTGCACACAGTCGGTCTTTGCCCTAGTGGGTTGGAGTCAGACTATGACTCTAACCCACCTTTAGGACATGACTACGATTTTTTCATGTATAGTACTCAATCGACCCGACTAGAATCTTCTTATTCGGCCCTCCGAAACTCAATTAGTCACGTTCAAAAAGCGTGTTGCCACATGGTGGTTCCCTCCCCCGGTCATTTTTACTCGGGAAAATTTTCACATTGTCACTGTGAAATAAATTGTAGCCTGGGGGGTAGGGGCGTTTCATCTTTCTCTCTGCTGTAAGAGCTATCAGTAGTCGTTCAGTTCAATCAGTTTTTAGTCGTTGCTCTCCTTTGTCTGCTTGAACTGTACTACTTGATAGTCAGTCTATGAGTTTTTCGACCGTCCAACTGTACTTTAGTCCTACATGCTTTCTTTGATGTTGATTGGGCGGGTTGTCCAGATACGCGACGTTCAACCTCTGGCTATTGCGTGTTCTTGGGCCCGAATCTCATTTCTTGGAGTGCCAAGAAACAACCCACTGTTTCTCGTTCTATTGCTGAGTCTGAATACCGATCCTTAGCTCAAGTTTGTGCTGAGACTGTTTGGATTAGGCACCTTCTCCGGGAATTACACGTGCCTCTGTCTACGCCTATCACGTTATATTGTGACAATCTCAGTACGGCATATATGTAACTCAATATAGGCAATTGATTTTCATGTGCTCTCAGTGGTTCTTCAGTTTTCTTGCCTTTTCTTAGAACCATGGCATAATAGATAGACCACGGTCACCACATGCAGCAGTATCCCCAGTCATAGTGCACAGTAGACTTGGCCAGATGAACCCTTCCAAATTCCAAGCCATATGCTGCACAAAGGATTTGGAGTATATAGTACTAGTACTAACATCAAGGAAATAGTTCCAATGATCAATAAGGATGAATCCCACTTAGAGTCAAAAGTCTAATCAGGATGTCTAAAAAATTAGTGTGTTTGATGTTGTTCTATGTTGTATTCTTGCCATCATTTGATCAATTTTTTACATCCTCGACTTGTGTCCACGAGAAGATTCTACATGCCTAAGCATGGTCTATTGGTACGAATATTTGATTAGGAAACAAGACCGCACAGTTTGGGATGCGTAAGTAAAAAATTTATTGAACAACTTACAGATGGGCATTTTGTCAAATCTAGACTAGTACACATTCCTGAGACCATTTGCAACCCACACTCCTCTCCCCACTCCAAGCTAATGAAGTGTATTGATCAGGCTTTCAACCTCACTTTACAATGTTTGTGATCCTTTAGCAACTGGGGCAAGCAAAAAATTATGGGCAGCATTCTGCATTGACACATCAACTCACTTGACAGAGAATTGGACTTAATGTAATTTGATCCCCACTGAATACTCTTTCCTGTTATGAAGGGAAAAGAACTCAACCCAAGGTTGACCTGTTGGTCAAGTCGTTGAGACTTTATTTTTTAACTTTGCTATTAACTTATTAGAATATTATTTTGCTTTGACTTGACATAAATATCCCGTGAACGGTAAGATTAGTTCGGAAATTGATGTACGAGTAAGTTGATCCAGATTATTAACAAAAAATAGAAGTGGGAAAACGCCTATTTTGGCTCTTGGGGTCCCCTAATAAATTTCCTCTAAAGCTCAGTTGCTTCTTTAACAACGCAGCAAACATAAGAGAGGGACAAAGAAAGAAAGTTTCCCCTGTCTCTCTTTCTTCATTTTTTCTGATCAACTTTCTTTTGAGAGAGAGAGAGAGAGAGAGAGAGAGAGCACCATGTCTCTGGGTTATGCAGAGAAGCTCTCGTACATAGAGGATGTGGGCAAGGTTGGAATGTCAGAGCTTTTCGACCCACCTCGCATTTTGCAAGAAAAAGTAGGATTTTTCCTTTCTACTTCTCTGAATTTCCTTTGCAATTGTCTTTAATGCGATATTCTCTTATTTCTTATTGCTTCCCATTTTAGTTTGACTCTTGTGAATTTTCGATGATCTTCTGAAATGGCAGTAGCAAGTACTGGTAATAGCAAGTTAGGTTTTGTGCTTAAACTGTTGATGAAATATGCAAATATGGGTAACCTTGTTTGAAGTGCTTAAAAGTAGAGTTGTTTAGCTCCTTGATAGGGTTTGACATATGGGCATTGGCGTTTTGTATTCCCAATCGTACTGAATTTTGATTTGGAACAAGATAGTGGTGTCCTTTAAGATTAATCGGTGTCGAATTTGAGATTTAGGGATCATTGACATCTGCATGGTGGTATTACCCAAAGATAATTCAAATGTAGCCAAATTAAGTTCTTTGATGTTGACGAGTGACGACCGGCACCCATAGAGTTATGCATGTCATGTCAATTCTCGATTCGGATGGTGAATCTAATCAAGTGAAAGGATCGCAACCGATCAAGTCGTAGTTCAGGTATTTGGTTGAGAACCAAAATTCGTTGTGCTCTATCATAAATGCAATACATGGGCAATGCAGATACCTCGTATCTCTGTATGGAAATCAATATAATCATTCAGATCAGCGAATCGAAAGCATTTATTTTCTGGCATTCTAACTTTTTGATTGATAAATAGTATTTGAATCTTCTTCACTGAAGTGTTTATTCAGCTCTCTGCTTATTCTCAACTTTTGGGGAAATTAGGGCATTGTTTATCAAAAATTCACTACGATCATAGTGACCCAAGGTTAGAATCAGTGTGAACAAAAACATGGTGTACACTTTTCTTTCCAGTACACTACGTTCTGTCAACCACAAAAGATTAATTTTTTCCACCCTTGTTTGCCTTTGTTTGGAAAGGTACTTATAATCGAGCGTGACTGAAAAATATGATTGATTGACATCTCTGCTTGGTATTTGGTATCGACGAATATACGTTGTCACCTAATAACTCGTGATCAAGACGTAGAGATCAGATTTTTAGTTTGTTATGCAATGTTTTGGGTCAATCATTGTGGCATACACCACTTCCTCTCATGCGTGCCAGTGTGATCCATGTTCTATTTTAACATGATTTACGGTTCATGATCAAATGAAGCATGAGTAAATAGTAATTTCTGCTCTAGAGATACCCTAGCTGCAATTTCGATATTTGCAATAAGAAGTGCCCAGTGCCAACAAAGACAACGCAACCTAGATGACTACCGAACAGTGGGCTATTCTCTATTTTCCAAAGGTACGTCTCAGGAGTCTGGAGTACTGTAAATCTGCCATTGTTTTAGGGAAAATGAAGATCAGTAGACCTAAACATTGAAGTATATGTCTCTGTATCTATAGCGATAGATCTGGCTGCTGAGGATAGGACCTAGGAGTCTGTGTTCGCTCCTTGATTATATTGCTTTTTTAGCGGACAGATAAAGTTGGGGCGGACGTCATTGGTTCCGCATGCGATCCAAACTTTTAATCTTTCTGTGATCTTGGCAAAGTGATTCAAAGTTCGAAAGCGTAAAACTCAGTATCCATAAATTGGTACCCCAAGTGCGCCACCTCCATCAATGGGCTGTTTGCTACTTTCTTGCTTATTGCCCATTATTCCAGTAAGCCTCTCCTATTGATGGAACTAGCTGACTGGTGGCTCCACTGCACTTGGGATTTGAAGGGGTAATGGTAACAACCTTAGGACCATTGACAATGGCAGAACGGAAGAGACCTGAAGTGAACCGCGAATGATCTGGCTTGTGGAATTGGAGGAACAATAGCATTCTGGTGCGTCTGCCTGAATACTAGTAATGGTAACAACCTTAGGACCATTGACAATGGCAGAACGGAAGAGACCTGAAGTGAACCGCGAATGATCTGGCTAGTGGAATTGGAGGAACAATAGCATTCTGGTGCTTCTGCCTGAATACTAATGGGCTATGCAAGTCTTGGTAGAACCCGTAAAGTTCAGTGCTCTTTGTTATATATAATAACTGGTGTGGATTTCCCTTTTCCTGTCATAGTTGTTGTGACGAGAATGCTGATATAAATGTTATGTCTTAGGAGGAAAATAACATTCAAGAATTTTGAGATGGATGTGTGGCAAAATAGGAAGACAAAAACCTTCGTGGGATGGTGAGGGTAGCACCAATAGAAGATGAGATAAGAGACAATATATTAAGGTGGTTTGGACATGTCTATCATAGATTGGTTATTGAATTAGTTTGGAGGAGTGATATGTTACGGTAGATGGCAGCACTAAGGACGGGGTTGATCGAAATTAACTTTACAGGCAGTAGTTCAAAGAGACGAGAAGACATAATTTTCTTGGATATCATGAAACAAGATACGATCGACACAACAAATCATGTAGCCGACCCCAATTAATTTGGACTTAAGGCTCAGTTTGGTTTGACTAGTTCCTACGTATACTTCCTCTAGCTCTTGGAGAACCTATACAGAATGCTATTTCTAAACTTTTCTATTTGGGACTTTCTTTAGCTATCATATTTGCAAACTGACGGTTTAAGATTTTTCAATATGCTGATGCTTTTGCTTTCCTCACCGGGTTTACCTTTTGCAAGGGCAGATTGAAAAACTGGCCAAAATGATACGGAAGGTCTGAACAAACATCAACTCATGTATCTTATTGTCATCCTAAGTGTTTGTCTGATTATGCCCTAATAAAAAATTTGGCCCTTTGGTTTACTGGCAGAGTAAGCATCTGGTGGTGTTCACTGGAGCAGGAATATCTACTTCTTGCGGTATACCTGACTTCCGTGGTCCCAAGGGCATATGGACGCTTCAGGTTGGTATTATGAATTTGAATTTTGCATCTGGATTTTGTTTACTCCTTGTTCGAAGGTCTGTCCAAAGCAAGTTGTGTTTTTTGTAGCAGCTTCGATGGCAAAAAAACTTCTATGTGGAAAATCTTTTTCATCTTAGCTGAACTGAATATTGGTAACTTGATCCATTGTATTACCAATGTTCATTCCTAATAAACTCAAAAAAGGTTGCTCATGAGTCATGACTATGAAATTAGTGTGGGATATGCTTTCAAGACGAACTTGTAGGATTTAGGAAAGAATCCTGGATAACAGAAAGATCTTTTGCTGAGGATTTATTTATTTATTTATTTATTTTTTATCACAAACTAAATATGTTGAAGACTGTTCATAATTAGTAGGCTTTTGGAAGAAGATATCAAATAGTGTGTGGCTAATGTTCGTTAAAACTTTTGTTCCATGAAGGTCTAAGGACTTGGGGATCTAGTCAACGAGTAAAACAAAATCTAGGGGCTGTTGTGGCCACAAACAGTATTAAAAAAATAGTAACTTGGCAGGTTTTCCTTTCCCTGCTAAGATTGAGTAGTTAAGGTACAGCTTATGTTTGCCAAATTGTGTTTAACTTCAAATGTTGAGACTTGGAAAGGTGTGGTTCTAGCTTTAGATGACTTACATGGTGTGATTTTATTTATTTGCAGAAGGAAGGAAAAGCCTTGCCTGAAGCATCATTGCCATTCCATCGTGCAATGCCAAGCATGACTCATATGGCTTTGGTTGAACTAGAGAAGGCTGGTATCCTAAAGTTTGTTATTAGCCAGGTAGCGACGCACGCCCTTCACTAACTAAACACATTACTTTCAATAGAATACTTAGTTTGAAGATGGTTAGTTTTTCATGTTTTGAGGGGTTAAAACGAAAAGGGCTTGCGATATATTGTGACTTTATCCAGCCTTCCCTTTCTACACTGGCTAAAAAGGCAAGTTTCTTGGAGGCAGTAGATCATCTCTGATAATACCTCAATGATGAGGAACTGTTCTTGGGTGCTTATTAAGTTGACATGAAGTGTGAAGAGAGCTATTGTTGATGTATGATCTTGCTTTTAAGCAAAAAGAGTATGTTGCAGTGTTAGTGTCTTTTACAGGAGGTTGTGCTCATCATTTAGGTATAGGGAGAAATAGGGGAATTTCAAGGGGATTCTCGGATTTAAATTTCTCATAGTCATCTAAAAAAAATATCGACATACATGATCATCTAGACTGTTTTCTTTATCATTAGTGACTTTTCTATGGTACCCACCGTGGCACTTTTCATAAGTATTTCTTATATGTCTAGATATCTGGTTTGCTGACTCCTTTTGGTTGATACATTGCTACTTTTGGATGCTAGAATATTGATGGTCTGCATCTTCGGTCTGGAATACCAAGGGAGAAACTCTCTGAACTGCATGGGAACTCGTTCATGGAAACATGCTCTTCCTGTGGGGTTGAGTAAGATTTGATCTTTATCTGTAGCCTATGCTGTTTACATATTGTCTGAAGCTTCTTTGAATTCTTTTCCCTTCTCTTCGGTTTTCATTTATTTGTGGTAAAGATAATATCCTGCTTTAGAGTCTAGTCTTGTGTTCATATTGGCTTTATATAACGATGTAGTTGAATCTGCTCTCCAATTTTGAATATTGATTAATATAACTCATTTTGAGAAGGTATTTTCGGGATTTTGAGGTGGAAACTATTGGACTGAAGGAGACCCCGCGACATTGTTCTAATGTTGGTTGTGGTGCAAGACTTAAGGATACAGTTCTCGACTGGGAGGTACTAATTCATTGTGTTGATCGACTGATCCTTTTATGTTCTTTGTTTGTTTTGGAAATCAAATGGAGTAATTCAACTCCATGGAATCCTCGAAAAGTGGCATTCTGAACTCTCAGGGCAAGGAAAGGTTTCTCTGTTACATTTACAATGTAGTTCAATCATTGCCTTCTTCAGATGGTAATAGTTCTCAAATGCTCGAGTGACTGGGAGGATTTCAGAGGTAAAGAACATTTGACAATGAGACTAGTCAAAAGCATGAGCCTTTCGTAGGTCACCCCTGGCAAAGGCTAGTTATAGAACCAAAAAAAAAAAACTTACTGGAGGCTTCAGAGATTAGCAAATTCGATTTCAATTAACCATGACTGTTGAAGTATGTTTGTAGTGCCACATGACACTGGTCTGCATAGGAAGCAGTATTGCATTTTTTAAGGTTTAGTTATGTGCCTATGCTGGCAGCGGGGCCACGGGCGTGAGAATTAATTCATTGAGCAGTCCATTAAGCCTACTATGTAGTCATGATCATATTACCATTTTTTTCCCAATGTTTTGACTATTTGGACTGATAGACCTATGGAGTGATGCGTTGAATATTCATTCCACTGAATCGCACGTTGCTAATAAGTAATAACTCTACACTTCTCTCTCTCTCTGTCTCTCTCTCTCTCTCTCCAGGATGCACTGCCCTCAAAGGAGATGAATCCAGCAGAGAAACACTGCAAAATGGCTGATGTTGTATTATGTTTAGGGACAAGGTAAGTATTCTGCCATCTTCTTTTCGTTATTGGGTGTATGTATTAAGACAATGGTGCCAAAGGAGTGCCACTCATGACATTGGAGCTTTGTTGGAATTATTTAAAAGAGCCAAATGAGCTTTCTTCTATATAAAGCCTGTCCTCAAAGTTTACTTCTCTCATGAGTCATGATATCCTCCAAAGAAAACCAAGTATTACAAAGCTCTCTCTCTCATTTTACCCACTCCTTTGTGTTGCTAAGTTAGTCACAATTGGTGTTCCTCTCCCGATGAAATAGATCTTTCTTTTGATTATTTCTGTTCTGACAGAAATACCTTGAATTTTTAACCTATAAAATGAAGACTATAAAATCATCGTCATGACTTCAGAAGAATAGTCTTCCTCGTTTGTTTCTTGTTGTAATCTTGTTTATTCATTTTACTTCAACAAATACCCAACGGTATTGAAGAAGTAACATGAAACCATGAGTGTGAGCTGCAGCGGATCCAGCTTAATCTTCCTTAAAAAAAATTCTACTTTTCGCAGTTTGCAGATTACTCCTGCATGCAATTTGCCTCTGAAATGTCTTCGTAGTGGAGGGAAGATTGTAATCGTGAATCTTCAGGTACTTCATATTTGTCTATTGATTACACTTTACAGCTCACCAGTATGCATTGGGAGCTCTGCTTCAATTTAAAGCAAAAGCTCTACGTCGTCCCCATTTGTTGTATGCCTTCAAAGGAATTACTGATCGTCAAAGCTAAAACCTCAACAGATTGTTCAGCTTTTAGCATGAATTTGTGTTCTTATCGTGGAATAGTTTAGCATCAATTGTTGTGTCTTTTAATATAAACTTTTCCCTCAAACTTGCAGAAAACTACAAAGGATAAGAAAGCAAATATGGTGATCCACGGGCTTGTAGACAAGGTATTCCATTTTTTTTACTATTTTAGTTTGCAAGTTACCTGTTTTGGATTTTATTCTCTCAAAAACTACCAGTTGGATAGAGAGTTTTCTTCTTTCTACAGACAAAGGTATGAGTTTATGTGCATTTAAAGAGCAATCGTCTCTTTCAATTGATCATAAGACCTTTCCTGTCTTTATGCTACTTCCTCTTATATGCGCACAGCTTTGATGGCACCAGTCCTAATTATCGCCTTCTCTGAATTCCGCCTAAATGAGTCATGCTTGGACCATATTTTCTTTGTTTTGCTAAATATTAGGCATATTTTACAATAACTTGGCCTTTTCTCTACAATTGTGAATTGATTGGGTAAGAACAGGTAATTGCAGGAGTCATTGACCAACTCGATCTGCAAATTCCTCCATTTGTCAGAACTGATCTTCTGCAGATCATTTTTACTGGGGGCTTGAGTACAGGTAATTTTCTCTTAAAAAGGAAGAAGAAGAGAGTATAGGTAACTTTACTGTGATTTATGACTTTCTTTGCTCAAGTTTTAGAATCATGTTACATGCACTTACGATTGCAAGCACTTTATGTGAAGATGATGCTGTCATCTTCATTATGGCTGCCATTTAGATTACTATGTTTTTTTTATTTTAAAAAAAGGGATTACTCACTTGTGCTCACTGATATTATTAGCCTTGATGGCCTTGCCCTATGTATTACCCCTTTTTCTTTTTGCCGAAGTTCTGTTCAATTATGGAACATTTATTCAAACTGGAAAAAGTGAAGTGCAAACTTGCATCGTCCAGTAATCAAAAAAAAAAAACTTGCATCGTCCCACTTGCCCAACCTATATGCCATGTATCTCTTGGAGAGCTGCAAGTAAACACAATACCAAATCAAAGATTCAAAGGTATGACCAAAGTACCAAACCTAACCAACAAGCCCAATGTTCCAACTTCCAACCAATTGGGGTCAGCGACATAAATCCGATATCTACGTTCTAAACTCTTGAATCCGTTTTCACCATTCTAAACCCATATGACTCCATTGTTTCTGTCACAAGTTTCTAGCCTAGCACTAAAGCATCCTCGAGCTTCATCCACGTTGACATCATCTGCGATTAACATATACCATGGAACATCATCCTCAATGTGCCTAGAACTAAGACAAAATGATAGGGACTCAAGGATGACCCTTCATGTACTCCTAATTGGAAATTCACTAGTGAGGAACCCTTTAGTGATTGGAAAGATGCAATAAGTTATTTCATACTTATCCATGAAGGATGACTATTTGCATAAAAGGCTTTTGGCTCCCCATACCCTTTTCGCAAGAATTCAAATAAGAAGGCGGCCCTGAACACCTAATATATATATATATATATATATATATATATATATAGAGAGAGAGAGAGAGAGAGGAACTATCTAGTCCGGGAATCCCAGAGTCCGGGATCCACCTTCCCGATATTTTTTTTATGATCCGAACCGTTCAATGTGTTTAAAACGTGTTTTTAAGGGTCGCCGCGAGAAATCATCCAAAAAAAAAAATTACAAGGAAGAGCTTGATCCAAACCGTTTTTCACAAAACTGTATATGTACAGTTTTTGTGAAAAACAGCTCGGATCAAGGTCTTCCCGGTAATTTTTTTTGATGATTTCTCGCGGGGACCCTTAAAAACACGTTTTAAACACATTGGGCGATTTGGATCATGGAAAAACACGTTTTAAAACCTTCAAAACACCCAAAAACCTTCAATCCGGGATCTTTGACAGAAGTGCTCTGTCCTAACTGGTTTGTTCCTCCTAAAGGCACGGACATCAGTCAAGACCCTCTTGGCACAATTTTGTGGAACCTTACCTAGGCATCGACAAGTTTGACGTTGAGGTTAAAAAAAATAGAGGAGAAATGACTTGGGTAGATAGGATTCTGGGTGGGTTGTGAATAGAAACTATGCTACCTTCCCTTCAAGCTATTGATTCCTTTAGTGAAGGGCAGGACATATACAAAAGTACCCATGATTTTCCTTTTGCTGCGCATAGAGGGCTCCGTTTTTTCGTAAATGCTGCCAAATGAAGGTAAATGACTTCCTTTTGCAGATCTTCTGGATCTTTTAATTTTCAATGTTTTCAAGATGTGTGAGAATACCACACTCCCATCTCCCTCTCTCAAAATGTGATTGTTTTGACTTCCACCCTTGTGTTCCTTGCCTGATCTGGAATGTCCTTGATTTTTTTATTACAGATGGAAGATATATGAACTGGACCCTCAGGGTAGCAAGTGTGCATGGAAAAGAGGCTCCATTGCCATTTGTCCGCTCTGTTGAGGTGAATTTATTTCTGTGAATTCACTATGCTCCTGATATAATAGTATCTGAAGCCATGTGTGTTTCCCATTGAGATTATGATCAGCTTCCAAAAAGTAAAGATCGAAAACTCCCTTATGCAGAAGTGTATTGATCATCAAAGAAGTGTTGAAAGTTATAGTTGTATGATGATTCACTTCTGGGGATGCTGATTTTCGTGCACATCTTTTTACCTTCAACACTTATTGTCCTTTTTGTCTGCTTGTTGTATTTGCAACCTAGGTTTCCTTCTCAGAAGAAGGGAAAAAATGGAAAGAAGCTTTTCTAAATGAACAACCACTGCGGCTGAAAAGGTAACATCATTCATTTTCCATCTTTTAATGGGTTATCACTGTTACCTATTGTGTTGACTATGCAATACAATATATTCTATTATTTGGGAATCCCACTTGGGAAATGCCAAAAACAAATCGAAGAGAGCTAATGAATTTAGGGGTTCACTGCTTCCTGAAAGGAAGGTGTTAGAACCCCATCTCATCCTTTCTTTGCTGCGTTTCCTTAATAGTGGCGTAAATCTAGTGGTTCTGCTTTTGTTTTAAAGATACTGAAGAAAGAGGTGTTGAAAGATTTCTAGACCGAGCCAAATGTGTTGCATACGTATTTATTAATGGAATCAGATCTAAGGTAGTTCGGAAGACAGTTTGGACAAGTATTTCGACAATATTGTTGGTTGGGTTAATTAAGACAACAGTGATAAGTTGAGTTGTTAACGTGAAGCTTGCCGTGATTTGATTGTTTTACTTAAAACCAATTGCTTTCTCGAAGATTCTTCCAGGAATTGTACAATTATTGCCCATCAATTATTTCTCCCGATTTCAGCTTGTTTGTCAGCCATCAGAATGAATGACATTCATTAGTTGTATTGGACATGGTTATAATTTGCTACATTTAACTAGATTGGAGTTGCAAAATGTCTATGCTATGTCTAGCATGTAATATGTACACCTTCTTGTTCACTTGCCCCTACATTCAACTGTGTCCATGCATCAGGAGAACAGCATCGTCAACAAAACCGTTCAATATTATTTTGAAACTCAACTTCAGCAATGGTTGTGGTTGTTCATGCACCCATATCAGGATTCCAGTTGATTTTGAGGTGAGTAGATTTTGTGTATAACCTTTCAAATGTTGTCACTTATTCCCTCCCCCCTTCATTAGGCCCAGAATCCCTGAACACAAGTGTTATGCTACATGCAATGTCTGCTCCATTACTCTGCAGGGTTCTATAGAATGTTGCAACCATGACAGAGACTCAATTCTCCGAAAATTGAGACGTAAAGCCATCCATGATCTATGCTGTGGGCAGAATGCAGTTATCGAGAGAAAAGGCACCAAAACTCCGAAAAGTGAGGTCACAGTCTATGCCATTGCTACCAATATGGTTGCATATGACAAAACTTCTAAAGCATGTGGAGCAGCTTCGTTAAGCAACGGAAGTCTGAAAAGGCAAAATGAGGGCATTGATGGGGTCCAAACATCTCGGAAGCGACGAACAGAGCGTAAACGTAAAGTGGATGACAGACGATGAACCGGATGTTGCTTGATTAGTGTAGATAACACCATGTATTAGAAGCGTAGGTGCAAAAGATATCATGCAAGTTTGAGTGAATTTTGGTAGGTACACCACTCAAGTTCTTCCAGCCAAATTAGGATCAGGGAAATTTGGCAGTCATGGACTAGTTTTTGCAGGTAAAGGAACATGAAGGTTTCTACAGTACACATAATTGAGTTTTGGGTCTGATGCAACAAGTCAAGTTTTCGACTTCTGATTCCTGCTTGTCCATTTGTTCAAGTGCATGCATTTTAGAAGATGTAGGTCATAAAATCGTGTCAGTTTTCAAATGAAATTATGAGTCGATTCAGGTGGGCTGGATAATTTCTAGGTTGTGACAATTTCTAATTTGATGATCCCTAGAAATGAAGTTGTGAGGTCAGACTTCGCGCATCAATAAGTTTGTAACATGTCATGGGTTTCGAAATACAAAAAGGCTGCGTGCATCTCACCTTCTCTTGAAAGCTTTGTGGATCAACATAAGAGTTGAGCCTAATTATACTCATTTTCGTATTTTGATTTTTCGATATGACTTGATACATTACCATATTGGCATATTACATCTACCAAGACTTGAAAGGCATGACTATGCATATCAAATGACTTCTTCTGAATTTATCACTGAGTTCGATTTAATCATTGCAAATTCAATGCATCTTCTTTCAAAAACTAAATTCAGTGCATTTCAATTGTTGCAAACTCACAAGCAGACAAATACGACGTGCAAGGGCCCGGAACTACCATTTTTCACAGTAAGGATATTGCTTCTTACAATGAGGACAAATGTGTTACACCCATGGTATATTAAAGCGACCACCAAATTTGAGTTTATAATCTCTATCCAAGTACATTAAATAGGACATCAACTCTCTCATCTACATTTGTTGTTCAGGATTTGAATCATCAGAGAAAGAGTTGCAATAAACAGGTTGATCTGTCACTACATGCATGCAGAATGAAGATGAGATCCGAAAACCTGTTGAGTGGTCCAGAGTGCAGATGCTCATGAAATCGCCATTAAATCGCGGAGTTTGCATACAGATGGTGCTTTGTGATATAATCAATCACGTTATCTGCTGTTAAATATTTTATTGACAAACCTCGCGAGATGCAGTCCCTGTACAGATGTAGAAGACAAAAGTGAGCACCTCATAAACATCAATTTCAAACCCCCTCCCTCCCCTTCTTTCTTCACATTTCAGTTAGTGAGCCAAAACCATTTACCTTACTCGCGTTGAACTGATCTGGTTCGGTACAAGTTCATCCACAATTTTGATGTTACTCTGCAGTAAGATAAGCAACAAAGCCCTTAGGTAACCCAACAAAAACGAAACTATGAATATCTTACGAGCTATATTGAGCTGCATCTCCTGCTAATGAAAAATCACTAGGCGATGTTCCTTCCACTATGGCGCATAATCCCAAATATCGATGCTATTGAATTAAGATCTCAATACTTTAAGCACGTTGTCTATATCGCCTCACTGGATGTTTGAATGATTGAAAGAAGCTCTGCATCCCAAAAGCAAAGTAGCAGCATATCTACTAAAATTACCTTGTACTCAATTAATATTTCATCGTTAGAGATAAGCTTCCCAATGTCTTGACCCTCTCTACGGATGCAAACCACACCAAAGTCTCTACATATAGTCCTTACCTGAAAATTGAATGATGAACATTATATTGGTTTAGAGCGCAGTTAATATAATTACTAAAAGGCTCAAAATTCTACTGGAGAGTTACTAATTACATAAACTAGCATATCCCTAAATCACATCCTGTTACTCAAAATCACGATCACTTCGAATGCAACTATTTATGACTGGAGTGTTTATGCTCCCATTGATTAGTTTTCCCTATCAAACTATCCAAAATTCCTTATCCAATATCGTTCTGGTGGTCAATAGAAACGTAAAAGATGCATTGCTCAAAAAAACCCCAATGGCTCACATTGGCGTGGCAATGGATTTATTTTATTCTCATGGCAACATTGTCCTGGCTGAAAGATTTTGCAGCACGGTAAAGCAGGAATGGCATCTATATGGTAGAGTAACATGATATTTATTTTCAAGACTTCACATCAACTTTGCCACTCAGCTCTTGACAACCTATTGTTTACATATTTCATTCATAGTACAAGAACTGAGCAAGGGAGTTGGCCTGGTGGTTGGACCCTCATACACCAATTCAAGAGGTTAGGGGTCAAATCCCACCTCCTTCCGTTCCGCACTCCCCCAGGCTAGGCCAGACTATGCATCTCAAATCTCACACAGAAAAAGGAAATGTGATGGTCTAAGAACTTACCTGCTCACGAATCCAAAATCCAGGAATGTTAAAAGATTCTAGCAGATCAGAGCCGCAGACAAGCATGACCTTGAGCGAGTCTATGAGTAGGAGAAGAGCAACTTATCACAATGCCACCAAATCAGACAACAAAACAACATGTAGACCTGCAATGCTGTCTAGTATTGCAACGTATTGTCAACAGAAGAAAATGCACCTTAAAAAAATGAGCAGCATGATAATTTTGCACAGTAAACTAAATTAGCAGAGCATCTAGAACTAGTCATGTTAGTTAAGCTGGAAAAGCACCATACAATGATGGGGTTAGGATTGCAGACGCAGTTGCTAACAAATACAGGTAATAAGAGGTTGGCATCCAAAGTACAAGTACCCTTAGGTCACCAATGTTAGTCAAGACAGGATGAATGCCAGTAAAGTACTAAGGAAACAGCAGAAAATAACTAAACATGAAACCCTTGAACTTAGGGCCTGCTTGTTCGATGGGACCAACAGGAAGGAGAGATATGTAATCCTATAGGATATGTTGTCCATGAAATGAATAGTGAGGGGATTAATAATACCACACCCCCATGGCACTATACATCCTGCACTTTGTGGATTCATACATCCAACCTACATTTAACGTGGCTTGTAAAAATTTTAACCAATCACCGGATATGGGGTCCCATTGGAGAAATAGTCCGTTCCGATGCATATATCCGGTCAACCAAACGCCCCCTTAGTAATTATACTGCTTTTTTTGCCTACTGCTTCAGAAATATCCATTTCACCAAATGCAAGTGATTCAATGCTTCTTCAGTAAGGCCAAGAAAAAAGAAGAACAAATGGCTTGTGAATCTTACCTCCTGATAGCCGTCCACTCTCAACCAAAGAACTCTTGATTCTATGCAAAACAGTCAATGTGCGCTGGAAGGTGTCTTGATTGGCCTATAACAAGAGCTTAACACTTGCAAGTCAACATTCCAGAGACAATATGTAAATAGGAAAGATTCGTGATGCAAGAAAATAACATTCCGAGAAAAGAAAGTAAGTGAGCACAATTTCATCATTCTCAATAATTTGTCCCCTGAGATAAGAGAGGAAAAAATACCTCCCAGGGATCCACCATTATAAACTCTGAGCTTCTGCAAGCTAGATTGCACATTTCAATACGGTGTTTAGCAGATATGAGTCCCTAAAGGAAGAAAACCATTTTAAGCAACTATAAAAAGATAACTACTTTGAGCAACTGTAAAAAGATGAATGCTTTAACCAACTATAAAACGATAACTCGGTTACAGTAACTCTATGGAGGCAGATTAATTGATTGATTGTAGGACAAAGAATCAGTGTAACTGCATAAGCACATACAGTGGTGACTCCAGAAATTATAATTAGTGGTGTGATGGTGTCATAATTTATAGCAAATTTATAGCATCACTTATCTAACATATCACTAGAAAATGACAAACTACTTTATATTTCTCAAATTCTAAATAACAAGGTAGTTTAACATGCTTAGAATAGTGTTCACCATAATACTCCTGCATTTGAATTTGTTGATCTTTCTCAGGACTTTGTGCCATTTTTAAATTGCTTATAGCCCTTTTGCATATAATAAGTATTATTTGATTAAAATATAAACATTTTTCATCCGGTTAAAGTAGAACGATGAACAAATAAATTGGGGCGGAGGAGTAATTAAAAAAGAAACACTGAGACAAAACCTTGTACCATACGAAGACAAAGGAGATGTGAGTTTGAGGGAGCAATCAATTAAGTAGCTCGAGGGCTAAGAGGGAAACATTGTGCGGGTATGTTTCCTAGCTGCGGTGTGAGCTGGAAACATGACAACCACAGGAGTTAGTTCTGAACGTTTGCTCGAAGGGTTCAACAGATTTTTTCCAGTGGTGTCATATCACTAGATGTTTTCCAAAAAGAGGAATTTTACTGTGTAAAATTTCCAATTTTGCAGCTCAAGGTTCACTTGACACCAGTCCTAACACAATGGCATCGCCCTGAGCACATATAGGCAGTCATGGTAATTCCTGGACATAATCCAATATTTGAACACCAACTTCTCTATCATGGGAAGTTCAGAAGAAAATCAGCCAATTCAGTTACAACCCAAAAATAAACCTAAATAAATCCAACTTTATTTGTATTTTATCAACTATAAGGGGGAGGCGGTGGCATTGCAGCTTTCTTAAACCACTATGAGGCCAGGATAAGTACAATTATTCACATCATGAATCAAAACACCGGTTACTAATATGTATGAAACATACTACACAGTTTCACATACCCTTTTCTTGTATGCATCAGTCACTGGGGACATATAACCTCCAATAACACAGAATCCTTCAGAACGTAGTGCGTCTCTTGCCAGCTCTAAGCATAAAACAAATTCAATTAGGGACTTTATCTTCCAAAACCATAAACTGGTACTGAAACACACATACCCAATCCATATGAACAGATGTAATGTCCCGTTCCAACAGATAGAAATCTCAAAAGGACAGACAATATTTAGATGTAACTAGAAACTTTGCTAGAATTAAAATTTCAAAGGAAGTCAGGCTTATGCAACATTACCAAAAATCCGCAGATGCATGTATGTGGGAGGGTTGAAGCTTCCAGGTGATACTAATACAACATACTTCTGTTCCCTAATATTAGAAAGAAATAGAGACATGGAGTAAGCATGTTTTGCAGCAGTAAAACAACCTATTCCTATTCAAGGAAAACTGCACAAAGTAGTAAACACAAATTCCAATCTTTTGACTATGTGCTGTAAATACAAACGGGTTTATGACAAATCAATAAAATTTCTTCTCATTTTTTCCAACCAAACAAAAGACAACAAATTTAGCTTCTCTCTCTTAGTTTTGTTTCCTGTGGGATTCCCTTCTATTTTCCTTGCCCTCCTCATATCCAACAGAACGAAATAAACTTACCGGGGTTGCGTTCCGGGTGATTCCTCTGGTTCCGCAGATCCTAAGCGTAATTTATCCATTGGCAACTCAATATTTACAGGACCTACACAGAGAAAGAACAAAGCTGATACATAATTGGATCAAACAACCACCAAACAAACCAGATAATATGTAAATTGAAGTTATCTTTATCGATCGAAGCGTGTAGTTAGAAAACTTTGTAAACTCGCAATACGTGCATACAGTGGTTATTTGCCTTGCTATAACATAAGATTTCGTATGAAGAACCGATTTTTACCGGACATTGTCGGCGACTGAATACAGAAGAGAAATGGCTGAATTTTGACCAAGCAGGAACAGTGCAATTGTTAGACGACGAAGAATCTTGTGTGTGATGATAAAGTCGACAGAAAAAGACCCTGGCGTAACAGAAACGAATTGTTAGACGACGAAGAATCTTATGTGTGATGATAAAGTCGATAGAAAGAGACTCTGGCGTAACAGAAACGAACCCAGATTTTCCCAGATATGAAAAAGGAAAGGGGAGGAAAATTTCTGCAGAGAAAGTTGCAAGGAGTGAACCAGATGGCTCGTTAATCATGCCCCCCGATTCCCGTTAAGCGACTACGTAAGTATTTTGAAGGATAAATGAAGATTAACCACGGTTGGCAAAGCGGGTTACCTTGGATTTACGGGCTTGTTTCCACTGAGGAGCCGTTTCATTACCAAAAAAAAAAAACTATTTTTTCCAAACACCAAGGTAAGTCATTTTCTCACAACACAACACATAAAAAAACTGTAGAAAATTAATTTTTTCAAAAAATTGGCTTAGTGGAACACCCCTTAAACAAGCAAGGTTCAATTTTTCTCGGGGATAGTTACGGGCCGGTACAGGAATTTGGAACTATTTCCCAACAGGTCAAGCCCTTGTACGGGTTCCAACTCCAGCCCGACTTTCTTCCTACCTAAATCAATCACGCTACATGTACAATTATTTCGGCTCCAACTATTTATAATCATCTCACATATATGTGGAATCCACATACAATTATGGGTGTAAGCCCCACATGTATGCGAGGGGTTGTAAATAGTTGGAGCCAAAATGATTACATGAGTAGCATTTTTACTACCCAAATTACGTCCAATTATTGTTCTCTCTCTCTCTACCCATCCCGCTTAGGCACAATCTCTTTCTCCTCAACTCTCCAAACCGTATGAAAGTGCCTAAATTTTTTTTTTTTTAGGGTACCCTATGAAAGTGCATAAACCTAAACCCTATGGTATCATATAAAAGTGCCTAAATTAAAATCCTATAATAGGAAATTGCACCATAAACCTAAACTCTAGGGTACCCTACCCTATGAAAGTGCCTAAACAACTAAAATCTTATAATAAGAAAGTGCACCCTAAACCTAAACCCCAAAAAGAGTAACTTACTTTAATAGTAATTAAAAAGAGTGACTTACTTTAATGATAATTAGATCTCTATTTTCTAGACCTAGAGGTAAAAATCTGTTTTTCTTGTGAGCGAACTCTTGGGTCATGGGATTATATCTAGCTGTTATTACCTCCACGGTCCGGAATTATTTAAGGTGTGTATAAATCGGCCCAGACATCCGGTTATTATAAAAAAAAAAGATAAATGAAGATTTCAAAAACATTTTCTGGAAATAAATACTCCATATGTTTTGGCTTAACTGCATTACTAGTGTATGAATATTTTCGCCAAAATTTGTATCTTTGAACTTTTGTTAGTTTTTATGTTAATTTTTTTTAATTGATTCATATTGATATGAGATTTTAAAATTTTCCCTAAAGGAAAAAATAATTAAAAAGTTATCTTTTTGAATTAATTTTGTCTTGAGTAATTTTCTAAAGTTTGGTCATAACTTATACTATAGATTCCTATCATGTTGATGAATCTAGAAAGAAAAAAAATCGACAAAACTAACAAAAACTCATGACATATAAATAAATTTTGACAAAATAATTCAATAATAATAAAGGCCAACCCAGGTAGAGAGACTCATAATTATATGCACTAGTTCAGATTTGTTCTACAAACTAACTTAAATTGAATTAATCAGTTGAACTGACTTACTGAGTAAAATCGGGTTGATGTATTGAATTTATACCGGCAATCGTGGTCGCTTCTAATCGAGAGGGAGAGGGAAAGGAGCTCCAAAAATGGAGCTCGGTTCGAGTTCATTTGGTCTTCATACCTTTAATGACATAGTCTATGTTGCGACGACTTTTCGGCGGCTAGGATGACGTGGATTGAGCACTTGAGCTTCAAAGAACTCACAGTTTGGTAAGTGTTGGTAGGCGAGCGGTCGTTTTCCTCTTTGAACTTCATATGGGGCCTCCTACTGCTTAAAGACTGTCATGATGAACTGCCTTTGCTCGTGAATTGGATGATGATTTGCCTACTATATTACTATTGATTCGTGTTTTTGTTTCAATGTTGAGTTTGGACAAAAATTTGGCCTTCAGTTCCCCTTTGTTAATTGGCCTTAAATTATTTTTTTAGAATAAGTTGAAAATCCGTTGACAAATTCGAAACCGATCCGTGACTCGCGGATTGAATTGGAACCGAACAATGAGACTTTTGGATCGGACACAGATTTTATTTTCAAAAAATCGTGACTCCCATATTAGGATTGGATTCATGCCAATCTGGACCAATCCGGACCATGAGCACCCGTACATACAACTTAGGTAGTCTACTAGAAATCTCTCTTCTTATTCAAACATACATACTTCCCCTATAGTTCCTTCCACAAATCCATTAGAAACGAGAAAAGAGAAAAAAGAAAAGAAAAAGAGAAACAAGAAAAGAAAAAGAGAAACAGATGAGAAAGGATAAATATACACCACGCCAGTTCCCCCCCTCCTCATTCTCTCTCTCATTCTGTGTGGTAATGAGAACTCGAAACTTGCCGCGCAACATCCAGTACTCTGGCTCTTTGCATGCACCAGATCGGTATACATAATTGCCATGTCCATCTTCTCCTCATCGTCCTCCTCCAAGAAGTCGAACTCCGGCTGTAACCCTGTTGTGATCGCCGCCATGTCCGTCCCTAGAGCTTTCGTGGTGTGTTTCACTATGTCGGAGACCAAAGCTGATTTGAAATTTGGCGATTTGATGAGTGAATTCCATTCTCCTTCTAGTAATTAACTCTCTTAATGGAATAAATTTCTCAAAATTAACCAACGAGAGCAGATAAAATTACATTTAACTGGTGTAGTTAAGCTTTAAGTGAGATTACAGATCCAGACAGTGAGAGTATGTTTCAATAACGGAAGTGAAGTTTGAGAGTACGCTTGAGAAAATTGTAAATTTGGGAGTATTTTTGATATTGTGGTCAAAATTTGGGGGTATTTTGAAATTTTCCAAAGAAAATAAAAAACAAACTTAAACAAAGAGAACCTAACGAGTTGTTTTTGGCACTTCTCAGTTCACTTCGGACAGAATTCCCCAAATTTGAAATTCGATCCGCGCTACTTGCCTACACATCTATACCGTTCATCGAACCAATCCCTCTCTCTCTCTCTCTCTCTCCCCTCTGAAGCACCATCTCCCTCTGTCGATCTTTCAACCAGATTGGGTGCTTTTCATGGCGTGTTCAATCTGAAAATGACGACAACAGAAAAGCTAATCGTCCGTATATTCGAGCGAAAGAAGCTTATCGTCGAACAAGTCAAGCTACAAACAGATTTGTATAACGAACACCTCGCTTCGAAACTCCTGCTCGATGGAATTAATCCTCCTCAGTGGTTACGGAACCCTAATTTCAACTTGGAATCTTCAGATCCCGAAGGTATTCTCTCTCCCCCTCTCTCCCTCTCTCACTCTCTGTCACACACACATTGCTCCACATTTTCGAGTGGTCAATTGCTTGTAAAGTCCACGCCTTTAGGGTTCATTTGGATGCTGAGAAAATTAGGGAAAAGTACAAGATTGACTTAGCATTATTAGCATATATACATTTTGATTACAAGCGGTGGAACATGTGCCCACAATCATACTCAGCCCATCTGAAAGTCCATTAATGGCACAAACAACTAAAAAAATATGAAATAACCTGCCCAATAATGCTAGCCCCAGTTGGTTAATTTTAAACATATCCTTCTATTGATTTTTTCAAACACTTCAGAAGCCAAAATAGCTGAATGAACAGGATTCAAAATCTCTGCTGGATTTGGGATGGCTGAAAAAGCCATTTTTCATATCTAGTGAATTCTGTTCAAGTGCAAGTCAAAAAGATTTTCTTCTTCAGTTCGTCTGGACGAGAGGAAAATGAAAAATGAAAAGTTATTGTTGAAATTGGACAAAAAGCCAAAGTTTTTAGCTTTTCCGACAGTTGGGATAATTTTCACCTTTTCTGAGAATAGTTTCTATACCGGGTCTATTTATTGTTTGGTCTCTTTTGGTATTGTTGGGTTTCTGGTCTTGTGTTCTTTGCTTTCTTTTGTACATGGGTGGCATCCCTTGATTCCTTCTCAAAAAAAAATTTTGCTTATAAAAAAAGAAAAAATCTATGTAGACAATTTGCAGTCCAAGGACCTTTCCTACTAATGTACTTTGAGGAGGTTGTCAGGGTCCACTTACTCGCCTTAATTTAAGTCTATTCACATCTCTTTGTCAGTATTGTCGACAGAGTATAGGCAGTCCTTGAAGCGTTCTCTTACAACAGTGAACAATTGCAGGGTTAAAGAAAGAAGAGCTGATTTCTGAGCTTCTACTTCCTCATCCACGACCTGCACTTCCTTATTCAAGCGGTCACTGCTCTGTGTATGACAAGCCAGCTGTCATACGATATAATGGCGAGTTATCAGAAGGGTCGTTCATGGAAACCTATGCTTCCAAAAAAGGTTCTAATACAGGAGATATGCCAAGAACCTTACTTGAGCGTCGTGATAATGACATTGGATGTACCTTGAACAGTGTTCCCGAGTCGGATCTTAAAGCTACTTCTCCTCAGGGGCAGAGTGAGGTGAGGATCTCAAACATTTATCAGGACAATGGTTTTAGTGCAAGGGATAGGCTAACAACCATGACTGAGTGTCACGGCAATGACGTTGGATGTTCCTTGGATTGTTTCCCCGAGTGGGGTTATAGTGGTACATGTCCTGAGCGGCAAACTGAGGAGAGAATTTCAAATGTTTATACCAACAATGGTGTTAATGTAGGAGACAGGCCAACAACAGCATCCAATTATCATGATAATGACATGGATCATGCCTTCAATTTCGTTCCAGAGTTCCATCCTAGTGCTGCATCTCCTCAGGGACGGACGGAGGTCAGAATTGCAAATCCTTATACTGCGCCAGATCAATCACTCGCCAGGATACAAAGGTCCAAGTCTAGGCAAAAGGCTTTAGAAATTCGCAATTCCGCAAAAGCAGCAGCTAAAAGCCTTAAAGCCAATGAGGATCATACTGGTGGAAATAAAGTGTCAAGGATGTTTTCCCAACAGATTGATCATGATAATGAGTTATTTGGATTGGCTAATTATTCTGATACCATTGGTGCTAATTCTTTAGTGAGACAGGCAGTAGGAGAATGCCTTGTTAAGGAAAAGAATGCTTACACAAATGATGGTAGAATAACAAGATCTAGAAGTTCCAACAATCTATCTAGTCACGAGAGTAGATCATTAAACCTGGAAAAATCTTCCGATATTGCCAAGGAAGATGGTTCTAGTAAGGTTAGGCTAAAAAGTACTTATACTGAAGGATCATCAAAGCCTGTGAATTCATCTTATACTGCCAACCAAAGAGTTACACGATCCAAATCTGGCGCTTCTAAAAAGCCTCCTCTTGATAATTCGCTAAACCGCTTGGAAGGATTTCACCTCCATAATGTGTCCAGTGGTGAAGTGGTCCCAAATTGTCCTGACAGCAGTGCTAGTGTTGACAAGGATGAAAATGCTGATAACATCGCTGAAACTGAGGTTATCTCAGATGGGCTACTTGAAGCTCAGGCAGCTTGTTCCGAGTCTAACTTGGATTTGGATGGCCCAAGTGTAAGGTTTGAAGCTTCTGTCTCAAGGCCACCTGTTTTTGGTATGTTTGTGAAGCCCAAGACACTAGACTTCGGTGACATGGAAAAGTGCTTGAATAAAATTTCTACTCCTATTCTGGAAAAAGGAAGGCCGGAGAAATCAGCACCACAAATGAGTACTCCAGTGAAGTCTGCTGAATCACATGATAAAATAACTTTTCCTAACACTTCTGGAAAATCTTTAGTGAAGCAATCACCGGAGCCCAATGTATTAGACATTACGACAGATGCTTGGAGATTCTCTTCAGAGACCTGTGTAGAGGAGTGTGTTGTACATGATGAAGATGTATCCAAGTTTAACATGAGTAACAATTTAACGCCTGTTGCAGATAAATCAAATTCTGTCCAAGAAATTCAGCACTCTCTTGTTTCTGATTGGCCAGATACTGTATTAACGAGTGCTGGTAAGGGATTTGATGAAAAATACACAGTGCAAGCTCAAGAGGTAAATTGTTTTCCAGTTTTTAGTTTTCAAGTTCACAAACATGCATGAATATGTACTCATTTGCATATGTACTATATACCCACTGGTAGCATGTCCAGAGAAAAGAGATTGATCCATCATTGTATGCAACATGCTTTTGTGACAGTTATCCAAATGTGAGTATATTTCCTTTTCTTTTTTAAAGTCCCTTCATGTTACTTTGGGAGTCAGCAATAGTATGTGTGGGGCTATTGGCATTCGTTATTTATGACCTGGATAACATAGTTTACTGAAATTAATGGAAACACATTTATTCCAACTTTTAAACCGACCTCAAGTAAGATTTGAAGCATTAAAGCTATTATCTGATGTAGAAACTGAACTCCATTGCCACATATATCCTGTTGACAATTTGGATCTTATCCCTCTCCTTGTTCACCATGTGATGACCCAATAGGAATTACAGAGTGGGTTAAATTCTAAATGTGTTATTGACCAAATTGTTCAAATAATCAAGGAAAAAGAATGGCCAGATTAGATTCTAAACGGGTTATTGACCAACTTGTTCAAATGATCAAGGAAAAAGAATTGCCAGTTTAGTTGATATTGATATTTAAATGTGGTACTTTTTCTGCCATCTTACTGGTGATTTTATTTTCAATGTGTGGTCAGCTTTTCAACTTGCGAATATAAGTGTCCATATGCACTCCCAAACACCAGTGTCCAGTGCGCATGTTGAAAGCCTGCTAATTTTCTTTTCTGCTCAGGTAAAGCTCTTCTAATGTAGGTTTTGTTTTCCCTTGATTGACAGTGTGAACTTGGCTATGATGGGAGGGATACAAATGAGACAACCCCTTTTCCCTTCAAGCACCAAGAACTAGGGTCATCATTTGTCTCAAGCGGGACTAATCACTTAACTGCAGAACAAGGTTGCAGGGTTGGGGAGGTGGGAGTAACTGATCCAAGTAGCTCCGGTCTAGATGTAAGCCACTGCTGTGCAGAAGATAATCAAGACTTGTTGCACCTTGAAAAAAGTGTTGATAAGGGTAAGATGAGTGGTTTGGCTTGTAGAGAGAGAACCCTTCTGGAAAAAAAATTTCATGTGGTAGAGGATGACTTATTAGCATTTGGTTCAGCTGGTTCCCTACATCATAAGGAGAACAGCTTTAGCCCTTCCAAATTAACAGAACCCCCACTTCCCCAGAAGTTCTCATTGCCTCTAAGAAGATTAAGGTCTGCTGCAGAAAATTCTTGGCCTCAGTTTAAGCGTAGACAGATTGAAGGCCAACAAGCGAACTTCTTCTCTGCCTCCCCTGGTTGTAGGGCAAAAGAGATACATTATATAGGGGTTGAGGGTAATTTAGGAACTGACTTACGATCTCAATATGAGGGGGATGTAGCACAATCAAGTGGTGATAAGAGTCATGATATCGGAAAACACTGGGAGTCAAAATACCATTCGACACAAGGAACAGAACCTTCAGCAGAGATGCAACTTGAGCAGGTACTTGTGTTTATGTTGATACTCTCGTGGTTCATATACATAATTAGCTGTACTTTTTGAGGAGAGAATATTCTGAACCTAAAGTACCTTTACATTCATAGTACCTTGGGCATTACGCGTTGCTTGACATGTGTATGTAGAAAGTTTAACTGCTACCGATAGTTTAATCTGATGCAGTAATTGCTATCTTTTCTGTTATTCTGTTGGACAGGATGATCTTGGTTTTGAAAAGAGAAATCCTGGTTCTGATGCCCCCTCAACGTTCAAGAAAGGACAATTAGGGACATCTATTCTCTTAGGTTTCACCAATGACACAGCTGGATTCCAAGATTGCACTTTTGAGAACGTCGAAACCGCAGATACAACTCACATAGACCTGGATGTAAGGAAGTACATGCAGGGTGATGACTTGCATTACATCTACAAGCTGCGTTCTGGAAGTAATGTTGCCTTAGAAAATAAGGATGCCTTGACATATCCTGAGAGAGTGCTGCAGGAAACAGAACCTCATTTTGAAGAGGACGCCTCCTTTTCACATTCTTCAATTGTCTCTCCTCCAGACAAGCACCTGGATTCTATCGATGCTGATCAAACTATGCCTGAGTTTGAGGGCTTCATTATTGGCACTGAAGAGGATGGACAACCAAATATTGTTGGGGATGGCTTTAATCTTGACAACTTTGATCTTCCAAGTACTACAATAGAACGTGCTAGCATTCTGGAACAGCTTTGCAGATCAGCTAGCAGGCATACTCCACTGCCTAAGTTTTCAACTACTTTTAAATTGCACAGAACACCAGATTTATACCAGTCAGTACCAAATGGACTTCTTGAGCACAAGGACCCGAGGAGCACCTTGAATCTAAACGATGGTGGTAAACAGCTCAGAGCTAGTTATAGTTATGTGGATGAAGTGAAGTGTGCTTTCCAAGGGTCTTCATTTTCTGATTCTGCACAGCGTGCTTTCCAAAGGTCTTCATTTTCTGATTCTGTACCGTATTCTGATCCTCATTTCAAGTGGAGTTTAAAAGAACATCCTATGTCTCCTGTTGGAAAGTTCTGGGATCGGTCTTCAGTTAACTCTAGTAGTTCAGAGAAGGAGCGGAGCTCAAATCCAGAACTTACTTGCTTTCCGATTGAGGAAGACCCTAGCATTAGTGAAGAGAACGAAAATGGAGACGAAGATGCTGAGGTAATCCAAGAAGACACTTGTTCAAAGCTTCCTAATTATGGTGCCAAAAGAGAACCACTTGCACAGCTAACAGAAGCACATGTAAATCCTCCCACGTCAGTTTCTGCAGCGGATAGATTTCCTGATAGAAGTAGTTTAGATTCTGTAGACACTGAAGTCAGCGTCACTGAGGCTCATAGAAAGGTCAAACAGAAGCTTGGAAATCGCAACAGCAATACGAGGAGATGTACAAATGAGGCAAAGGAGAACAGCCATTTCTCAGTCAGCACAAATTATGTTCAGAAGGCTACAAAATCACTTAACAACAGATCCAGTAAGCCAAAATTGTCGGGGAAAACTAGTTTGAGGAAAGGCGTTCAGGGTCTATCAGAGAGGGAGCCAAAGCATAACAATATTGTTACAAACATCACTTCGTTTGTCCCACTTGTTCAACAAAAACAAGCAGCTGCAGTTGCTACAGGTAATCTATGTCATTTTTCAATTCTTAGTGTTGCTCGTTTACTTCATTCTTTTCTTTCCATGCGGACAGTAACATGCTAGCGCTTGCCAGACCATAATGATGTCAGTTGCTAAACTTTTTTTTTTGGTTAATTGAACCAATTATTAGAGAGCAATACCAAGACGAAATCCTCTAGAGTAACAAATCACCAAGGCATAAGCCTGTACAAGAGAAAAAGCAAAACAAATAGAACATACAAGGAGGAATACACCAATTCTGGCAAAGCTAAGAAGATAAAGGAGTGAGTCTAATATTCCTGCTTTGAGAAGCCTTTTTATCCTGACTTCATACTTGATCTGACCAGCAACAGCTGAAGGGGACTTATGAATATGCCAAAAAATTCTATTAGTCCTTATTTGCCATGGAAAATTCTATTGCTTTAAATTTTATCCTTGGATTTGTATGGGCGGTTTGCTGTTATGCTGCCGTATGATTCTGGCACAGATTTCTAGCAATGATTTTAAGAGTCGCACTACATGGATAAGAGGTTAACTTTTATATAACATTGGTGTGGAACTGTAATATAACTTGCATAGTTGTTCGATGATTTCTTTTGGGGAGGGATTTCTATATTATCTGATATATAATTCATAATGTTCTGTGGCTTTTTGTAGGGAAGAGAGACATCAAAGTGAAGGCTTTAGAGGCTGCTGAGGCTGCAAAGCGCCTTGAAGAAAAAAAAGACCATGAACGAAAGATGAAGAAGGAAGCATTGAAGCTTGAACGAGTGAAAACAGAGCTAGAAAATTTGCGGCAAATGGAGTTAAAGGTGAAAATAAAACAAGAGGAGCAAAAGAAAAAAGATGCTGAAATGGTAGCAAGAAAAAGGCTGAGGGAGGAAGAAGAAAGAAAAGAGAAGGACAGAAAAAGACAGCGAACTGAAGTGCGGCGCCAACAAAGAGATCAAGGGGACAAATTACGCATTCGGAAAGTGGAGAAAGAAGTACCACTCAGTACCATAGTAAGATCTATTCTGTATTATAGTGCTTTTAATTTTTGTTGTTTGGCAGCAGCATTTACCATGGATTCTTTGCTAGGATAAAAAAATGATTTGTGGGACTCAATCTGATGGAGAATTGAGAAAAGTTCAGAAAATGGGAAATAAACAAGGAGGTGACAATATTGGGAAAAAGCCTCATGCTGAACAGACAAGCAATCTTAGACAAGCAGCCCCTGAAGATTGTGAAGCTTTTCCTCACTGTGGTGATACTAGGGAGGTAAACTTCCCATCATACAGATTCCTGAAAGGGAAAAAAAGGAAATTTTTACTAGAGTTTTTTGAGTCTGCAAATTTTTTTCAGCTGTATGTTCTCTTTGGTGGAAATAATGGCAACAGTAGCCTTCCATGCGTAAGTGGCTTAGAAGATAAATTTTGATCGTCTTGTTCAGTGGTTTATGGAATGGTAGAAAGAAGAGAGCGTAGGAAAGCTGGTTATAGGAAAGGCTTGTTTGGTCTAGCTAGACTGGAGGAAACTTGGAAAAGGAGCTCCGGTTTTTGCATCGTGTTACCCTCATTCCCCTACTTTTAGTTAATATAGCAACTCAATGCTCCTTAATTTTTTTTTTTTGATGAATCTAGATTGCCATTCAACTAATCCTTTATCCAACCACTCGGGCTTATTGACTACCTGGATCTTGTTCGCCATTTCATGGAGTCATGGGTCATGGTCATGCTCTCAATCACACTGCAAGATGACATGACTTTCTTCATTATCTCAAGTACTCACACGCAGTTAACTTTGGTCTCCTTTGTCCCAAGCGTCGTTACCCTGTTTATTTGTTATGAAGCTCAAATTATCTTAGTCAATATTCCTCACTTTTCTCACAAATCTGTTCATTCGGTCTCCTTTTCTTATCCTCATCTTAGTCCGACATTTTCCCAATATCTTATGTCTTGAACCAGAATTTGTACTGAAGAAAACAATTGGTCATTTAGCCTGGCTTCAAGGATTTTCTGGTTAAGCTCATTGGTATTCAGTATTCACTGATCACCCAAATCAAAACTGTCAACCACCATAAAATTAGGAAAAGGAAAAACAAAACAGAAGACTAAAGTTTTCCACTTGTATCTTCGGAAAAATTTGCATCATCTAGAGTTGTTTTTGTTTTGTTGTGCTATGCAGCAGAATCCGGCACGGAAGTTATGGAAACCATGAAATGTTGGTTTCAGCAGCTGAAGGCTTTTATCTTGCACCTCTTTTGTTACTTAATGGATAGGGGGTCACTTCACATTTTTAGTCAGGACTTTTCTTCTTAGGGGTTAACTGACAGTAGTCCACGCTGTTTTTACCATTTTTTTAGTATATTTGATAAGCTTATGGAGTTCCATTTCGAGCCTTGTACTGAAAGATCATTTGTTCTTCTATTAGCCAACAAGCATGTTGAGTAAACCAACTGAAAGTGATGACGCGGTGGAGAAGACAAGTCGAGAGAAATCGTATGAGATTTCACCATATCAATGCTCCGACGATGAAGATGAAGAAGAGGATGAAATTCCGACCAGTAAAAATATCCCCTCATGGGCAAGGTAACTATCTTAGTCTTCCCTTTTCAGAATAAAAACCTTCTTGAAAGCACACGAAATTGCCGCAGAAATCTGACATGTATGAAGTTTACTCTCTGGAAAACAGCGATTCTAACTGTTTCTACTTTCTACTCCATTTGTATTACACACTTGTGAACTGGTTATTGACATTTTGTTAATTCAAGTTTCCAAGGAACTTTTGAGGTTCCCCCGGAGAATTTCTTCTCGAATTTTGTTATTTCTACTAAATGAAAACCTCAAATTGCTATTTGACCTACTTCTGTTTGTCTGAGTAAATGAAACTTGTAATGAGTATTTGCTTGCCTTTTGCAGCAAAAATGCTGTGGCTCTTGTCCTTTCCTCCCAGCAAAATATCGACCCAGATGTCATATTTCCCCCAGAAAGCTTTTGCAGTACAGATGAAGGTAAGTCCTTGGTTTCTCTTTTCTTGCTTTAATCAGGGTAGAAGCAATTTTTTCTGTTCTTCATTTATTCTCGAATTAAAGTACATGATTTACCATTTGTAGTTCTCCGGCCTCGAAAAATACAAGTGAAATAGGGGGCAATGTTTGTGTTCTTGGTCTTCAAGAACATTGCTCAATAGCTTGGATGAGATCAACTGCACCAAGACAAGGTAATCTGTGTGTGCATGTATTAGCTCTGCTTTTCATCTAGTTTTTCTCTGCATTCTGAATAAGAAGCAAGAAAAAGAAATGCATCATCCAGATTTCCTTCCCCTATAAAAGAATTATAAGGAATAATTTTTTTTTGGGTCCTTTGTGGCAGATTTTGAGAGAAGAATCTCAAAGAGTTTACGAGCATGATTCAAGTTCAAACAGCGAAGTCAAATAATTTTTTTTTGGTTACTTATCTTTTTAGAAAGGTGATCTCATGTCGTGAGAGATCACACAGTTGTAGAGATGTATATGCTTCATTCCAATATGCTAGATTAGATGTTTCCCTAGAATGTTGAATTTTTTAGGGGATGGGAACATGAATCTAGATTCTCAGAGTTCCTCCATATGGTTTGTAATGTAACTGGAACGTGGTTCTTTCTTACATTAAGTAGAAATCTGATTCTGATTCTGATCCTGATCCGGCAATATAGTGATCTCAGATTCAGCTGAATCCAGAAAGTCTGAAAAATGGGTTCTAGTAAATTCCTTAGTGGTAGGGGTGTAAACCAGCTAAAAATCGAGCTCGAACTTGGCTCGTTTGTAAACTAGCTGAGTCAAGGTAATTTACTTAACGAGCCTCCTTAAACGAGCCGATCGCCCGATCGTATATAAACGAGCTGAGTTTGCGAGCCGAGCCGAGCCTTAACAAGTTGAGTCACACGAGCTGCGAGGTTTGTTTGTAGTCCTACTTAGTGGGTCATATTCTCGTATTCTTTGTCTCACCCATCAAGAAGAAAGAAAGTTCGGCAATTGCCTGAGTTCAGAACCAATATTCCAATATCCAATGAGCCATTTGTTCAGCTGATCATGAGCAATATTTATGTTTCCACCGCAAAGCAACTAAAGGGGCTCTATACTGTGTTCTCTTGATTCATGGTGTTGTTTTCCAGAGTAAAAAGTAAGATAAACGAATTCACAGCTTTAAATCGACACACATGCCAGGAAAAAACAAGAATCTGGATTTAAAGCCTAATATGCATGTTTCCAGTTGCTTTATTGTTTTTTGTGAATTTTTTTGATAACCAGATGTCCAAATCAGTTTGCTCGGACCTCGACTTGTTCTTGGGCCTGAAGTTTAGGACCGGGCAAACCTTCAATGATTCCAAGGTTTGGAATGTTTAGCTTTTGTGTGGTATTCGAGAATTTCTTGACATTATCTGCAGATGCACAAAACTTTGGAAAAGCCATAGTATTGTCATAGCAGGGCCACTTTCGTCAATTTGAATCTGTTTCCAGTTGGGGTTTAGGGTTTTGGCTTAAAACAGTTTTGAAAACTTAAAAACATACATTGCAACAAGATGACATACAAACGGAAAATTGTAGTATATCTTCATACATGTAGAAGTAAAGATTTACTTCTATATACAATGGTAGATCCAATGTCCTGCATGGTTTAGCATCTCTGCTGATATTTAGGTCATCAACCTTCCTTCCAAAATACCGGTCGCTGGTCGGTCCTCGAATGCTTGGATAGATAGCTTGAGATCTATATATGGAGCCTGTAACACATGAAAAGGGCTCAATATCAAACGTTTAAGGCCTACATGAAAATAGTTAACAGACACATACATATACTAATTAATCACTGAACAACCAACCAAAAATCATAAACCTGATCTAGTGCCATTGGAGCTAGCTAGGGCTTGATTCTCACCATGACAGTTGTTCAATCCTTCATGACAATGAATCAAAAACTGATAAAATAACAGTGATTAATTAGCGCGCAATAACCTTCATCTTCAACCTCGGCTCCTTTATGAACCAAGCATGCAAATTCAGATTCAAAAGAATGGTGAGATAAAAGAGGAGGGCCGGAGGAAGGAGAACTGCTATCGGTACACCAGTACTCATGCACACTAAACGACACACCAAACTGATGTGACAACAGATGAGGAGAACTTACTGTGGGGCCCACCCAAGAAAATGTTTCTCGAAGAGAAGCCATTTACTGAAATGTTTCTTGACATCAACAATGTTTTATGATCTAATACTGTAAAACAAGGGGTGTTCGATCGGGAACGGATGCACGGCGGCGAGTTTTCGACAGAGGAGGGAGGGAGGGGGGAGGTTTTTTTGTGTGATGAGGATGATGATGACAGAAGAAGAGAGATCACACTCCCACAAAAACCAAAGATTTTCTTTTGGCTAATGGCGGGTTGTGCTCTCTCTCTTCTGTCAACATATGTACTTCTCTCAAACTCCAAAACTCACCCCCCATCTCCCACCTCCTGCATCATCATTCACCATACATCTATCCATGCATGCGCCGTGATCATGTCTACATGCACACGTACACATATCTGGAACTACAATGAGTTGCTTGCATGCATGTTTCCCATTTATCCATAACTTGCCCCAATGCCCTCTACCTTCATACATGCCAGATACTAACATATTACATATAGATATAAAATTATACAGTATATAGCTGTCTCGCGTGCTAATCTTGGTTTCTCACTTTTTTTTTGGAAACGGCGAAGATATATACATTCAACATATGAAAAACTTGCTCCTAAATAAACCAAGATTATATGTATATATATACGTATGTTTTGTGTATGTATTTCTGGAAATAAAAATAAAAATAAAAATAATAATAAGTAAATATGAAACAGTGGAGTCTGTTGTGCAATGGAACAGTGGTACGAAGGTGTTCAATTTATAGGGAGGTTGGTGACCGGCTAAGCCGGTAAAGCATGGGTGGTGACAGGTAAGGGGGTAAAAGGTGGTCCTTGAAATTTAAAGCTCTGTTTGGTTCAATTTGGCAGTTTCTCTCGATTAAAAGAATTCGCTAAACTTGGCAAAAGTCACTAGCTGTGCCATTAATTAATTACCTGTAAAAAAGCAGAGAAAATTGATTTTAATAATGACCAGGGTCAGGTGATAATGGACCAAACGAGGAATAATAAATGTGAAGCCTTAATAAAGGGATATGGATGGTGACCGGCTGTTGCGGGTAACCCCATTTTCCCAATTTTTCCTTGAGGTGAGATTGTGAGGTGGTGTCACGCTTGTTGTGGAGTTATTAAAGGGAATCGCGCTCTTCACGTGGCAAACATGCAAGGGGTCCCCATTTTAGGACCGATATTGGGACACGTAATGGTAACCAGGGGCGGACGCAGAATTTAGTATCAGCGGGGTCAAGTATACAGTAGATCCAATATAATACTTAACCAAAAGATATTTAATACATATATATATACATAATACAGTGGCATAGCTAGGAATTAGCGATAGTGGAGACACCTTTAAACGCACTTCAACCAAAAAAAAAAAAATCGTAAGCAATGTCAAAATATTAAAAGAACGTTTTGTGCTAAAGATATTAAAAAAGCTTAACATATTTACTAAGAAATGTGCAATTAATTTCACATATTGTGCAAACAAATCAATTGTTTGAAGTAGCAAATTAAATACACAATAACTAGAATGTTAATATTCAGCATTTTTTTATACGATTAGACCCAATTAATACTATTCTTCTAAATTTTATCCCTAAATCTTCAAATTCGTCTTCCGTTGTGGGTTCTATCAATCAAAATTGTAAACAATTAATAAAGTTAAATTTTTGTTTTTTTCTTTTTACCGGCAGAGGGAGAGGAGGAGAGAGGGACCAGTTAAACAGAAAAATAATTGGGTGTGGCTACCCCATCGTAGAGCAAGTTAAAAAGTTCTGGGACTACAAAAAATAAAAGAAAAGATTACAGGTGATCCGGAAAAATTATTTAGGCATAGTTATATTTATTTTTTGTTACTTGGGGCAAGATTAGAAAATAATCTATATACAGTATAGGGGCAAAATTACCAAAATATCCAAAATTTTATATACACGGCAGTAGGAAATTTCGGTCAGCGGGGTCGGTTGCCCCTATGTGGGGCCGCCCTTGATGGTAACGGTTGTCAATGTAACGGTCTCGAAAACATCGAATGATACGTAGTGGAAATCGGTTAACTTGCTCTACGAAAGAGGGCCACAAAATAGTTTACGTGATTTGACCAAAAACAACCTACAACCAATGGAGAGATATTTATTCGTTCTTATGTGGTAGTAAATACTTAGCAATACAAGATTTGAGCTAAATCTCATTCGATGGACTTAGGGGGTGTTCCACTAAGTTGGTTTTTTGAAAACAACTGACTTTTCACGATTTTTTATGTGATGTATTGTGAGAGAATGACATGTCTCAGTATTTGAAAAAAATAGTTTTTTGTTAGTGAAACACCCCCTTAGCCACGTCCGTTTTTCTTAGCCACAAGCATGGGCGACTCAAATGTATATCCAGCGAGGTCAAGCAGCATCACTGGGTTCAAAAAATGTATTGAAAAATATATTATTTTTAGATATAAATTAAAATTTCTTTAGTATTGTCAATGTTGAGTAACTCGTGTGAAGTTAAAATAAATTTTCTTTAGCACATGCTATGTATTTTTGTCATTGTTGAATGAGATTCTTGAAACCGACCACAAAATCATCATGTCAGTTTTTCTTCAGAATAGACTTTAGCCTTAGCCACTACCTCGTGCTCTTTACATTTTCAAATAAAATAGATTCTCCCAAATCCTAATTATTATATAATATATGTCATTATCATATTCCCTCGGTCCCAAAATAAATATCTAAAATTACTGTTCACGCTCTCCGTAAAATTATCTACAGTATATATTTTCGACAGATCTTCCATAGTTTTTATCAAAGAAAGCTTTTACGACATAAAACGTATATATTATAAACAACAAAAATATAGATAATTTTATAAAAGAGTGAATATTAATTTCGAATATCTATTTTGAGGCGGATGTAGTATTAATCTAATACTACATTGACATGCATATCAAATTTGTAGTCTAGTGTTTACTACAAGTTTGTAATCTAGAGCTTTACATAGCAGGAGATCCTTTCCATATTAACTATTAAGACACCAACTTTGGCTTTTCCAAAATTGAGCCAAAATGAAACACCAATGCGTTGTTTTGAGAGACGATCGATGCGCATGCGATTTTTCCATCTCACCGGTATATCATGAGATGTAACAGTATGAGAAGGCTAAAAAAATCGTTACGTATCGTCCGATACTCTACGTAACAACCAGGGACGGAGCTACTGGTTGTCTATTGGGGGCCAAGGCCACCCCCAATAGAAAATTTCCACTATGTTTTTTTTTTACTATTAAAACACCTTATGGATGGGCCCACCCCCGCTTTAATATAGAACTCTGTGGGCTAACAAATTTTGTCTCTTAGATTGAGTTTTCACTATAGTATTTTCAGTACTTTTGGTATTTTTAACTAGAAGTTGTTACATTAGTTAATGTATGTAGTCCAAGAATGCTGAAAATACCAAATATACCTTAGTGAAAACTCACCCTTCTACTCTACGAAAACATCACAAGAGTGGTCCCCTAAAAGCAGAATTTTGGTTACCATTTTCAACTCCACTAAGTTTAAGAATTATGTAAAACCCACACTCAGGGTTTGTTACTTTGTTTCAGCTCTGGCCTCAGGGTCCATTTGTAAAATGGAGGATGGGTTTCTCACAGTTGCTTTGAGTTTTTTCATCGAGAAGGAAAATATTTTCGAACATTAGTTCCGGCTCAATAATATATGACTTTTGAGATCTAAAGAAGTGTCACACTAACCATTGAAATTCTTCTATTTTTTTACTTTTTAGTTGTTTTTGGTTTGTTAAGAGCATGCAAATATTGTTTTGCATTGCGTACTATTTAGACATTTAATTGTTTTAGATATAAAACTTAAATTTTCAAAATCTTATTGTTTATGTTGTGGCCACCCCGGATATGAAATCCTGGCTCCGTCCCTGGTAACAACCAATACGATAAGAAATGTCGATGTTTAAAATGAGGCCGCATCTTTTACCATAATCTTAACGTAATAAAGATTTGGATTTACATTACTTTTGTTTTTCATAGTGGATTTCGATTCACATTTAGTAAGGAATTATCTGCTTCGAATGTCAACATGGAATGAGAAATCAACTTTATACACAAGGAATTGGATTCTACGGCTGCAGGGCCCAGTTCGTCTCAACTTGAAGACCGCTCGTTCATTTTGCTAGTGTACAAAATGAACTAAAAATCATGTGATCGTCAGATCGTGTATCGATAGATATGTATTTGAATCGAAACTTATTTTTTCTACGACAGTGCGTTCCGGGAAAGTAAAAGCAAAAATAACCACAAAGTGAATACAGTCTAACTACGCGTACGTACACACTCGTACATATGCGCACGAACACATCTGAACCATCTGTTTCAGGAATCAACGGTCGGGATTTTAAAAAGTCTTCCAAGAACTCATACAAGCACGAATAATGATACTCTTCAATAGCTATTAGCCTATTAGTAAGAAATTTCATATAGCGCTTCTTAGGAACGTGAGGTCTGGCGTTCTGACTCCTACGAATATCTTGTACATCTAACAAATACTATCACTAATATAATAACATCCTATCGTCTCCAAAAAAAAAATAAAAAAAATAAAGCTAGAGAAAGGCCAATCCTGTTGGTATACAACGTATCGGCCCAATTTTGAAATCCTCACAGCCCATCACCGCTAGCGAAGGGGCCTAGGCCTTACGTAGTCCGGTCCTTCGTGCTTTCTTCTTCTATTTACCCGGGCCTAGTACTGGGACCTACGTATGGGCCTGGGGCCGAAATCACGAGAAAATTTTCAATACAACAGTACTTCCATCTCTCACAGTGGGACCTATACTTACATAGAACGTATTTAGCGTTGTGTCCGTTTGATGCACGGGAGAACGAAAAAATGTTTGCATTGATCATTTTCTTTTTGCAATTCTACGCGCATTGCAACGCTAGTTCTCTCTCATTGAATGAAAACTGCAAAAAAATTCCCACCACTAACTTCTGCGATTGCACTCCTAAATTACCTATTTTTTGTTTTATTTTCTCCCACACAATTACGCCAAAAAAATAACACTACTACTTTCGAAATCACTGTGACAACCAACGCAGGTTGGTTCAAGTGGTTCGGCACTTGTTCTCCTTAAGCAAGGTCTCGAGTTCGAGTCTTGTGAATGGAGGAAACTTGCGCTGGGAGAGCTTTACCCCTTCGTGGGCCGATCCGGCTCGAACCGGATTTAGTCGGTGTCCAGTGGGCTTCCGGATACCGGCGGTTTAGACCAAAAAAAAAAAGAAAAGAAATCATTGCGACACAATTACTTCTTGTTCTACGGTTTTGTTTTTTCACCAAATATAGCTTTTGTTGACCTATGTGGCATTTTGAAGACTTATTTTTGTACTAACTTTTAAAATTGCGACTCTAATCCACTCTTCAAACTTTATTCACCTTTTAATTTTTAAAATCGTTTTCTTATGTGAGAGAGCGTTACAAATAACCGTGTATTAAAAATATAATCCAAAATTACGGCTTTAGGAATTAGTGGAGATTCAGTCAACCCAAAAACAAACCACTAACCCAAACAGAGTTTTAAAACTGCCCAACTTCCCCACTCCCTCCCTCTTCTCTCCCCACTCACCTGAGATATAACAAACTTAACCGCCATGACCTCTCTCTCTCTACCATGCATGATATAAACCCACTTCGTCCACTCTGTTTTCTTCCTCATTTGTCATTCGTCTTTGGACTCTCCACTAGCAATTTTACTATTTCACTACTACTAGCTGTGGTATTCTGAAAAACTGCAGAAAATGGCTTCTTCTTCTTCTATATTCTTCTCCCTTTTCGTAATCTCCATGGCTCCCCTCTTGGTTTCTGCTACTCAATTCCCAGTCGGCGGCGAGAAAGGCTGGGCCAAACCGACTGGAAACGACTCAGAAACCTACAATGAGTGGGCTTCCGAAAATCGTTTCCACGTCGGCGATGAAGCTCGTAAGTTCAATAATTATTACCTATGGGTATTGTGTATTCAATGGGACTTAAGGTTCGGCTTGGTTTGGTTTGTATTATAAAAAGAAAGAAGCTTTGGTTCGAAACTATAAGCATATATATGCCAAACAGAGCCATAATAGTTTTCTCATCAACTTTGATTTTGCTGGTTTCTTGTCTAACTGTTTGTTTTCAGTATTCAAGTACCAGAAGGACTCAGTGCTGGTAGTGAACAAAGAAGATTACGAAAACTGCATCACATCAAACCCAATCGCCAAATTCGAAGACGGAAACACGGTTTTCACATTCGATCACTTCGGATTCTTCTACTTCATCAGCGGGCAGCCCGGTAACTGCAAATCCGGCCAGAGGTTGATCATCCGGGTAATGGTGCAGTCTGAAGCCGAGCCACCAAAAAGTACTACTGCAACACCACCGCCTGAACCAAGTACTGCTGCTGCACCACCGCCTAAACCGGCTGAAGAGGGTGGAGATCAGGACGGGGATTCCTTCCAATTTGGACCACCTGGGAACATGTTTTCTGGTTCCAAGATGTCTGTTGCATCTTCTTCTTTCATCACTGCTGCTGTTGCCGCGTTTGTGATTCTCTTTTTGTTCGTTTAGGATGATTTTTGATGTTTTTGTTTTCTCTATTCAGGTTGTAGTTGATTTGGTTTGATGGTTGTTTTGCTGGTATTGTAACTCATTTGATGACTGCCTTGTTTGGCTGTTTAATTTCAGTATTCATCTCATTCACTTTGTTTACCTGATTTGGTGTTGTGGAAATGGAATTGCCCTAACCAATACATGCACAGTCGCACAAAGAATAAATCAAGCAAAGCAAAGAACGCAAAAAAAAAAAAAAAAACAAGACACAGAGATTTTATGTGTTCCCTAATTGGATACGTCCACAACTTACACCACTTTCTACTTTTCCCGAATGAAGAAGGGTGTATAGTTACTTTGGCTTCTTATAGCACATTATATATCTACGTCGAACTCTCGACGAAGTTACCGAAGTGGTAAAACCAAGACTGAAGCGGCCTTCACAAACCCAACAATGGAGAAAATTTGGGTGCATTGCGCAAATAGAGTATTGCACACGCAGTGCTCGAGCGCGCATCTCGGCCGTCCAAAAGTACTTTGGACAGTCCAGATTTTAGAAAGAGAAAGAGGAGAGACAGAGAGGGGGGAGAGAAATTTAAGCTATCCAAAATACTTTTAGACGGCCGAGATGCGCGACGAATACCGCCACGTAGTACCGTCTAACACCCAAGCTTTTATCCCAACATTGGGAATGAAAGCAAGGTCGGGAGAAAAAGAGTGTTGAAAGGTTCACTACCCTTTCATTGCTATTTTTCATTTTTTACATTCACAAAACCGTTATCTCAGAAAACAACAATCCCATTCGATCACCATTGCCCAGAAAAATGCAGTAATTGAAGAACGATTTCAAACTATGCTGCAAAATCACCAACTTTGTCCATTTATAGTAGTGATTGGTGAACAGTGAACAAGAGACCTGCAAAATCTGGTCATTCCAATGGTTACCAATCTAGTGTTTGTATACAAAACTTCCATCTGAATACAAAACCCTTTCTTATGACTTCGACAATTAACAAAAAATTAAAGAAAAAATATCTTAATAAGAAATGCTAATCTAGGAGGATACATCTTAGATCCGCTACAACACACGGATGATGAGTTCTATCCTATTTGCTGAACTGAGCTTCACGAGTATATGAGGAATCAATGGCTTCGTCATCTTGGAAATGGCCACATGCTAGATCGTTTATCATTCCATTTATCTTCCCCGACTCACTTCGATCAGAAGCATTTGGAAAAGTAGCCATTTCATTTTCTAGGGTTTCCACTTCCCTGTCAGATTCTAATGGTTCAGTCTTCCAGTTAATACCCATCGCATCTGCCTGATCAGCAAACAAGACTTCTGAAATTGGTGAACTACACATCCTTTTATAGAACTCATAAGTGGCTGCACGAGTGTTTCCGCCTTCAAGAAGTTTTGACAGTGGATGCAAAACTGAGATCGGATCATTGTTTCTTTCCAAGGTTTGCTTCAACTGAAGAAAATCTGAGACCAATTCAGCCTTACTAAACTGCACAAACACTGCAGTTTCATCCAAATGATACACAGAACTAACTGAGTTTAGGCCAAAAGCTTTAGTTATGCATTCCCTAATTTCTCTTGCCTTGATCTTTGGCAGAAATCCCCATATTAAAGCAATATTTTGGAACACAGTCTTCGGATACCGGTTTTTTAGGTTGTTAGAGTACGAGGAATCAGCAGTTCGATTACCAGTCCTCAAATCAATGATGTCACCATTAATCCAGCTCAAGTAGAGCAGATTGATGTGCTTTTGAAGCTTCTCATCATTGGCCAAATTTGTGGAGGGTGAATGGAGCTTGAAATCGAAACCAAGATGACTGCATGCTTGGGCAAAAATACACCCCGTCATAAAAGCATCATAGCCCGCTTCGTGCTTAGCTCCTGAGTTCCAGTTGGAGGACCTGCAAATGGAGTTTTAATTTTAGTAACAGCTAAGAATACTAACATTCCTCGTCTAAGCTTGGAGATCAGGGAAAAAGTGTAGTGAATATGGCGTATCACTCAAGAGTGCCAGAAGCGCCCAACCCTACATCAGAACATATTCTAAAGCACTAGGCACAACATCATAATCTTAAACCTGATTTAGTTTTCTTGAAGCCATAGTTCCACTAAACATAAAAACTGCAGATGCATATCTTCTATAGTGTAACGTAGCAACATGCCTTGTACCTAACTAGTTCAAAGCAAAAAAATTTGCCAGCTTATGCAACCGGTAGATGAGCCATAGAAACATGAAGCAACAAATTGGAAAACTGAACGCAATGAATGCACAGTGAAATGAAGACCACTCACTACAATGGTACAAAGGGAAGCAAACCTCATGTCATCCACTTGAACTTCCACTTTAACACGTGGCTTGGGGCCCGAACCCAGTCCCTGAACACTGGAAGCGATTTCTGGACATAATAAGGCAAATGCTTTGGACAGTGATGTGCCGCTCTTCTTCATCGTAGGCAGATGTATATCATTTGCATTCAAGAGTATTTTTGTGTCAATGATGTATGGGAAGTGCTTATTTACAGAGGAGACATATTCTTCAGCAGTCGAAGGAAGAGGACCTAAAAATTTGCTATATATGTGCGCAATATCTGTATCACAAAGAAATAGCGTAAGGAAAAAATAACTGAAAAACAACTCATAGCAAAACTCAGGGAAAGATTTGTACCAAGGAAACAATTATGACCAACAATCAGCTTCTGTTCTGAGGATAGGAGGTCAATAACGTGCCGAAACCCAACCGCAGCTTTGATCTTCATCTCTGCTTCCTTGTGAAGCCCATCCCTGACCTCCTTCTGCAAGAGTTTGATACAATAATCATGTCTCTATGAGGTGCAGCTAGTACGACACAAGGTCGTGGTATCACACTCATGTACATTTTCAGCCCCATCCCCACTTCAGCTTTATTCACCAGAAAGCCTCATCTTCAAATTATGTAGGTGCAATCTTCTTGAATATCTCATTTCACCGAAACTAAGTTTACAATTGAATACTCTATAAAGAATACTCGGACCAACTTGTACCACTTCGAGCCCATAGGTAATACATAGCTGAAATGCGTAACAGTGTTTTCATCTAACAAAAAAATCTGGAGAAGTTCACTCACACAAGAAACCAAAAATAGCTCTTTCCAAATAACAGCTTACCATTAGCAAGTCCCTGTCATTTTTGGAGTCTGTGTACACGATTAATTGGTGTACAGAGGAAGTCTCAGCCTTTTCACGAACGAAAACAAGATCTTCATAATGCTTTTCCGTGACCTGTATATTTCAACCTCACTGTTCAGCAATTATGAAAAATTCAACAAGTCATGAACGCGTGAAATAAAAGGTGGGCAGGATAAAGCAATGGTCTTTAAAGAAGTTATCAAGGTGGTAATGTAACAAAATTCGAGGATTGTCTGATCCCAAACTTGGTGCATATTATTCGAGATGCATGTATTCATTTCAAATAATTGTATCTTCCTAACCCATCAATGGTGCTGGAGCTGCTACAATTGCTTCAGTGGGAGCTGCTGCCAGTATGGCAAAGAATCATAGAAGATATCTTCAGGTTATCCTCTTGTAATAAGAACATAAAATCAAATCTAGAGTGCTTCATTCTCTTCACGGCAAATAACCGTGGCAAATGACAGACAAGTACCACATTCCCTAATCAATAACAGCACATGTGGTACACAGGAGATCCAAATAACATATATGAAAGAAAAAAGAAAAATTATGGATCATTACCAACTGAATCAACCTTAGTTGGTGAGAGGTGAACCCATTTAGCAAAAGAGCCGGACGCATCTTGAAGAAAATAGTTTGTAACTGTTGAGTGGTGTCATTAGAACTCTCCTGGGTTTCAAACCCTCCATTTCTATTCAGTAACAATCCATCACGCCATTCACTAATTCTGTTCTTCATTCTCTCAGTGAAGAGAAAATCCGCAATTCTAACTACTGGTGTATCTCTAGCTTCTCTCGAGTTGCACCTCAACTCTAACAACTCATCATCATACACAATATGCAAGGTCCTCATTGCGTCATCCTCTTGTCCTCTGGATAAATAAGATATTCCTGAGATTTTCCATGAGTGTGAATCTCAAACGAAAGCACAAATAGAAGGGTATGGGAACAAACAAACAAACAGCTTATGATTTCAATGACTAGTAATATCCCACTCAGAATCACTCCATTAGGGAAAATCATCCCCATCAAGAAAGATTTCTGAAGAGATTCACCCATGCAAAGCTAAACTAAATAGTCTTCTATTTTACCCACAGATGTGATTTACTATCCTCTGAAAATCTCAAATGTTCAGATGTTATCCATAAATTCTGAAAGTTGAAGTATGAAAGGGCCCACAATAGGTCAAATGCTCATTCCTTGGAGAATTAATGCAACAATAGGTCAATATCTGAGGATTATTTCAAAAACAGAAAATCAACTAGAAAGCAAATGTGACAGTGTAAATGCAACCTTGGTGTATTGTGCTCCATACCAAAGCCAGTTTGGTCCATACTCCAGATTTTTTTCGACCCTTTCCTGCTGTTTAATTATGGATATGTAGAAGAACTCTCAATGCAAGTCACTAGAGACAATACAGAGACAAATGAGGTACCTTCCCGTATGCACAAATTGAAATCAAACTGGTATTTAGCCAAGAAATCAATTGAGGTTGTCTGGCAAAGGAACTCATAGGACCGGCCATCAACTGGAATTTCTTTCCGGGGAAATATATAGAAATTGTGCCTGTGAAGCAAAAGTGTGATGAAGGATGAGGGCAAGCTCAACACATGATTAACTTGCATAATTACAGTTTTTATTCCCTAAATAAGCAAAGCATAGTAATTAGTTTTTCCTCCTAAACTACAAATAATTCCCCAAGACAGCATGCAGAGGATATCTTTCCTTCTTCTGACACTGGAAACACCTACTCTAATCCCGGCATCCGCTTATAGTTCTATTAGATTCAGAAGTTGCATTTCCCAATTAATTTGCTCACCAGTTTTCTTTTTACCAAACAAAGAGAGCATAACTTAAACAGACAATGATTTCAAGTTGCACACACACACACAAAAAAGTCCCTTTCTGGTTTTGCTAGCAACGACACACAGCATAATCTTGTTCCCAAAGGCAGCAAATGACCAAGCTTTGAAGTGTTCGAGCTCGGCTCATTCAAAACTATCCTAGGTTGAGCTTGGCTAGTTATGATAGCAACCTAGGAGCTTAGAGTAAACGAGCTTAGAGTAAAATTCAAGTTCAACTCGCTTGCTAACATAACGAGCTGAGCTGAACCTATAACGAGCCAACTCACGAGCTGCTCGAGAATAGGTTCTTTTGCAACCCTGAGACTCCACTCGTCCGAGTATCTTCATCCTTTGGGACCTTTTCTTCTCCATTCCTCCCATTAACAAAAGGAAGTCCATAAACAAGGTAAATACTCAAACTTTTCCAACCATCCAAAGGGAGAATTAGGCAAATTAAACCACGCGAAACAGTAAAAACCGAAACGAAGAAGGAGAACTAACGGGTAAGCAATGAAGGATTGCTTCGAAGAGTCCCAACGGAAGGGACAGACACCAAACTGCACGACAGCAAATTTCTCAGCCGAGTCTTTGACTTTGAGGTAACGAATGTCGAAGCGGTCGAACTCGAACGATTCTCTCCAGGGGGCGCTGGTGACGCCCGTCATTTCCAGGTCCACGGACACGAAGTCGGCGTCTCTGACGATGCGTCGGAGGTCACTGAGGGTCGATTCGAAGTTCGATTTCGTGACATTTTTTATGGCGAAGGTTGGTGTGGGTGTTGTTGAAGAACAAAGTGAGCGAGTAAAGGAGGAGGAGGAGTAGGAAGTTAGGGTTAGGGTTTTGGAGAGTGATCTAACCATCCACAGGTTCTTCATCCCTCTGCTATTCTCATACTACTGGTAAGACCTAGCTCTCCAGTTCGTCGTGTATGGACTGGTCTGCATTCCGCAAGAAGAAGAAGAAGATGACTGGAACGATGTCGTCTTGGGAAATTTTCAACCGTGGCCGAGAGATATGTGGCCATGTGGGCCTTGTTTTGGCTGAGCTGGGCTGGGCTTTAGTATATGTGTCGATTTACCTGGGTCTCAGAGATTGTAATAGGGCACTGTAGTTGGCCTCGGCTATCTAATTGCACGATATCTAACCATGTCGTAGTATTTTCTATCTACCTAGGGAATGTAACTTTAAACATCATTGGACATTTTTTGCATAAAAACCTCGTCAATTGTGAAACTACCGATAGTTGGTCATCGACATTTTGCATGGCAAAATCTCTGACAAAAGGCTACCTGATCAATTTATGACGGAATATATCCTTCATTTGATTTGGTTGTTTTTTTTTTAATCTTATCTTTAATTTGTCTTTCTCAGCTTTATTCGTTTGAATTCAGCAGGTTGTAATAGTTCTTATTAATGAAATTCTTAAAAGAGTAAGACAAGTCCAAAAATTTAAATCCCCCCCAGAAAAACAGGTGATACAAGGGACTTGAAGATACTTTGGTTAATCCAAAGCTCAACATAGATGATACAAGGTTATGACAACGGCTCAAATATGAAAGGTAAACATCAAAGTGTACAAAAAAGGCTACTTGATGTAAATCCTAGAGCATTTTATGTTTCATGTGGATGTCATAGCTTAAACCTTGCACTATGTGATATGGCAAAATCTTGTGCGAAAGCAAGAATTTTTTTCGCATATGTGCAAAGGTTTATACTTTGTTTCGGGTTCAACACATCGGTGGGATGTTCTTAGAACATATGTGAAGGGTTTGACACCAAAGGCATTGTCCGTAACTCCTTGGGAAAGTCATGTTGAGAGTGTTAGAGCGATAAGAAGCCAAGCACCAGAATTACGAGATGCGTTGATTGAAATTGCAAATATTTCGAAAGAGGATGTTGTGATGGCGGAAGCTAAAGGCTTGTGCAAGAATGCTTTAGAGGATTTTGAGTTTTTGATTAGCTTATGTATTTGGTACAAAATCTTAGATAAAGTTAATCAAGTTAGCAAAGTTATTCAAAGAGAAGAGATGGATATTGAAGATGCCATTACAAGAATAAAGGAGTTGATTTTATTCTTTGAAGAGCTTAGAGAAAATGGTTTTGAAGACTTGATGAAGGAAGCCAAAGAACTTGCACATGAAGTTGGCATTGATCCGGTATTCGCAACAAAAAGAGTTGTTTGTAGAAAAAACAATTTGATGAGGATGTGGAAGATGATGCCGATGGAAGTCAATCACCGGAAGGTAATTTTAGGGTCACCTATTTCCTCCACATTATAGATCAAGCAATTATGTCACTTAAGGAACGCTTTGTGCAATTTGAACTTTATGAAGGAACCTTTGGATATTTGTTTAATTTTAGTGGATTGGCTATGATTTCCATTGAAAATGAGTTTTTAGATAAGTTAAAGTACGATGACTTAATCGAAGAATTCGCTTCAAAAAATGCAAGGAGAAGTTGTTTTGTTTGAATCGGATCGTGCTAATCATAAAACACCATAACCGATTATCGGGGTTACATTTTGATTTTGAATTTTTTTTTTATGTTATTCAAGCTTAAAACAAAATATAACCTCGATTTTGCTTTGTTCCTTTACTTGTATGGTTTTTTTTTAAATTTTGTTTTACTACTTTGAGGGCAACCAGCTCGGGGTTCGGCCTAGGGCAACCTAATCGTCAGGGCTGGCCCTGATCGTCAAATACAGACAGTAACCGTGACCAATTACATTACTCCAATCTATGCAGGTATCGAATGGTAAACCAACTACAAGGATTACATTACGTCTAAACATATACCATAGTCCGACACCACAAAAACCACAGCCCTTGTGTCGGTGCTATAAATTACAAGGCAGCTTATTTCCATGTTATGTTTCCTTAAATTTGAATGATGACAGTTCAATTTGCAGGGTTAACATAAAAACGGAATGAATTAGAGTTATTACGTAGAACAGAAGAAGGTTCAAGACATTGGTGACAGCAATGGTGAGGAGCATTACAGTTGAATAAGACAATTTTGGTGATACAGAAAAGGATCATAGAAAATCTATTAGGGATGGGGTTAGTCACATAATCCTTCCAAATGTATTGTGCTACCACACTCAATCCTCGCTCTGCACTCGCGCTCTCGTTCGTTTGGTGGGATATTGAGAGACGCTTTCGCCCTTCGCCCCTGCTCACGCGTCCGATTTATGTAACTCAGAGTATGAGGCCTAAAGTAATGACTCAAAAGGGTTTCTACCTGTTCAATCACGATGTAAAGAACAAGAAAAAGCAATAATACTTGATGTGCAACCATTCAAGCTTAAGTCGCTACCAAGTCATCACGAGATTGTCAATTCATCTTTTATCGGTGAATTCATTGATGATGCTCGGACCCATAATAGAATTAAAGCAACTGTATGGATATTATAAATCCAAAGGAAGATGAAAGCGCGACATAACAGCACCAGGATAATTACTCAGACGAAAACATTTATTGACAGAAAAGCGCACCCCAGCGTAGGCTACTGCCTTAGGTAAGGTTGTCATGTTGCTGGTGCCTTCTGAGTGAACACTTCGATCGAGCAAAACAAGCTTCTCAATCTAAAAGGCGGAATATAGTACATTAACCATGGTAACTCAGGACCATTATTCACTCTAACTGTACAAACTTATATTGAGAGGCAACTAGAAAGCCTCTCGAAATGGATTTCTAATGTATTTGGTAAATCACTTGCAGCTTCTGGATGGTTGACTGAGAAGTCAATTGCAAACTGCTGCCCAAGGCTTGGTCCAACCAGCAACATGGGCCTTTTGATGTAGGACTTCCAAAACTATGCAAAATAGCAAGACCTCAAGTCTCTCATCTCGGGGACAATAGTGAAATCATCATGAGCAATTGGGTTAGCTAACTTTGCCAAGAACTAACCTATTTGTGTGAGCAGTGACAGTCAAGAGTAACGATAAAAGGATACAAAGAAAGGACAAATGAACAAATGTGGTAGGAACTGATTACTTGTTGGTGGATAAAAGTCAAAGGAAAGACGCTATAAAAGATAGCCCCCTGATGGAAATCCAAAAAAGCAAAAGACATTCTATTGTACTGTCTCCTTCAATTTATAACAAAAACTTCTACAGATCAGTGTATCTTCGAACAACAACTACAAAATTCAATCGTAACAAAGGATTCTTTGACCACCAATCTTTTTCTTCTTCAACAACCCTTCCTTGAAGAGCCTGAGGAACTCCAAGACATGCCTTGAAGGAACAACATAAGTGGAATGGTCCAAGTCGTCTATCCCCCAGACTTGACTACCCCAATCAGTTTTCCGTCTGGACTCAGTAGGCCTTTGTCTCACATTACTCGAGTGCGGAACTACTCAAGTGCTTTCCCTGACAGTGAGAGGACCAAGTTGTTTGCTGAATTTAAAAATGGTATAACAGTTCTGTTGAGTGAAGGGGGGTACAGGAGCAGGCTTTGTGGTCGACAAGAAAAAGGGTCATGTGATAACAGCTGCGCACAATGTGGTGGATGTGACAGACGCAGAGGAGCTAGTGGATGTGCTCGAGATGCGGAAGGCTCTGAAGCTTTCGCGTGAGGTTCTACTCACGCCTTATGGGATAGAGCGTCCTTCCAAGACCATTGTTGCTGCGATTGCCCCGGTCTACGATTTGGCACTTCTCAAAATGGACTCGCATTTGCTTGCAAATGCGATCGACTTCCAGTTCGGCAAGGAGGATCTCCCAGTTGGATCCTCCGTTTTCCCATAGGCCATGGAGATGCAAGGTATGTTTTTAGGTCTGGCATGGTTTCATCCTCCCCCATCCCTTGGGGCAAATTCACTAGTTTTTTTAGGTGTGCATAGTGAATTTGCCCCAAGGGATGGGGGAGGATGAAACCATGCCAGACCTAAAAACATACCTTGCATCTCCATGGCCTATGGGAAAACGGATTATCCAACTGGGAAATCCTCCTTGCCGAACTGGAAGTTGATCGCATTTGCAAGCAAATGTGAGTCCATTTTGAGAAGTGCCAAATCGTAGACCGGGGCAATCGCAACAACAATGGTCTTGGAAGGACGCTCTATCCCATAAGGCGTGAGTAGAACCTCACGCGAAAGCTTCAGAGCCTTCCGCATCTCGAGCACATCCACTAGCTCCTCTGCGTCTGCCACATCCACCACATTGTGCGCAGCTGTTATCACATGACCCTTTTTCTTGTCGACCACAAAGCCTGCTCCTGTACCCCCCTTCACTCAACAGAACTGTTATACCATTTTTAAATTCAACAAACAACTTGGTCGTCTCACTGTCAGGGAGAGCACTCGAGTAGTTCCTCACTCGAGTAATGTGAGACAAAGGCCTACTGAGGTTGAGTAGCCTCATTTTTTGCAACCTAATAAAAAACCCAACATAATCCCCTTAGTAATCTGTATAACAACCAAATGAAATAGGCCAATCCAACTTCAACTAATAATCCACATCAGTCAGTAAAGATCAACCCTTCCAAAAAAGAAAAAGAAAAAGAAAAACAACAACAGAGAGGGAAAATAGTCTCAAATGCCAATTTTCAACAACAATAATAGAGATTTCCAATTTTCGGCTTCAACCCTTCAAATGCCCAATTGAATTCATATCTGTTTAAATGGACAAAAAAAAGTTCAATTACCATGGGCAATATATAATGTTAGAACTGTTGGGATTCCACCCCGTGTGGGCCATTGGGCTTAGGCCTAGTTGGGAGGGGCTAGAGTTAATTGTTGTATTCTATATAACTCGGACTTGTCTTATTTATCGCGTGTGACAAAAGAGAGAGAGGCAGAGAGTTAGAGAGAGATACACGAGTGACTTGGTGAGTTTCATTATTGTGAGATTGTGAGTGTGAGTGTGTAAACACAACAGACACGGATTATTCTCCGGATTATAGTGAAACCCCCCTCCCCGTGGAAGTAGGTCCGATTTGGCCGAACCACGTATATCTGTGTGTTGCTTTCTATTGATTTTACTGCTTCTGTTGCGTGTGGTGCGTTGTTGGAATCCTAACAAGAACCATATAACCACAAGAAACCGTAAACAAATGTAAATGACCTCACGAGTCAAGCACGAATCCCACGATTCCGAATCATCATATATAGTTTTCTTCCCCATATCAGATTATCAACATCTATATATCCCAAAATGAACTGGACAAAACCCAACACTACATGAAACATTATAACAAACACCTAGACTGCACCAATGTAGAACCATAATTCCTGGGTTTTGAGACTCAGAGTTTCACCACAAGCCACAAATAAATCAACGAAAAAAGATAGCATTAAAAAAAAATGAGCCCGATCATATATTAACTTGTATAAAAAGAAAATTTAATCGCCAAACACATAAATCTGGACAGAGGGGATCAAGCTTACAAGAGTACAAGATCACAAATAGCACAAATATAGCTTATTCGAAACGCTAAACAACTAAAATTAGCACCAATGACCCAACAACAAATAGCAGAAGATTTTAGAACTTCATAAGGAAATCTAAAGCAAAAGATCTCAAACATCGCAGATAGACGAAAATGAGTATATAATCATAATCTGAGATCGCAGATAGATCAAATTGTTGAGAGAGAGAGAGAGAGAGAGAGAGAGAGAGAGAGAGAGAGAGAGAGAGAGAGATCACCTCACAACGACCGCAAATCAAAGAGGGAGAGAGACGACGCTGAGAATCTGAGATCGCAATTCTATTCAGTAACAATCCATCACCCCATTCACTAATTCTGTTCTTCATTCTCAGTGGAGAAAATCCGCAATTCTAACTACTGGTGTATCTCTAGCTTCTCTCGAGTTGCGCCTCAACTCTAACAACTCATCATCATACACAATATGCAAGGTCCTCATTGCATCATCCTCTTGTCCTCTGGATAAATAAGATATTCCTGAGATTTTCCATGAGTGTGAATCTCAAACGAAAGCACAAATAGAAGGGTATGGGAACAAACAAACAAACAGCTTATGATTTCAATGACTAGTAATATCCCACTCAGAATCACTCCATTAGGGAAAATCATCCCCATCAAGAAAGATTTCTGAAGAGATTCACCCATGCAAAGCTAAACTAAATAGTCCCTCTCTGGTTTTGCTAGCAACGACACACAGCATAATCTTGTTCCCAAAGGCAGCAAATGGACCAAGCTTTGAAGTGTTCGAGCTCGGCTCAGTCAAAACTATCCTAGGTTGAGCTTGGCTAGTTTAGTATCGAGGTGTTCGAGCTCGGTTAGTTTATTAAACGGGCAGCCTTTATTAATGAGTCAACCCTCAACAAACGAGCTGAGCGGCTCATTTACTAAACAAACTTAAAAATTTGAGCTCGAGCTCAGCTCTTTTACTCAACGAGCTAAGAGTAAAACTTAAGTTCAACTCGTTCGCTAACATAACTAGCTGAGCTGAACCTATAACGAGCCAACTCACGAGCTGCTCGAGAATAGGTTCTTTTGCAACCCTGAGACTCCACTCGTCCCAGTATCTTCATCCTTTGGGACCTTTTCTTCTCCATTCCTCCCATTACCAAAAGGAAGTCCATAAACAAGGTAAATACTCAAACTTTTCCAACCATCCAAAGGGAGAATTAGGCAAATTAAACCACGCGAAACAGTAAAAACAGAAACGAAGAAGGAGAACTAACGGGTAAGCAATGAAGGATTGCTTCGAAGAGTCCCAACGGAAGGGACAGACACCAAACTGAACGACAGAAAATTTCTCAGCCGAGTCTTTGACTTTGAGGTAACGAGTGTCGAAGCGGTCGAACTCGAACGACTCTCTCCAGGGGGCGCTGGTGACGCCCGTCATTTCGAGGTCCACGGACACGAAGACGGCGTCTCTGACGATGCGTCGGAGGTCACTGAAGGAGAGGGATTAAAGGGAATGCAAAGACCATGGTTTTCCCCATCGCGACGATCTGTGCCGGGAGCAAAACCAGATATCTCCGAGCAAAACTCAATTCTGTCGTCGTACAGGGATTTTGTTAGTGTGTGTGTGTGTGAGAGAGAGAGAGAGAGAGAGAGAGAATTGGGTGGAAGAACGCTTGAAATTTGTCTTCTTTTTTTTTGAACGGAAAAAAAAAAAAAAGAACGCTTGAAATTTGTCTTCGATTGGAAACTTTGTTGTGTGGAGAGAGAGACTTATACAGTGATTTTAAAAGACTAAGGGCATCCTTATCTGACACAAAAAAAACACCAAATTTAATCTAAAAAACACCTTTTATAATTTAGCAAGTTACTTTTCAAAAAATTCACAAAATCAGACTCTCTATTCAAACATTAGCAACTCATTTTATCAAAAACTCACGAATCAGACCCTCTATTCAAATCCCTCTCTTCTCTTTTGGTGAGTAAACAGTAGGTCACCAAATTTGTTAAGTTACTGTAGCAAAGTTAAGAAATCTTCAAATTGGTGAGGCTCATTTTTTGAGGTTTTGGAGGAGTTTGCTCTCTACTTTAACTTTAAAATTAAAGTAGAGATGCTGATATTGATGCTCTAAGTCGGTGAAGGGGGAAACGGGGTTCCAGAACACGCCTCTTAGGCGTGTTTGCTAACCACACTTTTAGAACACGCTTTCAGAACGAATTAGGATTAATTTAATTTTGCGGCTAATCTTTCTTAACCCAATGTGAAAGCGTGTAACCAAAAAACGTTTTTTAGAAAGCGGGTTTGTTGAACACGTTTTCACGTAGTTTAGGAATAAAGTTCGAAAACACGCGTTTTATTTGATAAAGTTAAAAAAAACCCGCAAATCAAATCGGTTAATGAGTCGTAGGGCTGTAAACGAGCCAAATCGAGCCGAGCTTTAGAATGTTCAAGTTCGTTCATTAAAATTTTAAACGAACTCGAGCCGAACTCGAACTCAATGAAAATTTGACGAGCCGAGCTTGAGCCGAACTTGCCTAGGTTTGAGTCGAACTCGAACTTGTTCACGAACCTTAACGAGAAAAAAATACCAGATATTTAGGCTCTAATATATAAGTCTAGAACTTTAAAAAAAAAAATCTATTTTGTACATAAATAAGTTCATACATGTACAAAATAATGTATATGTAAAAGTTTATACATATCCAATGTTATATAGGAAGTTCTTATGAGATATACATATATTCCAAGTTCGCGAGCTTAATCGAGCCGAATATTGTCAGGTTCAATAAACGAGCCTAAAATTGAGGTTCAGGTTCAGTTCGTTTAGTATCCAAATCGAACTCGAATGAGCCTTTACCGAGTTGAGCCTCGAATAGTTCACGAACGGCTCAGTTCATTTTACAGCCCTAATGAGCCGTGTTTAATGCAACTCAAATAATGGTTAGAAGTATCCTCTACCGATTTTGTTCCAATGGAATGTTCAAAATGCCCGAGTCAAAGTTCGATTTCGTGACATTTTTAGGAGGAAGTTAGGGTTAGGGTTAGGGTTTTGGAGAGTGCTCTAACCATCCATAGGTTCTTCATCCCTCTGCTATCCTCATGCTACTAGTAAGACCTAGCTCTTCAGTTCGTCGTGTATGGACTGGTCTGCAAGAAGAAGAAGAAGAAGATGACTGGAACGATGTCATCTTGGGGAAGTTTTAACCATGACCGAAAGATATGTGGGCCTTGTTTCGGCTGGGCTGGGCTGGGCTAGGCTTTAGGATATGTGTCAATTTATCCAGGTCGCAGAGAATGTAATTGGACATTACCTATTTCTCAAGTAAGACAAGCCCGATTTTTAGAGCACTGTAGTTGGCTGCACTATATCTAACCGTGACGCATTACTCTCTACCTAGGGCAAGATGTAACTCCAAACAGTATCAGACAGTTTTCTACATGGAAGCCTCGTCACTTGTGGAACTACTTCTGTTTATGACATTTTGCATGGCAAGATCTCTGACAAAAGGCCGTCGGATCAATTTATGGCTGGATATATCCTTCATTGGACTTGGTTGTGTTTTTTTTTTTTATCTCATCTTTAATTTGTCTTTCTTAGTTGTATTCGTTTGAATTCAGTATTTTGTAATAGTTCTTATTAATGAAATTCTTGCTCTTCCACTAAAAAAACAGGTAGTAAGACAAGCCCAAAATTTTCCCCCAGAAAAACAAGTGAGGAAAGAAACGAAATCCTCATAAAATTCGAAATTGTGCCATAAAAGGGGCGTACCTAAATGCACGAAACTCTGCATATGCAGATGCCTTGTCTGTGCAGCCTTATTCAACAAGCAGAGATACTGTTTTCAAGAATCGAACAAGGCCTATGGAACGGCCGCTTCCCCATGCCTCCTTTCAGAAACTCTATGGACAAAATCTACTTGACATTTCAGAAATCTAGCACAATTTCTATATGAAAATGTATCAGTTTTCTTGAAAAAATTCGTGTTCCTTTCAGTTCATTGCACTTTTGTACTAGGAAATCAATTGGGGCGTTCATTACATGGTTACAAATGTCTACTTAAACATACATCATTATAAGTAAGGATTAAACTACAAGCTCTACATATGGTCGCAAATTGTCCATTAATGTCAATCTCGGTTGTTGTTATTCCGCTACTAAGCGCAATTCGGCTGCAGCGTCAAGCAGTTCTTCAGCCAGCTTTCCAACTGCTGTAATCAGCATCACAAGCAAGTTAAACCCAATTCTGCAAATCGAAAATGCTGAAAGATCCCATCTCTGTTTCGAGGTCTGCGCAAGTTTGAAGTGCCACTGCCTCTTCACTTTCCAAACAACTTTTTGCTTAACCGCTACCTCTTCACTTTCCTCAGCACAATGATCCGAAAGAGAGCAACGTAAGTTAGGATTCCGGAAACCATTAGAAATTAATGGGTTGAAGTTCCCTCCTGATTGACCTCGAGCAACTTCAACAAAATATGAAGCATTCCTTCACTCACATTGCATGTCATAATGATCGCACAAGACGAGCTGCAAAGGCCCCATCGATTGAATGCTTCACTGGGTTGGAGGAATAGAAACCATGTTCCGTAACAAAATCAGTTGGTACATAGTTGTCAACAGGATCTACGCAGAATTCCTGCAAAAAGCATAATAGCAATCGGATACAGTAATCTTGTATATATTAAAAGACTGCATAATTTTTTTTTGCTAAGAAAGAGCATTATGCCATTTTCTTGTTCACTGAATTCTATTTGAACAACTTCAAATATAATGAGCCAGAGGGGGGCAATTAACCTGCCGAGACTTTTTCGTTCTACAAAAGAAGCAAATAAGATGGTCATAGATAATTAGGGAGAGAAAAATTGATTCGACATATTATATCACCATGAGGTAAAAAAGTGTTAGGTTGTAACATCTAGCTGATCTATTGATTTATTATTCCATTGTGTATCAGCTAAGTGCCAAACAAATGAAATACAGCATTATAAGAATGAGCTGGCTCTTACTGGATGTCTGAGAAGAAATGCAGCAACCCTTTCTTCATTTTCTCCAGGATCAATGGAACATGTACTATATAATAGTACTCCACCAGGCTTTACCAACCTATAAAAGCATGAAAAACTATCAACGTAAAGTATGAACAAGTAGTAAAACATCTTGACAATGAATATTGCATTCATTGTGATATTTGTAGTGGGCCGAACGGCGGGTCATGCGCCCGGTCTGTTCATCTAGGCTCAACCTGGAGGAGGCCTAGGTTACAAGCGACCCAGCCCCCGAATTGCCAAATGGGCTGTTCAAGGGGCGAAGTGTTTGTTCCTTACCGACCGAAATGGTTCTCAGTTCACTATACGACAATTGAAGATATTAGGGAATCAATCCCTTGCTTGGTCAGCGCTGGAAGTGAGACTATGAACTTTTTGCTTCAAGGAGGGCCCACAGCATCACGGGCGGGTCAAGATCACGTTTCGGACCATAGTTGATGACATGTACAGAGGGCCAGGTCAGTGGTGAGTGGCACCATTCGGCCACTTGGCAACATTGATGGTTCGGCCATGTGGTCCGGTCATGTGCCCCAGCAAGTGTGCCATCCGGCAATTGTTGTGCATGACGTCATAACAAGAATCGGTTATTTGTGACGTCATTAAGGCACAAGCACGGCGCAAGCTAGCTTGGAGGCTAAGAGTACCAAACCTTAGGGACGTATGCCGTCCTTTGCGCATTTGAGCGCGCTCTGTACTTCCCTCTCATCACTCAGAGACTTACTTGGCCATCGGAGTGCATGCTAATTACCTACGGCCGGTTAGGCACTAACTGAGGTCTCATTCTGTAGGTCTAGGTGAAGGCAAAACATCACTATCCAGATCCGAGCCAGAGACAGGAGGAGGGAGAGAACCGGATATACACCCCCACAATATTTTCTTTTGACAGAAACATTAAGCTATAGGGGAATGTAGGAAAATCAGAGCCATCCACAAATTTAAACTCCAATTTGACAAAACTACAACAGAGAAGTTTGACACCTGATAGATTTGACGGTGGTATAAACTTTGCATAACTAGTTTCATGCCCGAAAGAACTTTGAATCCCAGGGGCGGCTCTACGTTTCTTTCAGGGGGTTTGGCTGAACCCCTCACCTCTGAAGATCACGACTACACATCATAAATTTATCTGCTGAAAGCTGTAATCCAGCCTGGTGAACCCTCTGGTTAATTTTGTCTAACCTGCTCTTTACTGGTTAAAGTTGCCACTCAGTGTTTTGTTCATACAACAATAGCATTAACCACTGACCCTTTTGACAACTGAGAGCTAGAGATACATTCATAATCCAACCCCTTACTCTCTCTACTCATCACAGTATAGAAATGAGTATTCAGAATGGAAAAACAGTTTAAATGTCTTAAAAATCATACTTTTTATTTGAATGAAAATTAGGAGTATTCCTTTTTTTTATGATTTACGAGTTCTATTTTAAGTTTGTTGATTTCTTTAGCTAAGTGTGATTTAATTGTTTAATAGGACACATAAATAAAGATATAATATGTCACCACTGGCAAGAATTTCTGGAGCCGCCCCTGACTGACTAGAAAAGTTAATTGAACAATATCAGCGGAAGAAGAGAATTCTTCGCCTCACCTAGAAGCTGCATCAAGAAGTCCATCTTGTAACTCCTTCAGTTGTTCCATATCCTCCCATCTCCGATTCCAGCGTAAGTCTGCTCTCTGCAACAAGTACAGAAGAAACAGAATAAGCAGCCCGTAGCTTCATTTTGTGGGAAAAAATAAACAGAAAACTCTCAAATAGAGCTCAAAACTTGCTATGGCCAAATATGTTAGCAATTGACGCTCTTGTGCATAAGTACACCTTGGAAAGAACACCGAGTCCAGAACACGGAGCATCCAACAAAACTTTATCCGACTTAACCTGATTATGGTCCTTGAAGGAGAGGAAAGCAGTAACAAGTCAGATAAATGTACATGATTCAAAATTTAACTTCCACTTTTCATTGCAAAATAACATACAGCAAAAGTACGAAGATCGGCATGGACTGTCGTTACAACATTGTCAACTTTCTGCAACTTGGCAGCCTCTTTCAGGATTCTCAACCTTCCTTTGTTTATGTCAATTGCAGATACCGAACCTGGAATTACCAAAAAGGCCCCTCTAATAACGATCAGAACTGAACAACTGTATCTCTCAGCAAACAAATATGAATATGATCGCCACTCCCACAGCTACGTAAATTGTTACCAAGAGAAATTACAGTGTTGTGAATGTTGCTTCAAAAGCAGGTTACCTTTTGTTTTGCTAACGAGGTCATCATCTTTCATGTCAAGTTTGGAAACTTCCTAGGAAAAACTATACATTTTTTTGGAACATATGCGTAGGAAAGTAACATTTTACACAATATCATAGGAAAAGGAACTAATACGGACAAAGGCTCAAATGCCCACTTAGCCAATTGAAAAAGGCAATACATCTTTCCTCTAGTGACTGGCTTCAATGTTCTATTTGACGAAATGATTGTTTTTTGTGGTCCTGCTCTTGGGATTCCCCTTTAAGGCAACATAATAACATTCCTTCGGAAAACAAAAAGAAGAATCGATTTGAAGGAGAAATGAGAGATGGTTCCACCCCGTTTGGTGAAGTATGCTACCCGACAGTTTCTATTAGTTGAATCTTTATGTAAATCTATCTCAATAAGCCAATCAAAAGGGCAACATATCTTGCCTCTATTGACTGGTTTCAAACTTCTATCTTACAAAAACATCAGTTGAATCTTGCACTGATATCCTTTTTTCATGCCACAAAATAATAAAAGGTAAGAAGGGGGAAAAAAAAGAGACAGAGAGAAACACTTAGCAATGACGGGAGGGATCCATTTACAACTGATGCATGACTTTTTATATCTAGCACCCTTTCATAACTTTTTGTCGGTTCATATTTCCGGGACCAGAACTCCATCATAATCCTATATGCTAGTACATCTCAATACAATATAAATCTTTTTTGATGGTCTATGTAACCTTTGGTTACTAATCTACCTGAATTCTGGCTCATGTGGTTATATCATTCAAAGACCATACAGTCAAAAGGGTCAGGTTTGGGAAATACAAATCTGCGAAAAGTTACGAAAGGGGCAAGTCTAAAACTAGTGGGGTAAAATCATTCATTAAATCAACTTGATGTGACACTAGTTTGCTATAAATTACCTCGACCACTTAGTCGGGCCGCCATGAATAGGGTCTTTCCTCCAGGAGCAGCACAACAATCAATAATGCTCTCACCAGGTTGTGGATCCACAATAGAAACTACCAAACCTGTATTAGGAACCAATTTAGCACAAACTAGACAGTGCACAACAAAAATATCACATGTTCATTGGCTGGTCAAAACAGAGTTTTACACCACAAGAACCTAGGCACACATTCACAACTGACTTGAAAAGACAAACTTGTAAGGCACCCCAATACACACCCAAGCCGAAGTCTAATACCATAATCCACCTCAGTTTGATTCACACATTTAGGGCCAAAGTACTTTGTGGCTTCACCTAATGGAAAAGCTCGAATATCTGAATCTAAGTTTTCATTCTGGAAGGGGACACAACCATGACATTTTCATAGATTGGAGTTCACACTTCACCAAACATCCTATCCTTAGAGGCTACTACGATTCTGAGATCAGAATTAACCTGCACTCTCATCCTGGACTGAACATAAACCTTCTTTCAGTAATCCAGCTTGCATCACAATCTGAAAGATGGAAAGATAGAACCATGAGGACAGACTAAATACTTGGAAAACATTTCAGAGGCAGAAGTAGAATAGTTGAATGTCGGCATTTCCAACGGCAATGCCGTAATAATTTTCCTATTTAGGAAGCACACTAAAATGATCCAACACAGGTGGTGGTGAGAGAGATACGTACATGCTATAGCATACAAATGTCTTCCAATATTAAAAAGCAATAGATTTTGGTATGAACAAACAGAAATTTAAGAGCTGAAATTCTATCGCATTGATTCAGAAATTACAGTTTAAGCTACTTCCAATTGATTGACCCATCAGCTACGGCCTTATTTACTTTTCCATTTTGGTAAGTCATTAGAACACGAGTAGCAAGTGAATTATGAAGTTGAAAAACTAATCAAAATGTTGCCATTCTCACCACATAGTCCACGAATGATAATAGGAAGAGAAATTTTCGACATGTATTGAACTTTAAACCTGCATTCCGGTTCTGATTCGAACAAAATCATCCAAAAATGGAGAAATCTCATGCGGCACCTGAAGCTCGAGAAAAAGAAGAAAATATGTCAGCATAAGCAAATCCAGCAATGAGGCATGATTAATATGAAGTACAAAAGGAAAATAGAAATGCATGTGGCACATCTCATGTGGCACTTAAAGCTCAAGAAAAAGAACAAAGAACATTCACATAGGTGTAGCCTGCAGTGAGACGTGATTACTAAAATCTTATAACAGCAAAATAGAAGTGCAGATGTTTCAGCAAGGGGAAGTCATGGAAATCATCCAAACATACATCCTCAAAAGAATATGCTTAAATTCATATACATGTGTATCCAATAAATAATATTCGGAGATGTACATAAATCACGTGTGTGAATATAGTCACATGTACACACGCTGGTTTCTGGCCATGTGCTGTCATGTAAGGTGCATTCATGCGTCTATGTGGAGGGAGAGAGAGAGAGAGCGTATTGGAACTCTATGTAAGGAACACATCAGAATTAATCAAGCACCTTTAATGTTTGAAGCCGCGTCACGAGGTCAGCTCTTGTAAAACCGTTCCCACTGTTTGCCCTGACATAGACATTAAAGATCTTTTGACTATAATATCCATTTCATGTGGTGACTAAAAGATAATGTGATTCGCTCAATAACCTCAGGCTAAAACTTGGATCAGTATTATTCCACGTCATCAACTTAATAGCGTCTTCAACTCCTAGATACTTTGTCCATCGTCTCACCATCCACTAACAAGTAGAAAAAATGGTAAAGAGCAGACAGAAAGAGAGAGAGAAGCGTAGCTATGAAAAATAAAGCGCAAACGTACTAGTATTATCAACCATAATGAAGCATAGCTAACTTGCGGCTGCACAGGGTATTTACATTTTTAGTTCACAGTAAAAATATTTAGGAAAAATAATAAGTTCTTTCAAAAGGCACATAAACAAATCAGATGGTTTACTTCATAGAAGCTACATGTAGCTCTATGTTAACTGCAGATCATCGTAGGCAGATATTAATATACAAAGTTTCAAATATGGAGGAAAAAACACAAAAACAATGTATTACACTTTTTGAAATTTGATACTTACAACTGGATGAGAATAAAGGGTGGCAAGTGCACGCGCCTGCGAGCGGTCATCACCTTCAAGTCTGGGTAAAGGAAGGGAGTTGTTCTCCTGCAGATATAAAACAACAGGAAAGTCACCAAAAGTGACATAGTTACCACTCAAATATGCCTCAAAAAGAATTCCATAAGGCAAACCTTAAGAAAAAGTAACTTCCTCAGAATACCATTGACCATGTTACCAGCACCAGGTCTAAGAGACACCTTTGCAAGCCTTACATTCTACAAATGATAAATCCAATGTCAGTGTAATATCAAGTAAAGCACCATAAAAAGGCAATGTTTAAAGAGAAGCTACATAGGAATTCCAAGGATGCTGGCCAAATGGAGGTGCTTATTTGAATGGTAAGTATGTATTCAGGGTTTAGGTCTTGGTACATGGTACAAACTACAAACTACTGCAAACAACCAATTTAGCAAAATGTGAAGTGTAGCTCCGTTGCTTTCTGACCACCGTCCAGAGTAAACGACAAGACAGCTATCCACAGTCATTATTTCCTGTTTTCAAATTTTATTTGAAAACGCATGCATAACTTGACAGTTGATTCAATAAATGCCGAGGTGCATCTCTAGCTGAGGGACAGGATGGTGGTACTGAAACCAAGAGATGTTGCCTCGCTCCACTTGAGAATTTCATAGAAGAGAAAAGTCACCGCACATCCCCTATGCAGTTCTGGCAAGGATGAGGCAATTTCTGCAAACTGAAGGCAAGTATGAAAATGTACCTCATCTACGACGGCATAAGGGGGCATTTCTAGCTTGACGATCTCATAGAAACCAATTCGAAGAATCTACAACAATGACGTAAAAAAAAAGAAATTAAACACGAAGAGATATTAGTTGCTGAGATCTAAATGCCTGAAGGAAATGACGCATTCTCAAAGAACACAAACAAGTCAAATACATAAAGAAACCACCCACGAATCAAGTTTCTGATCAGCATAGCGATTTGAACAAATAGAGAAGAAGAATGATTCAACAAAAATATTTTAGACGATCATAGTCCCCAAACAAAGAGAATTATCATGCACCTGTAACAAAAGAGGTTCCATTCTGGTAAAAGTTCTCTCATCATGGCATAAAGAAAGAATCAAATGATCAAGATATCTTTTCCAACGAATTGTACCTCCAACAATGTCTGTGACCTGCAACATGATTTTAGTGGCATAACAGAATCAAGAATGTTATCGTGTCATAACTAGTCCAAAATGAATAACTGGATTATCTAGTACATATGTAACATATCCCCATGTATTAGAGGCACTGTGAGAAAGCTTCTGTATAACTATACCATCAAGATTAACATGGCATAAACTATGGAGCCTACTAGATGCATAAGTACTGTAATACATTCAAAAGGTATAGTTTTTTCGGAAGAAAAAGAGTGACAAGCAAATCCTGAGAAAGAATAAAGAGGGATACCAATCTAAGATCTCTATCATCCAATGCACGCGTTCGAAAACCAAGTGTCCTCTCAACATACCCCATCTCATTATCCCCAGAACCTTTCCCTTTCTCATTCAAAAGATCAGCAAAAGCACCGCCAAGTTCTATTCGCATCAATCTCACAGCGGACACTTCATAAGCCAAACCAACAACAAATAAGGTCAAATAACAATCCCCCAAAACTTTCAATTGATCTTCTTTCTGCTATAGTTTTGGTTTTGGCAACTGGGAGCCCAGTGCTATCACATGACTGCGCCTGCGAAAATGAAAATGCTAAATTGAACAAAAGAAAACACATTAAAATTACCAGCTCTATGAGGAGAAACGTCCACATTCAGCTTCTGGGTTCTGTGTGCAGGGTTGAGAGTACCTGTATATCACATAGTGTGAGCAAGCCAACACAGTAAGGAACTAAATGAGCATCAAATAACATAAAATGAATGCCACATCTCGGCATATAATGACACTTGTTGCTGCTTTAGACCTGAAAGAATGTTAATTGAAGCCCTTAAGTACTTAATTGGATTCAGTTAAAGGAGGCTTGAGTAATTTCGTTTTCTTCTCCCGAAATAAGAAAAATCCTGAACCCAAATCGAAACATTACTGTTTTTCATTTTTCCCATGTACGTGGAAACCAAAACCAAGAAGAAAAAACGAGATTACCTCTCCCTCGAGTAAACGTAGCTGAATTGGGTCTTCTATTCTTCTTGTCAAACTTTGATGGATTAGAAGCTTTGTTTACCTCCGAATAGTTGATTGCTCGGACAGAAAGCACGCACGCCATTGACAGAGAAGTCGAGGACTAGGGTTTATTGCAACAGAGGAAGAATTGAGCAGAGGGCCAGAAGGAGATAACGTGCGCGGGAAGAGTCGGCTCCATTTTTAAGAGAAGTAGAGCTCGATACTGATAAGAATGCGGGGATATTTTCGCCTAGAGAAAACTTATTTGCGGATTGTCCACCAACAACAAGAGTTTGTACGCCGAAAATCCACGCCGTTCATTTCGAGATTCAGCGGCCTGGCCAACATACACTCTCTCCTTGTTAAAAGCCAAAAAAAAAAGAAAAAGAGTCCTTCTACAGGCGCACCCATTCGGTCACATACCGACTAGTCGACTACACTCACTCGTATGAGACCTACTTCGAGGTTCCACATGAATAATCGAAGTCATTCAATTTGTTTAAAATATGTTTTTAAGAGTTTCTAAAAAAAAAAATAACAGCTCAATCAGATATCGGGAAACGCTTGAAAATTTTGTTAAAATTTTGGTCCGTTCGATTCAGGAATTGAAATTTTAATCAATCAATCGAGCTTTTACGGGTATCCGATTGAGCTGATTTTTTTCAGGAACCTTTAGAAAAATATTCCAAATAAATTGAGCGGCTCCGATCACTCGTGTGGGACCTCGAAGTAGGCCCCACATGAGTGGGTGTGGCTGGTATGTGGTTGAGAGTATGTGCCCCTAGACTTTTTGGAAAAAAAAAAATCCGAGCATTTATTTGAACCATTGGATCTTGGGATGGATGACTCGGTGTGCAAACTTTTGTTTGCAGATGTTCCGCAAACAAGTTATTCACGATTTTTTTTCCCCCTACCGTCCAAAGTATTAGGCCTAGTTTGCCAATGAATAAAATCTTGATAAAATCAACACTTGATTTTATCAATTGAGGAATAAATTGATAAAATCTCAGTTTTTTTATAGAGATTTTTGCATTAAAAAATCTGAGATTTTATTAAACTTCTTCCTCAATTGATAAAAAAAACACTTAATTTTATCAAATCTTGATTTAATCAAATCTTGATTTTATCAATTGGCAAACTAGGCCAAAGTGCACCTCGAGACACTCGACTAAAAGCATAACGCCATCCAGAAAGCTTTGCTGCCCCCCCAAAAAAATCATATGCTACCACGCTTCCAAATTAATGTGTCCGGTATGAATTACTTCATTGTTTCCTTCCTCATGCTCACTAGACATCAAGGATTCAATTCAACATTCATGAAATTTGAGTTGTTTATATATCACAAAACTATAGTACACCTAGATTTTGAAATAGAAATGTATCGTTAATCTCTTTCTTTTGGCACGTTGAAAACTTTGGAAGTAGCATTTAATTAATGCGACAACCCAAGAGCCCGAATGTATGGGGATTAGGAGTCACACACACACATACAGATAAGATAGCTACGTGGTTTGGCCAAATTACCCGTTCCACACACTTCACGAACAAAATAAATATTCATTAATAAAAGAATGCAAGGGTACCGAACCAAAGAGGTACCAAAAATATACAACGGCAGGCGGACAGAGCCGGCTCATGGGGTAAGCCAAGAACAGTGACGTAGTTAGAAAATTATACCAGTGAGGGCACAATCCAAAAAGGCCAGTACTTTTGTTGTGAAACAAAAATCTCTCTTTTCGCGATGCAAACAAAAATCTCTCTTCTTTAAGAATCTAACATGCCTTGATTTTCACTTAAACTTTTATTTAAGATATATTTTTATTTGAATAGTGCTTAACTATCACATTATCTTCAACACAAAAAAGAGAGGATTAATTAGTGATAGATTTAAAAAGAGAAAAATAAATAAGGGAGAATGTAAAAGAAGTTCCTCTTGTCTTACATTTTATGGTAATATAGTAATTATAATTTCGTAAACATGTAATAGTTCCGAGACAAAAATTTAATGAATTGAGGCTTACTCCTGAGGCATCACCACATTGTGGCCCAACACCTTCTCCATCACTTTTTTTTTTAGGTCAAACTCGTATATTTGATCTTGAGTCCCACAAAAATATGTGCAAGAAAATGGCATTATAAAACCATGTGATAGTTCCCCAAGAGCACTCAATAATTATTTTCCATAAAAAAGTTGAGATACAAATGAAACTCGTAATATATTTTTCTATGAATAAAAAAATAAAATCCAATGACCCTCACTCGTCCTCAAGATCTCTGCCACTGGCCGAGGAAGCGGTGGCTTCCAGCCCCCTATTTTAATCCCAATCAAGGGCCCTCGAATTTTGATAGAGCCCATATATGTTAGTTCAAAATTAATAAATATTCACCCTTGATTGTAGGCCCACCAAAATGTAAGGTCCAACTTCAATAAACAATATTCATCCTTCAAACTAAATGCACACTTATAAATCTGGTGATAGGGAGAACACTGTATGGGGTGCATTTTTCTTGGTCCACTTTGGAAATTTTTTTCGCGTGTGGGCTAGTCCTTTTGAACATAGAAACTTTGATTTGATATTAGTCGCTGGAAAGGGTCTTGGTCCACTTTAGAAGTCTTTGTTATCAAAGTCTTGGCCCTCTTAAAACACTGTAATTGAAGTTGCTTGTATTGCTGTAATAGTTTGCTTGATGGAACTATTCCCGTTGACATAGGCTTAACCCTCAGTAATCTCAGGACAATTCATAGCCCACAACAGATTAACTGGTGCTCTTCCATCGGAAGTTGGGTCTTTGACCAAAGTTGGAGTTAGATTTATCAAACAATAAATTATTAGGACCTATACCAAACTCTCTACAAAATTGTTTGAGCTTGGAACGACTTATGTTGGGAGGTAATTCTTTCGAAGGTTAGATACCTACAATTTTGAGAGAGCTAAGAGGTTTAAGGGAGTTAGACCTTTCACAAAATAACTTATCCGGGCCTATCCCAAGTTATCTAAGGGATCTTCATCTAGAAAAGTTGAATCTGTCTTTCAACCACCTACACGGGGAAGTTCCAATGGAAGGGGTGTTTCACAATGGAAGTTTGATTTCAGTTGTTGGAAATAGTGGTCTTTGCGAAGGTATTACAAACTTAAAGCTTCCTTCTTGCTCTTCCTCAAAACACGCAAAATATAAGCTCTCTAACAAAGTGAAAGTGATACTCACTGTCATCATTGTCATTTGTTTAAGTTCAATGGCTTGCTTCTTCATACTCTTACGTCGACGACGTGCCTCAAGAGATAAGGCTCCTCACATGCCATCATTCAAGCACCAATTGTTGAAGGTCTCTTACGCAGAGCTTCTCAAAGCCACTGATGGATTTTCAGAGGATAATCTAGTTGGCGTTGGCAACTATGGTTCTGTTTACCGAGCAATTCTTAGCCAAAGCCAGACAATAGTGGCTGTCAAAGTACTCAATCTCCATACCAAAGGAGCTTCTAAGAGCTTCATGTCAGAATGCAAAGCACTAAGATCCATAAGGCACATAAATCTCTTAAAAGTTGTGAGTGCTTGTTCCAGTATGGATTATAATGGTAATGAATTTAAGGCTTTGGTATGTGAGTTTATGGCCAACGGAAGCTTGGAAAAATGGCTGCACCATGATGGAGTAAAAAACAATGGGCAAGTACAAGAATCTAGAAGCCTAACGATGATTCAGAGACTGAATATTGCCATAGATGTTGCTTCCGCATTGGAGTATCTTCACTGCCATTGTGACTCAACAATAATTCACGGTGATTTGAAGCCAAGTAATGTTCTTTTGGATAATGAGATGACCGCCCATGTTGGAGACTTTGGCTTAGCGAAAATTATTTCAAGTATTTCAAGTGATGTGGAACAACACCAGAGCAATTCAATTGCAATGAGGGGAACTATCGGCTACGTTGCTCCAAGTATGGATCTTTATTATCTCTTTAGGGAGCTTTGGCAAGGAGGACATAGTATGGGGGGGGGTGGGGGGGGGTTAATTATGCAATTAGGACACGAAGTTTTCCCGTTCTAAAGATAACCCCATTTCCCCACAATAAAAAACTACACCAGTTTCAAAAAAAAGAAAAATACTCCATTTCACACACAGAAGAGAGAGAAAGAGACGGTAGCCTAATTTAAGGTTTTGTTTGCTTCGATGTGTAGGGTAGCCTTTGTTGCTGGATCGGTACGTAGGGTAAGAGTGTTATGAGGTGGTGCGGCGGCGACCGTCGCGTTACCTGTTTTTATCCACTCATGAACCTTAGACTCTAAAGAAAATTCATTAATGTCCGCCTCACCTTATAGAAACTTAAGCTGTGCTAAATGCCTTATTAGGCCCCTTTTTTGGATCTTAGCCCAATGTCCGATCTCTTTAACAATTGTAAGGGACTCTTATGCTGCTATTGGTGGAATGCCCAATTAGAATTGCTATTTTGTAAAGAGTCTAAGCTTGATCCGATTAATTTCTTCTGCTTTATATGCTTTGATCTGATTCCTTCTCCTTTTAGTCACGATATGTATGTGGAATCTTTAAGCACCTCCTGGCCTTTTTGTCTTTGAGAAACACTTGTTCATGGCAACTCAATTTCTCATAAATCTTGACAATTTTATGAAAAAAATGAAATAAGAACTCTCAAACTGCTCAAGGAAAAGTTGACAATTTCTTTCAATTAATATCTGATGTTGGACAGTATCTTGAAAAAATGCCTTGAATTTATTAAGTTGGCATGGTTCATGCCTTGAAAAAATGCGTCTTACTAATTTTCCTACCGTAGAGCCCAATAAAAATACCAAATTTCAATTTACCCAGTGTCATTGATTTGATCAATCATTTAGTTTACTTATCGACTTTATAAAAGAGATGAAATTTTGAATTGATGAAATTAAAAGGCTAAATTCTATTATCACAAGTCGGAATTTAAGATGACTTGGAACATTCTTACATGTATAAGATCGGTCGGAGGCATCCAAAAAAACCAAGAGAAGTGCACATCTATTTTCAGAATAACCACCAGCATAGCACTCTTATTTTTCTAGATTCTTCAGTCAAATTTTTGAACTGTGGATATTATCAAGTATTTTCAGAAGCCTGAATGCTCTGAAAGATACGAAGTTCTCCCAGGAAAATGTCGATGTTGAATTCATTTGTGCTTGATTCAATCAAGGGCTCAACAAGTGAACGAAATGCGAAAGCATGAATTGGGGTTCTTTCGGGTTTTTGACTATTTGAATCAATCACACACTCAATTTTTAATTTTGTACACCTTTTTTTTCGGTGCTCAATTTATTTACCATTGCATACCAAAACTTCGATCAATTTGCAGAATATGGCATGGGCGCCAGGGCTTCCCCAATGGCGGATATGTATAGTTATGGGATCCTTCTCTTGGAGATGTTTACGGGTAAAAGACCAACTGACAATGTGTTTAAGGATACTTTGAGTCTTCATAGCTTCGTTGAGAGTGCTTTACCAAACCAAGTAACGGAGATTGTGGACCCTTGCATTCATTCAGAACATGATCCAAGAAGTTGGTTGAAGGATACCCTTGTTTCTGTATTGAGTATAGGAGTTGCATGTTCGATGGAATCGCCAAGAGACCGGATGCAGATTCAAGCTGTAGTTGGCGAAATTCACAAAATAAAAGATGTTTATGAAAATCATGCATTGAGCCAGAGTCATCGTCGAACATGAACGCAAAGGTGTGACCCCTAATAACTCTCTCCAAAATATTTCTCCATTCCAAAATATGCCAAAATCCATTATAAACCCAATGTAGAACTCATTTCAATATCTCATAATTCTTTCCTGTTGGTTTTCGTTTTTGTTTGTGTAGGGAATGGGGTACTGTAAATTTTAAAAGTTTTTCTCGAAGATAAGTTGTTTTAAACAAAATACAAAATGTTGGGAGATGTGGGTCTATAAAAATGAACTTCTTTGTTGTGGGCTAAATTAAATGTGCTACATGTTAGAGGGGTGAGTGGTGTAATTAAGCTATATCTTTGTATCTTGTCGATTCTTCACGTATTCAAGCCCGGGGAAGCTCGTGTTTGGTTTGATTTCAAGTTCTAAAGCTAGGGTTTGCTTAGTTTGAAGGGTTTTGCTCAAAATCCATTCAAGTAGAGATTTTTTCTCCTTTTTCTAAGAGTTTGTGAGTGCATGCCTTAATCACGTGTCTTTGAGTTTGATTGGAGTTCTATGAATTTTTGGTGTAAATCTTTGATTTGATCCTTATTTCTCTTAGTTTGTTGAACACGCATGGATAATCTCACTCCTAAATGCATTTTAGTCAATTGTATCACACATTTCTGGGTTAGAACCTTGTCTCGTTGAGTATGGTAGACATGTCTCAAAATCAGTTTGCTACTGCTGCTAGTGATACCTGCCGTTTTTGTTGTTTCCATCCGAACGGGGTATCCGACCGCCCGGATGGTTTGTCCAGTTTGCTCAGATGCTTTGCTTTTTTATCACGACACTTGTTTGGCCCTCGACTGCGTCGTTCCTTCCAAAAATGCTTGTTTTCACTTTAAGAAACTTAGCTAAATTATTGAAACTCATCTGTTGTTTCATAAGCTCATTCATTGATGATTTTAAATGCTTATCGGATGACATGGTTAAGATTACTTGTCGGACACGTCAAGGGTACATGTGTTGACTTTGGGTACAATTGAAATGAAATGAAAGTCTCTTTAAAAAAGAAAGTGGTTAACTTGATATTACCCAATACTCCAAAGGGAAATACATGGGATCCCGAACTGACACTAGGTCCACCCTTTCGGGGGCGTCACTAGGAAATTGCTTTGCCCAAGGGTGGGGTCCCTAATGCCTAGAATGATACTAGGTCCACTTTCGGGTGAGTCGCTAGAATTTCTCCAAGTACTTGAAAGTGAAATGAATACGAGACACGTTGGAAATGTTTTAAACACAAAGGAAAATGAATACGTGTTGGACACACCGAACTTGATGAAAAGTGATTTTGTAAATGAAAAGAGGAACTTTTGCGAGTTAACGACATTATAGTCCTAAATTTCAAGTGCTATATGGATACGCTGTTAAACTCTCATTTCTTATCTGTTCTTGCATTCCGTCATGTTCATTCATCTCATTTACATTTAGCAATTGTAGAAATCTTCTCTACTGGACTAGTGTATCTCACCCTATCATTTTTCAGGTATCCAACACGGAGCATAAGTTGATTGACGTGTGGTGCATTACATAAATTGAAGAACATGCAAAAAGTTAATTCATCCTTTTTATGCAAGTAGTTAATTGATCATTTTTTTGTAAGCTCTTTTGGAAGATGCATTTGTAACTCTAATTACTTCATCTTTTTGACTTTGGAAATGTAACTCTACGCTGTGTTTGGTTGAGAGTTTTGAAAAGAATATTTTGAAAAATATTTTTGAGATAGTGTTTGGATGAATTTTTGGAAAAAGTAATAATTAGAGATAGGTGTAATAATTGGAGAGAGATAGAGAGAGAAATGAGAATAATGATTGAATATAGGGGTATGAGTAGAGAGAAATGTGATTAATGATTGGAGAGATGAGAGATGAGGAAATAATCTTTTTGGAAAATTTTTTGGAAATATAAAGTGAACAAAGTATCTTTTTGACTTTGGAAATGTAACTATTTAACACCTCTACTTATGTTTTGCTATGGGGTATGGGGGTACCGTGTAACTATTTAACACAATATTTGACACAACAATAATCGAAATCCCAAGCTTACAATTGGACCCGTTCAAGTTGTTTAAAATATGTTTTTAAGATTACTTGTAAAAAATTAACTCATTTGGATATCAGTAAAGGCTTGATCGGTTCATTTAAATTTATCTTGTAAAATCTGATAGGAATCAACTAAATGAACTGATCAAGCTCTTACCGATATTCAAATGAGTTGATTTTTTACAGGTAATCTTAAAAACATATTTTAAATAAATTGAACGGCTCCAATCATTCACGTGGGGTTCAAAAAAAAATTGTGTCCAATGTTATGTTATTCCTTGTGTTAACGGAACCGTTTCACTGCTGCTACAAAACTCGAATATACATAGAGAAGTCTGCACTCATCTCTCTCTCCCCCTTTATTCCTGCGTTCGTCATTTTCGGGGAAGAAAGATCTTTACGGCAAATTCATGTCGGTATGTAGGAACTTTCATCTGATCAACCATGTGGCTCGATTTTGTTCGTTGTTCGATCAATCTATCTAGCTGTTGCTATTTGACGATTTATTTCCATTTGTTACTCTTTTTTATAATTCGATTTCTATGTTTGTTGTTCTTCTGACCTGATCTTTCGATTGAAATGAATTCATTCTCTGTTAGCTCAATTTCTTGGATAACGCCCTGTTTGATTGTGATCGTGTGTTAAATGTATGTTAGTTTTGGAGAGTTTAGCTTAAGCTGGTTTAGTACTTTCTTTCTTATCCCTTACAAGTAGATATATTTCTCGTTGGGCTCGTGAAGCCTAATTCAATTTGGGTTGCTCTTTGCTGACTATTCGGGTTCAACCTAGTGTGTTGTGCATTTACTCAACGTTATACACAGTTGGGGAACCACGTAAAGACCTTTTCTTTTCTTGATTGTTCTTTGGGCGTTGTGTGTTCGCTGGTGTTGCCGATTTCTCAACCTTCGTATAGGCTGTTGAACTAGATCTTGTTTTGCCTTTGAAATCTCGATAGTAGAATCAACAAAGTTTGTGGCATAAACCCTAACCCAGGATCTGTTAGACACAATATATGGATGAAAAATAGAAGAAAGTTTAAAAGACATACACAAATGACAACTCTTACTTTACATGGTTCACCCCAAAACTAGAACTACGTGTGCAGATCTGATGTGGTTTTCATGATAATAATGATCTGAATATAGGACTTGAGTGGAAAAGTTATTAAGTGCTCGTCGAGCACCACGTGGGACTCCATCACACATTGGTCTGGGCTCCAGCAAATGGAAAGTTTCTTTCTTGGCACCGCCACGTGGTGCTCCTGAGGCCTTCTCTATCACACATTGGAGTGGCTCCACCATTAAGTATGTGGCTACCACACCAATTTGTGGTGGGGAAGGCCCCATGGTGCTCTAGGAGCCCTGATAATTACTCAACTCATTTAGTCCCATGGTGCTCTAGGAGCCCTGAATAATTACTCGACTAAAATGAGTGCACATTTATACCTCCTTGCTACAATACGTACAACTATATAACTATATATACAGGAGTTAAGATAGATTTACACGAAAGAACTCGCCTTGGCACTGCCCCCGAACTCCTTCCAGGACCAGTGCTCCGGTTTTGATGGGGCATGCTGAATTTAGCATTGCATTGTCCATAAGTATGGGTTATTTCGGGTATTTTCTTGAGGTGCCATGGCTATGTACCTTATTTATCTTCTAGGAATGTCAATAGTTTGGTGATAAGCATGTTGACGTCACCATTGTTGTTGTCTGGTGCCCGGTCTATATTTATTAATCTATCAGGTTCCCGGTCTATATTTCATGTTACACCAAGGTACTCTCTTATGTGTTAATGTTCCTCTCTTTTTCATTTCAGTCCGCGTTAAATGCAACTACGTTATGTGCATATGTGTTTGTTTGTGGCTTACAAGTTACACACCCTGCGGAAATCATACCCTTCATCGCTCTTCTAAATAGCAGCAAGAGTGAAAGACAAAGGTAGAAGATCTATAGAACCTTCTATGGCATCTTTAGGTATCCGTGGTTACCTGGCCTACATCAGTAACTGTGCACCAAGTTAGATACGCCATCATAAGTATCAGCTAGTGCCACATGTTGGATTACACAATAGAAAGTACTCTAGTAAATTTGTTGTCGAAATCATCCCTTTCCTTCCGTCCTCTTACAGGAAAAGGGAAAGCCATTGCCGAAGTTTGGTGATTGGGATGTGAATGACCCTGCATCAGCTGAGGGATTTACTATGATCTTTAATAAGGCCAGGGATGAGAAAAAGACTGGTGGCACACCTGAGTCACCAACAAAGATGGAGTCCAATCTCATGCATGGAGCGAACCCTGTCAAGCCTCAGCCAGTAAGTTATTCTTTACACTACCTTTTTCTGTTTGCAGTTGAAGAGATTTGAAGCATATTCACTAATTTTGGTGATGCTGCTAGTTAGCATCATCTATTTTCCCAGACGCAGGAACTCATCTTTCTGCATCTACCTAGGGCTTGTTCTTTATTGAATTACTTTTATAGATGGTCTTAATCTATCTTTCATATAGGATTCACTGGTGGAATACATCAGAAAAAGAACCTGCTGAATTGGTTAGGCTTAGGCCGTAAATGATCATTTCTAGACTGGACAAGTACAGCGAATACCTTTTCCCATGGACAGATCTGGCCGAATGGACAATGTTTGTAGACCATAGAAGGAAATGCTACTGGCCTTGTATTGGATCATCCTTCCATTTTCTATTCCTTTTGTTGCCCTAAGCTAGTTTGGGATAGTCTACGTAAATGGACTTTTTTGTCGCTATATGGCTAATTATCATGCTGGTATTTCCTTTATCAAATAACCGGCACAAAATAGCATCAGAATTTTTTTTTGTCGGTTGTTCATTGGCCATGTTTGTGCTTTTTCTAATAAGTTAAAGCTGCTCTTGCAGAAAAAATGGTTTTGCTGCGCGTCCTCGCATGCAGAATCTTGATAAGGTCGTCTATGTGCAAGACCCTCAATAAAAGAACATGCTCGTAGCAGGCTCCGCCGTATTTTTCTGAAGATGAGAACTGTTGAGTAATGATGGTCTTGAATCTATTTGATCTATTGTAGAAACTATGTTGGCGAGGGTGAAGAGAAGAAAAATCGCAAACTTTATTGTATCTATTATGTATGAATTTGATGTGATACCATATGTGAAGCTTGCTCTATTTTCCTCTGCCTCTGGTATGGGCCATAGTCCGTAGAGTCCCGCCTGTGAATTTCTCTTGAAAACAAAAAACGTCGAACTTTATGTCCGTCAAGTGATGTTTGCAAGCTTTTGTGCCAGTCTGTTTCACTAGTATCTGCGTTTGGTTTTTGGGTGGCTGCTTTCATTGTACAGGACAAGCTAATTCATTTTCAACGGGCTGCGTTTAACCCTAATCTGCCTTGTTCTTTTTGTTGCCCATTTTGCATCGAAAATCAAGCAGATGGTCTGTCTTAACGATATCCGATGACATATCATGGTCTTAGGGAAAGTAGGAACTTCACTAACCCATGGTTTTTGCATGCTTGTGAAAGCAGTTGAGAAAAAAAATACTAGTGTTGTAAATGCTAAAAACAGATCCTCCTGCTGAGAGAAAATACAGAAAACAGGTGCAGTCAACCAGCTCAAACAATCACAAAGATTTATGCACTGTCATCGCAGTAAGGAGGACAATAATGCCGGAAAGATCTGTCACAAAATGGATGGTGAAAATCATGACACTTTTTTTTAAGTGAAGTTGCTCACCAGCATCACTGGCGCAGCTGTTAGGCCAACAAACCAACAAAATATGTACACAAATTTTCTTTAACTGACTCATCTGACATTCAATAGCCTCCGCTTTGAATCGCTAATCGAGAGTCGAGACTACACAAGTTTCTGTAAAGAAGAGAGAACAAAGACCAAAAACCTAACATCCTAAGTTCTGCAATTCTAAATATCCCACGCGATGCCAAACCTAAACTCTGGACATCCCCAACTTCCGTTCAAAGAGGCGGCGTAGAAGGTAAATTTGGAGAACACTAGCCCCAGTCAGAGCAGCTGATTCATACAAAGCCTTGTGAATTGCCCTCCGGCTCATTCCTTCATTTACTACATTCCAAGTCAAAAGGCATACTCAAATTATGAAACGATCAAGTTGCGAATCCTACAACACTGTCTTCAAACAATTTAATCAGATTATAGTTATGTGAAACATTTAAAAAATGCACAAGTAGGAGCGATCTTCCCTTAAAAAGAATTTGGTGGAGAACAAAACACGACTAGTGAAGTCCAAGTGGCCAATAAGAGTTTGTGCAAAGCCAAAATATCCACGAAAGGCAGTTAAGAGTTGTAAGAGATACCTATTGCTTGGCGTTCAGTCTGAGCCTCTAGCCAATGCTGTTCAAACTGAATGTTGTACAAAGCCTCTTCTATCTTTGCTATTTGATCGAGCAAAGGCTTGAGATGCTCTGCAGACACACATGACAGTTAATACTTGGCATAAGTTTAAAAAGGCTCACGGGAACAGGGAACAAATTAAACCACAGAGGCATGGCTAACCATCTTTTGCATGCTGATCATAGAATGTGAAATGGGCTTCATGCACATCAAAATCGATGGTTTCATGATAAGGGGACTTGTTAGTGAAGCAGAAACGGTAGACCCCTTTCTGCTGAGCCACAAACTCAAACTTCTCACTCGTCTTGTCATGAAAATCACGGATCTGGTCACCAGAAGGTCCCTTTACCTGGTAATCTCAGCAAAAGTTGCAAGTCAGTCATGCCGTGTGCAGAAAAGAGAATATATCCAAGTACATTCCCCGCATAAAACGTATCAAACAATTACAAAATGGAGTATCATCTTTTTTCCAGCACAAAAGATTACTGGAGTGAAAGAACATAAGAGTATGTTTTTGTCCTCATTAGAAGTCAAAACCATCAGTTTGTGTATCTCACGATTTATAAAGAACTCACGTATCCATACAGAAGGCACTTAATAGTTAGGAGGAATTTTTTACCCAAGAACTCCACCAAGTCCGAAGTATTGCATATTGCCAGAAGTAGGCACTTACCCAATTGATATCACATGACACAACTAAATGACCTCCCTTGTCTCAGACTGAGAGAGTCCACAACAATATCCATAGCACCTTCAAATAAAACATACTTGGAGCGGCATAACCAAAGGTCAATTGAAGCATATACGATAAGAAGCTGAAAGTAAGATCCAAAGACCTAACCCACCACCACATAGGGTTATGTGAATTTGACTAATCTTTCAAATGACAAATCACGTAAAAAGACAAAAGAAACAAAAGAAAAGAAACTGGGCCATTATTGCATAAATGTTCAGAAATCAAACAAACTAGCCATGGATCAACTTTCCGGTTGCCGTTGGAGTTGATGTGAGTTCAACAAACACTGGGTAGAGAGTTTCTTTGGTGGGCGTTTTTCGATGGGGGATTGTGCACGTGTCTTATTACTAAGGATCAGCTTTTACTGTTTGTTATTTGTGAATACCATCTATAGCTATACTGCATTGGTTATGGCAGGTGACGGTAATGAATGTGAACTGGGGAGTGCAGCAACCAGCAGGCAAAGCCAACAGCTTGTCCGTGCGCCCAGTGTACTTCTTTCACGACATGCTCAGGTCCCGCGTGTCTTCCAGTGGTCTTCTAGCCTTAGAAGAATTCTGTCCGCCCTGGACATCTGCAACATCCTCCCATGCCTTTTTTTAATATGAGAAAAACGGAAGGAAAAGACTGCCCCATTCGGTGACTTTCGTGTTCGCCCTCACTGAACCGACTTGGTTGATGTGGGTTTTGTTTTTATTTGCTTTTGCTGTTTTATTCTCATTACAAAATATGAGGTTAAGGGCTAGGTTGAGTTTTGGCTGGCAGCAGCACTAGGAGAGTTCATGGACTTTTCAAATCTCTCTCAATGCATTTCCTTTTTCCTATGTTGTCGATTTCATAGTTAATCTTTCACAATAACGTAATTTTCTTCGATGATAAAAAACAACACACTCTATCTTGGACTTCCACTGCTAGATCTAAGCCATAAAAGTCCAACATTCACGTGCTCTACTTTTAGGGTAGAATTTCCATTCCTTTTTACTACCATTGTAAAGGATTTGCTCCACGTCAAGTTTGAATCATAAGTAACATCGAATACTAAATAGAAACTTCACAATAGATTTCCTTCTACAATGCTCTTGCCTCATACACAGTCACGACCACTGACTAAATTGCAAATCCAGCATTCGCCAAAACAATGCCAATACTGTATTAGAGCAACCAAATACTTTAGTTTCTATCGAATGCAGTTGAGAACTACCAATATATCTGCATAGAATATAGAACTCCATAGAATTGAAAGACACGTTGCATAAAAAATAGAGCTTTTACCACAAGATCAACCCCTTCTGGAGAATAATGCCACGACCCCTCCGACTTGATAACAACAAATGAGGAGTGAATGGTGTCTGTAGCATACTCAACGTTGTGCGAGAAGCATTCTTCCCTATCTATCACAAATCTTATTCCCAACACCCCTGCTTGAAGGCTAGACAAAATTACCAGTATCAAAACCACGGCGAGATCAACGGACCGATTTTCCAGCTGTATCAGGAGTCAAATAGAGCATAAGTCATTGATCACATACAATCGACTCCAATAACTACATACTTTGAAGCCCTTATTTCGTTGAGCAGAAAAGATTTGAACTTTAGACTTAAACAAAGTGTTACTTTTTAGGGAATTCAACAGATTCAACAAACCGATTTCCCAGCTGAATCATAATTCAAATAGAGCATAAATCATAAATCACTAGCAACCGATATAACAGCTACAGAATTTCAAGCCCTAATTTCCTTGACCAACAAGAGAGTTTTTTACTTTATGTTGAAAAAAGGGGGGAAAAAAGTGTTCTTTTTAGCAAATTGAACCGAAAAGATGGGGAAATTCGCGATCAAACTAGTGATTGAAATCAAACGATGTCCCGATAGAGGAATTACAGGAAATCACAGAGAGAGAGAGAGAGAGAGAGAGAGAGAGAGAGACTACCATTTTCGCGGAATTGAAGCTGATTTTCAAGGTTGAAAATTGAGAGAGAGTAGATTTTACAGAGGGGTTTTTGAACTTGTTCGAATTGGGACGATGAAGACGAACTGTGTGTGCGTGTGTCTATTTGTCTGTCTTATAATGATTGGGTTTTAACATATGATCATTGTCGTACACTCCTGCCGGCCCTGGTGTGCCGGAGCCCCCTGCTTCTATTCGGCTCCACACGTGTTTAAAGCCACGTTGGAAACTAATTGTTGTCAATATACTGTATTAATTTTGTTCATAGACATCGTCTCCGGACCTCTTCAAAATTATGTGTAATTTATGCACATGCATCTTTCTGGAGTGATTTGGAAAATTACGTGGCGGTGCTCCCAAAATATTGAATTATTACTCATCGAAGATTTATAATGAATGGGAATTGTCTTGTTATGGAAATTAAAAAAGTGCCATTAAAATCATCGCTAAGGCCATAACGTAGCATTAAGTATCTCAAAAACAAATGACCAAAAGGGACTTAAACAGCGAAAATTAAACTTTATTAACATAACAAAAACCATAACGTGTCCTTACATCAGGATCTCAACTTTAAGTACATCTCGGAGTAGTGCTTATGTTACAAGTCCACAAAACCTTTACAATATACACATGTCAAAAGCTCAACACCCTATCTACATTCTTGTAAGTATCCTACTCTTCATTGCTTATAACAGTACTACTGCTCAAACTTTCTCAAAAAACAGGAATCAGACATGCCAATGAAGCCAGAACAAGAGACCTAAACATAACCGAAGACGGAATCCGGCCGTTATCATCCCTCAAGAACAGTGCTTGGTACACCGGCAAATTAATCATAACCATTACCAAGCAAAGACCGATTTGCAGAGTCAAACCTTCGACGAAACCATAACCCGAAACGATTTTCAAAACCCCGCCAGCAAATCCGAAAAGGTTCAGCAAAGCCAACGTCGCTATAATTGTTAACGTGACCGACGAGGTTCCAAACTCCATGGTCTCTTTCTCGTACCTCTCCAACACATCGTCGTCCACCACTTTTGCCGTGATGGAAAACGCCAATTGCGAGAACCCCAATTGCCTAGCAACGGTGTCGATGAAGGCGAAAAGGTAGGAAGTCGTCCTTCGAAACAGCCACATCCGTTGAGAGTTCCACCATGCTTTTAGTGTGTCTCCACATGCCAGGGCCTCGGCTATGCTACAAGCATTCCTGGCTGCATAAACGTATGCAAAAGGCAGGAACCAAAGGCTTGACACCTGAGTCACAGTTGAGGATACATTCGACCAAATTTTTAGCGTATTACCGAAAAATATTTAACAGATAAATGTCGGAATGGCGTACAAGATGAAAATCTCCCCCATGGTTTGCAAAAATCAAAGATTTTAACAAATGTTCCGAGGATAGATCAAGTGTTGATTTTAGCAAATGTTGATTTTATGAGATGAGAAACTCGCCATTTTCCGTACCATGGGCCAATCACCACAAGTAAAACTAAAGCGATAAAACGAATATTCTCAAAAATCTTAGTCGGGATTGTTCTCATAAGTCATAACACTTAGGCTTAAAACACACGAAAAAAATTCCTGTTTCAAAAACCAGTACTAGCCCAATAAAGGGGTCCAAACCCCTTTGAATGCGGTTCTGTTGGTACAAGACACTGAACACTTAAGAACTTTGTTGGGTCTGTAGTGTTGTCCAAAGTTCTACTTTTTCTAGTCTAATGCGTAGAAAGAGAGAGAGAGAGAGAGAGACGGGGGCGTACCTCTGGAAATAAAGGAATGCCGCGGAGCAGGCAAATGGAAGGGATGATGAGATAATAGAGCAATGCAAAGGAATTAGGAGCCCACAAAAGGTACACACAATAGCCCATTTGGGCACCCATTTTGATCTTGCCATGGGCATATATGAAGGGGCAGTATTTGGACAAGAAAATATAAAACATGCCTTTACACCACCTCTCGTGCTGGACAAGAGCTTGATCTAGGGTGTTTGGAGCCATACCCACAAAGGAATTCACTTCTGGATTGTAGCAGACTGATTTCCATCCCCTGCATTGGATTGTCAATCCGGTTATGACGTCTTCCGACAAACACCCGTACACCAATCCCATCTGCAAATCCATACACATGAAATGCAAACAATCAAAGCGTAAACTGATCACGACAAAACTTAGGATACCAAAGAGGATATCTTTGGAGATTTTGAGTTTCCGTTCAATGGCTTCATTGGCTTGTATAAAGCATCATTATCTTTGTTTATACTGAGCAAGTTTAAGGAACATGTGATGACAATGCTAGCTTGTGCGCGAGCAAAATACAGTTAAACAAGTTTAAGGAATAATACTAAGGTTTACTAAGGAAATGTTATTCACTTGGCAGCACATATGGTTTCGCCTTCCAAATTTACAATCAAGGATCCGTTTCTGTACAGATGCATATGCGTGAATAGACAGAGAGCGAGCGATACCTCTTTTCCCCATTGTGTGCCCTTCTCATAGCTACAATTTGCAAGAAGTTTTGCTCCTTGTTCCAATTCATGGACAGAACTGTCTTTCATTGTATTGCATAGACTGTTGTTCAATTTTCCTTTGTAGTTTCTGGAGAACTGAACTCCACAAAGGCTTTCTCTCCGATGAAAGCATCCAGTGCCACAGTAAGGGGCCCCATCACATCCATCCATGCCAGGAACCTCAATCTTTTTGAACAACATTCCAAAGTAAATTATCCATCAGTTTCTACACCCAAACTAAAAAAACGAAGAGCCTTGTGAAGAATTATGCGATTGTGTTTTTTTCCTTAATTCAAAATCCAACATTTTAATCGAGCAATGCTATGGTGACCACATTTACTGTATTGGTAGAATGTGCTTCATTACCTGACAAAATGGGACACATACTACTAATACATCGGTGACAGATCACATAGTCACGGTACCCAAGTGACAGACGTGGTCACCGAAATATTAGTGATTTCGATATAGTCCAACTTCATGACCTCTGGTATACCTCAAATATTGGTAAGATTTACTATAATTTAACTTCAAATTTTGGAGGGAAAATTTAACAGAAGCTAATATGGGTTTGTGTTACCACCTTGTAAAGTACACTGGCAGCATTTGAGTAAATATCATTCTTGGTGGTGATGTCATAATTCTGTGGATACTGCACGAACGATATCATGTGGCCCCTCTCTTCATCCATGAAGAAGCAGAGTGCCTCTTTTATTGCATCTGAGTTATTCGAGTACATATCGCAGTCCACGTTAAGGATAATCGGCGCATTGCTTATTGCTGCAGATACTCTTATCTGCACATTCAAACTGATTTTAGCGAAACGTTTCGGAACATATGGCAAATGGGATGTTCACATGACTGGTATCTACAAGAGAATAGGAATTTTTTTTAAATGGACCCGGTTTGTTACCAGTGAGTTCATGGACCCAGCTTTGAAGTTATGAGGGAAATGAGGTCTCTTCTCTCTTGCCAAGTACACTAGTGTTGGCAATTGATGACCGTCGTCATCAACTGCATCCGGGTTCCTTCCGTCGATTAGAATCTGATAACAGTTAAAAAGCACAATGTAATAATTAGACTTGGGAAGGTAAAGCTAAAATTTCATGGTGTTGAAGTGTTTTCACTGAAAAATGTGAAGTTACCTGTACAATGGACTGATGATTCTGTCTTGTTGCTTCAGAGTTCCATTCCGAAAACCCTTTGTGTTGATCCCTTATGTCTTTTGAAATACTCCCCTTTTCAATGGCTGATTCTATCCGGCATTTCATATCTTCGTATAGTTTCTAGCAAACAAAAGAAGGAACTAATAAACTTGCTCCAGCAACATGAAATATATGAACATTAAATCTTCACCTTAACAGCAAGCCATTCTTTTGCTGCTGCTGTATCTTCTGGGATGGAATTCTGAGCAAAATAGGCTGCCGGGGACCTGGGCTCTACCCTGAATTTCTTGCAAAATGGTATCCAATGCTTAGAGAAACGAGAGGCCTCAAGTAGAGCATAGAAAGTGAATTCTGAGCCACCGTCATCCGAAAGGTAAACACTCAATTTATCAGGTGGGTAATTGTATGACATTACTGATAAGACGGTGCTGATCACCATTGTCGGAGGCTCTATTTTGGGATCTGCCGTGCATACAAAAATATCAACTGGCGGTAACTTGTCCCCGTACCTGTAGCATTTTATCACGTCAGAATGGAGAAATTTCTAAATACCAAGAACATGGAAATTAACCTCGTAACATAGTCATGTCATAGTACTCTACATTAAGCCATATCATGAGCACAGTTAATTAAATCCAGGAAATATTGTTGCTTTTCCATGGATTTGTATCATCAACTGCACATTGTAGCTACAGGTGACTCACATTCAATAATCGCGTAAATCTAATGTTTTTGTGTGCTTGTGCATTTTCTTCTGGGATGTTTTGCCGGTCGATCGCGAAATCTTTGGGGACCAGAGGGGAAGAAATGGATCCCTGATGGTGTTAGAGTTTCTCTTAGATGGAGATTCACTAATGATTCAAGTTTTGAACTTTTGTGTGGAGTTTCGCTCATTGTCACGGCTATAATACACACTCTTTCTTTGGTGTGTATCATATGTACAAGTTATCTACAGTTGGATCTTAAAAAGTTATGAATCAATTACTTGTTAACCTGAGCAACGAGTGACCTAACAAATTGAACGAAAAAAAGAGATAAATTCACTTACCTCCCCAGAGGTTTCTGACAAATACAAAAACATTCCCTATGCTTTTTGAAATTCCACTGCCCTCTTTTACTTTTCAAATTAATTGTCAAATTCTCCCTTGCCATTACTTTTAGGCTAGCAGTGTTCACTTTTTGCACGAAATGACCGCAGTACCCTTAGTATATATCGTCCACCCTCAAAAAAACCGTAACCGTTTTTCATTTAAAAAAATATTTTTTGAAATTTTTTGTTGAAAACAACAAAATTTTGAATTTTTTTTTGAAATACAAAAGTTTTGAAAATATTTTTTTGGATAAAAACTAGTTTTTGGCAAACCGTTATTTAAAAATTAAAGTTTAGAAATAGTTTTTTTCCCAAAAGTCCGAAAATAATTTTAAAAAAAACTGTGTAAAACACTATTTTCAAATTTAATTTTTTTTCCTTCAAAAAACTATTTTCAAAAAGTATCCTTTTTTGAATTTTTTTTCTCTTTGATATACGTTTTTTCTTTTAAATGAACAACAATATAATTTTTTTGAATTTTTTTTTAACTCTATTTTTTAAATATGGTTTAAATTACACCATAACTATAGTTTGGAAAATTTTAAAGAGTTTAAATTTTCAAGAAAGTTGAGCCATAGCTATGGTAAAAGTGTTTTCAAATTCTAAGGGAAGAGAGGCTCAAATTAGTATCTGAAATTAATTTAGAATAAAAATATCTTCTTCTTCTTTTTGTGAAAATTAAAACTAAAATTATTTTAAAGAAAAAAAATTTATTTCTTCGATATACACTTTAATCGATTACCCAATCGATTATACATGGTTGAAAAGTTATGATTTTTTACTATAAAAGTTGCGAGACGAATGAAAATGTTACGAAACATATTTGTGAAAAGTTACGGATTTTTTTCTAAAAGTTACGAGACGCAAAAAAATGTTACAAATCATATTTGAGAAAAGTTATATTTTTTGTCTCAAAGTTACGAGTCCCACAAAAAGTTACGAAATGCAAGAAAATGTTATGAATCATATTGCTGAAAAGTTACGAACTTTTAGTATAAAAGTTATGAAACTCATAAAAATGTCATATGAATGACTGGTTCTCTAGGTCATTTATTATGAGGTGACGCAATATAAACCACACAACGGGTGTATATTGTAGATTTCCCCCCTGATCCAAAGCTAAATTATTTACTACTTCTTCAAAGAGTAAAGAAATCATCAGATATAAAAACTAAGTAAAAACTGCGGGATATCGAAATTTAATTGCGTTTCTCACTATCCCATAGTTGCTGAAACAGATATCAAACTGAGCCCGGCATTGAGATATATAGAGAGGGGTAAAACCTGTTTATGAGCCTGTCCTTGAACGTATACCGATGGATAATATTCCAACGAACAGATTGAGTAATGATCCAGTAGAAACCAAACCAGAGCTCGGCAATGAACATACCAATCCATGCCCATCTTCCCTTTTCTCCTGCTGTTGGGATGTTCATAAATCTATATACCCATATCAAGCATGTCCCCATCAACACTGTGATTGCATATATCCTGTATGCAAATTTACCCTTGGCAACTTTTGTCTCGAAAAGAGGCTGCAGAGCTTCTTCTTCTCCTCCATTATGTCCACCCATCTCCTTACAAGGACAAAGCTAGAGTATGTATATTCAAAGGGTTTTTATCGAGATAGTGGACTCTTGTCAAGAAAAATTCTAGAACTGTGAATGTATGCCTAAGATTTGTTTACAAGTTTGTGTGGTTGATGTTGGGATTCTTTTGCTCATGTGAAAATCCAATTATTGAAAAGTGAAAAATACAAAGAAAAAGAGAAAAGGCATGAGGGGAGCAGGTTGATTTAATGGGAAGAGAAGATGAAAGTTGTCCAATGTGATTTCTCTCATGTGACTGTTGGTCTCCTAGGGAGGGAGACAAGAAAAAAAGGCTTTGCTTGTATGTGTTATGTTGAGAGAGAGGAGAGCAACAGGAGAAGGGCACGAGGGAGGGCAGCCCGTGGGGGTTTGCCGTGCTCTCCGGGGTTGTGAGTTTGAGTGGAGAAAATGGTGAGAAAAAATAGAGCGTGGGAATGAGTGAAAAACTATGTATAGAGTCATGTGTTAGGTGCTCTTTGGGTGAGTTTTTTTTTTCACGTCACATTGTATCTTTGTTTTACCAAATATAGTGAACATATCTCTCTCCTGTGGACGTACCCGATTTGGGGAACCACGTAAAAATTGTTTGTGTGTTGATTTGTGCTTGCGTTTTATTGTTTAATTTTATTGCGCTTCTGTTGCGGTGGGATTAGGGTGTTAAATCCCTAACAGTTGGTGGGAGTTGCTCTTGTAGTAAGGAATTATGGAGTGCAATGGATGTCAAAATGAACCTTGTCAAAATGAACATTATTACCACTTGTCAATGTTTTTTTCCTCAGTGGATGTCAAATCCCAAAAAGAATGTTGACTGGTCCCGGCGAAGTAGCTGGAAAATCTAATTCAGTGGTCATGAGATGCCTATCTGTTAGCCCAAAAGATTGATTTTGATCATAACAAAGCATGAATTATTGACATTGAAATATAATGAACATTGTGATACTTGATACTCATCTGAATAATTTCTAGAACAACTCCTGAAAGCGAGATATTACCGGCCTTTTTCAGCTGTTCTTATGCAATTCTTAACGACAGAAATCTATTTGGTGCATTTTAGTTACTAATAACTATAGGAGATTACATTTTTAAATGGTAGAGGGTAATCTGCACTTCTTTTTTTTTAACAGGAAAATATTTTATCACAAATACAAGAATCAATCAAAACTACCAAAATCTAAGACGAGCACTGAAAAGAGCACACAGGCTCATAGACACGTACTGCCAAAGCAGACAAACACTAGGTTTTAGCATGAAGTCTCCTCGATTTAGTAGTAGAGATCTAAATTAAGGATACCCAGCTCAAATTATTAAGCACAAAGAATACAGATGAAATCAACCCACAGAGGGGTAAGAGAGCCCACAAAGGGGAAAATAACCAACATAGGGGAACTAAAAGAAACGGCTGGGAAGACTATCACCATAGCCGCCACCACCGCTGCCGGGTCCGGCTGCGGCGACTTATTCGCCGGAGATGCTCCAAACCGAGCCTCAAACTCCTATCTACACTAGATCTGGCCCCGCACAGCCGGACGAAGAGGGTGGAGTTCGAACTGTGAAGGGAGAGTGAAAAAAAAAACGGTGGTCGAAGTAATGGATGGAAGCCGGAGAGGATCGGAGGAGGTGGAGGCAAGAGAGATGAGGCTAGGGAGGAAATCTGTCAAGAAGGGTTAGGTTGAATAATTGTAAAGTTTGTATTGAAAATAAGAAATTCGGAAGCATAAACTGAAATCATATATACACAACCTCAGAGTCATCAAGGATACTTGAGGTCCTTTATGAAATCACGAAAACACACATTCGTACACATTGCTGTTCAACGTGTCTCAATACACAGGAATCAGACATGCCAATGAAGCCAGAAAAAGAGACTTAAACATAACCGAAGACGGAATCCGGCCGTTATCATTCCTCATGAAGAGCGCTTGGTACACCGGCAAATTAATCATAACCATTACCAAGCAAAGACCGATTTGCAGCGTCAAACCTTCGACGAAACCATAACCCGAAATGATTTTCAAAACTGCCCCAGAAAGCCCGAAAAGGTTTAGCAGAGCCAACGTTGCTATAATTGTGAACATGACCGATGAGGGCCCAAACTCCATGGTCCCTTTCTCGTACCTCTCCAACACATCGTCATCGACCACTTTAGCTGTTATGGAAAATGCCGTTTCAGAGAAACCCAATTGCCTAGCAAAGGTGTCGATGAAGGCGAAAAGGTAGGAAGTCGTCCTTCGAAACAGCCACATCCGTTGAAAGTTCCACCATGCTTTGAGTGTGTCTCCACATGCCAGGGCCTCGGCTATGCTACAAGCATTCCTGGCTGCATATACGTATGCAAAAGGCAGGAGCCAAAGGCTTGACACCTGAGTCATAAGTGACAATACATTGGACCAAAATCTTAGAGTAATACCGAAAAATATTTGACATAGAAATGTCGGAATGCAGTGTGGTGCGTTCATCCTAGTAGAGTGTTGGGGGGCAGAGCCATTATTTTTTTACGTTTAGTAGCAACTGGGAGCAAAACCATACGCGGTTTTTCTGTACATTATCTCTAAATCTTCTAATCGAAATCCTAAATGAAGAAATTCGAAAGATCATGGCCGTCAAACATCAAGAGAGCTAAAAAAAAAAATTCCGAGGACAAGTCAATCTGAAATACCAGATGCCTTTAAACTGAAATTTCTAGACACTCTTGCATAAGGGCATGAGTACAAGATGAAAATCTCACCCATAGTTCTGCAATGTGATATTTTCCATACAATGGGCCGATCAACACAAGTAGAAAATAAAGCGAAAAAAGGAATACTCTCAAAATCTTAGTCGGGTTGTTTACATAAACCCACATGAAAATTTTTGCTTTTCGAAAATCAGTGCTTGCCCAATAGTTGCTCCAAGCCCCGTCGAATGCACTTCTGTCACTACAAATGCTCAGCACTTGAAAACTTTTATGGCTCTGTATCGTTGTTCAAATTAAGTTATATTTAGAGTGTCCTAGTATCCAGTTCTACATTTTTCTAGTCTGTTGTGTAGAAAAAGAGAGAGATAGAGCGTGGGGGCATACCTCTGGAAATAAAGGAATGCCGCGAAGCAGGCAAATGGAAGGGATGATGAGATAATAGAGCAATGCAAAGGAATTAGGAGCCCACAAAAGGTACACACAGTAGCCCATTTGAGCACCCAGTTTGATCTTGCCATGGGCATAGATGAAGGGGCAGTACTCGGACAAGAAAATATGAAACATGCCTTCACACCACCTCTTGTGCTGGACAAGAGCTATATCTAGGGTGTTTGGAGCTACACCCAGAAAGGCCGGCCTTTTTGGATTGTAGTAGACTGGTTTCCAACCTCGGCATTGGATTGTCAATCCTGTTATGATGTCCTCCACCAAACACCCATACACCAATCCCATCTGCAAATCCATACACAAGAAAATATATCATCTTCATCATCATTCCGGCTTTAACAGTGGCAATAGTGATGAACCCAACAAGGAGTTGTTCTAATACTTCAGATTTTCGAAGAAAATGTTGTTCACTAGATGGTGCATATGGTTTCGCCGTCCGAATTTACTATCGTGGATCTCTCCCTGTATATATGAATATACATGCCAGTTAGAGAGAACGAGAAAGAGAAAGAGAGACAGACCTCTTTTCCCCACAGTGTGCCCTTCTCATAGCTACAATCTGCAAGAACTTTCGATCCTTGTTCCAATTCATGGACAGATCGGTCTTTCGTTGTATTGCCCAGACTGTTCAATTCTCCTCTGTAGTTTTTGGAGAACTTAAGTCCACAAAGGCTTTCTCTCCGATGAAAGCAGCCTGTGCCACAGTACAAGGCCCCATCACATCCATCCATGCCAGCAAGCTCAATCTTTGTGACCAGCATTACAAAGAAATTTATCCATCAGTTTCAAGCCCACAAAAACAAAAAAAATAATTGGAAGGACTAAAATCAGTAGAATGAGGAGTGGTTTTATCCTGGGCATTGCGTAAAATCTGGCTCACAAATTGATCACATTCTCGGTTTAGTTACGAATGGTATAAGGAACCCGCCATTGATATGTGATAAATTTTCCGGGATCAGTTAACTCACTCCACGGGATTATAATATTCCCCGCATGGGCTACAAATTTGGTCTTGGGCAACAAAATTTTCAGTGCTCCTGGGGCACGCCCGAAGCCTTCGTTTCAATCACATAAGGGGTTCAACCACTAAATATATGGGACCAACACAAATGTGTGATTGAAAAGACGTGATTTGGTCCAGGAGCCCTGGATAATATATCCACAATCCCACCCTCGTAATTGCACCTCAAACGAATGCTAAAATTTAGACATTAGTAAAAAATAGTCCAATCTCATAACGTCTGGTATACCTTAGAGATTAATAGGATTAGCTATTATGCCACTGAAAATTGGAACAATAATGAAAGCACAAGACAGATAAGGATATTTGTTTTCCCACCTTATTAATTGCACTGTAAGAATTTGCATAAATATCATCCTTGGCGATGTTATCACAACTCTGCGGATGTTGCACATACGATACCGTGTGGCCCCTCTCTTTATCCATGAAGAAGCAGAGTGCCTCTTTTACTGCATCTGAATTGTTTGAGTACATATCGCAGTCGACGTTAAGGATAATCGGTGCGTTGCTTATTTCTGCAGATACTCTTATCTGCACATGCAAACTGACTTTTAAGTAAAACGTAGCGGATCACTGCAGTATTTGATTTGAGCCGATTTGGTTTTATATGTTAGTGAATAAAGCACAGATTCAAATGCAGCATACTTTATAGAGATAGTAAAACATCAGGAAATCGCGATACAGAATTACAAAAAATAAGATACGGGTATGGCCAAGACGGGTATGGCCAAGGTACGATTGTTGAAAAAAGAAAAGTGAAAATGGACCCAGTTTATTACCAGTGAGTTCATGGAGCCAGCTTTGAAGTTATGAGGGAAATGAGGTCTCTTCTCTCTTGCCAAGTACACTAGTGTTGGCAATTGATGACCGTCGTCATCAACTGCATCCGGGTCCCTTCCGTCGATTAGAATCTGGTAGCAGAACAAGCATAATGCAATTACTCTTGGTGTGGAAAAGTAAGAAATTACATGGTGTTGAAGTGTTTTTCACTTATAAGAATGTGAAGTTACCTGTACAATGGACTGATGATTCTGTTTTGCCACTTCAGAGTTCCATTCCGAAAACCCTCTGTGTTGATCCCTTATATCTTTTGAAATACTACCTTTTTCAATGGCTGATTTTATCCGGCAAGTCATATCTTCATACAGTTTCTAACCAAAAAAATGAGGGACAGAAACTCAAGCAATGGATTTATACAGGCAAAATTTGTTTCTATTGTTAATCAATGTGAACAAACTTTAATACTCCCCCACAAAACAAAACAACGCGGCAATGAGTTGAGAGACAGGCTCATATACTAAATCGAGAGGTAATAATTAATCAATGTATCCGTATCTCCCTGCATGTGGAACCAGGCGAACCCTATCTCGCATATGGAGAGGTAAATGAAGGATTCTTAATATCGGGATCAAAAGGAACAAGATGCTCTTAAGCTAAAGCACAAACATGGCACAATTAAGCGAGTTTTGTAAAAAGGTCTCCGAAAGTCTAGCTCTGATGACATGTTTAAGCCTTCAACTCAAAACATCACTCTAATGCTCCCTATACCAATAAAAAGTGAACCAGTTGATTATTTTTTCTTTTGGTTGATGAAAATCGCCGATAGAAGGAAACAGGTGAACATTTTGATTTCTACCTTAATATGCAACCATTCTTTTGCTGCTGTTGTGTCTTCTGGTTTGGAATTCTGAGCAAAATAGGCTGCCGGGGACCTGGGTTCCAACCTGAATTTCTTGCAAAAGGGTATCCAAAGCCTAGAGAAACGAGAGGCCTCAAGTAAAGCATAGAAAGTGAATTCTGAGCCACCGTCATCCGAAAGGTAAATGCTCAATTTATCAGGTGGGTAATTATATGACATTACTGATAAAACAGTGCTGATCACGATTGTTGGAGGCTCCATTTTGGGATCCGCTGTGCATACGAAAATGTCGACCGGCGGTAACTTGTCCCCATATCTGTAGCATTTTATCACGTCAGAATGGAGAAATTTCTAAAAACAAGAATCAATGGAACATGGAAATTAAGACTACAGGATGTCCTCTTCCGGCAGTAGTACCCTGATTATGCAGAGGAAGCTGAATTCGTGCCGTTTTAGGAGATGATCATTCACGCTGAATTTATAGGGAGCACAATCTTAGTGGAAGTGTGGACTCTGAAATTAAAAGGAGTCCAATACTTGGTTGTCTAATTCAAATGGGACACATGGCAGCATTTAGGGAATTTTGATCAAGATCAACGGTGTGTATATTAATAATGTTCGAATAAGTGAAGGCGGTTCAAGTAGGGGTGCACATCGGTCTGGAAGTCTGCCCATCCTGCCCAAAGCCTTTTTTTTAGGGTTCTGGATAATTATTTAGGCCCATATATTGGACTGGGTTGGGTTAAGACTTTAAGCCCGTTTACTGAATGTGTTGGGTTTGGGAACCGGCCCAATGAAAATAATAAAATTTTAATTGGATTGGGCTTGGGGATATTAAATGAAGCCCAATTATTAATGGGCCGGACTTAGGCATGCACAAGTCTCGTATTTTAAGCTCGTTTGCTAAATGGGCTAGGTTTGGGAACCAGTCCGACCCAATGAAAATAATACACACACACACATACCACATACATATATTGTTAAGGCTACAAAGTCCTAACTGCTTAGGTTTTTTTTTTTTTTTTTAAGCGGCACATCTCTTCTTATTCAAGAGTAAGTTTCATCGATCTTTGTCTTCTTGCTCTTCAATTTGTTCTTTTTCTTTAACAGTTCCATACTTTAATAGTTTTGTAAGAACTTAGAACTTTAACTACAGTTGCTATGGTTGTGAATTCTAATTTGTGATCGATATGGTTGATTAATTTATATTTGTAATATGTTTTAAAAAAATACATGGGCTTGTTGGATGGGCTTGGAAAATTAAAATTTCAATTGGGTTGGGCTGGAGTATATTAAATAAAGTCCAATATTAATGGGTCGGGCTTAGGCCTGCACAAGTCTCGTTAGTATCTAGTATAAGCCATAGGGGTGAAAATCAGTCGGTTCGGTTCGGTTTTTGGGGTGTCCGGGACCGAACCGATTGGTTTGGGGTAGTTTTGATGGGAACCGATCCAGACCGAAAAAAACAATGGACCGATCGGTTCGGGGTGGTTCGGTTTTTTTTTTTCGGTTTTTTCGGTCCGGCGTTAAGATTGAGATGGACGGCTAGGATTTGTTATTTTTGGGGGGTCAAGATCATTTTTTTGGGTTTTCGGTCCAGATAGGGGTGGTTTCGGGGCAATTCGGTCCAAATTGGCATGATTTCGGTTTGGTTCGGTTCGGTCCAAACCAATTTCCAGGAAACCGAGACCGAACCGATAATTTTTCGGTTCGGTTCGGTCCAAACCGAAGTCAGCCGACACAGCTTTTCCCCGACCGAAAACCGAACCAGTCGGTCGATTTTTTTCGATTTTTTCGGTTTTTCGGTTTTTCTTTCACCCCTAATAAGCCAGGCCTGAATCCGGCCCAACCCGGTATATGTGCACCCCAAGGTTGAAGTAACGAGTTTTTAGGGAATCAGCTACTATAAACGAGAGAAATCCACCGCGCCTCACAATTTCAATTTCAATCAGTTATCTTTCAATTCCACGATGTTCAAGTTTCTTACCTTGTTTATTTTCACGTTTAACTTGTTTCTTAACGTTTTTTTTCACGTTTTTTTTTTTTGTAAGTTTTACTCATCTTTTATTTTCTTGTACTGACAACGTTGTTACTTTGATTCATCAGAAATACAAGTAACCTTTTAGTTTCCAGCTGTTCACTAAATTTGAAGTCCTTATTGTACAAGGCATACTCCGATCATATTTTACGGTGTTTTCAAGGGTCGTAAATGCAATTCCCTATATAGAAGTCAGTATCAGGCTTTATAGCCTTATTCAAGAGTAGATCACATCACAATTTTAGCACGGCCTTTCCTTGAACGTTTTAGAGCATAACAAAATGTCTGAAACATAACTCGAGATACAATTATGTGATGTGGAATTCATCAAATGACTCTCTATACGGTTATGATATGAGTTGCGTTTTTAAGTTATGTTCCTAGCATTGAGAGAGAGAGAGAGGAAGAGGGGACCTTTCCATGAGCCTGTCCTTGAATGTATACTGATGGGTGACATTCCAACGAACAGATAATCCTTTGGCAAATAATTCATAATCCGGATTTTGGATTATTCATTTTGTCTTTATTCAAAATTTGTTTGCATTTGTTAGTTTTGCGTCAAGATTTTGTGATTTCTGGATTCCTCTTGACGAGACGAATCCAAATAGTATAAAATTATGGTCAAAAGTAATTTTTTTTTTAATAAAGCCAAAATTAATCCAATAATCCAAGTATTTTCGGCTTTATTCAAAAAAATATTACTTTTGACTATCATTTTATACTCTTTGGATTCATCTCGTCGAGAGGAATCCATAAACCACGAAAACTTGACGCAAAACTAACAAATGCAAAAAAAAAAAAAAAAAAAACGAAAAAAACTAGAAAACCGGATTAAGTTTTTTTGCCAAAGGATAAGTAATGATTGAGTAGAAACCAACCCAGAGCTTGGCAATGAAGATACCAATCCAAGCCCATGTCTGTACTATAGTAAACATATACTAAGGTCTTAGTTATCTAAAGCGGCTGGTTGAGAGTAGAAGCATGACAGTAAGGAATTTACTCTATCAAGATTGTTCGCTCAACTCTTCAGGGGCTGTTCCACTAACCCAATTTTTTGAAAAAATTGATTTTTCACGATTTTTTATGTGATGTGTTGTGAGAGAATGACTTGTTTCGGTGTTTGGAAAAAACAGTTTTTTTTGTTAGTAGAACACCCCCTGACTGTCAAGAAAAAACTTTGATGATTTGTCTGATCGTAACTATTTTAGGATTCCGAAATTAATTGAGACGTAGAGTTAGAGTAAAAGGTAGGTTCTTATGTCTGTCTATCGAATGGAAGAGAATTCATTGAGATGTGCATCAATTATCGGACATCCTATTAGAGAAAGAAGTGACAACATCCGATTATAAAACGAAGTGGCAATAAGATGCAAATTATGTACATGAATCTCCGGGAGCTGTGCCGCAAATTGTTTTATGCTATGAAAGTGCCTAAAACCCTAGGGTACCCTATGAAAGTGTCTAAACCCTAGGGTACCCTGTGAAAGTGTCTAAACTACTAAAACCCTATAATTGAAAAGTGCACCATAAACCTAAACCCTAAGGTACCATATGAAAGTACCTAAAATACTAGGGTACCCTATGAAAGTGCTTAAACAGCTAAAATCCTATAATTGGAAAGTGTACCCTAAGTGCCTAAACCCACTATACCCTACCCCAAATAGCCTAAACTCCCTAAAATTGAACCCTAAAATTGAATCCAATCCCAAAAGACAATTAATTTTGTCCCACTCACATGAGAGAGAGATAGATAGAGAGAGAGAGAGAGAGAGTCGGGCATGAAAGAAAGTCTGACACGTCGCTTTCATTGTTCATTGGTCAGAGTCGTCAGACCATAATTAAAAGCTTTCATTAGGGGTGAAAAAAAAACCGACGGGACCCGAACGGACCGAAAAACCGAAAATTCGGTTCGGTTTTCGGTCGGTCCAACCTGGAAAAAAATCGAAAAAACCAAACCGAAAAAACCGAAATGCATCTCGGTTCGGTTTCGGTTTTCCGAAATTTTTGTCAGACCGAACCGAACCGAACCGAAATACCCTAAAATCATCCCGATTTGGACCGAATTACCCCGAAACCACCCCTATTTGGACCGAAAATCACCCCTATCTCGGTTTCCTGAAATTGATCCCGCAAAAAATAACAAATCATAGCCGTCCATCTCAATTTTAACGCCGGACCGAAAAAACCGAAAAATCCGAAAAAAACCGAAAAAACAGAACCACCCCGAACCGATCGGTCCATTGTTTTTTTCGGTCGGGATCGGTTCCCGGAAAAATCACCCCGAACCGATCGGTTCGGTCCGGAACACCCCGAAAACCGAACCGACCGATTTTCACCCCTAGCTTTCCCTAGCTTTCATTACGTCACTTTCATTGGCATGTCGCTTTCATTGGTCAGAGCACGGCTTTGCTCCTCCTTCACGTGCGGCTTTCTTACTCTAATTCATTAAGGGTATTTTTGTCTAGTTTTGTCCTTGAACCCTCAAATATTTCCTATCAATGTATTGGAAGCATTAAAATAAATTAGACTAGACTAAACACTATTTAAAGCTCCAAACTTGGTCTTTAGATCAATTTTCTATTGTTTTATTAGGTCATAGTGTTGACTAATGAGAGAATCATTGATTCTGGTTCGAGAATATCAATTGAAAAAGAACGAAGGGGCAATAATAGTCATTTATGTGCAGCAAATTGTTTTATGGGGAAATGACGGTTCAGTGGAGGTAGGGGTAAATAATGCCAATCTCATGACACACTTTTTTGAAATCATCAGTTGATGGGTGGAGGAATAATAATTCCAGATTCATGGCAAGAGAAAAATTTAGGGACAACAATACCCTGAGCCTTAAAATCCTGTGCAAATTAACCCCCCTCTTCCCTCCCCAAATCAACGTAATACATCTCTCGACTCTCAATCTGCAAACGGTGCCTTACCACCACGACCACCGGCGAGAAAGGAGCATACGGGCTCTCGGACGAACGCTAAAGCAGTGTTGCGAACAAGAAAACCCATTGTCGGACATCATCCATCGCCGCCACCGGGAAACCTAAACCACCATTTAGTGACCTTTAGGGTCAGAGGATATGGGCCCAAGGGCTTGGGAAGTCATAAGGATGGTCGTCGGCGTGTCCACGTCCAAACCCAGTGGGTAACGAACCTACTGTTATGATTTTGAGTTGCTTTGACGAAATTACATTGGACCACCCTTGACCTTTGAAGAAGATATAGTGTGGCCAAGAGGTTTTGTAAATTGCAGATTCACCCTGGGTCCATTTCAATTGCACCCCGGAAAAAATTGAGCCTTGGGATTTTTTTTTTTTTTTGGCACCCTAGGTCTATTTCAATTGCACCTTGCATGTAAGTGTGTTGCACTAAAAAAAAACATTGCATGTTGGTCCATATTATCAGCATTGCACCTTGGGTCCATTCCTATTGCACCTTGAATGCAATTGTGTTGCACTCACAAAAAAAAAACATTGCACTCGTGTTGGGTTGGTCCATATGAGGGTGCTAGCCACACGCTGGCAAACCCAATTGGACTAATATGAGTGCAATACTTTTATTTTGGAGTGCAACAAAAGTATATGTTTGGTGCAACAAAATTACATTCAGGGTGCAATGTTGAGACGCCCCAAAAGTATAATATTTTTATTTCAGAGTAAAACGAGTGCAATGTAATTATTAGACAGTGCAATGGTTTTTCATCGAAGGTGCAATAAAACTTCTGTTGGGGTGCAATATTAAGGAGCAATGAGTAGGGTGCAATATTAAGGAGCAATGAGTAGGGTGCAATATTAATACACTCAAGGTGAAATATTAATACACTAAAGGTGCAACATTTTTTCATTTAAGGAGCAATGGTAATTTTTTCCAAAATGAGAGGTTTGATTTAAGGAGCAATGAGTATGGTGCAATATTAATACACTCAGGGTGCACTATTAATACACTAAAGGTGCAATATTTTTTCATTTAAGGATCAATGGTAATTTTTTCCAAAACGAGAGGTTTGATTTAAGGAGCAATGAGTATGGTGCAATATTAATACACTAAAGGTGCAACATTTTTTCATTTAAGGAGCACTTAAAAAAAATATTGCATTCGTGTTGGTCCATATGAGAGTGCTAGTGTGTGTCAAACCAAAGTTTCTAGAAATAAATTTTCAGCATTGCACCCTGGGTCCATTTCTATTGCACCTTTAATGCAATTGTGTTGCACTTTTTTTTTTTTGGCACCCTGAGTCTATTTCAATTGCACCTTGCATGTAAGTGTGTTGCACTAAAAAAAAGCATTGCATGTCGGTCCATATTATCAGCATTGCACCATCGGTCAATTTCTATTGCACCTTTAATGCAATTGTATTGCACTCTCGAACCAAATCCTTGCACTCATATTAGTCGACTGAGGGGTATTTTGCAACCTGAGGGTAATTTCGTAAATCAATCTCCTGGTGCCACTTATGTGGAATTATTATTTTCCGTCTCATGCATGAGGTGATTCCCAATAAGTGTTCCATGAAAATGGAATAATTCACCCTCCTTCCCACTGAACAGTCATTCCCCCTTGTTTTATTAGGCATCCCATACAGATCCACTTGTTCAAATGCAGGATACAGACAAATACCGAATACCGATAAATAATTATATATTTTTTTCATGGTCGTACTCGTACCGATCATAATTACTTTAATTATGACAAGACAAGTCAAATGAGGTTGGCCATCGAGCAAATTGATTTTTAGTCATTAGCTTTTGAATATAACGAGTCAAATGAGGTTGGCCATCGAACAAAGGAGAAACGCTTCTCGAACAAGCCTTTTTTATTTCAATATTTTTCCTCTCCATCTCACAAATATAGTCTATTACAAAATGTCGACATGTAATTTATGAATACAAATTTCAATTAATTCTTTAATTTTATGTCAACAAATGTAAGAAAATATGTACGGGTATCCTTGATTTTCTTATCCAAAAATTGGAGATTTTTTTGTTATGGACTATCTTTACTAGCGGAGGGAGTAATTGGTATAAAAAAAAAGGAACCAAGTGTTGTAAGATTAATTATTTTTAGTACCCAAAGATACACATTTTCATATATTAATCATCCATCAATGTACTTAATACCTAAAAAGTACCAAGTGTTGTAAGATTAATTATTTTTAGTACCCAAAGACACACATTTTCATATATTAATCATCCATCAATGTACTTAATACCTAAAAATTACACATTTTTATTGACGCGTAATACCAAAATGACACGCATTTGAAAAATACTATTGTTCTAGCAATATAAAAATGGTTTTGTTTTTGACCGGGAGTGGCACGTGCCACCTCTCCCTCTTTTTTTATCCTCCGTCCCTAAGCGGATGCAGAATTTGTCCGTAACCGAGGCCTAAGTACTACGTTTATTTTTACAATTTTAACTGAAATAATATTCTATACTACTAATATATTGCTTCTTGGAAAGTCTAAGTTTGTGTATATATTACATAGCCTTTTTTTTTTGTTTTTTTGTCTAAGTTTATGTTTCACACTCATGACCAAAAAATTGTTAGATAAAATAGAATTTTATAGAGAGTTTTTTCCATGCTTAAGTACCGATTTTCAGGGGAAAAAATTACATAAAAGAAACCTAAAAGGACCTATCTTATAGAACTTTTATAAATTAACCTGAAAAACTCTTACGATGAAAGAGAATATGCTTGTGATATTCATATCAATAACGGAATACATTTCATCAAAAATTGCAGCAGGCCGATAAAAAAAATTTGCCGATCAAAAAAGAATCAAGTAATGTAGCAAGCCGATCAAAAAGAATGGATTTATTACGAGGCGGTACAAAAAACAAATATTTATTACCACTAACTCCAATCATTCTTTTTAATTACCACTAACTCCATTAAGGCCAATCACTCTTTTTTAGGGCTTAGGCACTTAGGGTACACTTTCCTATTATAGGGTTTTTAGTGGTTTAGGCACTTTCATAGGGTACCCTGGGATTTTAGGCACTTTCATAGGGTACCCTAGGGTTTAGTTTAGGCATTTTCATAGGGTACCCTAGGGTTTAGGTTTATGGTGCATTTGCCTATTAAAAGGTTTTTAGTGGTTTAGGCACTTTCATATGGTACCCTGAGATTTTAGGCATTTTCATATGGTACCCTAGAACTTAGATTTAAGCACTTTTATAGAGTACCCTGGGATTTAGGTGGGGTGGGTAGAGAGAGAGAAGAGGGGGTAGGGCGGACGGGCTGCCAGATTTGGAGCGGGATGTCCATTTTTCCGTAAAAACAGAGTGGGCTGTGCAGGCCCTCCAAAAATTGGAGCGGCCTGTAAATGCCCCAAAAAGAATTTGCCGATAAAAAAATAACCAAGATGCAGCAGGCCGATCAAAAAACAATTTACCGATAAAAAACAAATCAAGTAATGCAGCAGAAAATAAGCCTTCACATTAGTGGCAGGCTAAAGTGATGTCATGAGATTTGCAAAAAAATGACTTCTTTTGCGTGTCAATTTTTAAAAGTCGATGGTTGAATTTTAATAATAGTAATAATATTGTGATAAACAACAGGCGGAACAAGCGAAGGCGAATAAAGAAATAAGGAAAACGAAGAAAAGGCATTTATAAAAAAAAAAAACTTGCAAAAGTGATGTGAGATGTAGTTTGCAAAAAAATAAAATAAAATAACTTTTTTTACTTGTCAATTTTTGAAAGTTGATGGTTGAATTTTAATAATAATAATATTGCGATAAACTACACGCGGAACAAGTGAAGACGAATAAAGAAATAATGTAAAACCAAGAAAAGCCATTTTAAACAAATTTTAAGTAGCAGCACCCAGGTTGCTTCATCTGGCTATAAAACGTCCCTGTCGAAATCTTTGCGTAAGTAGCATATTAGAACTTCAACTGGCAAAAAAACAATGGTTTGGATCATTTTAGAACTTCAACTTCTGAAATGATCCAGGCCGTTGGTTTTTTCACCAAAATTTAATTTTTAAAATACCTATCGATGTCAGGTCAAGCTAATTTTTAACCAACGGGGCTAGCTCAGTTGGCCAGGGCTCTTGCATCTCACTAGGAGGTCAGGAGTTCGAATCTCCCTGCCTGCGTGCAGGGCTTTTCCTTTATTTGTTTCTTTCTCTGTTTCTACCCTGTAACGGGCTTATTTCTTGTATTGATTAAGTTGTTGGGCTTGGTTGTCTCGTGGACTCTTACAATTCATGTAGTGTACCGGGTTGGTACTTTGTACTTCATATGTGATGTAATTGATCTCTCTTCTATCAATTGACAAAAAAAAAGCTAATTTTTTGCATGTACACACTACTCTGTGCACTTTACAAGATGACCAAACTCCCTTAACAATTGGTTCGAGATTTTTTTTGCTAAATTTTTTGTTGTGCTACTGAGTTTCTCACTAGCCCATAGTCAATGAAACAGAGATTAAAAATCAAGGACCAAAATGTTAAAAACATAACTCCGGACACGATTATGTGATGTAATCACATAGTGGAACTATATATATCTATACATATTGAACGGTTCTGGATACCATTTGTGAAGTTAAGAGTTCCGTTCTTAATTGTGTTCTAGACACGATTATGTGATGTAATCACGTAGTGGAACTATATCTATACATATCGAACGGCTCTGAATACCGTTAATTTGTGAAGTTAGGAGGTGCGTTCTTAAGTTGTGTTCCAAACATTTGAGAGAGAGAGAGAGAGAGAGAGAGGGGACCTGTTTATAAGCCTGTCCTTGAATGCATACCGGTGGATGACATTCCAACGAAGGGACTGAGTGATGATCCAGTAGAAACCAAACCAGAGCTCGGCGATGAACATACCAATCCAAACCCATCTTCCCTGTTCTGCTGGTCTTGGGATGTTCATTGACCGATATGCCCATATCAAGCATATCCCTATCCCCACCGTGATTGCATATATCCTGTATGCAAGTTTACCCTTGGCCACTTTTGTTTCCAACAGAGGCTGCAGAGCTTCTTCTTCTTCTCCTCCATTAAGCATCTCTCTCTCTCTCTCCGTTAGTAAACAACAAGAGGTAGTCGACTGTAGTCAATGGAGGCCACATGCAATGGAACTCAAATGAATAGTTCTTATTAATGTAATTTTGGGCCACATACAGTTGCCGTCCAATCTAAAACACCTTGTCCTACCAATGACTTTTGAAGAGAATTATCTAGTGCAAAAATGCTACAACTACACTCACTTTACACACTCACATAGAAGAATTTGGGTGCGGGGCGGGTACTTCATAGCGTACCCAGCGCGGATCTCGGCCGTCTAAAAATGTGTTGGACGGCCCAGATTTCTCTCAAACCTTTTCCCCGGCCCCATCTTGCTTTCTCTCTCTAAAAGACAGACCGTCCACCACATTTTTAGAAGACCAGGATGTACTCTGAGTCCCGTCACGTGATACCCTCCCGACACCCAAAATTTTCTCCATTTACACACTCACACTCACACTCACAAGTGTGTGTGGGTTTATAAATAGACGTGTAAATGAGTGTGGTTTTATCATTTTTGTTATCGAATGTTCACATAAAATTTACTGCTTGTTGTCTTTCTTCAGTATGGGCTCCACGACAAGTCCTATACGTCTTCTTTACCAATGTGCGTGGTGGTGTGGAATGGAACCTACTCTCGGACCATATTAATAATTAATCATCAATTCATCTAAAAGTTTTATTTTATTATTTATATTCTCAACACATGGTATCAATCTTGTGTTCGAACTTCAATGCTAAATAAAATCGACACGTGTTTAGCTCACTTATGAATGTGAGTTTGGCTACACGTGAGGGGCATGTTGAGAATATAAATAACAAGGTTACCACTCCTTTTAGTAGATTAAGCTTTTAAATAAGTTGGTGATTAACAATCTAATAGTGAAAAATGAGTCTGAAATACATCGTAGTCATGTTGCAAGAGCACTGAATAATCACTTGTGTTCGTGGACGGCCCTTTTTTCCCTCGCATTTTCTTTCTTGATTGGAGTATATCCCTTTCCTTTCCTTCCTTCGCTTCCACAAGTTCCAAACAAAGCATTATTCTCGAAAGTGATTAATTAATTTTTTGTCCACAAGTAGTTTTGCAGGCTATAAGTAAACAAAATGATTAGTACAAATGAAAGTTTGGAATAAAAGAAAACATTATTTCCACCGCTGGCGAAAACAAATGTTTCCTCCAAATCAATCACAGCGGTCCGTGTGATTGTGGAGTCAATGTGATTGTGTAGTACACAATCACACGGACCGCTGTGGGGGGGGGGAACATTGTTTTCTACACATTGCAAAAATATTTTTGAAAAAATTTGACGAACAACCGTTAATAAAGAATTGTTTTGATTGGAATATTCCTCTTGTTATGGAACTTTAATTAGGATCTTTATTTTATATAGTAGAAGCTTTTAATATTGTAGGATGTTCTTTCACGTACGTATTGCCTTAATTTGTAAATAGTGTTCTTAACATATGTCATCAACCAAAGGACTTCAATCATCGAATATTCTTTTTCTATCCTGATTGTGTGCTTTTGTGCGTGTCATCTTTACGCAGGGACTTTGCTAATCTTCACTGTATCGTTTCAATTTTATCGGATGTTCCCGAAGAGACGATTGTGTGCTTTAATTTTTAATATTAAACATTTTCTCTTTTTCATCTCAACCTAAATTTTCCACTCTGTCATTTTGGTTCTCTGTCTCATTTTTCTGAGCCGCCTGGTTTGAAACTTATTTTTGTTTTTTAAGTTGTGTTTCCGATTTGAATGGGAATGTTGGTTCTGATTCAGATTTCACCGCTCAATAGTCACAGCATGTTCAGCATCCGTCCTCGGCAGCGATTTGTGCTTCGGACCATCTCACCTCACGCAAATGCATAGAAAAGACTCTAGGAGGGGGCTAGAGAGATTAGTCCGATCCATCGAGACATTGATCTTCATTATAAAAAGAAGAAGAAGAAGAAGAAGATTGTTCCACTTTGGAAACTTTTTATAAAGAATTAAATTTTGCCATCGCTCACAAATCACAGGTTCAACATTAGGAGAAAAAAAAATCCAACTCAATTATTGATTTAAGGCATATGTTTGATATTTCCAATGGGTAGAAATTGGGACCTTTATTTTTTCAAAGAGAAAACTAATACCCAACATTATTACTCCCTTCGTCCCAAACCCAAAACCAAGAAGCTGCGAACATATTTGATTTAGAATTTTATTAGTTTGAATAGTAAGTTTATTTTTTTAATAAATAAATAAGTTATTTTAGGTTTCAACAAGTTACAAAATAGTATGCAATGTAGGCGGAGGTACCTTGATAATTTAAATTGCGCGAGGGGGTGTTCCACTAACAAAAAACAGTTTTTTCTAAAAATCGAGACAGGTCATCTCTCACAATACATCACATAAAATACTTTGTGTTCAGAGTGTGTGTGTGTGTGTGTTTGTTTGTTTGGTTTGATCATGTGGGCACAACAATTCCAACCGTTAAGTTCTTACCATCGGGGTCAATTAAAAAGCAAAATTATGGTATTTGATAATACAAGTCTACTTGTGTGATAACCCGATTTTTGTCATAAAATTTTGGAATTCTATTTTCTAAAACTTTTCTTGAAACTCCGACGCCAAGGTAAATCTTGGAATAATTTTTATTGTTGATGATAAATTCTTCAAATTTTTAAGTGAAAAAAACCCGGACTATGCAACTAGTCGAGACCGGTTACACAACTGAATGATTGTTGTAGGATAAGAGTGTCGGTATCTTCAATGCTCCTTTTTCCTGTCAACTGAATGAGAAAATTTTAGGATAAAAGTGAAGGACAATTTTGAAAAGTAGATGTAAAAGTTGATGTGAAAAATGTAAAGTGAAGGAAAAAGTTGATGTGAAAGGTGTAATGATGATGTTTTTTTAATAAGTTGGATTTACGAAGTAACACATTTAAAAATGGACGGAGGGAGTATTAATAATCAACAAATACAAAGGATGTAAACCTTAAGGATGTAAACTAAGTTTTTTTTCGGAAAACATTTACTCCAATGGTATAAATGATGTTTTTTCTTCACAAAATGTCAATTTTTGAATTGTTATTTATGGGTCTGTGATGAGAGAGGTATAAACAAATGGGCATATTAAATTATAGTAGCAATTAGCTATGTCTAGTGTTATGTTTGGCATAACATAAAGCTATATGTAAATATAGCATGGGTTTTACCTCAATAGACAAGGTAATTTGAAGCTTCATGCTGTAATATAGGTATAACAACACATATAGCATGCCGTTGGACAAGCTCTTAGGCACAAAAGCTTGTAGCATAATACACTCCCTCCATCTCAAAATGATATGTCGGTTCGCAAATAAGTTAAAACTAATACATTTTGTTAATAAAAAGTTCAAACTTTTTGATGAATTAAAAGAGCTCATTGATATCTAGTAAATTCTAAAAAAACATTTGATTTTTTCTTGAAAAAATATATTATTTTCAACTGATCGTTTTGTTAACTGGACTATCATTTTGGGACGGATGGAGTATTCAAAATGCTTCTAAGCATAAGCACAAAAGTCTAAATACTCGTTGCTAATTTTTTTAAGAATAGCCCCCTACGAGTTTTCAATATTAAGAAATCATACATTCCAAAAATAAATGTCTCAACTCGATCCCACGAGCTCTTCTTTTTTTTTTTTTTTTGGATGAAACTCATCAGGGGGGTCAATTTTCCTTGAAAAATCTAAAAAAATGAGTTGGATGGATCCATAAATTTCACACAAAGTAGCAATTCATTATTTGCCTCAGTGAAATGAGAACGTAATTCTTGAAGGGCCCCATTGATTTCGCTGGAAACCCGCGAAAACACGGTAAACAATAAGCCCAATATCCAAAAAATTTCGTTCCCAACAATTTTTTTTTTTTAAGTTTTAAGGCTACCGCCCTAGCCTATAGTGCGTGATCTGAGCAGTCCAAAAGTGTTTTTAATGGTCCAGATTGAAAATTTTAGACCGTTGATTGTAGAGATGGCGGGCTTGGGTAGCATAAGGACTGCGCAAAAAAGCCCGTAAAAACTAAAAGCCTTTCTTTTGGGCTCAGCTCTTGAGAAAAGTCTTCGAACCAAGTTTGTGCCCAATGGGTCATATTTATGAATGGGCCTGTTGGGTCCCGGACAAGCTCAATTTTGTGATTGGGTTTTCAAACTAAAACAGGTTGGGCCACCTAAATTGTAAGGGACCCGTCCATTCAAATTGCTTACAAAAAGGAAAATGTTGGCGGCATTTAAATGTAAGACGGGATGAAGAAGAAATCATACTGTTCTCCGCTCGATTCCAACCCTTTTGTAAAAATCACTCGAGGGTTTGTCTGTTCGAGCTTTGTACATTTGCTAAACGAGCCTCTATACGACTAAGTTGAACTTTTATAAATGAGTCAAGTTACAACTACTTCAAACTCGACTAATTTATTAAACGAGCTTAAACTCGAGCCTTGAATTGCTCGCGAATAACCCAGTTCATTTGCAATCGTAACATTGAGCACTTTGTCTTTGAAAGGCAAACATTGATGGCTCATTGGCTCTGTCCAGGGGTGGACAAAGGGGGTGCATGCGGGGGCCTGGGTCCCTGCACACTTCCCAATTATCCCATTATTGGTACTATATTTTAGGTTTTGTTTGTACAAATTACGAAGGAAAGTCCCTTCGAAATTGTTATATCAGTATATATGAGGAGGATATTTAGTTGGTAATTTATGAATACATGTAATTCAATCCCCCGCATAATGAATTCTGCATCCGCTATTAGCTCTGTCGTTTGGTACTTTGATTCGTTTGGCTCAAGAGACCTCAGTGCCATAGCTTGGTTGTAGTGATAAAACATAAGAAACGAAAGCAACAATTGATTTCCTTCCTGTGCAAGCGCCATTGTTATCCCACATGAGAGTGATAACCCAGGAAATAAACACCTTTCAAGCTTAATTTCCTAATCTTCTTTTAGTATTTGTAGTGGCCGGGAATTACCTCCTCGCCAAATTCCTTACATTATAAGCCCAATTCGCTTATTCGAGCCCAATATTTGGAATCCAGGATCCGTCGGGCCACAAGCCCAGTTGCCACAACAGTTACCCAAGTCGGATCCCAACCAACTCCTCAGGTCCTTTGAAGATCCTGGTGCAACCCCAACCCCAGACGACCACGTGGCACCAACCACAAGGCGAGCAGTTTAAACGCGCAGTGCCCGTACGGTCCAGCCCTCTGGCTCGAATCCCCTCTCATCACATGGAGCATCCGAGCATAGTATCGAGCGCGTGATCAACAAACCCCGTATGGCCTAGCTACTTGGTTCCTCTCTGAAGGTGCCACATGGAGCGGTCGTCGTCTCCAGCCACACCGCTCAGCCTGTAAGAGATCGTGCTCAAGGCTCTCAGGAGGTGGATGTCGAGTGCAGATTGTTAGAGGAATGGTTGTAGGTGACGTGAGGCTCAATCATAAGGGCATCACGCGACGCCTTGGCCTCCAAGCCAGGGCACTCCTATAATTAGCCATTGACAAACCCTTACAGGTTTTCTCTTCTTCTGCTTGCTTAAGCTTTGTTCTTATCCTCTCAGGCGAGTTTCTGACTTAAGCATCAGAGTGCCCTCCGACCAACTTTGGTCGGTCGGCTAACCGATTTCTGCTCTTGCAGGAAATCAAGGTGAGAACGAGTTACTCATACCCAAGTCCGGTAAAGCAAAAACCCAATTGTATTTGTGTTGCCCAGCCCAAGAGAGTGAACATCACCCCACAGTTTTCATGATATTATTATCTGTCATATTAGGCTCATTGCAAGTGAATGGTGAAATTGAGCCCTAAAGATGAAGCGAAGTGCCCTGAAATTGGCCCGAACACCTGAGTTATAAAAAAAATCAACGATGTTTGTCACACTAAGTTTTGATGTTCCATATAATAGATTTCAAGAACATAGATCTATCAGAATTTGGAGGGGTGTTGTGCAACCCTCGGCCGTCCGATTGTGTTTTGGACGGTCCGGATGAGTTTTGAATTTTTACCGGTAAAAATAAATCTAAATCAAATTAAAATTGCCGAACACATCTGAGCCGTCTAAAACATAACTGAAACCCAGGGATTCTATGACATAAGTTTCTAGTTTTTAAAAAATTTACCTTGTCAAGTTCTAAATACTGTTGGTTATTTTTTTAAAAAGCCAATTCTATTTCAATTGTCTTTCCATATTCTCCCTCGTCCCCATTTAATTGTCTTTTTGGGAGTGCTTATCATTTTTCAATTGATTGTATCTGGTAATTTATAATGTCTTACGTGATTTTAAAAACATTGTATTATAAGATTAGTCGAGATCTATCAAACAAGCTGTATATTGGATATAAAATTTATTACCAATTTAAAGAGTCAGCATAGTTTTTCAAAAGATTTTAGCAACTCAAATGCTAAAATCATGGTGATTTTAGCAAATGAGTTCAGCATGTGCTAAAATCATGGTATTTCAAATCAAAAAATTAAGTGTTTCCGTGAATAATTTTTTGAATTTTTTACACTGAATTAAAGTACATGAGGAGTACTTGAATTTGGTGAGAAAAAAAATCGAAAAACGATACACGGAACCACTTCATTTTTTGATTTCAAAACCATGATTTTAGCACCTACTGAACTCATTTGCTAAAATCATAGTGTGATTTTAGCAACTGGATTGCTAAAATCTTTTGGAAAACTATGTTATATCCAATTAGAATACAACTGAGACTATTAACTGGGAGAATCTAAATCCAATAATATATGCTACACACATTGGTCAATCTAATAAGCCAACAGACAAGGAGTCCCACCCCCAAAATCTATACGTAACTATAAAGTGTGGCAATAATGCTGCTGCTTTACCAGGAAGGTTGGGATAACATCAAAATCAACGTATTAAGGGGGGGTGCTGTGCATCCCATGCACAACACCGTGCTGTGCAGCCCCTTGGCGCCCTCGCTCCGGCATTTTTTCGACGATCGGAGACGTTCACCGCGTAGACCTCGTCGAGTACTACAACTACGCAAAAAATTAACTTGATCGGATATCTTTAAGTAGGCTATCGGAACACAAATACTTTGAAAACACATGGAACACATATGGACACGAACACTGGATAAAAACCACTTTTTCATGTTATTTGTGTTCCGATGACGCACTAAAAGATATCCGATCAAGTTGATTTTTGGCAAACTTATAGTATTCGACGAGGTCTACACGGCGAACGTCTCCGATCGTCGAAAAAATGCCGGCGCGGCGGCGCTACGGGGCTGCACAGCACGGTGCTGTGCATGGGGATGCACAGCACCCCCCAGGTTCCAAAATCAACAACCCCAATGGATTGATCTGGTAGTCAATGTATGATATTTAGAAGTTTGTTTCTCATATAAGTTTTTAAGGTCGGGACCTTCAAAGTCTCATGGGCTCCTCTACTAGAACTTTGTCCGGTCTTTAGTTTTAAGACTTGTAAACAGTTGTTGTGATGTGCGTAAATTGACACGAACAATATTTAAGCAGAAAAGCAAAATCAAAGTGTTTCGGACAGGATAGTGTCAACATGTGTGCGTGTGAAAGAGGAGAGAGAATCCCAAAAAGCCGATTTTTTCTTTTAATCTACTGTTGTTTTCCGCATCGTTTACCCACTACACTAGTCAGAGTCCTCCGACACTTCTTGGACGGTGGCCCATTGCTGACCTGTCTCACCCCTCTCTCTCTCTCTCTCTCTCTCTCTCTCCCCCTGACTTGCTAATTTCTCTCTGAACTTTCTTTCCATTTTTCAAACCTCTACTTCTCCTCCTCTTTCTCTCTCTACTGTCATAACGCTCGACCGTTTAGATTCACCCAATACGCCAATCTATATCTCAAGACTACTGATTCTCCTTTTTCTTACAAATTCTTCACTCGGAGTATACTGAGTGGAGGATTTCTAGGCAGTTTTCTTGGTTGCTGTAACAGTCTTCGGATTGTTTCTTGGTGTTAATCTTTGTTGGGTTTTGCGAGATTCGAAAAGGGTATTTTTGAATTTTGATGGAGAAAGGATATGATCAAGAATTCGGTGCTGGGTCGGAGTTCTGGGTTTTGAAGGTCGTTGAATTGTAGGGTTTATGATCGCTTTGTCTCGTCGCTCAAGATTGATTAGGGTTTTTTGAGTAAGCAATTATTAGGTTTGTACTTTGTCCTGTTCTTACTTTTTCAGCATCTTTTCTTGCTTTTCTATCTTTTTACTTGTGAATATTCGGTTATTGTTATTCACTGTAGTATTCGTTTGCTTTGACTAATAAATTCTCCACTTCAAGAAAGAAAAAAGATTCAGAATTTGTCCGGTATCTATGAGATTCTACTAGATATTCGTTCTTGATGCCTTGAATACTTGAGAATATATCTTTGGATCAACTCATGTAATGTTCGTGTGTTTGTCTGATGTCAGAGTGGGATTCAAAGTGGCGTAATCGTTGGCTAACAGCTTGTACGATTGGTGGAAGATTTGGCAGGATTAATCAGGTATATATGGCCCCTGATAGGATTATATCACTGACTTTCCAGTTGGAATTATTGAAATTAAAGTAAGACGTAATTCGTCTATTTGTACACTAAGTCGCATAATGCGTGTGCGTATACGTGAGCGTGAAAGCATCTTTTGAGAACATCCCAGACTAACATATCTCGGAAGAGCAAGGATTGAGAGCGCAATCGTAGAGCGAGAATTGAGAGTGCGGCAAAGAGTCCTAGTGGGGGATTATGTGACTAAGCTTGTACATATTCGTTCATAATCTTTTGGCTGGTGAAAAACACACTTCAAATGATTTCAAAGAATGAAGGTTGGTTGGGGCAAGTAGTTATGTATGCTCTTTCATAGGTTATTGGTCCTTAAAGCAGCATTAAGATCTAAATTTCCATTAGCTTAGGAAACATAATTAATGATGTATCTGCTTAATGCAAGTGTAATCTATTCTCTACTTTAGACTTGTTGGATTTTTTTTCTGTGTTTCAATTTATTGAGAGTTGAACGTTATATTGGACATTAATTTAATGCAGTCTCTCCCTAGCTTTTCTAATCCATATCACGGCTAATAAATGTTTTCCTATTATTTTATTGCTTAGCCTTAGCGTCATAGGATTTAGTCTTTGTGTTGATCACCAAGCATGCTAGGGCCATTTTCCGGTGTGTGTTCTTTTGCTCGATTGTGTGCTGTCGAACATCTACTAACATAGTTTCGCGTAAGTTTCCAAATTGGTTTTAGCAAAATATGGTGATTGGTCCAAAGTATTGCCTTTCATTTCTTGTTCTTATGGTGTTGCATTTTGTTTTTCTATTGTTTTAGGGTCCAGTGCTTGACAAACGTGTCTATTCAAACTTATTCTTACACAATTCTGGGCATTATGCCACCCTTTCTACTATTACTGATCATTTTAGTGTTGAATGCCACTTCTGTATAGACCTGACCCATATTTGCTAACTTTCTTTTTTCACCTTCACCATTTAGTCATTTACCATGTACAGTCTCGAGGGAGTTAATGAGATCCTAAGTATCCCACTTTATTGAGTGATTTTCTTGAGTTTTTTAGACCCTAAAGACAACAGAAATAACTTTTATGTTATATGTATTGAGGGCCCACATACAACTGAAAGATAAAACGAGTGACATCATCGAAAGTTTTCCGTCTGCAAGTGAAACCCATTTATCTTTGATAAGTCATATGCCTGATGACTTTTTCTAAAGTAGAACCTCTTTGACTGTATCTCATTAACTCTTACCTGGGTCAACGGTTTGTGATATAAGCAAGGCTGTGCAACTTTATACTATCTTTGACAATTTTTGGGTTGCAAGTTACTACTATGTTTGGAAATATTTGGATTGGAAGTTACTTCTATCTGCCATAAGCCAATATGATGTATTGTTCACTTGGGATTATCATTATGTATCTAATCATTCTTCTCTAGATTAGCTCAAAATTAAAATGTTTTGTATTCTTTATCAACAGGTGGCAATTAGGAAATACTGAATAAAGCACTATGGGAGCAAAAGATCGTCAAAATGCTACCGACTCTCCTAAAGTGGAAGTAGGAGAGATAGACACCAGGGCACCGTTTCAATCTGTCAAGGATGCTGTGAATTTGTTTGGTGAAGGCGCTTTTTCCGGGGAAAAACCTGGCATCAAGAAGACAAAGCCGCATTCTGCGGAGGTACTTTTATACCTTTTCTGTACTTGTGTATAAACATATTCATCACTGACAGTATTTTTCTTCTTTTGTGAGGGGTAATATAATTACAGCATAATAACAAGGCTAAAAAGTTATACTTGTATACATTTAGTGATGATCCAGCCGTTGGATAGTTAGTAGATCTAGTAGCACTTGGGATCCGAAATGAAGTGGCATTGAAAGTTTTGAAATACAAGTATACAATGGATATTGTTTTCCGTATTATAATGCAATGCTAGGCAAATAGTAGACAGTTCCACTCGTAGATTCTGTCTTAGTAGCACTAATCTAACAATATTTCTTGTATACAATTTTTTTTTTTCCGGTGGAATTTGTATCCCAAGAGATGTATTTGTTTGGTCACCGATTCACTTATTGCGACATCTCAGTAAAATTCACCAAACCATGCTACTGATTCGATTGATTTTTTTTTTCCCTAACTGCAGTTTTGGTAAGATTGTTTGCTTTCAATGCTACACAGTGGCAGAGCTTCCTTGGCATGGAAGATGCCCTCTGGAGGGATTGATTTGGCGAATAAAGAGCTAATAAATTTCTCAATGTTGTTCATGGAATTGTACTTAGTTTGGCCTTTTTGCAATCCTAGTAATTTTATAAAGGTTCATGTTAATACCATGCAAAAAGTGTCCGCATCTACTCTTGCAGCTTCAATTTTTGTCATGTAATCCGATTCTTCTTTTTCTCGAGACACCAATAAATTGTGTCGTGGCTTTATCTTTTCCCTTTGATATGATGCCGACGTTAAATACTGAGAGGGTATTGACTTGCAATTAGCTTACAATTGTTTTCCCGATTTGCTGCAGAGGGTATTCGCAAAAGAAACACAGCTGCACTTGGCTCAGAAAGAGTTAAATAAGCTCAAGGAACAACTAAAGAATGCTGAAACTACAAAATCTCAATCGCTTGAAGAGCTTGAAAAGGCTAAAAAGACAGTTGATGAACTAACCCAGAAACTCAAAACCGTGACTGAGTCGAAGGAATCGGCAATCAAGGCAACAGAAGCTGCAAAGGGCAAAATTGCAGAAGCAAACGGTGCTAATTCTTTTTTAAATGATGCTGCTCAGAAACAGGACATGGAAAATAAAAGAGAGCAGTACATGACTGCAATTAGTGAACTTGATGCTGCAAAACAATTGCTGAGGCAAATGCATCAGGAGTGTGACGCGGCCATGGAAGCAAAGTCTGCTGCCTTCAAGCAAGCAGCAGAAGCTGAGGAAGCAGCCAAAGCAAACACGGGGAAAGCTAGTGAGCTTTCTAAGGAAATTACTGCTATGAATGAGGCAATTGGCCAGGTGAAGGAAGCAACGGTTTTAGTCCAGGAGGAACAAGAAAAGATATTTGCTGAGAAGGATGTTCAGAAACAGTCATATAAAGCTACCCTTGAAGCATCGGCAAAGAAATTGCTTGCTTTGAAGAAAGATATTGATCCTGAAGTTACAAAAAATCTTGAATCCCAGCTGGCTGAAACAGTGAGTGAGATTGGATCCCTGAAAAAAGAAATGGAAAATGCAAAGGCTTCGGATCTTGATTCTGTTAGAACGGTAACTTTAGAGCTGGATGATGCCAAGGAGTCGCTTCATAAAGTTGTTGAAGAGGAAACCTCCCTTAGAACCTTGGTGGAGTCCCTTAAGCTAGAGTTGGAGAATGTGAAGCGAGAGCATTTGGAACTAAAGGAGAAGGAAGCAGAAACAGAATCCATTGCTGGCAATCTGCATGTGAAGCTCCGGAAAAGCAAGTTCGAGCTTGAAGCAGCCATCTTAGAAGAATCTAAAGTGAGAGGAGCTTCAGAAGACATGATATCAACACTCCACCAGTTATCTTCGGAAAACGAGAACGCGAGATTGGAAGCAGAAGAGATGAAGAAGAAAGCTGAAGAATTAAAGAAGGAAGCAGAAGCCACCAGATTAGCGCTTGAGGAAGCAGAGGAGGTGCTAAAAGTTGCACTGGAGGAAACTGAGGAAGCAAAAGTGGCTGAGGCAAGCGCTCTTGATCAGATCAGAATCTTGTCTGAGAGAACTCATGCGGCGCGTGCCTCAACCTCTGAATCCGGGGCACAGATAACAATCTCACGGGATGAGTTTGAGGCATTGAGCCGTAAAGTAGAGGAATCGGATAAACTATCAGAAATGAAAGTGGCGGCTGCAGTAGCTCAGGTGGAAGCTGTGAAAGCTAGTGAACATGAGGCACTAAAGAGGATGGAGGCAACTCAGAAGGAGATTGAGGATATGAAAGCTGCGACTCAGGACGCACTGAAGAAGGCGGAGATGGCAGAGGCCGCCAAGAAGGCAGTGGAAGGAGAGCTCCGGAGGTGGCGCGAACGAGAGCTGAAGAAGGCAGCTGACGCCGCATCTCGGATTCTTTCTGAGGCGGAGATGTCGACAGAATCTTCCCCACGCCATTACCGTATTCAGAAGCAGAACCCGCCAGAGAAAGTTGTTGTAGCCCAAAAGCTAGATAAGGAGAAAATTTCAGTGTCGAAGAAAGGGCTTTTACCCAGTCTCAGTGGCATCTTCCAAAGAAAGAAGAATCAGATTGAGGGTGGATCACCGTCTTATCTACCTGGTGAGAAACCAACCTGGTGAGAAACCAATTTGATGCGTGTTTTCACTTGAGTTTTTGTGCAAGTGACAATGGTTGAGAGATAAATGTTTATACCTTGGTATCTGTATATTCGGTATTATTTCTTTTTTATCGTTAGGGATTTCATAAGTGAGAGATTGGATTTGGAAACAGTGGTGTGGTTGGGGTTTTAGGGAGAGTGACTGAATGATCTAGCAACAGGCTAGAACAATTTGCTTTGGAGATTTCAGTACAAATCATCAGTTTTGTTTTCTCAAGATAGAGGTAGAATCCTCGCCGGTGGCGATTTTTAATGTGCGCGCTTCTATTTTCATTACCTACTAGCGGCTACGTTCTTAAATCCAGCAGACTCAGCAACAGCCCATGCATCATAATGCTACGCCACGGGCTTATCTGCACAGATAGTGTACAGAATCATCTGATGGACGTGAATCCTACAGATCATTATTGAGACCGTTGAAAGGCTTGGTAAACGAAAAGTTCTTTTTGAAAGGCTTGGTAAACGAAAAGTTGGTTGATTGAAATTGTCATTTCCTCGATCAATGGTGCATATGAGTGACATGATGTTCATCCTCTTGAAAATTAGTTTGAGATTGTCTTGTGAGATAAATATTTCATCGTTGCGTTTTCAAACCAAACTCATACAACCAACTAATCGACTCGATAAACTTACACTACTAACAACGTTAATCATGTTAAACCAAACTCATACAACCAACTAATTGACTCGATAAACTTACACTACTAAAAACGTTAATCATGTTAAACCAAAACTCATACAACCAACTAATCGACTTGATAAACTTACACTACTAAAAACGTTAATAATGTTAAACGACACTAAGCCAGTTCATAGAGAACTTTGTTCTAGTTTTAAATGGGGTCACCACTAGTGGACCGTGGGATTTGGCTCCCAGGATTAGTCGAAGTGTGCAAAAGCTGTCCAGACACCTGGTTATCAAAAAAAAAAAGAATTTAAACTACACGAATCATTCTTCGACTCCGCTCAACCAAAGACATAACATCTATAGTAGCATGCATTATCAAACACTTCAATGGCATGCAGTAGAAGGTATGAACCTCTGACATTCAATAATATCCATCAACATCGCTGCCAACCGCTCTCAGACGGTTGTAAAAATTCGTGTAAAAAGCTTACAATTCCTTCATGTTTTGGTAATCAATACAATTCTATACCCGTGAATGGGAACGTAAAGCTACATCCAACCAGCTTTTATACTACCAAATCTGCATTGAGCTGAGGCAAGGAAATACTATGACCCTATATAAAATGATCCAACACTTGTTATTGTAAGTAATCAACATATCATCTGAGCCCTCAAAAAAGTTCATCTTCCTCAACATATAAGTAGCCATTTACTCTATTGTTTGTGGTAGGAGTTGGAAAGCCCATTCTGATCCCCAAGCCTTTGAAATTCGGATTCTATGGTTTCAGCAATTTTGGCATCTTCGGGATCTGGTTCAGGGAAATTGACATGGACTGAACCTTGTCTAATTGGTGCCTCCATACGCATTGCTTGCTGCTTGACATAATTATAGAGCTGTTGATGGAAAACATGGTCCAAGGAGAAACAATTATCTGTGGTTCCATTACTAGAATGCCGAGATGATCCAGACCCTTCTCTTCTACAAAAATGCGGGAGAGATGCATAATCCATTATCTGCAGTCAGGTAGCCAATCAAATGTCAAAGTCCGGCATACAACAGTAGAAGAAGACTAGGGATCATTGCTGCAACATCAGAATAAGGTGAAACGGAGTAGGGTGTGAGTTTTTATACCGCTAATAACTCGTCTCTTCCAGACCCTGGCAGCACCTGAACTCTATTCCTGGTTCTTTGATGCAAAAGAGGCCTAACAACCTACCAAAACTTAAAACTGTTAGATCTTCACAAGAGAATTATTCTGATCAACATTTTTTTGTCAAAGAGAGAAGCAAACCTTCCAACATGCTGAAAATATGTATGGTGCATTAACAACGTAATATGTATCCGTCTTCTCGGGATAGTTGAGGTCATCAATGGTAGATATTACAGTCAATAGCTGAAACCAAAAATATAAATGAAGTTGGTTCCCTAGAAACAACTACGTAAAATACGCTGTGTATGTGAAATCACAAGATAAATGGCAATCACATTAATTTCAGGTCTCCAAAGAACTCCTGTAAATCCTAATGGAAAACAAAAAGTTACATCCATTTTGCTAGTAAAGGTTAACTTATGCCGAGTGAAGCAGGAGAGTTGATCAGGAAGTTTCCTAGACAAATCAGGAAATTGAGATATCACTCTATAGGTTAGAAGTAACATGCAATCCAAAAAGATACCTTAACTTGGTTGAGTGCTGAAAGCTTTAGACCAGTCATGTCTAGAACCTTCACACAGGTACCAATATGCCGTCCAAACTTCTTTGTTGCGGCGGGCTGCAAACAAAAAAATAATTACCTAAAAGATTAGGTAAAAGCCTAAAACCAATATATATTGTTAGCCAATCCCAAATTTGAAGGAATCATACTGACCAATATTACACGGTCCCTGTATTCGTTCATTTGGATGTGTGACTGAACATAGTAGTTAACCTGGAATGGAAAAAGAATGAAATCAGTACGGGCAAAATGATTGAAACCCCAAGTGAAATTTCATGCTCGGTTGACTTCATGCATTAGACAAACGTTAAGGTGCATTGACCCCAAGCAGCAAGGAAAAAATCAATTGTTGATGATGTTGAAGCTAGTGTCAAAATGAAGAAAAGTTGCATTCTTACGGATGCTTTGTCAAACGCACTGAGCCCTACACCAACAGCGATGACTGGGAGACCCTGGAAATGATTACAAGGGGAAAAGAAGGAATGAGTAACAGAAAATCATCACCAAAATGAATCCAAGTCCCGAACCAATTCAGGCTAACATACATTTGACTGCAACAATTATAAGAATAGGCAGTCAAAGGATATGATGAATACAGATTAATACCTCTTTTGAGTAACCTGACAATCCTATTAGCTGTGAGTCCCGAACTGCTCGGTACAAATCAGTAGGAACGATGGGTTTCTGCATAAAAAACCAATTAAAGTCAATGATAAAGCACATCATTAATGACCTAGTGATATATCAACATGGTTTAAACTATTCTGAGCTTCCAGGATATTCTAAAATGTAAAACATATTACTGTTCTGAATCTTGATGAGTTGGTAAGGTATGGCAGTTTTTAGCTTTGAGTCTTTGACGCAAGTGAATATAACTTCCACGAACACAAACAAATGAGGTTCAAGAATTAGAGTGATCAGAGTTCAAAGGCAAATGAAATTTGCGAGTTTGGTGGCCAGGAATTATATCTTATTTCCATGCCTTCCAGCCGATACGGCTATAATCTCCACTTCCAGTTTCACTTAATTGGTTCTTTTTTCTTTTTTTTTTTCAAGGTTCTAGACCACTATATAGATGTAACAGATAAAGTTTTTCATTGAAGTGGTTTCACTCAAAAGCCCTGGTCAAACACCCTGGATGCGAAAGCAGAAGACAAAGATAATAAGACTTGCCAGGCATAGATGCCACTGATATAGGTGGAAAGATTGATCTCAAACATGCTCACGACATAAAATAACCCTACTTGATGAAAAACAAATAGTGAGCTATGGAAGCTGGTTTTCAGATAAAAAATAGAAACTAACCGCCAATATATTGTCAATCTCATTTTGTATCCGCCAATTTAGACAGTCAACCAGCTGCAACAGTTACATAATAATCAGTGAGCAATAGGGAAGAATTCAATAAAGAGATTCTAAAGCAATTTTTTTTTGTCAAAATACTCATTTGAAATGAACTGCATCTAACCATTTTATGGGCTTTGGAAACATTCCCATCCCTTGCTTTGAGAAACCGTACCAGAGTTTCAGTTGGATATCCTTGATGTATAGTCTGGAAATTAACACAAAACTTAATTTTCTTTCTTAGATGGAAATAGAACCAACCAGGTTTCAAAGAAACTATAAGAAAACAAACATAAGAAATACAAATAAGCTGTAAAGCCAAAGTCCCAGATCTGAGTACACCTAGCCAAGAATTGTTCATAGATACTTCAAGTTACCTACACTCGAGTAGCAGACCTGATCTCAATAAGAACAAATCTTAAAACTCGAACATTTGAATGGGCTAATAGATCACCTTTCCATCTTGAAGGGTAGCATAACGAACATTGAATCATGTAAAATTCAACAGATCAAAAGGCTCATTTAGACTAGGAATGTGGGATTACAAAATCGCGAGCACTTTATTACTTGCTATTTGCTAAATCCACTAAAAGACCCAACACAAAGATCTAGCATTGTGCAACACCATATATAAGCATCATAAGACATGGAATCCAGATCTACGAATTAAAGAAATTCACAAGTTTGGATTGTGAGAAATGGTGTGATAAGAAAGGTGAGTCTTTTCTCAACAAATCTCACCAAAAGAGGAAGAAGCCAATAAAAAATAACATTTTCATACCTTTCTCTCCATTTCTCACCAGAGTACTCAATCCAAAAGAGTGATTTGGCAAGAAAGGCTAACCCAATAGGTTAAAAGAAAAGGACACAAAATGATAAAAGGATTTATTCACCAGCATAATCAGTATATACATAAACCCACACACAGAAAATTGATTACTGATAGAGGAGATCAGACCCAAGATCAAGCGTAAATCGAGATGCCCAGATCACCAACTTCACTTATTTAGATAGTCTATAAATAACAGATCAGTCTCATACAATGCAAATATCATAAACATATGTACACTGCATCCATATAGAGAGAGAGATGGAGTGAGTACCTTGAAGGTAATCCTAAGTGGTTCATCAACTGCAACAAGAAAGGAAATGGAGTAAACACCACATGGGTTTTGAAGATTAACCAGCAAAGAAGGTGGATCAAATCCAAGAATGTGAAGTAAGGGTTATGAGGAGCTCACTTTGTTGAATCAATGTCTGAAACTGTTTGATCATGTCTTCAGTTATGACATCCATTTTTGCTCAATGTAAACAAATTACCAGTGCTCACTGTAAACAAATTACCAGTGAGCTCAAACCCAGAATTTGAATTTCTGATCTGAGCGAACTTCTAGAGAGAGAGAGAGAAGGGGAGTGGGTAGTCGGTCAATAGACAACAGGTTATGTGGCCCGTTATTGAGAAAGATCAACGATTAGTGCTTTGACTTTAAGACGAGTTTGCTTTATTGCGCTTTTATCGGATGGAAATGCACGTGTATTTTTTACATTAATACGAACATATACAATCCTTTTGTTCATTCTACGCATTACCCAATTACCGACTCGAATTAAGGCTTTTTTTTACATGACCGAAATCTTGAATGAGAATAAGAATATGAATATTGAGTAAGAATATATGAGTTATCTTAAATTTTCCAAGGAATTTAATATGTGGAGTAATTTCATTCCGATACACAATTTATTTTGAAATTTTCCAAGGAATTTAATATGTGGAGTAATTTCATTCCGGTACACAGTCGGGAAATGTAATTCTAGTTGAATTTGTCATTGGAAATTACATTCATATTCATGTCTCTTTTAAGTTTTAAACCTCAAAATCATGGAAGCATAGCTCCACATTCTTATTAATATCTCTTCCAAACGTCAGAATCATAAAAATTTGACCACATCATCATTCCTCCTCAAGAATCCCGCCATCCAAATTGAGCGTAAGGACAAGTTCTGTAGTCTAGCTAAAATGGTAATTTGGCTATTTTGGCTAAATTTGATCCGCAACAGCCTTTCTTAAAGGCTAGGCAAAATAGTTTTGTGAATATTAAACTAGTTATTGTTCACAAGTTTTTCGTTTTTTATTATTTGTCTCTCCTCTCTCATCTTTGTCGCATCCTTTTCACTTTGTATAATTATATGTATAGTAAATTCTTTTATGCCAAACCCCGAAGTACAAGAATATAAACAAATCAACAAGAAAATAATACACAGTGAAGCTGCAGAGGTACGTCCACGGGCGAAGAGCAAGAGAGGATTCACTATGAATGGAAAGAAATACACAAAGCTGGATATACCCATAACTCTCAGTTGAAGCACCCAACAGATATCTAGGGAAAAATCTCTGAAGAGCTACCTACAGTGCATCAAACGTCTCAAGAACACAAAAGAGACACAAATCCTAATATTCAATCCCATGAATTAAAGACTATCAATGGAACAAACAAGAAACCTTAACACACTACGGGGAACACCATGGGGACTCTCTCAAAGGGATTCACTCAAGAAATCCAAAGTCCTAGGAGGCCACAAGACTCCTATTTATATATCAAAAAAAATACAAAAAAATTAGGTTAAAACCCTCGAAAACGTGCAGCCACATGCAATTGGCATGGAACTCGGTCAAAATAGTCCAGACAGGATTTCCAAAAAAACACCCAAAGAAGCCAATCTGCCAAACCCGCCCGGGCAGCCCTAAATCCCGCCCGGGCGGTTTTTCTAGAAACAGATCCTCGGTCTAAAAAATGCAAACTGCTCGCGACGAATTCTGCACCTTTCTTCAAACGTCTAAAATTCAAGGCATAATTCTAACAAATTCTAAGGGTTTGGCCAAGTGATTATGAATAGGAGTGTGCAAAAAATCCATCAAACCATCAACCTAACCCAACCCACACTGATCCAACTTGAAAATCACGGGTGAAAACCATGAGCAGGTTTCGTCGGTCGTGTAAAACAAAAGGTTTAAGCAAGTCGGTTTGGGTGCAGGTAAAATTTCTCTAAAATGCCTTTAACTCGACCCAACCTGCCATATCTATATATATGTAAAATAATTACCAATAGAATACTCTGCAATCAATTTTAAGGTGCACCCTACCACAATTGGTTAATCCCACCTATGTTTTTGTATAGATTATTAGCTACTGTACTAGTTTTATGCAGCTGCTTTATATGAACTATATCATGTGGTAGGCGTTGGCTATTACTGTTTTTATTTATGCTACTGGTTTCATTATTTGTTTAAAGAGTAATTTTTTTTTTCCACATGTTTCATTTCCACGTAGGCCAAATATTTCAAATCTTGGAGCCACTAGAGGTTTGTCTGGCCGTTAACTTTAAGGCTCTGAGATGTGCGCAAACTGACTCAGATATCCGCTTATCGATTTTTTTTTTGTATGTATAGTAATATTTTATTGTACTTGATAAGAATGGAAGTGATAATAGAGAGAATTGTTAGAGTGTTGAAAGAGATGTGAATATGTAAAATAAAAAATATGTACTTTCAATAACATTTTTTCCTCAAATTTTATCTAATTTGTTGCACTTGCTCTAAGGGAGACGTATTTTTTCCGAAGTATTTTATATTCATATTTGTAATGTAATACATAATGAATTTAGTTTTACTTGAATTTTGTTCATAAATGCAAATATTTATTATACGGTATTGTATTTCAAATTAAATTTTTTAATTTAACTGGATATGTGGTTAGGAAGAATGGATTGTAAGAAAACTGGTACGGTAAAACAGTAGTCGAATATGTAATTTCCTAGAAAACACGAATTAAAAAAACTGAAATGTAACCGTAATACTCTTGGACCGTCCCTTTTTAAATGTTCATTTTGGGAAACGTGTATTTTTGTGGACGTAAAAGAATCATAAAAATTTTGTAAAATTTTTTTGCACCAAATTAAAGTACTCATAGAGAAATATATTTTTGGATGTTTGAAAATGCACGTATTCCCGTAGTTGACACTTAAAATGGGATAGAGGGAGTAAGAAATAGCAAACCGAGGCCCGTGTTTGACAAGGTTTCCTTAAAGTAAATTTCCGCCACCTCACTAAGAGTGTTTGAGGTTTTGGTTGATGCTTGTCTCTTAAGATACAACGGCTTCAAATGATCAATCAGTAATACCTTCTGGATCACTCTGTCGAACGAACTATGTCTGTGCTCTCTCTCGAAAAGAGGAACAAAAGAAGAACTCTGTACAAATGATAAATTTTTCGGTGTATAGAAAAATAGCAGGGACTGCCTTTATACAGGTGTAGAGAGGAGTCTCCCCATTCAATGGGGTAATTAACAAGGCAATCACGCCTTTTGAATTTGCAAAATTGATATTGCAATCAGTGCAATATTCAATCAGGGGATAATATCACAATTGATTTTGCCATTAAGCAACAATTATGGGTATTAAACCGGTCGGGTCTGGTCAGGTCGGACTCACGCCAAAACCCTGCGGGTTTCTGGGTGGTAAAAAGATAAGGGAAAGCCGAATCACTAGTCAAGCCGAGCCCCTGAACCTTGGACCACGAGCCCGATCACGTGGTAATTGGGTTGAAGCCAAAACCCACGTATTACCACGTAGTGTGAGTGCTCCCTCCTTCGAAGAATTTGAGTACCCCAAAGTGTCCAACCATTAGGCCACTTTTTGTGCTTATGTACCCACTAAAGGTTTTTTTCTTGAACCATGGGACTAGGTGCCTTTATACCTTATCAACATACCCACTTTGAGAAACAATTTCTCATTTACTCTTTAATTGAAATTTGGAAAATCTTTCACCGGATTATACTCCTAAGTTAGGAGTATCTAAACCCATTAAGGGCCCACCTCACGCAGTGTGGATCCCCCTTTAATTTAAGGGTCAAAACCCATAAAAATATTATGGAAATTTTTCAATTTTCCAAAAAGGAAGAAAAGCCAATTATTTGTAGAAATTAGTTGGCATAGTTATATTGCCAAAAGCAATTATTACAAGCAAGGATATGTTGAGTGAAGTACAGTATGTTTCATAACACCTAATTATGTTTCAATGATATGCTATGTTTTGGTTCCTCAAAAAATCTATTACACGCGCTAAAAAAAAGTAAAATTTAATGAAACAAACATAAAGATCGGATCGTCAAAATATATATACACCAATTACAAAAAGAAAATTTATTTAAGTATGGTTTTGGTACCATTTTGCTGATGGGAATAACATTAAAATGCATGTATTAGCTTGGTGGTAATCTATATAATAAAACAGCTCGGTTTTTAAAATTATACACAAATTCAATGGTTTACAATTGTCTCCATATATCTTACGGTTGAGAAGATAGTTTCAAATTTATAAAGCCAACCGTTCATCAATAACTAAACCCTCGGTGGAGATTATTTTTAATTCTCACACCTGTTTCCAATTTCGATCAAAGTGCACGCTCTCTCTTATACTAACATAAATGCTAAACGTAGAGTAAAGGCAACCTCTATGCTAAGAGAATGAAAAATACATGGTGTATGACTTATTATTTAGTAAAAAAATTTCATTTATTGTATATAAATTATTGCCAAGGTAACCTTTACTCTCTTTTTTTACTTTTTGCGGGTAAATATGACTCCTATTTTGAAAATCCATATATTTTTTTCCTACAATGTTGCATTTCCAATAGCCTAAAAGGGAACTGTAATTGAGCTAAATTGAATTCATCGAGTAAGATTTATTAATTGGTATCGATAGAGGCTATATTATGTTTGCCCGTGTTTGAACCCGTGCCTTTGAGGCATGGCTATTCGCTAGTAAGTTAAAAATCTTCATCGTTAGCGAGCGCGAGACTCATTTCACGACGTTTGAGACGGCTTCTTAATTTGCGCCTAGTTGTTTTATCCTCTGTTTGTGTTGAATTGTTTCTCTGAATTATTTTTAGTGTATTTTGGATGCAATCTCTATAAGGGTCATTGGGCGATTTTATGAAATGCCAAGGCTTTCCTGTTAAAAAAAAAAAAGCTGCAATCAGTGTAGGGTCGGCCCTTTTCCTGATGCACTTTCGGATTTGGACCAAGACCAGTAGCCTTCGACTGAAATTTGATTACTTAACCATTAGGAAAAGAGATTAAGTTCTTTATACCTCACTTGGAGGTTTCCACCACCGTCATTTGTGAGTTTCCCCATGTGTTCATTTCAATAATCTTGACCGTTCATCTTGTAGAACCCACGTAATAATGTATCCACGCAAATAATCAGGTAGATCGGATATTGATATATATACCAAAAATTGAATTTTGCTTCATAAAATGGTTCTATTAATAGTTTTAAAGATAAACTATCAATGACCGTCTATTTTAAAAACAAAATTTTAATTTTTGATATATTTATTGATATCCGATCAAGATGATTTTTTAAGTATATATATATTACTCTACGGGTCCTAACGATTCAAATTACTTAAATGAATTCATAGTAGAGCCAACAATGGGTGATGGAAACCCGATACCCGAGGTGAAGAACTTAATCTCGAAGCAAGAAAGGAGGGAACGGAAAAAACCCACAAGAAAAAGCATCCCAATTATTCTGTCCTGGGTACTTTCTCGTTGGGCTTTCAATAATTTCAAGCACATCAGCATGAATTGATGTAAGCACTGATGGACGCAAAATTACCAATTTGGCCTAGTTTGAAGGGATTAAATTTCAGTAATTTTACAAAAAAAAAATTGTGCATCAAGCTAGCTTATTAAACCAGTTAGGGCAGCTCAGTTAGTCAAGGATCTTATATCTCATTAGGAGGTCAGGAGTTTGAATCTTCTCATTTGCGTGCTAGTGTTATTCTCCTTATATTTGTTGGGCTATTTCTTCCCTTAATCTATTAGTTGAGTTGGTCTCATGATGATTGTTGACTTTTTTTCGAATCTCTCCATCTGCGTGTAAATGTTCTAATTTAGTGTAATTCGTATTTGTATACTCTCCTGAGTTGATTGAATTTATATCCAACTTTCCAAGTAGATCTCAATTGCATTTTTGGGAATTCAAATCTCTAATTACAGTACTTGCCAAGAGAATCTCATCCATGTAGGCAAATGGTAATGTTGGAAACTTTTAGTCAATCAACGCAACTGGACTGCAGCTCTTCATCATCAATTTTATACCCAGTGCACAATACTCTCACTTGCTATATGTCGGACAGGTTCTTAGTTAATCAATACTTAACTTGAGAGAAACAATAGTCAATGATTAATTGAGAGTAGAAAGGTATGTAGAAGGGTAAAAGAGAAGACCAAGTATAGAGAAAAAGAAGGCAACAATGTTCAGTCCATTTCTATATTGAAATCCCCAATCCCCATGCACAAGCTCTAAGAGAAATGGGTTTGCGAGCACTCACAAGAACAATGTTCTTGATTTCAGGGCTCCGGATTAGTGTCTCTCTAGAATTTTCGTGCCTTGGATATAAATCAATCTCTTGGAATTTGTGAAGGAATGTCTTATATTTATAGGCAGAGACAGAGCTAGGATTTTGGCGTAGGGGGGACGGATATACACAATTAAAAAAAATCAAAATAAGACAACGATATGAATTTTTACTAACTCAAAAAAAAGAAATGCAAAATAATACCAATGCATATGAAACTAAACATGTTTCTATTATCAACTTAGATTGCAAAAGATATTACTCTCTCCGTCCCTATTTAAGTGATGATGTTACTATTCCAGCTGGATTCGAAAGTTGTTTATAATTTTCAATCTATATTACATAAAATATGCAATATGGATCTTGTTTTATAGAAATCAATGAGTTCTAAAATACAATTTTTTCAAAAGTACATAATATATTATAGATTGAAAGTTATAGACAATTTAAAAATAAAGTCAAAAAGTGAAAGTGGTCACTTAAAAAGGGACGGAGGGAGTAACATTTATCTAATCCTATCTAGTATCTACTGAAATCAGGCATCAGACCACATTAAAGAGTTTGGGGCTTCCGAAATTTCAATGAGCCTTAGTTTTTCAAAATGAATGGGCCTTGAGTCCCTGACTTTAAGTGAGTTGGGTTATAAATTTTGGGCCTTGTTTTGTTTAAAAGAATTGTAATTAAACTTCATTAAAACCAATATTAGTACAAAGTTGTTTCATAGCTTGATAAATATTATGTGAGGTTTGGCTAAAAAAGCCAACTTAACTTTTTGTTTTGTCTTTATTTGATTTTTTTTTGCGTTTGTTAGTTTTACATCGATTTTTTTAGTATTATTGGTTCGTCTCGGCGAGAGGAATCCAAAAAGGTAAAAGATTATGACTAGAAGTTTTAATTTTTTGAATAAAATCGAAAAAAGTTTAAAAAGCTGACTTTTTGGCTTATTTTTGTCTTTATTCAAAAAAAATTAAGCATCGGTCATAATTTTATACTTTTTTTATTCCTCTCGCCGAGATGAACCAATAATACACAAAAAGTTGATGAAAAACTAAAAAATGTGAAAAAAAATCAAATAAAGACGAAAAAATAAGCCAGCCAACTTATTTGGCCAAACCTAATTAATAGGTGTTAATATTATTATTATTTTTTTAACGAAAAAACGTAGGGGGGACGGGACTATATAGTTTGATGATAAATATCTGTTTTCAATGTAATAGTACAATTTTTATAAAACCTAGGGGGGACGACTGCCCCTACTAGCCCCTCCCTGGCTCCATCCTTGTTTATAGGAATCCGCAGCTAATCATTGGCTAGCAGATATTCCCCTTATAATATGAAGACACATGCTCTCTTCATATACCAGGACCATGTGGGTGACGTCACCTGTCGTGAGGATGACCCTCGCCGTGATCCCTTTTCTTCTTAATCCGCCAAGCCACTAATATCTCATTCCCGTTATATACTAGCCATGGTTGCGACCCCTTTGGGTCCCGCCAATATCCTATTAACGGCTCAAATGACCTACCTGACCTTGCCTTATGGTCAGATGTAGTCGCGAGCTTGAGTTATAGGTTATAGCAACTTCCTATCGCATTAATTCCTTCTTAGAAGGGTTGCGACAGGTGAATTCCTTATAATATGGGGGCCCTGAATCAAAGGCACCCTATACTTTGGTTAATGTGTTTTAGTCTCACTCTTTCGCGAAGTATATTCCTTCGCAGTGTGGTTTTATTCAATATGTTGACTTTGTTCTGAATCTGACATGTCATATGTAGACTTACTTCCCACATGGCCGGCTTGGGTTGGTCAGCCAACCGTCGCCTTTGGCCAAATAGGTATACGCGCTGACCTTTCCCACACTATATGATACTTTCTCTGTCCCCATACAATAGCATAGTATTTCATTTTATGTTGTCCCTTAATAAGTATTCATTTTGAAAAGTTAATGAAGAAAAGTGGAGAATAGTTTTGAAAAGTGGAAATAAAAGTTGATGTGAAATGTATAACAATAATATTTTTTACTAATAAATTGGGATTACGAAACTACGTACTTAAAAAGAGACGGTACTCAGAATCCTCTACAAGACTGGATGGACTACATCTAGTTATGATTGTTGGGAGGTTATGCCGTATTAACAAGTAAGACTATAATTATAGACAAATTACAATCACACGTGCGGGGATAGCTCAGTTGGGAGAGCGTCAGACTGAAGATCTGAAGGTCGCGTGTTCGATCCACGCTCACCGCATTTCCAATCTTTTCAACAAGATTCTCGTCCAAAGCCTAAAAGCCTGCATAGCCTTTTTGACAGGTCGGTATTTGTTTTTTGAACATTTTACCAGGTTGCTTCAGTGGCTTACTTTGCTTTGTTTCATTGTTTCAACAACCTTTTTTGCTGCTCACACAACCTTTTTTGTCCAATATATTTTCGCGTTGATCGGTTCTAAATTTTTTTTAGTTGATAGTTTGGTTTCTCTCAAGTTGATGTAGTTTTTCATCTTATCACTGGCAATTGTTATATGAATTTGCAATGACCATCATTTAATATCACTATATGATTTGGCAATCCCTACTTCCCACAAACTTTATCCAGTAAACAAGCTCAAACTCAGTTAACTTGGATCCATAGTCATTCATTGCAGTTTATAATAAAAAATGGTAGACAAAGAAGAAGAAGAAAGAAGTTCGAAAAGAGCATGGCATGACTATAGTGATCATCTCCTCTTTCTATCACGCAGTGGCTTCATGCATAATATCTTGCCTTTTCCTCTTTGCGCTCCATCGCTTGGCTTTTGCAGGTGAAGGTTGTTGGGAATTCGGCCAAACCAACAAAAATACAACGCACAAAAATTAATCAAAAACATAAAACAAGAATGCAAGATGCATTGATCTTACGTGGTTCCCCAACAAAATATTGGGTACATCGTCTGCTCGCACTAGTTTCCATTGTATCGAATGAAGAAAAGTAAAGTTGTATCGGCGGCTGCATATATAGCAAATACTTAGAATTTACATCCCCTCAGCAAAGCGCAACCCAAGTAAAATCAGGTTTCACAAACCCAACACAGGCAATCTGGAACGGTATTTTGTTAGGTCCTTTTAGGTATGTTAATTGTTTGTTTTGTGCCAAAGTTATTTTTCCTTATTGTACCTTTTTCCTTTATCATCTACGCAAGTTCTCGCATTTTTCTGAAAAACCTAAACAGAAAGGAAGAACGAAAAAGCTTGAACCCTTCAATCAACAAACTCAGTTTTAATATTCAGCTCCATTTGGCTTGTTAAACTTCCATCTACCTTGGCCAGGAAATTAGAACCAAAAAGCCGCATACGATCAATGATCTATCCAGACTATACCCCTATTCGAGTACGAATGCTCTACTAAAAACGCCATATACGATCACTGATGTCTCAAAATGTATTGATAGCATCAAAATTTCAGCTTCTGCAATCCAACAAATTCCGATGCAGTTCAAAAAACTCGAAACATATGACCGCAGCCTGATATACATGGAAAGAGTAGTTCTGCAACGTACGAGCACAACAATCTATTCAAAATTGCGTGAAACATGTCAAAGTGGCACTCGTTCATTGGCAATTGGTTGGATAGTTATTTTGTAAGCACCAACGAAAGAGTACCACGTTGATATGTTATACAAATTGTTTTTTTCCTTCGTAATCCAAAATTTTATTAAAAGCTCAAACAAATACAAAAAACTTAAGAAGACATTACACATATCGTCGTTGTGATATCACTGAAATGTTCAGCACTCTACAACCTTCTTTGAGGAAAGGAACGGAATAGCAAATCAAGTGTGGAAACTACTTAAAATAAATCGAATTCAAGATAATTATCAGAGCTTTTCTCATCATGGTTACCTTCAATACCAGCCCTTTTGCTGGTTAACACCCTTGGGGCCTGAATCCGAGCAATATCATCCGGATTTGGGATCAACGGAAGGTTTGCGCACCGAATCAAAGCCCAATTCACACCTTCAAAGAAAGGGTGCTGTTTTATTTCCGTTGCGCCTCGTTTGTATGCTAACCTATTCTGGGGTTCTTTCACTAACAAACCCCTTATCAGATCCCTTGCTGCAGAACTGATAACAGGTGACTCGAACCGAACCGGCTGATCAACAATGTTAAACAGTGTGGCACGAGTCCCTGACCCCCTAAAAGGAGTTTTACCAAACAATAATTTGTACAAAAAAATACCTAAAGCCCACCAATCCACAGCACTACCATGACCTGCACCTTGTATCATTTCAGGTGCCAGGTGTTCATGGGTCCCGACAAACGACATTGAGCGGGCTCCTGTTGGCTCGGCAAGAAGCTCCGGCAATCGGGTGACTCGGTTTCCCATTTCATTCTTTGGTTTTTGCTCTTGATTGGATTTATGGAAGTTGCGAGGGAAGAAACATAACGTCTGGATACAGGAGGGCTTGATGGAAGTAGGTTGGACACGATAAGATGGGTTTTTTCATAAGGATGCATTCCGAACTGATGAGGACCGGACAATTGTCTGGATACAGGAGGGCTTGACGGAAGTAGGTTGGACACGATAAGATGGGTTTTTCCGTAAGGATGCATTCCGAACTGAAGAGGACCGGACAATTGAAGGTCATGAGTTTGAGTCGCAGGAGTGTTATCGTGAGGGAGGGATTGTTGGGCCTGGAGTGCCCCATGGATTTAGTTATACAATGTCATGTCACTCCTTGCGACCACTCTAAAAAAAAGACTTGCTGATGCAATGTTGAATGTCATAAAAAACTTAATCGAAACCTTTTCTAACACCAATTGGTTTTAGGAGAGATGATGAAAAACCGGTCCAACAACATGCAATTAATAAGCATTGATACTATAAAAATAGGAAATTGATATTCGCACTCCCAATTTTGATGCAGGGGCTCCAAGGTACAGTAGTTTTCCAAAAGTACCCTTTTACAAGTTCCATGATTTACTTCAAGCACTCCAAAAAACCTTTACTCTTCTCATTTACTTCAGACACTCCAAAAAAGTAAATAGTTTTTTTTTAATCAGAAAAAAGCAGATATTGCTCAACTCCTTTTAATGCACGTCACTGGATTGCCTACTATTCCATTACATTAGGCACTCTAAAAAACCAAATAGTTTTTTTTTAATAAAAAAAACAGATAATTGCTCAACTCCTTTTAATGCACGTCACTGAATTGCCTACTATTCCATATGTAATGTTTCTTTGGTAGAGTTTTTATGTTATTGTCTCCATGTTTTGCACCAGGACAACCTGGAGAAGTGATCTTCGGCCTATGATTGTAGAACCATCTTTTTGTCCATGCAAAGTCTCTTAAGAGTTCTGTTACTTTTCCTCTCAAGAGTTTTCTAACTTTGGTGATGTGCTTTGTTTGTCTCACTATTAGTTTTAAAGTGTAGATTTGCGGCCGTTAAAAAGATTTTGATTGAAAAATATGGTAGATAATGAGTACGAAAATGTAGAGATCTTGTGTCGTAGCCGTTATGAAGATTTTGCAGCATCAACATTTTCAATTGTGTGATGTTTATTTTGGAGAATTCTAGCAATTTTTTTTTTTTTTTGCGTGAAAGATTCTGACATAGATGCATGTTTAATATTTGAAACCTAATGTTTATGTTGTCGATGTTTAATGTTTGAAACGTAATGTTAATGTTAATGTTTAGAACCTAATGTTTATGTTTGGTTTTGGTTCATTTTTCCGATTGGAGTGCTATAGTAAATGAGGAGATAATTTGGAGTGGAGTGCCTCTAGTAATTTTGATATCTTAAAAGGATAGTTTCGTAACTTTATTAAATATTGGAGTGCCTGCATAAAAAAAAGGAGTCCCAAAATCAGCACCCTAAAAACACTGATAATATAATAATCTATAGATGTCATGAAGAGCATAAAAACAGTAGCAAACATTCTACCAAAGCATGCACCCAAACTATCTCAAAGAGTTAAAGACAGAATATATGGGAGTGAACATGTTGAGAATAAAAGAGGAATAGGTCTCATACCTAGCGGCTTCTTTAGAAAAAACGCTTTCCAGGTTGCATCTGCTTGAGCATGTGCAAGTCACCTCCTGGGCAAAACTCCATTACCAAACACAAGGATTTTTCAGTCTCAAAATGACATAATGTTGGAAAGAAGGGATGATCCAAAGACTCTAGTATTTCTCTTTCTGTCTGAGCGTGAATCATGCAGCTTCCGGCTTTCTAGTGATGTTTTGTCCATAGCCTTCATAGCAAAGAAGCACTTCGTCCCCCCTCAACTCCGAAAGATAGACGCTGCCCGTATCCCCAGATCCCAACTTCTTCAGCAATCTGAAAGGGCTCAAACCCAAAGCACCGTCTTTCGTTCGGACAACTTGAATTTCTTCCCATCTTGGGTCATTTCCCTTGTGAGGTTTGCTAACACTTTTTCTAAAACTGCCAAAGCTACTATCACTGAAATCACTGCTTGAGCTACCTCTGTGCATGCTCCTTTTCTCACTCTTGAAAAAATCAGCTCAACTACTAATTTTAGCAATTCCACTAGTATATTCACTGCTACTAGCCCCATCACTTAATTTAGTTGAAGCCGGTCTATCCTTTATATACCCATGATCTGATTCTTTCTTTTCTTGAGAAGTTCCACATTCAAGTATACCTCCAGTGTCAGTAACCGCAGGACTTACATATTGGCGTGTGTAACCCGAATTCTGTTATCTTGGATGGAAAATGTAACCGTGCATATTGGTCCACAAACCACACGGTGGTTATCTGCAGACAAACAAATGTTAGGGGGTCAAAGCGCACATGGGCCAAACAACAGGGGGTCAAACTGAATTTTTCCCATACAATTATGTACAACATATCAAAGTGCATCCATTGGCAACCGAATCAATTCTTACTTTGCAAGCACCAATGAAAGAGTGTCATGTTGATTTGTTGTAAAAATTGTTGTGTTCGCAGACTTCTTGTACGAAGAAAAACAACCATGGATTCATAGTTGAGCTAACTCACTGATATGCTCAGGAACTCTACAACTTTCTTTGAGGAATGAAACAAATAGCAAATCAAGTTTGGAAACCACTTTAAAAGAAATCGAACTCAAGATAATTATCAAAGCTTTTCTTATCATAGTTACCTACAAGAGCTGCCTTTTCGCTGGTTGATGCTGTTGGGGATTGAATCTGTTCAATTTCAACCGGCTTTGGGATATCTGGTGGGCTTGCGCAACGAATCAAAGCCCAATTCACACCTTCAAAGAAAGGGTGTTGTTTTATTTCTGTTGCACCTCATTTGTACGCCAACCTATTCTGGGGTCCTTTCACTAGTAAACCCTTTATAAGTTCCCTTGCTGCAAAACTGATAACAGGTGCCTCAGGGAACTGAAGCGGCTGACCAACAATGTTATACATTGTGGCACGATTTGCTGACCGCTTAAAAGGAGTTTTACCCAACAATAATGCGTACGAAAAGATACCAAAAGTCCACCAATCCACTGCACTACCATGACCTTCGCCTTTTATAATTTCAGGTGCCAGGTATTCATGGGTCCCGACAAACGATGTTGACCGTGCTTCTGTTGGCTCGGCAATAAGCTCTGGTAAAGGAGTTACTTGGTTTCCCATTTCATTCTTGGGTTTTCGCTCTTTCCTGGATTTAAAAAAAAAAAAAGGCAATGGGAGAAACATGTTGTGGGGACCATGCATGTTGGTTGGATACAGGAGGGCTCGATGCAAGAGGGTTGGACACAATAAGCAGAGTTTTTCCATCAGAGTTCAGTCTCAACCAGTGAGGACTTGACAATTGTTGGGCTGCTGGTGCAGCGGAGAGAGAGGTCGAAGTCAGCAAGCATTATGTGTCCATCTTCCCTCACGAGGACATTTTCAGGCTTGAGATCATGATAGACAATGCCAAGCATGTGGAGGTATTCCAGAGCAAGGAGGACCTCTGCTACGTAAAACCTGCATATGGACATTCATAAGTTTGATGAGAATAGAAGGTGAACATAAAACAATAATCACCTCCAGAGAACAGAAGAATAGTGTTGTGTTCTTTCAATTTTTAAGAGATGTGATAAATGAAGAATTTAGTTTTGCACATGGCATTCCTCTCTCCACCATTTTCCCATTTTCTTACCCACAAGAACAGGAAATGAATTAGACAAACGTTAAGGTGCATTGACAAACGTGAATTTGAGTAAAAGCTCCATTAATGGCATAGTTGTAAACTCAATTTAATGGTGTTTACATAATTACATCTGAGATTAGTCGATACCAATCAAGTCCAATACGAGTTGAATTTTCAGGTAGAGAATTAATTAGATCATCCATAAGTGGTTTTTGATTAATGTTGCATTTACTTTTATGGTTCTATACATTTGGATGCGTGAACTGTGGCTGATAAGCCCCCAATATTGTAGATAACCGGGGCTTATCTCGCTCATTTATTCCACACACACACGCGAATTCGCACTTAGTTTGGTTGATATGCGTGTAGTGGTGTTTTTGTAAGTTACAGGTTAAACAAGGAAAATGAGCGCGTTTTGTGCACATTGGGAACCATCCCAAGTTACCGAGGGCCACGTGCCCCATGGCACGCCAACACCGGGCCTCAAGAGCCACGAAACGACGATTCGGCCAAGGCCCGGGAATGCGAAAAGTCACAAGTCACGCCTTTGGCTTTGAAGCCGTATTTGACACTCACAAAAACTCCCGGTGGAGTCCAGGAGTGAACGAGCACTCAAGTGACCAAGGAACACCTCCCCCGAGGGTCGCACAACTCATTTGAGTGTTTTGGAGGAAGTCCGGAAGCACGCAATTCAACGGGAGGGATCAAAGAAGTCAAATTCAAGTCCAAACCATTCCGGACCGATCCGGAATTATTCTTGACCTATCCGGATTTGCAAATTATTTTCCAGACGATTCCGGACCGATCCGGAATTATTCTGGACCTATCCGGATTTGCAAATTATTTTCTAGACGATTCCGGACCGATCCGGAATTATTCTGGACCGGTCCAAAAATGCTTCGAACCCATTTTTTGAGTACTTTATGCACTTACTACTTATGGAATGTTTATGCTCATGTGAGAGCTTTTTGAGATATTTGTAGGAGAGAGTAGTGGAAGACTATATCACTTCTCTCCTCTCTCCTTCTCAAGGGACTTTCATTTTATTTCTTTAGTTAGTTTTTTGCTCTCACCTCTCTCCTCCATTGGAGAGAGTTTAAGGTCTCTCTCTCTAGAATTCTCAAGTAAGCTTTCATTTCCCGTTTATTTACCGTGTATTAAACTTGTTCCTCTCGTCTAGGTCGTTATATAAATCTTGTTTGTTTTCATTTTCATCAAGTATTTAGTTTTTGTGTTGTTCTAGCTATTTCTCTTAAAAATCTTAGTTTCTATTTGTTGTTTGTGATTTTCTCTAGAGTTATTGTTGTATGTACACTTGAGATCTTTATTAAAAATCAGTTTTTAAGTTTATAAATCATGTTTTGCATTTCCCTCAAAGTTCTAGTCTTATTTCTTGCTATGGTTTGTGAGTAGTTTACGTAAGCTTAGTCATGGGGTGATTAACACACCATGACTCGAGTTTAATCCGTTCATCTCATCAAAAATCTTTCATTTCCTGTTTATCAATGATTTAGTGTTTCATTTTATGTACCAAAGTTTGAGTTTGTTAATCTCTTTGATCACACGTAGCCAAGAGCTTGACTACTTGGCACGTGTGATGCTTAGGGCGATGTCAACTCAATCGTTTGCCAAATGAACCGAAAAACCCTAATCTTTGGTAAACACATTTTCTTGTAAATGGTTTTAAAATCTAAATCTTCCGTTCGGGGGCATTTAACGATGCCCCGAGCCGGTAATCAAGAGAGGAACGGATTAGCTTTGGTCATGGTTGTTAAAATCCCCTAGACTTTGCCTTAGTTTAATTAGTCTTTTTAATCTTCCGAGTCGTTCTCGAAGTCGAGAGAATTCCACCAAACAAACTCCAAAAGCCAAGTTTGCCGCTTTAAGGCTAAAAACCTACACTTGCAAGACAACTCTCACGCCGGGTGCATTTGATCTATGTGGATTCGACCCGGTCTTACCGGTTATTATGCTATGCGATACCTAGCCCTACGCTTGGGGCGACATCATCTACGATACAATCCAAGGGCGCAAGCAGTGGCCTCTAATAAAGTGGGAAATTTCTATATTTTTTTTATTAATTGTCGGGATGTACAATAATTTTTTAATGCAATTTCCAATACGGATCAACAGATCACGCTTGTCTCGTGTCTTTTGTTGTTTGTTTTGTGTATGTACAGAAATTTTTGAACGCAGTTTCCAATACGGATCGACTGAGCACGCTTGTCTCATGTTTTTTGCTTATCCTCCAAATTATGAGTTGTCACTTTAGTTTTCTTTGCAGTATTGATTAGAACTTTAATGGCTCTTTAGAAGTTTTAGAACTTTAACGGCTCTTTATAACTAGTTCCGTAGTTAGTTCTTTATCAACACAAAAGGAAAATTCCTTTGATTGTATGTGACTTAAAATACAGTATTTATTTGTTGATCTTCACTTTGGTTTGAAAGCTCTTTATAAGTTTTAGAACTTCTACGGCTCTTTATAACTAGTTCTGTAGTTGGTTCTTTATCAACACAATAGAAAAATTCCTTTGACTGTATGTGACTTAAAAGTAGAGCATTTACTTGTTGATCTTCACTTTGGTCCTTCAGATGACAAATCTTGTTTCAGACAATCCACTTCTGCTCTACTCGTTTATGTTTCCAAGTGGGTTACATGAAATTTTTTAATTTGTTACAATTAAAACTGTTGATTTCTTCTTGCTAATAGCTGTTATCTATATCAATGTTTAACCAGAACAATTTGGACTTCTCATATCACAAGTACGCAGATAAGTATCTTGAGTTTTCTTAAACGACAATTGCAGATATGTAAACTTCTACACTTGTTTTCATGTATAGTGAAAGTTCAGCCGAAGGCAAAGTTATCTAGGGATCAGAGGGAGTGTATCCGCTTTAGTATTGTGCAGAGAAAGAAAGACTTTATTTGGATGGAGAATGTTAATGGGGAGTCTCTTAACATTCTTGATGGGCTGGAGCTTCACACTGGCGTGTTCAGTGCTAAGGAGCAACAAAAGATTGTGGACTTTGTATATGAGCTGCAAGAGAGAGGCGAGCTTGGTAAATTCAACGGTCAATCAATTCCTCCCATCTTCCTTCTACTGAACTCTGATTAATGCTAGTCAAGATTTTTACCGTTTCATCTATTGTGCTGTTTTTATTCAATCTTTTGTTAGTCTAGTGTTGATGTCAGTTCATCTAGGAATAAGAAATTTCTTGAGGGGCTAAGCCAGTAACGAGGTATCTGTCCCAGGCCTAGACCGGTAGTAACCAGTCAGTCGGTATCTGCTGAAGCGAAGTGACCATTTGTTAACTCCACCGTCAAGTACTTAGGAGCCATGTACCTCATGCACTGCATGAATGGTGGAATAGGTCATGCGTACAGGCTGGTCCTATGTTACAAGCCCTTGGGTAGAACTCGCCCCCAAAAGCTAGCTCAAGGGGGAAGGGTGCCCAGGGACTTATAAACCCCCCACCAGGAGCCCATACTCCCGATGTGGGACAAGTCCCATACCTTGCACTGGATCATAACAAACCCAACCCCTTCAGAGCCGACGTCCACGGCGGCAGGTCGCCCTTCCGGCACCTCCGACAACACCCGTGGCGGCCTCTTCCAAGGAGGGACCTGCTCTGATACCAATGTTACAAGCCCTTGGGTAGAACTCGCCCCCAAAAGCTAGCTCAAGGGGGAAGGGTGCCCAGGGACTTATAAACCCCCCACCAGGAGCCCATACTCCCGATGTGGGACAAATCCCATACCTTGCACTGGATCATAACAAACCCAACCCCTTCAGAGCCGACGTCCACGGCGGCAGGTCGCCCTTCCGGCACCTCCGACAACACCCGTGGCGGCCTCTTCCAAGGAGGGACCTGCTCTGATACCAATGTTACAAGCCCTTGGGTAGAACTCGCCCCCAAAAAGCTAGCTTTTGGGGGCGAGTTCTACCCAAGGGCTTGTAACATTGGACTAAGATTTTTCTCTTTTGCAATCAACAAATGGTCACTTCGCTTCAGCATATACCGACTGATTGGTTACTACTGGTCTAGCCCTGGGACAGATACCTCGTTACTTGCTTAGCCCCTCAAGAAATTTTTTATTCCTAGATGAACTGACATCAACACTCAATTAACAAAAGATTGAATAAAAACAACACAATAGATGAAACAACAAAAATCTTGACTAGCATTAATCAGAGTTCAGTAGAAGGAAGATGGGAAGAATTGACTGACCTTTGAATTTACCAAGCTCGCCTCTCTCTTGCAGCTCATAAACAAAGTCCACAATCTTTTGCTGCTCCCCATTAACGTTCTCCATCCAAATAAAGTCTTTCTTTCTCTGCACAAGACTGAAGTGAATACACTCCCTCTGATCCCTAGATAACTTTTCCTTCGGCTGAACTTTCACTATACATGAAAACAAGTGTAGAAGTTTACATATCTGCAATTGTCGTTTAAGAAAACTCAAGAAACTTCTCTGCGTACTTGTGATATGAGAAGTCCAAATTGTTTTGGTTAAACATTGATATAGATGACAGATATTAGCAAGAAGAAATCAACAGTTTTAATTGTAACAAATTAAAAAATTTCATGTAACCCACTTGGAAACATAAACGAGTAGAGCATAAGTGGATTGTCTAAAACAAGATTTGTCATCTGAAGGACCAAAGTGAAGATCAGCAAATAAATGTTGTACTTTTAAGTCACATATGGTCAAAGGAATTTTTCTATTGTGTTGATAAAGAACCAACTACGGAACTAGTTACAAAGAGCCGTAAAAGTTCTAAAACTTATAAAGAGCTTTCAAACCAAAGTGAAGATCAGCAAATAAATACTGTACTTTTAAGTCACATACAATCAAAGGAATTTTCCTATTGTGTTGATAAAGAACCAACTACGGAACTAGTTATAAAGAGCCGTTAAAGTTCTAAAACTTCTAAAGAGCCCTTAAAGTTCTAATCAATGCTGCAAAGAAAACTAAAATGACAACTCATAATTTGGAGGATAAGCAAAACAAACAGCAAAAAACACGAAACAAGCGTGCTCAGTCGATCCGTATTGGAAATTGCATTCAAAAATTTCTGTACATACACAAAACAAACAGCAAAAAACACGAGACAAGCGTGATCTGTCGATCCGTATTGGAAATTGCATTAAAAAATTACTGTACATCCCGACAATTAGTAACAGAAATACAAAAATTTCCCACTTCATTAGAGGCCACAATTCACACATCCAAATGTATAAAACCATAAAAGTAAATGCAACATTAATCAAAAACCACTTATGGATGATCTAATTAATTCTCTACCTGAAAATTCAACTCGTATTGGACTTGATAGATATCGACTAATCTCAGATGTAAACATCATTAAAAATTGAGTTTACAACTATGCCATTAATGGAGCTTTTACTCAAATTCACGTTTGTCAATGCACCTTAACGTTTGTCTAATTCATTTCCTGTTCTTGTGGGTAAGAAAATGGGAAAATGGTGGAGAGAGGAATGCCATATGCAAAACTACATTCTTCATTTATCACATCTCTTAAAAATTGAAAGAACACTATTCTTCTGTTCTCTGGAAGTGATTATTGTTTTATGTTCACCTTCTATTCTCATCAAACTTATGAATGTCCATATGCAAGTTTTACGTAGGCAGCCAAATGATATGATCAATACAGTTTAATACCTCCTTTGAGTAACCTGACAATCCTATTAGCTGTGAGTCCCGAACTGCTCGGTACAAATCAGTAGGAACGATTGGTTTCTGCATAAAAAACCAATTAAAATCAATGATATCGCACATCATTAATGACCTAGTGATATATCAACATAATTTAAACTATTCTGAGCTTCCAGGATATTCTAAAATGTAAAACATATCTTTGTTCTAAATCTTGATGAGTTGGTAAGGCATGGCAGTTTTTAGCTTTGAGTCTCTGATGCAAGTGAATGTAACTTCCACGAACACAAACAAATGAGGTTCAAGAATTAGAGCGATCGGAGTTCAAAGGCAAATGAACTTTGAGACCTTGGTGGCCAGGAATTATATCCTATTTTCATGCCTTCTAGCCTATATGGCTATAATCTCCAGTTTCACTTGATTGATTTTTTTTTTCAAGGTTTTAAACTACTATAGTACTATTTAGATGTAACAGATGATGTTTTTCATTGAAGTGGTTTCACTTAAAAGCCCTGGTCAAACACCCAAGATGCGAAAGCAGAAGACCTTTAATGAGACTTGCCAGGCATAGATGCCACTGATGTAGGTGGAAGGATTGATCTCAAACATGTTCTAACGACATAAAATAACCCTAGAAGAAAAACGAATAGTCAATATATTGTCAATTTCATTTTGTATCCTCCAGTTTAGACAGTCAACCAGCTGCAACACTTGCATAATAATTAGTGAGCAATAGGGAAGAATTCAATAAAGAGATTCTAAAGCAAATTTTTTTGTCAAAATACTTGTAGTGGGCCGAAATCTAGCAGGTCAAAGGGGTCTCGGTGAGAGAGACCAGAAGGCACAAGGCCCGGGTGTAGCTCCAGCCCCAAAATAGAACACAACGGGATAAGTCGTCCATGACGGACTTATTCGAGACGAATCGGCATCTCTGCCAAATTGAATCTTGATCCGAACAAGCCATACGAGACGGATTGAATCCGAGATGGCTCGGAAGGAGATCCGAGATATCGGTGACGTCTTACGTGACGTCATCTGAGACGGTTACCACGAGTAGCAGGTTTGGGAAGGCGGTTACGTGACGTTAGTTGTAGCATGCAGTTCAAAAAAAAAAATCTGAGGCGGTTACCACGAGTAACAGGTTTGGGAAGACACATGTGCATGCAACAGCTATCTCTACGTCATGGTGACGGCATCCGAGCCGTTACGCTACGTGTCAATACGTCATTCGAGAACGCGTGCATGCAATGATAACAGATCTGGCTCATGATGCACAATGACGTCATCCGAGCCAGATTATGGATCTACCCTTGTACTTGGGGAGCCTATATAAAGGAAGAGGAGGAACCCTAACAAGGTACACAATACTCTCTCTCTTTCTACACTTACACTCTCTAGTACTTCCTTCTTCTTCAGATCTCTCACTAGACTGTCGGAGTGTCTTCCCTGGCTTCGATCATAATTTTTTACTTTTTTGATTCCTCTCGCCGAGACAAACCAATAATATACAAAAAGTTGATGCAAAACTAAAAAAACATGAAAAAAAATCAAATAAAGACGAAAAAATAAGCCAGCTAACTTTTTAGACCAAAATTGCTTTATTGCGCTTTTATCGGATGGAAATGCACGGGTATTTTTTACATTAATACGAAGATATACAATCCTTTTGTTCATTCTACGCATTGCCCAATTACCAACACGAATTAAGGCCTTTTTTCATATGACCGAAATCTTGAGTAAGAATAAGAATATGAATCTTAAATAAGAATATAAATATGATTACTGAGAATCAAATTTTTATGGGTTTTCTTGAATTTTTCAAGGAATTTAATATGTGTAGTAAATTCATTTCCGGTACACAGTCTGGAAATGTAATTCTGGTTGAATATGTCATTGGAAATTATATTCATATTCATGTCTCTTAAACGTCAAAATCATGGAAGCATAGCTCCACATTCTTATTGACATCTCTTCCAAACGTCGGAATCATAAAAATTTGACCACATCCTCATTCCTCCTCAAGAATCCCGCCATCCAAATTGAGCGTATGGACAAGTGTTGCAGTCTAACTAAAATGGTAATTTGGCTATTTTGGCTAAATTTGATCTGCAACAGCCTCTCTTAAAAGCTAGGCAAAATAGTTTTGTGAATATTAAACTAGTTACTGTACGTTCAGTCGTTCACAGGTTTTTCGTTTTTTATTATTTGTTTCTCCTCTTTTTTCACTTTGTATAGTTATATGTATAGTAAATTCTGTGGTGCCAAACCCCGAAGATTGAGAATATAAACAAATCAACAAGAAAACAATGCACAGAATTTACGTGGTCCCCCCACGGGCCCCCAGCACGAAGTTCTAAAGGTACGTTCATGGGCAAAGAGTAAGAGAGGACTCACTATGAATGGGAAGAAATACACAAAGCCGACAATACCCGCAACTCTCAGTTGAAGCACCCAATAGATATCTATAGACAAATCTTTGAGGAGCTACCTACTGAGCATCAAACGTCTCAAGAACACAAAAGAGACGCAAACCCTAATATTCAATCCCATGAATTAAAGACTATTAATGGAACAAACAAGAAACCCTAACACACTACGGGGAACCCCCTCAAAAGGATTCACTCAAGAAGTTCAAAGTCCTAGGAAGCCACAAGGCTCCTATTTATAAATAAATAAAAAGTACAGAAAATTAGGTTAAAACCCTCGAAAACGTGCAGCCACACGCAATTCGTACAGAACTCGGTCAAAACTGGCCAGACGGGTTTGATTCCCGCCCGGGCGGGATTTCCTAATATCCACCCAAAGAACCCAATCTGCCAAACCCGCTCGGGCGGCCCTAAATCCCGCCCGGGCTGTTTTTTTAGAAACACAACCTTGGTCCAAAAATTGCAAAGTGCTTGTGACGAATTCTGCACCTTTCTTCGAACATCTAAAATTCAAGGCATAATTCCAAGTGATTATGAATAGGAGTGTGCAAAAAATCCATCAAACCGTCAACCGAACCCAACCTGCACTAATCCAACTTGAAAATCACGGGTGAAAACCATGAGCAGGTTGAGTCGGTCGTGTAAAACAAAAGGTTTAAACATGTCGGTTTGGGTGCAGGTAAAAAGTTTAAGCAGGTCGATTTGGGTGCAGGTAAAATTTCTCTAAACTGCCTTTAACTCGACCCAAGCTGCCAATATATATATATATATATATATATATATATATATGTAAAATAATAACCAATATAATACTATGTTATCAATTTTAAGGTGCACCCTACCACACTTGGTTAATCCCACCTATGTTTTTGTATAGATTATTAGCTACTGTACTAGTTTTATGCTGCTGCTTTATATGAACCATGTGGTATGCGTTGGCTATTACTGTTTTTATTTATGCTAGTGGTTTCATTATTTGTTTAAAGAGTGAATTTTTCTTTTTTCACATGTTTCATTCTCACGGATGTCAAATATTTCAAACCTTGGAGCTACTAGAGGTTTGTCCAGCCATTAACTTTAGGGCTCTGAGGTGCGCACAAGCTGATTCAGACATCCGCTTATCGATTTTTGTTTTGTATGTATAGTAATATTTTATTGTACTTGATAAGAATGGAAGTGATAATAGAGAGAATTGTTAAGAGTGTTGAAAGAGATGTGAGTATGTAAAACAAAAAATATTCACTTTCACTAACATTTTTTCCTCAAATTTTATTTAATTTGTTGCACTTGCTCTAAGGGAGACGTATTTTTCCCGAAGTATTTTATATTCATGTTTGTAATGTAATACATAATGAAATCAGTTTTACTTGAATTTTGTGCATAAATGCAAATATTTATTATACTGTATTGTATTTCAAATTAAATTTTTTAATTTAACTGGATATGTGGTTAGGAAGAATGGATTGAAAGAAAACTGGTACGGTAAAACAGTAGTCGAGTATACTTTCCTAGAAAACACGAATTAAAAAAACTGAAATGTAACCGTAATACTCCTGGACCTCGCTTTTTATATGTTCATTTTGGGAAAGGTGTATTTTTGTGGACGTAAAAGAATCATAAAAATTTTGTAAATTTTTTTGCACCAAATTAAAGTACTCATAGAGAAATATATTTTTGGATGTTTGAAAATGCACGTATTCCCGTAGTGGACACTTAAAATGGGACGGAGGGAGTAAGAAATAGCAAACCGAGGCCCGTGTTTGACATGGTTTCCTTAAAGTAAATTTCAGTCATCTCACTATGAGTGTTTGAGGTTTTGGTCGACGCTTGTCTCTCAGGATACAACGGCTTCAAATGATCAATCAGTAATACCTTCTGGAAAGCTCTGTCGAACGAACTATGTCTGTGCTCTCTCTCAAAAAGAGGAACAAAAGAAGAACTCTGTACAAAGGATAAATTTTTCGGTGTATAGAAAAATAGCAGGGACTGCCTTTATACAGGTGTAGAGAGGAGTCTCTCCATTCAATGGGGTAATTAACCAGGCAATCACGCCTTTTGAATTTGCAAAATTGATATTGCAATCAGTGCAATATTCAATCAGGGGATAATATCACAATTGATTTTGCCATTAAGCAACAATTATGGGTATTAAACCGGTCGAGTTGGGTCGGACTCACGCCAAAACCCCGCGGGCTTCTGGGTGGTAAAAAGATAAGGAAAAGCCGAATCACTAGTCAAGCCTAGCCCTTGAACCTTGGACCACGAGCCCGGTCACGTGGTAATTGGGTTGAAGCCAAAACCCACGTAGTGTGAGTGCTCCCTCCTTAGAAGAATTTGAGTACCCCTAAAGTGTCCAACCATTAGGCCAATTTTTGTGCTTTTGTACCCACAAAGGTTTCTTCTTGAACCATGGGACTAGGTGCCTTTATACCTTCCCAACATACACCCAGAAACAATTTCTCATTTATCTTTAATTGAAATTTGTAAAATCTTTCACCGGATTATACTCCTTTCACTCTTTCATACAATGTTGGATTCCCAATAGCCTAAAAGGGAACTTTAATTGAGCTCAATTGAATTCATCGAGTAGGGTTTATTAATTGGTATCGATAGAGGCTATATTACGTTTGCCCGTGTTTGAACCCATGCCTTTGAGGCATGGGTATTCTCTAGTTGGTTAAAAACCTTCATCAGTATGGGCTAGCGAGCGCGAGACTCATTTCACGACATTTGAGACGACTTCTTACTTTGCGCCTAGTTGTTTTATCCTCTGTTTGTGTTGGATTGTTTCTCTAGATTATTTTTAATGTATTTTGGGTGCAATCATGATCTATAAGTGCCATCGGGCAATTTCATGAAATGCTAAGGCTTTCCTGTTAAAAAAACAAAGAAGAAGAAGCTGCAAACAGTATACGGTCGGCCCTGTTCCTGATGCACTTTCTGACTTGGACCAAGTCCAGTAGCCTTCGAATGAAATTTGATTACTTAACCATTAGGAAAAGAGATTAAGTTCTTTATACCTCACTTGGAAGTTTCCACCACCGTCATTTGTGGGTTTCACCATGCGTTCATTTCAATAATCTGGACCGTTCTTCTTGTAGAACCCATGTAATAGTGTATCCACGCAAAAAATCAGGTAGATCGGATATTGATAGATATATCAAAAATTGAATTTCGGTGCATAAAATGATTTTATTAATAGTTTTAAAGATAAACTATCAATGACCGTCTATTTTATAAACAAAATTTTAATTTTTAATATATCTATCGATATCCGATCAATATGATTTTTTATATATATATATTACTCTACGGGTCCTAGCGATTCAAATTACTTAAATGAATTCATAGTAGAGCCAACAATGGGTGATGGAAACCCGATACCTGAGGTGAAGAACTAATCTCGAAGCAAGAAAGGAGCGAACGGAAAAAACCCACAAGAAAAAGTATCCCAATTATTTTGTCCTGGGTACTTTCTCGTTGGGCTTTCAATACTTTCAAGCACATCAGCTATGAATTGATGTAAGCACTTACGGACGCAGAATTACCAATTTGGCTTGGTTTGTAGGGATTAAATTTCAGTAATTTTACAAAAAAAACTTTGTGCATCAAGCTAGCTTATTAAACCAATTAGGGCCGCCCGGTTAGTCAAGGATCTTGTATCTCATTAGGAGGTCAGGAGTTTGAATCTTCTCATCTACGTGCTAGTGTTATTCTCCTTGTATTTTTTTTTTTTTTTGATCAGTTATTCTCCTTGTATTTGTTGGGCTATTTCTTCCCTCAATCTATTAGTTGAATTGGTCTCACGGTGATTGTTGACTTTTTTTCGAATCTCTCCATCTGCGTGTAAGTGTAAGTGTTCTAATTTAGTGTAATTCGTATTTGTATACTCTCCTTAGTTGATTGAATGTATATCCAACTTTCCAAGTAGATCTCAATTGCATTTTTGGGAATTCAAATCTCTAATTACAGTACTTGCCAAGAGAATCTCATCCATGTAGGCAAATGGTAATGTTGGAAACTTTTAGTCAATCAACGCAACTGGACTGCATCTCTTCATCATCAATTTTATACCCAGTGCACAATACTCTCACTTGTTATATGTAGGATAGGTCGTTGGTTAGTTAATAATTAACTTGGAAAGGCAAACAATAGTCAATGATTAATCGAGAATAGAGAGATATGTAGAGGGGTAAAAGAGAAAGCCAAGTATAGAGAGAAAAAAGGCAACAACGTTCAGTCCATTCCTAGATTGAAATCCATACGCACAAGCTTTAAGAGAAATGGGTTCGCGAGCGCTCACAAGAACAATGTTCTTGATTCCAGACTCTAGATCACTCTCTCTATAGAATTTCCGTGCCTTGGGGATAAATCAATCTCTTGGAATTTGTGAAGGAATGTCTCATATTTATAGGGATCCGCAGCTAATAATTGGCCATGAGATATTCCCCTTTTAATATGAAGACATGTACTCTCTTTGTATACCAGGACCAGAGGATGACTCTCGCGACATAGTTAGTGCACGCCTTTCCATTGCGGTAATCCCTTTTCTTCTTAATCCGTCAAGCCACTAATATCTCCCCTATTCCCGTTATATACTAGGCATGGCTGTGACCCCTTTGGGTCGCACCAATATCCTACGCAAGGTTCAAATGACCTTCCTAACCTTGCCTTATAGTCAGATGTAGTCGCAAGCTCGAGTTATAGGTGATAGCAACTTCCTGTCGCATTAATTCCTTCTTGGAAGGGTCACGACAGGTAAATTCCTTGTAATATGGAGCCCCCCGAATCAAAGGCACCCTATACCTGGGTTAATGTGTTTTAGTCTCACTCTTCAACAAAATATATTCCTTCGCGGTGTGGTTTTATTCAATATGTTGACTTCGTTCTGAATCCGACATGTCATATGTGAAGTTACTTTCCACATGGCCGGTTTGGGTTGGTCAGTCAACGGTCGCCTTTAGTCAAATAGGTCTACGCGCTGACCTTTCCCACACTATATGATACTTTTTCCGTCCCCAAATAATAGCATAGTATTTCATTTTTGTTGTCCCAAGTGTTCATTTTGAAAAGTTAATAAGTGAAGAATTAATGGAGAAAAGTAGAGAATGATTTTGAAAAATGGAAATAAAAATTGATGTAAAAAGAATAATAATAATATTTTTTTAATAAGTTAGGAATAACGAAACTACATGCTTAAAAGGACACAGTCCTCAAAATCCTGTGCAAGAATGGATGGACTACATCTAGTTATGATTGTGGGGAGGTTATGCCGTATTAACGAATAAGATTATAGTAATAATAGACAACTTCTTTCACATGTGCGGGGATAGCTCAGTTGGGAGAGCGTCAGACTGAAGATCTGAAGGTCGCGTGTTCGATCCACGCTCACCGCATTTCATCTTTTGTCAACAAGATAGTCGTCCAAAGCCTAAATTCCTGCATAGCCTTTTTGACAGGTCGGTATTTGTTCTTTGAACATTTTTACCAGGTTGCTTCAGTGGCTTACTTAGCTTTGTTTCATTGTTTCAACAACCGCGCCCGTCTCGTGTATCGGTATTATCAATGGATAAGTAAATTGTTGTTCTCACAACATTTTTTGTCCAGTATATTTTCGTGTTGATTGCTTCTAAATTTTTAGTTGATAGTTTGGTTTCTCTCAAGTTGATGTAGTTTTTCATCTTATCACTGGCAATTGTTATATGAATTAGCACTACCATCATTTCATATCACTATAGGATTTGACAATTCCTACTTCCCGCAATCTTTATCAAGTAAACAAGTTCAAGCTCAGTTAACTTGGATCCACAGTCATTTACTGTAGTTTATAATACAAAAAATGGTAGACGAAGAAAGGAGTTCAAAAAGAGCATGGCATGACTATAGTTGTTGACAGAAGCAGGTTGGACAAGATAAGATGGGTTTTTCCGTAAGGATGCGTTCTTAACCGATGAGGACCGGACAATTGTTGGCCTGCTGGTGCAGCGGAGAGAGAGATCAAAGTCGGAAAGCATTATGTGTCCATCTTCCCTCACAAGGACATTTTCAGGCTTGAGAACACGATAGACAATGCCAAGCATGTGGAGGTATTCAAGAGCAACAAGGACCTCTGCTACGTAAAACCTGCATATAGAAATTCATCAGTTTTGATGACAATAGAAGGTGGACATAAAACACCCCCTAGTTCTGCCCCTGGATGTAAGGAAAGACTATGAGAAGAAGGAAAGGGGAGAATGCCAAAAAACAGTGTGCATCAAGCTAGCTTATTAAACCAATTAGGGTAGCTCGGTTAATCAGGACTCTTGCATTTCATTAGGAGGTCAGGAGTTCGAATCTTCTCATCTGTTTGCTAGTGTTATTCTCCTCGTATTTGTTGGGCTATTTCTTCCCTTAATGGGGCTATAAGTTGAGCTGGTCTCATGGTAGTTGTTGACTTTTTTTTCCGAATCTCTCCATCTACGTGTAAGTGTTCTAATTTAGTGTAATTCGTATTTCAAAAATGATACATGTACAACAACCAGCTCCAACAAGTCACCAACACACTCACATGGTGTGTGGAGCCCACACACATTTGAGTGTGAAGTGTGTAAGGGTTCCACACACCATGTGAGTGTGTTGGAGACTTGTTAGAAACTTTTGTTGTACATGTATCATTGTTGTATTTGTATTTGTATTTGTATACTCTCCTTAGTTGATTGAATGTATATCCAACTTTCCAAGTAGATCTCAATTGCATTTTTTGGGAATTCAAATCTCTAATTACAGTACTTGCCAAGAGAATCTCATCCATGTAGGCACATGGTAATGTTGGAAACTTTTAGTCAATCAACACAACTGGACTGCATCTCTGCATCATCAATTTTATAACCAGTGCACAATACTCTCACTTGATGTATATAGAATAGGTTCTTGGTTAGTCAATACTAATTAACTTGGAGAGACAAACAATAGTCAATGATTAATCGAGAATAGAGAGATACGTAGAGGGGTAAAAGAGAAGACCAAGTATAGAAAGAAAGAAGGCAACAGCCTTCAGTCCATTTCTATATTGAAATCCATATGCACAAGCTCTAAGAGATATGGGTTTGGGAGCGCTCACAAGAACAATGTTCTTGATTCCAGGGCTTCGAATTACTCCCTCTCTAGAATTTTCGTGCCTTGGAGATAAATCAATCTCATGGAATTTGTGAAGGAACGTCTCATATTTATAGGATTCCGCAGCTAATCATTGGCCAGAGATATTCCCTTTATAATATGAAGACACGTGCTCTCTCCGTATACGAGGACCACGTGGGTGACGTCGCCTGTCGTGAGGATGACCCCAGCGACATAGTCGGTGCATGCCATTCCATCGCGGTGATCCCTTTTCTTCTTAATCCGCCAAGCCACTAATATATCCCCTAGTCCCGTTATATACTTAGCCATGGCTGCGACCCCTTTGGGTGGCGCCAATATCCTATTCACTGCTCAAATGACCTTCCTAACCTTGCCTTATGGTCAGATGTAGTCGCGATCGAGCTCGAGTTATAAGTGATAGCAACTTCATGTCACATTAATTCTTTCTTGGAAGGGTTGCGACAGGTGAATTCCTCATAATATGGGGCCCCCTGAATCAAAGACACCCTATACTTGGGTTAATGTGTTTGAGTCTCACTCTTCCGCGAAGTATATCCCTTCGCGGTGTGGTTTTATTCAATATGTTGACTTTGTTCTGAATCCGACATGTCATATGTGGACTTACTTTCCACGTGGCAGGCTCGGGTTGGTCAGTCAACGGTCGTCTTTGGTTAAATAGGTCTAGCGCAGACCTTTCCCATACTATGTGATACTTTTTCTGTCCCCAAATAATAGCATAGTATTTCATTTTTGTTGTCCCTTAATATGTGTTTGTTTTGAAAAGTTAATAGGTGAAGAGTTAATGGAGAAAATTGGAGAATGGTTTTGAAAAGTGGAAATAAAAATTAATGTGAAAAGAGTAATAAGTAATAATATTTCTTTAATAAGTTGGAATCACGAAACTCGGTACTCATAATCCTGTGCAAGACTGGATGGACTACATGTAGTTGTGATTGTTGGGAGGTTATGCCGTATTAACAAAGAAGACTATACTAGTAATAGACTAACACAATCACGTGCGGGGATAGCTCAGTTGGGAGAGCGTCAGACTGAAGATCTGAAGGTCGCGTGTTCGATCCACGCTCACCGCATTTCAAATTTTTTCAGCAAGATACTCGTCCAAAGCCTAAAAGCCTGCATAGCCTTTTTTTACAAGTCGGTATTTGTTTTATGAACATTTTACCAGGTTGCTTCAGTTGCTTACCTAGGTTTTGTTTCATTGTTTCAACAACCGCGCCGGTCTGGTGTATCGGTATCATCAATGGATTATGTAAATTGTTGTTCACACAACATTTTTTTGTCCGTGTTGATTGGTTCTAAATTTTTAGTTGATAGTTTGGTTTCTGTCAAGCTGATGTAGTTTTTCTATCTTATCACTGGCAATAATATGAATTTGCACTACCATCATTCAATATCACTATAGGATTTGGCAATCCCTACTTCCCACAAACTTTATCAAGTAAACAAGTTCAAGCTCAGTTAACTTAGATCCACAATCGTCCACTCTAGTTTATAATCGAAAAATGGTAGACGAAGAATAAGAGAGGAGTTCGAAAGAGCAAGGCATAACTGTAGCAATCTTCTCCTCTTTCTATCACATAGTGGCGTCATGCATAATGTCTTAGCCTTTGTCTCTTTGTTCTCCATCGCTTGAGTTTTGCAGGTGAAGGTTGCTGGGAATTCGGCCAAACCAACAAAAATACAACGCACAAAAAAATAATCAAAACCATAAAACAAGAATGCAAGATGCAGTGATCTTACATGGTTCCCCAACAAAATGTAAGTACATCGTCAGCTCGCATCAGTTTCCACTGTATCGAATGAAGAAAGAGTAGAAGTTGTCCCAACGGCTGCATATAGCAAATACTTATAACTTAGGATTTACATCATTAATTGCTGTAATGCCCTTCTCTAACCCCCCCTAAATTCTAACCCTCAGCGAAGCGCGACCCAAGTAAAATCAGGCTTCACAAACCCAACACAGGCAATCTGGAATGGTCTTTTGTTAGGTCCTTTTGGGTATGTTAATTGTTTGTTTTGTGCCAAAGTTATTTTCCCTTATTGTACCTTTTTCCTTTATCATCGACGCAAGTTCTAGCATTTCTGAAAAACTAAACAAAAAGGAAGAGCATGTACTAACTTTTAGCACAATCCCACGTTTTTTGCCAGGATAAGCTTGAACCCTTCAACAATTAACAAACTCAGTTTTAACTTTCCAGCTCCATTTGGCTTAAACTTCCATCTACCTTGGCCAGGAAATTAGAATAAAAAAGCCTCGTACGATCAATGATCTATCCAGACCATACCCTTATTCTAGTACAAATGCTCTACCCAAAACGTCGGATACTGATGTCTCACAATGTATTGATAGCATCAAAATTTCAGCTTCTGCAATCCAACAAATTTCCTATGCATTTCAAAGAAACTCGAAACATATGACCGCAGCCTGATATACATAGCAAGAGTAGGTCTGCAACATACGAGCACAACAATCTATTCAAAATTGCGTGAAACATGTCAAAATGGCACTCGTTCATTGGCAATTGGGTGGATAGTTATTTTGTAAGCACCAACGAAAGAGTACCACGTTGATATGTTATACAAATTGTTTTTTTTCTTCGTAATCCAAAATTTTATTAAAAGCTCAAACAAATGCAAAAAACTTAAGAAGACATTACACATATCATCGTCGTGATATCACTGAAATGTTCAGCACTCTACAGCATTCTTTGAGGAAGGGAACGAAATAGCAAATCAAGTGTGGAAACTACTTAAAATAAATCGAATGCAAGATTACTATCAGAGCTTTTCTCATCATGGTTACCTTTAACACCGGCCTTTTTGCTGGTTAACACCCTTGGGGCCTGAATCCGAGCAATATCATCCGGATTTGGGATCAACGGCGGGCTTGCGCACCGAATCAAAGCCCAATTCACACCTTCAAAGAAAGGGTGCTGTTTTATTTCCGTTGCACCTCGTTTGTATGCTAACCTATTATGGGGTTCTTTTACTAACAAACCCCATATCAGATCCCTTGCTGCAGAACTGATAACAGGTGACTCGAACCGAACTGGCTGATCAACAATGTTAAACAGTGTGGCACGAGTCCCTGACCCCCTAAAAGGAGTTTTACCAAACAATAATTCGTACAAAAAAATACCTAAAGCCCACCAATCCACAGAACTACCATGACCTGCACCTTGTATCATTTCAGGTGCCAGGTATTCATGGGTCCCGACAAACGACATTGAGCGGGCTCCTGTTGGCTCGGCAAGAAGCTCCGGCAATAGGGTGACTCGGTTTCCCATTTCATTCTTTGGTTTTTGCTCTTGATTGGATTTATGGAAGTTGCGAGGGAAGAAACATGACATCTGGATACAAGAGGGCTTGACAGAAGCAGGTTGGACATGATAAGATGGGTTTTTCCGTAAGGATGCATTCCGAACTGATGAGGACCGGACAATTGTTGGCCTGCTGGTGCAGCGGAGAGAGAGATCAAAGTCGGAAAGCATTATGTGTCCATCTTCCCTCACAAGGACATTTTCTGGCTTGAGATCACGATAGACAATGCCAAGCATGTGGAGGTATTCAAGAGCAACGAGGACCTCTGCTACGTAAAACCTACATATAGAAATTCGTAAGTTGGATGACAATATGAGGTGGACATAAAACAACGATTACATCAAGAGAACAGAAGACATACTAGTGTTCTTTCAATATTGAGTGATTTGAGATTGATGGTGATATTCATTCTTGCCGTTTCGTTATTGATTGCTGCCTAGCAACTCAAGGGTCTTCACCATGTCAATATTTTTGTGAATACTGTATTGTGTTGAGACACCAAAAATTCGTGTTGCACTCTATACTTCCAGGAACTCGTTATTGTGTGTGAGAGAAAGATAGACAACGTTTGTGGTTCAACCGTTTTATCTTAGGAGACGGACACAGATCAACCTACAACACCCTCGGTAGGCGGGGAATCCGTTTTAAGGAGACCCTGGTTTTCACAGGACTCGGTTCAGTTTTTCCCTATATCCACTATTTGTATTTCGTTCAATATTCTGTTCATGTAATTTGTTTCAGTTTATAATATCAATAGAATTGTTCTTTGGGATTCTATGCCGCTGTAAAAATTTTGCTAACAAGTTTTGCACTCAGCATTCCTCTCTCCTCCGTTCTCCCAAGTTTCTTACCCTCATTCATCTGCCCAACTCCTTACAGCATAACACCAGTCTGATATTTCATGTGTCACAATTTTTATTCAGGTCCGAGTGGAAGTGAAAACGTAGCTGCCCTATTGCATTCAGATTTCTGCTAAACTGTTTTATCAGAAGTTACTATTAGGAGTCTTCAAAAGCAATGATCAAATCTCCTTGTCAATGTTTTCAGGGGACAAGGATACCAGCATTTCCATTTTCCAGACATGGAATATCCTGTTGCAGAACCTTCCCATGGTATGCACGAATGTCATATTTCGATGGACTTTCATTCTAACACAAAACTTTAGTGAGTATTATTTTTATCAACTTTGCAGCACAAAAACTAACATGTCATTCGTCAATGTTCAGCCAATCAAATCAAGACATTTTAACACTTCTGTAGCATCGACTTCAAAACTTTGGAACAAACGGGGACAACAAAATAACAGTCTGTTATGCTTCAAGACTGAACGACCTTACTTGAACACGAACAACCCTTTATAGAATATATGCTATCACCACTAGTTAAAATACAGGTTCCAGATGAATAACATGTGTTGGGCCTGGAGTGCCACCATAGATTTGGTTACACAATGACACTCCCTGCGATAGTTCTAAAAACAGACTTGCGGGTGCGATGTCAAATGCTATAAAGGACTTAATTGAAACCCTTCCTAATACCAATTGGTTTTAGGAGAGATGGTGGAAAAGCGGTCCGACAAGTGGTATCAGAGCCGGGAGGTCATGGGTTTGAGTCGCGGGAGCGTTATCATGAGGGAGGGATTGTTGGGCCCGGAGTGCCCCATGGATTTAGTTACACAATGTCACTCCTTGCGACCGCTCTAAAAAAAGACTTGCGGATGCAATGTTGAATGTCATAAAAGACTTAATTGAAACCTTTCCTAACACCAATTGGTTTTAGGAGAGACGGTGGAAAAGCAGTCCAACAACATGCAATTAATAAGCATTGATACTATAAAAACAATGGTAAGATAACAATCTATAGATGTCATGAAGAGCATAAAAACTGTAGGCAAACACTCTACCAAAGCATGCACCCAAACTATCTCAAAGAGTTTAAGACTGAATATATGGTATTGAACATGTTGAGAGTAGAAGAGGAACAAGTCTCATACTTAGCGGCTTCTTCAGAAAAACGCTTTCCAGGTTGCATCTGCTTGAGCATGTGCAAGTCACCTCCTGGGCAAAACTCCATTACCAAACACGAGGATTTTTTGGTCTCAAAATGACAATATAATGTTGGAAGGAAGGGATGATCCAAAGACTCTAGTATTTCTCTTTCTGTCTGAGCGTGAATCAGCTTCCGGCTTTCTAGTGATGTTTTGTCCATAGCCTTCATAGCAAAGAAGCACTTCGTGCCCCTCAACTCCGAAAGATAGACGCTGCCCATATCCCCAGATCCCAACTTCTTCAGCAATCTGAAATGGCTCAAACCCAAAGCACCTTCTCTCGCCCGGACAGCTTGAATTTCTTCCCATCTTGGGTCATTTCCCTTGTGAGGTTTGCTAACACTTCTTCTAAAACTGCCAAAGCTACTATCACTTGAATCACTGCTTGAGCTACCTCTGCGCATGCTGCTCTTCTCACTCTTGAAAAAATCAGCTCGACTGCTAATTTTAGCAATTCCACTATTATATTCAAGGCTACTAGCCCCATCACTTAATTTAGTTGAAGCCGTTCTATCCTTCATATACCCATGAGCTGATTCTTTCTTTTCTTGATAAGTTCCACATTCAAGTAAACCCCCAGTGTCAGTAACCGCAGGACTTACAATTGTTGGTACTGGTTTCAAATCAACCAAAGCTGAGCTTGAATATATTTCATCAGCTAAATCGTTGGTAGTCCACTGTAGTGGAGAATTCATTGATTTGTCCTCTGTTGCATCAAGCCGCGATTTACATGCATTGAAATCTGAAACGTGCAAAGGTGAAGTCCAACAAGTTGTTGGTGTTATTTTATGACCGGTCATTTTCCTTTGCTTGACACAAGATTTTGTGGCTGTTGAGGAAAGAACAAATGCACTAAGCTAATCAGGCCGAACAAACCAGTTAGCCGTCCAAATACACGGCTCTCTTTGTCGTGCAGTTCAATGTTTTTCTTCGCGAACTCTGATAACACGAACTCTGATAACAGAGTCACAGACAGCTAAGAGGCATCTACAGCAATAAAGAAAAAAGTTCATGTTAAGTTCAAAATTCATATAGAAGGATACATTCCAACTGCCAAGTCTCAGATATCATATTTGAATCAAAGGAAACGTACAGACCCAATCCTAAATTGGTACATGAATCCAAACATTTCAACTTCCATTTGTATCTATGTTTTTTTCAAGAAGAATTCCACCGTCAACCCAATGGGCAGACGGTAACATTCAAAAAGTGAAAACTCTTCCGTGGAAGAGTTAATTTTTTCCATGCAAAGTTAACTTTTCCGTATCAGAGCCTTTAAAAAGTTACTTTTTCCGTGTCAGATCATTTACAAGTGTAACTCTTCCATGGAAAAGTTTGTCTTATTGTCATGTCATCATTGGGTTGACCGTAGAAGGACCCTTTTTTACAATACAAAAAAAAAGAGGCTAGGAACAAAGTCATAAACCCAATACGTAGAGCATCAAAGTGAACCAGATAGAAGAAGAAAGAACCTTTCCAGAAAAAAGAACACTTTGAAATGCAAATTGAAGAATGACATGCAAACCCAAATCAGATGTTATTTGCAGAGAGGGGAAAAAAGGAAAAAATTTCCCAAGAATCAAATCACCATCCAAATCATTTACCTAAAATTCAATTCAAATTTTATAAAACCATGATTTGCATGGAAGACCCAAACAAGTCACCCACAAAACGCGCTCTCTTAATGGCCCTCCTTGATCAACATACAGCACATAGCAACGATAAAAAATAAAAAAACCCATGAGTACAAACGTAAGTATTGAGGAAAATGGCCGGGGACGGACACTGGATTTGAGTGTGGGTTGAGCGAACACTACAACAAAATTTAGAACATACAAAAGGCAACATCGATCAAACCAGTAAAATTTTCATAAGTATTATATCAAGAAAATTATTACATATATAGTTTCGATCTACCTATAAACTTATAAGATCACAAAAACATCCATACGTTATTAGCGTGCCGTCTCTATTACTAAAAAATAAGAACCTAAAACTGGCTCGATGTTCTGAAAAGCACAGAGCTTGAGCACAGACCCACCTGTTGTGATAGAGACCCTACCAAAAGATCTAAAACCTCACATCAACCCAGACGCTAAAAAAACAAAGTAAATATTCCATGGAGCAGCAAACCCAAAAAGCAAATCGCAGGACCACTTCAAAAGCCCAAAAAGAGTACCTGAAGTTGCAAAGATCGGGACTTTACTTTAGCAAATGCATGGAAAAGAGCACTCCTGTGGGGGAGAGATAAAGAGAGCCAAGCTTTGAGAGTGAGTTGGGAGTCTGTTCAGTTACAGAAGAAGGAGGGATTGGAAGAAAGAGAATTATAAGATTTCACAATTCTGTCCCAAACAAAAGGGTCTGTATTGTTCGGATCTTTGTTCACTTGGGGTTCTAGAACCCCTCCCTCCCTCCCTCGCCGGCCTGTTCGCTTCTCTCCCGACAATTTAACAATCTTTTAACTCTCTTTACAAAGTTGTTTTCATCTTCCCCTCTCTCGCTAATATTTAGCCTCAGACGGAATTCACCGCCGAATTTTTAATAAATTTTCTCCCCACGTAACTCTCATATATATATATATATATATATCATATAGTTATCATATTCTTACCCCATATAGTTATCATATAAGATATCAATTCGATCATCCAAAGATTAAAAAACCAGAACAAAATTAACTCTTTTGTTATAAAAAATGAAGGGTCTGTTGCAATTTGGTTAGTGGTCCACCATCACGTCTCTTTCTTTATGAGCGAATTAGATTATATGCATCTTAATTAGGTTTTCTTTAGTAGCTCAATGATTCATCTTCTGAGTCATATTTTTTTTTATTTCACCGGCGATACAAAAGAAAAAAAGATTCATCCGCGATCGCCGGTACATGATGATTTCATCATATATATTCTCGATGGTCGACTATGATTATACATATAATGAAAATCTTGCGACTACTAATATGCTTCCATTTGTTTTCTGTTTTTGACCGATGTATATAGAAAAGATTGTCTTATGAACAATTCAAATTATCGAATTATTTAACTGCGTCACACGATCTTTCCAACCATAGAGTATTTGCTTCCAGATCCAAATAACCAATTAAAAAAACTGTAAGGGAATATGCGTCTCTCTCTCTCTCTCTCTCTCTCTCTCTCTCTCTCTCTCTCTCTCTCTCTCTCTCTCTCTCTCTCTCTCTCTCTCTCTGCTTTGATTTTGCAAGTGATACTGTTTGCATCCTTCGTGACTTTGCACAGAAGGCAAGCCTCATTTGTGCTCTGGGGCGAAATTTATGTTAGGTCCTTTCAGGCTGCGTAGTTTGTAATCCCTTCATTTGTTTTGTTTCGTGTTGAAGGTTTGTTTTCGTATTGTACCTTTATCCTTTTTGCTATCAATGAAGTTTTTACATTTGCCAATTTAAAGAAATACCCTAGCTTTTGAGGTTTGATACACACCGTACACAGACGGATCTGTGCCGTTCATTTTCTTTCCCTGTTATGTTTCTTGTTTTCTTTTCCTGGTGTTTACACTTTGCCAATAATTTTAGCACAATCCGATGACCTGGATGACACTAAAGAGGATTGTCTCAGTGATTAATCGACTTGCCTCGATCAAGCTTACCACCTCAAGGTCGCAAGGTCGATTCCTCTCAACAGTGACTTGTCCTTGGAGGCTTGGCGCTACCTTACCTCCCACAAATGCGTGTTAAGGGCTGTGGGAGGGGGTGGAGAGATTAGTCATATTCATTGAGACACTCTCCATTACTCCCAAAAATAAAAATTCTTGAACCCTTGAACAAACTCCATGTGGAGCACTTCTCAGCTCCATTTGTCTTGTTAAACTTTGGCTATCAATATTCCTCGAGAATATCAGGAAATTAAAACCAAAATGTTGTACATGGTCAAGGATTTATCCAATTATATGCTTATTAGGTTATTCCAGCAAAATGACGTACTTAATACAGATAACAACACATCAGGGATGAGCTCACGCTATCTATTGATATTTGATGGCCTTCTTGTTAAAATCCTACTATACGTATCCTATGATTCGTATCGTCTCCCTAGGAAAACGATATGTATCCCATCATGTTTCCTTTTTGTACAGAAATCCTACAATATATATGTGTATCCCAATTTAGTACGTATCCTACGATTACTTAATGGAAGCAATTCAAACATCAGTGTAAGAAATGGAACCTCAACGCATTAATCTAAGTCGTTTGAGCGACATTCAAAGCATTTGAAAAATAATCCAACCTCAATGTAGGGCTTGAGGAGAAGAAAAACCATACTTTGATTGTGCTTAGGGAAAATATTATTAGGGATTTTCTTTTTTATCCTTTACTAAGGTAGCACGAAACCTCAAGCTGATTTTGCAACTTAAAAACTTTGTTTGTTAGTGATATTACGTATAAATATTTGTTAGTTATGGTTAACGTATCCTACGATACGCAGTACGTATTCCGATACGATTTATAAAACAAGAAAAACGATACACGACAAGTATCCCAATTTCAAAACCTTGCTTGATAGCATCAACATTCCAGCTTTTGCAATACAACGAATTTCGGAAATTGTTTAATGACCACTTGAAACATATGAATCAACCGCTCAGCCTGATATATTTAAATATACAATTTTCGCAAAACTGTAAATATACAATTTTTGCAAAAAACTGTTTGGATCAAGCCCTTCCCGGTATTTTGTTTGTAGATTTCCCGCGTGGACCTTGGAAAACACCTTTTGAACACATTGGACGGCTCGGATCATGCAAAAACATCTTTTAAAACCTTCAAAACACCCAAAAACCTTCAATCCGGGATCCTTAGGGCCCCAAAAATCTCAGGGCCGGGCCTGACCTAACCCTAACCAGAACTCACATTGAAATTCACGCTACCTTGACTCGTCTTATCCCCATTGATACTATCCACCACTGATTTGTCCACGTAAGCCGCCGCAATGAAAGTAGCCCTAACCACCGTCTGTTTCCTCATTGCATGAACAAACGGCAGCATGGTGGTCTCCAAGAGCAATTAGTCCTTGTACACGGCGGCCGTGATGTGGTCGTAGTAGAAAGTGATCTGCTGGTTAGGGTTCTGAACAGTGAACCGAACGTCCCAGTTGCCGGCAATAAACGATGAAGGGGGGAGGTTGAAGTTGGAGAGGGTAGTTGAGTTGACTCGAAACTCGGGGAGGCGTGGCCAGAGTATGAGCCATATGGTGATGGTGATGTTTGTGGGGGTGTATATGCATCCGTGGGTGTATGTATATGTACTGATTTTGTAAGTTAGCATTAGGGTTTTAGTTAGGTTAGAGGAGGAAGATGAACACAAGGGTATAAACGTATTTTAACCTTTGATCTCTGTTCAAAATCGTGATATTAGCACATGTAACCCGAATTCTGTTATCTTGGATGGAAAATGTAACCGTGCATATTGGTCCACAAACAACATGGTGGTTATATGGAGATAAACAAATGTGGGGGGGGTGAAAGCGCACATGGGCCAAACAACAAGAGGTCAAACTGAATTTTTCCCATACAATTATGTACAACATGTCAAAGTGGAAGTCATTCATTGGCAACCGAATCAATTCTTACTTTGCAAGCACCAATGAAAGAGTGTCACGTTGATTTGTTGTTGTTGTGTTCGCAGACTTCTTGTATGAAGAAAAACAACCCTGGATTCATAGTTGAGCTAACATCACTGATATGCTCAGGAACTCTACAACTTTCATTGAGGAATGAAACAAATAGCAAATCAAGTCTGGAAACCACTTTAAAAGAAATCGAACTCAAGATAATTATCAGAGCTTTTCTGATCATAGTTACCTACAAGAGCGGCCTTTTCGTTGGTTGATGTTGTTGGGGATTGAATCTGTTCAATTTCAACTGGCTTTGGGATATCTGGTGGGCTTGCGCAACGAATCAAAGCCCAATTCACACCTTCAAAGAAAGGGTGCTGTTTTATTTCTGTTGCACCTCGTTTGTACGCCAACCTATTCTGGGGTTCTTTCACTAGTAAACCCCTTATAAGATCCCTTGCTGCAAAACTGATAACAGGTGACTCAGGGAATTGAAGCGGATGACCAACAATGTTATACATTGTGGCATGATTTGCTGACCCCTTAAAAGGAGTTTTACCCAACAATAATTCGTACGAGAAGATACCAAAAGTCCACCAATCCACTGCACTACCATGACCTTCACCTTTTATAATTTCAGGTGCCAGGTATTCATGGGTCCCGACAAACGATGTTGACCGGGCTTCTGTTGGCTCAGCAATAAGCTCCGGCAAAGGAGTTACTTGGTTTCCCATTTCATTCTTGGGTTTTCGCTCTTTCCTGGATTTAAAAAAAAGGCGATGGGAGAAACATGTTGTGGGGACCACGCATGTTGGTTGGATACAAGAGGGCTCGATGCAAGAGGGTTGGACACAATAAGCAGAGTTTTTCCGTGAGGGTTCAGTCTCAACCAGTGAGGACCTGACAATTGTTGGGCTGCTGGTGCAGCGGAGAGAGAGGTCGAAGTCGGCAAGCATTATATGTCCATCTTCCCTCACGAGGACATTTTCAGGCTTGAGATCACGATAGACAATGCCAAGCATGTGGAGGTATTCAAGAGCAAGGAGGACCTCTGCTACGTAAAACCTGCATATGGACATTCATAAGTTTGATGAGAATAGAAGGTGAACATAAAACAATAATCACCTCCAGAGAACAGAAGAATAGTGTTCTTTCAATTTTTAAGAGATGTGATAAATGAAGAATGTAGTTTTGCACATGGCATTCCTCTCTCCACCATTTTCCCATTTTCTTACCCACATTCCTCAATAGTTGAAATGCCAAACTCCATAGCACTAGTCAAATATTTGACGTATTAACAATTTCCATTCAGGTTAGGCGGAAGTGAAAAGGCGACTGCCCTATTGATAATTTCATATCCCGGTTTAACTGTTCTTCGAGAAGTTACTATTAGGAGTCTTCAAAGTGCTTTGTCACATCTGGTTGTCGATGTTTTCAGTGAACCTTCAAAGTGATTTGTCACATCTACCCTATTGATAATTTCATATCCCGGTTTAACCGATTCCCATTTTCCAGACATGGAATATCCTATTACAAAGAACCTTCCCATGGTACACATGAACGTCATTTTTTCATTTTTTAATCATTAGTGGTAAGTTCATTTCAATTACATCAATCAAGATATTTCAAATAATGAGAAAATCCAACAATATCTTTCATAAGCACTATAATAAGTCCAACTACCACAAAGTATTCAAGCAGGAAGAAAGAATCAAACCGTTGACCTCCTACCAGGACATCCTATTTTCTAGAGATGGAATAGCTTACAAAGAACCTTACCATGGAACACACGAACATTGTATTTAGATACACTCGGTAAGTTACATTCTTTGTATTTTCGATTAACTTCGGAGCAAAAAAAATGACCTTATTCTCCACTTCTATAGCATCGACTTCAAAACTTTGGAACATATGGGGACTGTAACTCTTCAATCAACCTCTTTAGAATACATACCATCAACACTGATTAAAATATAGGTTGCATGTGATAAATAACATGCTACTAATACGCACAGATGCTGTAGAAACAATGATAAGATAACAAAGTATCTATAGATGACATAAAGAACATAAAAAAACTGTAGACAAACATTCTACCAAAGCATGCACCCAAACTGTCTCAAAGAGTTAAAGCAGATTGTAAGATATTAACCATATTGAGATTAGATGAGGAACAAGTCTCATACTTGACGGCTTGTTCAGAAAAACGCTTTCCAGGTTGCTTCTGCCGAAGAGTGTGCAAGTCACCTCCTGTGCAAAACTCCATTACCAAACACGAGAATTTTTCGGTCTCAAAATGACTATATAATGTCGGAAGGAAGGGATGATCCAAAGACTGTAATATTTCTCTTTCTGTCTGAGCGCGAATCAGCTTCTTCCGGTTTTGTAGTAATGTTTTGTCCACAACCTTCATAGCAAAGTAGCACTTCGTCCCTCTTAACTCTGAAAGATAGACGCTTCCAATATCTCCACATCCCAACTTCTTCAGCAATTTGAAATGGCTCAAACCCAAAGCACCGTCTTTCGCTCGGACAACTTGAATAGCTTCCCATCTTGAGTCATTTGCCATGTGAGGTTTGTTAACACTGCTTCTAAAACTGCTAAAACTACTTTCATCACTTATATCACTGCTTGAGCTACCTCTGCTCATGTTGCTCTTCTCACTCTCAACAAAATCAGCTTGACTGCTAATTTTACCCATTCCACTAGTATATTCAAGGCTACTGGTCCCATCACTTGCTTTAGTTGAAGGCGAGCTGTCCTTTACATACCCATGATCCGATTCTTTCTTTTCTTGATAAGTTCCACATTCAAGAAAACCCCTAGTGTCAGTAACTGTGGGACTTATATTTGCTGGTAATTGTTTAAAATCACCCAAAACTAAACTTGAATCTATTTTATCAGCTAAAGCATTGGCAGTCCCCTTTTGTTGAGAATTCATTGATTTGTCCTCTGTCGCTTCTAGCTGTGAGTTACTTGTCTTTGAAATTGCAAATGTCAAGGCCAACAAAATTTCCTTCCAATATTTTTGTTACTGGTTCTTTTCTGGGGAAGTTGCGATTGAGACACAAGATTTTGCATCTACTGAGGTTAGAGCAACATTAAGTTAATCAGACTAAACAAACCCGTTAACAGCTGAATAGATTGCTCTCATTGTTGTTCACTTCAGTGTTTTCCATCGCCAACTCCGACAACAGGCAGAAAAAGGGCATCTACAACAATAAAGACAAAACCGTGTAAGTTCAAAAACAATAAAGACAAAACCGTGTAAGTTCAAAAAGAAGAATAGAAGCCAAGTCTCAGATGTCATGTTGGAATCAAGGAAAATTATAAAAACCCAACGCTAAATTGGTACATAATGACATTTCCACTTCACTCTATTTGTTCTTTTTATAGTACTAGCCAAAAAAACCAGGGACTCAACCATGAACACGTCGTCAAAGCGATCCAAGTAGATCTACACTTCATCCAGCTCAAAGAAGCCTAAAGCATTGAAATCTCTGTTCAAATAAATGAGAAGAAAATTCTACAAAAATTAAGCAGATAAAAACTTTCAAAAAAAAAAAAAAAACTGACATGCAGACCCAGATCGCCATCCAAAATAATTTACCTCCAAATTTAATTCATGCTTTATAAAACCATGAATTGCATGAAAGAACCAAACAATTCACCCACAAAATGCACTTTCTCAATAGCCTTTCCTGATCACCAGACACCACATCGCGAAGGATAAGAACAAACCCATGAGTGTTAACTTGATTAGAGAGGAAAATGCCAAATGAAAAGCAGGAATCTTGAGACAGAGACCCTACCAAAGGATCTAAAACCCCACAAAAACACAGATGCTAAAGAACAAAGTAAATATCATGGAGCAGCAAACCCAAAAAGCAAACCGCAGAACCAGGTCAAAAGCCGAAAAGAAAAGGAGCCAAAAAGAGTACCTGAAGTCGCAAAGATCAGGGCTTTAGGTTTTGCTTTAGCAAATGCAACGAAAAGAGCAAGACTGTGGGGAGAGATAAAGGAAGTGAACTTCTGTGAAAATGTGTATTAGAGAGAAAAGAGGAAAGGAAACAACAAACTTTGTGAGTAGGGTGTCTGTCGGTTATAGAGTGGGAGGGATACTCTGTGCCAAAAGTTTCTCCGAAAAGAAAATATGTTGCATGATTAAATCATAACCACACATTTTGTTTTCGGGAAAACTTTCCATGTATTGTAGGAGTATCAACTTTGAAAATTTAATACTCCAACCGAGTTCGGCTTCTTTTTAACATTTTGTTTTCGGGAAAACTTTTCATGTATTGTAAGAGTATCAACTTTGAAAATTTAATACTCCAACCGAGTTCGGCTTCTTTTTAACATTTTGTTTTCGGGAAAACTTTTCATGTATTGTAAGAGTATCAACTTTGAAAATTTAATACTCCAACCGAGTTCGGCTTCTTTTTAAGAGTCCAGCTAATCTCAAATAAATTTTAATCGAGTTGATCGCGAATGATAAACTAACTTGAAGGTCTTCACAACTTTTCTTTTGCCGTTCAAAAAAAACTTCAAGGTCTTAAGCACTAAGTAAAACAAGCTGATTATTAAGTTTAAAAATTTAACGAGTTCTAAAAAACAATTATACTTTGATTTTTTTATGTAACAACCGATTTATTCAAGTTTTTTACGTAACACAATTACGCAAAGATCGAGCTATTTGATTCGCTCAACACTCCTAAAAGAGAGAAAACATGGGTCAAAAATTTGACAAATAATCCATAATCCGGATTATTGGATTATTCATTTTGTCTTTATTCAATTTTTTTTTTGCATTTGTTAGTTTTGCGTCAAGATTTTGTGGTTTCTGGATTCCTCTCGACGAGACAAATCTAACAAGTATAAAATTATGGTCAAAACTCAATTTTTTTTTAATAAAGCCAAAATTAATCCAATAATCCAAGTATTTTCGGTTTTATTTAAAAAAATATTTGGTTTGACCATAAATTTATACTTGTTAAATTCGCCTCGTCGAGAGGAATCCAGAAACTACAAAATCTTGACGCAAAACTAACAAATACAAAAAAAAAAAATTGAATAAAGACAACGAAAAAAATTAAAAAACCGGATTAAGTTTTTTTGGCAAAGGAGGAGCTTTGGCCTTCCATTGCCATTTTATTGAACGTTGTGCCAAACACAAAGGTCCGAAACAACATATGGGCCTCCATGGCTCCCAACCATATCTGTCTAGTTCGGAATCTTTTGAGTTCCCCATTTAGGGCTTCAACTGCGGAAATTTGGAACAGAAAGAAAACACGAAAACCATTTGTTTTGCTTTTAATAATCAATATACTCATTGTTGATCATGACCTACCCACATTGATATCATAGTATGAGATAATGCTCAACCAAATCTTAAAAACCCAGAAAATAATACAAGGATGAGCTTCTCTTGAGTTCTAGTACAAGATTGTAATTTTGGCTTTCATAGTTCCCCTTTTTATTTAACAAATGGCAATTTCATTCGATCTCTACCTAGAATTCCATGGTTTCTTTTTTTATTTAACCCAACTCTGAAGTCACCGATAGGCGTCAAATCTGACTTCCAACTTCCAAGGAACCGGAAGGCAAAGCCTGATTTTGAAAATTGGAGAGAGAGAGAGAGAGAGAGTTCTGCGTGAAATAAATCAGGAAATTCATAAAAACAATGCTAGTTAAAGTCGAGCTGCAAAAAAGGGGAGCAACAAAGAACGAAAACTTAAAAGTTCAAAACAGAGGCAAATGTAAACGACTGACTTGATATAGTTTATAACAATTTCTTAACATAAGCAAACAAAACCTTCAGGCCTCTGTGACCTTTACTAAGACGAACCATTATAATCATAATGCTACATAGAAACATTGCAAGCTGTAAGAGATAATTTTAATGTAGCAAAACCATAATGTTAAAGTAGCAAAATCATAATTCTACACACAAACATTGCTGTGAGATAGAACGTTAAGTAGCAAAATCCGGAGCCATAGACAATGGCTGCATTTCAGTGGTGGTCACCTCATTCCTCGGTACATAAGATAGTAGTGTAGAAGCTTATGTAGCTCTCAAATCCTCCTTCCACTTACCGGAGTAGGTGCTTAACAGTGGCTCTCCAAAAAACATCTCTCGAGGAATTAGTCATTAACTATTCCATGTCACATGCCCCAAAACGGATCATTTGACATTTCCACCACTCTACTTTGCAGCCCTCTGTTTCCCCTCAATTTTTTTCTTTCCTTCCCTCAAAGCTTGCCTCTTCACCTCCCTGGAGGAATTTCAAAGAAACAAATAAAGCTTCTAATTGTACCAAATCAAAGTAGTTTCCTCCAACTATAGGAGAAATGTTCTGTTTTCTAAGGTACATGGGATTTTCCATAGAATCGTAGTTCAATTTTTGGCTAAATGGATGTTTTAAAAAGCAATTATCTAACAGAAGAGAAGGAAAGAGAGGTATGTACCTAGCTTTTGAAATTTCCTCTCTAGAAAGGCGTTGCTGTTTCTTTTCCTTCCAATACTTGGCATCGTATTTCGGCTTATTTTTCCTCTTTTCAGGAAAATCATTCTGCAATTTCCCACTTTCTTTAGTTTTTTTCATGTTACTTTCTGTTATAGTGCTATCTCTGCCTTTTGCTATTGTGCTTTCTACACTTGAACGCCTTTGGAATTCTTCCTCATCTGAATTAGTGTTGATGCTATCAACTGCCCCAGGATCTTGTTCTACTGTTTCTGATGGCTCAGAAGCCGTAGGAGTCGGCTTGGAATTGCTCATTTTCTTCAACTGCAAAACATAAACAGAAGGATGTGATTTATCCTACATAAAGGCTTATACATGACCGAGAAAACATCTTAACATAGATTACAATTCTCAAAAACTTTCATGACGGGGCTATTCAATTGATATGTATGGTTGAATAATGGGTGTTTGTTCCTGCTCATTCTTGTTTGTTACTAAATTGCTCATTGTTTTTACATAGGCACTCTTGCAGAAATAACAGAACCCTTTATGGAAGATGACCAAATGAATGTACATCTACAATGTAGAGCAGTATCCCAGACGCCCTGATATAAGAATGCATGACCCATCATCCAAGCCTTGACCAACAAAAAACACATAATTCTGCTTCCCTGGAAGCAGAGTAAGGAAAGAATTTGAAGTATGCTTATAGCGTTGAGGGTCATTTTCAGTGACAAGATGTACCTTAGCCACAAAAAAACCATCCATGTTCTGTACATGGGGATAGAAACGTCGTGTCTTCTCCAAGGAGGGATGAAAACGGCTTTCTCTAAAGCGAATAAACCTGGCAAAGAGGGGATATCATGGAATTCACTTTAACGTTTATAATAACAATGTCTGCTTGTATATTCGTGGTGATAAGATATCAGCAATACCCTGGGCGTCCAAAGTCAAGGCCACATGGCACGAGTTTTACATCCCTCTTTCTGAGAGCATAATCAATAACTGCTTCGTTCTGCAAGATTTTAGTGTATCTAGTGAATCCTCAAGCAATAAATGTCAGGAGTCATAGCAATATCCTAGGAGTATCCTCTGAAGCAAACCTCAGGAATCATTATTGAGCATGTGGAGTACACAATGTATCCACCAGATTTTGAATTGGCATCCACCATGTCAATGGCAGCAAGTATCAGCTCCTGCAAAACATTACATAATAAGCATTAGTTCCCAGCTGCATAAATATACTAGCTCTAATTTTGGGTTAAAAAGAAATTTTTATTGAACCGTGGCTTAAAAAGAATTTTTGTAGTCCCTAAGGACCTTAAGGTTCAAGATGTATGACAAAGTAACACTTCAAACAGCATAACTTCTTGCCCAATAATTCACAAGCAAAAGTGGTACAAAGATTCAGATGAAGAGTAGAAGATAAAGGAAATGTTCATCAATAAGTAAATATACACACCTTCTGCAAATGGGCACACTTGTGTATGTCATCCAAGGTTTTAGAGGTTTTGACAGACTCATCTTTAGATATTACCTGCAAAATATGTTGAAATAACAACAAAGTGAATCCAAGCAAGCAAACGCGCATGAGAGAGAGAGAGAGAGAGAGACGATTACCCCAGTACCGCTACATGGGGCATCTAACAAAACCCTATCAACAGTATTTTGACCCAAAGCCTTGGGCAGCTGGAGTCAGACAGGAAAAAGAAGGTATTACAGATAATTGCTGAAATTAAAGAGGACTTTACAGAAACAAGTCACCTCAACATTAACAAAGGTAACAAGAAGAAAAAGTGGAAATAAACCAAGAAAAAGATCACAAAAGGTCCAAATTACTGATACTAGTGCATCAAAATTAATAGTTAGTACGTAATGAAATGAAGATCCGGGGTCAGATCTTCTTTCCAACAAGCAGCAAGATGATTTTTATTCGACAAAACATGTGTGGAAAACAATCTCAATATCATTCTAATTTTGGTTAACGCCAGAAGAAATGGAATTTAAAATGTGTACTAGACAAGAACTAAGGGCAAGTGAACAAAATAATTACCTCTCTTCCATCATAGTTGCAAACTATGGTGTTTGTCACACCCATTCGCTGTAAATTTGCAGTAAGTGACTTGAGTCTTGATTCCTTCATCTCATTAGCATAAACTATACCTAGTAGTCATAACAAGGAAATCTGGTGTTTGGATAGATACTAGAGAAGGGAGAACAGACTAACAAACGAGTCAAGTGCCAACATATAACTGAGTTGAGGTCAATCAATCAGGTGCATCATAAACTCAGAGAGCAAGTCGTGGATAAATCATAACTAGAATAAGGACTACATAAGACATGATAGAGCTAGCCGTAACTTACTACATACCGCTGTTTTTCATAATAGCAGAAATGTAGGTTGTTTTACCACCAGGAGCAGCGCTGCAATAGAGTATAAATTGCAACTCAGAAGTGAAATGCAGATAGGAAAAACCAGAGACATGTGTACTGTGTAGTGTGTACAAAAGAAAATCAAGCTATGCCTCTGATTTTGCATGAAATGTCTGAGTTCCAGTGAGGCTGAGACTAGACCAATACTACTATCAAAATAACCCCTTTCAACATTTTGTCATGTCCTATACAAGCAGGTGATGTGATGAAATCGGTCCAGCATCTTAACTGAACCTGCTTTACACAGTTTAGCCTCAGGTAATGAATGACAAAGCTTAAATATGTCACAGATTTGTAACATAAGAACTATGCAAGGGATCAAAGCTAGCTAAAGCATGAGCTAACGTTATGGTGATGGTTGCTAAGAAAAAAAAAAAGTATGGTAATGGGTCCGGAGGAAGTTTCTGAACTCATCGTTGAAGAGGGACAATACAGGGGGAAAAGAAGGAATAGACTTTGGGAGATGATTCCCTAGTGTTTGATGTGGCTTAGACTTAAAAGCACTCTTGTAGGTAAAGTTGGGATTCCAAGGAATGCAATCCTTAGACTAATTTCTTGATATGACAGAAATTTACTATAAACATGGAAGACTAAAGGGCCTCATAGTCATAGGCCTTCTTTATGCATACAGGTGGTATTCCCGTAACGCCCACTTTAATACATCTTATTCACCTATTTTTTTAAAAAGTATGTGGTGATGCTTTGGTTACGCACTTGTCAACAAAAACAGTGACAAGAAGAAGAAGAAGAGGAGTAAAAAGTTAGTTATTAAAGGAGAAGAAAACAAGCCATCAAAACTGATCAAATATAACTAGGAAACTAAATTTCTTGATATGACAGGTATTTCTATATGAACAAGATACATTTACTTACGCCATATCAACAATCCTTTCCTTCTCCTGAGGAGCAAGAGCCATCACAGGCAAGAATGAGCTCGCACTTTGCAACTGTAAGCAAACATGATATCAGCACAAAGCACGCCACATAAACCAATACATTCTATTTTCTCATGTGTAGGTTGGGATGGGGGAAGGGGAGGGGAACAAGAGTACCATGTAGTACTCGGGCAAGAAAAAGGTACCATGTAATAACCGGCCATATATTCCGGCGTGGCACCGATAGGAACTTGAGAATCGTAAACAACCAGTCCAACCTACAAAGTTAACAAAGTTTAGACTATCTAACAAAAATGATAAAGAGGATAATAGAGCACACATAAGGTAACCTTACTTTTGACCATTTGCTTAATGGATCTAAGTTAACACCTCTGTTCAACAGAACACCAGCCAAATCCCTTCTGCGAGCCTAAAATTTAAAGGGCACGAAGAAAATTGAATCAGTATGGATATTTTCAGCACAGAACATCAAAAGTCAGCAGGCCAAAAACAAATATAGTTGTCATTTCACCTTTAAAGTGTTGGTTCTGAGACATATTGGTCGAGGCTTCTCAAAAGCTTCAATAAGTTCCATAAGTTCATTAACTGGAAACATCTGTAGGAAGTGCAATGAGTGACATAAAAGCGTCATCGAGTAAAAACTTTAGCATCACAACCGATGGCGAATACATGGGAAATGCAGATTACCTCCACCAACGCCCCAATCAGGAATTCATTGTAACCATAGTATGAACCTAAATCCATTGTCAGCTGCTCTACATAATCCTTCCGCGTTGCCCCGTCTTGCCTTAGAGACTTGAAATTCGAAAGTACTCGAACAACTGATATAAATAGTAAAATACATTTGAACAGATCACAAAAACAGCTATTTCCAAGAAATAGATAACAAGGCTCGCATGCCTCATATTGAACACATGACTCACTTTCTTTTATCCTCCTTTGGAGATTTTGGAGATCAGGGGGGCGATTTGCCTCTTCTTCAAATTCCTTTGTTACATAGGAAGAAATCAATAGGCATAAAAAATGCAGAAAAGAAGTACCTATCTGATAAATGAAGGAAGAGGAAATGAAAGAGATTAGAAGAACAAGATAACAGAATTATACCTCCTTCGTTGGCAATCTGAATTCATCTGGTCCTTCTTTAATGTTATCTATCAGCTCTAGCCTTGCATCTTGTTCTTCTCTCGTTTTATCCTCGTCTGCCTTTTTTGCCCTGTCCTCGATATCAGACTCATCAGAATCAGAATCCAAATCCAAACCTTTCTCTGCAATAGAACACGATGGGCCAAAACACTGAATCTAGTAACAGCTACATAAAATACGATGAAAATTTGTTCCAAAAGAAAACCAACAGTACCTCCATCGTCACTTCCTTGGAGAAAATCATCTGCCAACGGATCATCCCCATCGGAAGACATCTCAGAACCTGAATCACTTCCTTGTTGGTCTTCATGCATATGGCCATGTTCTTCCACCATTTCATCCATGTCATCAGAGTCACTAAAAAGATCTTCCTTCTTTGGATTTTTTTTTATAACGGATTTAGATTCATTTCTTTGCTTCTTTATAGGCAGAGGTGGTTCATTCCTCTGCTTCTTTTTAGGTGGAGGTTTTTGTGACTTTGTTCCCTTTCTCTTGCTTAGTGTAGTAGCAGCCATCTATACAAAAAAATGTAAGAGATAATGGTTAAGCAATAAAATCTAACAAAGCAAAGAACCAGCTGAAAATGCATTGAATGAAGAAGTCGTGTCTCCATGGAGATGATAACTGGAGGGCTGTATTGCAGTGGTATGACCCCAAAGTACAGAGCTTTGATGAGGCATGTGTGAAGTTCCATATTACAACATACGGACCAATGCAACATGTAAATGTGTTAAAACATACTCAAAATGACAGGAATTAGCTATCTGACAATCCTGACTGCCAGCACAACTGCAATCTAGTCTAGCGTACGAATCCAACTTTTAAGTTTAAGGACTCTTCTAAAACTGAATGAAACTTTTTTCTTTGTTGAGTGGCAGCAGGACCATTTACATCTGAGCTCATAACTGAACAAGAATGATATAACTACTAAGAGTCTAAGATGAAGTGCTACAAGACAAGAAATTCATCTAAATTCAGTGTAACATGAATTAAACCTAATAAGCGACTGTGACCCTATGCTTAGTTTAATTCAGCTAATCAAAACTAACAACCGGCAAGTCAGTACCCAAATAAGCATTAAAATCAATGACTTTTTTTTTTGTGCATTAGTATTGGAATCCTCATAAATGAATTTCCATAGTCCAGTAGTCTTGTAAAAAGAAAAAAGAGCAAGTCTTTTTAATGTCCCATGCACAGGGTTTCTCTATTGAAGCAGAAGCAGCTCTCAAAAGCCAATGCCCTCAACTAACATACATATGTACAAGTAAGAAAGAAAGCATACATATCAGATATGTTACCACCCTATAATATATATAGACATTGTAGACTATGTAAACATGTCAATTAAGGAGTAATATAATTAGAGAAAAAAATATACTTACTTAGTTTATGTATACATATAAACTATACTTTGTAAAAAATAAAAAAAAACATATAAACATTGACTATACTTTGTAAAAAAAGAAAAACATATAAACTGATTGTAATTTAAAAATATATATATAAAGTGATTGTAATTAGTTCACTGTATAATATAAATGAACTATAATTAATTAGCTTATGTAGCCTATACTTTGTAAAAAAAAAAAAGAATATAAACATTAACAGTTTAACACCCACGTCATATATTTGGCCATGGGCCCATGGCCACTGCCACTGTACATACAAATATACAATACACGTATCAGTAATAAAATAAAATAAAATTACACAAGTGATAACTTAAAAGTTATTCACTTCGTTCTCCTGGACCTGTAGCGTTTAGATATAGACGACATACATTATACATACATACAGAGAGAGAGAGCGCGATCGAGTTACGATTGAAAGAAGACGACGATGCTGACGATCACACCGACGGTGACTGCTGCCTGGTGGTCGACGATCGGAGGTGACGGCGCGAGTTGGTGACGAGTTTGAAGACGATGGGTGTGACTGTGTGTCTGTGTGAGTAGAATATGACTGAAGGAGAAGAGGCGATTGTCTCGGAAGAAAAAGACTGACTAGGTATGTATAAATCTGACCTCAAATTACACCAAGCCCCCTCAAATTAGATAAATTTTCTATTTTTTACCCGACTTTTGTCCAACTTTCCCACCTGGCACGACTTCTCCCCGACTAACCGAGTCGCCGTATAATCGTGACTCGCCGCCTCGCCGACTAGTCGGCGACTAATGCCGACTAGTTTCCGAGTAGACCTTCGAGCGACTTCTTCCACCGACTAGGCCATAGTCGCCTCGGTGAGGCACCTTCCAGCGACTAGTCGGCCGAGTTGAGCGAGATTTAGAACACTAGTCTTTCGGGAATTTCCACAACCATTTTACGACACAGATAATTTAAATTTCAGTTTCACAAAGATTTACACCAGTACACCAGTTCATAACACTTCAAAAGAACCAGTTCATAACACTTCAAAAGAAATATAACTAACTAAGCACCCTTAATTGTAATCATCAAAGTGTTCTTGTAAACAGGGCACAGCAGAGAACAGCTTAGAAACTAATTACCTCAGCCAATCCAACTACTAATGACAAGAACAGAACGAGAGAGACGACCGGAGAGAGAGAGAAGACGAACGGGGAGAGAGAGAGAGAGGCACCTTTTCTAGCCGGAGCCGCCGAGCTGGTCGATTAAAAGATCAGGGGAGAGGCGATCCACTAGTACGTTTAGGGCTAAACAAATGCTCCCACCTTATAAGATTAGTTTCACAATTTTGACCCTACAACTTTAATAAATGTTACAGATTTGTCCCAAAACTAAAAGAATTGCTACTATTGACATCAAGTCCCTGCCGTGTCGTACAATGATAGTAGAAGTTAAAAGTTGTCCTCGTAGAAATTCTTTTAAGTTAAGATGGACAATGTAGAACCCAATAACAAAAAATTGGCCTAAAGGCCAAGTTTGTGGCTTTAAAAGGTTTTTAGTCCAGCCTAACTTATTTTAAAGTCTATAATACATTGATGTGAAATTTTTAAGGGTTCCAGGGCAATACAAGACAAAAATACCCTTAATGATAAAAAAAATACAAAAGGAAGCCGGCCACTTTTCCTTGCTGATCGACTGATCATTGAAAGTGACCCATGAAAGTGTCGATGTCTGGCTCATGCACGTCACTTTCCCTCTCTCTCTTTCTCTTTCCCTCTCCCATTCGTGACTTTCTCTCTCTCTCTCTCTCTCTCTCTCTCTCTCCTCTCTCTCATGCATGGGTGGGACAAAATTAATTATCTCTCTCTCATTTTGGGGGTTGAGTTCAATTTTGGGGTTCAATTTTAGAAGATTTGGGCTCTTTAGGGTAGGCTATAGTGGGTTTAGGCATTTTGGATTTAGACACTTAGGGTGTTCTTTCCAATTATAGGGTTTTAGTGGTTTAGACACTTTCATAGAATACCCTAGGGTTTTAGACACTTTCATATGGTACCCTAGGGTTTAGGCACTTTCATTAGGTTTGGAGGTTTAGGCACTCTCATTTGGTTTGGGGGTTTAGGCACTTTCATTGTCTAGCACGGGCATTTTTGAAATATGTAGGTGATTTGTCTTTTTGGCGTTAAGAAATTAGTTTGTGTTTTCTTTTCATGATTAACTCTTATACCATGTCATTGTCGAAGAAAGACTCATCCAATAACTGTGTAGTGGATGGAATGTTTTTTTTTTTGCTCGTAACTTGGTGTCTCAAGCCAGTATGAACACAGCTTAACTAATTTTGAAACCCTGAAGTTAATGATCAGACAAATCTCTAGTGGCCTTAAAGTTTGAAACATTTTGGCCTTTGTGAGATTCGACATTGGATAGAACCCTTTGATTGATGTCTCATCCCTGGGACCCAGCATGCTATTAGCACATTTTTGGTACCCTTTGTTCACTAACCTCAGCTTTTTTGATAAATCAAATCGTTAGAAGATGTAATAACGTTCACCCAAAATAGGCGAATACAAATTCCCTTGTATTTTCTTTTCAAATTGGCTTTGCGTAGGATACAAAGCATTCAACATGAGTACGACTAACCAGTGACGGAATCATAATTTGAAGAAGTACACGTGTCCTAAGAGCACCTCTAGCCTTGAACCAAACTCATAACCAAATTTTCACTTAAATTTGAGTCAAAGGCTTGATTTGAGGACAGTCATTCCAGTCATCAACCCCCTTTTTTACTCAGATTTGAGGAGAGACACCATGAGAGGTGTAGATCTGACCCACCACCACCGTCGTCTCCACGGCAACCACCACATAGCACCACCCGTCGACCGCCAAGCACCACCGTCGACTGCTAGCAAGCACCACCGTCGACCACTAGCAAGCACCACTATTCTGCTATAGTGGCGACAACGACGACCGTGGTGACAACGATGGCCGCCACCTCTCCTCCAGATCGATCTACGTTCTTCTTACCTTCGCCAGTGACGACAACGACGACAGTGGTGGAAGATGCTCCGACGATCGTCGCCGCCACAAAGTTACCGTTAGATATTTGGTTCCAGAGCTTTTCTCTCCTCAAATTTGGGGGAAAAAAAGGGTAAAGCTTGATTTGATATAAGTTCGGGTAGAAGATTGGAGCAGAAATTTGGGGTTTTTTTACTCAAATTCAAATTTTAGTTAGGGTTGGAGGTGCTCTAAGTTTATCCATACATGATATCTAAAATGGAACTCGACGATCTTCCTTAACAATACAAATTAACTAGATGGGGAGAGTTGTTGCCTCACACACTCTCTCCCTTCACAAGTACCACAACAAAACTTAAATCACATATTTAACATGGAGGAGGGATGCAACTAGGGGTGAAAATTTAACCGAGAAAACCGAACCGACCGAATAAATCGGTCGAATAAACCGGTTCGGTTCGGTTCGGTTCGGTTCGGTCGAAGACACCGGTTCGGTTCGGTTTCGTTTTTTAAAAATAATTTTTCCCGGTGCAAACCGGTTTATTAACCGAAACAAACCGGAACCGGTATGAGATTAGTACCCAGTACTTTTATTTCCCATCATAGCCGTCCATATCTATTAGGGTGAATCCTAGCCGTCCATTACTAAACCCTATCTATTTACTCTAACAGCCGCACCCCACTCCATTTCTCTCATTCTCTGTCTCACACAAACAGATCGAAAAAAATTACCCCTCTCTCTCTCTGCCTCTGGTCTCTCTCTTCCCAAGATGACAAGAACCCTAAAACCCCCTTAATCTTCTTCAAGCATCGTCCGACGTCCACCACCTGCAAGGCTGCAAGAAGGTCCGTCATTCTTCGCTTGCTCTTGTTCTCTGTCGTGAACCCCCTTAACTTCATGTTTCCTATTGTTTTTTATCTGATTATATTGAATCATTGATCTCCAAACTCAATCACTGAGTTTGTATCAATATTCAAATATGCTTCCTAGGTGAAATATTGCTCTTTGTTTGGTTGATTATATTGATCTCCTCCTCTGTCATTTTTCCTGTATTACGTTATTATAATATTATCGACTCTTCGAAGTGAAACCCATGCTAGGCCTTAAGTCCTTCAATTTTTAACCGTATGTTCTTCAAATTTTTTAGACCCAAGTCCTAACCGTATGTTCTTCTATTTAGTTTTGTTTGCAGGTTTAACTTCCTAACTTCTTGTTTGCTGTTTGTTGTTCTTAATTTAGTTTGAGGTATGTTCATTGTTCAACCTCTCTTTTGTGGATCTTTTTGGACCAACTAAGATATTGTTGATTTTTTGAATGTATTATACTTATGGGTATTTAAGTGTTTTAACTTCAGCAATTCTTTGACTTGTCTTAAATGGATGATATCTTGGAAGAAGAAATTGGTTCAACACAACCTGGAGATGGTGGAGCAGTGGAAAAGGGTGATGCAAATGCAAAGTCTAAGCACAAGAGAGCTAATCAATCTATGGTATGGGACCATTTTCATATTATTACAGAAAAGGATGATCCTAATCCTAGGGCTGCATGTAACTACTGTACATCAGATTATGCATGTCATGGTACTAAAAATGGAACATCAGCCATGAGATCTCACTTAACATACCAGTGTCATGGGTATGAGTTAAGCAAAAAGAATACTGACAAGAAGCAAAAAACCCTTGGATTTGAGCCCATAAAAGGTGAGGATGGTGTAGAAATGTCTGGAAAACTTACTGTTGTGAACTTTAGTGTGGATGCTTGTGTGAAAGCCCTGGCTGAGATGATTATTGTTGATGAGTTGCCTTTCAAATTTGTCGAGGGTGAGAGCTTTAGGCGGTTTATGCGTGTAGTTCAACCGAAGTGGTTAAGAATTCCCTCTAGAGTGACGATTGCAAAAGAATGTATGAAAATATTTCAACAAGAGAAGAAAATTTAAAGAGAGCACTCAAGGGTCAACGAATTTGCTTAACCACCGACACTTGGACATCACTTCAGAATTTGAACTACATGTGTCTCACGGCTCATTTTATTGACTTTGATTGGAAACTACACAAAAAGATTCTCAATTTTTGTTTAGTTACTAATCACAAGGGTGAAACGCTTGGTAAGAGGGTTGAGGAATGCTTGGTCGGGTGGGGTATTGATAAAATTTTGACGGTCACGGTTGATAATGCAAGCTCAAATAATGGCTTAATTAATTTCTTGGCACGAAAGACCAAAGATAGGAAGACAACCATCTCCGAGCACAAGTTTTTGCATGTTAGGTGTTGTGCACATATCTTAAATCTCATTGTAACCGAAGGCATGAAAGATTTGCACACATCAATTATGAGGGTGCGGAATGTGACCAAGTATGTGAGGTCTTCGCCAAGTAGGATGATAATATTTTGGGAGTGTGTTAAGAAAGAAGGTAATGTCTCTAAACTTGTACCTTGCTTAGATGTGCCCACTCGATGGAACTCCACGTACTTCATGTTGGAAAGGGCTTTAGTGCATCAAAAAGCCTTTGAGAGAATGGAAGAAGAAAATAACCTCTTGTCATTGAGTGTTAAAGAGGATGAGGTCGGGGAGGTTTACAATTTGGATGAAAATGGCGGGGTTGACAATGGTGGGAGAGGGAAAGGGAGTAGGAAAGTCTATGGGACTCCAACTAGCGATGATTGGGATATGGTTAGGTTGTATGTGAGTATTCTTAAATTGTTTCATGATGCTACCGTGCGGTTTTCCGGATCTTTATACGTGACTTGCAATTCTTTTTTTATGGATATGATGTTGATTCGTTTGTCAATTGTTCAATTGAGTGAGAGCCAAAAAGATCCTCTTTTGAAGTCTTTGGCATGTATCATGAAGAGCAAATTTGAAAAATATTGGAAGTTTGAGAATGTGAATGCTTTGTTGATGTTTGGCTTTGTTCTTGACTCTCATTATAAGTTCAAATATGTGGCATGGTGTCTTAAGAAATGTTATGAAAATGATGTTGTTGATCTCACTACAAGAAAAGTGGGCATTCTCGGCAGTTTTTCCCCCGGCGGGACAATTAATGCCGGAAAAAGTCACTTTTCCCGGCGGTACAATAAATGCCGGGAATGCCAATTTTACCGGCGGTTTTTTAAATTACCGCCGGCAAAAGTGGCATTCCCGGCAGTTTTTTTGAAAAATGCCAATAAAAAACAAATTTTCGGAAATCTGCAATTGTATAGTATAAATATTTTTTTTTGTCCAAGTGAAACAAAATGCGTGCTAGCTTAGTTGGTAGGATACGCGCGCGAGGAACCGGAGGTCCCGGGTTCAAGTCCTGGACCAAGTATTTCAACCAAAAATTGCGTGCCACGCGGGTGCCACGTGGCCGGTAGGCGGGCACCACGTGGGTGCCACGCCAGCCGCCACGTGTAATTTTATTTTTTTTTATACGTGATTTAGCTTTACCGGCGGTTTTAAATCTGCCGCTAATGGTCTGGACTTTTCCCGGCGGTTTTAGTATTCCCGACGGCGGTATAAACGGCAGTCGTGATTACCGCCGCTAATGGTCATTCCCGGCGGTTTTTGGGCTTTTCCCGGCGGTTTTCTAATGCCACTAATGCTAAAATTTGGCGTAGTGTCTAATGGTTGAGGAGATAAAGAAGGAGATGGGTGAGCTTTATGGTTGGTATGAAAAGAATGGTATTCATGTATTGCCACTAAAAGATGAGGGTCAATCACATACTAAAATAATGGATGAGGAAGAGGGTATGGATTCCTTGGAGAAAATGAAATATCGATTTAAGATGCATTTAGAGGAAGAAAACAATTTGGTTAGTAAGTCTGAGTTGGAGAGGTATTTGATGGAGGGTTGTGAAGTGGACAATGAGGAGTTCAATTTATTAGGTTGGTGGAAGGCCAACTCAGCCAAGTATCCTATTCTCTCTCAAGTTGCGCGAGATGTTCTAGCTATACCCGTGTCCACTGTTGCTTCAGAATCTGCGTTTAGCACAGGAGGACGGGTCCTTGATCCGTACCGAACTTCTCTTGCTCCCACAACGGTCGAGGCTCTAATTTGTACTCAAGATTGGTTGCGTTCTCCAACTAAAATTGACCTTAGAGAGTACATGGATGAGGCTGAAAAGTTAGAAGCATGTAATTTTGTATTGTTCAATATTTTTCTTCATTATTTGCATAAACTTCAAACTCTAATCTCTTCTTTTTGCATTGCTATATGTATAATAGAGCTTGTGGTGGACTCAAGTGACGAGTCAACTATCATTGATGTTTGAATGAGATAACGAGGTAACTTTTATATTGTGTTCTTCAAATTCTGCATTTAGAAACTTTTCTAAAGGGTTTAATTTTATTTTTTGGGTCATTGATGCTTGCATTGCATGAGGAAAAAAGAAAGTGTTGCCGCTTGCTACTGTTGACTGTTGCTGCCTTCTGAAAATCTACTACTTCAATGTCTAGTTTTTGCCTTTTTGGGATGTATTTGCTTATGAAGTTTGCTACTTTAGTGTAATGTTTAATGTTAGATTATTAGTACTTGAAATGTTCTAGTGGAGACTAGAGACTAGAGAGTGATTTGAGATTCGAGCTACTTTTGCTCCCTGCCTCCCTTGATTAAGCTAATGTGCCATTGTTGGGTTTGCCACTGCTATTTTTTTTTTTTTTTGAGCTACAACAGTTTTTTTATTTTGAATCACTGAATTGTGAATTTTTGGGCCTCATGTGCTATTGCCTATTGTGGATTTCGCATTTTTGGGCCAAATGAGGCCCAATATATGTGGTGTTTTATTGTTTTAATTTTATTTTTTGAAGCCCAAATGAGGCCCAAATACCATAACCGAATTAACCGAATAAACTGGAATAACCGATCCAAACCGGAATAACCGAAACCGATCATAACCGAATATCACTCGGCCGGTTTCGGTCCTTGAATATATGAAACCGAACCGAATATTCGGTTTTCAAAAACCGGGAAAAACCGGCCGAACCGAACCGCTTTCACCCCTAGATGCAAGGGTATCACACTTTTTTCCGTTAGCAAATATAAATAAAGAATGAGTATTATCGCAGTGGCTAGCGAGAGTGAGCAAAGGAACAATTCTATAAAAAAAAATATTGAATCAACCAATAAATAAACAAGAGAATAATCTAGGAAAATGATTTTGACACTCCACTTTTATATAACCACACTCGAAGACAATACGTCCGAGTGTTGGACTTGTAAGGACCAAGTTTCGGATTCCTTTATTTTGGTAATTCCGTTTGACAAAACACACATTTACATCAAGTTGTAATTTTATTATTTAGAGTGTCCGTTTAGGTGTGGAAGGAAATCAATATGTAATTCTTTTTATTACGGTCATTATTTTGATGTAATTCAAGAAACTTGCTCAAGCAACATACAAGCTACACATCAAGCAAACGGGCTGCCTTTAGTAACTTGCTCGAGCAACTCCGAACCTACTCAAGCACATTTTGAAGCTTATAAATATAACGTTGGCTAGGGTTTTGTGGAGACAACTTGGCCAGCACTCATATTTTCCACCTCCAAACATCTATGACGGCTAGGGTTTGTAAATCTCGAAGAACTTCAAAGATTGATTGATTCTCTAAGCCAACAAATAATCTTCGAGAGGATTTTACATCAACATCATCGTTCTTTAGGTTAAGCCCTTTCGTAGAGTTCGAAAGGCAAAGGTTTGGAAGGCTTGTGTGATTCAAGGCGTTGGCGATCGAGATCACTGGGTGCGGTGTACGTGTGACTCAGCAGGTGATACTTAGAACGTTGTGAGGATTTACTTCGTTTGGATAGGTATATCTGTAACTGCACAACGATTATAGTGATTTGATTCCTTCCCGTGGTTTTTACCCATTCAGGGGTTTTCCACGTATATCGTGCGTTCATCTGTTTGATTGCTTGTGTGATTTGTGCTGGGTAACTTATTGATTCACATTCATACTATTAGGGTTTTTTATTTAACAGATTATTAGGGAACCCTGATTTTTCAGGAATGACACGAGTTTGAAGTATCTGTCCAGCCACAATCCACAGATCGTTGATTCTTCCAAGTTATCTGCATCTGCCGTCGTTTGAGACGGTCAAGCTAGATCGAAGGGGGTTTGTACGAGTCCGGCTTTGTTCTTTTGGCACCTAACTAGTCATCTAATTTCAAAAGTATTGGGTGGGGCACTCAAGCCTTGGACTATGTTTCGTTCTGTTGGAAGGACCAAAAAAAAAAAAAAAATTTGGGAAATGAGGGTGGCACATGACACCTCTGTCTCCTATGTTTCGCCTCTGCGAGTCTGTGACTAACGATTAAGTTTATAGATACATCATGGCTCACAGGGGCTAAAAAACATGTCTTCTCATAGGAGAAATGAAATAATCACCTGTAACACATAAACAGATTGAAGACAATATTAATACTTTAATAACCACATTTTAGTATCACATTTCGGATACCGGATACCATGTAATGCGTGAGCAACAATGTATTGATAGAATATGTCTCATATATCATATGCAATGTGGAAGAGCACATCATACCAATGCAATGGTAACATATTACACAGTACTCGAAATATGGTACTCAAATGTGGTCACCATAGCATTGCTCTAGAAAACAGTGAATGTTAAAATATAATAAATCAAGTTGTTTCACAATCAAACATGCTAACTTTGTCGTTTTCCTCCGCTTTCACATATTTTTGAGCATGTTTTCCAACAAAAAGACAAAGAAAAAGAAAATTTCATCCTCTAAGTTGAAGGAGCAGGACAAATTTAATCATCTAGGCTCAATTTGGATGGCAGCAATTCCAGTAATCGTAGATTTTCAACAACGGAAATTGTTGCTCAATAGAATTGCAAGTTCGAAGCATGACTTCCATCCAATAAGATTTTGTTGAAGAAATCGTATACTTTTTTTCAGTAATTAAAAGAACTCAATTTGCATCAGTGCTTACTTGGATACACCTGATTAGTTGTGTTACGAACGTAAACGAATAAAGAAGACCATACAAGGAGCCGATGGATTTTACACGGTGGAAAAAATTGATTTCTATACATAGATTACCAGCTTTGAGCACTTCACTGAAAATGTAATGTAGATACAGAATTTTGTACTCATTGCAAAAATCAAAAGTTTTTCTATACATAGATTTCCACTCAAAAGCCAAGGTTGGAGCAAGGTGAAGAATGGACCAGAACGGTCCAGAAGTGCTAAAAGCCTCCTCATTTCACACAACATTTGAGTCATCTTTCACATCAGTTTCCTCAGTTGTATCTTCAGTGCTTTTGGGTTTTAAAGAAAATGAATTCTGCTTTGAAATCTGGCTAGACAAAGAGGACTCTTTCGACTCTTGCAAGTTGAGTGATGTGTAAACAGACATCCCAAAAAGAGCTGCCACAGCCCCACAAATGGTCACGAACCCAGGATCGGAATCAAACAGCGCGTAGCCCCCGAGTAGGATTACACAAGTTTTGAATTGCCCCAGCACCACATGAGAAGTAGCAGAAGTTGCGCTGCACGCACAAATTCAAAGTACAAAAGTTTTAAGTTTTCTGGTCTTATGCCTCAATGAAATGGTAAGTTGAAAATTGGGAAATGGATTGGGACTTACCCAAGTGCTAAAGCTCCAGACCATTGCAAGAGAAATCCAAGAAGTGCTGATATTAGGACAGCAGATGAATTACTGAGATTCCACACAAAAGAAAATCCCCCCGGCGGGTCCAGCCATGGCATTAGAGCTACTAAGAAAAAGATTGTCACAGGGGTAGTCTTCCACATCAACCTACACTCCGACAGAGAGAAGATGGTTCTTCATTAATCTTTGTATCGGGTGTTTTTGGGTGACTCGGTATCTGGCTCAAAGGACCAGACTTATATTTGAAAAAGGAAGAGACGTGAATAGTTACTTACGCAAGAGCTGTCCAATTGCCTTGTTGTTGGAGATTAGACCATAGAATTTTATTGATGGAACTTGGGATTATCCACGCGATTGCAATGCAAGCTCCAAAGAGATTGAACTCTAAATCTGTCACAGTTGCCACTGCCACACCTACTGAGACCACAGCTAGAGCCAGAATCTGCAGCACCATTCATATAAAACTCTCATTCATTCATTAACACCAGAAGAAAAACACTTACATGCCATAAAAAGCCTTACGAGATCTTATAAAAGATCAAGTCTTTAGTGTACACTCGCCTTATTGAAAGAAACGGTTTTTCTAAAGAGTATGAACTCTGCAAGAACTATGGTTGGAGTGACTGCAATTTTAGCCATTTGGTAGAACCCGACACTGCAAACGAGCCAAATTATGAGAAATTTGGAGAAAAGAGCAGATTGGAAGGGAAAAAATATGGAGCAGAAACATAAAAGTTGTCAAATTGGTAGTAGAATTTGAACCTGTTATGCTTTAGACTAGTATTGGCAAGGCCAGAGGCAAAGGCCATGACAACACCTAAAGAGAAAAGAGAAGAGAAAGGTGTGGTTTTGGAAGGAGGAGAGGCTGGAAGCAAAGAGAATGCCTTAAAAATGGCAAGTAGGACCCAAGCTGAGGAGTAATGGATTAATGTGAGATAGATTGGGAAGTTAAATCCAACTTTACCCATAACCTGAAAACAGAAAAGCACAAATGGAAAATGAGTATTAGTTTGATTCTCCAAATCTGTAATTCTAATGCCTAAAGACTAACTACAAAAAGATAGGAGTACTAAGAAATCACACAGAGATTGGGTTAGTCCAAACAGAGTTTTGCTCCTGTGTTAATTGAGCTCCCCGCAAGTTGGCGGAAGGATTGGTCCCAGGATTAGTCGAGGTGCGCGTAAGCTGGCCTGGACGCATGAGTTATATGTTAATACATCCCACAGAGATAAGTGAGGAAAAAGCCTCAATTCCAATGCATTGACTATAAAACCATACACAAAATTCAACAGATTCTATTGCATTGACTACACACAAGATACTAAAAAATCCAACAGACCTCAATTTAAATGCATTGACTACAAAACCATACACAAAATCCAACGGATTCTATTGCATTGACTACGAAAACATTCACAAAATCCAACAGAGATAAGAAAGGGAAAAGACTCAAGTCTAAGGTATTTACTACCTAAAAAACATACACAAAATCCAACAGAGATAAGAGAGGAAAAAGAAGGATTACAGACTAATTTGTTTGCCATAATAATGCCAACTGCAACAAGAAAATTGAAGGTCAATGCCACAACAGGGCCACAAAGGCGCTGTTGTTGACGCTTAGCGCCTTCTGAGGTTCGAAGCTCACTGTACAGAGCACCTCTGAGTTCTTCCAATGCTCTACCTGAGAGAGAGGGAGAGAGAAATCGAATCTCAAATTAGACATGCAAATACGAAGAGCTTATAATCAACATTTGATTTAAAGAAAATCAAGATGGGACTTTTGACATTCAGATAGCTACTACTACATTAAGACATGAAATTCAAGGAGAGAGAACATGAGAAGTAAAGAAAACTTTGAATTCGAAAAATGATGCAGCGAGAAATCGTATCATTCTGAATCAGAAAGAAAGAACCTGATTAAAAAGGTAAAGGCATTGAACATGCATAACTAGGCCCCCAAAAGGAAGAAGAAAAAAAAAGACGGTTTAACTAATGACTAGAAATCACTTGTTCATACCGGCAACCAATCAACTAACTGTAGACAAATTGAGTTGAACTGATGAGCAGTGGTTGATCAAGCTTGGTATGAAAACTTAACGAGTTCCATAAAAATTCACTTTGGGTATCTTTTATCAGCCTAGCCATCACGAGGGACTTGATCTATCTGAACAACGAAAGCTTATCGAGCCATGGAATTGTTTACAGATCTCAAATGAGCTTTCAATATGACAATATATATTCAAGTTTGATTCGTCTATATCATTGTCATATCTCGAATGAGCTTTCAATATATATGTTTGCACGCAAGGGACACACACTGCAATGCCAAAAAAAACCGAATAAAGATTAACAGCACCTAAGCTAACAATCCATAAAGCTAGAACTGTTTACAGATATCAAATGTCAGAACTTACATATCTGGTTTGGCCATGGAAATGCGAAAAACATCTCAGTTGGGAAAAGTATAGCAGACCCATGAAAAATAATACTACCAGGACATTCATTTACATGCATACATATGTATAGAGATGTACAATGTACACGCCTAGGGATTGAATCCCGTACCGTACCGGCCGGTACATTACAAATAGGTATATGATGCAGAGAGAGAGAGAGAGAGGAAACCTGCTTCGCCTGCATCACTATCTTTTCGTTTGATGAATCTCCTGACATCTTTTCCCCTCAAAAAACTGATCAAGCCCATTTCCACCCTCTAATTCTATCAAGGAGATATCAATCTAAAAAAACCCATATTCCAATGAAGAAAATTATGAAATCGAAATTGGAAAACGCAGAAAATAATGGTGAAAGTTGGGAAAAGAGAAGGGGAAATGGAAGGAGGTTATAGAGGTTGGTATAATGTACTGTTCGGTGGAGCAGAGTTCTGTTACCAATAGAATTTGAAGTTAAATGAAACATCAGATCTGATAATGACCTTGGAACTGAACGATACTGAAATGGTTTCTATTAATTTTAACCCAATGGTGAGGTGACAAGTGGGCAAAAGGTATTCTGAGTTTGTTTGACGGGAAATACTAACCTCTGCCCAATAAGTGGAAAATAATAAATAAAAAGTGCATAGATATCCGAGAAAAATATACCATGAACGTATATTGATATTCGTGAAATATGATACGTGAACTAGTTTGTCATTATATGCATTTATCCTCCACATATTAGATGGAGGTTAGCAAGATAATTTGTTCTTGCATTGATTTTTGATATACAAAATATTTTGTTCTTTTTTTCGTACTAAAGACAAACTCAATTTGCATTTTTTTTGGCATTTCTAAAAGTAGCTTAGTAGATGGTGTAAACATGAAGGAAAAAAAAGAAAAGAAAAGAGGGCGTCTTTTTAGCTTTTGCCCTTAAATTCAGAAACAAAAAAACAAAAAAGCAAAAAAGAGAAAAAAGATATCTAAAAATCTTTAAGCTAAATTTTAAACGAAGAACGAAAAAACTTGTTCGAGACATGTCAAACGAGAAGTCTAAACTCACGGTAACAAAAGCATTCCTTTGTCGAGTTAATAAAATTTTCTCCCTTATCAAAAAAAAAAAAGCATTCCTTTTTTTTTATATATATAACACAGGTGTCCCGGCCAGCTTACGGGCACCTCGACTAATCATAGGCTCAATCCCACTGTCCACTTACAAAAAGCCCAATTAAAATCAGAGTAAAAGCTTCATATAAACTGACTCCAAAAAGTTGATAGCACCTAATAAAAGCATATTCCCTTAATACTATATTGTCCGGAGAAAATGCTGAAATATCTATGAACACTTGTTACAATTTTGTGATAGTTATGCGTTCAAAATCTTATAAAAAAAAGATTTTTCTAAAAAAAATCTTCATTCTTTTTCTGCACAAATATACTTAAAAAATCTTCATAATGTGGCCTACCCTTATTCACCTAATTCATATTTTTTAAAAGAGGTTTCACGCTTGTGTTGGTGCTCCCGTTAATGCACGGGCACGTCATTCTTTTTCTACACAGATTTACTTAAAAAATCTTCATAATATGGCATAACCTTATTCACATAATTCATAGTACTTTTTAAAAGCGCTTTCACGTTTGCGTTGGCGCTCCCGTTAACCCATGATGGTTCATTTGCTTATGGATAAATCCGAAGGCAAGAGATCGCGAGGAAGTTGTGAGGTAGAAGTCATCTTTTAGACTCATTCAATAAAAGTAGATTATCTCGGATTTTACGAGGTAAGGTCCACAGTTTGTTTACCCAAAAAAAAAAAAAAAACCACAGTTAAAATAAATATTTTGGGAGTGAAATTGCTCGTTTATTGGGGATATTAAGAAAATATTTCTTCACTTTCTCCTAGACCTGCTCAACTTAAGTAATAAGCGGTCTTGCTTGGGGACTTGGGATTTGCTCCTACCTAAGTTTTCAGGTTCGATTCTCCTTGACAGCAAACTCTTGGGTCACTTGGGGGTTATGCCCAATCGTTATCTTTAGGGGCCTAGAATTAGTTGAGGATTACGCAAGCTGGCCTGGACATCCGGTTTTTTAAATTAAAAAAAAACATTTAAGTAATAAGTGATGATATAGTTACTATGTTATGTATTCAAAACAAAAACTAGTGACCCCATACTAAGTAGTAGCATTTATTGTGTTAGATTTTTCAATCCATTGTTGAAATACTAAATACTAAGAACTCTACATTTAAAAATCTCCACTGTTTGGATATCAAGAAAAGTTTATATATATATGGTGAAGATCTGTTGAGGGAAAGTTTAGAAAATTGACATGAAACTATGTGCTCTCTCTCTCTCTCTCTCTCTCTCTCTCTCTCTCTCTCTCTCTCTCTCTCTCTCTCTCTCTCTCTCTCTCTCTCTCTCTCTCTCTCTCTCTCTCTGGGGTACTAAGACAAAGCGAAATTAAAATTACTAAATTAAAAATCTAGGATACTTCACCCCTACAAACCTAGGATACTCTATCCCAAGGGACTTGGGGAGGGGATGAATGCTTACGGGAATCGAACTCTGCCCATGTGCATGGGAGTACAAAAGAGGCACCAACTGCACTCCACTCCACTTGCACCGGCCCCTACAAAGTCTTCATGTAATTGAAATAACAACCCATTAGGTGGATCAGCAAAAGAAATAAATCCAAACGGGTGTTGATCAGCATTCTTTGCAAGAACATTTTGTTAGCTTCTCAGAAACCATGACTAATCTTCACCGATTGGAGCTGGCACAACAAGTCATAGGTTAAACCACTCAATAGGTGCAAAATTGTACTGGCCCTGTTCGGTTTAGAGTTTTGCTTTAGTTTTAGTTTTGCTGACATCATCATTTCTCCCATTTCTCTCTCTATTTCTCTCCGTACTCATTACACCTGCTTAATTACATCATCAAAACTAAACTAAATTATCTAACCAAACACAGCCACTGTCATCTTCGCCTAGCTAGGACTATGAGGGTTGAGTTAAGCAATTTAGCATCCACAACAACTTACATATGTTTCCTTTGTACCAAATGTTGTCTTCTTAAACCATATAAAACGAAGTTTCATCTGAAGGATGGGCTGAAGGTACATCTGGTTCCTTTCCTTCCATATGACGCCTTGTACTCTTGCGGTCTTTTGACGATTTGTTTGGAAATTATGGAGTTCAAGTGTTCAACACATATGGATGGATGGGCAGCATGGGCTGGTCTGAGAATGTTGAAAAATTGAAGGAGTTGAAGCTGATGGAGCCGCAGGGGCGAATTTTTTTTTCTGCAAAATGCTCTGCAGGAGCGAGTTTATATAATTTATAGAATTTTTTTTTTCTATATAATACTAAGAATTTTTTTCCTCCTTGCAAATGCGACTGCCCCTACTGATTCCTCTGACGCCATGTGGTGACTGAAAGCTTTAATTGTGTTCATGCCTTTGCCAACAATTTCCCTTTGGTTGTTAGCCTTGCACATGATGGTTTTGGGTTTACGCTAACCTAGTTTAGTGCCAGCTCTGACATTTGGGGGCTATAAAACGAATGTAAAAAATGGACAGAGGGGCACTACTGTCCCTTTTGAGGGACAGCACCTGTTGTCTCCGGCAATTACGAGCCGCTCCGGTCACTTTTCGATGATCGAAAACGTTCACTTCGTAGAGCTCGGTGAGTAGAACAAGTGTACAAAAAATCAGCTCAATCGGATATCATTAAGTGCCTGATCCATAATTGCCGAGTTATATGTGTACCGATCAAGCACTTAATGATATCCGATTGAGCTGATTTTTGGTACACTTGTTCTACTCACCGAGCTCTACGAAGTGAACGTTTCCGATCGTCGGAAAGTGACCGGAGCGGCCCGTAACCGGAGCGGCCCGTAATTTCCGGGGACAGCAGTGCCCCTCTGTCCGTAAAAAATGTGGTCCTTAATGTATATCACAAGCAAAATTATATACAGAGATAAAATCGACTTTGAACATGATAAATTTCATTATCATACATCATGAAAAAAAAATTGCAACAATTCCAAAATTATACAGTACCTTATTACAAAAATTTGATACAATCACTTAAAAGATCACTTTTCTTACATTTGTAGCAGCAAAGATACTCATTACGCTAGTATAATTAATTTTCTATACCAAACGTGGGATTGGTCAAAACATTGGGATATCCAGATGTTAATTCTGCACGAATCAAACATGGGATTGAGTGAGATTCAGGACTAAATTAGTCCCAGGACTACAAATCTCAGGACTATCAATCCTACCTGTTTTACTCTGCAAATCAAACGAGGCCTCTGTGTCTCAATAAGAGCCTCGTTCTCATTTTATTTAATTGGGGCCGTTTCTTATTTTGTATAAGTTGGGATCTCTTATTTGATTTGATGGGATCAATTTGAATGGAATTTTAGTTTTAAAGACCTATACTGAATATATATATACTACATAATTTGGGGCCCTCTTTTATGAATATTTTAAAGGCCCGAAGCCACCGCCTTACTGACGTGTTTATCAAGTTATTAAAAGTCATTTTTCTAATGGGAAGAAAACCGTATGAAGTATGAACCAATATCAAAGAAAATAGCTTTTTCTTTTCCTTTTTTATTCATAAAAACGGTAGTTTATGTGCACTTTGACTATTCCTGGGGGACTTATCTCACTGTGCATTGGTGGAAGCCCCAATTAAGGAGTTGAGAACACCTGAGATTTGAGAAGAGAGCCAGGGTGAAGGCAGAAAATCGATCCAAGGAAAGAGTATTTTCAATCATAATCATCGTAAATTTTCCACTGTAGAGCACAACAAAATAATATCTAATTGGAAAAAAAATTCACTACATCTAAAAAATTTCACATAGTGCACTTTTTTACAAAAGAATTCCAAATACGAGTGCATGAAAACCACAATATTCTACACACAAAAGTGTAATTTTTGAAAGTTATTAGGAAACTTTTGAGGCTTACGAGTGTTGATGTGATGGTAATTTTAATAATAAAGCACTAATATAACATTTTCGGATATACTAATTGCAAAAATATATAAGTTTAATTGGGAATATAAATGTAATAATCGAAAACCCAGGTGTGGCACGTGACCCCGTGTTCATTAACTCCCTCTGTCCCTAGAAGAAGTAAATCCTTAAATCTTAAGTTTTGACCACCGAACCAACCTTTGGGTTCAAAAATGGCTTTTTCTTCATCAACAACTCCACAAAACCAAACGCGGCGTATGTTCTTTCAATTGATGTTGTTTGTAGTCTGATGGACATTGGACACCGACAGGTGGCCTTTGAAGCCCACGTCACGTGAGCCATGTCCAACTGTTTTAATTTGCCGGCTGGACCGAGAAATCTTGCAAGGCTCTTTCCATTTTGGCCTGATGCATAAAACCTGCCCCAGTGAAGTGAATTCAACCATGAGAACCACCTGCTGAAAAAACGACTCGCTCAGTTCCGAATTTCTTGTTTACTTTTATGATTTCAAATGTCTCAAAAAATTATTTATATTTTTAAATGTGTAAATAATATTTTAAATATTCAATATTGATTCAGATAGCTAGATCTTCATTTTATATATTGAACAAGATTTTCAAATTTATATAGTTTAAAAGAAATAATATCAAGCGTGCCGAAAAACGGACAACAAATTTGAGACAGAAGAGCATAGTAAACTAACACTAATTTTGAAATGGAAATGGAAATAGAAGTCTATTGAAGATATGTTGGGCATTCCAAATCAAGGAAGAGGGGAGGTAAAAAGGAAGCAAAATTGTGTGTTGTATTCAAATCAACATTTGTTGCAGCTGCTTTTCCATTTGAGAGCATTAACAATAGAAACAAGATTCACCTAGATGAGGCTAAGGCGGTTTGGTCAATAAATAAGATCATAGGTGTTAATTATATCGGAGATGATGAGAAAATTTTAAGCCAAATTATGATTATGTAGGCCAAGGATGATGAAAGAGTTCGTCAGCATGATGATTCTATCTTCGGTGTGTTGTTTAGGTGGGTGTTTTATCTGTGGGTGAGTGGGTTGGCATCTTGTCATTCTTGGGTTGTTGTTATTTTCTTTTCGGGACCTGACGCCATGTGATCATGGAGTGTGTGCAGTTGCAGACCCAGGAATCCAACCCAATGGGGCACCTTATTAATTATAATCGTGCAATTTTTTTTCTAGTCGACGATCTTGCGAAATTAAGACATTTATTATAGATTATAATGTTTATAATGCATACTTGTTATAAAAAAATAAAAAAAAACAGAGAACAAAAAATGAGCACAAAATTAATTCTACATTTTTATTTTTAAGATATATATATATATATATAAGGGTGTATGCTAAATATACCGTTATATTACATAATTAAGCTAAATATATACTCCCTCCGTCCCAAATTGATGGTCCTTCTTTCTATTTTGGGATGTCTCAAAATGTTTGTCCTATTTCTAAAAACAACTATCAAAATATGTTAAACTTTCAGTTTTACCCTAAAAAGTACTATTTCCCTCCCAATTTACTTCACAGTTTTTGAAATTTGCATCATTTCTAAATCATTTATATCTTTTAGTATATAATGTTTTACATGATTTTTAAAACTTTGTATAAAATAACTAATTGAAATCTATCAAACAAGATCCATATTGCATATTTTTTTAGATCCATATTGAAAGATATAAACAATTTAAAACCATTTAACAAACTTCACAGTTTTGAAGGATAATTTTAAAACTCTAAGACAATAATTTTGTCTCCTTAAAAAGTTGGATTCTCCAAAAGGGACGAGCAATTTGAGACGGAGGGAGTAATATTAATATTTTTTCTTTTTTGAGTTTTGAGCGGTGGTCAGTGGGGGCACGTGCCCCGGCGTGATCCCCCTTGAATTCGCCTCTGGGTGTGTGGGGATGCTTTGTTGGCTTGCTCCTACTTTGTTATGGTGCCTTCGTTTCTAGGTTCGTTTTAATCTTTATACTAATTTGTTTTCAAAAAAATTACTAATAAAATCTTGTTCTTGAAAAAAAAAAAAACACACTAGTTCTGAATTACTACGCCACCTGGCAACAGTCCAAATGGTGGGTCCCAATACGAGGAATCAGCTTCTGACCGGCACGTGCACGTGGTTGCAGCCGGCATGAAAGAAAGTGCAGTATTTCCTACTTAACGTCTATTTTGAAAAAACACCTCTATTTTCTCTTTACGCCCTCTAGAAACGTCAAATTAGTTAATGCCCCACTAGGCAAAATTCTCTTCACATACATACCCAACCCTTTTCCCATTTCACCCATTCGGTGCTATGTCTACCACCATCGCTCCCTACTCCACCATCACCTCTACGCATTCAATGGTTTCCATATTTCTTTCTTTCCCATAAGCGCTAGCACCTTTGTTTCCTACCTAGCTGTTGTGGACGCATATACATTATTATCTTTTATTTTCAAGCATTGCCATCCAATTCTAGCAGTGGAGCAATGATTGAAATTCGGGAGTGACACTATTCAATAAGAATCAATTATTGTTACTCGTGTTTTTCCACAAATTGTGAAGAGAGAGGGTACGATCCAAATTGCTAATTTTTAAAAAAAGATCTTTACATTACCTATTTAAAAAATGTTATTGTACGGATACCAGTAAGTACCTAACCGAATAACTTAGTGTAAAAGAAATGTTTGGAACTAGGGGTAGGGGTGGCTAGCTTCTCCGCTGCTATCTCTTTTTCTCTTTTCTCTTGCTATCACTCCCTATTTGTTATTATTTGTTTCTAATCCCATCTATTCTTCCTCCATATTTGCAAATATTCTTCTTTTGCAGTTCTTTCGCCACACACTTCACCTTCCTCTCCACTTCAGTCTTTGTTTCTCTCAAAATTTCCAGATTCATCACATACATCTTTTTCTCCATAATGTCACAAATGCTGCCTTCCATATCAGTTAGGATTTGAGAAATGATGATGGTTTTAAAGGAAGACAAAGCACTCAAAAACGGAGAGTGAGAGTGGAAATAGGAGATGGCATGGAAGCTTAGTCACATATAATCATTCAAAACGGTCTTCACTCTCGTTTTCAATTTTCGCTCTACGCTCGCACTCTTAATCCTCGCACTCAGGAATTCTAATTGTTTGGGAAGTTTTTTGAAAGACGTTTTTACCCTCACGCTTGCGCCCCTACACCCACACACTCATTATGTGACTTAGCCCGGAAGGCACGCCGCATGTGTTGTCGAGATAAGATGGAAGTTTGAAGTTTGGGTAGTTCAGAATATTTGAGGTTTTTCAAGAGTAAAGAGAAGGGAAGGGGTGTAAAACGTAATAAGGGGTTGTAGAAGAAAGTGTAAAAATAGAGAAGAGGAAGAAAGGGGTGGAGGATCTCTCTCCGTCTTCACAAGTTGACCAAACACAATCAATCAATCCCTCTCTCACACATGTTCCCTAAAGCCGCAAATGATTAAAGTACTCCAAACCCCATCTGACACCTCATTTCTAGAAAGAAACACATCTAATCAGCAGAAACCCAGTTGTTCCATCCCAACCTTTTCTGAGCTATTCCCCTGTTTCAGCTCTGTGCAAAAATCCCATGGTCCTCCTTCCCTGCCCTTTCTAACTCAATTCCTTTTTTCTGATTTCAATTTGGATTTGGCGCCATACAGACCACTCTTTTTTTTTTTTTTTTTTTTTGGGTAAAAGATTCTTTTTTTATTCAAGTTTGGTTTTTTGATTCAACCACTTTTACAGATTCTTGCTTTCTACGGGGGTATCGTTTCAGACGAAGTTTTACCGTAACATTTCTCTAATTCGAAGCCAGTATGAAATCATGAATAATCTTTTGTTCAGTTGTCGGTCGAAACAAGTTTTACCGAGAATTCTCCTTCATTATTGTATAATTATTCTGGCGATTATTGATTGTTTTTTAATTAAATCCTGCCTTCTGGGCAATCTCTCTCTGTCTCTCTCTTCATGGCGCTAGTCCCCTATTCAGACCCCACCAACTCAACCTCCTCCTCTCCCCCATGGGAAGACATGTTCCGATCAGCCTCAACTCGCCCTCCCCTCCAAACCGACGCACCACCCCCTTCAACCCACGCGCCGCCAAATGCAACCGCCGCCAAAAACCCATCCCCTCAAACCCATCCCCTCTCAAGCGAAAACCCTCAGGTACGTCTCGCCCTCTACATAGCAATGGCCCACGCCGGCCTCGCATTCGCCCTTTTTATCCTCTACTTCGTCTCTAAAATCCTCGAAGAATACCTTCGCCCTTTACAATGGGCCGTCCTCTGTTCTATCCCTTTGAGAGGCATTCAACAAACCCTGGTTGGGTTTTGGTCCGAACCCTTGAATCTAGGGCTTACAGAAACCATATTGGCTGTCCCTTCAGCTGTTTTTAGGGTTTTTGTCGGTACCCTTGTTGATATACGAGATCTGTGCTTTAGGGTTGTTTTAAGAAAGAACAGATCAGGTGTTTTGAGACGACACCGAAGTGGGTTTTTCAAGTTGATACGTTGGCTTGTGTCTTTTTGGGTGTTTGTGACTGTTTATGAACGGATGGGGGCAATTGGGTCTTTTTTTATTATTGGGTTAGGGTTTCTTTTCACTAGTAATTCTGTTGAGAAAACAATGCATAAGGTTTCATCGTTTAGGAATCATCATAGCTTTCGTCGTAGCAAGATTAGTGCATTCTTCACAAGAGGGATTTTGAAGAGGCTGAAAACCATTGTGGCCATTGGTTTGATAGTTGGAATGATTGTTGGGTTTTTGGCAGGATTGATTTTCTTCTCTTATAAGATGGGAGTTGAGGGAAAGGATGCGGTAATATCGCTGAAATCGCACGTTGAACAGAGCAATTATGCTGAGAAAATTGGGGTTAAGAAGTGGATGGATGAGAATGATGTGCCTGGTATGATGGATAAGTACACTACAAAGTTTTATGAAACTGTTTCTGAGCAGATTGATGGTTTGGCAATGCAGTATAACTTGACCGAATTCGTTACAGAGATCAAACATTTCGTGATACCCCGTGCGAATTCTTCAGGGAAGTCGACTGCTTTGATGACCCCATCCCCATATATGGAGAAAATGTTGAGTTTGAGGAAAAGGGTCACTAACCATGAATGGGGCCAAATTTATACTGAATTGGATGTAATCTTCAGGGAATGGTTGATAAGTAGGGATGATTTGGTTGAAAAGGCAAAAGGGTTTGCCATGCAAGGAATGGATGTGACACAAAGGGTATTTTCTAGCAGTAAATCCGTCCTAGGTGGAAGTGCAAAGTTCGTGTTTTCGATTGCTAACTCCATAGTCTCTGGAGCAGCAGGTTTTTTCAATTTCGTTTCTCAGTCGATGGTTTTCTTCTGGGTTTTGTATTAGCTCATTACATCTGAATCCGGTGGGGTAACTGAGCAAGTCATGCACATGCTTCCTATCTCAAAATCTGCCAGAACCCGATGTGTTGAAGTTCTTGATAAAGCTATTTCCGGTGTTATGTTGGCAACTGCTGAGATTGCTTTCTTTCAGGGATGTCTCACTTGGCTTTTGTTTCGTTTGTACTCGATACACTTCTTGTATATGTCGACTGTGATTGCTTTCATAAGCTCTTTGGTTCCCATCTTCCCGTCTTGGCTGGCAACTATTCCTGCAGCCTTGCAATTGGTATTGGAAGGAAGATATCTACTGGCAATCAGCTTGTCCATTATTCATCTTTTCCTCATGGATTATGGCACTAATGAAATTCTGGAGGATATACCTGGTCATAGCGCGTATCTTACCGGGCTTAGCATCATTGGTGGAATGACATTGTTCCCCTCTGCACTGGAGGTAAACTGCCTACAATTGATTCCCTTTTGTTCTTCATAATGATTCTCCACATATTCTGTTCTTTCTTTAACCAGTTAAGGTGTCTAGTGCTAGCTGCTGATGTTGCCCTGAGGGTGAAGCTGAACCTTTCTTATAATCGTCGATACTCCGTTTAGAAGTTTAGTTATTGACAATGGTAATTAAAAGACTACACTTCCTGATAAAACAGAGTCAAATCTTTTGTAATAGAAAAGAAAACGAGAACCGTGTGGATTCATATATCAGTCTCTGCTGAATGGATTGCATTGGCTGTTTCTATACCTTTGTTTCCTAATGTTAGTTCTGAAATCTTCTCCATTTACTAGATTCTTAATCGGATGTTTGAAATAGTTTGTTATAGTAATCTGTAGTGGAAGGAGTTATCTTTTGCCTGGCTTTTAGCGTTTCATTGTAATTAATGAAGTGATTATGGTTGTTGGGGCTTTTTGTGCAGGGAGCGATTATGGGACCACTGATAACTACGGTGGTGATAGCTCTTAAGGATTTGTACGAGGAATTTGTTTTGGATGAAGATGAACCCAAGGAAAGTGACTAGTAGACTGCCATGAATTATTCGAGTGCTTGCTTCCGAAGGAATGCCCGATTTTGCCCAAAGAACGTGCCTAAAGCAATGGCTGAGCTGCTTATGGCAAACCCTTGACAGTGTCCCACCTTGTCAACCTTGTGTATCTCATCAATTTTACTGGTTCTGTGTTGGTTGATATGTTTTCTGGGGGTTCGTTTCCCCTCTTCTTTGGGCATGAGTTTGGAAAAAGCAATATAGATCCTTTTCTCTGTTGTTTTTTGGTTTTGTATTGAAAGATGTTTGTGCATTTTCCATGCATTTAGTAAGTTATTAAGGAAGAATTTACTTGCTCCCATGGATAGAACATTAGAAAAGTGTGATAATTTTGTGCTCTATTTCCCTTTTGCTTCTTGAAATCAGTCATCCAGCCATAAAGGTTTTTCAGAAGACGCACGCAGCCACATAGGGATGGCAACTTCCCCATATCCAATGGATACCTACCCCGCCCCCGCCCATATGGAGGTGGAGATAACCCAAAATTTTCCCCAACAGTAGCGGGTATGGTAGGATATCAAGAAAACCCGCTCGGGTATGGAGCGGGTATGATTTTGTAATCTCCATCCCCAAATACCCGTACCCGCCCCATACCCTCCCCGTACCCGGTTATACGCACTATATATACATATAGTATATGTACATATAAATAGGAACATACGTATAAATCTTGAGTATGGTTACATATTTTAACAATCAATTACTACATATCCTAGACTACTTAATATTAAAAAACATCAATTAAGATTATATTTTTTAAATATAAATATAAATTTATTTTATTCTTCACTTATTTATTTATTTATTTGTTTGGATATGGGTATGTTCGGGGAAACCCCAATATCCATCGGGAGGTGGGTTTGGTTTTTCATCCAATATCCCCAATGGGGATGGAGGCGGGGATGGTGAAAGATCCTCCAATCGGAGATCGGGTATGGAATAAGGTCTCCCGATCCATACCCTACCCGTTGCCATCCCTACAGCCACACATGCAGCGAAAGGTTGCACTTCTACCTCAGACAGCCGTGAAAGGAAATAGAAATAGTCGTAAAGAGGTCTGGTTAAGAAACCACATGGTATAGCATTTTCAATGCTTGAAAGGAACAGACAGCAGAAGAAAGCTGAGCAATGCTAATATAGCTGTGTCCGGGACCGTTCAATACCCATGGGCATCGAACACCTCCGGACATAGTAGTGTCCGGCCTTGTGTTTTAAAGGTGTGTGCGTTGAATTTCTGTACATAACATGCTTAGGCAATGTGGTATTGAAAATCTCACCCGCTAATCCAATATCCAAACACAACATCAATGATCGAAAAGGTAAAACTAAATAGTGAGCAAGACGAATTTCCCAATGCCACAGATCAATGAATTGTTGCCAGGTTGACTCAAGGCAATGTCATTTAGCTATGGAATCTCATTGCAAAACTAAAGATATTTATCACTGAAAATGGTAAATGCACACAAAGTATAACACCACATCAATCAATCCAGAAAATCAACTAATTCTTGTCAAGTTTCTTGAAAAGCAAATATCACAACAGAATCTCACAAGAGTTGTCTACTTTCTGAGTCATTTCTTGACCAAATTCATACACAGGAAAAGCATTGCGAGTTTAGCACATAAGAATGATTTCATGAAGTTATCTTCCTTAGCTTAAATCATGAGAGTTATTTCATGTACTTATGCAGAAATTTCCGGTGAAAGTCACTTCTGATGGTATCATTGATGAAGCGTTTGGGCATCTTGGATTCACCACGAGCCTGGTTCTTGAACACCACATCATCATCCCACCTGCATAAAAGTTGAAAAAAACAGTTGTAATATCGGATCATGAATCCTCCCAACTATGAAGCCAACAGAGGGAAAGTCAGATCTTCAGGAAACTAACCTCCTTTTCACATTGAAAGATGTAGGATTATTAAGAAGCGGGTTTCCACGTATTAATTCTGCTTCTTTGACCTTAAGCTCTTCTTCTTGCTTTTGTCGTTCCTGCCCACGCATGTAATATGGTCAGTATTTATTAACAAAGCTAATGCTGTTAACAATTTCGCTCACTGGTGAGGTCAGAAAGTCAACAATGAACACTAGTGGTGCCAAAACTTACTAAAGGTACAGCGGCAAAAGGACAGAATCGTATACAGATCTATCAAGTTAATTAGATCTACGAAAGTATGTGTTTACAAACTGCCCTTTGACATGAGTTGCATTAACAGAGAAATAATAGGTTGGAATCATGACAAATCTTGTTCTACCAAAACATTTATATAGCTCTTCAGGACTCATATGGAAAAACGTACACACTTAATGTGTATTTAGATAAAAAATCACAGGCTACAACAACTTCTGGACAGGACAGCTGGACATCTTCAAAGAGATATTACCTTACGGAGATTCTCTTCTGCTCTTTCCTTCTTTATTTGTTCAAGCTCAGCCAAGAGGGCTTCCGTGTCATCTTCATCATCATCGTCATCTTCGTCATCACTGACCACAAAATAGTGACATTCAATCAAAAATGCAAAATCCTAAAAGTGCTTCTAACAGCCAAGTATGAAGAGCAAAAAATTCCACTGTTAGGAGAAAAAACCAATTTACATACACATTCACAATTACAGATTGATTTTGCAAGAAGAAGATTTAATAAAACTGATACGACTGACAAGAATAATTGTTAATCAATCACATAAGTGTTAACTGTCATGCAATTCAAACAACAGACCAAGGCATCAGCAAAAGCTTTCCCTAGCACATGAACAAGTTCACAGAGAATTCGAACCTTTCATCGCTTTTAACTTCCACATCAGCATCGTCAGCATCTACACTACGTGGAATGAGACGATCTTCAGTATCCCTCCTTGCTCCTGTAAAATATGTAAGGTTAATGACATAAAACTATAATTATATGTTTGCACACCAAGTAGAATCCGAAATAGTATTCACCTTCCAGTAGAAGGTGGCCTCCTTTTCGACGATCTCTATCATCTGCAAACACAAACAATTTAACATCAATCAAATAATAAAATAAAGACCAAATCAGCAATAAGGAAGAATCGTCAAGAAGGGTGACGAGTGGCCAATTTTCGTTACCACTGTAGGACTTGTCCTTCGATGAGAAATGCCTGCGCTCCCGCTCCTCCAACTCTTCACGGAGATTCCTCTTCTGCAAATCGTCATGGGTGTCTTGTCCATCCTTTCTGCAGCAACAGATGGGTCAATTGGGGGTCAGTTTCTATAGACAGGTATCTGAAAAGATAACAGCTTCATATAGATGCAGATGAAATAGCAAGTACTACTGCAGCCACATAGATAAAGATTCATTTGTGGAACATCCATTGTTCCAGTTGTGTCCACTTTTTGTGCTGACCATGTGATCATCTGATTCAGAAAATCTACGCAGTTACCAAACCTTGTTTGCCAAATAGTTAATTTCACATTCAGGAGGTGCCATAAGCCCATAACAGAGGGACAAGTGCCGAATGGATAGAACTAGAAACAGCTAAAACCTTATTTTCTTGCAGTTGAATTCATTATTTATGTTCGTGATCAAGTTCACCATGTCGGTAGCAGATTCCATCAAACAGTTAGAGAGAAAAAAGAAGGGTGGGTAGTGCAATTCGTGTTAGTGTTACTCATCAGGGCAATTCCTCTTAACAATTTTTTCAAAGGTTAAGTTGAGGTTTGCCTCGGGGCTCGCCTCGAGGCAAGGCCATGACAAAATGCCTCAGTATTCCTGTCCATTACGCCATCTTGTCTTTGTCAAATTAGAGCACCAATATTCTTCAAAATCATAAATTATGGTGTGTGTGCAAATCTACATGGTCATCACACATCAGTCATCACTCCAAATTTTTGCAAAACCAATTTTGATCTTGGTTCAGTTCACCATCAATTGCGCCTTGTGGCTTCCTTACACCTATGTAGGACTGTCAGAAATAGCATGCACTATGTTTTAGTAGACAACGCTACTACAGGAAAACTAGGAGTGTTACATGATCCCAAATCCCAATGTTACACCTCTGAACTAATGCGGGACTGAATCACAATCCGTACTGGGATTGATAAGATTTTCCAATAAAAAGTATCATAGAAAAAGGACTGGCAAGTACAAACAAATTAGGCTACCTGGAAAGCCCTACTACGTTCCTATCTCTCATCCCAAGTTTCTATTAGTTGTAACCATATTAAAGGGGTGTACAGATCCTGATTGTGGAAGAAAACAACTCAAGAAGGTTAAGAACTCTAAAATAAGTACCAAAATATGCGTACAAAACTTGAAGCGGAGAATGCCAACCTGGGCTTCAGATTTGTGTGAGCAGCCATGTCCCTTGAAGAGTACTTTTGGGAGGGGCCGAAAATTCGAGTACCACCCTGTTCATTGCCACCTTTTGCAGGTGCCCACGTGGGTCGAGCTGCAGTCGTCATGTTTTATAACTGCACTCAAGTTATCTGTAAAAATCAATTCCACCAGATTTAAAAACCATATCTCAAGAAACCACCACAAATAAGAAGGGAAAAAGTAAGACGTTAATGCAGAAGCCATAACAACATAAAGTATCAAATGCACATGCACCCCTTGTGGAAGAAAAATGGTTATCCACACAACAGCAGCTACCCCTCCAATTCCAAGTGACATACCACACAAGCACACTAAAAAATCCTAAGAACGACAACGGTCAATCATAATCCTCAAGTTTGGAATGATACATACAGTGAACTCCAAAATCCAAACCCAAGGGGTAGGTTTGGTGGTCAATGCCTAGGACCTTGGGTCAAAACTCCCTAGGGGCTATAAACTCTTTGGGCCCAATCCACACGAGACTGTTCCAACTTTTCTCTTTTTGTTTATTTAAAATGATGGTTTCCCAAGATTCGTGAACATTTCAAAATTCAAATAGTATAAGCTTTGTACTGTTAAATTAACAGGAGAAGAAAATTGGCGAAGGGGTCCACGTTTCGGATTATAAAAGAAAACTAAAGTAAACAAACTAGAAATTGAAAGTACCGGGATTGGGAGTGCAGAAAATATTTAGTAAGCAAAATTTTCATTGGCTTCTTTATTAACGTAGTTGTTTGCTCATAGCCTTGTCGTGCTATACCAAAAGACAGAACGTGTTCCTGAAATTGGTTTACTAGTAGCTATATAAACAAGGGATACCTAGATACAAGGAACCAAAATATACTCAATAAACCAAGCCACAAATCGGTTCATGCCCTCACGATTGCCAAAGTCGTGAACCGGGCCGCCCTACGTAGAAGCCTAGAAAGCAACTGCTTCAGCCCCACCGAAAAGAATGGTTACTGCATCCGCGTTAAATTGATTCAATCCTGGTGTGTGGAACGGACATACCAGTACAATTTCAAGGAGTGATTATCTAATAGGCCCCAAACATATGAAGTTTAAGCATACAAATTACACATGAAAAAAACAGCAAACAAAGACATGGACGACGAGAGAGAGAGAGAGAGAGAGAGAAGGGTACCTGCTCGACTATGGGGTGGTTCTGATCGCGTAGAAATTGGATGTATGTGGTTACACAGTAAACCCTAGAATTTGATCCTGCGAGAGCGAGAGAGAGAGAGGCCTGCTCGAATTTGGTTTGGTTTTTAATCGCGTAGAAATTGGATATAGGCGGTGTATTACTACAAAGAAAACCCTAGAACTTTATCCTTTTGACAAAATAATCCCTACGTAAATTGAAATTTTTTCAATTCAAAGTCAAATGGGTTTTTTTTTTGTTTTTATTTTATAGTTTTGAAAAACAAGTCACATGACTTGGTTAACAAAAATGTCAACACTGTGTACATATAGTACTCAACTCTTCCAACAAGGACTCCCCCGTGCCAAAGTGGGCATGTCAGTGCGTAAGCGGGTATTGGCCTTCCGTTCACATTTGTGCTCGGTCGGTCTAAAAAATTGTTGTGGGCTTTGTATTTTATGTTCCTTGTTTTTTACAACAATAACATATCGTGACATGTTTTAACTAGACCGGTGACAAGCTTACATGTCATCGCTTGCCTTGCTACTCGTTGCCAAGCCATATTTTTCGGAGTTGTGCCTCGTGCTAAGGCTTGGTATCCAACCATTTGAATTCTTTTTTAAATTACTCCCTCTGCTCTACTTTTGATTTTATTTTCTCAACCAATTGTCTATATTTCAGAATCTATAATGTTTTTTATAATTTTGAAATATGTGCTTAATAAATTGAAATCTATTAAACAAGATCCATATTGCATATAAAAATTATAATAGATCAAAAGATATGAACAATATTTTTAGATGTCCCAAATAGTAACATAGTACAACAATTTGAAACGGAGCAAGTATAAATTTTCAGTTACCACACAGTTTCACAATCAAATCGTGTTTACAATGCACTTAATCTAAATCCCAAATCATACGGAGTAATATTTTTCCATTATCCAATATTTATATAACCCAACCAACACCAACATTATTCAATTAAATCGATTCCCCTTCCCAGCGAATTCTTGGGACCACTGGAGGTTATGTTCGGTCGTTACCTCCATGACTCTGAAATTAATCAAAGTACGTGAAAGTTGGCCCGATCATCCGGTTATGAAAAGAAACATTATTTAATTAAATATCATTAGCAAACTCCACTTTCTAATTACTGCTACTATTTTGTGTGTTATAAAATAGTTATACCTGATTAGAACTTTCAGAGTTTGAGTTCCAATAATCAGTTAATAGTTTGTGTTTTGATTTTAGAGTCGTTTAGTGATGGTTGTGTTGTGGTTAGAATAGTTGTCCAACATTGTTTGGGTATAGAATGAGAGATCACTTAATAAGATTTGGGACTACTCCACTCATGGCCAATTTATTTTGAGCTAGATATAAAGTTTCTACATGATATCAGAGCGAGTTCGTTCCATCCCAATTTTTAAAACAAAAATTAAATCAAGTCCGGCGACACGTGACAGTCCTAAATGTCGCAGCACGTGAGAGGGGGTGTTAGAATAGTCGTCCCACATTGCTTGGGTATAGGATGAGAGATCATTTAATAACATTTGGGACTTCTCCACTCATTGTCAATTGATTTTATGTTGAGTATAAAATTTCCGTAGTTGTGTCTATTGACATCATAGTTAATAATACGAAGTGATTTTGACACTCTCCAAATTGATTTTGGCACTCTAAAATGGAAGTTCTAAAATCATTCCTTATAGGGACTTCATTTTGGTGCCAAGATCAATTTGGGAGAGTATCAAAATCAATTTCCTTAATAGTAGGGAAGCTCGAACAAAGAAGTGCAACAAATGATAAAAATACAAGGCAATAAATAAGTGTTAGTAAGGTTATCTGATGCGTGCATACACGGACTCTACTTGAAATACATGGTGATTTGTGAGGATTAACCAAATAAAAATTTAAGTTGAATGGAGAATGTTACAAATAGATCAACACCTAAATCACTAAACCCGAAAAAATAAAGTAAAACAAAAGTGGATGATTCATAAAGCGCAATAAGTCAATTTTGAGTTTAAGTCAGTTTTGTTGAACAACCGACGGCTTGCCTTTTCTCTGGATGATGAGGGCCAGGGGAGAGAGAGATTCAGCAAAACTTTATCGCATAATAATTTTTTTTTAAAATAACAAATACTCCTATATGTTGAGTATAAAATTTCCGTAATTTCCTCCTCTTGATCAGCAAATCTCATCTTATATATTATAGTAGGATGGGTTTTCGCAAACAGGAACGTGGTTGTGACAAGTGGCATGAGTTAGTTGGATTGTGATTGGGGTTTTCAAGCAACACATGTGAGATTTGATTACACACATCCTAAAAATCATTTTCAAATTTTCAAATCCAAAAATCTTAATCTTTCCCAAGTCAAACATTTCAATTTATTCCCATAATGGAGCGAAAGTTATCGAATAAAATTGAAAGTTCAAATTTAAAAATCTTTATAAACTACCAATCAGTTATGATTTGTGTTTTCAAAAAAAACAAAACAAAGGAAAGGTAAGATTTTTCCTTTGGATATTATCATTTCTAAAATCATTACTGTTAAGTCTATACAAATACATGAGTGTTGCTGCAAACCATTCAAGTTTTTAACTTTTATAACGTTAGTTTTTATCCTTTGCAGGTGTGTAGCTCAAGTCTCGAAGACATCTTCATTATTTTTCATATGCGATCGGTTTATACTCTAACTTTTTATGTGCAAACAATTGTGCCGTTGAGAGTTTTATAATGACAGTTTTAATTGTAGGGTTGAGTTTCAAATATATTTGTTTTATGTTTCTTGAGTTTTAATAGATGTGACGAATGATTATAAGTTTTGACAATTTACACTAAATCGAGTTTCGTTGGATATGATTTTTTTTCCAGTGTGTGCACTTGAAATTGTCCCGTGCGTAGCATGAGATTTTGCTAGGTTTATGACCCGTTCATGGATCTATGGGAGACCCATTGAAGTCAAGAAAAATGGTATGGAATTATATATTTTGTCATTCTATTATGATCTTTTACATTTATTTTTTTCTTTCATCTTTTTATTTATCTATAAAACTTCTTGAAGGAAGTTTTTTCCCCCCTCTTTTTGGTAAATGAATTGAAGCCTTTAATCGCTCATTTAGGCTTTAATTTTTGTTAAACCTTGCAAAATTCCAAAGTGTTTTTTCTTAACAACAATCATCTATTTTACCATTTGTTATTTTCCTTTTGTAATATTTGCCAGTACAATGTTTGGATGGGGTGCATTGTAGGGAGAATTTCTTCTCTGTCACACGACTTGCATTTGCAACTGCAGCACGTAACGTCGGAAAAGCACATAAATAAACTCTCGATCTTCAATAATTTATGAGAATTTGTTATGTTGTAATTTGAAGTTCAAATTTGAAAAATTCTCATGTTTCGTGTTACACTTCTAATACAGTGAAACAATCCCCTTTTGTATATTGTAAGACATGCGGTACTGCCTACAAATATATGTAATGGGTTTCTCTTTTTTCTAACAATATGAAAAATAGAATCACCTACTTTTTATATTTTGCACAATTTGTTTCAAAAGTATAAGCATGGTAGTCGTACAATTTTAATCCTGTGTTACATTACGAATCTTATAATTTTATGCTGTAAAATTTGTTTCAAAACTCATACTTTAGGTTTGTATGATCTATATATATTGTTTTAGGAAACATTTTGAAAGCAGAGACGTGAGAGAGGCAGAGACCCATCCAATAGTATCATTCTTTTTCTAAAATTTGGAAATTCGTGATTATATTTGGTATTGACATGCTTTTTTTAATCTGTCATACTTAGCACGAGTTTGTTGCTACACTGGCGGCTCCACAGCCAAGTGTGGATGGTCAACTGACCACCCCCAATTTGTTTTCTCTCTTATAACATATGTAAATATTTTAGGTTAGTTATTCCTTTGAACACCCAGCACAAATATGAATGAACACCCGGCCCAAAATTAAATGAACACTACCAAAAAAATTAGCTTGCAAATCAATCCATTTGAACAACCCACATTACAAGTCATTACAACCCAATCATAGGCGGCTCCGCGTATAAGAAAAAGGTGGTCAATTGAACATCCTAATATTTTTTGCTATTTTGTTGTTATATCAAATGTAGTCCTATACACAAAACACCCAGTGATCCATGTTATATATTTACTATTCTTTTTGAACTGCGTTATATATTTACTATTCAACACATAATACATTAGATCAAAACAAGGTACACATTTTAATGACAAATATGACAATAAACTCTTATCTCCAAAAACAATAGCATATGTTTTAAAAGATCCGTACGAACCTACCCACCAAATAATTTCTTACAAAAAAAATTTAGTGTATTTATGTTTCGTTTTGATCTTGCTTGGCTCAAATATAAAAAATTACTGAGAACAACTCTTAATATGTCATGTATTTTTTTCCTAACAATATAAACACTAGCATATGGGAAATTTTAAAATATGACTCTTAGGTAGAGTTAGAAGAGTCAAGGTAATTCTTGAACACCCTATCAAAATTTTCTGGAGCCGCCACTGTGTTGCTATATGGATAAGTTGAAACGTTTGTCGATTTTGAATATTCCGGATGTTTCAGCAAATTAATTTGTTAGGGCATCCACAGTGAGCTTTCAAAATGGCTCCTAAGTGACGCTCCTAACATTTACCTAGCCATGCGCTCAAGTATTGCCTTCAATGGGCTCCCCATACAGACTTCTAAGGGTGCCTCATAAGCTTGGCTAGGTCCTAGCGAGTTAAATTTAGGTAGCCTTAAAAACTGGTTTTTTGGTTTTTTTTTCGTTGTCTTTATTCAAAAAAAATTTGCATTTGTCAGTTTTCGGTCAATTTTTTGTGGTTTCTTGACTTGTCTCGACGAGAGGAATCTAAAAAGTATAAAATTATTAGCCAAACTTAAAGTTTTGTGAATAAAGACGAAGGTGACGTCCAAAAAACCGATTTTTTGGATTATTTTTCTTCTTTATTCACAAAACTTTAAATTTGGCTAATAATTTTATACTTTTTAGATTCCTCTCGTCGAGATAAGCCAAGAAACCACAAAAAATCGACCAAAAACTAGCAAATGCAAAAAAAAAATTGAATAAGGACAAAACGAAAAAAACGAAAAAAACTAGTTTTTTGGATTTAGCCAAAGGAGAATATGAAATCTTTGAAAAAGTTGCCGTTGGAAAAAGTTGCTCCTAATTTTTTTTTGACAAAATAGAGAATGTTATTGTTAGCTCATTGAGTGCACACGTCCTCTCTAAATCTAACAAGCTCTAGGAGTGAAAAGTGGACCCCAATTATGCTTATGTGTATACCTTAGGATACAACTTAGGAGCAATTTTTAGGGTGCCCACTGTGGATGCCCTTAGACATTGTGACTTTCTTTTTCTTAGTTGCTCCTTATAGCAAGTGTCAATATGATCATATACATAGAATTTTTTTATTATCAAAGTGGCAGGATATAGCATAACAAAAACAAAATCACGTCCATCTATTAGTTTTATATTTTTGTAACTTTTAATTCGTGACCCCTATGGGGTTGAAAAGTGGTCTTGCATTGGGACTTAGGGGCTCCCACCTAAGGTCTCAGGTTCAATTTCCCCTTGCCGGCAATCTCTTGGGGCCACTGGGGGTCATGTTCGGTCGTTACCTCAGGACCCCGGAGTTAGTCGAGGTGCGCACAAGTTGGTCCGGACATCCAATTATCAAAAAAAAAAAAAACTTTAATCCGTGCATAGCATGTGCTTTTTAAATTAGTGAAATACTAGCACATAATAAATCAAACACATTTGACTATGCGGATTACAAATTTGATAATGTGCTTTTTAAATTAGGAGTCGTGATAGACACTTACGTTAACCAAGCTCCTGTAACTTTATTATACAAAAGGCAAAATTTCGACAAAATGACGCATTGGTATTAGAAATACACGAAATAACAACTTTTCTACGATTGAAACTATACATTACACTTTATTTATTTTTGTGTTTCGATTCCCGTGCGTGCATAACACGGATTTGCCGCTAGTTGTGTTTTACTCAAACATTGTATAACTCCATGGGGTATGTCTTTGTTTATTTATTTTGCCACAGTTGTATTGTTACTATTCCATTAAACAATAAGTTTCAATTCAACGGCAAACCGATTCAGGGTCCGATTAAATGGCAAGAAAATTGAAATGTTATTTTACAGGTCTCGAGTTTTAATTTCGATGATCGCGAAGCCTACCCTCTTTGCTCCGCGCTAATTTTTGAGAGTTTAGATCAAACAAGAAAATGATGGGAAACTAAAAGAGAAAATATTTTGAGAGATATTGCTTTGAGCTCACTCATATATAACTAGTTGCAGTTGAACATTAAAATTTTATGAGCCACCAAACTACCTGCCCACATCATCCTTTATCAATGACACTGAAAACGCCCAAGGCATGAAAAGCGATACATGTATATATGTATGGTTTATATTCAATTTTACTAACTTCTAATACTTGTAAAATATCCAACAAGGAATTAATTAGCTTTTGACTTAATTTAGAAACAATATCAAGTGGGAATGAATTTTATAGATGTATCCATCAATAAAAAAAAAAACAATGCAGGGAAAATGTAACTTTCTTTTATGTCTGTTATTTTTTAAATCTTCCGGGCCATTTCCGAGCCTACTTTGATGTTCGAAATTGTTTATTTTTTCATTGTGGACGACATTTACGTTAATAAATAGATTCAGCACTTATGTACCAATATTTATTTTTTCAAGATAAATGTCTTCTGGAATCCAATTAATTGAAAAATGTCTAGTTGATGTCTAAAAGATGAACAATTAGACATCAAAATAGTCTGTAGGAGGGCTCATACATAGTTCAAATAAGACCTTTCGGTCCTAGGACTGGACAAGATCCTATTTCTACTAGGATTGCAAACGAGCTTTGAAGTGTTTGAGATCGGTTCGTTTAAAAATGATCTAGCTCAAGCTTGGTTTGTTAACTAAACGAGTCTCAACAGACCAACAGAGCTTTTATTGACGAGCAGAATTACAACTAACTCGAGCTCGGCTCGTTTTTAGTAAACGATCTTAAAACTCGAGCTCGACTTGTTTACTAATAAAATCGTGCCGGATCAAGTCTATGACGAGCCGAGCCTCAAACTTCTCGCTAACATTATCGTTTGCATTCCTAGTTCCTACTGCTTCGCAAAAAGTGCATTTTTGGTTGAATTAGGCGGCCAACTGCGTAAATTAGAAATCTAACGGCCACCACACCTGCCAATGAAAAAAATTCTAAAGTACAATATGTTAATCCAAACAAATTAGTTCTATGCTATTAGTTGTTCAGTTAACCTGCTTTCTTTCTGCTCCGAATAAACGTGAACACATTGCGTTACGTTTATCAAAAAAAATAGAATATGTTAAGCTAAAGGAATTTGATCCTGACTCGACAAGACAATCCAAATTCTGAAACGTCCGTTTGCTTCAATCAATTGTTTGAATATGTTCAAACACTCTTACCGGTAAGAGTTTAACTTTTGTTAATAATAATTTATGAGCAAATCCGAATCATTGAATCTACCAATGTATGGTCCAGATTTGGACTGTCTTATCCGGTCTAAAACTTGAAGAAAATTTGGGAGCCACGATTTCTTCCAAAAGTGTTCTGGACGGCCACGATTTCTTCCATCTCTCTCCTCTTTCTCTCTCCTCTTTTTCTCTTTAAAATCTGGACTGGCCAGAAGTGTTTTGGACTGCCGAAATAAATCCTCGGGCACAGCCACGTGTTGCCCGCCCGGCACCCAAACTCTAATCAAAATAAATGAATACTCTGTTACCATTAACGGCCTTACTTTGGTCCTAAAACATTGCATTTAAAAGCTTTGTATTTGAAGGACCAATTGTTTTCAGCTTTTGCTTACGAAATACATAGAAAAGGAAAAAGAAGCACAGGGAGAAGTTAGGCCAACCGTTAACGTACCCTTCATCTCTGTTTTTTCCCTTACAATCCAAGCAAGGCCGTTTGATTCTTGGTCACCATCTGAACCCTAACTTCACCTTCCTGACTTGCTCTCCACACCCTCCCCCTTCTGTTTCTGCTTCCTTATCCCTTTATTTACAATCCAAATTCCATGCATTGTTTCCACCCAACAACTTCTCTCCTCACATTCTCTGGCATTCGAAACAGAGCAAGCCCATGTCTGAACCACTATGTTCAACACTCATACTCTTGAAAAAAGTGAAATTTGATTCTGGGTTCTGGTAGTACAGGTGTCCCGGGCCAGTTTGTGCTCAACTCGAATTAATCGTTACAGCTCACCCACAACCATTCCACACGCTTATGGGGTTGAAGTGACTCCACGAGTTGCTGGCAAGGAGAATCGAATGTGAGCTACCAAACCAACCTTAGGGGTTTGTAAAAAGGAAACTTCAGAGAATTGGGTTGTGGGTTTCTTGGGAAATCTCAAAATGAATTCTCGTTTCTTAGTTACAGCAGAATCATTGTGCAATTCTGGCATCCCTGTTTCAATTTCTTCACCAGCAGAGGATCAACCGGTTGTCAATGCGCGAAACAGGGCGTCGCGCATTCCCGCTTCTTCTTCTTTCCTCATAAGAACAGCAATGAGGGTATCTAGAGCAAGGTGGTTCAGCTTCCTAAGAAGGGTGTTTCACTACCAAAACGGGTCGAGGTCGGATCTCGGGTCGAATCCATTCAACTCTGGTTCTTGGATGGTGATGGAGTTAATAGCTCTGGTTGTTCAAATACTTGTTACAACGTATACACTAGCTGATTCCAAGGATGAGAGGCCTGTTTGGCCCATGAGAATATGGGTTTACGGGTATGATTTCGGGTGTGTTCTTAGTCTTTTGATACTCTATGGGCGGTATCGGGTTTTCCATTTGGGTCAGGGAGATGGGTTCGGTCACTCTGATTTAGAACAGCAGAGGAACATTGAAGATTCCAGGTATGTGCATTTTATTAGTTTGAATTGCAAATTTCGGGAAAGGCTACAATACACACCCCTAATTAGGCATGTTTGATACATATCCCTAAAAATGTTACGAATTGATTATCTCTTGTGAATAAAAAGTTACGTTTTTTATTTTTTTTGTTTAAAAGTTACAAGTTTTTTTTGTATAAAAGTTACTATAAACGACATAAATTTAACATTAACGGAATTAACATCATTGGTAACTAACTAGGAAAAATACTCCTCTTATATACAGGAGCTTTCATTTGGTGAACAAATGCCGAACTTCTCTGGAGCTATTCTTCGCGATATGGTTCGTGATGGGCAACGTTTGGGTCTTCGATTCACGATTCGGATCATTCCGTCGAGCTCCGAAACTCCATGTCCTATGCATCTCTCTGCTTGCTTGGAATGCTATCAGCTACTCTTTCCCATTCCTGCTGTTTGTTTTGCTATGTTGTTGTGTCCCTCTCATCAGCAGCCTCCTTGGGTACAATATGAATATGGGGTCCACTGATCGAGGGGCTTCTGATGATCAGATTTCTAAGTTACCTAGCTGCAGATATAAAGATATTGACAACAATTTGGAGCTTGGAAAATCAGCCAATAATCTTGAAAATCCAGTAAGTTAACAATCATCTCTGACTATTTGGTTTTCTGGGTGGACTTTTCTGTTTTTGACCGTATCACCGGATACAGAAATATTAAATGGAGGAATCATACTATAGTGGGCCGAACCCGATTTCGTATGGGTCTGCCAGTATGGGGTAGACCAAAATTCACAAGAGACTTGTTGGGCCGAACACACACGTTCGGTGTGTGTGGGCCAAACGACTGCCAACACGTTCGGTGTGTGTGGGCCAAACGACTGCCAACACGTTTTGTATGACCTGGCATGTTGGGAAGTTCATCCGAACTCAGTAGTTTCGGGCGGGCCAAAAGGACCTGACCCGTGAGCTAACCCTGGAAACGGTTTGGAGGGATCATGGGTGACACGTTATGAGCACGTAGATTCGGCCGAGTGTTTGCCGAGCGTCATCCATGACGTCGTACAAAAAAAAAAAAATTATGCGTTAAGCTTTAAACCCACGTCACCTTGTTTTCTATAAAAAAGAGTGTCCGGAGCAATTTGTATGCATGTCCACAAATTCTTTGGGATCAATCTCACTGTGTAACAGACATGGTAGAAAGCATGTATGCCCCACATGCATTGAACAATTGCCAAGAAAGAGAAAAATAAATCATGTATGCTTCATGTATTTGACCCCACCGGCTATACATATCCAGAATGCACTGCTCAACAAAGAAATTTCACAGGAAAATATCAGAAGAATACAATGAGTCGGCTATTTATTTGAAACTCTAGAGCTTCAATGTGCTCGTATGTATTATTTGAAACTCTAGAGCTTCAATGTGCTCTTATGTATGGGATGCAACATTACAGATCCGATCAGAAGATCGTCGAATATATAAAATGTAGCGGGTTCTCTTGTGAGCATAGGACGAGTTAAATTCGAGACTCAAACACAATTGTATACAGTGTCTTTTCTAATGCGATGAAAATTGAAAGGAAAAAAGGAAACATAGTGTCTGATGGGTTTCTTTGTTTTTTCTTGTGGTGGAAATCAAACAGGAATGCTGTATTTGCCTCTCCGCGTACAGAGAAAAGGATGAAATCAGGCAGTTACCATGTGCACACATATTCCATCAAAAATGTGTGGATCAATGGCTCAGAATTATATCTTGTTGTCCTCTCTGTAAACAACAATTACAGAGGTGAAAAAAATGAGATACCAACCAAGAAGCCCAAATTTTCTTTCTTTTTCCTCTTTCTCCCTTTTTTACAACAAGATTTTTATTATTAGGAGATGGTTACTTGAGTGAGTATATTCATTGGACATTGGAGCTCACCAGTACCTTAAAGCTATCATGATAGTTGCTTCGTCGGTGAAGAAGAGTCGTTTGCTCCTCCCGACTGCTCTGTATAACTTTGTTCCCCAGAATACATGTACTTGTGAATAATGGTTTTACAGTGGTCATATATACAAATTATCAGCGTTTTTGTTGATAAAGAAACTTTTTAGCGTTTTGTCATATATTCTTGGGCCGAGTATGTTTTCTTGTACATCAAAGAATGTGCAAATATGTTACTTCACATATGTGTTGAAGAGTTTATATCAACACTGTAGAACAGTCTGCAAAGTGCAAAGAACTCTGCCTTACATTGTGGTGAAGCTCAGATTCAACCATAAGCTACAAGTGAAAAAACGTATATTGAATCCCATCAATCGATATATAGAATTAATGCAAACGTTTGAGCTTGGAAATGCAAACATATTTCAACTAAACAACCCTCTAGGTGGTGGTATTTTTTGGTAGATGGCTTTCTGTTCATCTCCGAATTGAGAGCTACAAGTGTTTTGAGGTTTTCCATGTACTAGTGAACAATGCATCCATCTTACGTTCTCTTCAAAAAAAAAAAAAAAAGTACATTGCATCCACACTAATTGTTATGATTGTTAAGAAAAGAGTCTATTCATAACCTTTTGCACAATAATATAGCACATAATATGATATTACGACATCGTTTCATTGACTGTTGTAAACTAGTCTCATTCAAGATTCGATGAACCAATGACAAATGAATATACTGTGATATTGTTTTGCGAAATGATGTGCTAGTAGCATGCCTTCAATTGCTAAGAGTATCTCCAACTAAGGTTAGCAAAGTTGACATGGCATGCCAAGTGGATGATAGACATTAGAAGCAACTCCAACCATAATATCAATTGCTCAGTTATCATTTGGCATCTTCCCTTTCATCTCTTTTTGTGCTATATTTAAATTTTGCTACTCTAAATCATGCAAAATTAAATCCGAAATGCCTTTAGAGTTAAATAATAACAATCAAAGTCTCGGAGGTAATTTTGTCATCTATAATACAAGGGTAAAACTGTAATTAATCATACCGCATGATTTAGTCTGCAATTATTCACACTACATTGGTTGAACTATAATAAAACATACTTTCGGGCGTCAAACTGCAATAATACATTTTATTGGGTAACTTTGTAATAAAACATACTAAGGTTATCTCAATGGCATAACCAAAACGAATTGTTTACAAAGTTAACAATGTTGGCCTAAAAAATGGCTCATAATGGTATAATCAAACTTAACAACCTTTTAGCCAATAACCCAATTTGAGCCTTTCAATAATCAAAGTTAGCAATATTTATTTCAATAACAAAAAATAGTGGGTCCTACTCACAAAAGTTACTCCATATGTTTTTTTGTTGTTTGAAACTCTCACCCTCCTTAGAGCAAATACTTCATTGGTAGGAGAACCTCACTCTCCACTTTGGCAAGTGGTTCTGCATTTAACAATGTTGGTTACTATATGAATTTTAACAAATACTCTCCACTTTCACGTATTTTACTAGAATGTCATTCAATATAGACCATTAGATTGAGAAAAATAAAACTAAACATTGGATTTGAATTTTTGCCAACTCATTTTGATAATACCATTGTAGAGTTTAGGATTGTTAACTTTAGCCACACACTAAATGGATAATTAAAAGCCGACGTGACAAGTTTTGGTTATTCAAATTTGATTATGCCATTGGTGATACCCTAAATCTATCTTAAAACAACTTTGATGGTAAAACTGTACTAAATTATATTATAAGGGTTTAAACTGTAAAAAAGCCGTTGAGTTGTAGTAAGCAGAACTCACAAGTTTAGACAGGTTGGCTGCAAGATTCAACAACTTGCCACAAAGTTTAAATTGGAACATAAAACTCCCTCCACTTAAACCAACAAGTGGGGTAAGGTTCGGAGTTTAAAATTTAGGGTTCGGATTTGGCAGTTCGGGTTCTGGGGTCCGCGTTTAGGTTTGATTCTCAATAACCACCTCCTCTCTCTTAGCACGGTTCCCAATAAATTCTCTCTCCAATTATTATCCTTATTTTTCTCTCTGTTGGAAACTCGGTTTCAAAATAATCTGGAAAAACAGCAAACAGAAATTAAGAATAATCAGAAAACATACTGGGCCAATATCAGTACACCGGAAATTGGCGAGAGACGATTCGAGTCGAGGCGAGTATTAAAATACCCTGTCCTTAAGGCAAATTCGCCCTCCACTATGGTGCTGATGGAGAAACTTGGGCGTTTGCCTCCCAGGAATACCCGACTTTCACCGGTCGGAAGCAGCACTGCAATCTGATCAGTAGGCGAACCAGGAAACTACGCAGAACTCTCGGAATATTTAAAGCAGTAAGTGCAATATGATATGCAATGGAAAACGTAAATGAATGAGGAAGAGGAGGGTTCTATTTATAGATAAATAGGCACCCGAATGGGAAAGATACGAAGCAATAAGGTGCGGCTGTTCGGAACGGACGCAACCCGCCGGAAGTGAACGGTCATGTCCGATGACTGTTCGTGAACAGATGCACTGGAAAGGGAAAACATTTCGTTAGGACACAAAGTTTCGGTAAGGAAAAGGAAAAGATTTAACTGAAACGGATCGGTTCGACCCAGTCCATGTAAATTTTCAGTAATAAGATAAGAACCTCTTAGGCCTAAGCCCATCTTATCTAATGACCCAACCCAACCCAACCAAGCCCGGGTCGGTCGGACGGCGGCGCGCGTGTTACATGGACCAAAGCCCACTTTGTCCATGCCTTCTCCCCCAACAAAAGTTGTAATGACCCAAAGAGCCAACCCTTATTATGCAACTTGGGATACATATACCCAATGAAATAGTTGTGCCTCACCAATGTGGGACAACACATTTTCCCCCTTCTACCAATGTTCATGTAGGCACTTTCAAGGTCAATTTCTCATTCACCTTAACTTGTTTTTATCCAACCAAGGGTTCGATCTTAATCTCCTAACTAAGGCGAACACAACGGTATGTGGGTCCGGCCACGTGGACGTGTGGGACCCACTTTAATAATTAATTAAAAATGGATAAAACCAAGTTTTTCCAACACTCTCTCTATCTCTCTCCACTCGTTGCCCCAAAAACCTCCCTTAAAAACCAAACCAAACCAAACTATGGGGGTTTCTGGTTTCGGGTTTAGGAGTTTATTGTGGGATCTGAACTGAGAAAAGTAGAAGTTCAGGGAGTAACTTGTAATGGAATATATAAAACTGTTTTCCACGTTATTGTGGCAAAGATATATGAGTGCAGAGTGCTCCATATTCGTACGTAATTTCTATTCGTCAGAATCTGAAACAGCCGAAAATCGTAAAGGTACCCCCCCTCTCCCTCCCTCCCTCTATCTTTGCTGTTGTTTATTCTGTTTTATTGGGTAATTTAGATGCATAATTTCGCTTGGGTCTAGTGAATAAACACACCTTCAGGTGCAAGGGCATGTTCGATCCACACCAGCAGTGAATCAATTCAACCCAGATGCAGGAATATTATTAAACATTCAGGGGACCCTTTTTTTAGTCAGTTTGTCGTTCTAGGCTTCTGCCCAGGGCTGGCCCTGAATTTGTAGGCAGGAGGAGGTTGTGTTTAACTTTGGGTATTAGATAGATACAATTTCAGCTTGAGGAAATGGATCAAGAAGCTGAACCGCAGTAATTGGGGAAAAGGGTTATAGAGTTGAGTTGTGGTTGCAGTTTTAGAATTGCTACTTCATTTTGCAGTTTGGATAGTCACTTTTGTGCCTGTGCCCGTGTTTGAGTATACAGATCTTAAGTTATGAAGTACATAATCTAACCCTTTGTTTGGAACATAGGGAAAAGAAAGAAAAGTTCAATTTTTTCCCATTTTCTTGTTTGGTTTGAGAGAGAAGATGAGAGAAAATGGTAAAATAGGGAACTAGAATAGTAAAATTTCCCCTCTATTTTAGTTTATCTTAACCGAGGGTATTATTGGATGAAACATTGTGTGTATGTGTTAAATGGCTGGGGCCTTTCCATGTTATAATTCTTGTATTCAGAAGTATGTTATTTGCCTATTGTGCCACATCAAGAAGTAACAAATGGGTCAAAACTTGTTGACATTCACTTGATGGGGAAAAACGGGATTCTGTTTTTCAAGTCCTTCGATATAGTTGCGACTTGCGACTCCTCTTGGGATTTTAATCTTTCATTAGTAAATGTTTGGATAGAGATGTGCGTATGATATATTCAGGTTATACCGGACGTTCTTATTTCCCTGCTGAATGCAGATATTGGAAATTGCACCAGTCTCCACAATCCTTTGTATTTGGGCTTCAGTAACAGACACAGGAAATGGTGGACAGGTTAGGTTTATTCCCCACAAGTGATCCACTTTTTGCATGCATTACCTAGACGAAAGGTTTTGACTCTTTGGTTTGAACAGGTATGGAGTGTTTTGATGTGCAAGATTTACCATGTTGCACTGCTTAGAGGGGGTTAAGCATTTTTGTGCTGCCCTACTTGGCTGCTGTGATCTTGATTTGTACGGACAATCCGGAGACCTTGAAGATCCTGAAGTTCTTGCAAGGGAGACAGTTTGTATGCCTGAGGCCCTTACGGTTTTGATTTTGTATTTATTCTTTTGTATTCTTTGACATGTGAATTAATGTGAGATTGTATACTGTCTGAGTTTACCTATCAAGTGATGGCATAGCAGAGCTTTATTTTTATCATCTAGCTTTGTGTTGTATTTTTTTGCGGTTTACGTGTGTTCTGTTTTCTCCTTTTGTTTCCGGGAATTTAAAAGCAACTTAGTTATTTTACTGACGGACTGTGATTTGATATTTTCAATGCAGTTAGTGTTAGTGAGATAGAGGCACTTTATGAGCTTTTTAAGAAGATTAGCAGCGCAGTGATTGATGACGGGTTGATCAACAAGGTTCATCTATCGTTGTTATTTTTTCTTTCCTTTGCATGGCAAGATTAGTTGCCATTTTTGGACCAACAGTAGTATACCTGAATTCTCTGCTATTACTCATGTTGTCTTTATAGAGATGTCCTTTTACCACTCAATCTTATTGTACTTTCTTGAACGCTATTACTTGTTATTGCAGGAAGAGTTTCAATTGGCATTATTTAAGACCAACAAAAAGGAGAGCTTGTTTGCAGATCGGGTATTTAGTCTTATGCTACACACTAGTTGCTCTTGCTAAACTTTGCCATAACTTGGCGATCTCTTCATAGACTAGTTTTAAGTCTTTAACCTTGAGCTTGTTACACTTGTCTAGATCACCAAATGGGTACAAGCATGTATGGGTGTGTGCATGTACCTGTTTGTGTCTGTTTTAAGAGACACAGGGGGACTTTATATAAATACTTGTGTAACTCGCTTTTTTTGAGAAGTGAATGATATTGAATCACATTCATTAAAATCGTGTTGTACATATCTTAGATGTCTCCCTAATCTCAACCAATGTGCAAATTTCCACAGACTAATCCTTTCCTATTCTTACTAATTGCAGGTATTTGACTTGTTTGACACAAAACATAATGGCATCCTAGGCTTTGAAGAGTTTGCTCGTGCACTCTCTGTGTTTCATCCAAATGCCCCTATTGATGATAAGATTGAGTGTATGCTAATATGGTGTTATTTTTGCTTTTCGTTTTCATGTATTCGTAGTGTATCATTTTAGCCCATGTTGGCTTCAACTTTCTTAGCTCTTGCTTAACTGGCTTGCATTTCACCAATACTCTTGCAGTTTCCTTTCAATTGTACGATCTCAAGCAACAAGGTTTTATTGAGAGGCAAGAGGTAACTACTTGTTTTTAGCATGACCTCTTTTGGCCTGACTGATTAAATTGGGACTTTCCATTTCCTTTTTGTCTTGTCTGTAATATGGGGGTTTCATTTGGAATCTTGGATTGCTTATGTTTGTCTTGTAAGCCACGTAAGCTAGATTTATTTCCTACCTCAGTGGTAGAATACTCTATCGTTTGGCACTGTGTGGTTAAATACGTTGGAAGATAAACATACGACTGAGACCTCTACGATAATATCTACTATCATAAAGTGAACGGTTTGTTTTGCAATCGCATTGCATAAAATACCTTTAGAAACAATGACATCGTGATTCCAACCAAGGAACATGCCATCTAAAACTATTTTTAATGCTTCCATTAAAGAGTGCCATAAGGTTAATACTAGTGCACATAAAAATACTATTTAGGAGACCTAAATGTCCAAACTATTATTCTTGCGGCATGCGGTGATCAAATATTAGGTTTACGTAACGGAGCTTGTTCCTTTTCTTAGTTTTAAGACCCCAATAAGTAGGAGTTAGCAATATGATTGTGTAGTTTAAGTTATCTTGTCATTTTTTCAGTTTTGGAGGTTTCTAATTGACTTCTGCAATTCAGGTGAAGCAAATGGTAGTGGCAACTCTTGCCGAATCTGGTATGAACCTTTCAGACGAGGTTATAGAGAGTATCATTGACAAGGTGCTCCCCTTATCCGTGTCCATGCTTCTTACTTTGTTTTTTGGAGGAATTGTGTAAAAAAACTCTCTTATGTTTCGGGCAATGTTTCAGACCTTTGAGGAAGCTGATACGAAACATGATGGGAAGATTGACAAGGAAGAGTGGAGAAGTCTTGTTTTGCGACATCCTTCCCTTTTGAAGAATATGACCCTTCAGTACCTCAAGTAAGCTGCTTTTTCTCCTCTCCCAATCCTTTTTAGTAGTTGAATAATTTATTTGCCTCCCCTTCCCCCTTAATATAAGCTTAGTACGAGTCAGTAATGTCATTGCCTCGTATCTTAAAGTTCTAGAGAATGTAGCAGGTTTGAAAAACTTCTCCCTTAATCAGAATATCATATCTAGGGTTGTCAGATTGCTGGCGTGTAGGTTGTATGAGTTCATTGAATTGACGTAGTAATCTTATTTGTAGCTGGAATACAAACTCTATCAGGTAGCAGAGAAGTTAGATCACATATTTCCTGCACATTAGTTTACCAATTGGTTGGATAATGTCAAAGCACCAAATTCGTTTTTGTATCTTAACATGGCTGCTGAAGTTCTTAAAAATGAGTCTGGTTCTCGTTGCTCTTCTTGAAACATGAAAACATTTCATCGCATTTACATCAGCATACCGGGATGCATCATGCTTGCTACTTATATTGGAATCTGTTACTTGAGTTTATGAAATGCTCTCTCTCTCTCTCTCTGATAAGTTCATGCCCGCAACACCTTAAAGCGTTTCTTTTAGCATTGTACAAATCTCTTCTAGGCATCTAATTGGGGTGTATCTAATGACCAAATAATGAGAATACTTGGTCTTTGAGTTGGTAGAATCTACGATTTGCCTTTTAGCCCTCTACTGGCTAGGAAGAGAAGTGATGGAAGACAGTTATTAGTTGTCATCATTAAGTTTTTAAACGCACAATCGGACATTAAAGCTTCAATCATGTGCTAAAATGCTGACATTTATTTGATTTTCCTGAACAGGGACATCACCACTACATTCCCGAGCTTTGTATTTCATTCCCGGGTTGAAGATACCTGATTCCTAACTGGGCTTCGGCGTTTTGTATCTTTTGAGAGGTTGCCGGTTGTGCGTGTTTATTACTCAATGGTGGTGTCCTTTTTTGACCAAATTTGCTTGGTATGTTTGTGATTTTTGTGGGTAAATTCGCATTTCAAGTTTTGTGAGTGTTACTTATTTTCTTTCAAACAATGGAGCAAATAGCTTTGTTCATTCCATTCAAGAATGTACTCCTGTATTTCAAGGTATTATTTTGTTTTTTTTGGATCGGCAAGCTGAACCCATTTTTGAGTCCTGTATTTCCAGAAACTTGAGCAATCATTTCTACGCGAGGCAGCTCCTCACAGCAAATTTTATTACCAATTACATCTTCTGTACATTTTCTTACACTTCTATACAGCATGTGTAGTTTTTCCTAGTGTAATATATACATCCAATTATTACAACATCCATGAAAAAACCCAAAAAAATCATGAAAGATAAACGACGACGACTCACTCCGAGGGAATGAAGGAATTTAGAAAAGTTAAACGAGCGAAGGTACTCATGTTAACTCATACTAGCCTGCATCTCAAGATATTATTTGGTCCGCAAAACGATAACTTATAAAATAATGCAATTTTCCAAGATATGTACAACTTTTTTTCTAGAATTTAAAAGAACACATTAATATCTACTAGTACTAGTAAGTTGTTGAATTTTTCTTTAAAAAATTGTATATTTTAAGTTAATATCTACTAGTAGTAGTAAGTTGTTGAAATTTTCTTTTAAAATTGTAGTACATTTTTAAGTTCAATTGAAGCTCATTTGTGAACAACTCGCCCAATAATCCAAGCAACATATTCTAAAAGTTCGTTCAAAATAGAGTTTGAACCGCTCTCAACTCCTTTCGAACCTTCAATTCAAAAAATTGGTTTTCAATTAGGGGAGTGATTTTCACACCCCCAAATTGTTATCCACACCCCTTTTTTGTCTTCTAGTGAAGTTTTTATGTGTAAAAATGTCACTAAAAGACAAAAAGGGGGTGTGGATAACAATTTGGGGGTGTGAATATCAATTACCTTCAATTATATTGGCCCTATTGGGAACAATGTTGACACCCTGCTTCTTTTATGCACATTAAGATTTGTTACCCTAGAATTCAACGCATGCCCAAGGCACCAAAATTGTACTAATCGGCGTGCGTATAATCCGGACCTTCAATCGGTACCCATATCTTTTATGGGAATTAAACAGTAGTTAACTTACTTAACAGCAATCGAAAGTGCTTTAAATCCTCTGCCATTGCCATAACCATAGAATACCCACAAAAAAACTGACTACGATTAACCCAAAAGAGCATTTCAGTTTGCTATGTAACCCAGAAGCAACATAAACTAGAGTAGCAAATATATTGAAAATCAGACACAAAACTAATAAAAGGTACTACTAATCCAAAAATCCGAATCACGTCAGGAGGTTTAATCAACCTCTTCCATCTTGCTGCCCTCAGCATCGGCATCCGTTTCCTCAAGCGGTGGCATGTCAACGTCAGCCTCGCCAGCATCCTCATCAATACTCAGACCCAGCTTCAACATCCTGTGGATCCTGTTGCCGAACGTGTTGGGCTCGTCAAGGCTGAAGCCCGAGGTGAGCAAAGAGGTCTCAAACAGCAATAAAACCAAGTCCTTGACAGACTTGTCATTCTTGTCGGCATCAGCCCTCTTCCTCAGCTCCTCCATGATGGGATTCTCTGGGTTGATCTCCATAGTCTTCTTGCTTGACATGTACCCAGCCATGCTAGAGTCCCTCAACGCCTGCGCTTTCATGATCCTCTCCATGTTAGCAGTCCAACCATACTCACCGGTCACCAAACAGCAAGGAGAGTCCACCACGCGATCAGAAACAACCACCTTCTCAACCTTATCACCCAAAACATCCTTGATTACTTTGCAAAGCCCGTCAAACTTCTCCTTGAGCTCTTCCTTCTTCTTCTTCTCATCTTCGCTCTCATCCAGTTTCAACCCTTCTTTGGTTGCAGAAACCAGCTTTTTCCCCTCAAATTCCTTCAACTGCCCCACTGCGTACTCGTCGATTGCATCAACCATGTAAATGACCTCATAGCCCTTCTTCTTAAGCTTCTCAAGGAAGGGAGAGTTCTCAACGGCCTTTTTGCTCTCACCAGTGATGTAGTAAATGTCATTCTGGCCTTCCTTCATCCGAGTCACATAGTCCTTCAAGCTAGTCATCTCGTCACCACTCTTGGTGGAGTGGTACCGAAGGAGTTCAGCAATCTTGGTCTTGTTTGTAGAATCCTCGTGAATGCCAAGCTTGAGGTTCTTGGAGAAGGCCTCATAAAACTTGTTATAGTCTTCCTTGTTCTCAGCTATCTCGAAAAAGAGCTCAATGCATTTCTTAACCAGATTCTTGCGAATGACCTTGAGGATTTTGTTTTGCTGCAACGTTTCTCTGGAGATGTTGAGAGGAAGGTCTTCAGAATCCACAATACCCTTCACAAAGCTTAGGTACTCTGGGATCAACTCCTCACAGTTGTCCATGATGAAGACCCTGCGCACGTAAAGCTTGATGTTATTGGCCTTCTTCCTTGTGTCGAAGAGGTCAAAAGGTGCCCTCTTAGGAACAAAGAGGACAGCCTTGAATTCCAGCTGCCCCTCAACCGAAAAGTGCTTCACAGCCAAGTGTTCCTCCCAGTCATTAGTGAGGCTCTTGTAGAAAGCAGCATATTCTTCCTTGGTGATCTCCTCTGGCTTCCTCATCCAGATGGGTTTCTGCTTATTCACCAAAGACCACTCGTGCGATACCTCCTTGATCTTCTTCTTTTTCTTCTCTTCCTTCTCTTTCTCTTCGTCAACATCCTCTACCTTCCCTTCCTCGTCCTTCTTCTCTTCCTCATCCTCGTCGTCAGAAATTTCCTTCTCCGTAGTCTTCTCAATCCACAAAGAGATTGGGTAACTGATGAACTCAGAATGCTTCTTGACAAGATCCTTGAGTCGGCGTTCCTCAAGGTACTCAAGCTGGTCTTCTTTTAGGTACAGGGTAATCTTAGTACCCCTGCCAAGACTCTCACCAGAGGTGTCTCTCGTGATGGTGAAAGACCCACCAGCTTGGGACTCCCATACGTACTGCTCGTCATCATTATGCTTTGAGGTCACAATGACCTTCTCAGCAACCAAATAAGCCGAGTAGAATCCAACACCAAACTGCCCAATCATGCTGACATCAGCACCAGCAGCAAGAGCTTCCATGAACTCCTTCGTGCCGGACCTCGCAATTGTACCAAGATTATTCACCAAATCTGAAGTCAATAGAATTACATATGTCAGTACATGAAATGATTTTGCATTGACAATGCAATGGAGCTCGTGATATGTTAATACGTACCAGCCTTTGTCATGCCAATTCCACTATCAATAATTGTCAATGAGTTGCTGGCCTTGTCGGGAATAATGTGGATGAAGAGCTCTGGTTGTGCATCTAGCTTGCTCTTGTCAGTCAAGCTCTCAAAACGAATTTTGTCCAACGCCTAATTAGTTCCCAATAAAATGGAATATTTAGTAAACAGATCCAGAAAACCCAACACACAAATCTCTTCGTACATAAAAGAGAAAATGCATTTATAGCACCAAAATTGAACGTAAACGAGAATAGCATGACAGCGTACAATCATTCTTCATTACAAAACTTTGTCAACCCACAACTAGTGAAGTAACCTACTTAACAACTTAAGAAAAGATTCTGATCTACATAAATCTGGGATTACTATACAATTCATCCACCAAAACCCCACATATACAAGCAAGTTATAGCTTGCCTGTTACACCAAAATCCGACCTTTAGATATGTTTGCACCAGCATATACACACGTGAGACTTGTAATCCAAAACAAAATAAAACCTATGAACGAATGGGGGGAAAGTCATCCTGGAGCCATCCGCAGTTGGTTTCTCAAATTGTGAGACAAAAAACGAAAGGACAACATCATCACTGCTTTCTAATAAATTTAGGCAAGCACAAATTCATACCGGTACAAAGTATACATAGGATAAATTTAGGCAAGCACAAATTCATTCATAACAGAACAAAGTACACAGGATATTTCCAATTCCATTCGAAATACATCCGTAGTCTTTATCTCTCATTTAATAGGCAAAAGGGTTAAATAGTTCTGATGTTTTAATTATCATGATCAGGGTTGTAACTAAATCAATGCTAAAACTTAGGATCTATACACATGCATATATATACATACGAAGTATTCTGATTGGAATTGGACAAATTGGGATCTAGATTGCATCAACAAAAACGTCACACTCGTAAGCAGTATAGTGTACAACACTGGAAATAGAAGTACGCACAAACACACGTAAATACCATACACATTGTACAAAAATCCTACTCAATTAACAAGTTACCAAATTTCTTTCTCGCTTCTTAAAACAGTCAACCATCGTGATATTTAGTCACCACCCAAGGATCAAAATACAAACAGGATAAACGAAAAGAGAAAAAAAAAAAAAAACTCACAGTACGTAACAGATCTATCAAATAAACCTAATTTCGTTACGCCACACTGATCCTCACACAAACGAAAGCAAAAGTATTATCGGACGATACAATAAACGTGAAAGAAACTCACATCAGAAGAATTGCTGATGAGCTCACGGAGAAAGATCTCCTTGTTGCTGTAGAAGGTGTTGATGATCAGACTCAACAGCTGGTTGATCTCAGCCTGGAACGCAAACGTCTCTGTATCCGCCATTCTCTCTCCTCTTCAGAAATTGAATGCTGGAGATTCACAGACGAAAGAGTGGTATAGATGGGGAATATCTAGGGTTTGCAAAGAAAGCAAGAGGCAGGAAAGCGAGGGAGGAAGATGGGTATTTATATAGTAGGTAATTGGCTAGGGTTTACTAATTCTAGATCCTTCGGGAAATTTCGGCAATTTCTTTTAATGGGTGATGACCTGTTCAGTCGTTCTTAGGGAGTTGTAATCGTGTGGTGCCGTGTATGTTCGTATGTTAGGGGGTGTTTGGGGGAGTCTTATGATTTTATTTTGGGTAAATTTCACTGACCTCCCCTGAGGTTTCTGACAAATACATTGACCTCTCATCTTCTTTCTGAAATTCTACTGCTCTCTCCTGCTTTTGAAAATAATTGTCACTTACCTCCCTTGCCGTTACTTTTCGCCTAACGGTGTTAATTTTGTTGGTGAAATGATGTTAATGCCCTTAAATTTGAACTTGGCTTTATTTTTTTTCCTTATTTGAGATTATATTGCATAAAAATTTCGAAAAGCAAGAAAACTAACTTAATTATTTACTTTTTTTTTGGAACTTTATTTTCTTTGACACAAAATTATTATTCTTTGGTTTTTTTTTATCTTTCTCTAAATCTAAAGATCTAACTAGACTCTTTTTTCTTTTTTCTTTTTTCTTTTTTCTTTTTTACATATTTTACCTAAACAGAGTTTTTTTTTCATTAGAGGTAACAATGGTCTAAAATAATATTTACCTGCTTAAGTATGGGTGTTATAGCATCATTTTATTGTTTTTAGCAAAGTTATTTTCCCTCTGTCCCAAATATTCACACCCTTTTAGGAGAACTAAGCATTTTGCACCAAAAAAAAAAAAAACAATTAGCATGAAGTTTTTTTTATTTTTTTTTATGGCACCAATTCAAGGATCCCATTGAGAAAAAAATTAGAGAAAAAATACTCTAATTTTTTTTAAAAAAAACTCATAAGTACATTATTTTTGTGTGCATAAATCAAGGTACTCACAAATAATGAATAGTTGTCCCATAATAATAGTTTTTTTTCCAAAATTGGATCCTTGAATTGGTGTAAAAAAATTACCCAAAAAAATTCATGCTAATAGTTTTTTTTTTGTGTGTGCGAAATGCTTGTTTCTCCTTAAAGGAAAAGAAACGAAAAAAATTAAAAATAAATAAAACCATCAATGCAAGCAATGAGCTTAGGTGATTATTGATATTCTTTTTTTTTATTATCAAAATGTGAAAATATACCTAATGGGAAAGTAAGATATTAATAATAATAATAATTTTCTGTCAAAGAAAATAAAGTTCTAAGAAAAAGTATATAATTAAGATACTTTTTTTATGCCTTTCGAATTTTTTATGCAATATAATCTCAAATAAGGAAAAAAATAAAGTCAAGTTCAAATTTAAGGGCATTAACGTCATTTCACCAGCAAAGTTAACACCGTTACGCGAAAAGTAACGGCAGGGGAGGTAAGTGAATTATTTTCAAAAGCAAGAGAGGGCAGTGGAATTTCAAAAAGAAAAGGGGAGGTCAGTGTATTTGTCAGAAACCTCAGGGGAGGTCAGTGAAATTTACCCTTTTATTTTTTGCATTTTGCTTTTTACCACTGTGGATTTTTTATTATGGCTTAAGGATTTTGTAGAGTGTTTGAATGTTTTCCTTTTAAAAACATATATTGTTGTGGACATGAAAAAATATACTTCCGTAGAATATTTTTAAAATTTTTGGCACCAAATTAATGTATCAATGAGCATTTTAGTTTGGTGTGAAACAATTAAAGAATAATAAGAGAAATTTGTTTTGTAGGATTTTGAAATTGTTCGTATTCTTATAGTGAACATTTAAAAAGCAACAAAGAGAGTATAAAAATTTTCTGGTTAACTTAATGGTCAACTAAACGATGAGGGTAATTGAACTACAAATATCAACAAGGGAAAATTTCTCATAACTGAAAGAAAATTAACTCCTAGATGAGCCGAGCCGAACCGAGCCGAACCGAGTCATTTACTTGTTTGCATCCTATTTGGGTAGTTAGGCTGTGTTTGCATAGGTTTTGAAATAAAATTTTTGAAAAGAATTTTTGAGATAGTGTTTGGTTGAGTTTTTAAAAATGAGAATAATGAAATAATAATTAGAAAGAGATAGAGAGAAATCTATATTACATTACACAACGCTTTTCAGAATGTCTCTCTCACAAGTGTCCTCCGTGGCACCTTGGAGGGCCGTGATCGAATTTTAAAGTTTCTTTCCAACTAATCTGATGGCTCAAATTACTTTCATTTCAAAATTCAAAACCCAAAATTAAAGGAATTATCTTTTACGGCTGAGATTGAGAGAAACGAATCAAACGGCTTAGAGGGATTTCACTTAATTTGATCCCACCTAATTAGGGATTCCACTTAATTATGGAATGAACCCAACAATGGACACTATCCTGGTGATTTGACGATGGAAGAGGAATGGATGCCCAACAATGGCCGTTGCTGCGGGAATGTATGATGGACGCCCAACAATGGTATGATGATGACCCCAACAATCCACGGCAACAATGGATGCCCAACAATGGGATGATGATGATTTGTTTTGGGGTTCTTCTGTGAGTATTCTTAGATCTTACCATCGTATTTTTGGGTTCTTCTGTGAATCATTTAGATGAGCCTTAAGTTCTGACCTAATTAAGTTTTTGATACGAATCATTTAGATGAGCCTTAAGTTCTGACCTAATTAAGTTTTTGATACAAAATTTCAGCCGTGGATTGCTAATCAGCTTTCAAGCTCTCTCTCATTGGATTTTCACTTGATTTTTTGATGCGATTTCGTTTTCACAGGTTAGGTTACTACGGCTTTACGATTTTAAGGAAATCTATCCGGTCAGAACACACTCATCCGTATTGCATAACCCAAAGATAACATATTTGAACCTTGGTGGAAAAAAATGAATTTTGAAATATATGACTTCGAGATTCTCATAACAAATAAGTAGGTTAGGACAGAATCACTACTACCATTTAGTTTTTCATATTTTAGTTTTTTTATGAGAACCTATTTGCCTACTTATCTGTTCCCTTTTTTATTTCGTTTTTACAGGTTAGTTTACCGGATCTCTTGGGATTTCAATGCTAAAAACTTCAATGCTAGAAACTCCATGAGGTAACTGATTTAAGCCCATCTTTATCCAACGCACTTACTGAATTAGACCATTGTGAATTGCTCTACTCAAAGCTTAATTTCAAAAATAAAAAGTTGGTCGAGGTGGGTTCTTTGGCAGAGATACGGCGACCATTGGCGTGTCTAACACGGATACGACAACAATTGATAGGGCTTTTAAATTATCGAAATGCTGATATTCATCTTTTTCCATCTGTTTAAATTATCGTAGGTTGGAACTAATCCGGAGGAAATCATAAAGCTCTCATCCACAATACACAAATGCCGAGATCTAAACGAATTACAATCTATAGTTTATCCAGGCTTAGATGTGGCAACAACATCGACCCCGACGTTTTTAACTGAGCGCACAATCCTTTCGGCCCGAAATGAAGATGTTACTGCTATTAATTCTGTTGCATTGAACATTTTTCCTGGTGATACCTCTACTTATTTATCAGCAGATAAAATGTCTCAAGATGATGAAATTGATCGCACCATTATAAATCGGTATCCGAATGAGTATTTGAACTCATTAGATCCTCCTGGCCTACCACCGTTTAAGTTAAAGTTGAAAGTGGGTTGTCCTGTTATGCTATTAAGAAACATTGCGCCTAAAGATGGACTTTGTAACGGTACACGGATGATGGTTGTTAGATGTGCATCTCACATAATTGAAGTTCAAATCTTAACTGGAGATAAGTTTGGCCATTCAGCCTTCATACCAAGAATATCTTTAACCCCTTCCTCCTCGGAATTCCCTTTTCGAATGACAAGACGTCAATTTCCTATTCGATTGGCTTATGCTTTGACCATTAATAAATCGCAAGGGCAATCAGTGAAATTTGTTGGGGTTGATTTACGCACACCAATTTTCAGTCACGGACAACTATATGTGGCCTTATCAAGATGTACATCTTTTAGTCATATAAGTGTCGTTCTAACTCAGGACGAGACAGATTCCACCACAACGAACATAGTTTATCCTGAAGTTTTGCTATAGTTTTATGTGCTATTGATACCACTATTATGCGAAAAGGTGAATTTTTTTTCGCAGTTTATATTTATAGATTGTCATATGAGTTTTTAAGAGTACCTATTTAATGATTTAACATTTCAATTGCTAGGTTGAATAAGTTATGGACATTGAGGGGGTTAATGTGACTGAAAACCACGGCTCCTTGCAAGCCTGGTAAAGCCTCTCTCTCTCTCTCTCTCTCTCTCTCTCTCTCTCTCTCTCTCTCTCTCTCTCTCTCTCTCTCAAGTTTTTGGGCTGAAAAAATACCTGTAAACATGTGCTCTATATATATTTTTTTGTCGGGTACCAAAATTAATTGTCTATGAATCTTTGTTTTGTAATCTGCGATAAATTAGTGTTTGAGTGGTTGAGAATTTGGAGGGGCAGATGGTGATGAACCCATGTAAAATATGTTGAAAGGAAAGATGCAATAAATTATGTAGGTGTTTAAGAATTTATGACCGTATCTCTTAGTTTTTTTTTAACTGGGACCTAATCTCTTAGTTGGTCTCCTAATTTCTACTTTTAGTATTGCTAATGTGTATTTTTTTGGGTAATATTAGATGTTTAAGCATATATCATTGAGTTCGGAAAGTTAATTGTATTTTTTTTTTTTGGTAATATTAGATGTTTGTGAAGTTGTGTCTTTGTAATATAGATGTGAGACGCGGTTAAAAAAAAAAAAATCTCATCTCAGAAATCATAATATTTTATGTTTGTGATGTTTGTGAGATCAGCGCTTAAAAATACTAATTTGATGATTTAAGTTAACACTTTCGTTTCTAGGTTGAATAAGCTATGGACATCGAGGGAATCTCAAGTATCTTAGCTAAAAGAATACAATGTAGGCATGTGCTTTATACTTTTCGGCGTGTCAGGTATCATATTTAAGTTTGCTTGACAGACTTTCACATTTCTCAGGATAAATCATAGTCTAAAACTAATATCTACATGTTAATTGCACTAACTAGGTTGTTGTGCATGTTCCAAATAGGTACTTACTATGAAGAAGTTGATACGAAGATGGCAAGGAGATACAAAGATGTCCTAAATAACGATGAAGAAATTGAAGCTGCTCCATATTAGAGGCACCCATAGTTTTGCTTTTGCTTAAATGCACTCAATGGTGTTACATAGGTTTTGTTTAATTGGTTGGAAACTACTTCTTCATTTTGTTTTAGAATTCATTTTTGCTGAAATTAGTTTAATGGGCCATGTTTGAGGTCTATTCGGAATATTTATCTGGCGATAAGTATAGTTTATTTGTTAGAATGAGAAATTATACTTAGGTTGTGTTCAATACATTGTGTGTTGTGTCTTTAGGAGGACAATTATAGCAAATGTGATATTTTTTGAACAACTTTTAATGCCACATTGGATTGATATGGTCTGTACTTGGCTAAACCAATTTATTTGATGAACTCTATATAAAGCTTCTTTAAGAACACTAATTGTACAAGAGGTCGGCTTGGTTGGCGGGTTAGAGAAGCATAATTCAATTAAATTGTGTTCAGAACGCGTTCCTTCGTGCCTTTAGGCACGGGCAAACCCTAGTTAAATAATAAGGTAATGAATGGAGAGAAAATCTTTTTGAAAAATATTTTTTTTGAATTTTTTTTTGGAAGGTTGAGAAAAAGGGGAGAGTAGAAAGACTTTTCGTGCCATGGAGTTCTCATCCACCCCGAGTAGCAACCATCTTCTCATCCACCAGTTCAAAAAAAACATCTATCCATAAGCATCACCACTCTCTCTCTCTCTGTGTGCAGCACCAAAAAAAGGGAGCTCTTTCGAGCAATGGAATCTCCAGCTTTTCAAACCCAGATCAAGTTGCTAAATGCCTTCAAATCCCCAAGGTGAAAAATAAATAAAAAACCAATTCCACGAAGTTTCTACTATTGCCATTATTTATGTCGTTGGTACAATTTCCCATTGTTTACTTTACCTTGAATAAATTTTGCATCTGCTTGCTTTTTGCAGATACTTTTGATTATAAAAAAAAAAGCAACTTTTTATTTGGGCTCGCCATTGAAATGTGAGAGTTAACTAAAACTGTTTGCTCTTGTTTTGTTCCTTTGAACCACAACGAGGCCATAGCCATTTACTTGGTCGAAAATCTGAAAAACAGAATAGAAAAGATTCCCAATAATGAGCAGTTGGGTATGTCATAGATTTCCTCTTGTGTGCAGTCCTGTGATGTTGCTTGGACTTTAATTGCAAGAGGGATATTGATAGAATCAAACATTAGTCAAATTTTCGCAAATTGGGTGTTGTTAGCAACTGTCATTTTTGTAGCCCTGTTGGATGATACACTCGAGAATTCTGAGTATGCGGCCATGAGAACTATTGTCTATTGGACATTAATAGGTTTTTCATAACCATTTCAATCTAATTACGTAGCAAGAAAATGGCCAAAATGCATGTTTTGTCACATATTATGATTGATCCATGATGAGACAATTTTACATATCATCATACAAAGGGAAATTTGGTTGCTCATGGTAAATGGGTGGACCCCGTTGAATGTATCAACTGATATAGATGGAGATATAAGATTAATTTATGGTTGTTCCAATCAATTTTACGAAACTTTGTGTGAGGATTAGTTTTCTGTAAATGTAAAATGTTTAACAAATTAAGTTTTACTGCTGTCCTGGACTCAGTTATACGAACGATGGGCAATCCAAGATCGCTCTCCCAAAGAACTTGGGTGGCAGACTCCACACTTCAATGACGGAAAGAATGCCAAGAAGGTCGCTTCTGCAGTTTGCCGTTTTCAATCCTATGTTTCTAAATGTGTATCCCGTACTTGGTGTACCAATGGAGGAGATGAAGGAGCCTGAAGTAATTCGGTAATTGTTTTCTACCCTCATGTCTTAGTTTTCATTTTTCTTTGACGAATGGTCTAAACAGTTCTGAAATTTCTTCATCCAGTCCTTATTAGTCTCATTGAATCGCATTTGCAATTCTTGTGTGGAATTTGAAGCATCCAGGACCCAGAAGCTTTCTAGTGGAGTGAGAATTCAAGGTATGATGTTCTAAAGGTTTACATCTCAAGTAGAGTTTTTCCAGTATTTTACTCATGTAGGTGCTTTCCAGCACAATTCTTTGGGGGAAGGGGCAGTGGAGGGGTCTTGTAATGTGCTTGTTTTATTTCTTGAATGTTCTACTTATTTGCTTGTTTTTTTTTTTTTTTTTGCAAGACATTATTGAAGGGGAAGGGCCGGAGGCTCAGGAAGGAAATCTCGTTGAAGTTAATTATGTATGTCGGCGATCAAATGGGTATTTTGTTCATAGGTAATTTCACGTCTTACTTTTGGAATTGTGGAGATAGAGCCGTGACTCCTCTTAAGACATCTGTGTTTAAACCTAGCTGTTGTATCAACTATCTTCTTAAGCTTGAGCTGTATTTTGTTGCAGTACCGTTGATCAATTCAGTGGAGAAAGCTCTCCTGTTGTACTTCTTCTTGATGAGAAGCAGGTTAGCTCCGCTTCTTTCTTCTTCCAAAAGTCTTGCTTATCGTTGAGATGCAATGAGGGTCTTTCCTAGATGAAGACCTAAAATCACCTATTGGTTGTCTCTATATTTTTTCTAGGTTCTATTGGTTCTATAATATACTTTGGATACATCTAGGAGATCAGCACACATACTTTATAATAACTACTATGTTTTTTCCTATTTGCCAAAAAAACCCACTCTTTACGAACTTGTGTTCGATTAGTATTATCAACTCAATAAACCATTAAATCATCCTTTACATGTTATGCAATTCATCTTGCCATTGTTGCCCTTCACAGATAATAAAGGGCCTGAAGGAGGTATTGGTTGGCATGAAGGTTGGAGGTAAATTCAAGAAACTCAACTCTAAAAAGATTTATGCTTGCCGCTGACAATTTTTTAACAAAACCTCATTTTTGGGGGTAAATTTAGATATTATAATCAAACAGCAAAACCACAGTTGTAACCAACAGTACTTTTTTCCCGTGTCATTTATCAATTACCTGATTTCCCGGAACGTAATTGTGGTACTATTTCAGGGAAGAGAAGAGCATTAATACCTCCGTCTGAAGGATACATTAATGAGTACTTACAACCAGTTCCTGATGAGGTTTTGCTACTTTTTAACTTCTCATCTCATCATCTTAATTGATAAGCGAGCACTTGTGTGTTATTTTGTATAGTTCATGCTATCTTTCATTCCAAGTGACTGCTATTTTTTTTTAGCACTTGTCGGCCTCTCTTGCGGGAGGAGCCCCCTCGTGTTTCTGCTTGCATTTTTCGTATTTCTTTCCGCTTATCCACTGTGGCAAAACATGGAACAAACTGAGAAGGACTGAAAACAAACTAGTAGAGAAAGACACCAAGGAACACAGGTTAAAGAAGGTAGAAACCACAGCAGATAATGTGGGTAAGTTGTGGGCCTTTCAATGTAAAAGACATTACCCATTGAGGCGCCTTAGCCACATCGTTTGAGCGGAAGTTATTTACAAGGATTTTTGAGGAGTAGCAATTTTCAGATGTGAAAAAAACAAAAGAAAGACAACTCATGAATACTCAATTCTAGATACCCACGCCGTCAATTAATAGGCTGTAGAAATCTTTGATCTAAGCATTAGACTGCATCCTATGTCAATGAGGGGTAAAGAGTTCACTTTCACATCTGCAACTACTGTTTAAATTGATCCTTGAGGTTAAGTCAGTTATATAGGATTGATGACTGCCGGAGAGTATTACTTCTAATGCTCACAAACAGTCATTAATCAAGATTATGCATAACACATACTGATAGGCCATACAACTTACGCATGCTGTTACGTTATGGTGGTTGTTTGTTGTAGTTTGGCCCTCGACGCAGCCTTTTGTCTCATGCCAACGAGCCTTTGGTATTTGAAGTGCAGCTCTTGAAAGTTCTGTGAGTTTATTGTTGTTATATCCCTCTTCGGTTTCGTGAATTTATCTGAAATGCAGCACTTTTTTCTCTTAGATTGTTTGCATTACAAAAACATTACTGAATAAAGATTGAAGCTTTCTGTATCCTTTGAGTATACAAATGAACTTATTAATGGATCTATTTGGAGTGATTGTAGTTTAGTGGAAAACTCACATTTCAAGGCATGTGGTAAACGAATGATCCATGCATTCCCAAGGCTTTAATGAGCTTATCTATATTACAAGGGAGGAACGTATGGGGCCCCAAAAAGACATTTCATAACAAGGGTTGAGATTGATTTGGATTCACTTTGATTCAACGGATTAGGCCTTCTATACATTTCACTTTACTTTTTTCTTTTTTACCTTGGGGATTGAACAGTTTTCCTCTCCCCTCTCTCGCTCTTCACCCTCCGCCATCTCCTAAAACCACTGTTTTAGCCCCGCCCTCCTTGCCGGAAAACCTCATTCCTTCCTTGCAGCCGTAGCACCTCCTTCCTTATTCAAGGCTGCTGTACCGAGCCTTCCTCACCCCCCGGCGGCACAGGTGATGACCTTCTTGGCCTCCGCCACCACATCAGCCCTCGTTACATGCCGTCCTACCAATGGGCCTCCTCCATCCCTTGCGACCCATGTTGACCAATGCCGTCACCATTGTGCTCTTCTCTCACCCATCTGCCTCCAAATGTAACCCTGGCTCCTTAAATCGCCACCACCATAGCCTCCTCCCTCCAACCAAGTTAACTGATTTTAACAATCGAATTACAACCGAAACCAACTCAAAACCCTGGGATTATGATTTAAGGAAACACCAGAACCCTCTGTGTTGTGGCGATTTCTTTCCAAGCATTGTTGATTGAGGGGCTTTTGATCTGAGCCGCATCTCTCTTGCTCTCTATTGCTGAGCTCTATGCCTTAAAAGTTAATGTTTTGATAAGTTTTTTTTTTGTTTTGGTATGTAGTTCTGATAAGGTTGGTGTGAACTTTGAAATATGTCAGAAAAATATTGGTTTGTGGATACAGCAAAATGTTGGTGGACTTTTTGTTATTACTAGCAATTGCTTTTCTTGAAGTCCAAAGGTTGAGTTTCCGCAAATTTGGGGTAGGGTGAAATTGAGTAGATTTGGGTCCACTGCCTGCTCTGATTCTATGGTTTCATTAGAGGGTAGATAAATTGGATGGTAGAATTTTGCTATGTCGTCCACAAGACTGTTTTGATAATCTCTTCCAATTCAAGATTTTGATGTTTACTCCCCCTCCTCTATATCTCTTCTGCTAAATATATGGTAAAAATAGATTTTTTAGCAAATTGGTTTTGAGTTATAGAATGAAGCTTTACGCTTTGAAATAAGAGGCTTGGTGAAATGTTCTTGATCGGACTTTCGGGTAGTATATTCTATGGAATAAATTGGATGACATTGGATAATTGAATGGAATCCTGTTGTGCAAGTAGTGTCTTTATGAAAATGTACAACTAGGAGTGTGGTAAGGTGTTGAGGTTTTTATGTTTAGGTTGCATTTTTTTGCTGATGTATATTTTCTCCATTGTATACGAAATTACAAATAGATATAATTTTTCCCGTAAAAATTTGGAAACATTTTTAAGAACTCCCAAAATTTTTTAGTTTTCACTCCAGAGAGGAGTTAGTAGTACCTTTCAGCATGGGTTACTCTTAGCTAAGAGATTTTGTTGAGAATGCCATAGGCACAGTTTGTTAAAAACAGTTATGTTGGATGGTTGCTTCAAATCATTTTCCCATTTTTTGTGTCTTGGCTACCTAAATAATTTGGTTTGTGCTATGTTATTATTGTGTTGTAATCATGTTTATTGAAAGGAAAGGATGGTACCTTTATCCCGAAACAAATGGAGCGTTATTTTTGCTTCCATGCGAGCGGGTGTGGCCTTTGTTTTTACACGCGATTTGTTTTTTGTTTTTGTTTTTGTAATTGTAAAAAAAAGGGTCGAAGGAATAAACACACAGAAAAATAGTGGTTTGAGATTTTTCCTTTTTAGTGAGACAGAATGAACTCAAATATGGAGAACCATCTGGTATCGATTGGAGGAAGTCTGAGGGCGTTTTGATAATAATGGTAAAGCATTTGTTACTTTCTGTCTGCTAAAGTCTTATGATTTGCTATAAATTTCTTTTGAAAGTTTCGTAGCTATAGAGTACGACTATGGAGTCCTCATTTTTCTCTTTCAAAAGCCATAGCTTACTGATAGTACATGGTCTTAGGCTAAGTTTTGCTTGTGGTCTCTACATCCTACTTGGCTTACTTACTGTTATTCCCAGGCCAAGAATAAGGCTTTACTTCTTGTTGTGCTTATAGTTATGTCAGCACTGCTGAGGCTTTTCTCAAAGTAAACCGCTTAGCCTTATAAATGACTTTATGTGTGTAGGTTCATCTTCTTCAAGAAAGAAATGTTGCAGTTTTGATCGGTGGTGAGTTTCCCTCAAATCGATTTGCATTATTGACTCTATCGGTTACTTTCAAACACAATGATATATTTCATTGTTTGGGCTTATTTGGGTTCCAAACTCGTTCGACACCAATCAAATCTAATTCCTCGTGGTTGTTAACTTTTCTAGAAAATTATACTTACCTTTTGAAAGGGAGAAGAAAAGGCAAAATGTGAGGTTAAGGTCACTTGGAAAGGGAAAGGGAAATGCATGTGTGAGGTTCAGCTATTTTTCTTAAGGTTCGTTTGGGACATTCAATAAGTGAATCCTAATAGAATTTGAGTTGATTTCTTGGGATAATCTAAACCTCAAATATGCGCGTTTTTTTTTTTTTTGTGTGTGAAAATGAGGTAGTGCTTTTAGAGGTCTGTGTGGAGACTGAGTTTGGACTTGTGTACATTGATTATTGGAGCTATCAAACTTATGATGTACTTATAAAACTAGATCATTTGAGCTTCACATTGTCAAAAACCTGAAAGAGGATGATAAGTGGTTCTCTAGACTGGCATGGTGTTCATGATCTTTGAGTCGGTGTTTTTATTTTTATTTTTATGGAAATAGATTTGGTTGGGATATGATGATCCACATTGAGTAAGCTTCGGGTTGGAATATGCAAGGTTTTTTTCCGATTTCCCTTGCCAGAAAAACTCTTCGGGTCACTGGGGTTATGTCTGGTTATCTGTTTTTTTTTTGTTTTTTTTTTATTCCCCATGCGCGCAAACTGGCTCGGACATCATGTTATAAAAAAATTATATGCGAGGTTTTTAACTGGTTGTCGGGTACATGTTTGGACTTGGTTTTCTTTGCTGATTTTAAATTTTGACGCCCGCTTAAAATAGTCTCATTTTCAGGTAAGATCCTGTGACAATGGTGGTTTCATTAAAAATCCGTTCTCACTATTTAAGAAGTCCCTGAAGGAAGTCGAGGAATATGGGCACCCAACTGGAGGAGCTATTATAGAATTGTTGGCCACATTTGTAATGCGCATTTTCTATGTTTTTTCACCATCGAATGTTCCGGGCAAGTTTGGTGCGCAGAATTTTCTTGAATCCATCTCGTTATATTGCTTAGTTGAGCCTTCATCAGTGAAGCTAAACTGCTCCAAATAACATTATTATCATTCGTTTCTCTTTTGACATCCTATTATCTTCCATCCTTTGAGTTGATGTTAGCATTTTCCTTAAAAAAAAAAAAGGACGCTAGATATGGGCAAGACCTACACACGGAGCGCATTAGCATTGAAAACTTTTTCGAGCCGGGCTTGTTAACATTGTAGAAGGATGATAGGGTGTAGGGAAAGTTTTCCCGAAAACGTTCAAGAAAGATAAATGAATGATTTTAGATTCGCAATGACAAATTGCGAATCTTAATCTCTTATTTCTCTTTTATGGGCATTTTCTGGAAACTTTCCCCAGACGATAACATTTTTGTTAGGGCCTGTTTGGGCGCCGGCTTTTCACATTTTCTACTTCTCCTTTTTAGGTTTTGGGTGTTTGGCAGACAAAACTTTGGTTGTTTGGCTGACAAAACCCAAAACACGTTCAGCCAAAACTCATTCTCAAAATTTTACATTAGAGATGAGAAGTGAAAAGTATGATGTGAGAAGCTTTTTGACTTCTAATTTTTCACTATTTTTCCTATTGATTAAAAAAAAAGACCTACAAAATGTATTCTGCACATATTTTTCAAAAACACTACTCCTACTGCAAAATTCATCCTGCACATTTCTTCCAAACATTCCTATTATATTCAAAATACATTTGGACCATAATCTAAAAAATAAAAAAAACTAAATGTTTAAAAATTAAAAACTAAAAATAGACTCTCAAACATCCCGCACCGTAACTCCCCTGCGGCAACTTGCGCAATCACTTCGCTTAACCACCAAGAAATAAGCCCGTCGATCGTCATCGATAGCCCGATAGCAGAGGCTCTTGGCCTTCTTGCTTCTTCACAGGCGAAATCAAATCCAAACATTGTAAACTGATTCTTGATTTTCTTCCACCATAAACCACAGATAGTGTTAGACCCAGAAGTCAGAACAGACCTCGAAGCAAATCTGCCAATTCCACAAAAATGCAGAGCTGGTTTTCACTAGGCAGCGGCGAGGACGATCGGAAACAGCCACAACAAACGACTTCGTTGTCGTCATCTTCCTCTCTCCTATCCGATTGGAACTCTTACGCAGCCTCAAAATCTTCGGAAGATAGCGGGGGGAGTCTAGTAGGGGTTTTTGATCTCGAATCCGCTGTCAGGTCCGCCAATGATACCGTCACTGGTACCTTCAACGTGTAAGCTCCCTCTCTACTCTCCTTCTCAGCCAGTTCTAGGGTTTTGTTGATTTTTATGTATTGGGTTTCTCTGATATGCCTTATTAGATATAGAGAGGAATATTTATGGGTATCTCCTTGTTGATAACTATGGCAATGTTAGGTTGGAAGGTAGATCTTATGAACTGGTACTGTTTTGTTGTTTAGGGAATGGAATTAGTGATTTTGCCAAACCTAATATGTTTGTCTCTGTTTTCCATTGAATTATGCATCGCAAGTCTTCCGATTAGTTAGTAGTTACTTGACGTCAAGGTTCTTTGGGTTGCGGTCCTTGTTTGGTGGGTGATGTCTTGGGTTTCCTGCCACAGTGGTGGAGCTTGTTTGGTGGGGAATTTTTTGGTCAGGAGCTTACTCACGAATGGAATGGGGCTAGAGTGGCTAGAAGAAGATGGAAGCTTTGGAGGTTTATTCCGCTGTGCTTGATGTGGCTCATTCAGAGATAATGGAATCGTAGATATTGTAAAAGCTTTTTTTCATTCTAGTTTGTTCAGTTGGGAATAGAAAGAGCGCAAACCAACCCTTGATCAATTTTCCTTGACATGTTAAATATTCTTGGAATTAAGGACGGCGTATAGGCTATTTTTTCCTTAGTCTCTCTTAGTCTTGCCAGCTTTTTGGTCATTTGATTCTTCATATTCTTTTGGATACGGCCATACGGGTAGCATCCCTTTGATGTATTTTCAATTAATTAATTACTTATTTTAAAAAAAGTATTTTGTTAGGTTCAGTATGGAGATACAAGCATCCCATGTAACTCGTGATTGTTAATTTGTTGGATCAATGCCTACTGGATGCACGCCAATGGTTCAATCCTTTTTTGGAATCTGTGCTCAATATTATTGAGATGACAAACTGAGTTTGCTATGTAATCAGATAAATGTGGTTAAAATACTGTACAATACTTACCCGCAAGTGCAGTAAAACTGATTCGCATGTTCCATTAATTGGTTTGTACAAAGAGTTACTTGGTCGTGTAGAAGGAATTCTCAGTTACAAATGCTTACCAGTTATCATATGAGAAATGGGTGTCTTTAAAGGGAAGTGGGAAAGAACAACGTCCACTTATGAATTTCTCAAGGCTAAGATTGGAAGAGGCAATCATCCACTCATGACCAACTTCTAAAATATTTCACCTACCTGCACATTTACAACATACTAGAGATGCTTATTAAACATAGATCGTTAAAGTGTATTTAGGCATCGAACGTGGTGTACTTGAATCGTTGTTTGATTACTGAATCTCTCCGCAGTGGTAGATAGTCTATGGATTTTGGTTCTCCACGGTGCTTTGTAGAAAGAATTTTTTAAGGCCTCTCGTAAACAAAACTCTGCATGTCATTGAATTTGATTCAAATATTCAATTTATGTCTATGACTGTGAGAAAAGGATAACCAATCCTGCACCTTTGCCTGTTATCGGGGATCCGGGATTGTTCTGCACAAGGGTTCCATACCAGCGTCGACTTGCATCTGAGTGTGCTTTATGAAAGTGATGGAGAAGAAGAATATCTTTGATAAGCACCTTTTGTGGTGTTTGTCGGACGTCGGTATCAGTTTAAATAAACACTTGAGCCCTTTCTTTAACAGTTAAGCAATGACTTTTTCTTATATGAATGTATCCCAGTTGATATACTTGGAGAGTTTATTTAGCTTGACTCTGGTTTTCTTGATATTAAATATATTTCCCTTAGAAGACACTAATTTGACATGCTATGAAAGTGTGGGGACAGAAAAAATTTGCCAGTTTGGCCTCCGTCGCTCCTGTAATCTTTGGACAACACCTGTCCAACATGTGTTCAGGAGTGTCTGAAATGTCCATTCTTCTCAGAATTTTTATCTTTGGATAGATTTGGACATGTGTCCAGGAGTGTCTGAACTGTCCATGCTTCTTAGGATTTTACTAGCAATGTTGGTGTGCCTTATAATATGGTACAAAATCCATCCATATACAATGGTGTGACAATTTTTTATAACCAAATTGTTGCTTTGTCACGTCAAAATTGCTTAACAGATCCATGCAATGTAGCTTAAAACTGTTTTCACAGCTAAGTCTTGATGTGTAATTTTAGTTTGGTAGATATATAATATTTTCTCTTCTTTAGTCATATAGTCCCTGCTGTTACTGTCAGGGTTTCTAAAGGAGTGAGAGACATACCAGGAAGCTTGCAGTCTGCCACCAGTAATATTCCTTCAGGGAAATCTCTCATGTACTTTGGCATATTTCTAGCAACGGGGGTGTTCTTTATTTTCATTGCATTTACACTGTTCCTTCCAGTCATTGTGCTGGTGCCTCAGAAATTTGCCCTCTGCTTCACTCTTGGATGTGGCTTGATCATTGGGTCATTCTTCGCTCTTAAAGGTCCAAAGAATCAGTTTGAGCACATGTTATCAAAAGAGGTATCAAAACAGCACATTGACTTACATTCGTGTTTTGCGTAGTTGAATTATGCCATTATGATACTTTGTTCCACTCTTATTCTTTTCCTTCATACTTCCCCAGAGACTTCCTTTTACCATGGGATTCTTAGGCACCATGGTGGGTACCATCTATGTCTCGATGGCGCTACATAGCTACATTCTGTCCGTACTCTTCTCTGTACTTCAGGTATGTAACCATGCTTCCTATCCTTCCCTTCACCTTTTCTCACTTCTTTGACCTGTCCATTGGTATTTTTTGTTTCCATTTGGAGAGATGCAGTTGTTTGGAAACTGATATAATTGATGTTCTTATTTGCTAGTAGTAAGAAGAAAATGCGTTATATCATCTGGTATGGAACTGATGTTTACCAATTTTGTAGGTCATTGCACTGGCATACTATGTTGTATCATACTTCCCTGGTGGATCTACGGGGATGAAGTACATTTTGTCTGGTGTTTCCTCTTCCATAATGAAGTGCTTTGGCCGGTGATTTTGTTGCCTTATAATCTGTGTATTATTTTCCAGTCATTACTGGCAAGGATCTATCAGGGGCTGTCGGAATCTGCATGACCGATTAAGTGAAAAGTGTTGCTCTGGACACCATCTGTATATGACAACCAAATGTACAATGAACCGTGTCTACTGTAATGTTTGAAGGTTTTTGCATTTACTGAAACAAGAACTTGGATTCGTTTGTAACCTGAAATCTCACACGCTGCCGTACGTTTCCAGATTTTGTTGATTAATTCCTGATGATGTTTTTATGAAAGGATGATGATCATGAACCTTTTCCCTTTCTTTGTTCATTCCCACTTATTCAATTGCTGATGTGATCAGTTTTATTATGAGTTTTTTTTTTTGGGGGGGGGGGTAAATATGAGAGTTGCCTTTACTTCCTTTCCTTTGTAGGTGGGGAAACATAAGTAGTAAAAGAATTAAACGAAAAGCAATGAGTGAATTCAGAGTTGTACAGTATTTTCACTCATTTGGATTTGTCATTTTGGTGAGAAATGGAGAGAAAAATACAAAAATGAATACTTTGATTGGCTCTTCCCAAATCTCACCGAATCTTGCAAAAATTAGTGAGATTGAGCGAGATAGCTTTTCTCCGTATCCAAACTTACAAATGAGTTGGCGGAGAATATTATTCTGAAAGATAAGGGGTAATGATGTCAGCGAGACAAACTTCAAAGACGGTCACACTAATTAACCCATCTGCCCTCACAAATGGGATCTCAATGGTCGAAAAGCTGTATGGAAAATTGGCAAGGGACTCTCGAAATCCAAACGGTTCATTTTTTGTAAAAAATGGTTCAGATTTGTCCAGAAAACTCTTCCCAACAAAGGTATCAAAAAAGTTTATAAACAAATTCTAATTGTTAATTACTCAACGAGACAAACCTCAAAGACGGTCACTCTAATTAACCCATCTTCCCTCACAAATGGGATCTCAATGGTTGACACTTGTATGGGAAATTTGCAAGGGACTCTTGAAAGCCAAGTTTCGGTTCATTTTTGTAATAAATGGTTTAGATTTGTCCAGTAACTCTTCCCAACAAAGGTATCAAAAAAAGTTTATAAACAAATTCAAATTGTTAATTGAGTTTTTTTTCCAAAACATCCCTTGAGCTATACGCCTAATGTTTACTTAGTCCTCCAACTATCAATTTTATTTACTTAAGTCCTCAAACTATACACCTGTTGTTTACTTAGTCCTCGAACTATCAATTTTGTTTACTTAGTCCTCAAACTATACACTTGTTGTTTACTTAGTCCTCAAACTATCAATTTTGTTTACTTAGTCTTCAAACTATACAGAACATGGACGGAAAACTTAACGGATGCCATTTTCCCACCGCATCTAGGGTAGAAAGGTCATTCCACTTGATTTTTCTCCCAAAAAAACAGCAGCAACCAAAAAAAAAAAATAGTCATGTTTGAACATGGACGAATTTTTTCTCAAACAGTTTTTCTTAATCAATAAGATAAGCTCAAACTCCTGTGTGAAGTTAAACCATATAGAAATCTTGAAGAACTACATCACTATATCACAGCAGATTCCTACATGATTTCTATTTAATTTTTTTCGAATTGGCTTACTCTTTCATATGTAAGGTCCAGAGATCGCCTATCTTTATTTTGCTCAAGAATGTCACAGAAATCTTCGGTTGTTGCTTGCATATGCGTTTCGGTGAAAGTAGGTCATTAAGTTCTTTCTTTTCTTTTCTTTTTCTTTTTTTTTTTGGTTGATGCTGTTTTTATGGTAGGAAAATCAAGTGGAATGACTTCTCTACCCTAGATGCCGTGGGGAAATGGCATCCGTTAAGTTTTCCGTCCATGTTCTGTTAGCAAAATTGATAGTTTGAGGACTAAGTAAATAACAGGTGTATAGTTTGAGGACTAAGTAAACAAAATTGATAGTTCGAGGACTAAGTAAACATTAGGTGTATAGTTCGAGGGATGTTTTGGAAAATAACTCTTGTTAATTACTCCAATGAAGTGTCCACGTTTGAATTGTCTACTCCGATCCAAAACTTAAACAAGAGAGCAACCGACCTCACAGGTCTATGTACAAACTGCGAACCCATGTGGTCGTAGTTCTCTTTCTCATCGAAAACAATGTCAATCCCCACTTCTTCTTTTCGTCTTTTCTATTCCAAATTCCCACAATCTCTCCTCCACCCCAAAACCCCCCTCTTCAAAACCCTAATTCTCTCATCCCCACCAATTCCACAAACCCTCTCCTTTTCCAAATCAATCTCAATGCAAAACCTACCCACAAAACCCCATGCTTCACCACCATCATCTCCACCCTCCTCCTCCTCTCTCCAACCAGTTCAAGAACTCCCTCCAAAACTCCAAGAAATCGTTAACCTCTTCCAAGGAGTCGAAGAACCAAAGGCCAAGTACGAACAGCTCTTGTTCTACGGCAAGAACCTCAAACCCCTCGAAACCCAGTTCAAGACTAGCAAAAACAAGGTCCAGGGTTGTGTTTCTCAGGTCTGGGTCCGAGCCTACCTTGACTCGGACAAGAACGTCGTGTTTGAGGCCGATTCTGACTCGGTACTCACCAAGGGACTCGCTGCTTTGCTAGTCCAGGGGCTTTCGGGTCGGCCCGTGGAGGAGATTCTACGGGTTTCGCCCGATTTCGTGATGCTTCTTGGGTTGCAGCAGAGTTTAACGCCTTCTAGGAATAATGGATTCTTGAATATGTTGAAGTTGATGCAAAAGAAGGCGTTGCAGGTTTATATAGAAGCTGAAAAAGGCAGTGACTTTGTGAAACAAGATGAAAACCCGGTTGAGGATTCGGATTTGGATTTGGGATCAAAAAATGGGAGTGGAGGTGGGGATTTTGAGGTTGGAGTGAGCTCTGAAGTTGGTAGTGATGATTTGGGATCGAATACCGATGAGGGTGTTGTGTTGGGGAGTAGAGGAGAGAGGATTAGGGACAAGTTGGAGAGAGAGCTGAATCCTGTCGAGTTGCAAGTTGAAGATGTATCTAAACAGCACGCGGGGCATGAGGGTGTTAGGGGGAGTGATGGTGAGACACATTTCAATTTAAAAGTGGTATCGAAGGAGTTTGAAGGGAAGAGCTTGGTAAAGAGGCATAGGCTGGTTTATCAATTGTTACAAGATGAGTTGCAGAGTGGACTACACGCATTGTCGATTGTTGCAAAGACACCATCTGAAGTTGGTAGTAGATGATTTCATTTAAAAAGGCCCTTTTTTTCTCTTTTTCTTCTTGTTTATTTTATTAGTGTGATGAATTAATTATCCTTTTGCTTTAGATTATGAGAAGCATCATGCTTTATAGAAATCTGAGGATATGAAGGCATTGTATGGTGGATCGTAAATGCATAATAAACCAGTTCCCTGAAATCTTTGCGGTTTTGCAGTACTTTATACTACCAATTTAAACAGGATTCATGATTTCAGTATTTGGTTTAAACTTGTAACTTGTTGCTGAGTAGTCTTGATTGTATTTTGGTTCGCTCTAAATCGCCCAAGGGGGTGATAGTTTGGAAAGCCAAAACAAGATAGAATTTATACATCTTGATAGGTGGCAAGGGTTTGAATCTTCTAGTTTGATAGTCAATTTCTTGCTGATATGTTTTTAGTGTGTGAAAGAGTAGCTTGAGTTGGGCATTGACAGGGGTCATACACAATCTAGTGGCTAAGTTTATTGTGTGGATCAAATTTATTTTTTGTTAAGTAGTGAACTTCATTGCTGAGTTTTACACTGATTGGTTTGTTACTTTGATGCCTTATGCATCCTCACTGGCAACAATCACAATCTGTGAAACTTATTTCTGAGTTAATACTTTTCTTACCACGTACCTGGAAACTAGATATCTTTAAGTACTAATGTTCAGTGATTCTTTTTATATGACACTTCAAGTATCATGTTTCCTAATTTTACTTTTAAGTAGGACTGGACAATGGTTTGAATTGTCATATGTTGCCTGGAGTAATCTTCAGGCAAAGGGTTGGGGAAGCCAGAAAGGCATCCAACTTCCTCAGTTCATTCAAATCTGACGTGATGTTGAAAACAGATCATTTGGAGTATGATCATCTGGTGGATTTTGATGCGTCTGTTTGTTACCAACATTTAGAATTGACAAGTCACATAACAGACGTGATAGGCTAATAGTCCAGCTGGATTATATTGAACGAGACATCCAATTTCACTTGGGACCATACTCATGCTTTTGTTTTTCTCGAGATTAGAACTGTTGCTTCACGTATGGGTAAACTGTATTGGAGTCTCAATTCTATCAAGCCGGTGAATTTTGAGATCAGAAACTTTTATTTTGCAACTCTAGTAGCAGGTTCATGTTGCTTGCATTATGATCTCCCTCCCCTTCTTGAGGAGCAAAAAAAGATGTGCTTAGTGCTATGACGTGCCTGTATCTTGAGGTAAATCTCCAGACTAATATCTTGATTCGATCCGGATTATCCTTGAAGAGCTGTATAATTGGATAAGTTCGTAGACTTATGAATAGAAATAGTCAGTTAAAAGTATATGAATAGACCAGAGACCACCATAGGGAATTGTGTTAAATGAACAGAACTTAAGGAATAAGAAATGAAAAGTTTTTAGGATGGTATCTTTGTTGATTCCTTGATACATTAAAATACTCCTTTTAAGCAACTTCAACCCCAGTTCAAAAAAAGCAACTTCAACCCATCTGAGATGATGAAAAAGGCTTCAAACTTACTGACAGTGGTTATATACAGCTCAAAAGGTATGTTGGGAAATGCATCTCCTACCAGTCAGTCCCTCTTCTCCTGTTAATCCATTGACTGTTTTCATAATTAGGATTACGAAGATAGATATGAATATATCATGCAAAATGAAGTTCTTTTGTCCATTTACTGATTCTGAATTTGTAAATGAACAATCCTTATTAAAAAAAAAGGATTCTTGTGTCCATGGTATAGGTATCAGATACATGAAAACTGCCATTTAGGGCAAATTGAAACATTATAAAAGAAAGAAAACGGGGAATATAGAGGAAAAACGATACATTTTCTGCATTTTCATCTCTTGGTTCTGCAACTTTTAGCGAGTAGAACTCCTGTTGGTGGACTGGACATCTCTAACTGGCATCTTGCGTGCAACCAGTAGGAATAGTGAATGAAACCAAGATTAGCTCTGACTCTGAAAGTTCCTCTTAGATTATATGCAACCCTGTTGCTCTGCACCTGCTTTTGAAGCTCCATCCCTAGATTTGTGGGTAAGTAAACCAAGCTTGAGATCATGTGCACTGCAACTAGTTTTGCTTCGCCTCGTCTCTCCGTAAAAGGCTGAAAAGCTTGAGTTGATATGAGACTGTTGGAAAAGTAGAGCTCTACTTCCCCGGACTCGAATCTTACATCGATTTTCCGATTAGGGTTGGAGAAGTTCGCAAGGAAAGCGAAATCACCATTGAAATCCTGCGAAGAGTCGAAGTAGATGACATTGAGTCTTGCAGCTGAGACATCAAACACTGGGGTTCTGGGTTTGACGGCCAGATATATTATTAAAGTAGCAATTCCAAAGAAGATAAGGAGAAGGCTAAAGATTAAACAAAGGACTGCACCAAACCACACGATCGGATTTGTCCGACGAGGCCGCCTGAGAATAGCTTGCTCTTGCTCTTTCATCATTCTGGCATATGGCAGTTCTGTTGTTGAAAAGTCTGGCCTAGCTTTCTTCGGTACGACAGTCTGGTTGAGAGAAGTGGCCATGGCTTGTTTTGGTATCACAATTTGGTGTTGAGAACTGGGCATGGCTTGCTTTTGGGATTGAGGGTGACAGGGTGGAGGTGGAAGGGAAAGCATGTTTAGGGTATGAAGAAAAAGCCTCTGAAACAAAATAATGCTGGAGTACATGAATCATGAAAGATACAAGGGATTGCTTGTTGGAGTATAAATAAGCAAGTAGTAATAACTAGTGGGATTAAAGTAAGTGAAAAGGAAAAGAAGCTTTTCTGTTGATTGAGAGGTAATGGGACCAATGTGCTTTGTTGAGATTTGCAAAAGGAGGCGAGGGGTTTGGGTTAAAGTTGACAAGCATTGGGTGTTTTGGTTTGAAGTGTATTGTTTTTGTTTTTAACTGCAAAAAGGGTGGAGGCGTGACCATAGGGGCTCCCGACCCATTGTAGAATGTGTGGTTGGAGTCATAGCTACTGTCTGGAATGACAAGTCGTCACTACCGCACCTAGGTACAAGATGATATGTGACACCCTCCTCACAAAGACATGCCATGGGCGAGGCTCGGGACCTCACAAAGACACGCCATGGGCGAGGCTCCGGACCGAGTCATGTGTTAGTAGTGTGCTATACCTTAACATCCAGGCTATCCCACCTTCAGTGGCGAGTTTTGCTTTTGTTGGTGTAGCACTTCTTGGGAAACTCCAAATACAAAAAGGATGTAATGCTCTTTTCCACTTTATTGAATTTCTGCTGATGGTTCTGTGAATTTAATGACCGTCTTTTGTTGGCCTAATCGACGGTGGTGATTGTACTTGTAATGGAATCAAACGGTGCTGCTGCCCTGATGGCTAGTACCACCTTTTTTGGGGGTGGTAATGCTTAGTGACTAAGAAATGTGATCACTTTTAAAAATAATTTTCTTTAGGGAGCCCAGCTAATAGCAAGGGTACACGTGTTTTAAAAAACAAAAAGAAAACAATGGGAAGTGGGTCATTTGTTTGGCGGAAAAAAGGATGAAATTCAAAACTAGTACTTTAGACAAACATCCTAAATTGGCCCTAGATTCGTACGTTAATTTAGGAAAGTAATGACATGGAGTAATTGCAGTGGCGACTAAGAATTTTTGACAGGGTGTTCAAAAATTAACTTGAATAGCTTTATTACCCGGTTATATATACAAGGTTTCATACAATAATGGTGAATGGTGATGGTTTCAAGTGTCAGGGGAGGTTGATTAATTTTTGAGACACAAATTTAGACTACCTTGTTCCATATTTTTTTTACCAGTTTTTGAAGGTAAGATAGGGGGTGTAATGAGCCTCATTTTTTTTTTTTTTTACTTTCAGCAAATTTTTTTTTTTTTTTTACATTTTTGAATTTTTGGATTATGACAAAAATATATTTTGAATCTATGAATCCTGTAGAGAATTTTGGAAAATGTGCAGACTATATTTTGCAACAAGGGTAGTTGTGTTTGGGAGATATGTGCAAGATACATTCTGTAGGTTTTTTTTAGGAAGAGTTAATTAGGCATCCTGTACAAAAAAGATCATTATGATTCTATCCTATGAGATTTGAATACTTATGATTCCATCCCGAAATTTAAATAAACCCCAAAACACCATTTCTCTCTCATAATTTTCTTAATATTTCTCTCCTAATTTTCCTAATAATTCTCTCTCCTAATTTCCTAAAATTTTTCTCTTCTAATCTTTCCTAATTTATCACACTCTCACTCTCACTCTCTCTCTCAAAAAATCTCTCTCTTCCCTAATCTTATAATTCTCTCTCCTAATCTTCTCACACCTAAAATCTCAAAAAAAAAAAATTGAAAATAAATAAACCATGTTGACGTGTTGTTTATTTCATACAGTGAACATGGTTTATTGATTTACATTTTTTACTATATCAAATCATCAAAATAGTAAATCAATAAAATATATTCACTATATGAAGTAACCATCTTTTAAAGGGCATCTAAAGATGGTGAACCAATAAATCATATTTATTGTATAAAATAACCCCACTTAGTTTTCATAATCCTATCTTGAATCATGTGTTGATTTATCATTTTTAAACATGAAATACATGGTTGATTAATGCACCATAAAATCATATGAAAAATATGTTGAATCATGTGCTGATTTATCATGTTTAAAATACTGAGCAAATTTGGCAACTAATAAACATGGTAAAATTATTTATCATGAATTATGTGTTGAATTGTATAATGAATCGTAAGTTAAATTTCATGGTAAATTAATATGTCATGGTTTTTATTAAAAAATAATTACAGAAGTCATGAAAACTCTTATCATGGTGACACTATTTACCATGAATTTATGTGGGAAAGCTTAAATTTTTTTATGACAGAACATGATTAATTAATGGGAAATTTATCGAAATGGTCCCTATAGTTTAACCCGTGTCTCGATTTAGTCCCTCATGTTTCAATTTCACTCTAATTGACCCTGTAGTTTCAATTTTGCTCGAATTTCGTCCAATTGATAACAGACGTTAGCTAAATTGACGGAAAACCCAATTTGGAGCTTTTTTTAGGGACAGACCTGTCATTTCCCCTCCCCTCCCGCCCAAACCCCTAACCCTAACTTTTTACCCCCTTTTACCCAAACCCTACCCTACCAAAATCCCCAGACTTACGTTGTGCCACAGATTGCAACATATAGAGAAATTAAAGGAGGCACTTTTCACATTGACATAGAATATAATGACCATTACAATCAGATTACTCAAAATGGGTTGTTAAATAACATACACAACCACAACATTTCATTACAAAACCCACCTCCACCACCACTACTGCCTAACCATTAAACTAACCTAACCATTACAATAACCAAAACCATCACAGTCCACTGCCACCACTGCCTTCCACACAACCAGAGCCACCATCCATGGAACAATTCCAGAACAAGAAGAAAAAAACAAAGAATATCATAACAGCCACGTAAATCCTCTGTCTTTTTTTCAATACTCGAATCTGCTCTTCAAGGCTTCAACTTCTTCTGAGTAATCCTAGAATGACAACTCTAGCACGAGCACACATGGGTGGATCCACCCACATAAAAAACTGGCAAGCATCAGGAGACTACAAAATCAAAGCACCAACAGAAAACTTTTTAGTGGACAACCGAGAACCCAAAAAAAAGGAGAAATGGCATGCTTGGAACTTACCCCATGTTTGTAACACCCAATGAATCTTCTGCCAGGGTTGGTGTCGGTCCATGAGGTGGTGACTGGTGAACTTTTTCCACAATGACATGGCTTGTGATCCATTGAAGCACCTTTGAGAAGAAGAAGAAGAAAAATGGCAGAGAGAGAGAGAGAGAGAGAGATGAAATGTGGCTGTTTTTCCCCAGATTTTGGGGTTATAAATGGGAGGGTTTTGGTAACAAAAGGGGGTAAAAAGTTAGGGTTAGGGGTTTGGGCGGGAGGGGAGGGGAAATGACAGGTCTGTCCCTAAAAAAAGCCCCAAATTGGGTTTTCCGTCAATTTAGCTAACGTCTGTTATCAATTGGAAAAAATTCGAGCAAAATTGAAACTACATGGTCAATTAGAGTGAAATTGAAACATGAGGGACTAAATCGAGACACGGGTTAAACTATAGGGACCATTTCGATAAATTTCCCTTAATTAATTTATCACAAAAATAATAAAATCTATCACAAATGAACAACCTAGTATTTCCTTTACAACAATGGCGGCTACTACTAGGTATCATGCCTTCTCCTCAAAACCTCCCTTTATCATATCATTTCCCACACCAAAATCCAAAAATCCTCTTCCCAAATTCAACCCAGCCTCCAAACAAAAGAAGATAGTATAGCTAAGAAAACATCCCCATGTTTCCACCATCAACATCTGCCGCAATAATGGGTAGTGACACCTCGATGGAGATCTACCACGCCATGACCCGCTACCTCAACCCATCCCCAACGTTTGCATTGCTGCCAACCTCATATCCTACCTCGCTAATATATACAACGTTCATCCCCATTGTTGCATCCACTGGATCGGCTGGGTTCCATGGAATCGGTCGATCGAACGACACACACACACAGACAGAAGTGTTTGAAGGAATTAGACGTCATATTTGAGTTCATGGGTTCGGTGATGGATTGACCGGACATTACCTTCTTCGATTTAGATGATTCAATTGATGGAATTTCACCTTCTCTGATTATAGGGATTTCAAAATGAGTGTGGTGAAAATGAATCACATCCTACTAAAATAGGGATGTGATCAGTGTAATCCCTAAAATTTTGGAATTGTTACTGTAGTAAAATACTCAATGAAGATATTTTAGTATAATTAGTATTAGATATTATTATTAGCTTGAAACGAGAATGGAAATCAAACCTATTTGTTTGATTGCACTGCCGGAATTATAGGATAACTGAATGACCATAATTATTGTAACTGAATTAGTATTATAACCCGGGGAAAAAAAATTAGTATTATAACATATTATTAGAATAGGATGTAATTAAGGAAATATAATTATTATAATAGGGGCACAATGGTCCAAATTACATTTACAATATAGAATTATAAATATTCAAATCTCATAGGGTGACATCGTAAGGATAATATTGTAATAGGATGTCTAATTGAAATTATAGGAGAATTCATTTTGACTTGGGTGAGCCAAACAGCTATAATTGGATAACGCAGAAATGAAAATGGAAAAAATAGCATCCAAACACCCCCAGAACTAGGTCTGTGTTTTCTTAATTATATTTACTATGTTTATGTACATGTAAGGATTTTATATGCAAGTATTTTCACTATCTTGATCCCAGGAGAGAGAGAGAGAGAGAGAGAGAGAGAGAGAGAGAGAGAGAGAGAGAGAGAGAGAGAGAGAGAGAGAGAGAAGTTTTTTTCACAAATGAAGTACTGAAGATGGAATGCTATTGTTACACGCATGGTTCACATCCCCTGTGTTTAATTTATTTCCATTTCCCATAGTGTTGTGTTTGTAACACTTAACGATTACTCACCCGTATTTCGACTATATAATTTTGGATGCTTAATCTACATTTCACTATCTAGAGATCATTTAAAGCACGAGCAAAGTCCGAGCAATTTTAATACGGATTCACCAATTTAAATATGATAGCAACTGAAAAGTCTATTGATCTTAGAACCTAAAGGAGCATAGCCCTCGGATTTTAGTGTCACCATGTCCACCATTCACTGGTGCAGCCCATTTATTGTTACACTTGCGTGCATTTTTTTTTGGGTAAAAGTTTGATCAGTCAATACAATTTGAATTGGGGTGGATATTAGTATTATTTGTGTGTAACCTTCCAGTGGTGCATGGGTGAAACGTGTTGATTGTGAGAGAGAAAGGAGGTCTCCTCGAGGAGAAAATTTTGGGTACGGATAAGGTAGATCCACGTGGTGCTTGACACCACAACCCAGCCTTCCAAACATATTTTGTACGGTCCAGATTCATGGGTGGCATTTTTGTAAATTTTGGAGTCAAATTTACCCCCACATCTGGGCCGTTCAAAATACGTTTGGACGACTGAGATGTGGTGCCGAGTACCACGTGGATCAACCCTACCCGTGTACCCGTACCCAAAATTTTCTCTCCTCGAGAGAAGTTCCTTAATTCCAACTCTTTTTCCAATGGAGAAGATGAATCGGGAGCCGGCATCACGACTCACAAGACAAGTTACGAGGGTGTTTCGAAGACTCATTTTAACTTTTCATTTTCAGCTTTTGAGAAATATGTGCAGAATGTACGTATTTTGCAAAAAGAATAATGTTTGAGAGATATGTGCATAATATATTTTGTTAGTCTTTTTATTAATCAAAATTGGAAAAAAGTGAAAAATGATGAGTCAAAAAGTTCATCCCAATCTACTTTTAGCTTCGCCCCTCTTATATCAAATTTTGAGAATTAGTTTTGATTTAATGTGTTTTAGGTTTGAGCAGCCAAACACCCATAACTAAAAAATGAGGATTTGAAAATGCAAAAATGAGTCGATCAAAAAGGCCTTACGTCCCTTTGAGAAAGAAAAAAAGGTAAACTACGCTTTGCACTCCTGCACTTTACAATAAGTGTCACTTTGCCCGATATTCTTTCAATTTCACTTATCAAGTCCTCACGCTTTCACTCAAGTGTCAATGGCCCCTTGAATTAGTTTCCGTTAGAAAAAAAAAAAATCAATTTAGAGCATCTCCACTCCTACACCAAATGTTACACCAAATTCAAATTTGAGTAAAAATCACCAAAAAAACCCACTCCACCCCTTCACCAAATCCTTCACCAAATTTGCTCAACACCAAATTTACTCAAATTCTTCACCAAATTTGCTCAACACCAAATCCAACATCAAATAAGCAATGACTCTATTTGTTCACTGCAGTTGTACCATTGAAGACTTGTTTCCTTGTTTTCGCAGAAGATGATGAAAAAGAATTTGTTCACTGCAATTTCAAAAAGGAATTTATTCACTATTTGGAGGCAAAATGAAAAAAAAAAACTGTTTTGACAAAATGGTGGGAAACTTTTGGAGCCAAAATGAAAAAAAATACTGTTTTTGACAAAATTTTAACTAGAATTTGGTAAAAGAGTGGTTTCCCATTAGAATGGGTGATATCAAATCAAGTTTTTGACCAAATTTTTACTCAAATTTGATTAAAAATTTGGTGCAGGAGTGGAGATGCTCTTTAGTGGTACTAGGTGCAAATAACTTCACTATAAAAAATATAAAAGTAGGGACTCATTTATTATTATTTTTTTGCATAGAAAAGTTATATGATCATTTCGAATTTGTTAAAAATGGTCTTCACGTTTCGCTTTCTTATATTTGCAATTGAAAAATATATTATTTGTTTTTTGAAGTACTAACAAGACAAACTTTTGAAGTTTATTCATAAAAATGTGAAATATTACATTTTTTTAATATTTTATGGACCTTTTTTTTTTGTAAGAATGAAAATGACTTTACTTAAAAAGTAAAATTTTAATTTACACAAAATATACACTTTTTTTTTTTTTGCAAAAAGGTGAAAATGCTTCCTGCTAGAATATATTAATGGGCAATATATTTTAGAATACATGTGTCCTACTAGAATTTATTAAAGGGCAATATATGAAGTGACATATATCTTTCGACTCAAGTATACAACCTATAGCTTAATATGTTGAGTTTTTTTTTTTTTTTTGACACTTGAGCCAGCACCACAAAAGTTGATTAGATAAATTTTTTGTTTCCCATCACACAGCTCACCAACTTGATCTTCCGCGGGAATCGTATGTCCGAACAGGCCTAGAAAAAGAGGTAAGGTCTCACTTTCCTTTGCCACTCAAGTGTACGGTGGTCATTTATTTACAAAAAAAAAGAAGTTCATATCATTGTAACAAAAATAATACTAACAATACTTAGGAAAGAAATAATTTTTTCTTATCAAAGATATGGACACTTTTTGTTCCAAAAAAGAGAAGTGCATGGTCATTTGAGAAAATGTTTCTAAATTTGTGGAAAGAACTTGACAAATGAGGTGAGGGGAAGATTGAGAATAGTTTTATCTTCGAATTTGAGATTTTATAAAGGCGATATTCAAGTTTCCATAGTTGTGAAAACTACTTGAACCCAATATACTGAATTGATATTTTTTCCTGACGGAATCTAACGGCAATGGGGACATTGAAACTTGTAAAAAAAAATGTGAGGCTTGACAAGTGAAATTGAAAGTGGAAGGGGCAAAGTAACACTTAGTATAAAGTGCAGGTGGGTATAGTGTACTTTACCCAAAGGAAAAAGGCAAACTAGTCGTACAATCGTCGGTAGATTACTGAAGTAGTAAGTAATACCGCAAAGACCTCATATTGACTTGAAAGGAAAAGAAGAAGAAGAAGAATATAAATCAGCAGGGGAGGGGGAGAGAGAGAGAGAGAGAGAGGGAGAGAGAAAAATGGGGAAAGTTTTGTACAATGTTCTTAGGTATATATGCATTTGTGGTGAAGCAGAAGATGAATCATACTATCAAAACCCAATTGAGATCTCCTCATCACATCCCGTCCTCAATGTTTCTCCACCATTTATCCCACCCTCAAACACCATAACAAGCCCAGAAGAATTTCTACAAACCCACCCATCAGCGTACTATAACTCATGCATCGATTCTTCAATCACGATCCCCCCTGTTCCCGATCCTTCTTCACCTCTTCCGAATTTGATCCCTCTTAATTCCGATACTTTTTCAACTGATCTTTCGAATTTGATCGGTGGGGATTCAACTTCCAACACTACTACTGGGTTGCATCAAAATCTTCTCCCTACTCCACGATCGGTCTTGGATTATTACTCCCAAACAGACTCAACCATAGTAGTAGATACTGTAATAGTACAAAATGATACTCTGTATTCTTCTTCATCGAACTCAGAAGCGTCAATTATAAGCTATGGAGATAAGAATCTGAAGGAGCCAAGAGGAAAAGAGGAAGGAGTTGAAGAGGAGGAAAAGGTGATTATTTGTATAAATGAGGCAGTGCCAGTGCCAGAGGTGATGGAAGAGAACAGATGGATGAAGCACTACGATAGTTATCAAAAGAAACTGCTTGTTGGTGAAGTGCCAGTGGTGATACAAGAGATCAGATGGATAAAGCACTACAACAGTTTTCAAAAGATACTGCTTGTTGGTGAAGGAGATTTCTCCTTTTCTGCTAGTTTGGCTATGGCTTTTGGCAATGCCCGTAACATCATCGCCACTTCCCTCAATTCTACAGGTAATTACTAGGAAACAAATACTCTCATGTTGGCCGATTTTGATTTTTGTTTTTTCCCCCGAATGAACATTCATCAACAAGCAGCACTAACAAGAGCTTAGGGGGAAAATAAAATTAGAGAATTATCAACAAAACCGAGAGTCTAAAAATGCCGATACATTCTTTTGTTCCCCTGCACTTTCAATTGCACGATTCTACAAAAAAAAAAAACTACGACCAACAAGAATCCAGGAACATGGATAGAGAGACATATGTGCGTAGGTAATAACCTCCTAGACAAGACTACATAACGTTAGTGTCACATAGAATCATACAATTTCATTGGGAAAAAAAAATCTTACAATTAATTACTTAAAAAATTATGAAATGTCACTCGTCACACCATTCTAACAATAAATTATGTATTGAAATATTGTAAGGATCCAGTGCTTAGAGTTCTTCCTTTAATTGCAGTAGAAGTTCCCAAAGGATAAATTTTGGGTGGACTAGTTGATTAATACATGCATGCTTGATTTGGACTGGTCAGGATTTTTGAGCAATAATTATAGGAGTGCAATGTCCAATATCCAAAGTCTAAAGAGCAGAGGAGCCAAGGTCATGCATGAAGTGGATGCAACAAAAATGGCAAACCAAATCTTGCTCCAAGGCATGACTTTTGATCGCATAGTTTACAATTTCCCTCTCTCTGGCTTTTTCCCTGATGAATCGCGAGAATCAAAACTCCGGTTAGTAAATTTCATCTCCTACTTATGAACCTGGCTTATCTGTAGTATGGATTTAGAGGGACACAGAGCTGTCCATGCGATCTCGGCCATCTTAAATGTTTATGACTCTTATCAGTACGAGACTTCAATAGAATCTGAACTGTTGATTGTCATAATGGACGGTTGAGATGCCATGCTTTGTGCAGTCAGAGTTTGGACTGCAGAGGAGCAGTTCCCCTTGATATTACTGCTTCTACCCAATTCCAGACATACATACGCTATTGAAATTTCCTTTCCATCAACAAATTTTCTCTTGCAGGCGAGAAAGAAAACTCGTACGCCTTTTCATTGCGAATGCTAGAAAGATGATCACGGAAAGGGGAGAAATTCATGTTACCCACAAATCAAATGCATTCTTTCGTGAATGGAAACTGGAGGAACTGGCATCAAGTGAAGGACTTCAACTTATCGACGAGGTGAATTTCAATTACACCGACTTTCCAGGGTACTGCACCAAATACGGGTTTGGCGGTGACAAGAATTTCAACTGTAATCCTAGTAAAACTTATAAGTTTGGCCTTTAGTTTAAGGTTGCAGTCATGAAGATGATGACTGGTGAATCGGTTGAGTGAAGAAAGTGAAATCTGGAAATATGGTAAATATTATTCTAGCTACTTGTGAGAATTGTGGTGAGTTTCCCCACCGTGCAATGTTATTAGTCCTGTATTATTTGCTTTAGAAATTATTACAAATGTTTGAAACAAAATTGGGCTTATGCTTTAATTCTTAAAAATAACCTGCTCTTAGGCTAGCCCCCATATACTTCACATCTTGTTTGCAAAAATATGAAAAGCAGATCGGGAAACTATATGTGGATAGTGATGACTTTATAACACTTTTACAGCTCGATTAGATGCGGGATGAGTTTTTGGGGGATAAAATAGTAAGTGGATAAGATAATAGAGGGTATTATTTATTTAGTAAGGGTGGACCCACAATATATGATTTTACATTTATGGAGGCGGGATTAAATAGTACTTGCTTTGAAAGATTATGGTAATGAGGGGGGGATAAAATAATACTTGGTTTGCTTTGTAGTAGAGATGATGAGATAAGGATAAATTAGAGGGTCTGGGGTGGATTGAGGGGATGAATGGGGGTATAAATATCGGGTATTAAGGGGTATTAATTCGGAAAGGGGTATTACTCATACCCTTCCTCATCCCCTAGCCAATCGGGTTCTTAAGACCTCTTTTTTATGGAAGCGGGGATGGTGAAGTGCAACAAATGCGTTGCACTGCGCAGCGTAAATCTGAACCTTCCAAAAGTGTTTTTAATGGTCTGGATATAAATAAAATTCTTTCATGAAAGAGTTTAATTAAATAGGGTAAATTTCACTTAGTTCCCGGAGGTTTCTAACAAATACAGAGACCTCCCTTATACTTTCTGAAATTTTAGTGTCCTCCCTTACTTTTAAACTTATTGGCTGTGTTCGGTTGCACAGTTTAGTTTAGTTTAGTTTAGTTTTGATGATGTAAGCAGGTGTAATAAGTGGAGAGAGGTAGAGAGAAAAGTGAAAAAGGTGATGATGTAATCAAAACTGGAATAGTGCCAAAACCGGAGCAAAGCTCCCAACCGAACAAGGCCATTGTCACTTACCTCCATTGCCGTTACTTTAAGGCCTCGTTTGTTTGACCGGAGATAAATGGATGAGATATGAAATCCCTTGGGATATGTGTGGGATACGAAATCCTCAGGATATTGCTCAGGATATTAATGGATGGGGAAAATCCATGTCCAGTATTTGTGTTCAACGGGATATAGCCATTGGAAAGCTTTTTTTTTGTTTTTTTTGTTTTAGCCATTGAAAATCCAAATCTCATCCAAATCCCACACCCCCCATGGGATTTTATATCCCTTACGGATTGGGATAAAACTTGATGAGGGATTTCAAATCCCATCCAAAATAAGGTTAACAAACATGGAATTTTGGGTCCCACTCCATCCCACCCCCAAATCCCACCAAACAAACAAGGCCTAAGGCTAACGATGTTAACTTTTTGCGTGAAATAATTATAGTACCCTTAGCATATAATTCTCCACCATAATTTTTTTTTTTTTAAAAACCTAGATTTAAAAAAAATTAAACCGTTTTTCATTTCGAAAATAGTTTTTTTTTAAAATAATTTTTTTGTAGGAAAAAAAAATAGTTTTGAAAATAATTTTTTAAACAAATTTTTTTTTCCAGATTTTTGAAAAAAACACCATTTTCAAAACTTTATTTTTGAAAATAACGATTTACCAAAAACTAGTTGTTTTATCCAAAAAAATATTTATAAAACATTCGTATTTCAAAAAACTCTTTTAAAAAACTTTTTTCAAAATAGTTTTTTTCCCTCGAAAAACTTTTTTCAACAAAAAAATTTCAAAAATTAGTTTTTTGAAAAAAATTCTCTTCGAAACTTTTTGTTTATAAGTTGTTTTTTAAAAATGAAAAACGTTTTAATTTTTTCAGAAATTTTTTCTAATTCTATTAAAAAAAAAACGGTTTTAGTTTAAGTGGAGAATATATATATATATTAAGGCTACTACGGTCATTTTATGCAAAAAGTTAACACCGTTAGCCTTAAAATAACGGCAAGGGAGGTAAGTGACAAATAGTTTAAAAAGTAAGGGAGGGCAGTGGAATTTCAGAAAGTATAGGGGAGGTCTCTGTATTTGTCAGAAACCTTAGGGGAGGTAAGTGAAATTTACCCAATTAAATATGGACCGTTAAAAACACCTTTGAACGCTGCACTACAGTGTTCCCGAGTCTCTTTTTTATTGTCAAAATATGATATAACATAGCCAAAATGCTCTTTTATTGGTAGGAGTTGTTAGTTTATTGTTCTGGCTATGGAAGTGGAGTGTTATAATAAGGCAAAATAGTAAGCCTACTCCTTTATCCACTTAGCTCTGCCAGAATTGACACATTTCTTTCTAAGCTTTTTCTTTAGTATAGGCTTTAGTCTCTTTTTGGTTCATTCTTATACAGGCTCATGCCTTAGTTTTTGTTCCACTGTGGATTCTTCCTCTGGTTTCTAATACAATGGTTAATTACCAAAAAAAAAAAAAAAGTTGGACAGAAAAATTAAAGAGTAAACCCTCGTTTCGTTTAACTCAATTTTTGCAATTTGTCTTTATTTGAGATTTAGTAATAATTTTGTGTACTTTTTCGAGACGAATCATAGAATGTGAAAAGTTTAAGGCAAAATTAACAAATGTGTTTTTATAAAATAAAGAAAAAAAAGGGTAAAAAGTTAGGCGAGATGGGTTCTAATAAGTAAAAAGAAAAATACAAACAACAAAAGTGAAGTGCCAAAAGAGAGAAAAAGTTGACAAAAGTGAAGTGCTAAATATCAAGCTGAAGTTTGTCTGTCATCATTGGTTGCAGCCTGTAGGGACGGTCGGGGTGCAAGAGAGTGTCTGGGTCCCTGCACATCTCCCAATTATCTTATTAGTTCTACTATATTTTTGCGTTTGTTTGCAAAAGTTATGCAAAATAGCCCCCACATCACAAGCTCAAGTTAAAATTCTTGCAGTGCTTGTCCCTTGAGAAAACGTGTAACACTTATTTTCTTCCAAACCGTATACTCATTCAATCCACTTTGGTCTTTTTTGTTGTATGGAAGTTGAAAATGTCTATTTTTGTTATTTCCTGGCTTACATTTCTTGTAATCGCGACTACCCAACACCAAGGAGAAAAACAAAATTCGTAAATGAAAATGGAGATTCATAGGAGAAAAAAGGGGAAAAATTTGATAGCAACTGAATCTTAAGAGCAATGGCGGAACCAGAAATCGAATCTATGCCCTAGGCTAATCCATAGTAATTTGTTTTTTGTAAGGGCTAACACCCATATGAATTTTTTTTCCTTTCACTTGGGGTAAAGCCCACCCCACTATAGGAATAACTCCGCCCTTGCCTAAGAAGGTCTCCCCCCTCGAGAGAAGTGGAAATAGGTGGTTATTTCCTTCCTTCCAACTCTTTTTCCGATGGAGAAGATGAATCGGGAGCCAGCATCACAACTCACAAGACAAATTACATCCCTTTGAGAAAGAAAAAGGGTAAACTACGCTTTGCACTCCTGCACTTTGCAATAATTGTCACTTTGCCCGTTATACTTTCAATTTCGATTATCAAGTCCTCACGCTTTCACTCAAGTGTCATTGTCCCCTCGGGTTAGTTTCCGTTACCGGAAAAAAAAATTCAATTTAGCGGTACTAGGTGCAAATAACTTCACTATAAAATGGTGTTCACATTTCACTTTCTTATATTTGCAATTAAAAAAATATGTCTTTTAGTGTGCTTTGGAAAATACATTGTTTGTTTTTTGAAGTACTAACAAGAGAAACTTTTGAAGTTTATTCGTAAAAATGTGAAATGTCCGTACTTAAAAGTAAAATTTTAATTTACTTTTTTTTTTTTGCCAGAGAATGACCTGACTCGAAAAATGTAATAAGTCAAAAAAAATCCAAAAAACGCCTAAGCTGAACTGGTACTAAATAAATGTCTGACCTGACATGTCTTTCGACTCAAACATACAACCAATATGCCGATCAAAAAAAAAAAAAACCTATAGGTTAATGTGATGATTTTTTTTTTTTTAACGCTTGAGCCAGTACCACAAAAAATGTGCAGATAAGTTTTTATGGTCATTTATTTACCAAAAAAAAACCATGTTGTAACAATATAATAAGTGCAGTGGTAGAACCAGGTGAACCACGCAAGAAATTATTTTTCTTATCCAAGATATAAATGTACACAAATTTGTTCCAAAAAGAAGTGCATGGTCGCTTGAGAAAATGTTTCAAAATTTGTGGAAAAAGCCAATATAGTGGATAAATGAGGTGGAGAGGCAACGGGGAGATTGAGAATAATTTTATTTTCGAATATCAGATTTTACAAAGGCCATATTCAAGTTTCCATAATTGCTATTTTTTCCAAACATAATCTGACGGCAAGGGGGACATTGATACTTAGGCTCCGTTTGTTTCGACGTAAAATGTTTCTACCAAAAATGTTTCACACAATTTCAGGTGTTTGATTGGATTCATATCAAGTAAAACAATTTCCAAGCCGATAAAAAAAAAAGTAAAACAATTTCCAAAGTAAACATGTTTTGCCCCATCCAGTGCAAAACATTTTACTCTCAAAATTTCTGCAGTAATTCTATTGGGACCGATAGAAAGGACCGACCATGCACAGATTTGACCTGGCATGGAGGGGGTCCCACAGTCTCTCTCCTCTTCTGCTCTCTCCAGGTATGGCAAAACATTTGGCGCACAAATTACTCTCCAAATTCAAAATTTTGGGGGATATGTGGGCCCAAAAATCCATTTTGAATCCCAAAACATCTCTCTCCTCTGAAACTTTTGTTTTCATCGCCTCTTCCCTCTAAAACTTGACTGAAGCCATCGCCCCCAAGAAGCACCGGCCACCAGAGACGCGTCCGACAACCACCCACCACCGCCTAACACCGGCCATTGGAGACAAGTCCGACCACCATGCAAGGCGCAACAGATCTTCTCTGACCGCCATCCACAACCACTGAGCACCGTCGTCCACCATTTTTGTAAGCTTTAAGTCCAAATCTTCTTATATGCTGAGCTAATTAAAGTCTGATAATGGTGGGCCTTTATTACTTTGGAAACTGTTGATGGAGTTGATGAAGAAGGCCAAGGGCAATAACATCCCTGCCCAAATTTGAAGCGATTTTTTAAGAAAAAAAATTATGGCGATTCCACTACAGAATGACCTGATACATGGGTCCAAACAATTCATCCCAGGTCTTTGCACACATTAATTAATTACTAGCATGCACCATTTGTTGTTTCATTTGGAGACATGGAAATGGAAGGTTGTGTATGGTAGTCATAAAGTCTCAACTGCTTCTTGCTGTTGGAGCAGTAGGTTTTATAGTTTGAACCCAGTTGAGGGGCAGGAGTTTGTGAAGCTATTGCAGGAACAGATCAATGGGTTCTAAAGATATATCCAGACAATGTTGGATAATGGTTTGGAGGGTGACTTCTCTTTTGAGTTATTGAGTGGTGATGTGTTAAAAAAAATTGACAAAGTTTTCTTTGTTTTCGGTCTTACCCGACATCATAGCGTCTCAATCAGCAATCACATCAGAGCAAACAATTGTTCAATAATAATTCAGACTCACACCGAGTCAAACATTGCAATTGAAACGAAAGTTTTTCAAACCAAAACAAGTTAGAATAAAAAAATACGGCATCTACTAGTTTGGCCAACATGAATACATGTTTTACAAAAGAGGCGTGAGCCGAATATAATCATGATCGTCTACCTTAAGCTCTATACACAAGCAAAATGAAAAAAAAAAGAAAAAAAGAAAAAGAAAAAAGAAACCAACTCCTAAGTTTCGCTAGCATCTTGTTTTGCCTTTCTAGGCTGGCCGCTCCAAGTGAAGCTGAACCCAATGCATTAAGTCGCAGGGAGAGCTTGGCGACGAATGGTACAGCCACAACTCTCGTCTCATTTGATGCATTAGCTTTGGAGAATGACTTTCTTTTCTTTCCAAGATTGTGAACAGATATTACCTTTACAAAGTCACAATATGGCTTGATCATCACAGTAAAATAAAACCTGCATGAAAAAGGGAAAAGAGAGAATTTATTAAAGGTAAATGCACAAGAGCACGCAATAACCGCAACACCCCTCACCAATCATCCCAAAGAGAGGAAGTAGACTCAACCATTCAGTACCAAAAGAAACTCCGGAATAGCCAAAAGAATACTGCCAAAACAAATCCTTTTATTGATTTTTTAATTACCTAACAAATGCTTTTACTTTCAATTACCTATTCCAGGTAACTCTCATGAATGAATTTTTTTAATCCCCCAAATATTTTATTAGGAATTTTGAAGAATATTGAACCAAATCTTTTGAAGAATGCTTTTATAGCCCTAATATCAGCCTTAATGCTTTTGACGAATGAGCCCAAATCTTGTATTACAGTCCTAATATTGAAGCAAATCTTGAAGGAACGTCTTAATGCTTTTACTTTTAATTACCAAGAGAAAGGCAGAACCGGTGGGATGGCGTGAGATAGGCGTCGACGGCGACAAAGAGGCAGCGACGGCAGGACGCTCAGATAACAGCGGCGTTTGTGGGACGGCGACAATGTTTGCTTCGACCTGCGTCATTTTTTGCGGGGGAAGGGGTCGATTGTTGTGTGGGTGGGTCTGGTTGTACGGTGGTTATTTGAGAGAGAGAGAGAGAGAGAGAGAGAGAGAGAGAGAGAGAGAGAGAGAGAGAGAGAGAGATGTTTGGGGTTTGAAGTTCGAACTGAATTGGTTTAGTGTCGTGGTGGGCGGTGGTCCCAAAACCCGAACCCACGTAATGTGTGCAAAGACCTGGGATGAATTGTTTGGACCCATGTATCAGGTCATTCTGTAGTGGAATCGCCATAAATTTTTTTCTTAAAAAATCGCTTCAAATTTGGGCAGGGATGTTATTGCCCTTGGCCTTCTTCATCAACTCCATCAACAGTTTCCAAAGTAATAAAGGCCTACCATTATCAGACTTTAATTAGCTCAGCATATAAGAAGATTTGGACCTAAAGCTTACAAAAATGGTGGCCGACGGTGCTCAGTGGTTGTGGATGGCGGTCAGAGAAGATCTGTTGCGCCTTGCATGGTGGTCGGACTTGTCTCCAATGGCCGGTGTTAGGCGGTGGTGGGTGGTTGTCGGACGCGTCTCTGGTGGCCGGTGCTTCTTGGGGGCGATGGCTTCAGTCAAGTTTTAGAGGGAAGAGGCGATGAAAACAAAAGTTTCAGAGGAGAGAGATGTTTTGGGATTCAAAATGGATTTTTGGGCCCACATATCCCCCAAAATTTTGAATTTGGAGAGTAATTTGTGCGCCAAATGTTTTGCCATACCTGGAGAGAGCAGAAGAGGAGAGAGACTGTGGGACCCCCTCCATGCCAGGTCAGATCTGTGCATGGTCGGTCCTTTCTATCGGTCCCAATAGAATTACTCAAAGAGTGGTTCTATATAGCTCCCATTTATAACTTCATACAACCCGATTTCTACATACAACCCAGCTGACGTGGAAATTTTACATTTTTGCTTCAAATATCCCGGTAAAGTTCCCAAAATACCCTTCCTTTAATTTTTCTCCAAATTTTGAAAAAACTCTCCCTCTTCTCCTCCCTCCTCCCCTTCGAATAACCCACGGTGTCTCCTCTCCCATACTCCACCACTACACCGAAACACCCACACCCATCACCACCCACTGCCCCTCCGACCGGCGACTACCACCACTGTCGCGACGACGACCAAACTACCGATTTATCTGACCCGGAACTAAAAGGTGTGTTCATTTACTCAGTATATATATTGTATGTATATCTAAATGTATATGTATATATATACATATATCGTATAGATCTTTGTAAGGTTCCTGAAAAATCGGCTTATAGTTGTTAATTTCAAGTGAGATTGGTTGATTGGAAGTTGTTTGGACTGAAATTTGTCAGTTCAAACGTCATTGACGTCGAAGGAATTCGGTATAGAATTCCCGAAAAATGATCTAACTTTCGGGAGTTAGTTGTCGAAACTTTCAATACCAATTGTTTGGGCAATGATCAAACGGGAATTATCCACCGAAATTCAACATTGTTTTCGACAATTAACTCCCGTAATTTTCAACAATTTTTGGGAATTAACTTCTAAAGTATACCTAGTTTTTCGACAATTAACTCCCGAATGTATATCTAAATGTAAATGTATATATATACATATATCGTATAGATCTTTGTAAGGTTCCTGAAAAATCGCATTATAGTTGTTAATTTCAAGTGAGATTGGGTGATCGGAAGTTGAAGTTGTTTGGGCAATGATCAAACGGGAATTATCCATCGAAATTCAACATTTGTTTCGACAATTAACTCCCGTAATTTTCAACAACTTTCGGGATTTAACTTCTAAAGTATACCTAGGTTTTCGACAACCACTCTTTTTGAATATGGAGCATATTTTTCGGTAGTATATTTCCAAAACTTAGAATTTCATTTGTTTATCATTTATTTGTGATTAGAAGTTGGGGGATTGTTATTATAGTAGCTTACGTTGTGTGGGGGAGTGTTGATGTTTGCCTTGTGCTTATAATTTCATTTGTGCTTATCATTTATTTGTGATGTGTTACAAACAGATATGGTACGTGAGCGGCAAACGGCTTCTAACCGGCGGCGCAAGGCTTCGAAGGTTACTCAGACCTGGAAGGTCAAACGGGTTCGTTGTACTGATGCCCTCCCCCAGGAACAGCCCCCTCACGTGGAGGAGGCGGAGGCCGAGGCGGAGGAGGAGTTAGAGAATCAGGAGCAGGAGGTCCTATCTACGGATGGACCATCTAGTGACGTCGGTGTAGGCGATGCAGAAAATTGGTCATTCAACAATAATTAAATTGCATATCATGAAGGGAATATCAATTGCACCTGTATGAATTAAGTTACAACAATCTCGAATAAATTACAAGTACGCATTGTCAACACCAAATTACTATTACGCATTGTCAAAGTTATAAGTACGATACATTGACTATTGAGTAATATCAAAATCCTCTGCAGTTGCTACATCAGACCCGATTATCCTTCCAAACTCTTCGATTCGACTAGCAAACGGAGGTTCCCATCCTTTCGCATATGGTTCTCGATATCTGTGCCAATTCAACGCTATCGGTGGCATGGGGAAACTCGGCCTCATGTAAAGCTGCCAATACAAGAAAACTTCCATCAACCAAATAAAAGTATTATACATCATTTTAATTTCAATCAATAAAATAGGCAACATGTTTTCCACAATACGAAATACGCGAATATACCTCTACGAAGTGATTCTTGTTCACAAATCCCATCGAACATACGTTATTTTTCAAAGCACGCTTGGAAGAGGGATAGGGAGTAGAATGGAGGGGGAGGAACGTAAGGCATTGTTTGTCGGATAGAAAGACAAACACCACTTTGAAAGCGGAAGCTACGATGTGGCCCATATCAGGCATGATGAACCACTTATCTATCGGTGCAGGACCATCGCCAAAGTAATCAAGTCTGTGGTGGAGTTCTTCGATCCTTCCTTTTTCACCCAACACCTTCTCATAAAGCGAAGAATACGCTGTCAACTCCTTAATCATGATTTCTCTTATTGATTTACAGTCGTTCTCATGATGACCAGTGAAACAAGCAATTGCACGAAAACCACAATTTATGATAAATAACTAGCTCGCATGTGTTTAAGTAAGTAACCAACTTTTTCCAAAGTACTAACCGTCTCTGTTGTGAAGTGTTCTGTATGATCATATACGCCACCTACTGACCCCGTTGTGCGACTACCATGCGTGGAAGCATAACCCTTAAAAAATACCACAACAACATTAGGAAGATTAGATTTGCTTGGTATCAAAACATGGATATAAACTACCGAAATATTGTCTAAATTTTGGTTTATAACTACCGAAATAATGTCCCAATTTCGGAACTCAATTGTCGAAATATTTTCCCAATTTCGGGAGTTATATACCGAAACATATGACGTTTTTCGGGACTGCATTTCCGTGTCGAACAAACGGACAGATTACTAAGTCGGGAAACAATGCATTACCTCTTGGGTCATTTTTTGCTCGAAAGTCTTCATTTCCGGGATACCAGCCTCACTCTCCACTTCCATACTTTCTTCTAAGGTGACCGTCTTCTTTATTGCGGACTCTTTCGGTGAATTTGGAGTTCCAAGTTGTTCCATTATCTCCTCAAGTTCTTCTAATTGAAGTGAGGGAGAGGATCCTTCCATCGACTCATCAAAAATTTCCATTGATTGAGAGAGATGAGAGATGGAGGGGGAGAATGTAGGAACAAGAATGGAATTTTTTTGACCTAACCCAACAATGGAGGAAGAAGAGGGAGAAGAAGAGGGGGAAGAAGAGGTCTGGGGAAGGAAAAGGGGTGGGTTGGTATGTAGTAACTTGAGGGGCAAAATGGACTTTTCACAGGAGGGGTTGAGGGGCAAAATGGACTTTTCACAGGAGGGGTTTTGGGATTTATTTTGGCCGGGTTGTATGAAGTTATAAATGGGAGCTATATAGAACCACTCTTACTCAAATTTCTGTAAGTTGTTTTTGCAAGACGTGAACACGTATTGTACAATGTGTGCATTCAACAAGAACTCTCTCTCTCTCTTTGTTTCTGTCTCTCTCTGTCTCTCTCTCTTTCTGTTTTTGTTTTTTTTTCTCTCTCTATGTGGGGAGTGGGAGACTCCCTACATATATCGCTGTATGAATTGGAAACACTACTCCGAAAGTAACGTTATTATATATACGATATTCATAATTCTTACATATCACTTGATCCAAATTTTTGTTCTCACAAATATTTTTCAAGTATCAATCAAACACCGGCGGCAAATAAAAAGGAACAAAAAACAGTTTCCGCAAAATTATTGTACATTAAAAAATATTTTACGTCGAAACAAAACGGAGCATTGGTAACAAAAATCAAGAGAAATTGAAAGTGGAAGGGGCAAAGTAAAACTGCGCAGGTGTGTATGGTGCTCTTTTCCCAAAGGAAAAAGGCAAACTAGTACAATAGTAGGCAGATACTCCTTAACTCCTAAGTAATACCGCAAAGACCTCATATTACTTGAAGAAGAGTAAAGATCAACAGGGGGGAGAGAGAGAGAGAGAGATAATGGGGCAAGTTTTGTCCAATGTTCTTAGGCGTAAAACCACAGCAAGCCCAGAAGAATTTCTACAAACCCAATCAGAGTACTACTACTCCTCATGCATTGATTCTTCAATCACGACCACCTCCATTTCCGATGCTACTCCGATCGGTCTTGGATTATTACTCCACGATCGAATTGGATTGCATCAAAATATTCTCTCTGCTCCACGATCGGTCTTGGGTTATTACTCCCATAGAGACTCAACCACAGTAGTAGATACTGTATTAGTACAACAAGATATTACTCTGTTTTCTTCTTCGTCGACCTCAGAAGAGTCAAGAGGAAAAGAGGAAGGAATTGAAGATGAATCATATCAAGTTTTGTCCAATGTTCTTAGGTGTGTATGCATTTGTGGTGAAGCAGAAGATGAATCATATCAAAACCCAATTGAGATCTCCTCCTTACATCCCCTCCTCAATATTTCTCCACCATTAATCCCACCCTCAAAAACCATAACAACAAGCCCAGAAGAATTTCGACAAACCCACCCATCAGATTACTGCTACTCCTCATGCATCGATTTTTCAATCACGACCCCCCCTGTTTCCGATCCTTCTTCACCTCTTCCGAATTTGATCCCTGTTTCCGATCCTTCTTCACCTCTTCCGAATTTGATCCCTGTTTCCGATCCTTCTTCACCTCTTCCGAATTTGATCCCTGTTTCCGATCCTTCTTCACCTGATCTTTCAACTTCCAACGCTACTACTGGGTTGCATCACAATCTTCTCCCTACTCCACGATTGGTCTTGGATTATTACTCCCAAACAGACTCAAGCACTGTAGTAGATATAATAGTACAAAATGATACTCTGTTTTCTTCTTCATCGAACTCAGAAGAGTCAATTATGAGCGGTGGAGATAAGAATTTGAAGGAGCCAAGAGGAAAAGAGGAAGGAATTGAAGAGGAGGAAAATGTGATTATTTGTATAAATGAGGCAGTGCCAGTGCCAGTGCCAGTGGTGATGGAAGAGAACAGATGGATGAAGCACTGCAGCAGTTTTCAAAAGAAAATGCTTGTTGGTGAAGTTCCAGTGGTGATTGAAGAGATCAGATGGATGAAGCACTACAGCAGTTTCCAAAGGATACTGCTTGTTGGTGAAGGAGATTTCTCCTTTTCTGCTAGTTTGGCTATGGCTTTTGGCAATGCCCGTAACATCATCGCTACTTCCCTCAATTCTACTGGTAATTACTCCAACCGTACTAATATGATGACCGTATTGGAAAACTCTATGGACCATGAAAAGTTTTCCCAAAATCTTTCTTGAAAACAAAATGTGTTGTAATTCACACAGTGTATGTGTGTGCATAGTACACTGAGTGAATTACAATCACACATTTTATTTTCGGGGATACTTTTCATCTTTCGTATAAAACCTCGACCGTATTTGATGATCACAACTGGAGTACCATATAGTGTCACCGATGTATTAATAAAACGTGTCCTATTTGTTAGGTAGTGGAGCAGATTCTAGCAATCATTAATGATATTATGAAAAATGTGGTCACCGAATGTGGTCAAGCTTCGTTCAAAGCCCAAACAACACTAACAAGAGCTTAGGGGGAAAATAAAATTAGAGAATCATCAACAAAACCGAGAGTCTGAAAATGCCGGTACATTCCTTTCCCGTGCACTTTCAATCGCACGATTCTGGAAAAAAAAAAACTCTGACCAACAAGAATCTAGGAACATGGATAGAGAGACATATGTGCGTAGGTAATAACCTCCTAAACAAGACTACATAACGTTAGTGTCACATAGAAGGGTAATGCTACAATGTGCTCTTCTCCATATGAGATTTTGTGACTCAAAATATGAGATTTTGTGGCTCTACATATGAGATTTTGTGGCTGGAGATATGAAGTGCATATGGTATGCCACTTCATATGAATAATCACAAAATCTCATATATTTTCAGAAAATCTCATATTTGGAGCCACACAATCTCATATTTGGACCCATTCGGATTGCTACAGTAATGCTACAGTGCCGCAATCTCATATTTGGAGCCACAAAATCTCATATATTTCCAGAAAATCTCATATTTGGTGCCACAAAAACTCATATTTTGAGCCACAAAATCTCATATTTGGTGCCACAAAATCTCATATTTTGGAGCCACAAAATCTCATATTTGGTGCCACAAAATCTCATATTTTGGAGCCACAAAAATCTCATATTTGGTGCCACAAAATCTCATATTTGGTGCCACAAAATCTCATATTTGGAACCACAAAATCTCATGGGGTGCATACCATGTGCCATATCATATTTGGAGCCACAAAATCTCATATTTGGTGCCACAAAATCTCATATTCTCTCATATTTGGTGCCACAAAATCTCATATGCGGGGGTTGCACATTGTAGCATTACCCCACATAGAATCATACAATTTCATTGGGAAAAAAAATCATACAATTAAATTACTTAAAAAAATTATGAAATGTCACTCGTCACCATTTTAACAGCAAATTATGTATTGAAATTTTGTAAGGATCCAGTGCTTAGAGTTCTTCCTTTAATTGCAGTGGAAGTTCCCAAAAGATAAATTTTGGGTGGACTAGTTGATTAATACATGCATGCTTGATTTGGACTGGTCAGGATATTTGAGCAATAATTATAGGAGTGCAATGTCCAACATCCAAAGTCTAAGGAGCAGAGGAGCCAAGGTCATGCATGAAGTGGATGCAACAAAAATGGCAAACCAAATCTTGCTCCAAGGCATGACTTTTGATCGCATAGTTTTCAATTTCCCTCTTTCTGGGTTTTTCCGTGATGAATCACGAGAATCAAAACTCCGGTCAGTAAATTCCATCCCCTACTTGTGAACCTGGCTTATCTGTAGTATGGATTTAGACTATATAGAACTGTTCATGTGATCTCGGCCATCTTAAAGTGTTTATAAGACTCTTACAAGCAAGAGACTTCAATAGAATATGAACGGTCGAGATGCAATGCTTTGTGCAGTCTGAGTGTGGACTGCAGAGGAGCTGGTTCTGCTTGATATAATTACTTCTACCCAATTCCAGACATGCATACGCTATTGAAATTTCCTTTCCATCAACAAATTTTCTCTTGCAGGCGAGAAAGAAAACTCGTACGCCTTTTCATTGCGAATGCTAGAGAGATGATCACGGATAGGGGAGAAATTCATGTTACCCACAAATCAAATGCATTCTTTCTTGAATGGAAACTGGAGGAACTGGCATCAAGTGAAGGCCTTCAACTTATCGACGAGGTGCATTTCAATTACACCGACTTTCCGGGGTACCGCACCAAATACGGGTTTGGGACTGACAATAATTTCAATTGTAATCCTAGTAAAACTTATAAGTTTGGCCTTTAGTTTAAGGTTGCAGTCATGAAGATGATGACTGGTGAATCGGTTGAGTGAAGAAAGTGAAATCTGGAATGTTATTAGTCCTATATTATTTGCTTTAGAAATTATTACAAATGTTTGAAACAAAATTGGGCTTATGCTTTAATTCTTAAAAAATACCTGCTCTTAGGCTAGCCCCCATATACTTAACGTCTTGTTTGCAAAAATATGAAAAGCAAATCACGAAACTATATGTGGACAGTGATGAATTTAAAAACACTTTTACAGCCCGATTAGATGCGGGATGTGTTTTTGAGGGATAAAATTGTATCGGGATAAGATAATAGAAGGTATTATTTATTTAACAAGGGTGGACTCACATTGATGTAACATTTATGGAGGCGGGATTAAATAGTACTTGCTTTGGAAGATTTCGGTAATGAGGGGTGATAAAATAATACTTGGTTTGTTTTGTAGTTGAGATGAGGAGATAAGGATAAATTAGAGGGTCTAGGGTGGATTGAGGGGATTAGCAGGGTACAAATATGGGGTACTAATTTGAAAGGGGTATTACTCATTCCCCTTCACAAAAAGTTCCTATACCAAGTATTAACATGTGGGACAAGGACAAAGGGAGGGGGTATTATTCATACCCTTTCCTCATTCCCTAGCCAATTGGACTACTGTTAAATCACCTTTGGACGCAGCGCTACACGGTGCAACGCTGCACTGCAGGGTTCCCGTGTGTCTTTTTTTTATTGTCAAAGTATGATGTAATAGCATAGCCAAAATGCTCTTTTATTAGTTGGAGGAGTTGTTAGTTTATTGTTCTTGCTATTGGAGGAGTTGTTAGTTTATTGTTCTTGCTATTGGAGGAGTTGTTAGTTTATTGTTCTTGCTATGGAAGTGGAGTGTTTTAATAAGGCAAAATAGTAACACAACGGACGGAAAAATTGTAGAGTACACCCTTAATTTTTGCAATTTGTCTTTACTAGCAGGAAACCCGTGCTATGCACGGGTTGAATTCAAGTACAAACAATTTGTTTAAATTATCGAAATTCGTAAATCATTCAACATCTCTACCCAAAAAAAAAATGCAATTTAACAAAAGATATCTAAAAAATAACCTCACAAAGAAAGTTCATTCAAAATACTTCAATGTTCATCTACTATTACTCGGCATTTCTAATTGAATGAACAATAAATTATCCTATATAGTGGGCAGTCACCATAAGTTAATTAAATAACCAAGACAACATGTGAATTATCTTCCTGTAGTGAGCAACTTGGTTGAGAGAGAATAACATTCTCGGTATGAGAATTTCTTAGAAGTGATGAATCCAGACTTCTTCAATGTGTCGATACAACTAAGAGAAACATAATCCTTATAAGTTTAAGGATAACTCCCAACTATGCACCTCTTAAAAGTCATTTCAATAATTTGAAGCGGGTATATATACTATCTCCTATTGTTTTTTGGAAGTTGAATCTGCTACTGCAGTCTGAAAAATTCTACGTATGATGCTTGTTAGCCAACGCTGTTTAAAAAAAAAAACTGAATTACCTTGCAATTGTGAAAGGTATCCAACCCATAGTACAAATTTTTAGTAGCTTAATTTTACCCTTGATAGCCAAACACCAACAACATTGTCCTATAAAAAGTTGGAGAAACTATAGCTCCTCCTATCAAAAATTTGAAGTTACGGATGTATTAGAGATATGCGAAGTTTATAAATAAGATAATAATGTGATTAACTCTAAAATCACACAAACTTACATGATGAAAAATATTGAACATAGAGGGCTTATAGTGAGAGCTTAAACAAATACCATAAAACTGAAGTTATCCACTGCTTCTCAAATCGCTCCTATACGATGGATTGAGGGGTGCAGCTAGGCCGCAAAAGGAAACGCTACACGACAGAAGAGTTTGCTCCTCCGTGTAAGATTCTTGAACCTACCACACCCATCATTAATTGTCCATGCTATTTCATGGCTATTTTATGTAATACTAAAATTTAACCTTCTTAACAATGAAAAATAGTCCAGAAGTCGTGAACAACAAATTAATGACCAATTTAAGGGAGTACACTTGGTACAAAGATGTTTGTTCGGAAAAAATGGATGGACAAAAGGATTCATAAGCAGCAAATGGAACAGGGTATTATGGTGCGGATTTTTTTCTTCATTATAATTGGCTCTCAAAGAGTTGTAGGTAGCTCTCTGCAGCACGATCTTAGATCTTTACTTTATGGTATTTTTCTTCTTGTCATGTTTTCAATTTTCTTATTTTTCTATTGTTCTCGATATCAATATCTTATTTTCCTACAATGCAAAAAATGAAAAACTTAGAAGACAAAACAAAACGGCACACAGTAAACACTTCCTCTACCGTCGTTGAACTCTTGTTCATGTTAATAAAAAAATTGTTCAAGTTGGAAGTATTCCCAATTTGTTATATCCTTAAACACAGTTGCACAATAGCCCTTATTGATCACATAAACTTGTACAAAAATGTAAGACACACCATGAAAAGAAGAGGCAGACAAACTCTTGGTGCCACTGGGTTATACCCGGTCGTTACCTCCAAGGTCCCGGAATTAGTTAAGGTACACGCAAACTGGCCCAGACATCCGATTATAAAAAAAAAGGAAAAAAGAATAGGAAAAGATGATATAACTAATTGGTCCACACTTTGACAGTCAAGATTGATACCTAGACTTGTATATGTAGTTGTTCTTGATTCGCTTGAAATCCTGAAAAACCAAAAAAATATATATATATCGTAAGATATCCATGGAGAACAACACAACAAAAAGTAAAAAAAATCAAAAAACCAATTTGTTCTATGCTTTGAGAGTTACATGATACAAAAGAGGTATTTAGTGAACAAATGCAACGCTTTTGTTCCTATGCGGATCCACCCACCAACTCTACTATATATGTTTAATTTAGTTTGGAAGAGGGAGAGTGCACAGGGAAGGAAGGAAAATCAAAGTTTCAATCACGGCTTGATTACTGTGTTTTATTTCCTTTTACAGTATGGAATAAAAAATAACTAATTAGTATTCTAATTGGTGATCTAGGCGTCATCTAGCTGTGAAGCCTGTGATTAATGGTTTTACAATTCATTCACAAGGAAATAAGAATAATTTGTCGGTGGGCTTGCCTGGATTTTTTTGCGTGTACCATACTTAAACACATGTTTACCTATTGAGGCAAATTTTTGAATAACACATCTTCTATAGTTGGATAATTTTTAAGAGTGGTAATGAGAATATGTATTGCAATTTGCACACATGTCCTTTTGAAAGTTTTTATGACAACCCTATCAAATGATGCCACTTGTCGCGCTCACAGCCTTTCTCATGAAAAGTCATTCTGCTATACTATATAAGATTTGAGATTTGGTAATAATTTTGTAGTACTTTTTTTTAGACGAATCATAGAATGTGAAAAGTTTTAAGGCAATTAACAAATGCGACTTTTTTAAATAAAGAAAAAAAATACAAAAAAGAAAAAGAAAAAAGGGTAAAAAGTTAGGCGAAATGGGGTCTAAGTCTATCATCATTGGCGGCAGCCTCTAGGGACGGTCGTATGGGTGCAAGAAGAAGTCCGGATTCTTGCACACCTCCCAATTATCCTATTAGTTCTACTGTATTTTTGCTTTTGTTTGCAAAAATTATGCAAAATAACCCCCACATCACAAGCTCAAGTCAAAATTCTTGTAGTGCTTGTCCATCGAAAAAATGTATACCACTTATTTTCTTTGAAAACGTATACTCATGCATTCCACTTTGGTCTTTTTTGTTGTATGGAAGTTGGAAATGTCTATTTTTGTCATTTCCTGGCTTACTATCTGTAAAAGCGACTACCCAACCCCAAGGAGAAAAAAAAAAATTCGTAAATGAAAATGGAGATATTCATAGGACAAAAAAGGGGGAAAATATGATAGCAACTGAACCTTAAGAGGGAGAAAAGCCCTCAATTTTAGGGTCTTCACCACCATATCCACCATTTACCAGTGCAGCCCATTTATTGTTACACTTACGTGCATTTTTTTTCTGTAAAAGTTTGATTTGTTAATACAATTTGAATTGTGCATTTTATTAGCTCTTTTATTAGCTCTCCCTCCTCGAGAGAAGTGGATCCAATAGGTGGTTAGTTCCTTCCTTCCAACTCCTTTTCCGATGGAGAAGATGAATCGGGAGCCAGCATCACAACTCACAAGACAAATTATACATCCCTTTGAGAAAGAAAAAAGGGTAAACTACACTTTGCACTCCTGCACTTCACAATAATTGTCACTTTGCCCGTTATACTTAGAATTTCACTTATCAAGTCCTCAACACTTACACTCAAGTATCAATGCCCCCTTGGGTTAGTTTTTGACAGAAATCACTTTTTCTTATCAAAGACATGGACACTTTTTGTTCCCAAAAAAAGAGAAAGATATCCATGGTCACTTGAGGAAATATTTCAAAATTTGTTGAAAGAAAAACATTATGCTTGACAGATGTGGTAAAAAGCCAAGGGGAAGATTGATAATAATTTTTATCTTCAAATCTCAAATTTTATAAAGGCGATATTCAAGTTTCCATAATTGTGAAACCATTTGAACCCAATGCCATTGAATTCACATATTTTTTCCTAACAGAATCTAACGGCATGGGGGACATTTGACCCTTGATAAAAAAAAATGTGAGGCTTGACAAGTGAAATTGAAAGTGGAAAAGGCAAAGTAACACTTAAGGGGCGTTCTACTAACAAAAAACAGTTTTTTTCCAAAGACCAAGATAGATCATCTATATATTACAACAGAGAGCGATTTTTGTCTCAGTCATATTTTTTGTCTCAGTCATTGTATTACATTTTATCTCTCTCCTTGCCAAGTCATTCCTCTCCCTCTCCCTCTCTCTACCCTTTTCCTCTACCGCCCCTCACACCCAAAATTTCAAACCACATTCTCTCTCTCCCATTTTCGAAATTCAAATCACGTTTTCTCTCACTACCTCCTCTTCTTCTCCCTCTCTGAAATTTGAAGAACCATAAAAAATGGGTACGAACACAAGCACAGGCACGGGCACGGGTACGTGCGTTGATTGCTCAAGCCGTGCATTTAGGCACGGGCACGACATGCACTTTCTCTTACAATACATCACATAAAAAATCGTGAAAAATCAATTTATTCTAAAAACACCTTAAGCGGAACACTCTCTTATTATAAAAGGGAAGGTGTGGATAGTGTAATTCACTCAAAGAAAAAAGGCAACTGCCAACAACCTACTACAGTTCTCCATAGTACAGATAATAATACCACAGAGACCTCAACTTTAAGAACGGCGATACATACACTCCCTGGGAGCCACTCCCAGCCACACCCTCTCTCACATGGGGTGTGGTCCCCAGATCTGGGCCCCACACCCCATGTGAGAGAGGGTGTGGTTGAGAGTGGCTCCCAGTGAGTCAGATGATTCATTTTTGCAACTTTAAGGATAAAGATACTGGTACAGAAAAAAAGGGACCGAAAATGTACTGATCGCGTTCGGGGACCCACTTTTGGGTTCCACACGAGTGATCCGAAATTTGATTCAAACGGTGAGACTTTGGTTCGAGCACTTCCATCTGTCCGATTGAGCTGAAATTTTGTGGGGCCCCTCGGAAAAATGTTTTAAGAACAATGAACGGTTCGGATCACTCGTGTGGAACCCAAAAGTTAGTCCCCGAACGCAATCAGTACATTTTCGGTCCCTTTTTTTTCTGTACACCCAGCAGTGTCCCAACTTTAAGTCTTCAGAAGGGAAGAATAAAACGAAGAAGAAGAAAAAGTGAAGATCAAAGAGAGAGAAAGGGCAGTTCAAAAAAAAAAAAAAGAGAGAGAAAGGAAAATGGGGCAAGTTTTGTCAAATGTTCTTAGGTGTCTATGCATTTGTGGTGAAGCAGAAGATGAATCTGATCAAAACGCAATTGAGATCTTCTCCTCACACCCCCTTCTCAATATTTCTCCACCATTAATCCCACCCTTAAAAACCATAACAAGAAGCCCAGAAGAATTTCGACAAACCCACCCATCAGATTACTGCTACTCCTCATGCATCGATTCTTCAATCACGACCCCCCCTGTTTCCGATCCTTCTTCACCCGTTTCGAATTTGATCTCTGTTTCCGATCCTCCTTCACTTGATCTTTCAAAATTGATCGGTGGGTATTCATCTTCCAAGACTACTACTGGATTGCATCAAAATCTTCTATCTACTCCACGATCGGTCTTGGATTATTTCTCCCACACAGACTCAAGCACTGTAGTAGACACTATAACAGTACAACAAGATACTCTGTTTTATTCTTCATCGACCTCAGAAGAGTCAATTATAAGCGATGGAGATAAGAATTTGAAGGAGCCAAGAGGAAAAGAGGGAGGAATTGAAGAGGAGGAAAAGTTGATTATTAAGGCAGTGCCAGTGCCAGTGCCAGTGCCAGTGCCAGTGCCAGTGCCAGTGGTGATAGAAGAGATCAGATGGATGAAGCACTACAGCAGTTTCCAAAAGATACTTCTTGTTGGTGAAGGAGATTTCTCCTTTTCTGCTAGTTTGGCTAGAGCTTTTGGCACTGCCCGTAACATCATCACTACTTCCCTTGATTCTACAGGTAACTACTAGGAAACAAATACCCTGATCACGTTGGCCGATTTTGATTTTTGTTTTCCCCTAAATTGCACATTCATCAACCCTACTATTATATATTATGATATCCGTATTTGATGATCCCAACTGGAGTACTATATAGTGTCACCAATGTATTATTAAAACGTGTCCCGTTTGTTAGGTAGTGGAGTAGATTCTAGCATCGATAACATGTCACATGATATGAAGCATGCGGTCAACGAGGCTAATATAGTCAAGAGCTTAGAGGCGTAGTCCCAAGGGAAATAAAATTAGAGAATCGTCAACAAAACAAAGAGTTGGAAAACGCCGATCATCTATCCTTTGTTCCCGTGCACTTTCATTCGCAAGATTCAACAAAAAAAAACTCTGACCAGCAAGAATCTAGAAACATGGATAAAGAGACATATGTGCATTGGTAATAACCTCCTAGACAAGACTACAAAGTATTAATGTCACAAAGAATCATACAATTTCATTGAGAGAAAAAAAATCACACAATTAATACATTGTATTCTTGATTTGGACTGGTCAGAGTATTTGAGCATAAATTATAGGAGGGCAATGTCCAATATCGAAAGTCTAAGGAGCAGAGGAGCTAAGGTCATGCATGAAGTGGATGCAACAAAAATGGCAAGCCAAATCTTGCTCCAAGGCATGACTTTTGATCGCATAGTTTTCAATTTCCCTCTTTCTGGGTTTTTCCCTGATGAATCACGAGAATCAAATCTCCGGTAAGTAAATTTCATCTCCTACGTATGAACCCGGCTTATCTGTAGTTTGGATTTGGACTGCACAGAGTTGTCGATGTGATCTTAGCCATCTTAAAGTGTTTTTAATAATAATGATTTGTTATAAGACTCTTACCGGTAAGATACTTCAATAGAATCTGAGTAATTATATGATACTAGTATTTTAGAATACTTCTACGGTCCTACCGGTAAGAGACTTTAACAAATCTGAACCATGGATGACTAAGATACGGCTACTTGGTGTTGTTCGAATTTGGACCGCAGAGAAGCCTGAGTCTCCTTCATGTTAACTGCTTCTAGCTCTATTCAATTCCAGCCATACGCAATTAAATTTCCATTTCCATCAACATAATTTCCTTCTCCAGGCGAGAAAGAAAACTTGCACGTCTTTTCATTGCGAATGCGAGAAAGTTGATCACTGAAGGGGGAGAAATTCATGTTACCCACAAATCAAATCATGGATTCTTTCGTGAATGGAAACTGGAGGAACTTGCATCAAGTGAAGGCGTTCAACTTATTGACAAGATGCATTTCAATTTCACTGACTTTCCGGGGTACCGCACGAAATATGGGTTTCGGGGTGACCAGAATTTCAATTGTAATCCTAGCAAAACTTATAAGTTTGGCCTAGTTTAAGGTTGCAGTCATGAAGCTGAAGACTTGGTGAATCGGTTGAGTGAAGAAAGTGAAATCTGGAAATATGGTAGTATTATTCTAGCTACTTGTGAGAATAGTGGTGAGTTTCCCGGGTTCGAGTGTTAGAGATCACCTTCTTGGAGATCACATCTGGACTGTTTAAAAGTATTTTGAAATCTGTAGTGCTTTCCAAGAGGTGATCTCCAGTACCCGGGTCCGAGTTTTCCCACCTAGCAATGTTAGTCCTGTTTTGTATTTGCTTTAGAAATTATTACTCGGCAACTATTTGAAACAAAATGGGCTTATGCTTTAATTCTAAAAAATAACCTGCTGATTATGCTAGACCCATATACTTTAGGTCGTGTTTGCAAAAATATGAAAATCAAATAGTATAACTATGGGGTGTTTTGGCAAATATAATCCAAATGGATTATTGTTTTGTCTTTATTCAAAATTTTCTTTATTTTACATTTGTTAGTTTTGCGTCGATTTTTTGTGAATTATTAGTTCGTTTCGACAAGAGGAATCTAAAGAGTACAAAATTATTAATCAAACTAAATTTTTTGTAAACAAAGATAAAAAAAAATTCAATAATCCACAAAAATTTGGATTGTTTTTGTCAGAACACCCCTATATGTGGATAGTGGTTAGTAATTTATAACTCTCTTTTGACCACTTTTTTATGTAAAAGTATGGGAAAAAAAATAGCCAAAATGCTCTTTTATTGGTAGGAGTAGTTATTATTGTTCTTGCTACGGAAGTGGAGTGTTATAATAAGGAAAAATAGTAACACAATGGTCGGAAAAGTTAAAGAGTACCCCTCGTTTTGCTTAATTTATTTGTGTGAATTTTTTTTCCCACTTTTTGGGTTTTGTCTTTATTCGAGTTTTAGTAGTAATTTTGTACTTTTTCGATTCCTCTCATCGAGACGAATCACGGAACATAAAAGCTTTGAGACAAAACTAACAAATGTAAGTTTTTAAAAAAAAAATAAAGATAAAAATTTTAAAAAAAAATGCAAAAAGTTAAGCAAATGGGGCCTCATAAGTAAAAAGAAAAATATAAACAACAAATTAAAGGAGAGAAAAAAGTTGCCAAAATTGAAGTGCTAAATATCAAGTTGGAGCTTGTGTCCGTAATTGTTTGCTGCAAGGGTTGCCTTAGAGGTGCAGGAGGGGGTCCGGCCCTTGCACAACCCCCATTTATTCCATTAGTTCTGCTATATTTTTGGATTTATTTGTAAAAGTTAGTTCTCCATCCGTCTTAAATTTCTTGTCTAAACAGCGCTTTAAAAAATTGTTTAATAGTTCTATTAAACAAAGTTGTCGAAACTGTAAAACACAATATAGAGTGATAGATACATGCACGTATGTTGGGCCCGGAGTGCCCCCATGGATTTGGTTACGCAATGTCACTCCTTGCGACCACTCAAAAAACAAATTTGCGGGTGCGATGTCGAATGTCATAAAAGACTTAATTGAAACCCTTCCTACCACCAATTGGATTTAAGAGAGTTGGTGGAAAAGCGGTCCGACAAGTGATATCAGGGCCCAACAATCCCTCCCTCACGATGACGCTCACGCGACTCGAACCCATGACCTCCATGGATCTGGTTACACAATGCCACTTCCCGCGACCTCTCAAAAAACAGACTTGCGGATGTGATGTCGAATGCCATAAAAGACTTAATTGAAAACCCTTCCTACCACCAATTGATTTTGGGAGAAATGGTAGAAAAGCGGTCCGACAATAGACAAGAAATTCGAGAGCCCCCACATCACAAGCTCAAGTCAAAATTCTTGCAATGCTTGTCCCTCGAGAAAAAGTATACCACTTATTTTCTTCCAAAATATATACAAACAACAAAATAAAAGAGAGAAAAAGTTGCCAAAAGTGAAGTGCCAAATATCAAGCTGGAGTTTGTGTCCGTCATCGTTGGCTGCAAGGGTGGTCTCGAGAGTGTATGGGGTCCGAGCCCCATGCACTCCTCCCAATTATCATATTAGTGCTACCATATTTTTAGATTTATTTGTACAAATTATGAAGAATAGCCTCCACGTTACAAGCTCAAGTTAAAATTCTTGCAGTGCTTGTCCTTTGAGAAAACGTTGACCACTTATTTTCTTCTAAAAACTAAGGGGGTGTTTGGGAGCCTCATTTTCAGCTTTTCATTTTCAACTTTATGGCTTTTTGAATTATGGTCAGAATGTATTATGGATTTGGTATGAGTGTTTGGGAGAAATGTGTAGAACACAATTAAAAACAGGAGTAGTGTTTGGGAGATATGTGCAGAATACATTCTGTAGGTCTTTTTGTTAATCAAAATGGAAAAAGTGAAAATGAGAAGTCATAAAACTCATCTCAACCTATTTTCACTTCTGCTCTAGATTGTGCATTTTGGAAAACTCATTCTCAGAGAATGAGTTCTGGGAGTTTCTCCCAAACATCCAAAATGAAAAAATGAGAATGGAAAAATGGGAAAAAATGTCTCCCAAACAGGCTCTAATACTCATGTAATCTACATTGGTCTTTTTTGTTGTATGGAAGTTGGAAATGTACTCTAAAATATCCATTTTTTGTTACTTTCTGGCTTACATTTTCTTTGGGGATGTTCCACTAAGAGAGTTTTGTTTTAAAATTATCTTAATTTTTGTGTTCACATCTTTTTATGTGATGTATTATGAGAGGATGACCTATCTTGATTTTTGAAAAAAACTACTTTATTTTAAAAAAAAACAAGTTAGTGAAACAACCCAAGGAGGAAAACAAAAATTCGTAAATGAAAATGGAGAGATTCATAGGACGAAAAAAGGGAAAAATAAATTCAGCAGCTTTTTGTGCACGCCTCAAGGCGTCTCCTCGGCATTTGAGAAGATAGTGGAGCACGTTCAATCATATCCTTCCAAAATTGCCCTTCCAAATTCTATAACTTGGGAGGACCCTATACCATTTCCAAACTTCTGGTTTTAGTGGCATACCTGTTATTCTCCCAAAACCTCAGGGTACCTTCAAATCAAATCGAATTTGTCGTTTCTCCTTCCTTCGCCCCTAATAAACCAGTCGCGCCTTCTGTCTTTTCTCTCTCTCTCTCTCTCTCCTCTCAAACTTGATCAGAGAAACGTCAATGGCGATAGGGACAGAGAATAATGTGGCAAAATACAGAGGAGGAGGAGGAGGAGAAGAAGAAGAAGAAGAAAAAAGGGAGATATGGGTGAAGCATTACTGTTCGTCTCACCAGATACTGTTAGTCGGTGAAGGGGACTTCTCTTTTTCACTGAGTTTGGCTCACTCCTTTGGCTCTGCTTCTAACATCTTCGCTACTTCTCTCGACTCCTATGGTATCTTTCTTCTAGTATTTGGTTTCCTTTTCGTTTTTGATGATCGATTTTCTTACTTTTTTGAGTCTTCTTTTTTCTGCTTTCCATTTCGATCGACAAGTAAGGAATCTTACTTAGGGCTTTCTTAAACGTCTCGGATCAATGGGTCTTTCGATTAAACTATGGTAAATGAGAAAACCCATAAAATGTAGCATGAGTGTATGTATTTTCTGTTTGTACGTATACATTTCTATACTATTTTTCCCTCCTGCAACCTTGGCACTATCGTTATCAACCAACATTTTATTATGTGTTGAAGATTCTGTGCGGAATGTGGGAGTAATTTAATTCCCCATTTCTTTGGCTCTTTCTTCCACAAATTTGTTTTCTTCCCTTTCTGTACAGGATTGCTTTGATTCTCGTGTTTTTGTTGTTGTTTTAGTTCTCAGAAAGTTGGGAATTGACTTATCCTGGCTATTACTATATCCATTATAATGGAGGCCTTATAACCTTACTTCTCAATTTCAAGATTTCTTGAAGTTATGACCAAAACCCCTCTAAATATGCCTATGTATAGTTGCAAAATTTGATGTAGCTTCTTCCTTACTTAGAGCATCTCCACCTCTTACCCAAATTTTTACTTAAATTTGAGTAAAAACTTGGTTTGATATCACTCCTTCCAACCCTTACTCAAATTGTACGGTGAAGATTTAATTTGCAACATTGAATGACAAAAGGATAAATAGCAGTGCAACAAAGAGCCTTGCAAATTTGAGTAAAAATTTGGTTCACATCAGATTTGGTGAAATATTTGCGTAAAATTCAAATTTGGTATAGGTTTTTGGGTAAGGAGTGGATGAGAGTTTTGGATGATTTTTACTCAAATTTGATTTTGAGTCTAAATTTGAGTAATTTGAGTAAGGAGTGGAGATGCTCTTACCAATGTGATACAATCTAAAATTAGTCGTTTCTTGAGCAAGATACCAAGTTATTGGGAAAAAAAGAAAACGGTTTAATAGCATTTTCAATAGAAATGCCTTACCATTTTGAGATTTTATATTTTTTTATCTGCTGCAGCTGTACATTTGAATAAAATGGGTTACTGTTGTTTTGGCAAAGGAGAACTAAATTTATTATTTATTGAATAAGACAATTACTCAATTTCAGAGTAATACATAGATTCCTTGTGTGAGCTGCCCAGTTTTTCAAAAGATTTTAGCACCCAGTTGCTAAAATCATGATATTTCAAATCAAAAAATGAACTTGATCGTTTTTCGATTTTTTCCAAATTAAATTACTCCTCGTGTACTTTTATTTGGTGCAAAAAAAAATCGAAAAACGATACACGGAACTACTTCATTTTTTGATTTGAAATATCATGATTTTAGCAACTGGGTGCTAAAATCTTTTGAAAAACTAGATATACTTGGAAGTGATATACTCTATTAATCTCTAACTAGATATGTTGATCGAGAAGTACAAGCAAGTAAAGTTGGATTTGGAAAAACTGAAGTTGTTGGGAGCATCCATTTTGCATGAAGTGGATGCTACCAACATGAAGAAGCTTCATACTGATCTCAAAATGCGAAAGTTCGACCGAATTATCTTTAACTTCCCTCACGCAGGCTTCCACGGAAAAGAACACAGTACCCGTCTCATCAAGTAAGTGGCCTTCTTGCGAAATTACCTCATATTTTCAAAATCTTGTCCGATCAAGTTTATAGAAACGCATTTGTTTGACATCCATTGCCACTTTGGGTTTTGCAATATTTCTACTCCTACACTGCTTAGAAGCACATCAAAGGAGAAATGCATGTTTAACATCCATTCATGTTTATGACATTGTGCATGTCTTTTTTATTCTTGTGTACATGAATGATCGAAATTAAAAAATGTGGACTCGGGAGACTAATCTTAGCTGCCAATACAGGTTAATGATATATAGGGAATACGAGGATGTTTAAACCTTACAAAAAATTGAGTGCTGCTTTTCCCGTCAGTGATAAAGTATCTACTTACAAGCACTCCAATACGTTTATTTTCCGACCGCAATACAAGGTTTTCAGCACAAACGATATATATAACAAAGCAATGAATATGTTGTGGTAGAGATCTTTGATGCTCGTTGCATCGATTTAAGTATCCTCGTGGTGAACAACTTTTATGCATTTTATGGATTGACCTGTGTTTTTTGCAATATACAGAATGCACAGGAGTGTTGTACGTGAATTTTTCAGGAATGCAGGTGGCATGCTGCGAGCTAATGGCGAAATTCACGTTAGCCACAAAACCACATATCCATATAACCGTTGGAATCTTGAGGAACTTGCCTCACAAACTTCTTTGGCATTGACCGCGCGTGTGGATTTTAAGGCAGAGGACTACCCAGGATACAGCAATAAGAGAGGAGCTGGTCCAAAAAGTGACGATCCCTTTCCTTTGGGAGAGTGCAGTACCTATAAATTCGTATTCTCACCTCACGCTAAGAAAATGTCAAAAGTTTTGTGGAGTTCGGATACGGCTCCCATTACATTCCAAGAGTTTGGGACTCCGATTGACACCGTGCGACTGCCAATCGTTCCATATGAGTTCGGACAGCCTCGAACGAATTTCCCTGTGTATGCGAATAACATTCTGGGGTATGTCGACTCACCACAAACGTTCCGTCTCAGAAATGATTGCTCTAGGATCTTCCAAAGGTGCTTTAGTCACGTTAGGGAAACATTCGGAAGAAATGATTGTGATGTGTACAATTCTGTTCATGAAGCTTTGAATCATGGTTTTGCAACATACATGGCAGAAGCGCCCGGAAGAGACTTGAATGGCTACATAATACTTTTGGAAGAGCTTCACCGTGCCAGTGTTTCGAGATTGGCATGGTTGGAAAGGATGTTGGTTTCTGATCACCAATGGTGATCTTCGCCATTTCCCGCTTATGTTGCTTGAATAATCGTTAACACTATCACTTTTATTGGTAAAAGCCATTGTTATGTTTTTGGTCTTCGACTTTTTGGTGTTTTAGTTACACAGATGTATATAGTTGAAGACAACTACTGTATGTGAAGTGTGTAAAAGTTGCAATGTGAAAGTACTGCTGACTTTATGAAGCATTTGATGGTGTGTTTAATCCTAATGTAATCCAATTAGAGCTTTTATATCATCTTTTGTTACTACTGGTTAAAGTTCAGGATCCTGGGTTTGTGCTTCCGATTAATTCGCAACCCCCTCCTTTCAAAATATATGCATTAGAAGATATTGCTAGCGGGGGAGAGAGATTTCTCTTTCGCTGCTGGCTTAGCCGAAGCATTTGGGTCTTTTGTGAACAAGGTTGCCGCCATTCTCGACTCTGTTTGGGGAATTCGAGGGTGGGATTTGATATGTTATGTGGTAGGG